>OY992530.1:51538948-52879854 GCA_963921185.1 Dasysyrphus tricinctus | reverse complement strand
AGCCCGCTTCGATTGACGCACTGGAAGCCAACCTCCATGCATTCATTCGTGAGATACCGGCCGATATGTGTGAAAGAGTATGCCAAATTGGACTCGCGGATGGGCTACCTGAGACGCAGCCGCGGTCAACATTTGCATGAAATTATCTTTAAACATTAAATTGCAAGGTTCAAACTATCCGATTCAAAATAAATATTTCATTCATTTTTTTCGAATTTTGTGTTTATTTTTTTTTTAAAGTTCTAAACCTCTTAAAAAATCACCCGTTACAAATGTATGGATTTCTTTAATTAATTAATTCAGACTATTACAATTTTTAATTACAATAAGTAAAAGGTAGATTGTTTTTTATTTATTATTATTTTATACAAGAAGTAATGCGAAATTAAATTTTCTAGTTACAAAGAGTAGTTAATGAGTAATGAGTAATTAATTAAACAAATCTTTCTAATGACATTGGGTAATGGGTATTCATTTGTGTAGTAACAAATTACTAGTGTAATTGGTAATCAAATTTTTGTATTAACTCGATTATCACCTCTTCAGATTAGTACCTTCTTTGTAATGAACTAAATATATCTTTCAACTCTGCTGACGAAAAATCTTTATCAAATCGAAATCAGAAAAAAAGGTATGTAACATAACCACATCATTTTCAATAAAACTTCCCTCAAATTGTAAATGTCACTTGCAAGTGCTTTAATAAAATATTCGTGAAAATAAAAAAAAATATGACAAGACACGATGTACAATAACAAAACAAACAAAAAAATGAACGACAACATCAAACCTCCACCACAACCACTATCAATAAAAAAAAAATCCTCAACATCGATATCCAAACCGACTATCACCAGAAAGTATGTGTTTTTATTTTTTAATCCAACACCCTCTTCCCCTATAACCATAATGTATAGTAATATTTATATGTACACAGAATAGCAGCTATGACAATGTTTTTTTTTTTTTTTTGGTGCAATTTTACTTGGGATATTAAAAATTGATGAAATGCACTTTGGATAAATTTAATTCCACCACCACTCCATGAGTGGTCTAGTGTAATATTGGGTTGGCAAAGTTAAGCCAAAACATACGAGAAAGAGAACCAACATCACACCAGGCTTTCATATATGTATGTATAGGGACAACTTGCAGGTGGATAGGTAAACCATCATATTTATTCGATGATATAGGGGAGCATTGGGGCGATGGACATTGGTGAACGGTGTCATTTTGTTGTACACTTTTTTTTGCCGCCTCTTTTGATTGTCGTCCTTTTAATAATATAATAAATTTTCACTTGCGATACCTTTGCATATATGTAGGTATGTTTATGTATATAGAAATGCATATTTATATAGAATATTTGAGTGCATATACTATAAACGTTAACGGTATTGTTTCAAAACCAGTCTTATGGTTTCCGGTTCTCAGATCTATTTGATTAATGGCGTGCATACACTTATAGTACATACTCGAATCGTATATTATAGACACATGCAATTTTATTGGATGATGGTGTGGTCCTAAATGAATATTTCAAAATTGATACCAGCAAAGTAGGAGGAGGTGGAGAGAAATCTTTGATGTCTCCATATAAAGGTGATGGATTCTCCATGAAGTTTATCAAAGCAGATTTCGTATTCATTGTTGCGCCTTGTGGAAGTTAGTTCAATTATCAGGATCGGCTTAAGAGAAAATAGCGCCCTGGTGTTGCGGATTGTAGAGAGAAAACTTTTATTAATCAGTGATCTATTCCAGAAAGCTCGTGCAAATGATATCTTTCAATTTGAAGCGGCTTTGATTTGGATTATTTAATAACCACTCCACCAGTTTTCATATTTAAAGGTGCGAATCCATTTGAGAGTAAAAAGGCTGCGAACAGCTCTTGAGAGTAAAACTCGCATGTAGACACAGTCATGGAATTAGCTCAACAGAAGGGATGACAAACCTCCGAAAGTCACACTCGAGAGTTTTCTAGTAAAAGTACTCTCAAAAAGGAACCTACCTTAAATTATTAAGTGCCTAGGTTCTACCAAGGTATTTTAATTCACTTCTTGGCTCGCTTTTGAGAGTAACGGTGCATTTCCATTTGAAGTACTTTCCCTAGAAAACTCTCGAAATTGACCCTCAGATAGCTATCTACCCCACTGTGAGCTAATTTAATAACTATGTCCACTTGAAAATTTTACTCTTAGAAATTCCTCGCAGCCTTTTTACTCTCAAATGGATACGCACCTTATGGTTCGTGACTATTTGAGAATAATTTTGCTCTCGGGTAACTTTCCATTTGAGATTAATATTTTTGAGATTTTGATATCGAGAGTTGCCTGTTAAAATTTGGAGAATTAATTTCCTGAGAGTACTTTCATAACTTTGCAGGTTTTCGGTTGGAAGTAGTAAAAGTGAAATATTTATTATGTTCCTAACAAGCAAAAGCTTGCAGCTGTTTAATTCTTAAAAAAGTAAAGTGAGCGTATATTAGAAATACAATTTAGACTTCTGGTATCCGGTAAGGGTACGTGTCCATTTGAGAGTAAAAAGACTGCAAGCAACTCTCAAGTAGCTCTAGAAAGTAGACCTGCAATTGGACACAGTCAAGAAATCAGCTCACAGGGGGGTAGACAGCTATCCGAGAGTCACTACCGGGAGTTTTTTAGTGAAAGTACTCTCAAAAAGAAACGCACCTTAACGCATTTTTTGTGTAACAGTTCCTTTATTTCCTATTCCAGGGCAAACTGAAAGCTCTTTTTTAATTTTATTTCTATCGCGAAACTATTTAACAATTTAGCTTTCGCTAAAAATTCAAATGATTAGTGTTTTTTTTATGATTCGATTAATTTCCTCAAAGGTTCACTGTTCTAGTATGTTGATAGCTAGCTACTCGCAAAATACGAACTGTGCTAGAATTTTGCGATAGTGATCAAAACATGTGTACACTTGCACTTAATTCTTAAATCTCTCAATCGAGAGTAAAAAGTCAACTCCTGCGAGCAACTCTCAAGACTGTGTCCACTTATGAGTTTGCTCTCGAGAGCAGCGAGAAAGTTGTACGCAGCATTTTTACTCTCAAATGTACGCTCACCTTTGTATTTATTTATTTGCCAATTACATAACTGTGTCCACTTGCAAGTTATACTCTCAAGAATTGCTCGCTGTCTTTTTACTCTCAAATAAATAAGGAACTTGAGAGTACATTCCCTTGTAAACTCTCGAGAGTTACTCTCGGTTGGATGTCTATCTGAGAGTGATATTTTTGAGATCTTGTTATCGAGAATTGTTGAGAGTTAATACTACTTACACTTATGACATCTGGGAAGTAATGCTATGATTTAATTTGTTACCTCCAATGTCCACTGCTTCAGGTTTACTGTGCTGGTATGTTGATAGCTAGCTTCTCGTCTATCTGAGAGTGATATTTTTGAGATCTTGTTATCGAGAATTGTTGAGAGTTAATACTACTTACACTTATGACATCTGGGAAGTAATGCTATGATTTAATTTGTTACCTCCAATGTCCACTGCTTCAGGTTTACTGTGCTGGTATGTTGATAGCTAGCTTCTCGCAAAATTCGAGCTGTTTTGGAATTTTATGAGTTCGTCTCCGATAGTGATCAAAACATGTGTCCACTCACCACTTTCGGGTAACTCTAAACAAAAGTTCAAACGTCGAGAGTAGAAAGTCAACTCCCGTGAGCTACTCGCAAGGCTCGAGTTTGCTCTCGAGAGCAGCTAGAAGGCTGCCCGCAGCATTTTTATTCTCAAATGGACGTGCACCTTTAGCTTTGATCCATTCCAGAAATCTCGTGGAATCGATATCTTTCAATGGGAACCGGCTTCGATTTGGATTATTTCCAGTTTCCAGTTTTCCGATTTTAACATCGATATCAGGGTATATCTAACGCGTTCCTATGTCATTTCTGGCTTTTGAGAATAAAGATGCGTTTTCATTTGAGACAACTTTTATTACAAAACTCGATATTGAATCTCGATTAGGTGTCTATCTTTCAGTGAGCTAATTTCATAACTGTGTCTGTCCACTTGCAAGTTATACTCTCAAGAATTGCTCGAAGTCTTTTTACTCTCAAATAAATACACACCTTGAGAGTACATTCTCGAAAGTTACTCTCGGGTGGCTGTCCACCTGAGAGTGATATTTTAAGATTTTGCTATGGAGAATTGTATGTTAGAGTTTTGAGAGTAAATGAGCATGTACTGATAATACTACTTACACCTCTGACAAAAATTATTGCTAGTAGTCTTTTTACTCTCAAATGAATTCACACCTTAAGACAACATTTCCTAGTAAACTCTTTTGAGTTGCTTTCGTCGGCTGGGTCTCCATCTGAAGGTAATATTTTTGAAATTTTGTTAAAGAGAAGTATCAGTAAGGGTTTTAAGAGTTAATGAGCATGAATTTATAATAATACTTACACTTCTAATATCTGGGAAGTAGTTTTATTATTTTAATTTATTTCCTCCAATGTCCACTCCTTTGCCTTGTTAACTCTCGACAGATATGTAGGTACTTGCAGAAAACGAACTGTGTTATAATTTTACAAGTTAATCTTCAATAGTGATCAAAACGTGTGTACACTTGCGAGTAACTTTTAAAAAGTTCAAACGTCGAGAGTAAAAAGTCAGCTCTCCTCGAGCTACTCTCATGATTGTATTTACTCGAGAGTTTGTTCTCGAGAGCTGCTAGGAGTCTGCTTGCAGCATTTTTAATCTCAAATGGAGACACACCTGAACAAATACAAATCCGCCGTTAAATAATAAAATCTTAAGATGCGTTTCCATTTGAAAGTACTTTCAGTAAAAAAGACTCGAGAATTACTCTCGGTTAGCTGTCTACCTCTTTATGACTGTTTACACTTGCGAGTTTAAATCTTAAGAGCTTCTTGAGAGTTGCTCGCTATCTTTTTACTCTCAAATGAATACATTCCTATAATATACAAAAGGGGTTTGTCGAGACGTCCGCCAGTCTGTACGTTTGTGCGTCTGCGGTTCATCGAGCCAGAGCCTACAAGGGTTGACCAATTTGCTTATAATATTTCAGTATAGAGCATTTTCATGTGATTCCATAGACCCTAGAGGTCAAATTTCTACTTGTGTCTGAGATCATCTATCGACTTTAATAGTTTTGAATAAATGTCATAGCTGTAACGCCTAAGAAATAGTAACGAAATGGCATTTTTGTTTTGTTTGCATAAGTTTTTGCCGACTTAACATGGAGATAAAAGAGATAGGGTTCCTTTAGAGATAGAAAAGTACCTATTTATGAGATCTTTTTAAGCATGCTCATATACATAAGTGACTTTGGCAAAGAATGGCAGAACTGGATTATTGTCTTCGTCTACTCATAATTTCTTTGCCACTTCCAAAGCAATAATTTTATATTGAAATATGCTACGTTTGGGTAACTTCAGTCTTAAATCTAATACTTAAATCCCCAAAACAAAGAAACAAAGTACTTTGCATTAAGTCATGATTTCCAATCATTTGATTACGTATATTATCGGTTATATTTGGAAAAATCCTTTTTCGTATACAATATTTGCTATTCAACGTTGCTATATATTTTTATCGTGCATTTCTTTAACAATAACGAATTTATTGTAACAAGATGTAAGCATCGCAGACACAACAAATTGAAATAGATTTAAGACAAGTAGAGTCCTTTTTTATATTCCGATGTTGTTCTAGTTAAATCTGTTTGAAAATGAGAAGAAAATGCAAAACACACACAGGATATCGAAATATCATCACTTTTTATGAACTGCTATATTGTGACTACGGGAATATAGAAAGATTATTGTATTTTTTCTGATGATAGGTGGGGGATGCTAAAACGAAAAAAAAAAAATATATGCAATCCAAGAAAAAACCTTTGGAACGCAACATTGACAGGGTGTCCCGGAAACTGGTGCATAACTTTATAGAACACATTTTTCAAGGACAAGTTTTTGCTTTTTCTTCTTCTTACATTTAAGTGTGTCTGTTCTATATCAGAGCAGATCAGACGCTCAAACTTTGATTTCTATTTTGTTCTTTCAAAGAAGGTTTCTACGATCAGACCATACATAATACAAAATATTTTTGTCGACATTGTTTTTCCTGAATCCAATTTAACGTTTCGGTCGTAAAGTGCAACTGCTTTTCCGAAATGTGTTCTCAGAACGTTTCTTCAAACATAAGGTTTCTGTGTTTAAGTACCTAATGAAAAAGTTCGTTTCTGCCGGATTTGATTTGAAGCCCTAAAAAAAGCAACTGTATATCGATGCATCAAAAACTTCAGTCAATGGTCGTAGTCGAACCGCAGAAAACCGGTCAAAATCGTCTGTTCAAGGATCTTTCGTGTTCACATTTTCTGAAGAGACACCCTGTAATATCTAGGCTATCGTTTTCCTTAGCATTCACTTTTGATAGCATCCAATCATGCGGAATGAATCTAACGACTGAAAAGCCTAGCGTTAGCGATAAGTTTTTGAAATATTCATACGAAATGCGGTAAAATATTCTCAATACCAAACCAAACAACAACAAGAACAACAAAGTCACGTTGTTGGAAAATATACAGGACGATTTGAGATCTGCTTGTTTAAGAAAAAAAAATTAATGTATTGCGCTTTCCGATTGGGAACGAAAGTGTGAATGATACTCACAAATTCATAGGTTTATGCGAATGAATCCGTGTTTCTTTTATTTTTTTTTTTACTTTTTTTTGCCATCAGGGGGAATGTACAATACACATATTGTGTGTACATTTATGAATTATTGTTATTATTGTGGTGATATGCTTTAGAAAAAATCTTAAGGGGTTGAATAATATGTGGAGTATTGGCGACGATCCTGGGTATATAATGAAAATGATGTGTGTAGATATTTTTTTTTTTTTTTTGTATTTATTTTTCTAAATAGGCTTTGAAAAATTTATTGAATGATTTACGATAAACATTTAAATTATTTAAACGTAATCTTATCCTGTGGTGTGGAGTGTGTTTGCTATGGAATTTTCAGTCTGTGGAGGTAGTCGTGAATAATATTCACACAAGAAGTGCTAATAATAAATTTTTAATAGCACCTACCTACACCTTTTTCACTGACACACTTTGAAAAATGACATCATACGAAACATTTTAAGTTTCTTTTATTTAAGTTGAATTTTTCAACTTGATTTTGGAATCAAAAACTTTTTTTTAAAGGTAGGTACTGCCTCTTATAAGGAATTGACAAATCCTTCAAGAGCATTTTTGTTGTCATCTCAATTACATGAGGCAATTGACAGTGCTGCAGAGGGAGATATTGTGAGATTTTTTAAAGAGGAAACTGGTAACTGGTACTGGCAAATTAATGGGAGAAAGACTGCACCCGAAAGTCTGCACTAACAAACCTTATTGACATTCCAGGAAATGGCATGATCAAAAGATATGTACATCTTCGAGAGAAACTTCCAAGTTAAGTAGCAAAAGAGAGTGGGTAGGCGAAACATTAAACTGCACTCTCAAAGTAAATGCAATCAGGTGGTTACACTTATGGATCGAGAACTACTGTTCTAAGTAGCGGTGGTGGAATATTTGGAACTAGAACCAAAATTTCTATACCGTTGGGACAATCTACTAGCATTTTGCACGCGGAAGGAAACGCCATAGAGAAATGCGCAGAACGCAATCTCGAATGAAACTACCGTAAACAAAACGTTGTCATTAGTTCACCCTTTTGCTGCAGTCAAATGTGACTAGCGAAGAATACTACTTACTTACTTACTTATCTGGCTCCCGATCCATGAAGGGTCTCTGTCTGAGATATCGGTTGCGGTCCCTCGCACGCTCCCTTCAGTCGTCGAGACCAAGCGCTCTTGCGTCTTTGACCCCCTGGTCCTAGGTAGGTAGGTTCGGTCTTCCTGGGGCAAAATTCCGCAAAGGTGAATGATTTTCCGTGTATACACTATTCACGCCCAAAACAAGTGTGAATAAATTTGATTGATACATGATATCTGTCAAAAATTTTAAACTCACTCTCACGGAATCACAAAAATCGATGTGAACACGATTTTCTATGTACACAGACAAAATTCACTCTTGAGGAATTGGGTCCCAGGTCGTCTCGAACCTGGGGGCTAGGATTCGGAAATTTTTCTTGGATTTTTCATTTTTCTTTGCACGTTGCACCGTGTATTTTGTAACGCAATGTGACATAGCTGGATCGGTTTTTTCGGGATCTCGAGTTCCGACATCGCCAATAGAAGATCTTGGCGACTTATGCTACCATATGCGGCTTTGAAGTCAATGGGAAGATGGTAGGTCTCGTCTCGACTTGAAATTCGTTTGTCTTTTCCAGGACTTGCTTCAATGTGAAAATTTGAAGCAAATCGTTGATTTGCCTGGCCTAAAGCCACACTGGTACGTGCCGATCATAGTGTTGCAGAAAGGTTTTAGACGCTCACATTGTACGTTGAATAGGATCTTGTAGGCAACATTAAGCAGGGATATGCCTCTGTAGTTCTTGCAGGACATAGGATCGCCTTGGAAAAATTTGGAACTATGGAATTCTCATACAAAACAGCTTTATAAACCAAGTTGTTCCGCGCTGTTTTGTTGAAAAGCTTTTGCTTTGCTGTTTATAGCTTTCAACGAAACACGGCTATTATGTCACATAGTCAAGCAGCACTCAAAGCACTGTGCTCCTATAGCATCAGCTCTTAAGTGCTTTGAGAATGTGCAAACAGGCTAAACGATCGTGCCAAAAAAGTCTTCAGGGAAATGAAAAATCAGACTCCTTTGCAAAAATTGGTGTAAGAACTCCCTTAATGGAGCCTGAACCCTATTGTGGCTTATAAAAAAAGTTATTAAAAGAAAAATCAAAGAATTAATGTAGGCCAATTCATCCAAAAACTGGAAAGAACTCCTTAAGCTGAGGGAGGCAAAATCACTACCAGAGAACTACAACCGAGAACTCTTCGGAGAATAATTAGAGGTCTCTTCACTGCCCACTGCAATTTAAAAAGACGCCTAAGCATTCTTGTTCTTGTATGCAACTACATGCAGACTCTGCTGCATCCAGGAGGAAACGCCAGACCACATTTAAGGCAAATGCGATGCAATTATGCACCAAAAGAAAAGCCACCAGGTAAAATAGAGCCAAGTATCCTCCAAACGTTCATATTTCTGAGAGAAACAAAATTGCGGAAAAAGCTATAAGATGAGCAATCCCATCTACCTCAAATTGGGGGTAAAAAGATCTTTAGGTCGCAGCGCAATATCCCCAGTATATTATTCCTTCATTCATATGTTGTCATAAGTAAGTGCTTCTAATTTCAAACTCGGCAACAAATTGTAGGTCCCCTACATTCCTGCAACAACACATGAATGGTTGAAAGTTATGTACATTGTACACATATCTTATATGTCATTATGCCCTGGTTCGCCACGAGCTGTACCATTTTGTCAACTTTCCAATGACTGCAGAATATGTATACCGTGCTGGATGTGAAGCATGTGCTGGGTTATATTAACTTCAAGGACAGTATGTCTATAACGACTTCAGAAAATCTCGCAAGATAAAGTCTTACGGGGTCCTTTACGTCTTTGTGAGACTAAAGAACAGTGAAGTGTTTGCTTGTAAAGGTTTTACTATGGTAAGTCCGTTCCAATGGAAAAATGTTGCTTGAAACTGTTCTAACCAAACAGAAATGCCAAAATAAATTGTTTATCATCAATCGATAGAGGTTCTCTATTGACTGAATTGACTGTCTTGGTTTCTCCTTGACAGACTCAGCACTGTGGGTGCACAAACATAATTTTATGGAATGTTAGATTTGAAGGTTTTGAAATTCAGTTAGATAAAGTTGGAGTTGAACTTCAGTAGTTTTGATTTTTGTTACTTTTCCGCTTTAAAAAAAAGGATTGGTTTATTTTTTTAAGTCATATTAAAAGTTCAACAAAAAAAAGTAATGTTCCCTTCCCTGGTCTTCTTCGGTCTTACACAAAATAGCTGCTAATACCTGCCAACCTTCAAAAATACCAAGTTTATGTTTTAAGACCTCCGAAAATAAAAAATTCTTGAAAGGAATTCAAATCTTTCTTCAAAATTATGGGAAAACTTATATTTATGTTATTTGTAGATGTAGATCTTTGCATTTGTACCATTTTTTATCCACTTTAAAATTTTTTAGGAGCCAAACCATACAAAATCCAATTATCCTTATCGCTCAAAGTTATCGTTCTAGAAACAGTGTTTAGTTTAGTAGATTTACTTGGTACCTACTATGTACTTTTCTCTAATACACCTCCAAAAAGTGGGCGTGGTAAAAAAACTTTATGGCCTAGTTTAAAAAAAAAGACATTTCCCATCTTTCTTTTTTAATTTTAATTTTTTTTTTTTTTCAAAAACGCCCCCAAAAGTGGGTTTGGCAAATATTTTGCATTATTTTTTCGTGTTTAACCAGTTTTTAAAACAATAAGTTTTGTTTTCAATGAATTAAGAGAAAAAAAAATATTTTTGTCAAAAACTCCCCTAAAAGTAGGCGTGGAAAAATAATTCCAAAGCACATTATATACTACTGTTTGAAAAACACACCCTAAAATGACCTATTTTAAAAAGCGGGCGTGTCAGTGGGTGTACATTTTCTTTGATAATTTCTTATGATATTCTTCATCATGTCTGAAAATGTTATTCAAATCGGTTGACTGCTTCAGATTTTAAAGATTTAAGATCGCCAACTTGAACCACTGTGCGCCGCAAAAACACACTGGCCACCACCGACTTTCAAGATCGACTGGTTCCTACTGGAAACCCCTTTACTGTCTGAACAGAGTGCAAAACGGAGCTGGAATAGATGTCAAAAATGCTGCTGCCGGAGCTGCAAGACAAGTTTTAATTTTTACTGCAGCATTTTTGACATCTACTGCAGCATTTTTGACATCTATTCCATCTACGTTCTGCATTCTGTTCAGGCAGTTACTTGCTTTCTATTTTATTTGAACATATTTAGTCCTTAGTTTGAGTACGTCTTTTATAATAAAGGCAAGAAACTCCACTGGAGAACTATTTAGGATGTTCATAAGGATTGCTTTGAATTTCGAGAATGTATTCACTTAGCTCGATTTCTTGGGATAATTTATGAGAATGAAATTATGTTAAGTTATACTCGTTAAATTTCAATTTTTAAAAATAGATTCCATCAAGCATTTAATCCTTTTAGTAAAACTATGTAAATTTAGCCTCGATATACAAACTTTGATCAACAAGACCGAGTAAAAAATATATTCAATAATTTTAAATTAAATTCATTAAATTCAATTGTTTTTTTTTTGTGTTTTGTATTTAAAGTGCTTCCGAACAATATTGCAATTTCACAATCTATCGTTTAACTGAAAATAAACATCATTTGCAAATCCAATAAGCATTTGATGAATTTTAAAATTACAATGTTTATAAAATCATCATATATACCCACACACACACACACATAGCACCCAAACATTTGCTTATTATTCAAAACTACATAAATATTGCACCTGACTGGCTTTGAAAATATAATTTTTTTAACCTTTATTTAACGGATAGTAGGTAAATACGTACATACAATATACATATGTATGACACGTGTATGCTCTTTGTTCATCTACATAAATTTTAAATAATAATTTTATGCTTAATATCCTTTCAAATTAATTTATTTCATTTCCCTGATAGAAATTGAATAACAATTAGAGAGAACCTCTATAATCACGCGTGCATTAATTGCCAATTTCCAATTTTCAATCCCCCTCCATTTATACTATACATATCTACGTACACCTCCGTACATACTGTTCTGTTTCATGTGATTTAAACTCCTGTGAGAGTTTACC
The DNA here is from genome assembly GCA_963921185.1 of Dasysyrphus tricinctus. Lineage (NCBI taxonomy): Eukaryota > Metazoa > Arthropoda > Insecta > Diptera > Syrphidae > Dasysyrphus > Dasysyrphus tricinctus. Next base: position 52,867,999 of record OY992530.1, on the reverse strand, counting down.
TTTCATTTGCAGGACGACCAACGAAACGATGGCGATTTGTGGAAATTTTCTGCTCATCTATAAAATAATTGCAAATTTATTTATGTATACGTGAGATGATTTGCTTTGTTAAAAAAAAATTGTTTTTTTTTTGCTAAAGCCAGCAGAATTGGGGAGAAATAAAAATCAATTGCAATGAAAATTGAGTTATTGGTGGTATACTTAGGTAAAGTTAGCGTATTGTCGTAAGGTATTGAAAGGAATACATTTTAAATTTGCATCTTAATATTCAAGCTTTTGTTTGTTATTTCAGCTGGGACAGTCTGGGACCAGAATTTTGGATAAGCGCTTCATTTTAATAAAATTTGAATCAATTATTCATCGTCTAGTAAACCTTGATGTATTTCTACCTATAAACATGTCATTTTTGTCATCAGTTGTATGACACGTATGTACAGACACTGTTGGAACCTCATCTCGTATCATCAAGAAATTGTCTAACGGGGTCAATATTACTATCATCGATCAGTAGAAGTGACCGTTTACTGAATTGACGGAATTTACTGCATCGGGTTCTCCTACACCGTCCGCCCTCTTATGAGAAGCGACATGTTTTTTTAGGCAGATCCAGCATGACATGAATTTGGGTTCCAAGCGTTGAGTAGTCGACTCTGGAGGGGAAGAGCCGTCAAATGAGTACGTTTTAGTTTTATCACTTGAGAATAGTTTTTCTGTGCAGGATCATCCTAGTCTCGGAGTTAAGTTAACTCCAGAAACATGTTGTGCAGCCTTTCCTAAAGTTAACTACGAGTTATCTCATATAATTTGGCAAACTAACTCAACTGAGGGCATTATTTCCATTTCTAAAGTGAAAGTTATAGAAATCTTTGGAAAGTGCCATTTTCGTTGTGGAGCCATCTTGATTTCGATAGTGGAAAGCATAAAAGTGTGATATCCAATGAGTCGTAACTCGATTTTAACAGATTTTTGACAACTGAAAGATAAAGTTAATCCTTTACTGAAAACTGCTTCTAAGTTCACTCAGGACTAATTGGTGCAGGGAAATAATTCCACGGGCATCTGCTCCAAATGGAAATTTATTCCATCTTAAGTGGGAATCTGCCCCACTTTTCAAAGTGAAGCTAATTCTCACTGAGCAAGGGAGTTCATTGTACCTTTTAAGTGAGAAAGATCTCTACTTGGAGTGTGGAATTCTTTCCCACTTGGTGTGAGAATCAATTTCACTTCATTTTGTTTTCATTGTTAATTTACTGCAAAAGAAGAAGCTGATTAATGCTCTTTGCTTTAAACCTGAGGAAAGTTTTTCTTGATTGGCAGAATTTTTAATGTCGTTACCACTGTGCAGTGAAATAAAAAATAAAGGAAAAAACTCCCACGGTTTTATTTTCCATTTTGAAATGAAAGCTGTGGGTTTTGTTTCCTTTTTTCTTGGGGGTTTTAATTCCAATTATGAATGGAAAGAAGACCCTTTCTACCTCTGATTTAATCCAGAGCTTACTCTGCACTGAAAAATGTGCCCTTAGTCTATTGATTAAAAGTGAAACTTCCCATGGTGATTTGCCATCAGTGACTGGGGAATAAACAACAGATTTGGCACTGACTCTCAAAATCGACTCATCCCTATTGGAGAATCCTTCTTCAGTGAATAGGCACGTTATATCCATGAACTATAGACGATCAAGTTCGTGTCATCCAAGCTTGTATATTTTTGCTACTTTCTGGAAAAGTTTTAACATTTAAAGATATCGAAAAATATGTAAATATTTCAACTCCTCACAGACAAAGGACTTAAAAGCTTCCTCAAAATGTTTTTAGGAGATAAGCATTTATATAATATATGGAGGGCTCACAGTTGTACCGAACCATGTCCGAAAAAGAATAATAAGAGGTTTATATAAATAAACTGCCATTAATTAATTAATATTTTAGCTCCACACAGCCACACAGCCACACAGCCACAGCCATTCGTCAGGTGCTATGGAACCTGACGAATAGCTGTGAATACTTGACAAAATAAAATAAAATAAAATAAAATAAAATAAAATAAAATAAAATAAAATAAAATAACATAAAATAAAATAAAATAAAATAAAATAAAATAAAATAAAATAAAATACAATACAATAAAATAAAATAAAATAAAATAAAATAAAATAAAATAAAATAAAATAAAATAAAATAAAATAAAATAAAATAAAATAAAATAACATAAAATAAAATAAAATAAAATAAAATAAAATAAAATAAAATAAAATAAAATAAAATAAAATAAAATAAAATAAAATAAAATAAAATAAAATAAAATAAAATAAAATAAAATAAAATAAAATAAAATAAAATAAAATAAAATAAAATAAAAATGAAATGAAATGAAATGAAATGAAATGAAATGAAATGAAATGAAATGAAATGAAATTAAATGAAATGACGTGAAATGAGATGGATGAGATGAGATGAGATGAAATGAGATGAGATGAGATGAGATGAGATGAGATGAGATGAGATGAGATGAGATGAGATGAGATGAGATGAGATGAGATGAGATGAGATGAGATGAGATGAGATGAGATGAGATGAGATGAGATGAGATGAGATGAGATGAGATGAGATGAGATGAGATGAGATGAGATGAGATGAGATGAGATGAGATGAGATGAGATGAGATGAGATGATATTTGATAATAAAATTAAATTAAATAAAAGTTCTAATATTCGCGTCCCTCAAGATAGAACCTTTTTTCATCCGAAAAGACAACCCATTTCCATTTGTAGCTCCAAGCAACAAAATCCGTAGTGAAATTCATGTGAAATTCCTCGTTTCGTTATTGTAGAACTGATTGTTTGTTCTTTGTGTTACTTTGGGTGTTATCACTCTTTGAAATTATCCGTAAAATTGTCAAAACGCTTACCTACTAATATACCAATTTTTGGGCATGTTCTAGACAATAAAAGTGTAGAATTTGAAACTTTACACAGAATTGACCAATTTTATTGATGCATTTGCCTTGCTTCTGTGCCCTTTCAATTTTTTACTAAAGTTTTTAGTATCTGGTTGGTAATTTTTCACAGCAGCATCACTTCTTTCCAATATTTAGCCAAATCTCAGTCCCTTAAAATGATCTATAGTCCCTAAATCTAATACCGTCAAATCTGTTTCCAGAGCCCATTTTGTACTTGAAATTTAAGATTGATTATAGTTTTCTGCACATTCTTAAATATTTAAAACTTTTGGAAAACAATATTTGCAGTGGCCTCAATCAAGTGCGTCGCAACTTTTTTTCGCATTTTTAGCAGTTCATGAATGTATCTTTTGAAATGCCGATAGGTTTTCCAAGTAACCCTTTTGACATTATCATTTTTTATTGGGTGATATGTACTGTACCTGCTCACAGGTATCGAACATTTCAAGGAAAAATATTTCTCATATATTCATCGACAAAAAACAATTAAGTGACGCGCAGTGTATATATTTAGTTTTGGGAGAGTAGTTTGGACTCCTTCCTCTGCATTTAGGAATTCAATATATTCTCGAAAAAAATAAGGAACTTTTATTACATTTAATTCTTCTGAGAATATATAAATTTTGCAATTTCCTGACATTCCCCATTTAATGAACTTATATACCCACAAAAATATTACATCCCAAAAACTAAGCAAATAATGAGAGAAATTAAAACACAATGTCCCTTTGAGATACAATTCCTTTGTTTTCTCAAATCTAATTTGCTTGAATTCTTAATAAAAGTATTTTAATAAAAGCCTTTTATTACTATAGCAAACATCATACACTCAGAATTTCTTTCAGATTGGTAATATGTGTTCTCACAGGTGTGAGTTGCAGAAGAACAAAAAAAAAAAACAGAAATAAAAGAACATCACATTATAGGAAGTAGTTAGTTCCAAAACAAGTCCCTTGATTCGAATAAGTCGTTTTCTTCTTGACAGAAACTTTATTTCATTAATTTGTCCTTTCTGTTTTTTTTTGTCCGCAGAAGTCAATATTAGAGTTCCAAGTTTCAGGTTAAATACAAGCCAAAAAAAAGTAAATACAACATTGCTGAACATTGAAAAGACTCGCTACTAGACTAATGATACATCCTCCGACATCATCCCAGAGGACACTAATGTGATGACATTATGTGGACTACAATCTGAAACAACTAACCATACAATAATAAGAAACTATGTGAGGAAGGCAGTGAACAAAAAATAAAAAAAAATAGAAATCAACTGAACACACAAAAAGTAAAGGACGAACAGAAAATAATGAGCTTCGCAATACCAAATGTTAATATAATAACACATTAGGTACTCGCAGTGGCGAAATTCTATCAACCAACAAAAAAAGGATATCGCACTATTATACCTCCTCGAGTACAATTAGGTAAAATTAATTACACAGTACGAGAGATTGAGGCTAAATTATGAAATTATGAAAACAAAAACTTTACTTTGCTCACAAAAAAAAAAAAATAGAAACAAAATGAAAGAAAAATAAAAGTCGAAACGCTATAAAACAAAAACAAACCTTTAAAAAAAAATAAAGTATATAAAAATCTATAAGAAAAGTATAAAACTTTTCCGTGTTCTTCTAGGTAGGTACATCAGAGGGGGGCCTACTGTACTATATACAGTGGTGTGTATGATGTGTGTATATGCTTTTATTCTATCCAACGTTTAAGTTAAAATTAAAATTCCTGGAGCGCTTCCAACCCGACAAAAAACTTAAAACTACAAAATTATCCCCGTTAGCTATGGAAAGGGAGAAAACCATTCGAAAAGAATGATGAAGAAAAATGCCAAATGAGAGAAACAAAAGAAAAATCATACATAACGTTAGCGAGGTCGTCCTCGTCATTAAAATAAGGGTCCTCGATCCGTACAGTACCTACATACATACATATACAGCATACAGCTCCCTGTTGGTTAAGTTGGGGTTGGGTTTGGTTTGGTTTGTGTGTTAGTTTTTCCAATGGCAAATTGAAAAGTTCACACAAAGCGATGCTATGACAGAAAGGACAAAATGTATTTTTTTTTATCATTGTATCCTGCCTTAAGTCTTTCAAATCTACCATAATAGGCGGCATGGCGCGGCGTAGTAGTGCATCTAAAGAAAACGACATAGATGAAGGAATAAGTTAGACAGTCGAGCGAAAAATGAGGGAAATGCATAAAATTACATTATCGCAACTCGAGTATAAGACACCAGGAGGAGAAAAGGATGTAAATTCAGTCTCATTAACATTTCTATCTTTTTTTTTTTTTTTTTTTTTTTTTTTTTTTTTTTTTTGTGAAAGTGAAATTTTGAGCAAAAAAAAACTTACCTCTAAGCAAAACAAAAAGTTACCAAAAGATCAACGTTGGGGACAGAATGCTTATTTAATTTACTTTTGGGCGCCACATCTCTCTCTTTGCCATAATGACATTTTTTGCTTTGTGTATACGAAATAGTTCACACATACGACAAAAAAGTCTACACTTTATTCTTAATGACATAGCTTTTCACTTGATCTGCTTTCTTATTCATATGAAGTATCTCGTTATAGACCAAACGGTGACAATTTTCAATCAAGAGAATGCATTTTTACTCGACATAGCTTTTCAATACAATCTTTATAGCTTGGAAACCTGGCGATAACACTAGAACGGCTCGGAGTTTCAAATTCGCACGAAATATCCTTCCGGTGCGGACACCGGAACACTTTTCTTGAAGAACCAAACTGCATGATTCACCACATCACAGTGTAATTGAAAGTTGTAGTGGTTGGAACACTTGTTTCAGGTTGATGTGGTGTGTATAGGTCAAACCTGTAAACTTTGACGTACAAGTACTAGTCAAGTACCCAGTACATTGTAACTTGTACTAGTACTTGAAAAACACAACTTCAAGTACTTTTTCAAATACTCCGTTCCTATTATGTACTTGGAACTGTAATACTGCAGTACATTTTCAAGTACTCCTCACACTGAAATCGTCATTGCGGGTGATTTCAAAATACACAATTCTTGGTGGCTTCGCTTTTCGGGCCACATAACACCCAAAGGAACCACTGCGTAAGCTTTTCCATCTGTCCTATTCTAGAGGTCTCCTTCTGAGTGGATGGAAAACATCATTTGTCCATCCTGTCCCTAAAAAAGGCGCATCTTTTTCTCCCTCTAATTATCGTCCAATTGCATTTACATCCCTTCTTTCCAGGGTCATGGACACGCTGATAAATTATCAGCTTAAGAAATATCTTGTAGAATGAAAGCTCCTTAATGACCGGCAGGATGGCTTTCGTAGCAATAGGTCCACTGGTGATCTGATGGTATATCTCAACGAACAGTGGAACAAATCTTTACATCCTTTTGAAGAAAGTAAAATGATTGCACTTCATATTTCAAAAGCATTTGAAAGAGTTTGGCACCAAGCTCTCCTATCGAAAATGCTTGCATTTGGTTTCGATCAATCTCTTTTTGGTTGGATTAGAAATTATCTTTCTGGCCGTTCAAAACAAGTTGTATTGGATGGCTTCAAGTCTGATATTCCTTAAATAAATGCTGGTGTGCCCCAGGGCTCCGTTTTGTCTCCGAATTTCTTTCTTATTTTCATCAACGATCTCTTGTTTGAAACTTCTAATCCATTAAATTGTTTTGCTGGCGACAGTACCCTCAGCTTTTCATATTCGTTTCAAGATTCACTTCCTTGCTCTTCGGATGTGGAACTTGAACGGCAGAATTGTCCAGTAGGGAATTAAAAATCGTGTAGAATTAAATGCTTCAAAAACCCAATGCTGTCACTAAAGCAAAAATCACCCTCAATGCCACTATCCATGAGTGGAACTTGTATCGAAGAAATTGAACAACTTTCAGTTCTGGGTATGTGCATCACAGATCACCTTCTGTGGAATGGCCACATATTCGAAGTCGCCAAGAGCGCTGCTAAGTGTCTAGGTTTTCTTCGACGATGTAAGAAACTTTTCTTCCCTTCTGAACTGACTTCATCCGACCAAACCTTGAGTATAACTTGAGCCCAACTTCGGACTGTCAAGTTAAGAGATTCTTTCTTAAGCCGCACAACATGGATGTGGAATGCTTTACCAAGCTCTATTTTCCCCTCCCATTTTGATATTCAGAATCTCTCTCAAAACCAATGTGCATCGGTATCTCCTTTTTAATCATTCCCAATTTTCGCTCGCACTGTGTTCATCATCTCAAGGGTAGTCAAAACACCCTTTAGTTCGTGCTCATTATAAAAACAAATAGAAAATTTCAAGTACAAGTCCATTTCAAGGACTTTTCAAGCACAAGTCCGTTTGAGGTACAAATACAAGGGAGACAATCAATACCATAGGGTTTTCCATTTAGGGGGCGTGGTATTCGCCTATTTTATAGAATTTTTTTTTATGTATAGAGTACGTCAATTTCCATTTCAACCTTGAAATTTGACGGGATGGTAGAGCTAGTAATGAATGCAAAGACAATATTTGAATTCCAGATTTTGTAATGAGGAGGTGTGGGATGAACCCACTTTCTCAGAATTGAAACCAATTATTAGCACTTCAACCAACTTGAATCATAAGTACAAGTACGTGCGACCCAGTCGGGTATTGATGGTAAACCAAACTGCAAAACTGCAACTGATGACTGGTCTTAGGAGTTGCTTCTAGATTATAACTTTTGTCTTGTGGCTTATCTCTTCTTCATCAGCGACTAGAGGCGGTGGTAAGCGAAAATTGGCTTTTTTGAAGACAGTGTTTCTATGAGGGTTGAATTTTTTAGCAGTTCTTTCAAGTTGATGCGTAGGTATTTGGCGCTGCGTTTTGCTGGTTATTTGGTTCTGTCTGGGAGTGTAAAGGTGATGCTTCTGCAGCTTCCAGCTGACCGACCGATCCGATTTGGAGGAGTTGATCTGGATACCCCAGTTGGTGTAAAGTTGGAATAGTTCGGGGATTTGTGCCTTGACATCTCGGACAGATTCTATGGAGAGAATGATGATTTAAGGAATACAGTACACACCAAAAAATCCATTACCAAATCGTGTGCCTCTAACTTTTTAACGGTTACCGCTATTGAAAAAACTTATAGATCATGAGATTTTTTACAGAAAAGCTTATCGGACTATTTTACTCCGACTGATTGATAAGAAGATATCGCCATTTAGAAAAAAAACGTCAAGTGACGAAACTTTCGGACTTTTGCTTGGAAATAGGTTTTCCAAACAAAATTTGAGCGATGGCATGGGTTATGTTGATTTGGAGGGCGTCGGTTGATTAGGGCTTATTGGTATATATCTGAGACTTTAGAAAACCCCACAAGAGAAAATCAACAGCTTCATATTGCATGGTCTTGGTGGCTAATTCATGGCAGCTGCATGAGAGATAAACACAACTTCAAGTCGTCTTTTATGGAATGAGATGTAACACTAAGTGCTTTCTGTAGGAACCACATATGGTTCACTTCAATATCATCCAATTTGGGCCAAGAGAAAAAATTATTGCTTATCAAAAGTCGGTAGAGGTTTTCTTTTAATGATTTGAGTACTTCGGGTTCTCTTGCACATTCTCATGAGCAGCGACGATATGTTTTCGGCATGATCCTATATTTTGTGACGTACGGGTGTTAAGCTTTTGGCTGATTGTTCGACTTGCGTTTGGCCATACCAAACTTCCATCAAATGGCTGTTTCTTACTTCCCATGGTGATTTGGCATCCGTAACCAAATAATGAACAAAAGTTGGTAACCACAGACTGTCAACATCGGCCGTCCCAATTGGAAAATCCTTAATCTCATAAACGGTGTATCGGTACATTATGTAACCCTCTACAAATAAATTTAAAAGCTAAAATTGTCGTTGGTATGTTAGGTAGGTACACTTATAAAAACACTGAATTTTTGATAATATTGAAAGTTGGAAAAGACTTCAAAAATATCTAAAAAATATAAGTAGTATTTTCCTGACCTAATAGGCGTGTTCTTGAAAATGAGATCTCAGAGCCCTCAGCAATCTCATTCTCTTGAACAGGATTCCTCAGAAATTTTGCTGTCAAATCACTGAGGAAAGAAAATATTGGATTCGCTTGCTCAGTTTTTGACACTGAGCCCTCTGAGATCTCATTTTCCTGAACTAGCCTAATGTGTCCACTTGAAGTCTGTATGTACATTTTGTTATTCTTACTTTCTACTCTCATATCACATATCACAAAAAGTTTGACCCAGTTAACATCAAAATTCTTAACGAGAGAAAACATTTCATCAGGGTAACACTTCATATTATGTACGTAAATTTGAATAAACGCAAATAAACCAAAAATAAAAACTCAACAAATGTTTTCAAAAAGAAACACCTAATACCTTCACACATACACACAACACATGTATGTACTCAAACAAAAGTTACACTTTTCATACTTCAAAAAAAATATAAAAAAAAATAAAAGAAATTGTTAGCTTGTTACACCAATTTTCATACAAAGCATCTAATTTCCGCCATCATTAATGAAATTACATACAAAAATCTGTTCCCTAGTTACGACGACTTAAGAATTTCAAAAGGCTTTCCTCCCCCGCTTTGCCAACCCCGTTCGCTCTCACTCTCTCTCTCGCTCTCACCAAACTGACGAAAACAAAAATCTGTTTTTAATTCTTCAAGTGTCTTGAAAGAGGCATTTCTCGTGTAACTTTGGATTAACTCTGAAGGTTGTATTTCAAAGAAAAACCTCTTTATGTAATGCGATCGTTAAATGTGAATATGACGACGATGACTCTTGTTATATGTTGTGAAGTGGGTAAACTGCTGACGAACTTCCCCCCTCTTTAGCGTATTCATATTCCCCAATCGTGGTATACAACTATATACCCTACTCATCATCTCATCAGCAGTGTGTTTGCTCTTGAAAAGATGCTTAAGTGTCGGAACGTCTCATTTTTCACTCTTCCATCTTATCTTAGGTATAGGTACATAAATACAAAAATGCCTTCTTGCTTAGTTGTTATCTTAAAGGCATGTCGACGCAGTATGAGGAGGGTAACTATATAAGGCATCAGGCAACAACAGCCGGATTGGGGTGGTGCTGTTCGTGGCACTGCGGGCGCGGCGCGGTGCGGCAGGCGTAAGGTATGCTGGAGCTATTGTTGGGTAGGTAAATTACTCTCTTGATCTGCTTTTCATGGAATGCACCTGAGACGAATTTAATTAGCAAATACCTTGTAAATAGCTTTGCCAAATTGATAACGTGAATTAAATTTACTTTGAAGTGCTTCTAAGACAAAATTGATAGAGAATGTTGTGAAAGCAAGGACATAGTTTTAGTTATCATTATACTTTGGTACCTATATAATATAGCCATACTCAGAAGTTGCTAAATTATTGTTTTAACTTATGAGAAGCTTAAGCATGCTTTTATATAGTAAGTTGACGAAACTAATAGAAATTACTTTCTTGTAATTTTATACAAGACAAGTTGTTCAACGAGTTTGTCACATTATTCAAATGTTTTGTGTTTGTTATCAAAAGGTTTAAAAATTGCTTCCTTTTAAGTTGACCTTTGTGTATCTTGATCTACTTCCTTTCACATGTCAATGTTGTAAATCCAATACTCACAAAGTTTCTCTTAAAAAAAACTAGGAGCCCACAGCAGATTTTGGGTGTGGTTGATAGCAAAAAAAGAAGTATAGGCGTCGAAAGCTTCATTGAAGGCTATTCAAAAAATCAAGGTCTTGCAGTCCACAACTGGGGCCTTTGCGAGAAATAGTGCATCGAAAAAAAAATATGAATGCAACTTCGAGGATAATCGTGTTAGCCGAAATTGGTTTTCACCCCTCCCTAGAAAAGCTTCGCGGATCCCATATCAAGGAATCTGAAATCATTTGAGTGTTTAAATCACTTTGATCACTTAACCCGTCCAGCACTATTTTTTCCATGTTAAAGAATATAAAAAAACCGAAATCAAAATCTGAAAGTTACAAAGTATCGAAATGCTCACTCATGAGCTGGTCTTGGGTGAACAAAACTAAATGAGCATTTATGATAGGCATCAGTATGTAATTAGTTCCTCTTCGGCTCTTTTGGTCACTTAGTGCCAGATTTACAACGTGATTCAAATTTTGATCCGTGGTTCAGCAATTTTAAATCACCGATTTTGGCTGGTTTATTGAGGTTCAGCGATTGTTCAAGAAACTTAATGGCTTCTGTAACCTTCTTGAACCTTGAACCATCGTTGAACCTCAGTTAATCCACCAAAATCGGGAACCTCGAATTGCTGAACTGCGGATCAAAATTTTAGCCCCGTTTGTACAACTGGATCTTAATGGCGCAATGAAACTGTTATTTCATTTACTTTCCCAACGTTTTGACAGCGATTACTGTCTTCTTGAGGCAAAAGCTCCGCAAAGACAGCACTGTGTAAATATCAAACATCAACCAGATTTTAATGAGAGAGTTACAAATGCACACCATTGTGTCCATATCAGCCATCAACCAGATTTTGATGAGTGAGTCACAAATCCTGCAAACAGCAAACAAAAAAGACATACAAAACCACTCTTCAGAGGAAGACATCAATCCCTGTCGAAATGTCGGAAAAGTAAATGAAACTACTTAGTTTCATTGCACCATTTTTTCAATTCAGGGTTAACTTTGAGTTATATAAGAGTTTGCTTATTCTGAAAAGAAAATAACCCCGAGTTAACTCAGGAACAGTTTGTCAGTTAAGGGTTAACTTTATCCTTCGGTTGTCAAAAATCTATTGTCATCGATGTGCGACACTATGGACATCACCCTTCTACGCATTTCACGCACTGAAAAACTGGCCCTAAGTGACCAAAAGAGGTGAAGAGGACCCAAATTCTTCACCAACTTGGTCAAATAAAAAAAAAATTTAACTATGAGCATTTTTATTTTTACTCATGCTCGCGAGTGTTTGAGCATGCTCATGCTCACCTGATAAGCACTATCATAATGCTCATTAACGGATATGCTCGCTTCATGAACATAAGAGTGAGCAATGTAGTGCTCGTAAGAAATTATTAATTTAGAATGAACACACATACAAAATTTATTTTCGTAAAATATTTTTTTGAATACAGGTATCTGAGTATTCTTTTTTCCATGCAAACAGGAAACTGATTCATAAATGAATTTTTTTTTTGGAAAAACCGACTATGCTCACCATTGCACACGAGTTGCTAAGAACTGCTCGCTCATGCTCATGAAGTTGCCATTTCATTGTGCTACTTTTGCCCTGACTGACATTGATTAATCATTTCCTTTTTTTCATTCTTGCTCATACTCATGCTCATGAGTCATGAGTAGTTGACAACTGTTCATGCTCAAAAGAGAAAAATATTAGCAGAGAGCAAAAAATGATTACTCATGAGTGACAACTTCTGGACCATTCAAAGAAGGTTAAAGATCATTTATCGCATTTAAAACAAAAAATCCGATGGCAACCATCGCAACCGTTCCAGACAATGATTTTGTACCTAACATACCCATATTAAATATGCACAATCAAATGTAGCCTTGTCTTTAGTGAATTAGACGAAGTGGGTGCTAGATCTAAGACTCTAAGAACCACTTTCAAATTTTTGGCTTAAATTAATGTTAACTTTTACTATACAAGCTAACTTGAGCTTCTTCCAAATTCTATATGGGTGATTCTCTACCAACTTATTGGACACAATTTTTGTTGTGTTTTTGTGGCTTCAGTAAGTCAGAGTATTAAATCTGTAAAAGCATTTTGCTACTACTTGTAAAGAACAAAAAATATGGTAAATGTTCTAAAACTGGAATAGACAAACTCTTTTACTTTTTTATTTTTATTTTGTTTTATCTCTTTTTGACCATATTTTTGTTGAAATTCTAGATTAACTGTTATATGTGTTGACATCTTGACATTTCTACTTCCCTTATTTTCTTTGAATATGTATAACTTTTGCGTTTTTGTAGTCTATGTTTTTTAATGGTAACCCTTTTCATTGTGCTGGGTTATTACTTAGTTTCTATTGCACGGAATAATTTTTGTTTGGTTCTTTCAAGGTATTGATACCGTTTTAATAAAGAAAATTCGTAGAAAGTAAACATTATTGCAAGAAATATTTAAATTAAAGTTCACGGTGCCATGGTACTGACATTTAGACAGTTTATGTGACCTAACTTATCTATACTAATGAGAAAAATAATTTCCAGGACAATTTTAACATTATGTCGTTAAAAGGAATACAAAATTCTGATGATCAACCAAAAACATGACATAACATGCATAAAAAACACTACCACGGTACTGACAAATTAATTTGTGACACACTTTCTTCAAATGAAAACATATCACTCATAAAGTACAACAACGTTAAAAAAATAAAACGACTGTTGTTATCTATTCATAAATGGTGCCTCTTTTTAGAAAACCACCATACAAACATCTTGAAACTAAAACAAAATGGCGGTTCAGCGAGCAATCTTTTGAATTCAAAAATAAAAGTTAATCCTCGGATAACATTCATTCATGATTATTTTATTCAGCAATAAGTATTTTGACTTAATTTTTGCATAATTTTGTCAACCAAGTATTGCACTCAAACTTTTCTAAGGACAACATTTCTATTCAATGAAGTATTTCATTAGAAAAAAATAGATTTAATCGGAAAACCAAGGAACGTACATGCCACGGTACTGACATTTTTTCTAAGCCTGGTGGAAGAAGTAGCAGATTTGGTCATGATATCGAATGTAGATTGTAGTACATAGCCAGTTACTCAATTCAAACCAAAAATATATTCGAACATTTTACATTAAATATAAAAAAAAGGACTAGACACCAAGAATCACAGTTGGGACGGAATCACCGATATACCTATTAAACACATTTTCGATCGAAATCGAATTAAAATTTATTTTCAATAGAAATCAAATCCTAATTCTACAATTCAGTGTGTTTTTGAAAATCACTTTGAACTGATAAAAAATAAGGTATCAATTCTTAAAATTAATGAAATAATAAATGCACTTGAAAATAGACCCAAAAAATATTCATAATTTTCTAAAAATAAAATTTTGAAAAGGTAGAATTTTGGAAAAAAAATTTAAGTAAGAATTTTGGAAAAATTCTGCTGTTTCTGTGTGTCCATTGCTTTTTTTGTAATTTAATGTAAAATTTTCTTTTTTATTTCTGGTTTGAATTAGGTGCATGGCTATTGACTACAATCTTCATTGAAATCTCGACAAAATTCAATATTTCTTCCACATGGCTTGGAAAAGTGTAGTCAAAATGTCAGTACCGTGGAATGTCATTCCTTGTTTTTCCTCTTTAATCTGCTATTTTCTAATGAAATACTTTTTTGAATAGAAATTATTATGTTTGGAAAAGTTATTTGACAAAATTTTGCAAAAATTAGGTTAAAATACTTATTGCTGAAAAGATAATCATGAATGAATGTTTTCCGAGGATTTAGTTTTATATTTGAATTCAAAAAATTTCCAGCTGAAGCGCCATTTTGTTTTATTTTTAAGACATTTCTATGGTAGTACGTATTCTAAAAGAGACACTATATATTTTTTAGTAAACAACATTCATTTTATTTTTTTGTACGTGGTTGAACTTTAAGAGTGTCAGTACCGTGGTAGTATTTCCTAAGCATTTTATAATATGTTTTTGGTTGATTATCAGAATTTGATATTCCTTTTAACGGCATAAGTTAAAATTTTCTTGGAAATTATTTTTCTCATTAGCATTGAGAGATGAGGTTACAGAAGCAGTCTAAATATCAGTACCGTGGATGTCATTACCGTGGCATTTAAGACCTAATTGAGCTTTAATTTCTTGCAACTATATTTACTTTCTGCTAGATTTCTTTATAATATTGGTATCCAGTGCCGTTCCTAGCCCGTAGAGCACCTGGGGCAAGCTCAGAGACCCCGCCTTTTCCCATACAAATATTCAATATAAAAAAGTAAATTGTGAACCCGTCATTCTTATCGTATTTATACTGACTCTAATCACACCGAACAAAAGTTAGGGACTGGTTAAAATATCGATTTATGTCCACTTTCTTGCAGAATTTTGAAAACTCGACATTACAAAAAGTGGAGTGTATGGACAAAATTGGAGAAAATATCGACTTTTTTTGACTTGTCGATATTTCTTACCAATATATAGGTACATACAAAAAAGTCGATACAAATCGACATTTTAACAAGTCATCGTTTTTTCGGTCGGTTATTCTTGCGGATGAGTGTCATTCTCATTATCGTTTATTACAGTTTTAGTACATTTCCCCTTTTTTGTTATTCTTTAAGCGTTGTAGAAAAACTTATTCTGATTTGATATTCTGACTAAATAAAGCCATACAAACAAAACAAAAATTATTTCCATTGAGCTTTATTTTTTGAAAATTTTTGAAAAAAAAAATCACCTCTAAAGGGATGGGACTTTTGGCCCTACCTGTATTTTCTGAAGAACATAGAACGGATTGCTAAAAGATTTAATTTTGAAAGGAAGTATTATTAAGAAAGACATACCATTACGAGTTTTGTGGAGGAAATAAGATCCTGATAAAAAGTAAACTGAAATTTAGTTAAAAAAACATTTTGAAAATAACCTGCCGCGTAAGAAGAAATTTGAGGTCAGACGCGAATTCATGCGATCAAAACCCTTCGAAATAGTATTTCTTGGTGTCTGGTGGGTGTTGTCAACAAAAAAAAAATAAACAAACTCCTCTGACATCCCGAATAATTTATGTACACCATACACATAAATATATGAACTATGAAAAAAAAATAAAAATATCCTTAAATCCTTCGCTTCGATATCATGAATTGGTAAGCAAAATTATTCAACTGTACTCTATGCATAAATGGAGGATAAACCAAAAAAAAAGTTTTTTTTTCGTTTTTAATTCAGAAACCCAGGTATTCGAATGAATAGGAACAATCTTTTTCCATATTTAATGGTTTATAGCCTCAAGATCTAACCATGAGAGGAGAGTACATGCAAAAAAAAAAAATTCTTGAATTCATCAGCTTTTCAAATGTGTTAATAAATATGGATTCTGAAATTGTTTTCATTTATCAGTTTTTGTTTTTCTTTTTTGTCGTTGCAAATCGCAGGTGTACAGAATCATAAATTTCCCAAAGCTCTTCATTTTATGTTTTTGAATGGATTCTTCTTTCCCAGATGTCGAATGCGATGAGGATGAGTTCGAATGTATGGCTCCATAAATGATGATGTTTTTTCATATATGTATGTAGTAGGAGGTAGGTATATGTATGTATGTACGGTTAAAACGTTTGCATCACGGATGAGAGGCAGGGATTTAATAGCTTTTGGCAAATTTCATATATCGTGTGTTGGTTTAAATATTATGATCGAAATAAAAACAATGTGCGAAAAATAATAACAAACAAATGAAAATGGCCTTTATGTTTAAGTTCATTTGGCAAATGTTTAACAATATAATAATATGTATGTATGTACATTAGGGTGGGTCAAACAAAGTACACCGAAAGTGATTCTTATTTGTTACTTGTACCTTAAGAACAAAAACTCTAGTTTAAGAATTGGCTCCAAAAACCTGATGATGAATTGACATGCCACAATTATTATTAGTTTTCAACTTGGGTTTTTATTAATTTTTGTATACCCTACCTAAACAGCTTAAAAGAATACTTTAAAAATTAAATAACCCTACCACTGTGTGTCATAAAGCATAAGCAAAATGTTAAATAACTACATACTCTGACTAATTACATATTTTTTCTCATTAAATGACCTCGCTTTGCCATCCATCAGTTAATTAATTTTAAGCTTTTAAAAGTGTTGGTGTGAATGTATACAAAAATAAAATATTTAGTATCTACAAAAAATTAAAAAAAAAGAACAAATTACCATACATTCTCTATATTATTGTACATATTTATGTAATCAACTTTAATCTACTATAGACCAATTTCTCTTCTCTCTAATTGCAGTTCTGGGAAATCATATCCGATGAGCATGGTATCGATCCCAATGGCATGTACCATGGTGAAAACGATTTGCAATTGGAACGCATTGATGTCTATTACAACGAGGCGAACAATGGCAAATATGTACCACGCGCGGTTTTAATCGATCTCGAACCAGGGACCATGGATTCCGTTCGCCAGTCACCATATGGTCAATTATTTAGGCCGGACAACTTTGTTTTTGGACAATCTGGAGCTGGTAAGTGCACTTTGATGTTGTGTTTTGTTCATTCGTATATAGCTTAGCTAATTTTCTGCCCTTAAGCAATTTTTTTTTGTTCGTAACAACAGCAAGGACGTTGTTGGCGACGACGACGACGGTGATTTTGAAAAACAAAAGAACATTACGTGTTCATTTCTGCCACCACCACTACCATTTCTACAGGGAAAAAAGCAAAGATAGATAAAATCTGAAAAAAATCTGTTAGCTGGAAAAAAAAAAGCTTTGTAATTTTGGTCATGTATAACTAAACCTTCGCATACACACCCTCCTTATGTTTGTGACGGTTCATTGCAGCATAAGCAAGCACAAGCAAACCTGAGTCTGGGTTTGAGTCCTTCCTACGAAACAGGTACCATCTCTATGACCAGAATAATTATGCCTCTGGTTAGTTAACTCCAGGCGGTAAACTTGTCCACTGCAAGGAACATGGCAGGACAATTACATTGTGTGTCTTGTTGTTTGTTGTGTACATAGTGTACCTACATATACTTATACATGTCTGCTTAAAGTGAGTTAGACGCTCTCTCCCTGGACAGTCTTGGCAGATAGTTGGCTTTCTAAGTTATAAAACAACTGATGGAAGGCGAATATCACCAGAAATTTTCAAAATATTTATTGTCCTTTAAAGTTACCTACTTGTCCCGTTTTTTGTTTGTTGTTGAAAATAAACAGAATAATTCAGAAAAAATCTTCATTTTCATGAGTATAAAATAAAAAACCGAGTACCAACACAAATTATAGTTTTGACAACAAACATACTTACTTACTTAAGGTGGCGCTACAGTCCGGGGTTGACCAGGGCCTCAACCAACAAGCTTCTTCCAGCTGGCTCGGTTTCTAGCTAGCTGTCTCCTGTTTCGCACGCCAAGTTGGTTGAGGTCCTCTTCAACTTTCGTGCGCCACCTTTTACGCTGCCCACCTCTACAGTTCGTTTTTGTATCTTCTTCTCCGTTTTTCCATCTATTCAGACGAGACCAAAAATCACCCGGAGAATTTTCCTCTCAAAACAGCCTAACGCGTTTTCATCCACCGTTAACAGTGTCCATGACTGTGCACCATACATCAGGACCGGAATGATAAGGTATCAATTTAAAACTCCTGGGTTTTTCCAAGATCTGCCATAGTGCGAATATTTGGTCGATGGTGGACTTCCCTCTGGCCTAAAGCCACCCTGATATGGACCTATCAGATTGTTGACGAACTGCTTCAGGCGTTCACAAATTACGGCAGAGAAGATCTTGAAGGCGATATTAAGAAGACTTATGCCTCTGTAGTTGGTGCAGTCCAGCCCATCTCATTTCTTAAAGATCGGGCAAACAATACTAAGGTTCCATTCATCGGTCATGCTTTCCTCCGACCATATTTTACAGATGAGCTGGTGCATACTCCTAACCAATTCATCGCCAGCCGCTTTGAATAGCTCAGGCCATTAGCTCCAGCAGCCTTATTGGACTTAAGTTTAGCTATAGGTATCTTTATTTCGTCGGGATCGTGTGGACGGAGTTGTTTGGCGTATGCCGTACAGGTTGAATGGTGCAATTTGCATGGTAGCGGAATTCGTTTCATCATCGCCGGTATACAATTTGCAGAAAAGATTTTTCCATATCCTCAGCCCCAACTGCGATTCTATCACGATGTTCCCCTGATCATCTCTGCAGGCTTCAGTTCGGATCTTGTAACCCTGGGATGTTCTTTTTACTTTTTAGTAAAACTTCCGAACTTCATTTCTGCAATGCCATCCCTCTATTTCCTCGAGCGCGTGCTTCTCATGCTCTTTATTTGTATTTCTTAGAAGCTTGGGTTCCTCTATCCTTTTCTGCTCGTAGAGCTTGCGAGCAGCTTTGGTCCTTCTACTAAGCAGCGTATTCTTCGTCGAACCAGGGGTTTCGCTGTGGAGGTCGTGCGAGGCCCAGCACGTCAGAGACGGCTTCTTTGATGGCTTCTTGGCAATTCTTTCACTGGTTCCCGATACCTGCAGTTGGCGGCATAGGACTATTTAAGAGGACGCGCGAGACTCGATCGGAAAAGGACTTGCGATTGTAGCCGTCTGACATCGAACTTCCTCACAGTATTTCCTTGTTTTGGCTTTGGTCTGGATGTCCGTAGCACTAGTTTGGCTTCAACAAGCACTGTCGTGAGTAAACGTTGGCTCCTTGGAACGTTCAGACATCCTTGATACTGCAGGAGTCCTTGCGTCGATCGCAATGTGGACAATCTGGTTGGCGGTTGATTGATCAGGAATTCGCCAAGTCCCCTTGTGTATATCGAGGTGCGGGAACTGCGTACTAGCTACCATAACGTTTTGCCACGCAGCAAAGTCGATTAACCTGGGGTGACATTCTGTATGGCAAAAACGAACAAACGTTTTCGTTTGTGCGAACAATTTGCTTCATGTAACTTTAAAAACGAAAGAATCCGATCGTTCGTGCGAAAGAACTTAAACGACAGCTATTTACTTCACGTTTCTAAGATTAAAATTAATTTAGTTAGGTATAATTTGGAAAGCTTTAGCGAATTTACAATCATGATGGCTTCTGATGCATTTAGCTAACAATAATAAGATATAAAAGTATGTATCACTTTAGCAAAACAAAAAAAATCGTTTACCTTCACTCACGGTCTCAAATATTCATCAAGATTAATATCGAACATCATTTAATACCCATCCTCAAATAATATGAAATATATAAATAAAGATTTTACGCCAAGAAGAAATGATTTGTCAATAGTTTTATAACAATTAAGCCATGATAAGTGTTATTTGGCTAAATTATGACTTCCCTACAAATTGCAACAGAATTGTTTTTTTTTTTATTTATTCTTTTCGTTTCTTTTCTCAGGACTATAGATGGGTGCCTTGTTTTTCACCACATTTTACCATTTATGAAAATCCACCATTTAAAAAAAGAACTACTTTGTTTTGAATCAAGACGACTATGGCTAAAAATGATACTTATATTCTCCTTAATTAATTGTAGAGGCTTTCGTTCCAGTTATATATAATTTTGTATCCTAAATTATATGTTTATTTATACTTTTCCACCACTTTTCTGTATTCGACTATTCACCATCTGCATCTATGTCATCTCTAACCAAATTCAAAGCACCTAAAAGTAGGCAATGAAAAACAGAGGCTCTCAAACTTGAGCGAACCAAATAAATTAAACGAAATGCGATATGGAATGCCAACTTTCGCTTTCGCACGATTTCTTTCGTTTTTGAAAAACGAACCTTTGCTTTCGTTTCGTTTATTACAGAATCTGGCCCCTGAGTCCGTTATCGTAGGTGGTTTCGTGCAGGCTATATCTTTTAGTTTGGCATTAAAATCACCCAAGACAAATTAATTTGTATTCAATGTCATAGCTAGGTTGTCCAGGAGCTCGTAGAACTCGTCCTTGGTGTCATCATCTTTCTCCTCTGTGGGAGCATGGGCGCATATGATGCGAATTGTCGTTAGGTGCTCTTTCACATAGTTGAAACTCAAGACTGCAAGGAACCATCGACTCAATAATACAAACACGTAAGTGGCAATGGATTGGATATACGCTTCGAAAAGGTGATGAGTGTATTGCGAGTCAAGCGATGTAATGGAACCTACTCACGCCGCGAGGCAGACGACTGGGCTGACCAAGAATTAATTGATGAAGAATGGTCGAAGAGAAATCATTACAATTGGGGAATAGTTGAAGAGATCTGAGGTACATCTCCAGAATCCGTACACGGTAGCGCGTAGGATTAGTTCAAGCACTATGCCCCGCAAGCGAACCTCAGGACCGAGGACCCAAGTAGTAGTAAATAGAAATATAAAAATGATTTCTCACAAAAATTCTTCACTTTTGCTGTAAAAAATTATGAGAATGGAATCTTTAAATTCGCGTTCTTAGTCATTTTTTGTCGCGGGTCATTTGGTATCGGTACCGGAAACCGAAACGATACGGAGACGATACCTAGCCGATAACGAACTTTTTGGACCGAAATCTACCAAGACTATTGGTAGTATCGTTTGGTATCGACAAAAAATGGACTTTTGAATGTAATTATTTTTGTATTACAAACAAACAATTCTTGTTGTTGGCTTCTAAGAAACAGCTCAAACGATTTGGATGAAATTTTAACAGTTTGTTCTCCTTAGCATCAGAGAAAAGATTTTAGCAATGAGTTTAATTAAGCATAGAATCACCCACTGCCACGCCCATTTTCCTATGCTTGGTTTGTCTGACCAACCCTGTCTTGTCTTATATTTCATTCTCCTGCTCTGTCAAAGTGACTGAGAAAAGTCTCTGGGAACCCAATAACATCTCAGTGATGTATCGCTTTAGGTTCATGGAGGGCAAAATGCAAAGAGTGTAAAATATTGCAAAAAATGTAAAAGAATGCATGAATTGAATTCAATAAATGCCATCTTTTAATTGAATTCAATTAATGATTAAAGAAGATTGCATTCACAAACCCTGGTTTTTGACAGCAAAACTGAAGATTCCTAATTGTTTATCTGATTTTGCTGAGGTCTCTGCGATCTCATTTTGGGGAACTTGGAAAAAGAGACTTATTCTCTTTTATTCTTATAAATTCGAGTTATTTAAAATAGGTCCAGCAATAAAGTAGAAACTTTTTTAAAGCCCTATACAGGAAATTAAAAGAAAAGCTCCGTGATTAAGTATCTAAAATCTAATTTACTGGCAAAATTTGGCTGATTATGAAGAGGAGCTGACCCTAGCAATAGGTACAATAGGTAGGATGTCATACAGCACAGGTAGCTAGCTGTATATTCGGTGGAAGTGAACATATGTTTCGTTAACCATATGGCATTTCTATCTTCTCACATGAAGACTTCAAATTTGCCCATGTCAACAGGAAATTTTTGAAATCTTCAATTAGTTCTTAACAAACCCATATACAAGATATGTACTCTATGGGACTTAGAAGGATACTCTATAACCTTCCGGTTTAAAACATAAAACAACAAAAATAAACAAAAAACACATGATGACAAATTCAATATTATATATCTACTATCTATCTATCTATCGTTTGCAGGTAACAACTGGGCAAAAGGCCATTACACGGAGGGTGCTGAGTTAATTGATTCCGTATTGGACGTACTTCGCCGTGAATCTGAAGGATGCGACTGCCTGCAAGGCTTTCAGCTGGCACACTCATTGGGTGGTGGCACTGGATCTGGTCTGGGGACACTGTTAATATCGAAAATACGTGAAGAGTATCCTGATAGAATAATGAATACATTCTCTGTTGTTCCATCCCCGAAGGTGAGTTTTATAATAACTTGAATTTCACAAAAGATATCGTTTCCGTCCTAAGTCCATATTCGTCTGTACTGTAGTTGTCATACGTATAGAAGTTTATACATATCTCTACAGTCCTCTACATATATACTAAACTTTGTTTTAAGCTTTGAAATTTGAAACGAATTTATTTATCTTTGATTATCGTTTTCTTGGTTGGTTGTTTTTATCTTACTCTACTACTCACACACAGTGTTTTGTATTTTGAATTAAAATTTGTATTTCAAAAAACAAATTGATTTGGATTTCTACACAGCCAGTACAACCAGTAGAGTATAGATATAGTACACAAGTATATAGTACGAATAAGTAACAATATCCAGAAGCATAGGAATATTGTGTGTGCGGTGTGCCTTCTGGAGATGAATCAATTGTGGTTTTCCATCAGTTGTTTGTTTTGTTTTAATTTAAATTCAATTGGGCTTTTGGTTAAAACAAACATCTTGGAATTGGGTTTGAATAAAACATAAATTAAGTATACTCGTACTTACTTCAAGAATCTTGTAATGGATGAAAACAGATTTTTTTTTTTTTTTTTTTTTTGAAAAATAAATTGGTCATTGGTCGTTTCAGCTGGCACAAAATTTCAGCAACAATAGCTCTACGAACTAATGCTCTCCAATGCATTAGTTTGTAGAGCTATCGTTAAGCCAATTTAGACAAAGTAAATACTTATTTATGTAAACCAAAGATTTTAGGATTGTATCGAATTAAGCTTAACTATCTTCGGATTTTTGTAGTCAAAAAAATTATTAAAAAATTAATAATAGAGATAAAAACATATACCTACAATCGTATTTATTAGATTTCCTTACGGCCACTTTCTTCACATTAGTACTAAGGCAGCCTAGCACCCAGTCTAGCTAGACCAGGTAAATATTAGTTCTGGTATTCGGATGTAATACGAAGTTAGTACTTGAGCATCACAAGTGTCAGTTATTGGGGGCTATCGTGAATAAAATTTACCACAGAATTTTTCCCATCATCGAAAACTGGGAAGGTGAATTGTGGCCGCATTTTTTCCCGGAATCTATTGAAAATGAATATTCCAAGGCCACTGAGCAACCATTTAGATCGACCAAATTTGAACCTATAAGGAACAGTGGAAAATTGTTGGCATTTCCAATTTTAGAAGATGGGAGAAATTCCGTGGGAAATTTTATTAGCAATAGCCCCCATTATTTCACAAAGTGGCATTAGGAACTTAATACCTACGTTTAAAACTGGACTTGTACTATTTTTGACACTATTTTGGCATTTGAAATATTATTTTGTTTTGAAATTTATTTACTACCTACGCGCCGATCTAAAGATCTAATTTCGTTTTTACAATGTCAGTGGACCATAACATGCAGTTTCGAAGATTTTAAGAGTCTTCCGGGCTAGTTTTTGAGAAAAATTAAATTGGCAAAATGGATTTCCAAGGATCTCAGCCAAGAAACCATGTGTTCCCAAAATTTAAATTGCATATTAAAGAATGATATTTAAGCTTCAAAATGGTCGAGCTATATTTTTTATTTTGGATTTTCTTTTTTTTTATTTCAAACATCCAGGTAAGACTACTAAATGGATTCTCTACTTTTAGGAAACAGGAGATGAGTAGATATTTAAATTGTATGTCATTTTGAAGGTAACGATTAGGCTTTCAATCTGTTCGAGGCCAATTTTTGAATTTTGTCCATATTTTTGAAATATTTGCTTTTGGAAATCGACAAATTTTCTATTTTTCAATTATGTTTTTAAATAATAAGAAATTAACTAAATAACTTGAATATTTCTTATAATGACATACATTTATAAATGCTTTGATAAACTTATTTACTAAACAAAAAAAAAAAACAAGCACAAAAACTAAAATTTTGTAAGAAATAACAAATTTGTTTAAGGCCTTTATTCAGTAAAAAGTTATTATTTTCAATAATTTTGAATTTTTAATAAATCTACAAGATGGCTTTTCTTTGAAAATGAACGTCTGTAGTATGACCTAATCAAACCAAACAAAATGTTTCGTTTTTATTTGAAGATAAAAGTCTTCGAATCTGGGTTCGAACGAGGCCTCTTAAACAGAATTTAGATTTACTAGTATTAACGCTACAAGACTGTCGAGTTTTAGGTTCTAGCTTATACCGAGTCCTAACTAATACTCGGTACAGGACTGGGGCCAAGTACTTTTGTACAGCAATCATTTAGTGCTCATTTGAGTACTTGTTACTTGTATAATAACCAGGGGGTAGCTGATTTTACAGACCTAGCTAGTACCAAGTCCCAACTAATACTCAGGCCCAAACTGACATGACTAGGGTATAGTACTTGTGTAAAGTTAAGCCAACTCCGTATTTATAAACGCTTTATAAAATGTTGTCCAAATATGACCTCATTTATTCAGTGACCTACCTGTATTTATTCATTTTCAAATGAATTAGTGAATTTTAGTATTCTCTTGAGTACTTTCCATCGTCTTTTCATTCATTTCAAAACTAGTCAATTAGAAAACAAAATACTTCTGGCTTACCTTCTTCATTGAACGTGTCTACTTAAAAAAAAAAAAATAAAAAACCAATTTCAGTGTACAAGATAGCCGATTGGTGAAAAATGTTTATGAAAAAGATTTTAAAATTGGACAACAGTCTAAAGTTAGACATTGCTTGGAATGTATTTATAAATACGACTGATATTATTAAATTTCGTTTAAAATTCTAAAAACCACGAAAAAAGGATCGGCTCAAAATTCTTGTTTCAAAAATCCTGCTTTTCAAAATTCTGTTTTTCTGTGTTCCAGTATTCTGCTGTTTTTCAGTTCTGTCCGTCAAAACTATGCTTTTCAAAATTCTGTTTTTCAGAATTCTGTCTTATAAAATCTTAAGCATAATTTTCCTTATTCTGTTTTTCTCAAAAACGGACAAAAAAGGTAATTTTTCAACTTTACTGTAAGATAATTTAATGCAGCAATATCTTGCAATCTGGAAGTAATTTTCATTTCAGGGTTATGTTGGTCTGACTGCTGCATAACTCTATGCAAATCATTATGCAATTTCTTCACTACTCTCCGTAAACAATATTTGTCTTTTATGTGGTTTTCACATGCCCAATTATTATTATTGTATTTTAATTACTTTTACTTTAACGGGTTAAAGAAGCTATAATTGTAAATGCAAAAGTTGTGCCTAGTTTACAGTTTGATTGAGGTGAAATACACAATTATTTTGGTTGTTGGCTTACAGTTTCATGCAAAAAAAACCATTTCTGTTATGGAATTTCATGCAAAACAATTGGCTGGCGTGAAAAAAGTCAAGTAATTTTTTTTTGTATGGATAGCTTACACTTAAAAAAAAACCATTTTTGCATGCAAATTTTGTTTGCATCCAAAAATAATTGTTTTCCATTTAATGCCTTTAGTTTATTAACTAAAAGGGCTTAGGCCAAGGCAAGCCGAAGCACTTTTCGTCTTGAATATTATAAGAAATTACTCACAGAATATGTGAAAAATTGCTTAGAAAATGTTGTTTTTTTGCGCATGGAACTGTGAACTATGCTTATAGCTACAATTATTGCCTTAGCCAAAGGAGTAGTCTTAAAACCAAATATGTACAAGAAATTTTCCCTATTTAACGATGAGACAAGAATGAGAAAATTGCTTTACAACATTTTGTAAAACAGAATTTTGAAAATCAGCATTTTGACAAGCAAAATTTTGACCCTGCCCAAATTTCGACCCCAACCTCACGAAATACCATGATCTTCGACCCCGCATGATTAATGTAGTGGAGATCGAATCGATGGGGATCCTTCCTAAAACCTTTAAATTAATCCATTTATATATTTTTTAAGATTTTCCTAATTTTTCTGTGGGGCACCATACCACACAAGAAAAACTCATCTTTTACACAACTTCAAAGGTGGTCTAAAAGAGTTCATTTTATATAGAAAAATAAAATCCGTAAGTCTGCCAATGAAATTATCTCGAGAATGGTTACTCTTACAAAAAAAAGTTACGTACTTTTTTTTGTAGGAAATTTTCTAAGCTACAACCTAGTCCTTGACATTTTTTCTGTAAGAGCTACCATTCAAGAGATATTCCTTAAAAACCGTTTAGGAGGGCCTTTGACCCCCCGTAAAATCGTTAGCGGTGCTCATATCGATGGTTCTTTTTAGATTTTCCTAAGTAAGTAAGTAAGTAAGGCCCTGGTTTTCCACGAGCTGTTGCGCCAATTTATATATTTATTTATTTATAATGCCATGATGATGTACCAGAATCCAGCCTTGCGCCATTATTCCGTAATTTTGCTGATTTTTCGGCTAATATGACTGGACTATAAGTCCATGTCTAATTGAGTTTTTAAATAGCTGAAATACTTAGAATACAGAAGTATTTCAATATAAATCCCAATAGAAATTAAAAAAGGCGGCCCTAGGTGAGAGACCATTTAAAACATTTTGATCAAAAATTCACGTGTGTGAAGTTGGCATAACATTTTTGAGCTAGACCAATGGGACCATGGCAGGAATTTGCAGTTTTTTTTTGCATTTTGTATGCATTTCTATTCCGGATTTTGCAGTTCGCCAAATAGTGGGTGCAATCGACTGTACTGCTAACTTTACTGTGAAGTTAGCATAAAAGTCCTTTTCTCAGCAACGGTGATACTTAGAAATTTGCAGTTAGGCTCCAAATTTGCAGTTTAATTTGCAGTTCAAGAAAAATTAGTGTCCAAATTTTTAAGTCCAAATTTGAAAAAAAAAAATCGAATAAATTCATTTTTCACCGTTAACGTCACTGTGAAGTTAGCAGTACATACCCTTTTCTCAGCAACTGAGCCACCTAGAAAATTGCAGTTTAGGTCCAAATTTGCAGTTTTTCATGCACTCCAAGAAAAAACTAAGTTCAAATTTGTACGTCCAAATTTGACAAAAAAATCGAAAATTTCACTTTGCACTGTTAAAAACAGTGTGAAGTTAGCAGTACATACCCTTTTCTCAGGAACTGTGCTAGGTAGAAAATTGCAGTTAGGGTCCAAATTTGCAGTTTTTCATTTTATTCACGAAAAAATGCAGTTCAAATTTTGAAATCAAAATTTGGCATTAAAATGGAAAAATTCACTTTGCACTGTTAACATCACTATGAAGTTAGCAGTACAGTATGAAATTTTTGTATGTAAGGATTTAGAAATTTGGTTTTTTCCTTTTCTGGAACTGCAAATTAAACTGCAAATTCAGAGCCGTATTTCAGATTCCTAGCTAGCCCGGTTGCTGAGAAAAGCATAGGCACTGCTAACTTCACAGTAAAGTTAGCAGTACAGTCGATTACACCCACTATTTGGCGAACTGCAAAATCCGGAATAGAAATGCATAAAAAATGCATTTCTAAACTGCAAATTCCTGCCATGGTCCCATTGGTCTAGCTCAAAAATGTTATGCCAACTTCACACACGTCAAAAATTAGGTAGGCTTTAAATCCTCGTGAGTTTTAAAAATTCTTAGGATACAGAAGTATTTCAATATAAATCCCAGTAGGAATTAAAAAAGGTGGCCCTAGGAAAGAAACCATTTAAAACATTTTGATCGTTAATTTGGGATGCTTTAAATGCTCGTGAATCGTGATTTTTAATTTCACAAACCTTGACTCTATAAACTCACTTCTTAAATCAAATCAAACAAATTCAAGCATCCCTATACTAAAAAAAAGTCCAAATAAACGGCTATGATTAATTAAAATTTGTTCCATGAACGAAATTTTTATTTAAACATTTATCTGACGTCACTTAAATTACTCCTATTCTTAGATCATGTCTGTATCAAATCAATCAAAAGCAAAAAATTATATAAAAGAAATTCAAAGCATCATAAACTGTTAGCATAAAAATACCATGGAGAAACAATATTCCTTCCCTATCCTATAAAACGTCAACGTTCGCCACGTTCCATTTACTTAACTTTGACCTAACGCTCAATTAACCCAGAACCATGGCAGTATAGAGGAGTATGTATAGTACTGTATACTTTATCTAATTGAATTAAACGATGATTTATGACCATTCCCTGGGAAGACTGCTCTTGCTTTAAATACCCAATTTTATGAGCTCCCATTGAGAAAGTCTTAAATGGATTGTGTCACGAATATGAACTATGTATGTATAAGCGAGCATCATCAGCCATATATACCGAATTGCCCATCCCCAATCTTCATCCCCATCTCGATTGTCGTCAGTCAGTCAGTTAGTTTTATTATAAGACAACCAAGAAGCTTAACATTAAATCTTACAATTTGTGATAAGTTAATTGCAATTGATTTATGAAGTACGCAAACCTTACGTAACCACAAGACAATCGAATGACATTTTCGTACATGGGTATAACTATAAGGGGATCAATGACAACAACGATGACGATGATGACGACGATTACGACTACCAATCGACCAATGCACAACCAAGGACGCGAGCTGTATCTTTATGTGTATCCGCAGTGGTTTTGCGTTGATATAATATTTCTGGACAATCGATGGGTGGCCTATAAATTATGGTCAATGCTCCATCACAACCAAAACCCCATCACTGTATTGCCTGCCACCACCTGTCCTATGAGATTTAGCGTCAACAAATTTTACAATTACCAAACACATTTGTAACCAATGAAGGGTGAAATGCGGTAACGCTATGCGGTCCGCATAATAAATCATCATACATACAAGATAATACATAGTTTGAGGGATAAAGTAGCAAGTTATGACCTTTTAAGAATGCTGTATGATTTTTTTTTTTTGTATTTGCGTTGGTACTAATAGGGCAAGTTTTGGATTCGTGCAAAAATAAATATTTCGAGCAAAATTGCCATTACGATGTTAGCAAGGAAGGAAAAAGTGGGTGCTTCAAGTTCGTCTGTCTGTCTGTCTATCTGCACATCAGCTCAAGCGAAGGTGGCTTGGGCCACTGACGCCTTCCCAGCATACAAGTCTGCAGGGCCTGATGGATTCATTCCAATTATGCTACAAAGCTCTAAAGATATTATTGTCCCAATTCTAGTGGATATTTTTAGGGGTTGTCTTAACATCACCTGATCCCAGCTAGTTGGAGAGAAGTCAATGTCATCTTCATTCCAAAAGCTGGCAAGCCCACCACACCGAACCAAGGATTTCAGGCCCATAAGCCTATACTCCTTTCTCCTGAAGACCTTAGAATGGTTAATTGATACTCATATTCGCCTAAAACTGAATGACGGTGTGCCCTCACAGGCCCAACATGCTTACATAGGGCAAATCTGTTGAGAAGTGGTCGGCACAGTTAAAAAATCAATCCACTTCAAAGAACTCCCAACATTTCTTGACTGAGATGGGGCCTTTAACAATTTTGATAACAGTGCAATTCTACAAGCTCTTAACTCTGTCAGTGTCGATTCAATACTGATAAACTGGATTGATTTCGTGCTTCAAACGAGACTCATAAATGCAGAAATGGGTGACAGCAAGTTAAGAGTAAGGACAAATAGGAGTACTCCACAGGGTGGAGTCTTATCTCCTTTGCTTTAGTTCCTTGTCGTCAACCGGATCTTAGTTAAACTTAATCAGAGTGGTATCAAGGTCGTTGCATACGCCAATGACATTTTGTTAATGGCCCATGGAAAATTTGTCGCCACTCTGTGTGAGCTCTTGTAAACGTCCCTTGACAATCTCAAAAAATGGGCCAGTAGCTGTGGACTAAATTTTAACCCACTGGTGTTGTTTACAAGAAAGTGCAATGTTCCAAACATAAACCCGCCAACCATTAACGGAATTCCGTTCCAGGTTTCCGGCATTGCCAAATATCTTGCCCTTATACCTACTTGATCATAAACTAAACTGGAAAGGCAATATTTAAGAAAGAGAAAAAAAAGCTTCGATAGCTTTCTACACCTTCATCAGAATTGTTGGTAAAAAATGGGGAACCAGCCCTAGAACCATTCCATGGATGTACACAGCCATTATAAAGCCAATTCTAACGTTTGCCTGCTAGGTCTGGGGGCCAGCCTTAGATAGGTTAGGTAGAGGGCTGACAGTTGATCTTGTTACCGTCACACTTAGATCTATGTAGATCCGTTGTGGTACGCTAGGAAGTTCTATTCCGCTTAATGTAAAAATTTATGTCGTCAGTAAGCAGTCAAAGTCAAGCTATTTAGAGGCATTGACGAAGTTCAGAAGGCTATAAATTGAAGTTCTAGAAAGTTCTTCTAAGTCGTCTTTCCTAAACCAGCCTTAGATAAGGGAACCAATCTAAAAAAAAACATGACTAAAATTCAAAGACTTACGTGTATTAGCTCAACCAGTGCTTTCAAGGCTGCACCGACCGCCCTTAAAACTTTCCCTTCACTTGCCCCACTCGATCTGTTCACGAAAGAGTTGGCGGCAAAAGTGCTTTAAGACTATAACAATGTAGGGGCCATTATGGTCAAAGAACTATAATGAATTTTACAGGCTTATGCTACATTTCCACCTAACGCTAATCTGAGATTTAATTAGATTTACCTCAAATCTTCTTAAAATCTTGTAGATTTACCATACAAATATATTTCGTGGAGACTAGAAATTAATCTTATTAAATCTTCCTAGGACAAATAGTTTTACAAATCGAACTAACCTATTTTAACATGGTGCTGAGCGATTCATTCGAGACTCGATTCAGTTCTTCATTGTTTGACGCGAATAAAACATTTTGTCTCTTTCGCACTTCATAAGAAAAATTGAAGCGCCATTTGCATTTTTGAAAGTGTTGTCAGATTTAATCTTTTTTAAATCTTTTTGTGCGGTGGAAACACCAAAAAGATTAATTTAATCTAAACTGAGATAAACCTTAGGTGGAAACATAGCATTAGACATTCAAACAGACTACGTTTCACCGCACATCGGTTTCAACCCAGTAACCATAACAAATGTCCCAACCAGGAAGCTCTGGAATGAAGACAGGGTCATAAATGCAAATCATGTTTCGGTCTTTACTGACTGTTCCAAAACCTTGGAGGGGGCCTCATGCGAATAGTCAACAGTAATATTGACGTCTTCATAGATATCTAGGCGGCAATTAAAGGCATTTCCTCAATCGTCATAAAGTCCAAACTGGTCGAACGTTGCCCAAATGAGTTAACGAACACAATTGAAGGGTCCAGGGGAAAAACGGTTTAAGTCCACTTTCTGAAAAAAATTAAACTAATGATGACATCTTATAGATTTGTATGGGTACTATCTGATGTAGTATAGCTCTCTTCACATAGGATTTTGAAAACTCGCAAAATAGTACACTTTTTAAAAAAACTTTTTCCCAAAACTATCTTTTTTGCTCCAAAAATTAAACAAAGCGATATTAAAAAAAGAAAAACTTGTGAATAGACCTAGCGACACGTCAGGTAAATAATTAAAACAAAAAGAAATTAGATATTCTAACTACATCCGGTCGAGGTCCTGTCTAACAAATTGAATTGCAAAAACGGTCCAATGTCACGCTTGTGAAAATTATTTTATTTTCAAACTCTATTTTGAAAATCTAGAGGTATCTGAATAAAAAGCAAAAAACCGGTTCCAATTATCATGTCCGGTTCTTTCAGAAGAAAATTTCAAATCAAAAAATTCAAAATTTTGGTAAAAACATCGAAGGTCCTTTTGACTCATGTCAGCTTATCATGAAAATAAATTCAAGATGTTAAAATCAATATGTTTGCTTACTTGAGTACTTCGTGTTGATTAAAAAAAATTGTTAGTTTTATTTATTTTTTTTTTTTAAATAATCCAATATTTTAGTAATATATTTACAACTATACGTTTTTCTCGGAATCAATTAAAGTGGACTTAAGCCGTTTTTCCCCTGGACCCTTCAATTACTCTAAGATGGAACGAAATTGCAGATGAACTGGTTGATCCGAGCCAAATCGAAGCTTCGGTGCCCATGCTACTGGAGCTAGAAAAATGTAGAATACACCAGATTTTCTTAGAAGCTGCAAATGTCAGATGGTCATCCATCGACATTTGTCGGGTCTCAAGGAATCTTTGGCCAAATATTTCGAGAAAAAAAAAATTGAATACTTTCTCAAGCTAAGCCGGCCTCAATTATCATTCATAGTTGTCGCCCTACCGGGCCATATCTCAATGGGAACCCCAACCCATATGAGCAGAATGAGCATCAGCTCATTGGACTTATGTAGAAGGTGTCAGATGAAAAGGCGAAGGAAGGCTCAACTTACTTCCTGTGTGAATGTCCAAGCCTACTTTTTCGATGAACTGGGTGACATCTCTGTCTTGCCTCTAAAGAACATCCTAAAATTCATTCGAAACTCATGATGGTTCAGGGAGGTGTACCACCCCCAAGGCTTTCCCTTAACTCTTACCCTACCCCTCTCACTACCTAGCTACTCCCTATGGGGAGCGCAATGGATCCACTGAGATCCGAGTGAAATGATGCGTGATAATACTGCATATCACCATTTCTAGCCTAACCTAACCTAAAAGTGTATTGCTTCGTTACATTTTTCTATAGTTTTATACAAGTTTGTATATTTTTAAAAATTATTAATTTTCAAGCAACTTGAACTATATTATAAAAGCAAGTTTGTGCGACCCCGTGGAGCATTTCATTACCTCCGTAATGGACTCTCTATTATGTTGTATTAAAGATGGTTACTAGGGGATACATTTTTATTTTTAATATCTACCGAAAATGAGCTTGAGTCAAGTCTTCATTCATTGTGATGAAGTTGATGACAGTTCTGGTGAAGCAGTCACTCTTTCGATCATTTGAGAGTTGAAACTCACTCTCAACAATAACCTGTTGAATATTGGATTTCAACGACAAAATATATCAATAACAATACAAAATAAAAATACTTATAGCTCACTAGGTTTATTATGAGGACATCAAAATGAATGATAGAGAGCGTTCCTTTCTCGTAAATCTATTTTTGATAATTCATCAAACAATAGTGATCATTAATGTCAAAAAAGACAGCACATGGTATCAGTTTTGGAAGATCTAAAAAACAAAACAAATTCAACGCTATCTAGTTATTTAGGTTTCGACAGACTTTTGTCATGTTTTTCATATCTTTGTATTCAAAATTGATGTAAGACTTTTTTCTGAAATAATGTCAATTACAATTCCATTAAAGTATGTAGGTATAGATTTTTGTTGAATGAATTATTATTTGTAAAAATATTTACAATTATTTATAGTTCTTGATAAAGATAGCCGGCTGATTAGGCTAAATATATTCAATGACAACATCGACGTCAATCATGCTTTTAAATAAATAAACTAAGACTATTATAATAATCTTAAAAATGTTATTTACTATTTGCTTTGAAGAAGATGACAAGCAAAGTTAACAAAATGAGTAGGGCGATACAGATTATCACATGATTGAATCAAATTCAAGTGACACTTAATTTAATGGATGTTTGAAGTCAATATGACCTAAAAGAAATGTGTACATATGAGATTGTTCGTCGGAAACGATGTTTGCAAAGATTTCACCATAGGCCACCTGGGTAATTTAATTCATATACCTACATATGAGCGTAATTGTACTTAGTGTCATTCATTGAATAGTTTCATAATCGTAATATTGTAGATAACCTTTAAACAATCTATGCCTCGCCAACGCCATGCCAAACCAAGCTAAGTCATATATATAATGACGAGAATGCTGAATACTATACTCGTATCATAGAGATTAAAATTTTTGTAATTATTAATAGACTTGATAATTTGGGAACATTGGAAAAAAAATGTTCAAGTGGCTTGAAATTATTTATTTATATATTGATCAAAAAAACAAATATATAATGAACATACGTAAAAAAAAGCAAAATTTTCATGCATTTTTGGTCTGATGATGTATTTAGATATATCATATGATTTCCGTAATAAATTTAAACTTAAATTTAAATTACTGTAGTAAAGTCAAACCATCACCTCGATTACGATTGTAAATAATTATCAGTTGAACATATTGAAACTTCTAATGAACTATTCTGGAAAAACTATCAACTGTCCACTTTTGGCAAAGTTCTCATTGATCAAATATTTTATCAATAACACTAGTTGACAAAATTTTGGGTCGTAGTAGATTCCTTAGAAAAAATATATTTTTTAGACTAATTTTGGGTCACTGAACACGAAAATCATAATTATTTTTCTTCCAAAGAAGAAGATATCTTCCTAGATATTGCCATAAATCTCGCTAACGACTTATCTGATTTACATAAAATGTGTATTTTCTGAATGATTTAATCTGTCTCCTTCCGACGATGTACTGTTTGTATAAGTCAGACTGAAATTTTATAAGTTACAGGTATTAAAAGTTTGAAAAGCGAGTATTTTTGAAAAAATTCCTATTTTTGGTTGCTCTATATGGATAGAAAAAAATATTTAAAATAATTTTAAGGACTCAAGTGAAAACAAATCTTTTGATCAAGGACTTGAGCAAAAAATTTTCAAAATCGGACGATAAATGTAGAAGTTATTAAATAATTAGTGAAAGAAGGCAATTTCAATTTTTGCAATAAAAGTCATAGAAATGTATATTAGGGTGTCTGTTATTTCCCAAAATCATTGTTTTTAAATCAGAAACCCCTGTTATTATTTGCCAGATCTCACCCAGTAGTTGGAGAAAGTTAAAGTTCTTGCAGTTGATTTTCAAAAGCGCTTAGGACCCTTCAGACCCATCAGACCCATCAACGAGAGACGAAGCTGCAGCCGGAATAGCTGTCAAAATGTTGAATACACACAAATTCAATGATACGAACACAACACAACACAAACTGCAAACGGCACTGAAGCCACGGTTGCCTTTTTAAAATAAAATTCGTGTCCAAAATTTAAAGTAAAAACTAGGTACTAATCGTAGCTAAAAATTACCAAAATAATTTAAGTCTGGAATAGTTGTTGTAAACAAAATAACAAAATTAGCAATGTGAAAAAAAAAACTTTTTTCATATTAAACATAACAAAACTTATACATTTTTCAAAAAAGGGCTTCAGATAGGAACCTTCATTTAATTTTTGAGAACATACAAAGTTAAGTGAAGTTTTTTTTCAATTTCCTAAAAAAATTGACCAAATGGAATAAAGATAATGGTACTCTAAATGCGAGCAAGTTTAAAAATAATGATAAGATTGTGTAACACTTGATCATGCTGGCAACTGGACGATTTGACCAACTTTTAACTTTTGCGAGCATCAGTCGCCTTATTGAAATACGTTTGTTTCTAAAGAAAACACTAATTATGTCACTTAATTTTGTGTACGTTGTTTTGTTTTAAGAGTGATATGTTTTCATTCGAGGAAAGTGTGCCACAAATGTATTTGTCAGTACTTTGGTAGTTTTAAGCATGTTATAACATTGGTTGGTTATCAGAATTTTTATTCTTTTCAACGGTATAAGTTAAAATTTTCTTGGAAATTATTTTTCTCAATAGCATAGAGAAGTGAGGTTACAAAAACTGTTTTAATGACAGTACCGTGGATGTCAGGACCATGGCATTTAAATCTTTATTTAATTTTAATTTCTTGCAATAATACTCACTTTCTACCCAATTTCCTTATAAGAACGGTAGCAATGCCTCAATCGAGCCAAACAAAAATTATTCCGTGCAATAAAAACCAAATAATAACCCAGCGCAATAATAGGGTCGCCATTCAGAAGAACCGACTACAAAAACGAAAAAGAGATATTTTTTTAAGAAAAAAAGAAAAGTGAAAACATAACAGGCAATCAAGAATCTCAGCAAAAATATGTTCAAAAAGAGAGAACAACAAATAATAACAAATGAACAAAAAAAGTGTCATTAGCTTATTATCCTTATCATTATCTGATCCGGATCAGATCATGATAAATAAAACAGACAGGATCTTAGTTATATACCCGACTCTTTTTGCCTTATGTTTGTTAATTTGTCATGCATCTATTGCCTCTTTTCTTTGCACTATTGAAACACATTCACAATAGTCATTTTTGTATAATTGAAATAGATCCAGATAAAAAGCACGATCCCACTTGTTTTTGTAATCACGTGTTAGAAATTCATCCGGATCAGATCATGTGGATAATAAAATGCCGCTATTATCTTCTATTCCAGTTTTCGTACGTTTCACCATATTTTTTGTATTTTAAAATTTGTAGCAAAATGGTTTTATAGATTTGATACTCTGGCTAAATGAAGCCACAAAAGCCAAACAAATTGTTAGGAATAAGTCTGTGACAATAAGTTGAAAGAGCTTAAGTCGACTTAAGTGAAAATCGAGTTTTTTGCTTGTAAAATGCACAATTTGTTTAACTTTTTTTTAGTCCGGGTCTCATTTCTCTACGTAAAATATTAAAGTAGCTAAAGTCGTGGCATAAGCTTTTATTACACTTTAATTTGACAGATATTCATCGCTTAGGTCGACATTAGTTGTTCAAAACTTGTATTCCAATTTTTTTGAAAAGGCTTAAGTTGACTTAAGTCTCAAAAATGTTACCAAAGAAATTGTTGAAACATCTTATGTCACATAAGTTACTATGTTCATTTGAATAGCACTTTTTTAAAATAGCTTAAGTCCCTTATAGCCTATTGAATATACTGGAAAATGAGGGGTATAAAGGAACAATTACGTGCAAGGGTTTTTATTATTGAATATGTTTGTTTGGCCCATAAGGATGGTTAAAACCGAAAATGCTACTAAATTCACCCATGCGTTTCTGAGAGAATGGTCACACTGGCCACTTTTCAATATTTTTGGTGTAACTCGAAAACTAAGCCGAATTTGACAATTTTACATTTAAAACTTTTTGTTCAAAATTAAATTTTCTATTGGAATGGATAGTTCAAAAAATGTTACAAGAAAATTTAAGCAGGAAAAGTTAACAAAAACCAAACTAAAAAAAATCAAAAAATCAAGGATATCTAAATTTTTGAATAAATTGTGCATAACTTTGTTTGAAGCAAAGATAGGGTCAAGACATGCACGGACAAAATAAAATAGAGGCTAAAGGCTTTCAAATGGCATGTTCAAAATTTAATATTTGTTCAAAACTTAATATTTGTTCAAAACTGACAGAGATATGCCCATTCAAACCTTATCATTTCTTATAATTTTTCGCAGTTTTGGCCCGAAAGTTCCTTTTTCGGTACAATATGGCAAATTTCACTTTCGTAAAAATGTTCGAAATACAAATTTTGATATAATATGACATTACAACTATAGAGAATTTTTAAAAAGTATGTAAGTTTCCAATTTCATTTTTCGGCTGCTTTTAAATGCTTTCAGACCGAACGGCTGGTCGGATTAAAATAAGATTTGGTACTAGGTGCTAGGAACGTTAAATTTATCATAAAGTACCAAAA
This sequence comes from Dasysyrphus tricinctus, assembly GCA_963921185.1. Taxonomy (NCBI): domain Eukaryota; kingdom Metazoa; phylum Arthropoda; class Insecta; order Diptera; family Syrphidae; genus Dasysyrphus; species Dasysyrphus tricinctus. The sequence continues at coordinate 52,830,155 of OY992530.1, read as the reverse complement.
AATAGATTTTCGGGCAAAAACTGTGAAAAATGATAAGAAATGGTAAAGTTTGAATGGTTATATCTCTCTCAATTTTCAAATAATATGGCTTTTTTAGCATGCCATACTAAAGCCTTAAGACTTTAGTCTACTTTGTCCATGCATGTCTCGAGCGTATCTTTGGTCCGAAAAAAGTTATGCGCAATTTAGAAAAAAATTTCAAAATGTTTGATTTTTCGATTTTTTGTATGTTGGTTTTTGTTTACTTTTCCTCCTTAAATTTTTTTTTTAATTTTCCAAACTATCCATTTCGATAGAAAATCTAATTTTGAACAAAAAGTTTAAAGTGTAAAATTGTAAAATTCGGCTTAGTTTTCGAATTATACCAAAAATACTGAAAAGTGGTCAGTGTGACCATACTCTCAGAAACGCATGGGTGAATTTAGTAGCATTTTCGGTTTTTAGCATGCTTATGGGCCAAACAAACATATTCAATAATAAAAACCCTTGCACGTAATTGTTCCTTTTTAAAAGGTCTATTCAATAGGCTATTAAAAAGATTTGTAGCAGCTCAGTTAAGAGGCTTTTTACAAAAACAAAAACATTAACCTGCCTCCAGTACTTTTTTTTAAATAAATAAAGTAGTCAGTTTTAAAAATATGCAAAACTTGTTTTGCTCGTACTGAAAAATGACAATAATGGACTTAAGCTGTTTTAACTTATTACCACAGAAGTTTTAATTTTTTAAATTATTTTCAAAAAAAAAGTATCACAGTTGGCAGAAAATCACACAATATTGACTTTAATTTAGTTTCTTAAAAACCTTTCACGAAAACAACTTGATCTAAAAAAGCAAATAAAAAAATGAAATATTAGCTTCCAAAAAAAATTGCTATTTTTTTTGTACGATGCCCGGTTCACGAGATAATTAATAAAACGCGTTTTCCAAGCCCCGTAACTTGGATTTCTATTCAGGAGGGGACACACCTGAACATATTCCATCACAGCTTGATCGATTTTCTTTTCTTAGTATAGCGTTTTTTGGTAATTTTTTCATTGTGTTTGCGCCAAAAATAACGGTATCTGCCATACAATGCCTTTTAGCAATTTTACATGGGTAATATTATTTTTCTCAAACTTTACTTCAACAAAATTCAATAAAATATTCTTAGTAAATTCTACCATTGGGTGGGAAACCATTTTTCAAAAAATGGTTATTTGGAAAGTACCAAAGAACCATTTGTTTTGTATTTTAGATTTTCTTCAAAACTATGTATATGACTGATTTCCATTATTCTTTTATACAGAACCTCCTGAAAGATTGTGTGTCAAAACTTTTATAAAAATATTCTGCGGATCTTTAAAAATCAAATATTTTAAAAACGACGTTACTGATTTTTTTCAAACTCGATTCTTGAGAGTTTTTAATACTCTCTAAAATATTTTAAGAACGAAATTTTACTTGTATGCAAAAATAACGGTACCTTCCATACAAAAGTTAAAAACCTGTTTGGAAAATATTTTTTTTTCTCAAAAAACGGTTACTACGATTTCAATAAAACTTTTTCCGTATGCTAAAATTATCATGAGCTACTACGCAAAATTATAAAAATTTACACTAAGCAACTATTAGTTGTACCACTCATGTAATGTTTTTTTTTTAATTTTCTAATAATTTTTATATAAAAATTTCAAATAAGTTCAAATAAAATTGCATTTCAAAAAAGAAATTTTTGAATTCAAGAAAAAGTTTCAAATTATTTTTTTTGAAAATTTGATAACTCAAAAACGAGTTGGCAATTATTTTTTAAAAAAACCGCTCAAACGATTTTCCATTTTTTTTTTTCCATATAATCATATTAAATCAAGAGCTAAAATGGCGATCTTTTTTTCATCTCAAACTAACAAAACAGTTGTTTTATCGAATTTAAATATCGCATTTTCTCTAATAATTTCCATGTCTTTTTATACAATTTTTGTAAACCCTCAGCCTCTTGAAGATAAGAGCAACTATGTGTGACCCAGTCATGCATTTTATTTTTAATGCAAATATCTTTTATACTCAGTCGGAAGAGGTGCATTCGTACATTTTCTGTAGAAAATTTCACGGTGTACAAGTTTCATTTCAAATATTTTTCAATACAGCTTTTACTGTTTAAAGGTTATATGCGGAAAAGCTTTTCACATTTAAACATTTGACCTTGCATACATTCTTTTACGCGCACTCTTTAGCAATGGATTGAGTGTTCCTTAAACCAAAATTATGCTAAAAGATTGTGGAATGCTATACCCTTTTTGAGGTTCAAACCCCAAGTACGGTTTATTTCGAATCGTGCAGTTTATTTTGAAAGAATTTTAACAAAGTCCCTTCGAATATTTGGTAATTGGCATGACATGCTTGTGCCTGGTTTTGTTTTCTCTTAAAATATTGAAATACGTTAATTAATAATGAATAATGAATTCATTACAATAATTCTAAGCCTCTACATATAACCCTAGGTCATAAGAATCTCAATTGGAGGGGAACTTAATTAAAAACAAAAATTAGAAACATTTGTTTGCCGGTAACCATAAGGCACAGTATGGTCTTTGATTTTGATTTCACATCAAAGAATACATTAATTTCAAATATACATATTTAAAAACTCTCCAGGAGTTTAGATTAATGAGTTTTGTTAGAATTAAAATGAATTAAAATGTATAAAACCATTATATGCCTGCGAGCTGCGGTTGAACTTTTTCCTAAAAAACACAAAAAAACAATAAAAACCAAAAGATTAAAATAACAAATTCAAAATAATTTCAATAAGTCCTCTCCAGTGTGCGTTATGTTTTATTCTTTTGTAACATGCCTCCATCATGGATTCGAATTACTCCACAAATGTATGTAATTCGACTGCCTATGGATACCTACATGTAATAATATCTATACATGAACAATTATTTATATTGATTTGATTTAATTTAACAATATTACTAATTGTACTAATTTGACATCGTCTAATTCCTCTAATAAATTACTAAATATTGGTCAAGTGTGGTTGTGGTTAACATAGCATAGTTTTGGTTTCGAACGTGACATAGGTCTTTGCTCATACAAAAGCTAAACAGCAAATTGAATAAATTATTTATGTATTTCAAATGTAATAATAATAATGGGAAATATGACGCCCTTTTGCAAATAATAATTATTATTGTAGTTAGAAACAAAACTAAATAAAAAAAAAAGTTTAAAACCAAAAAAAAACTCTTGAGATACTCGGAGCTATAATTTTGAGTCAAATAATCATGGAAATGGAATTGTGGAGGGATTTTATGAAAATGATTAAGGCCATCCGCCGCCACTCATTCACGGATGGCGGTCAATTTAGATAACGTAATTAAATTATGCGAGCACATATAAAGCATAAAATATTCAATTCACACGTAACGAAAATGTTTACGGTAATTAATTTCAATTATCGAGCTTATCCGCATTTTGCATAATTTGCTATTTTATGTTTGTGAATATGCAGTTTTGGGGTTAACCGTTGATATTGTTCATCGATAAAGAAGATTGAGGATATGCAAGGGGGCGTCAACAATTTGTGAGCACAAGTGCAATGCATTGTATTGCTAGTACGAGTGCATATAGTTTGTGATGTACCCGCTTGCGAGTAATGCGTCTGTTTATGATGTAGACAATTCGATTTTGACCAGAATGATTACCTAACATTGGTTTTTGCATCCGCAACTTTATGGAGTTTTTGTTATTTGTACTTTTGGTTTGAGTTGTTTTGCTAAGGTTTACCTCAATTTGATTGAGAGCCTTATAGATTAGAACAAAGCTTTAAGGGTTTTTGAAAACATTTGAAAGTATTTTTGTTTTTGGAAGTGTATGTGACATATACATAACTCCTTAAGCGACTGCTGAAGCACCAACCTTTAGACTTATTCAAACCTACGAATAAATGGATTTCCTTGAAATTTGAATTTTCTTTAATAAAAAGGTCGATAGAAATGAGTGAAAATTTGGGGAATTGCAGCCGCGTGAACGAACACACAAGCAGGCTTGCTTACTAAGGAAGTTGATTTTTTTTTCGCAATACATACTTGCTAGTAAGCTTAATCACGCGCTTTTCCCCAAACCTTCAAAATCCGTTCAAAATTCTTGAAATGTTTTAATGAAAGAACAAAAGAATAATCTTCTTGTACCATTTTTGACTTTCACTATAAAAAAAATAGAATACAAAATAAAATGCACGGCTGGGTCGCACGTACTTGCTTTTATGTTCAAGAGGCTGAGGGTTACAAAAAAGTGTAGGTATATAAAGACATGTAAATTATGAAAGAAAAATGTTTAAACGCATGATATTATTGACAACTTCCTTAATAGTTTGAGACGTGAAAAAAGAGATACCATCTGAATTCTTGATCAAATATAATTATTGTATGAACAAAAAAAATTAAATCGTTGAAGCTTTTTTTATAAAAATAATGTTTTGCTTATCAAATACTTAAAACATTTGTAAGGAAAAATAAATTTTCAAAAAAATATTGCAACCCGTTTTTGAGATTTCGAATTTTCAAAAAAAAAAATGAAACTTTTCTAAAAATTCCAAAAAAAAATTTTTGGAATATGCAATATTTTTTATTCTTATTTGAAATTTGTATATAAAATTGATCTTAATCCTCTCAGTCGATACTCAGAAAATTCAAAATAAAAACAAAAAATTTATCAGGGGTACCTACTATAAAAAGTTGCTAAGTTAGTGCAAATTTTTATAATTTTTGGTAATCGATCGCACACATTTTAGCATACAAAAAAAGTTTTATTAAAATTTTATAAGCTGTTTAAAAAAAATATTTTCCATAAAGGTTTTTTAACATTTGTATGGAGGATGTCATTATTTTTTTCATAAAAGTAAATTTTGTTCTCAAAATATTCTAGAGAGTGTTCATCATCATCAAGTCCTGTAACCCCGGTTGGGGCATAGGGCGCCAACAAATCGTTTCCATCCTTCTCGGTCTGCAGATAGATATTTTAACTGTGGCCACGTCTTTCTCTGGGAGTCTGCTTCTGCTAGAACTGTTGATTTCCATGTTGTTCTTGGTCTTCCAACCCGCCGTGCACCCTGAGGATTCCATTCAAATGACTGCTTTGCAATTTCATCGTTTGGTTTCCTCAGTGTGTGACCAATCCATTGCCATTTACGCTTTCTTATGTCAACGTCCAGCCGCTCCTGGCTTGTCCTGCGCCACAATTCCTCGTTTGATATAATTTGTGGCCAGCGAATTTTTAGAATATGGCGTAGACAACGGTTCACAAAAGCCTGCAATTTCTTTGAGATGGTAGTCGTGACTTTCCAGGTTTCGCAAGCATATAACAGCACGGATTTGACATTGGATTCGAAGAATCTCAACTTTGTGCGCAAGGAGATTTGACAAGAGTTCCAAATTTGGGAGAGAGAACCGTCCAGATCAGTACCACCATTTGCTGAAACAATACTTCCAAGGTAGTTAAATTGTTCAACCTCTTCAACTGGCGTCTCCTGTATTAAAATACGCTGATGTGTGGAGCGGCCTGTGAGCATTATTTTTGTCTTTTTGCTATTTATTTTAAGACCACTCGCCTCTCCTTTTAACTTCAGAGCTTGACACATCCCGTTCAGCCCGCTGATGTTATTTGCCAAGAGACATATATCATCGGCATAGTCTAAGTGGCTAAGCCTTTCAAACGGTCTCCATTGAATGCCCTGCCTCTCTGATGTTCCAACGCTGGCCGTCAAGACATCGTCAATCGCCAGTAGAAAGAGAATTGGCGATAGAACATCTCCCTGTCTCACACCCTGCCGCACTTCGAAAGAGTCGGATAGCTGCCCATTGTGTAAAACAAAGCATCTTGCGTTGTTATAGGACTCTCTTATAATGGCAACAATTTTTGGGGGAATTCCTCTACCAAGAAGTGATCTCCATATACATTCACGGTTGACTCGGTCAAAGGCCTTCTCAAAATCCACGAACATGAGGTAAAGCGGTGATTGAAACTCCGCAGACTGCTCAAGAACGATACGCAGAGTGTTGATATGGTCGACACAAGACCGCCCACTGCGGAAACCAGCTTGATGCCTCTTGAGTGTAGACTCGATTCTAACCTTTATCCGCTCCAGAATGATGGTTGCCATTAATTTTGGAAAAACGGACAAAACTGTAATACCTCGCCAATTGTTGCAATTCTTAAGATCACCTTTCTTTGGCAACTTAACAATTACACCATCCTTCCAGTCGCTGGGATAGATTTCATTTTCCCACACAGCTTGTATCAACGGGTGTAGAATACTAGCCGTTCTGACAGGGTCAGCTTTCAGGAACTCGGCTGGTATACCATCAAGTCCAGCTGCTTTGTTGTTTTTGAGAAGATTTATCGAAGATTGAATTTCCAGTACTGTAGGGGGCTCGATGTCAATACCCCTATATGATCTACGCATCTCGTTAAGCTGGGACACTTCAGCACTGCTCGACAGAATCCTCATTAAGCAAGGCACAAAAGTGCTCCTTCCACCTGCGCAGCTGATCCTCGATTGATACCAAAAGTGTACCATCCACATCCATTACAGGATGATTGGTGTTGGTTTTCTTCCCGACAACTTCCTTGGATATTTGGTACAATTCCCTCATGTCTCCTCTTCTTGCAGCGTTTTCCGCATTTTCTACGAGACCGTCTAACCTCACCCTCTTGTCTCGTCTCACACAGCGATAGACCATCTTATGTGCTAAGCGATACTCTCTTCGCAATTCAGCCTTTCGTTGAGCATCTGCTTCGGCATTTATTTGTATCTTCAACGATTTGCGAAGCTCGATTTTATCCCAGGTGTCTTGGGATATCCAAGAGTCTCTAACTCTCGACTGCTTGGGTACAGTTTCGGATCCAGCATCCATAAAAACACTTTTTATATCACCCCACATCTCATCAATTGTTGAATGTTGTATTCCATTTAATGACGAAGCTCTGTCGTTAAGGTTGGTGACATAGTTACGACATATGTTGGGATCACTTAAAGCATTTGTATTGAACTTCGAATTCCTTGCTGCACCCTGTGATTGACGTTGTACAGCTGCCGTTCGTAGCTTGAGACTCATGAGAACCAAATGATGGTCGCTTCCAATGTCGGCATTTCTTATGCTCCGAACATCGCACATTGACTTCCTCCATCGCTGCTGAATCATGATGTGGTCAATTTGGTTTTCAGTTTGACCATCCGGATGTACCCAGGTGATTTTGTTGCAAGTCTTATGTTTAAACACAGTTCCACCCAGTACAAGACGATTAGCGTTACAAAAATCGACCAGCAAATCGCCATTTTCATTTCGTGACCCCAAGCCATTTTTCCCCATGACGCGTTCCAGACCGTAGTTGTCTGATCCGACTTGGGCATTGAGATCTCCCATGACAATTATGATGTCGGCTCTTGGAACACCACTGTAAACTGAGTTAAGATGAGTGTAGAAAGCGGTTTTGTCTTCCTCGGTCGCTTCATTTGTGGGGGCGTAGCACTGAATTATTGTGACGTTGCGAATTTTTGAACGGAACCTTGCTGTCAGTATTCTTGCAGAAATGGGCGCCCAGGATATAAGACTACGCCTTGCTTCTTCGTTCAACATAATTCCGACACCATGCAGCCTTTGGCCACCCTCTCTTTCATCCTCCCCGGAATACAGCATTCTCGTTTGCCCAGAGTCAGCTCTGTATTCGGCTCTTCCTCTCCACCTAGTTTCACTGATTCCCAGGATACTGATCTTAAGGTGAAGCATTTCACGCTCAACCTGCTCGTATCTACCTTCGCCGTACAAGGATCGAACGTTCCATGCTCCGATTTTCGTACGTATGCGGTAGCCAAAAGTATCATTTGCTCTTCTTAAAAGACTTCTTCTATTTGTTAACGATTCATTTATTGTTATGGCGTCTTGATTGACGCTGGTACACGAAAGATGCCGCACCCCCAAATCCGATGTGCGGTTTACAGCAGCCGAAGCTGCAGAAGGATTCTCCATAAAATGGTTACCTCTTGGGGACTCATTTCCAATTGTTGTCATATTTCATGTAATAGCATATATCCTTCCACCATGGTGTTTTCCGAGATACGATTAATAACATACATAAGCTCAGATTTGACAGGCACACCCGCCTTTTGTATGGTCAAACACATAACTGCTCGAGGCCGCCCACTATGGGAAAACAGACGCCTTTTGTAGCCGCCCAATATGGGTTACAGACGCTACCTGCTGCTGCCGTTGGCCTTTTAACAAAAACGCTCCTCCGCCACCAGACTATCATGCCGTTGACCGCCACCTGCAGTTCATCTGTCTTAAGGGGGCTTTTAACCATCCCAAGGACAAGTTTGTGCCCTGACCAGCAAAGCTGGGTTGTCTGCTTATCCCGGCATCCATTCGGTCCCCCTGCACGTTAGCGTTACCCACCCTCCACCACGCGGAGGTGTGCATAGGGATTTTCCTATCATTGAGCCTAGGGCCATATGGCGTCCTAGCACTCTCAAGTACTTTTGGAGAGTGTTAAAAACCCTTTTATATTGAGTTTCAGAAAAATTGAACATGTGGTTTTCAAAATTTTGTATTTAAAAAAATTATTTTTTTTAAATGCAAAAACTATCTTTTTTTGAAAATGTTGTTAAGAAAACTATTTATATCTTTTAGAAACTTCTGTGCAAGAAAATTGATTGAAATCGAAGATACAAAAATGGTTCATTGAGAGGTACCATTAATAACCATTTTTTTTTTTTTTTTTAATACAAAGGTAGTCTACTATAAAAATATATTCAGTTGTGCAGCCGTTTTTAAGAAAAAAATGATGTGAAATTCCTTTGTATGGCAGGTGGATACCGTTATTTTTGGTTCTAAAAAAATATAAGAAAATTCCAGAGTTGAAATATATGACACACTCTAAATAGTCTACAAAAAATAGCGTGATTTTTTCTGATAATAATTTCCAAATTTTTGAAGATTTTTCTGCGAATGTGAATTGTACGCTTTGTACCACAGTACACAAATCTAATGTATTGCGCAGGTTATCAAAACTGAAATTGTCGGAAATAAAAATTGGCTGTGAACCTGAGAAAGAAAACACACATAAAAACAACAACAAATTAAAATTGAGATTGTCAGAATTAAAATATGGCTGTGAACGCGATGACTTAAATACACGTTAAAGCAAACATTGACATTTGACACAAATTTTTATATACGCAGAACTGAAAAAAATCAAAACTCTAATGATATTACCTTTAATACTGTGTACTCTGGCTTTTACGTACCGCTTTTTTAATTTAAAATTTGATTTTGGATTTTTTTTTTTCATTTTATTTGGGGAAGATTTCCACTTTGAAATAACATAATTTTTTTTAGTATGAAAAAAGGGATTTATATTTACAATGGAAAGATACATACCAATCCCGAGTTCCAGACAAAAAGCTCTATTGGAAATACTAGCGTCGTTTTCCTTGAAGTATTGGCCCAACTGCAGTTAAATTGCATGTATCTTCTTTTATGGTATGAATTAAAAATAAGCTAGTCTATTGATGATGAAGTTAAGGTTAAGAATTTCTACCCTCCCTATTAATAATGTCCTTATCAATTCAGATGAGTTTTTGAATTTTGTTTACACTATAACGAGTATGGGGGAATACCAAGATAAGCAGAAGTGGGGCTAAATGGCTACCCTGGGGAGCTCCAGATTTGACAAAGAAAGGGCTGGAGAAAAATGTTCTTAATTTAATGTAGAACTTATTTTGGAGATAGGAAGAAGTCTAGGTCATGAGTTTAGGGGGAAACCAAACACCTTTAATATAAATGTGATGATATCATGAGAGAGTTTATTAAAAACCTTAAAATAATCTGTAGTAGAGTTTTTGACCACTGATCCCTTATACAAGAATGCAAGTAAATTAGTTATCGGTGATCGTTTTTGCATGAATCCATGTTTGTTTGATTGCAAATTAAAAATTATTGGAATAAATTTTGTTCAGTAAGTATTCAGTGGCTTAAATGCCTGTTTTAAAGTTCTGGTAGCTTACTTTGATACTATCGTTACTTGCTGATCAAATTATAAACCTTCTATGTTTACAATGCAATTCTTCTTCGTGGTGGTACTCCACGTGTAAGAAATACGTTGGTGATGAATTCCGTAGAATACAAATCATTAAACAGCTTCAAATTCCTAAAAAAGATTAACTCCAAATGCTTGTATTTGTATAGTACACATAATGGTTAACTGTTTGTTGCATTCAACACTCAATATTTTGACGAATGTAATTGGGAGTGCCAGCTTAACATTTCACAGTGTGATTGTGTAAACGAAACTTACATATTTGTGGTGTTTGGTAGAAGCATGATAACTCCATCAAATAAATTTCATATTTGCAACTACTTTACATGGAACTAAAGCCTAAACAGGTGAACCAATTTTTTTCAAACTTGAAACCAGAGAATATCAAAAAAAGAAGCCAATCCTTCGTACGTTTCACCCCCCAAAACCCATTTGTTTACATTGTTGTATTTGTAATTTCAATTCGTGTCGAAGAAATAGATGTAAATTGCAACAACAACAAGACCTGTGCTGAATGATGTGCTGAATGACTAATTGATTCTATGTGTGCGTTTTGCACTGCTTTTCACTAATACTTTGCAAATCTAATACATCAGCTGTTCGCTTCCAGCTTGTAGGCAAATCAAATTGACAGCTGAGGATTGACTTCTTTATTTCATATTCTCTGCTTGAAACTTTTTGTTTCAAAACATATTTTTATTAATGCTTTAAATTTGAAGAAAATTGATTGACCTGTTAAGGATCTAGCTGAATGTTAAGTGGACGCAAGGACGCAAATTATTTTATGGGGTTAGCATGTTTCTACCAAACACCTCAAATATGTATATATTTTATTACTTTTTCCTCATTGTAAACTGTTACATAAGCTCTTGTGATGAACCCAAATATTTCGTTTCAGCAAATGGGCTTCAGTGAATTAAAAAAAAAACTGCCCTATAGGTTGCTTAAGTCTCGAATAGTCCAAAAATTGGAGTTTTGGTGAAACTATATGAGACAAACATTTTAGTATTATTAAAAACGTTTGAAAAGTTAAATTAAATTAGTTGTCATTATAATTTTTTGAGAAATTCAACTAGTCTTCACTTCCCGGGACTTTGTAAAAAAGTATGTATGCATATAAGGCGCCGTTTTTTTTACTAAACATATTATTAATATTATTTTTTTTTTATTTATTACAAAACCGAAAATAGTTGCATGCAGATACATATGTAGTTGTTGTAGAAATATTAAAGCCCAGAAAACTTTCTTGAAGTTTTGATAGCACATGCGCTAAATCCTCCAAAATAGTTGAAAAATTAAATTGTTTTTAAGTTTGTTGGTTTGAAGCATTTGGTTTTGGAACAAATCACTGGGTCAGATTAATCATGAACTGGTCTATGTTTACAGCTTTATTATTTGGTGTAGTAAACTAATACCAAACTTTAAAAAAAAAAATTCCTAGAAGTTTGTTGGCGTGCATACTTTTCGGTGGTCATGTTCATGCTCTCAAAAACTTTCAAGCTCATGCTTTCTCCAATTTCGATTTCCCAGGTTGATGTTATCTGGAAAATTTATGGTCAACTATTACAATGGTTGTAACTAACTATGAACTCATGCGAAAGAATTTTATTGACAATCCTTTCAACAGCATATGTAGATAAGAAATTATATTTTAAATAACGCCCAACTCTTTTCTTAAAAGATATCAAAATTCTAAATGCGAAATGCAGAAAACAACAAAAATCAGTAATGAATCAACATCATAAAGAATGACGCAGACAAATCACATTTAAATTTTCATCGTTGTTTTTTTTTTATTCATACTCATATCAAGGCTGAATGAATAACATGTCTCCTCGTTTTGAAATACAATGGATTTTATCACAATAATATTCATAAGCTTAATACTAAATTATTCAACTATTTCGTTGCAAATGACCAGCTTTCAATTAGAAAACAAAATACACCGATGACCATATTAGCCAATTATCCAAAAACCAAAACTTCATTCTAACAAGCACATAAAACCTGCGTCTATTCGTCTATACATATGCACGAGTATGTATGTATTCATATAGAAATAATTCGATATATTTACTGTAGTTATATTGTTTGGTTTAATATGCTACTCATAAACAGTGCGGTTCAATTGATTAGTACCTAATTGGTGTTGTTTTATTTTAAAAAAGTTTACCAACTATGTGTATCAGAAATTGTTAGTAAACCGTTCGAGCATGAGAAATTTGTTTCGTGAGAGTTCAATAAGAGACGAAGATTTATCCCGCGTTTAAAAAACTTAATGGTTACTTAAGCTTGGTAGAGAGAAATCGACTGGGGTTCGTTGTCTAAATATTGTTCAAAAATAAATTTCGTTAATAATAGCAAAAGTTTTGTTGTAATAAATGTTCCTTTTATTAGAATGCCTCTAACCTGGTGAGCTATATTGTTTTAGCAGTCTCCCACTCTAATAATAGTTATTGTTCCTTATACAATGACTCACATGGCTGACACTTGCAATGTACAGAAGTACATCTTCGCCACAGGAGCTATTTCCCCCAACATTGTTTATCTTACAATACAAATATATATTTGGACTTGAAAAGCATCATACCAACAAATTGGCAGGTGCAAATGATCAATGGAATTGCAAATATGCATTTGGAATTATTCTGGAAACTAAATACAAGCGATGTTTCATCATTAGAGGTTAAGAATGAAGAAAACACATCACAGGTTAAAGGTTGAAATACTGTGTCTTTGGTGAGTGGTGGTATATGATATACGAAGTAGTACGTGCCAAGTGCAAGAACTAGTATTCGTTGTTTGTGCATCTTAAAGCAGTCGAATGTTTAATTATTTAATATAATTAGAAGCAATGAACCTTACTTGCTTGCTTGCATGCAAAGCGTATATAGTGATGTGTCATCCTTAATTCCAGGGAAATCCTTTAATATCCTTTGACTGTTTGTGTTGTATATGGTTCCTTTGATTATGGCACTGATGTGCTGCATCATAGGAAATAAATTGCGTTGTTTGATACACATACATAACACACAAAACAGTATTTGGTTGTATTCAATAATTGATATCATAATAATTAATAAAGTAACGTAATAACCAGCTGATATAGTCTTTACGATGTTGATGTTGTATATGAATATGAATAAATTAAACATACAAAAGCTTTTAGTTGGAATCTGTTGATTAAAGTATGCAATTTAGAGAAAACTCAATTGCCTGAATTTGAGCTTAATACTTTCTCTTTAGTTCTTGTTAATAAGAAAATGACAACAATAAAATCATTACAGTGCCAAATGGTTTCCATCAACCTTAAACTTTCTAATTCACTGCCATCATTTTATTTCAACATTAAAGCAGCTCTTAAAAATTTTGTTGCCATGGTTGATGAATGAATTTTGTTTGAATTAGAATGACAAGCCTTACAAAACTGCTCTTAATAGCTAAAAACAAATTAACATTATTGATACCATTAACAAATTCTCGAGCTATTGTTTCTCAAACTTGAACACATGCCTGTTTGGCGACAAAGCAAGTATGGCCTTACCTTGATTTAAAGCGCTCCAAGTGTTTAATATCTCTAACCAGACTGCACACTGTTTCATAGCAGGCATGCAACGTGGCTTGGCGTACTTTCAAACGATTTTTGCAGAGGTTGTAGGAAGGAAAAAACGAATCCTCACCTTTTCTGTACATGCCCTGCTCTGTCCTGCAGACGTAGGCTCCACTTAGGAGATTACTTCTATAACGATCCTAGTGATCTGGCAAACACAGACATTTTTATAGTCTCGCATGCTTCGTCAGGCGCTCTAAGTGGTGTAACGAGTAAGGAAGGAGTTTTCAAGATTCATGTGGTATCACAACGGACCAGCTTTGGTCTAAGTTGGTCAGTATTAATTACTGACAGGCACTCCTACCAAACCTAACCTAACCTTGATCACAACATGCTTTGTACTTATAGAAACATTTCTTGGGTCTTCTGATTCTGATATAATTGAGATTTGACTGCGAATTTAATACTTCAAAGCATTAGCATTATACTTTAAGAGGCCTCCAAGCATAATTTTGAGTAAAACCAGAAATCGGGCAAATGGCTGCAGGATTTGTGAAGTCGATACAACATTGCTTTGCAAAAACTTAATTGTTTATGAAAGAACGACATCTAAGCTTAAAAATCGTCGAGGCACTTTTTGAATTTTTTTATTTTTCTTAATGTATTTTAATATTTCGGTGACCTCTTTCGCAAAATTTCTCAAAAGTGCTTAGGTTTGACTGAGTTGCTGAGATATTGAAGTGGAAAACCCAAGCATATTATATTTATGTAATTTTACAGTTAATGAACAGAACTTGAAAATCGTCGGAGTAGATTTTTATACATATTTTTTTTTTTTAATAATAATCTCTTGAAAAATATCAAAATTGCTAAAAACAACGTTACCTTCCCCAAATGGCAAAGATTTTCTTAAATTGTTTCAATACAAAAAAATGTAAAAAAGTAACTTATTATTACAAAATAATTTTTTTTTAACAAAGTTACATAATTTGCCACAAGACTTTTGGTTGGCTTTTTCAAGTATGACAAATACACAATCCTTCGGTCGGGGAGAGCCTTTATGTTTTGCCAAAATTCAAAATTACCTACATATGTATTACATATACATGGAAAAATGATCAAGTGGAATATGATTATGGAAATAAAAAAATACGTATACGCCACAGTGTCCAATAAGATTTTAAACTAAAGTGTTGTTCAATAGGGATCCTACAAATTTTGTATTTTAATACGTAACCCCCCATTTAACTATTCTTTTGCTTTTACACAAAACGTTAGAGAAGATTCACATTTAAAAAGCTTGGAAGTTTTTTAAAATTTCTACTAAAACTCTCAATTTTAAGAGCACTTACCCCAGTTTTCGGTATTAATAATCGTTCAACCAGATATGCTGTTCGTGCTGTTGTGGATAAATTCGAATCAATATTTTCACTTTTGAATGTTTTGAAAAGTCGAGCTTCTGAAAATATAGTAGCCGTAAGTTCTTCAGTTCAATACGAGACTACACTGAGAAAAATATTGAATATATTCATGTTTAAATCAAACTCAAACACATACGATTTGGCATGGAAGCGATTTCTGTTTGATTTGAACAGAAACGTATTTAATCATAGTAGACTCAATTTAAACGTGTTTTTGTTTAAATTTACTTGGTTTCTATTTGATATGAACATATTTCTATTTGTTTTCATTTACTTCATTTAACTTTGTTTCAAATAGAATCATATTAATTTTTTTTGAACACTCCCGTGTTTGATTCAATGATATTTTATGTTAAAAATATGTATAGATATGTTAATATACTTACCCAAACTTATTTTTTATTTTTACTCAATAAAACTGACCAGGATATACAAAACAAAAACAGTAAAAAGTCTTTGAAAATTTCAACAAATCTTTAATCGAACATGAAGAAAAAACACATTAAGTTTTTAGTTAAAAATTAAACAATTTAAACAAATTAAACGAAGCTTCTAAATTGTACCTTAATTTATGTTCCATTTAATAATTGAATGTGGAAGTTTGTGGAGTACCTAGAATTTAATTTACAGTACATATTAGCTTTTTTGATTAAAGTTAAAAAAGGTTTTACTCTTATTGTGATATACTTACTTTTGGTAAATTTTTGGTTTAAATCTTCAAACACCCAAGTAAGCCCCAAAGTACAGCATTTCACAGTTGAACAAGGGTGATTTGTGATAATCGATAATATGTTTTGGCTTAAAAATGTCCCCAATACTGATTATAAAAAAAATCATGTCAACCTGTTCCATTCAATTTTTTGAAAAGACAGTTCTTCTTTTTCTGTATATAAAAAGGAGAAAATATGATTTAATTTCAATATCAATACCTAAAAAAATGTTATAACTTACCAAAAACCTCCTTTAAAGATTGCAAGTGTTCCAAAAACTTTTTTTCCCCAAATGACATCACCACAAGGTAAATTTATCTTTCTTCATTTGAGTTCAATTCAAACTGATTTGAGTTTAAATTTAAGATTTCTGTTCAACTCCTTTTTCTTGTTAACATTTTCAGTGGGTTCATCTTCATATTTAAAACAAACTCGTTCATATTCATTTTATGTAAAATACTTTCAAGTGGGAACAAAAATTAAACAGGCCTTTCAAAAATCAAAGTCAAGCTAGTTTGAATCACATACAAAAATTATTCACTAGTTCTGATGAAATATTCAAACATGAATGGTTTTGACTTAAACATAATTTACTTTAAAATAATAGTATTTTCGCATTTAAACAGATTACAATTAGATTTAAACCGAATTCTATTTGTATTAGTTAAACATATAATCAAACATGCATCTTTTTGAATAACTCATAGTTCAGTTTTCTCAGTGTAGAAGTTATATCGATTCAATGCAATTCACAGGAAGACTGAAACTTTCAGTCCACAATGTGGTAATTTTTGCATAAAGATATTGGTCTACACCCTTGGAAGATCTAGTTTACTTATGATATGCGGTATCTCGATTTGAAGCCCCAAAACTTAATCGATTGGGTTCTTTTTAACGCTTGAAGAAAATCCCGAATTTCATTGGAAAGTCATTTTCAGCGATGCATAAGGAAAATATTCTTTATAGGCCAGCAAATAATCCAAATGTGCTTCAAGATACTTCATTGCGTCCAGATATGCCAGTGGCGTGATTGGAACGCTTTTTTTTCCGTGTTGCGGTCAATGAAGCTGGTTATCGTGTCATTTTGTAAGACTATTTTTGGACAGAATTGGATAAGAGTATGTAATATGTGTTACCAACAAGATATGTGTGGTTCCACGAAAGTGGATAGCCTTACCCGGCTTGATTTTTCCCTCCCATTGCGATATAAGGACATTCAAACCCAATATGCATCGGTTTCTTCTTTGAAATCCTCTCCGATTTTCCTTACGCTCGCACTGTGTTTAAACATGTGAACTCATAACCCCTTGAGTGCGTGCAATTATAAAAGCAAAAAAAGTGGCAGCTGGTCAAACAATAAATCTATTGAAGAGGAAGTTTGGTGATCCCTTAATTTCGAGATATGGTATGTTCGAATGACCAATCTCTAAATGGGAAACAATATCGAGCTGAAATTGTCAACTTTCCAGTTGAAAATTTACTCGAAAGAATCGATCATTGCAAATGCTCGCAGTGTTTATATGAACTGTATGAATGGGTTAAATATTGTAATCAAAAAAAAGTACGTATACGCCACAGTGTGATTTTTTTTTATGAAATAGTTTTGAGCTGAAAATGTTTATACACCATCTGGTTCCCAAAAGTATGTCCGACTATTTTTTTAATTTGGTATGTAACTTTACAAAAAACATTAATAGGTATTTCAAAATAAAAATCGGTTCAGGCGCTCATTTGAAAGTTAAGATAGTATAGCGGGATTCAGAAAAAACTTTTCGACTATTGATCATATTTTCACACTTACATCGATTGTAAAAGCATTCCAATCTAGGAACAAAAAAGTCTACGCCTTTTTTGTCGACTTCAAGGCTGCCTTCGACCTGGTAAATCGTAATGCTCTCTTTTATAAACTCTCGCAAATAGGAATATCTACGAAATTCATACGTATAATAAAAGAATTATATTCGGAGTCCAGAGCAGCTGTGTGGGATGGTTCTACCTACTCAGAATGGTTCGAAACGGATAATGGAGTAAAACAAGGATGCCCTCTCAGTGCGCTTTTATTTTCACTTTTTATAAACGATGTTACTGCCTACTTACCTGGAGGAATACGAATCGCCGATTTAAACATCAATGTTCTGCTGTATGCTGATGATCTGGTAGTTCTTTCAGAATCCCCAGAAAATTTGCAACTGATGATCAATCGCCTGGCGGAATATTGCCATAAATGGTGTCTTATAATCAATGCAAGCAAATCAAAAATAATGGTTTTCACCAGATCAGCAAGGAGTCAAAACACTTACAATTGGGTCTTCAATGGTTCAAGTTTGGAGGTCGTCAACGAATACAAGTACCTAGGTGTGAAACTTAATAGGACTCTTGATTTCAGTTAACATCTTATAGAAAAATCAAATACTTCGCAAAGCCTGATCAATGTGTCATGGAGAAACATCTTCTCAAATAACCGAATCATCCTCTCAACAAAGTATAAAATTTTTGATGCTGTGGTAAAATCTACACTATGTTACGCTGCCCAAGTGTGGGGAATTGATGAGCACGAGCCCATTGAAAAATTCCATAGGAATTTCTTGAAAAAGCTATTCAACTTGCCAATAAACACACCGAACTACGCACTATACCTTGAAACAGGACTTCCAAAACTGTACACCTATACATTGAAGTTGCATGCGGACTATATTGTGAAGGTGCTTTCTCATCAGGATGACCGTATTTCCAAAAAAATGGTGTTATATGAACTGAGAAACGAGGATTGGTGGATGGCAAAGTGGAAAAGTTTAGGAAATGCTTGTGATGAAGTTGTATTGATGGACACAGACAATTTAAATTCAGTTAAGGAGCTATTGTATCGGATTACTCAGAAGCATGAAAATGCTGTGCGTGATGCGTTTGTAGTGAAAGCTCGTGAGTCAGAAAGCAGACTTATATACTCACAACTGAACACTAATTTAATAGAAAAAAACTACTTTCATGACCTGTTAAGCTATAAAGAAATATCCCTAATTTTTAAAACAAGGTGCGAACTCCTCGGTTTAAACGGAAGTCCTTACAACGGTAGCTTCAACCAGTTCTGTTCGTTGTGTAGTCTTAAATCCAAAGAAGACTGCTTCCATTTTCTTAGCATTTGCCCAATTTTCGCTTCTCATCGGCGTACATACTTCGGAAAGAAAACTCTAACGATGCAGGAAACTATTGAAATTTTGAACGAGTACAACTGGAAAACCCTTTACAATTTTTTGAAAGAAATTTCTACGTATAGAATGTTACTAATAACAGAATTTGTATAGTAATTTGAAAATTTGTCTACTATTTATTTGGACTAAAACTCAAATATGTATTTATTTTATTAACATACCTAAAACTATTAAACAAAAAACTTGCTAACCGAGCTGACGGCAATGCCATAGCTTTAAAAATTCATATTTTTGTAAATCCTGGAATTGAGAAAATTGAATAAAATGAATTCTTCTTACTCTTACTAGTATAGCTTCGAAGTAAAGCTAAATAAAGCACACAGCAGTACATTTTTGACGAACATTTTATTTCGTTATAAAGTTTGGACTTAAGTGTGAAAAACAATATCATTCAAATGGCCGCCCCGGGTAGATACGCAGCATGCAATTTTTTGAGGTAGTTTAGTAATCTGTTACCACTTTTTCGCACATTTCGGCGGTATCTCGGCCATAACTTAAGTAATTTTGATTTTTAGTGTTTCTGAGTGTTTCGGAGTAAAAAAACGAACGGTGTCGAATCGCATGATCTTAGTGGCCAATTGACGTCTCCAAAACGTGAAATGACGCGACCAGGAAACTTCGCAATAAAGCCATAATTGGTCAAGTTGTGTGGTCCAAGTCATGATCTCCAATCGCCGTCCAAATAAAAAACGGATATCACTACCATTGCTGCGAACGCCGGAAAATGATAAATTCGAATCATCAGCAACACTTGCACTTGCAGCAGCAATATTTTTGACTGAGTGTGCACTATGATGATTCATATATAGGCCTTACGACATCAGTAACGCTACCACTCATTTCTTTACAATTTTATCATCACGTAATGCGTGAAAAGTGGCTACGTTTGAATCACCACTTTTGTTGTAAGTTTTTATAATTTTAACGCGTTGTTCGATTCTTAAGCAATCCAATAACGTAAATGACAAAGGTTCAACTAATTTTATGACACTTCAGATAACAGCTGAGTTTGACAGGTGTCAAATGCCAGCGCTACCAAGTTGAAACCACAAAATGAATGACCCTGTACAACATAAACTGTTTATAATAGTTTTTGGTCAAATTATCCTGTAATTTAAAAGTGCAACAAAATGTTAATTGCCAAAGATTTTGACGGCACTGAATTAAGCATGTTATAGAGGTCACATAGAGACATAATAATGTTCACCAAGAAATCGCTATGTTTTAGCTATACCCCGTCTTCAATTCTATCTATTTAACTGATAGATAAACTCCAACAAATATCTAATAAGCGTTAAGAAATTAAGACTTTAAATCGTTTGTTTAAATCATCATAAGGCTCGCAGATAAGCAATCCAATAAAATATGAAAATGCTTTACTTTGCAGAAAAATCTAATTTTTCTACAAAGCAATCATACCATTCTTGACTGCCACAGAAGCAAGCTCCAAAGCAATGGCAATAAGATATAGGAAATACAAAAAAAGTCTCATCTTCCGCTTTTTTTTAATATTCAAGCTTTGGGAACCTTAGTTTTAGGAACCTTACGATGAGTCACTTAAAATATATATGAAACTGGTTTTAATCATGAAAAATCTGAAATCTCAGACAAAATTTTCTTATAATTAATACAAGGTATAAATAACTGTTATTATAATTATTAATACACGAAAACCATTATTTAAATTCATCAAATTAAGTAATATTCTTTTCGGTATTAAACAACCCCGGAAACAGCAAACACCACTATTCAAATAAAATGTCCGAATTCGTTTCAGTTATTTGAACATGAAATCAGGTTAGCATATATACATTCATGGCATTGTTAGCTTTTCAAATCACTAACCTAACAAATTATGACGCAACTATTTGTCATTCACACAAAACGGAAAACAAACCAATTTATCTTTTAAATGAATTAATTCTTATTTTGGTTACTCGATGATCTCATCAAAGAAAAAACAAAAAAAAAACTTGCTGGTAATAGACTGACTTTCTAAAAACTCGTAAGACAACACCAACAACGAAGAAAATAAGGCGAATAATTTTAGAAACTACAAATTAAACTTTATTTGATGTCATCTCAACGTGAGCACAATACCAAATTTAAACCGAGCCTTAAATGTCACCGCCTTCAAGAAAAAATAAAAAAAAAAAAACTTGGATAGGAAAACCAAATAGAGCACCTTAAATTACATCCTGTATAGATTATGTGGTTGTTACTCCTAAGCAATATTGAAGTTACATAAGATGTAAATGAAAATAATGCGTTAACGATTCACAAATTTGAGTATTGGAATCTTCTTTCTTTAAGACTTATACAAACATAGTTTTGGCCTGTCTCTTTAAATATATTTTTGTTATCAAAGCTTTATGACATAATAATTCCAATAAACTTTTAGAATTGCAAGATTAACTTTTATACCATCAGTTTGTTATTAAAAGATAAATGACAATCTTATCTCCAGTTTAGGTAGGTATGCTCCCATAATAAATTCGTTTCAATTTATCAAAGCTGATGTCTAACAAAAAGTGTGTCATCAAGCGATGGCACACACGAAAAATGCTAAATAAAATTAAAAAAAAAAAAAAAAATTAAACTTTAAATAACCTAAGCCAATGCTTTACAAGACTAACCCCACAAAATAACTATAATTCATCCCGATTTTCAGGTATCTGATACAGTTGTCGAACCCTACAATGCCACATTGTCCATCCATCAGCTGGTTGAGAATACGGACGAGACATTCTGCATTGACAACGAGGCTCTGTACGACATCTGCTTCCGCACGCTGAAGCTCTCATCGCCCACTTATGGTGACCTCAATCACCTGGTTTCAGTAAGTGCCAAAACGAAAACTCATTACAACCTTTGTGTGCTTTCTATTTGCAGGTATCTGAAGTAGTAGTTGAACCGTACAATGCCACATTGACTGCCCACCAGCTGACAGAGAACACGGATGAAACATTTTGCATCGACAACGAGGCATTGTACGATATATGTTTCAATCAGTTGCGGCGACCTGCACCCACCTACAATGATCTCAATCATTTGCTATCAGTAAGTTTGTTGAGTGTTGTACCCTGGCTATAGTATACAAGCTTTCACTTTATTCTGTTTCTGGTCTGAAATCGTTGTCCTTGCTTAGCTTTTTGATGCTCCTCTATATACTATACACTCTACAGACATTGTTATACATCGGAGTTCTAGCATGGATAAATGTTCCAGTGATTTGTCAATTTTGCTATGCTACTAATTCCTTTAAGCTAATTGCCAATAATTTCCAAAGCCATCAGTGTCATATTTCAGCAGAATCATGATTTTATGAAATACATACATTTCGTTTCTAAAATTATTAAAAGGAAATCAAAGGAATTTACGGATGCAATTTTAGTGAAATATTTGGATGTGTGTATGTGTATTTATGTTTTTGAAATATTTTATGTTAAGGAAAACAATAAAGGAATTTATTTCATCATTGACTCTTTTTATGGAAACCTAAAGCCATTTTGAATATTCTTACTCTTTTTGTCAAAGATATGAGAAATAATTATTGGAATAACTGATAAAATAAATTTCAAAATTTTATGTTTGAAAATTAATTTTTCAAAAACTGTTCACTCAAACAACTTTTTTTTTAAATTAAAATAAGAGATTTTTGGCTTGAAAAAAGGTATCATATGTCATTGTTAGTGTTACCGTTGTTTTAATATTTTTTTCTGTTTTAAGTCAATTTCTTAGAAAATTGCCCCTCCCGACTTACCGGGGGAAAATAGAACCCTCCTCCCATACGATTTTTTTCTTTTCTCAATCCATCCTAAACGTTCTAGCTTTTTGTCAAATTTTATACGAATCAACCTGTATAACCAAATACCACATTTCGTACCTTTGACCCCGTTTGATTAATGTATTGGAGCCCGAATAGATGCCGAACTTTTTCTTTATGTTTTTAAGAACTGTTTTCTAATTTTCCTAGGGGATACCAAGCAAGAAAAACTCACTTTGTACTCAACCGCAAATGTGGTGTAAAAGAGTACCTTTTATACAGAAACATAAAATCCGTTACTCTACCGATTGAATTATCTCGAAAACGGTAACTCTTTAGAAAAAAGCTACTTAAGCTTAGATTAGACGGTCAACGTAAATGGTCAACGCATTGACTTCTTGACGTCATCAAAAAACACTGTCAATATACTGTCGACGTAGACTGTGTCAACGCATGAAACATTGACGATCACACCAATGACGGCACTCGTCAATTGTGTCCCAAAATGCGTTGACGTGTTATCTGTGTCAATGCAATTGGTACCCTCTGGTGTCAACTTATTGACACATGAAACTTTGACGATTACACTACTTAACCATATCCAAACATATGAACGTTGACGCGGAGTTGACAAGAGCTAAATTGAATCATTTTGACGATCACACGACATTGACTGCGGTGTTATAGAACAATACAATGTGGATGAATTAAAACACCTTACAGTTTTTTTACTGCTCAGGGGAAAAAGGTGATTTTAGGGCAGTTGGGTGACATTTAAATCGAAATACACTTTTGTCGTCAAAATTAAGTTCATCCCCCATCTGTCAAGCCATCAACTGTCAAGTTCCATTGAAGAATGGCTTTGATGTCGATGGATTAAGAAACAGCTAAAAAATCAGAAATTTTTGAAGTTTTCTCACTGCTCCGGAAAAATGATTTTAGGTCAATTGAGTGACATTTGGATCGAAATATACGTTTGCTGTCAAAATATAGCTCGTCTTTCATCTGTCAAGCAATCAACTGTCAAATTCCTTTGAAAGATGGCTACGATGTTGATGGACTAAAAGACCTCTAAAAATCCAAAAAGTGATTTAAGGGCTATTGGGTGACGTCTGCATTGAAATATACTTTTGCTGCCAAAATAAAGCCATCAACTGTCAAGTTCCTTGAAGTATGGCTACGATGTCGATGGATTAAAAAAAAAAATTTTAGAAATTCAGTGACTTTTGGATTGAAATATACTTTTGCTGGGGCCCTACTATGTAACTTTATTCTACTTTCGAATCCATTCGAAAGTTCTTTTCAATGCTAATTATAAGTGGTGATATGTATGAAAGTGGGATAAAATTTTAGTGCTTCCGACTTTGTGCCATAGAAACTTGAATTAGCGCTGTTCTATTTTCGTTTATAAGCGCTGGCTTAAGAATTAGCGAACTGAAATTTTGCGAATTCGAACGTTTTTATTGTAGAATCGAGTTACATAGTTGGGCCCCTGTTAAAGAATAGTTCGTCCCCCTCATCTGTCAACACATCACCTGTCGATGTTTAAAAATATTAAAAAAATGCAAAAATTTTGAGATTGAGATGAATGTACGTTGACATGGCAGAAAAAGCCGCTGTGTCAACGTCACGATACAGTCAACGCGTTGTTGAGTAGTCTGTCATAGTGTCCTAACTGCGTTGACAGGGTGATTACACGGCCAACGAAAATAGTCAACGCATTGACCCTTAAATTCGTGTCAACGAGAGTGGCAACCCAGCCGTCAACGCATAGACAGTATTCTGCGTTGACGATCACACGAAAAGACAACTTTGGGACAGAATTTTACGTCATTTTGACGTCAAAGAGTCAACGCGTTGACCATTTGAGTTGGCCGTCTAATCATAGCTTTAGCATTTCTTGTTGGGTATTTTCTAAGCTGCAACCCAGTCTTTGACAGTTTGTTTCTGTAAAAGTTACCATTCGTGAGATATTCCTTATAACTTTGCCCCCGTAAAATTGTTAGCGGTGCTTATATCGATGGGGACTTTTTACAGTTTCCTTTGAATTCCATGGGGACGGTATGCACCAAAATCCATTTCCAGCCATTTTTCGGAGGCAAAAATCTTAAATGACTGGACTATAATCAATTTGGTACATTGTTACTTACAATTCTTTTTACAATTTCTCTTCGAGCTGTACCAAAAGGTCAAATTTTCAATGCCTTTGAAGCATAGTTCCGGTGGAACTTGAACGATGGGCTTAATTATGTTGGCTTTGGAGGCATCGGTTGATTGTAGCTCGTTGGCATAAACCAGCAATTTCAGAAAACCTCTGAAGAAAAAGTCTTACTGATGATTCTCACCATTAAGTTTGATGGTAACTAGACTTTTGTGTTCTTAGAAAAAATACTTTTTCTCTTAAAATAGCAAAAAATGTCACAAGACCCTGGTTCTCCACGAGCTGTTGCGCCACCAATTTTTGTTTTATAATTTGTTTTACTTACAATCATCCAAAGTTCTTATTCAAGTGTTCAAGTAAATACACACAATTTTTTTTCACAAGATTGTGAAATAGGTAATATACCTCAATTTTTCATTATTTCGAAACCCAGACCTTACATGAATGTTGGTTACTCCCACTGTAGAAAATATTTTTAGGTTAGGTAATCACACCTCCCTGAGTGGGTGAAATTTATTATATAAGACACAATTAATATGTTTAATTAAAAAAAAATAAATGGGCCTTTTTCTTTTTTAACTAAGCCCAAAAAACCTCAATGTAAGATTAACATTATTTAATGAAAATCACAAGCTGTGTAAGGATGTGTGGACTTTAAAACAATGAATGGAATTTTTAAAATTGTATTTGCTTTTAAATGTGTATTTTTTTTATTATTTTTTGTTTGCGATGTTATTATTTTTTTTTTCAGATCTTCAAGCAAGGCAAGCAACTTACTGACAGCAAATGATAGTAACCTTTAAAATAAAATAAAGCTCTGCTTATTTTCATCAAATATATAACGCAAATTTAAAGCACACAATTCTTATAAAAAAATAGTTTATTATAATTTATGCTCAAAGTGGTTGTTTTTGATGTTTCTCAGATACAATATATTTATTTTTTTTTTAATTTAAATCAATAACTTTATTTATTCGCATCATTTGAAGCTGAACCTGGTTGTGGTTGTCGATGAGATTACTTTTTATTTTTATAACCAGATATTAATATCATTAAATTGATTTATCAATATCATTATGTATTATGAGAAAAAAATTATTAATTACATCAACTGTGTCAATTTCAAAAAAGCCACACATCAAATAAAAACTATGATCATCAATACTACAATGCAACAAGTCGTAGGTATTGCATTTCAGATTTTAACAAAAAGTTTAAAATAAACATTTATGTTTGTACAATAAGTACATTAAAACAAAAAGTATGTAGTTTCTAGAAACAAAAACAACCAGTCTGAATGTAAATTAACCTCAATGAAAATTTATTCAATGGTATTTACAATGAAACTTTGTTCCTTAGATCACAATGTCTGGAGTAACAACCTGCCTACGTTTCCCTGGTCAATTAAATGCAGATCTTCGTAAATTAGCTGTTAACATGGTTCCATTCCCACGTCTTCATTTCTTCATGCCCGGATTTGCTCCACTCACAGCCAAGGGATCACAACAATATCGCGCTCTAACTGTTGCCGAATTGACTCAACAAATGTTTGATGCCAAGAACATGATGACTGCCTGCGATCCCCGACATGGACGTTATCTTACAGTTGCCTGTATATTCAGAGGTTAGTATCAACTTAAAAATGATACAAAAAATTTATAATCGGTATAAGTAGGTACCAAGTTTTTGTAATTCTGATATGATACGCTCTGACAAGAACATTAACACAAAAATAGGATCCATCTTATAAAAAAGTTCTTTGACGTCATATTTAAATAGTGCTAACAAATAAATTAAGACGAATAGGAATTTAGTAGCATCGGCGGCTTTAACGTTGGCCCCACAAGAATACCTTGACACCTCACTTTTTTAGTGAAATTTTCTTTGGAGTGTAGTTTTATTTAAAAAAAAATCCAGTTCAGAAAACCTCATACATATGGATCTCTCAACTTCTTAACTCCAATAATAAAAACAAATTGTGAGACATTTTCATAGGCTTCAGGAAACTATGAAACCAAGACGTAGACAAAAATGTGTACAATTGTGTATTCGTGTTGAAACCAACCTGTTGACAATTTAACAATTCATCAAAAAAAAACTATAATTAATTAAAAGTCGTGAGTTGTCAAGTAACTAAAATAAAAATGCTCCCCTAGCAAGTATTTTTTTTTAAGGAAAAAACCTTTGTCTTAAGTTGGGTTATTTTGCGCCTAGCATGCATGCAGCTGTGGGTAATTTGCCATTTGGTTGATTTTATACAACAAAACGTAATTTTGTCATTAATTCACTCTGATTAACAAGCGTAATTTAGTTGATTAAAATCTTTTGTTGTGGATGGTTTCTCTTTATCAAAACCAAACCAAACCCAACTCGAGTTAACATTACCACCCATCCGCCTCGTTGACCATCTGTCTCTCAGCCAGGGGGTTGACAACTCACTTCATATGAAGTAGATTTTTGGATGTTTTTTTTTTTTGTTGTATCCTTATTTTTATATAAAAATTTAATTCGTATAAGATTTGGCACCAGTCATAGTTTTGATTGAAAACCCACCATTGAACCAGAAATCAATGGAACATTGGATTTTTTTGTAGTGAACTGGGTCTAAGCAATCCTTGAAAATGTTTCAGTGAAAAGGTTAAAAGGTATGTTCGTTTTGCTCATCCCAAAGTCCAACAAGTTTTCAACTGGTTTTATATAAAACTTGTGTTTTACGAAAACCTGAAGTTACAAACATTTTTTGAGAAAACCGATATTTTCGAAAAAACGAGTTTTGGGTTCGGCGTGAAAAGGCTGTAGAACTTAAAAAGAAACGAACGAAAATGTATTGATTTAATAGTTATACATTACCCGGCTGGAAAAATAATCTAGTTTTTGGCGAGGGGCTAGAAAGTTTTACATAGATACTAGCAAGTGCCCAGCAAGAGAAACTCTAGAAATTCTCTAGGGCCTCGCCAGTGAAGTACCCTTTTTCCTCGAGAGACAACAAAAAATTGTCTTTGCTGGGATTCGATCCTGCGGTCTTCTGGTTGCCAGTCCTATAACTAAACTACTGAGCTATTTCGCAATACAGTTGTGCAATGTTGAAAATGAAAAAAGGATATACTTTAATTTGTCTTACCATTGTATGATGGGTATAAAATATTTGTTTTTTTGTTTTTGTCATATATGGGGTATTTGTGATGGGATAACAAGACCTATCCAACAAGTTTTTACTAGCGGGGGCCTCGCGAGTATTTGACAAGTTTGCCTTGTCTAGATTTTCCCTACCGAAGCCTTTCTAGTGCCTCGATTAAACTTGACAAAAACTTGCCATTTTTCCAGGCGGGTAACATACCTATATGATTCAAAATATTTCTTTTAAATTCAAAAATAATTTCTGCATATCAGTTAACATTTTTTTTTTTCTTTATTTCAAACACTTTGTTAACTAGTATCGTACGTAAGCTACTTGTAACACTCTTTAAAAAGTTCATGCAAAAATCTAAGCAAACAGACCTTTTTTGACATTTTTTGCAAGAGTCAAGTGTGAAATGAAGTTACACGGTACCCAGTAGACAAATAAAGTAATAGCCTTTTGTTATTAGTATTCGGTAATTGGAAGACCGATTCAATACGTATGAATCCAGAAACGTTTTATCTTCATTCTAGAGCAATAACTGTCATTTTGACCCTAGTCGAACTGGCCATAAGTATTCTGCAAAATCTTCTTTTTAGCCAAAAAATGGTTTTTAAAGGGGTACTTATTTGGCTACATTTATTTCGTATTATTAGCTTTAAACGTTCGATTCAAATGAATTTATAATTTCAATTTACCTTGCTTTTTTTAAATGTTAATGTGAAGCATTTTCATCCCTGGTCACAACCCTTCTCGTGAACTTATTCCATTTCCTTCGTTTTTCAAACAGCTATTCGTTAAAATCTAGAAGATTCCAAAGTGTTTCCTGTTCCTGTTGCTTTGAAACCTTTAACCCCCTTCTTTTCTATTAACTACCCCATCAGCCCTGATGAAACTAAAAAAAAAATATATTTATCTCACAACTGGCATCTTAGCCTTGTTTGCTGGGTAATTTATTGTAACGCAGCGCCTTTACTAACGACCATGTCTTCCCGTTCGAAATTGTCGGTTGACGGACATTCCTGAATTGTACAATTGTCACCAGTTTCAGTGGCGTTTATTTTTCATTTCTCCGGTTCATTAATCATTTTCTATTTAGAGCATGAGTCGCCGAGCTTAGCACAGAAGTTACCCGTCTTTTATATATATAATTCGCCTCTAGGTAGATACCAGATACGCACTCTTATAGCTCTTTGACTGCATCAAGTTCATGATGATGGGGTGATGATATTTGTGGCATTTAGCTGGTGGTGCTCTCGAAGCTTTTGTTGTGCCATGTTAAATTAGTTGGTTTCTATGTACAGGTATAGTTGTTTGTTGGTTCACGGCATGGGTTTAAAAGCTAGGTAATCAACTTGAAAGAATATATGGGTTATGGTATCGTGCACCTTGTTTTATTTTGCTAATTAGGTTGAACTCACTAGAAGAGTAGTGGGGGATGAGGAATTATTGATTGCGGTCGTTTGTTTCAAGCCTATGGTGCTACGTGATAAGGTTAGTTGCCACGATTTTGTTGAAAGTAATGTTGTCATTGTTAAATTAACATCATATTGACAAGACCTTAAAACCATCGATTTTTTTGCTATTTGTTTTTAAATAATTTGGAAGCAATTTTGTTTAAGATATTGAAAATATATTTGGCTTCATTGACCTCCATAACATGACAATTTTTTAGTTGTTTCAAAGTGAGATATTATGGATCGGGTTTGCGAAAGCTAAGTATAAATTGATAAATCTTCTTAAAATGAGTCACTGCATTTTTATAATTTGTCAGTTGCCAAACAGTTTTGATACTTTTCCGTTTTTCTTTCAAGTCGGTGTCAAAAGTTTTTTCTTGTGGATCGATCTTGTTAAATTTATTTTCCTTTTTGCTGCTTAACTTTTTCTGTCCGTTGAGGTATTTGTTATAAATATTTTTGCAAGAAATCAAATAAGTCAGATACTTTGCATCAGTTACATTCATTTTGGTCCTTCGAGCCGGATTTTCCTGTTGTGTTCCGGCAAGATTTTGCTAGTCGAAAGTCACATGCATTCGATAGGGGTGTGTGGGATTTAAATAGAAAACCCTTGAAATAAAAATGACTGAAATATTTATACTACAGGGATAAATGTATGTGGCCAGAAAATTTCAATAAATCAAATGTTTAGGACTAGTCATTGACCTACCAATCAGTGTAAAAAAAAACACCTTATGATCCTCCAAGAAAATCAGTATGATCTTAGGTATGGTATTTTAAAAATTACATTCACGGCTGTTCTGAAATTCGGTCGAATTGAATCCGTACGGATCGAAAACGGAAAACAAAAAACACCTAAAAAAAATGGCGGATTTTGCATCCGTTCGTTTTGCTGAACGTCTATGAATCATGAATGAATGATTGGATCCACAATGCGCCATTTTTGACGTTTTCAATTCCGGGATCTTTTTTTTTTGCCGTTTTCAATCCGTACGGACTCAATCCGCGCGCGTATATCAGAACAGCCACCATTGATCGATTTTTGTTGTCCCATACACCAAAATATTGTTTTCCAATAATCGAAATATTATTTCTCTAACAAACTCAATACAGCATTTGAAAGTTCTAATCTTCCCTTGTAGACTAAGGCCAACAGCAGATTTTGGGTGTGACTGATAGCAAAAAAAAGAAGTATAGGCGTCGAAAGCTTAATTGAAGGCTATTCAAAAAATCAAAGTCTTGCAGTCCACAACTGGGACCTTTGCGAGAAATAGTGCATCGAAAAAAAAAATATGAATGCAACTTCTAGGACAATCGTGTTAGCCGAAATTGGTTTTCACCCTTCCCTAGATAAGCTCCGCGGATCCCATATCACGGAATCTGAGATCATTTGAGTGTTTAATTCGCCCTGCCAGACTGTTTAAAAAAACCGTTTTTCACTTAGAATTTTGAATTTTTTAAACGGTCCGGTAGAGCGAACTATACACTCAAATGGTCTCAGATTCCGTAATATGTGATCCGAGGAGCTAATCTAGGGAGGAGTGAAAACCAATTTCGGCAAAAGCGATTATCTTCAAAGTTCTTGATTTTTTGAATAGCCTTTAATGAAGCTTTCGACGCCTATTCTTCTTTTTTTGCTATCACTCACACCCAAAATCTGCTGTGGGCTCTCAGTCTATTGTTCTAATCTTCTTGAAAAAGTTTTGCCTAAATCCTTTTATCTTTCCTAGTTTTCCACTCTTGTTAAAGAATTTTAATTTTGTATCCAATTCCACTGCACTGCTATGAATATCCCTACATTTTGTTATGTAACCTTGGTTCAGACGGGTTACGTACGAATGACCGACAAAAAAAATGTCGACTGGTTAAAATGTCGACTTTTATCGACTTTTTTGAAAGTTAAAATACCGACTTTGTTTTTACCGACTTATTAAAATGTCGACAGTTTGAAATGTCGATTTGACAAAAAGTCGACTGCCCTGATAGAAGTCGAGAAAAATATCGACTTGTCGGAATTTTTCCCATACAGAAAAGTCGATATAAAATATAAATCGACATTTTAACCAGTCGACATTTTGACTTGTCGATATTTTGTCTGTCGGTCATTTGAAAGTAACCCAAAGAACAACGCTCTGCCTTAAATGTTTACATGGAATAACTTTAAACTCAAGAATCATAAATTCTTGCCTGATTTTTTAACAAGAACTTAACAGTTTTTTGATGCTGTGGAAAATTTAAGACTATGTTTAAGATACAAGTTCTTATTTGATTCTTATAATAATTAACTTATTTAGGTAGTTATGAATTTTATATTACCTACCTTTTGTTTAGCTTCAAGAAAGTTCAATAGAACGCATTTTTGTTGCCTACCTACATTATACCTTATATTTCGAACTTTTAACTGCCTCATTTTCTGGATGTTTTATTATTGTATTACTATTAAAACACGTTACAGACCCTGAATAAGAGGCAATTAAGACGTCAAAATATATAGGCAACAAAAATTGAATTACAAAAAATGCGATTTATTGAACTATATCAATGCGATATTAGATAATAATGATCAGATCATAGTTTAGGGAATGATGTTTACAAGCGCGCGCTTGTAAACATCATTCCCTAAACTATGATCTGATCAAAATGTCGACTCTCAAAATGTCGACTTTTAAAATGTCGACTGTTAAAATCTCGATTCATAAAATCTCGATCACTGTCGACATTTTGAGAATCGACATTTTGAAAAATCGACATTTTAAAAAGTCGGTTAAATTTGTGTCTATATTTTGTTCTGTCGGTCTTTTAACCAGTCGAGATTTTTTCTGTCGAGATTTTAAAAGTCGATCTTATGGAGTCGATATTTTAAAAGTCGACATATCGTACCCAATCCGGTTCAGACAGATTGCTTACCTGTAAATCTTTTGAATAAAGAACCTGTACCGGTTTCTCGTACAACAATCTTTATAATGTAGCTTTGTGTCGTATATTCTTAATAAACTCCCACATTCCATCAGACTGCAAAACTGACTGCATTGGTTATTAATATAACAGGTTTCCAAAAAAATGTTTACATGGAATAACTTTAAACTCAAGAATCATAAATTCTTGCCTGATTTTTTAACAAGAACTTAACAGTTTTTTGATGCTGTGGAAAATTTAAGACTATGTTTAAGATACAAGTTCTTATTTGATTCTTATAATAATTAACTTATTTAGGTAGTTATGAATTTTATATTACCTACCTTTTGTTTAGCTTCAAGAAAGTTCAATAGAACGCATTTTTGTTGCCTACCTACATTATACCTTATATTTCGAACTTTTAACTGCCTCATTTTCTGGATGTTTTATTATTGTATTACTATTAAAACACGTTACAGACCCTGAATAAGAGGCAATTAAGACGTCAAAATATATAGGCAACAAAAATTGAATTACAAAAAATGCGATTTATTGAACTATATCAATGCGATATTAGATAATAATGATCAGATCATAGTTTAGGGAATGATGTTTACAAGCGCGCGCTTGTAAACATCATTCCCTAAACTATGATCTGATCAAAATGTCGACTCTCAAAATGTCGACTTTTAAAATGTCGACTGTTAAAATCTCGATTCATAAAATCTCGATCACTGTCGACATTTTGAGAATCGACATTTTGAAAAATCGACATTTTAAAAAGTCGGTTAAATTTGTGTCTATATTTTGTTCTGTCGGTCTTTTAACCAGTCGAGATTTTTTCTGTCGAGATTTTAAAAGTCGATCTTATGGAGTCGATATTTTAAAAGTCGACATATCGTACCCAATCCGGTTCAGACAGATTGCTTACCTGTAAATCTTTTGAATAAAGAACCTGTACCGGTTTCTCGTACAACAATCTTTATAATGTAGCTTTGTGTCGTATATTCTTAATAAACTCCCACATTCCATCAGACTGCAAAACTGACTGCATTGGTTATTAATATAACAGGTTTCCAAAAAAATTCTTTTTTTTGCTTTCAAATACTTATGGAGATTTTCAAATAATTGTTGAGTAAGTCTAAGTGATGTTTTGGTGAAATGGCAGAAATAACGGTAACTGGAATAAGTGACCGATCAAATATCTCATGAAATCGCTTTATATCGACTGTCATTAAAGTTATCGATCAATGAACCAATAAAAAATACCAACCCTTGCTTTTTATTTTATTTTATTTGAATTCCATCTACGATGGTACCTCCGAATTTTAAGTTTCATTAATGAAAAAAAAAACAACAAGTGTTAATGAAAACCATGTATTCCATTTTCATTTTGTATTTTATATTCTTTATTTTTTGTTTCATAGGTCCAATGTCAATGAAAGAAGTCGACACTCAAATGTTCAACATCCAAAACAAGAACAGCAGTTACTTTGTCGAGTGGATTCCCAATAATGTGAAGGTTGCCGTTTGTGATATTCCACCACGTGGCCTTAAAATGTCAGCCACATTCATTGGTAACACAACCGCCATTCAGGAAATTTTCAAAAGGATATCTGAGCAATTCACTGCTATGTTCCGCCGAAAGGCTTTCCTCCATTGGTACACCGGTGAAGGTATGGATGAAATGGAGTTCACTGAAGCTGAGTCAAACATGAATGATTTGATCTCGGAATATCAACAGTATCAAGTATGAACACTTACTCGTTTTTTTTTTTTTGGCAAATCTCAAATAACATTTTTTTTTATTTTTTATAGGAAGCAACAGCTGATGATGATGTGGAATTTGATGAAGAGCACGAAGAAGAACACGATACATTCGACGATAAAATTCAAAATGGCTTGTAAATTGGCCAATACATCGTTTCATGCTCAATCCTTAGTTCATTACTCGTCGATATTCCAGTGTTCAATATGCGAAGAGCCTCCACCGTTTTTTGATTGCGAGCGTGTGTGTGTTAAATGAGTCGATAAAAAAAAATAGCTTAAAAAAGATACAATATTTCCCGCATGTCCTCCAATTTATTATTTGACTTTTTTTTTCCTTTCTAATCATAGAATTTATTATTACCACAGTCAAAGATGAAATTCAAAATAATACATTAGAGTATTATGAATGGTAATGGACTACCTATCATAAGAATGTAAAATATAATTTATTTTTTTAATTTTTCTTTTGACATTTAAATTCATATTTATTTTGTTCGAAAAAATATATGTGTAATTCCTTTTTTCATATACCGTTTTCATTGTATTCCTTATAGTTCCCTCGCCTTAATTTTACTGTCTGTTATAATGTTTTATTGTAAAAGAGTTTCTTTATTTCAAAAAGTTGTTACAGTAGCAAGGTAAAAAGTTAAACAGAAATCTAAGAGTAATAAAATATTTTATATGATATGACAAGATTAAAAGAGCAAATAAAACATTAAACAAATATCAATAATTTAACTTGTTTTTTCTTATGCTTATTTTTAAGTTGCATTTTTCTATACATCGAGGGTATAATAACCGGAGGTCGTTCGTTGTTCAAACGTGTCTTGAGTAAATCACAAAAAAACAAAAGTGATTTACAATAGTGATTTATAGTAAGAACTATTAAAAAATATAAAACTGTGGTATTATGTATTATTCAGTCAATCTTTTAATGGGAAAGCTGAAAATGCAAAGAATTCGACGAGTGCATAAAAATTAAAAATACTTTGGCTGAGTACCTAAACGCAGTACTGTTGCGTATCGTACATTACTTGTATAGGTACCTTAAATCAATTTTGTATTTGTTGAAGCAAATGTGTACAAAAAAGGATAAGCATTAATGATTTTTTAAGCACATCTTACTCTACGCTAAGCAGTGCAAATTGTGCATCTATTGCATAAATCCTATTTGAAATCTTGTTGTTCGAAAGATTTCGATTGGATGTGAAAAGGCTATAAGCTACATGCATCTGTCCCTTGGTTCAAAAAAGTTCTAAAAGGGCAAATGTTCAATTTGTTAATTTTTGGAAAATCGAAAATTTTGCTTTTTAATTCCTAAAAATGCTTATACATATAACTTTTGAAAATTAAACTTTCTATAACCATCGGTATCTTGTTAAGAAACAATTGGAGCACATTGGCCCTTATTACCGTCGTAGAACACCTTTTCCTCTGAGCCAAATGGTGTACTTAAAATCGAAATTGTAAAAAAACGGAAGAAATTATGATAGTTTTGTGAGCCGCGTTAATTCAGTAGTAGTTACCCTTGCCCCTTATTCATCCTATATGTGGCTATAATCCTCTTCAAACCAATATATGTATCGGCCATTCCAAAAATTTCGAAACCAAGCAACTCAATTTCAAATTAAGGAAAAAAATATATTTAAATATGCCAATATTTACAATATATATTAGAGTTAACGAAAAAATTGTAAATATAAAATTTTACTTCTCGTTGTAAAATAGGCAAGTGATCAAAAAGCTCATACTTTATTTCTCGTATCTGGGCATTTTTCGGCATTTTTGCCGCTATCAGTTCTCTATAAATTGTGATACAAATGGCAATGTGCAGTTAGGTTTTTATAAGTGTTTTTAACGCACTACTTAAATTCGGAACTATTTTTCTGATAGGAGTGCTGTAAAAATAGTATTACGCCTCAAAATGACTGAACATTTCATGTCTTCTCCGTTACCGAAAAATGACTAAAGTTAGTATAAATGGTGAACTATATTAGTGTTTGTAAAATTATTCCGCATACAAAGCAAGGCTTGAAAAAGGATTATGGTGGAGTTTTTATAGATCATGTCTTACCACAGATGCAAAAAGGCTTACTATTGTACTGAATTCGGTACTATTGGACTTTCCCGAGTACGCAAGTACCACTTTTCAATTTTCAGTACTATTTGTACTATTTTTAATTTTTGAAAAGGTCAACTTTCATAAATATGTATCTAAAATCAAACAAAAATGTTTAGTCAGACTTCACCACATCTTCACAACAAGAAAAGTATTTGTGAACGCGCCCCAATGGCCCATTAAATTGTTTGACCCCTATTACACGATGATTCTTTGCGTCTGACTCTTTTCGAATTTTCATGAGTGTGAAGGAGAAAAAACATCTGATTTCACCTTCACACCCATTGAATTTTGAAAAGAGTCAGACGCAAAGAATCATCGTGTAATAGGGGATTTTGTGATAATAGGCTGCGATTGACCGTATTCTTCAGCAATGGGACCCTCTGTGTTACTGGATACTTTGGACTTGGAGAATTCGAAACTAAAAACGAAAAACAAAACATCAATCTTATATCTTCCAGTCTTAAAGACAATACAATTAAATTATATTTCATATTTGTATCTTATGTCTTTAAAATAATTAACGATGTTAACGTCGAGATGCAGTCAGAACAGTTTCGGGTTCATATTTTAGTTCCAAGAATGGAATTTATTTTTAAACATTTCTGTAGACATTTTTTGCGTAAGGAAGCTTTAAATGAAAGACCCATACTGTCAATAAACTTACTAGAAAACCACCTTATCGTCGAGGAAATCTATTGCGGGACCAAAAGTGAAATTTTTAACACTTCTAAAAATTTA
The DNA here is from genome assembly GCA_963921185.1 of Dasysyrphus tricinctus. Taxonomy (NCBI): domain Eukaryota; kingdom Metazoa; phylum Arthropoda; class Insecta; order Diptera; family Syrphidae; genus Dasysyrphus; species Dasysyrphus tricinctus. Next base: position 52,793,160 of record OY992530.1, on the reverse strand, counting down.
ATTGAAAGCGAAATTTAGCTTTAAAAGTCATGCACGTATGTTCTATAAAGCTTTCCTCGAAGATGTGAAAAAAGATTTAATTGTGAAGAAATTTTTTTGAATTCGTTGCAACATTTCTCACAATCTTTAATTTTAGATGGCCAAGTAAATTCAATAGTTCAATTTGTTTTAAGATTTTTTCCTGGCGAACAAAAAACATTGAACTCATTAATAAAGAATATCGAGCTCTTGCTGACTGCCAATACTTAAAAAAATTAAGAAATGCTTCTATTTCTGAGTTCTGGGCTGAAATTGGCCTTGTGAAAAATATTTTTTTTTTTAATAAATATTTATTTTAATTGTTTGCGTTGTTTTATAATTTAAAAAAAATTCAGTACTATTTGGTCTTTTTCAGTACAATTTTTTTTTCAGTTTTCAGTACAATCGACAATAGTCAATTTTCATCACTGTGTCTTACTGTCTAAAACAGGGTAACGGAGAAGACAAAATTGCACTTTCTCATCCAAATTTCAACGACCCACAGGCACTTTTTTTTTTTAAGTCTGAATTTCTTTGATCCCCTTTCTTAAAATGGATCAAGGTAACTAAAAAAAAATATGTGTTAAATTTCATTGAAATCGGTTGACGTTTACACGTGTTAGCGAGCACTTGAAATTTTTCATATAAAAAACATGGTGTTTTGACAGTCTTGTACTCAAAGGGCCCGTAAAAGTGTAAACGTTGATGGAAAAAATTTAAACTTGGCAAATATGCTAAATACTATTAGGAGTATACAAATATATTTTTTTTATTTTTGTAAACAACAGTTACTCCATTTAAAATAGCAACAAATGTACAAAAACAACGATTTTTAATTAAATTTTTTGTTGGGGTTAATATTATGCACAACTATTGAAAATATTTTTTTTTATACTCCTAACAGTAGTTAATTTATGTGCCAAGTTTAAAGATTTTCTATCAACTTTTACAATTTTGCTGATATTTTGAGTAAAAACTGTGAAAACCCCATGTGTTTTGAATGAAAAATTTCAAGTGCTCGCTAGCACGTGTTAACGTTAACCGATTTCAATGAAATTTTACAAACATTTTTTCAATTTCCTGAATCACTTTTATCATTGATGAGAATAATTTAAAAATACGAATTTCAATATAACTAAACAAAAAAGAAATCTTTAATCGTACGTGTCTTCTCCGTTACCATTAGCTGTCTTCTCCGTTACCATCTTTCATATTTTTTTCTGTTAGTAAAATGAAACTTGGCATTAAACCAAGGATGGTTTTTGATAAATGTTGGTTTTATGAAAGTGTGTAAAAAAAATTAACTTCATATCTTAATGGACGGCGCAGAATTTTAAACTTCAAGGCAATGGTCGGAAATCTTTAAATCGTTCTCATCATTCTCCGTTACCGTCTATTTTTTTGAATAAACTTACTAAATTTCATAATTTTTTGGTGAAACTTCTGTGTCGTGTACTTTGTGATGAATTCTTAAAAACCACTGAGTTTCAAAAAAAAATATTAATTTCTTAACAAGAAAAACTTTACTACAAGCGTCCGATTGTCTTCTCCGTTACTTTGGAATGGCCGGTATGTATTTATGTATAATACATATTCATTTAGTTGATAATCTTTGCCATGAACCTTCCATGCTTCTGTATTCTTTATCTTAATGAAATGGGTATAGGTAGTCACTTTCTTTCTTTAATCGTACGTGTCTTCTCCGTTACCATTAGCTGTCTTCTCCGTTACCATCTTTCATATTTTTTTTCTGTTAGTAAAATGAAACTTGGCATTAAACCAAGGATGGTTTTTGATAAATGTTGGTTTTATGAAAGTGTGTAAAAAAAATTAACTTCATATCTTAATGGACGGCGCAGAATTTTAAACTTCAAGGCAATGGTCGGAAATCTCTAAATCGTTCTCATCATTCTCCGTTACCGTCTATTTTTTTGAATAAACTTACTAAATTTCATAATTTTTTGGTGAAACTTCTGTGTCGTGTACTTTGTGATGAATTCTTAAAAACCACTGAGTTTCAAAAAAAAATATTAATTTCTTAACAAGAAAAACTTTACTACAAGCGTCCGATTGTCTTCTCCGTTACTTTGGAATGGCCGGTATGTATTTATGTATAATACATATTCATTTAGTTGATAATCTTTGCCATGAACCTTCCATGCTTCTGTATTCTTTATCTTAATGAAATGGGTATAGGTAGTCACTTCATTACAAAAACTTCACAACATCATAACAAAGTATTGCAAAGTGTTTGAATAACATTAATTTTTTATAAGTAAAAATCCTTTCGATGAAAAAATTATTCATAAATAAAAACCCCTTCCTTAATTTGCTCTACATCAGAATCTTATAACTTATGATTTTTGAGCCCGCAGCGCAGCGTACCAAACGCATACTACTATGTATGTATATAGGTACAGTAATTTAAAATTCAACAAAGAATACTAAAGAATGTATCACGAAATATTTACTTTAAAGGGTTCAAAAACATTGCATAGTGAAAATCCAAAATAATCCATAAATCTCTGGAGTGTCTTTCGTTGAGAATTACTTGTGCCTTACCTAACCGTTGAACATAACCCTTCCAGAATTTTTCATCAGCTGCGTAGATGTTTCTTCGTGATTTACTTAAGATAACAATGATTAATTCAAAAGTTAAACATAAATGGCAGATTTACTGCCTAACTTGTCCTCGAGAAAGACTTAAGACCATTTTATCCTTCTCATTAAAGCGTTTTTTAATTAATTTTCACCCGCATCGAAAATGTAGGCCATCCGTATATAATGTAAGCCATACCGCACCTGTCCTCCGAAATACGACCAGGAATGCCGTTTTTTGCCTTCTATAATCTTTCAGTCATACCCAGCATAACACAACAGTTATTATAAAAACATAAAATAACTACATAAACCGTTGAGTAAATTTAAAATCTAAGCAACGACATTTTGGGGGGCTTCGGTTTTTCCAAAGTTACATTCCGAACAGAAAGAGCAAGAGCACAACATGAATACTTAAGTTTTGAAAGCCTCTTAATTAAAAGAACGTCGTATGATTGAACGGCGAAACGACGAAAAATGTTCATTAATTATTTAGAATATTTTTCGGACGTTGCTAAAATTTTCTTCTAACCTTTGTTTATATTTTTTGGAGCACAAAGTGGCTGCACGCCTTACAATTGGGGCCTTCCCGCATGTCATGATAATTATTTAAGGAATTTCTGACATTGTCGTCGTGCGTTGTTCTAAATAGTCCTATAAAATAGTCCACTGGCAGGGGATATTCACAAGAGGATTAAATTCCACTTTTTGCTGTACCTATTTATACCGAATGCGTAAGTTCACTGAGAACAAAAATTGGCTGGCTTTACAACTGAAGTGGAAGGTATAATCTAAATGTTTTGATTAATTATTTTTTGGGTTGCACAGAGATTTTAAGTTGAAAAATGTTTTCATAAATTACGAGACAGGCCTAATCCCAGGGAAAATATGAAAGGAATTTATGTACGTATTTTGAGTGTTATATGCGAGAACATGTAGTTACTAACCTACAAACATTTTGAAAGGATAAGTGCGATTCATTGAGAGTATTTTGTTTTTATATTAAATTCATCCAGGCGGGAGGGTAGGTAATTTTTTATAGTTGTATATACCTAAATAAGAAGGGCAGGTAAAGAATTACTTGGGAGGGGGAGTTTTATAATTTTCACCATTAAAAGGAACTAGGTATGTAGAAGCTACTAAGCTAACCCAAATTGTATTTTTTTAAATTTGGGAACTTTTAAAGAATATTTTTATTTATGTATATACACCTACAAATCACTTTTGGAAAGTCTTAAGATTACTTATTTAACTATTTAAGGTTTTTATTAGTAAGTTTAATGGATTTTCAATTATCCCAACCCCTTCTGTTTCGTAAGTGTAGTCGAGATACTGCAGGGTTTGTTATGAACCCAGCCTCACATGATAAACAGAACTGATAATAGCACAATTTAAAAGTTTTTAAGCTCAATATTTGTGCAACTCTAAAACTTTGCCTGGATTTACACAGAAAATGTTGTTTTGTTGGTAAGTTCTAGAAGGGTTTAAAAAATTTATCAGCCATGTGGTTGTGTAACGGAAAAGTTTTATGGAATAAAACGTAAGTACCTACATACCCACTTAAGCTGATTTTTAAATATTTCAAAGGAAGCAATATCACCCAGAGGCGAGCTTAGATCCTAATAAGTGGGAGGCCGCATTACCCAGATTTTGAAATCTATCATATAGGTAAAAATTGATTTGTTAGAAGTTATTATTGACCCTTAAGCAAAATTATTATTTAACATTGATAAGCAACTTTTTCTAAAAATAAAATTTGACAAGCCCCCTGTATAAAGCAAATAGAAGCGAATTCACATAACTTTGAATGTAACTTCGTTTCAGATTCTGCCTTCTATCGATATTGGCCAGATGTAATATGAGATATTATATTATTCCTGTTTTTGATTAGGTCCCATGTCGGGCAAAGTCTTAAGTAAGCCAGCAAAACAAACCATCGACCTTTCCCTTACACGAACATCTGGCAAATGCACCCACCACCTCCACATAATTCAAAAAAATACATTAGAAAAAAAGAACCTGTCACAAGAAAACATTATAAGAGACTCTATTTTCAATAAGTTGTCAATATCTACCCAATACCCATTCCAGATCAAAATGTGTGCCCGACAGCCAGTAACCTCAATAAAAGGTATCGTTGACTTCCGCTTAAGTGAAACAAAATTCTGCTATTCAAACAAAAACACATTCCCGCATACTCGTATAATATTGTTTATTTTTTTTTTTGTTCATGCGAGTACATATATATTTTTGTTTTTATTCACCCTTAAGCCCTAAGAAACACAAAACAAGTAAAGAGACGATGACAACATTTATTATAGATCTTCTTTTCAGAATTTTTAAGGGTATGGTTATCTATGTGGGTTTTGCAAACAAACACAGGGTGATTTGTTTAATATGTGACAAATAGAAAGAAAACCGTTGAAGAATTGGCCACGTTTAGTTTACAGTTCCAATGCGAAAAATAAAATGCTGTACAAAAATTCATTAATTCATCAAAATTCCAATTCATTCTTATCCTCCTATTCTTTCTAACTAATGCCATGCAATTCAGGTTGCATTTAAAAGGACCTATTGTCCTAGAGGCATATGCCTTCCTAGTTAAAATTATTATTATTATAAATGTTTAATATTTAATGATATTTATGTTTGAAAAATGTTTCTAGCATGTAAAATAATAAACTTTAATTTTTCAAATTGCTGGCCTTCAGAGTCCGATCATGCCCACACATAAAATATAATCCACGACTGAATCACGGGTACCTGCTCTTATGTTCAGGAGGCTTACCTATGATGGCTTTTTGACTGCATATACCTACCTTACCTAGGTATAAAGAAATGGAAATTATGAGAGAAAACTGTTTAAAACATGAAATTTGATTATTGAATTAGCTAAAACAACTATGTCATTGGTGGATACAAGGGGGGGGGGTCATGGAGGTCATGACCCCCCCTGGGGCTTTTACAAAAATTAATGAACTTTGTTCACAAAATTTTGAATACGTTCATCAATTAAATACGTATGTAGGTACTTCAGTGACAAGAACAAAGTTTATGAATGATATTTCATTGAGACAGTAAAACGTTATTCAAGCAACGAATATTTTAGCAAAATGAACGTTTCACCCTGTGTGAGCAATAAGAATGTCATAGTTAACCAAAACCCCCTGCAATGTATAATGCTCTACCATCTAACAATCACCTTCTTATACAAAATAAATACAAATCAGGCAAAACTACACTACACAAGCATACGCTCAAATTCATCGCTCCGGGATACAATTGTCATAAGAAGTGGAAAATTTCTACCTTCTTGCGTTGGAACGAATAGAATAAGGTAACATTTTCTACACCACTTGAAATTGAAATCCGTTCCGGATTTTAGAATAGATCAGGGGTTTTTGTGTCATGACTGGGGGAGTTTTTTTTATGTTTCTGGGATAGTATGAGAATATTTTTTAATTTGCATTTATTATTATTATTATTATCATTATTATTAGGTTACTAACTTTAAGAGTAGGCAAGTAAATGTATTATATAACAAATACTGAAAATTAAGGAAAACAATTTTTTAATGGTTCTAGCGTACCTTACCTACCTATGTATGTAGTTATATAGGTTTTTAAATTTGGATGGGCCTAAATTGACTCTAGTGATTTCAACCTAAGTTTTTTCGGATTTTTATTTTCATCCCCCATGATCGCTGTAGGGGTAAATTAAACTCAAAGCATGTAGGTGCGAAGTAGACTAGAAAAAAATCCTACGACAGAGGGGTAATATCTCCCTCGCTTGGCCCGTGGCAATTTAATAAAATTATTCCAAAAAATAGAATAGATTTAATTAAAAAACAACGACATGAAGCTTTTTGGAAAGCCAGAAGTCAATTTTTATAGTGTATTTTCAAAATATTACTGTAAGTATTGCCGTTGTTTTGTAATTATTTTTTTTTATGCAATTATAAAATATAAAAATAAAATTGCCCCTCTCCCATCCTAGCGGGTGGAGATATTACCCCTTTCCAGTAGGATTTTTTCTTGTCTACTTCCCACCTACATAGGCTCTGAATTTTTGGAAGACCGTACGCAAATTTCCTAATTTGTAAGAAAACGAGGAAATTTAATTTACCCCTACTACAGCGACTATAGGGGATGAAAATAAAAATTAGGGATTTCTTTTTTCATTTGTCCAGTTTATATTTCTGAGGGCTCAGAGAATTTCCCCAGTTTTGCTGTCAAATACTAAGTAAAAAAAATTTTTGCTCCGTCAGCTCAGTGAGCGCTCATGAAATATAAACTGAACAATTTAGAGCCGATTTAGGGCCATCCGCGATGACTTTTTTTTAAAGACCACCCTTATGTATGTTTTTTTTTTTGTCAGATTTTTATTTTCTTCCCCCATAGTCGCTGTAGGGGTAAATTAAATTTCGCCTTTTTTTTGCATACTAGAAAATTAGCGTCTGCCAAAAAAAATTCAGGGCATGTAGGTGAGAACTAGAAAAGAAAAAAATGCTATTGGAGGGGGGTAATATCTCCCCCGCTTGGACGGGAGGGGAATTTAATAAAATATTTGCATAAAATAGAAACGACATAAAAAAACAACGGCAATTCTTACAGTAATGTTTTGTAGCTTTTTGAAAATCCAGAAGTCCATTATTACGGCTTGTTTTTAAATTAAGTTTTTTTGATGAACAGTTTTGGCAAAAAGTTGTTTCAAACTCAACATTTTGAAGAAAAATTATTATTTTTTTTTTAATTATTATAGGTTTGAAAACAGATTTTGCTGAAATTGTTTATGCAAAGAACTTTATTCAATAATCAACTATTAAAATGGACTTCTGGTTTTCCAAAAAGCTACAAAACATTACTGCAAGTGTTGCCATTATTTTTTTTAAATAAATTTTTTCTATTTTATGCAACTAATTTATTAAATTGCCCCTCCCTTCCAAGCGGTGGGAGATATTACCCCCCTCCACTAGGATTTATTTTTCAGCAAGTAATTTCAGCAAGTACTTGCTTGCTCGGTGTGACGACCTGAAAAGTACTTGCAGCAAGTTTGTTTTGCAAGCAAATAAAAAGTCGTTTCAGCAAGCAATTTACTTGCCTGGTGTGACTGCTCTTTGCAAGTACTTGCACGAATATTTCAAAATCAAAATTTTTGAAACAATTGCTGCAAGTACTTTACTTGCACGGTGTGACGACACCTTTATGTATGCAGAACTATACACAAAAAATCTATTTTCGTTTGGTCTAAAAAGCTTTAGTCTAAGTAAACCGATTCACAAGATATTCCATCATTCCATGGCCATAACAACACTTTCGGTTTTGATTTTTGTATTATGTTTGGCCAAAACCATGCTTGACACAAGCCACAACTCCACTTGTGTTGTTTTAACCGAACAAAAATTTTCAATTTTTTAAATAAAAATCTGGTCAAAATAACATAACTCCATCGCTTTTATTTCGTAAGTAAAGTTAAATGCTTGCTGTTTAGTTATGACGATTTATTTTCAAAAACCAATCGTTGCAAAATATCTTTGAAAAAAATTAGTGACGAAAAGTAATAGATAATAGGTATGCCAAGTTCTGAGTATAAGTTGAGTTATGTATATCGAAATAACTCCAAGATATGAAAAGAATTTTTTTTTTTAATATTTACTGACTAAAATTTGCTAGGTTCACTGGTCAAAGCCTTTTAACCTGTGGGTAATTGAGCCAATACAAATTAAACCTGCCAAACTTAGAATTGGACATGGTCCACATAATTCATATAATACACATTAGAGGAAAATGGGCGGATAATATGATTCCGTACATAAGCAGTAAAAAGGAAAAATTGTGCATATTCATCGCTCTCAGATAGCTAAATTAAATATTAAGAAGCTTGCTACTTCCAAAATTTAAAAAAGCATGTAATCAAGTTCAGGTAATCAAGGAATGACATCTTCGATCTTCTTGACCCAACTGAATATATTCAAGTTTGTCCTTGTCTGCGTCTCTTCAATCGGAGATATAAAGTTTCAATCGGGAGTCAGAAATTAGAAAATTTCTCAAACCTTTAAAATTGCATGTCTTAAATGCCCACAGTATATCACCTGAAATTCAAGTCATCGAATTTTTGTTGCTTTTTTATTTAGAATGCATAATTATTAATCCTTTATTTATCTAATTATCACACAAAAAAATCTTTGTTTACAAAAAACCTGACTTACAATTGGAATAAACTAACGGTAAATGGCTTCCAGTCAGTTTATGACCACCACTATGCACGTAGTTGAAGCACAAATCAGTAGATGGCGTGGCGCAGAAAAACAATTATTGAAAAGATGTATCGTAGCTGATGCCAGTGATCCCAGGAGTATGTGGTAATGTTAAAAAAAAAAATTTACTGAATATGCGTAATTATCATCATCTGACATTTGGAAGCTCAGACTTATGCTAGGAAAACAAAAGTTTCTCACAGTATTTCTGGAGTGACATCAAAATTTGGTGCTGATCTAACCGTTTAACCATTTCAGGTAGTGTTGGCACAATATTTAGTATCTTGACTGTTAAAAGAATCCATTTCGTCTGCACAACTCTCGTGAGACTTGATTTCGTAATCCGTAGTGTAGGGCTATAGGCTCATAACTATTGCTAGAATGAAAGGAAATGTAGTGGGCTGATTTGTTTTTAAAGTGCACATTTTTCATGATTCATAACCTACCCTACACTAAAAGCCAACTGAGGCACAGTTCAATCAAAAAAAATACTGAGGGAACAAATACATATGTACATATTCACACAAATATGATGAGTGTCTAGTTAGCAAAGCAACTTTAACTAATCGAAAAATGGTTAGTTGGATAATTTGCCGTTAATTAGTAGTTAACTAGCTGTGACAATTTCGAATTTGTCGTTCTATGTTTTCTACGTTTTCTTGGGTGCTTTGCTAACTTGATATCAAGTTAGCAAAGCGCCATGTCGAAAATCAGTAAAAACTTCTTATTTTTGATGGCTTATGGCTTAATAATTTGCCGTTAATTAATCGTTAATTAGTTATGACAAATTCAATTTGATCGGGCAATGTTTTCTGTTTTTTTTGGGTGCTTTGCTAATGGTCCAAGAGCCAGCGCTAAAAAATGCTCTGAATTTATTAAAGCTGATATTTGGCCAGTTGGTTAGAGAGGTTGTGTACACCCACATACTGCGGTCAGTCAATCGAACTATAGAAAAGGCGTCTTAAATATGTTATCAAACTTGTATCACTACGATGGTGGTGCAATGAATTTATTAAGGCGGAAAATTGGTATACAGGTTATATAATTACATATAAATAACAGTACCGCTGGTCAGTCAGTCCATCGTTAGAACAGGGCTGGTCAGTCAGCGCTAATGTGTCAAAAACTGGCATGAGTACTTTGACTCAGGAGACAAAAAACAATAACGGAGTTTTGTAGAACATATAGAAACAAGCATTTTTTACAATGGGAGAGGGGGTCTATCTCCCCCCATTTGGGCGGGAGGGGCAATTTTCTAAAAAAAAAAACAATGAAAATGGAAAAAATATTTAAAAATTACGGTAATAACTACAATTAAGTATTATACGTTTTTTTAAAGCTAGAAGTCTCTTCTATTATCTTGTTTTTAAATCAAGAAATTTCTATGAATAGTTTTTGAAAAAAAACTAATTTCAAACTCAAAACTTTGAAGAAAAAAAACTGGAAAAAAACGTTATATTGTATTTGTTTCAAACTGTGGGATTATATACTAAACTTTTTTGTTCATTATTTTTTGCTCTTATTGGTATTTAATACAGTAGTGAAAACTAGACGGTTTTAAGTCTACTATTTTTTGAGAAAATTGAAAATTACCAAACCTACTTTTTTTTAATTTTTATCTGTGGAATTTTTTTTCTTTGAGATTAATGAAGGTAAAATGAGCAAGTTGCTGAGGAAAATTGTTTATGTTTAGATTTGCTTGCTCAATTATTTTTTGTTGCAGTAAATTACATAATAAGAAAAAAAAGAGTCATATCCACTTTTATCAAAAATTGAGAATTTGATGCATATTTGTTAAGCTGGGAATAGTTGAATAGTTTTTAAAGAAAATTTGACAGCCTTACCCCTCTAAACCCTTTTAATATTGATGTCAAATATCGTAATTGTTTCCAAAACTCTTCACATCCACAGTTAAAGTTGCATCAAAACTTTCCATATCCATTGTATGCAGTAGGTTTAGTTTCAAAACTCATCTTATCCTGGGCTATTGATTATGTTATATAAAAAGGAACTAAAATGTTCACGGGTTTTTATTTTAAATGGATAATTTAAGATAGGAAAGGATTGGAGTGCTTTTATATTAAAGGGTGCAATTGTGAGAGGGGGGAATGATGGGGAGACTGGCCATATCCAATCATTTGCAGCAAAACTCTTCATATCCAAATTTAACTGTTAAATACCTTTTAAACGGAACTTCCAATATTTGTTTGCTCTCACAATTTGGACAAATTGAAAATTTTGGATATGGCGAGTTTTGGTTCTCAACTACTCATGTATATTATTCTACTGCTTTTTCTAAGGATCAGGACGGAGATATGAGAAAAATTACTGAGTGCTCTAGAAATATAAATTGGCTAATAGAGAAAGAGAGAGATTGGTACCCGTGATCCTCTCTCCCAACAAAGGCTTTGTACTTCAAAATATGGTTGAAAGCATCAGTAAGGTTTTGACATTGCTAGTGAAAGTATTTTCTTGAATAATGAATAAAATTTATGTATTCTGTTTTAAAAATAAACAGCCGTTAATATTATTTACCGAAAAGGCGCATGCTGTAGCGGCAAAGTCAGCAACTTTCTTAAGCACCTTGATTATTTGTTCCTACATTAATCTCAAAACAAAAAAAGTCCACACATAAGAATTAAAAAAAAGTAGGTTTGGTAATTTTCAATTTTCTCAAAAAATAGTAGACTCAAAACCGTCTAGTTTTCAGTACTGGATTAAATACTAATAAGAGCAAAAAATAATGAACAAAAAAGTTTAGTATATAATCCCAAAGTTTGAAACAAATACAATATAACGTTTTTTCCCGGTTTTTTCTCAAAGTTTTGAGTTTGAAATTAGTTTTTTTCAAAAACTATTCATAGAAATTTCTTGATTTAAAAACAAGATAATAGAAGAGACTTCTAGCTTTAAAAAAACGTATAATACTTAATTGTAGCTATTACCGTTATTTTTAAATATTTCTTCCATTTTAATTGTTTTTTTTTTAGAAAATTGCCCCTCCCGCCCAAATGGGCATAGTAAAAAATGCTTGTGCTTCTCCTGAGTCAAAGTACTCATGCCAGTTTTTGACACATTAGCGCTGACTGACCAGCCCTGTTCTAACGATGGACTGACTGACCGGCGGTACTGTTATTTATATGTAATATATAACCTGTATAACAATTTTCAGCCTTAATAAATTCATTGCACCACCATCGTAGTGATACAAGTTTGATAACATATTTAAGACGCCTGTTCTACAGTTCGATTGACTGACCGCAGTATGTGGGTGTACACAACCTCTCTAACCAACTGGCCAAATATCAGTTTTAATAAATTCAGAGCATTTTTTGGCGCTGGCTCTCCGTCTATAACTTGATATCAAATTAGCAAAGCAACTCTAATGGTTTGAAAAGTGGTAAGACTTCTAAAATTTAATACTTAAGTGCTTAATAATTTGCCGTTAATAAGTCGTTAATTAGTTGTGAAAAAATCAATTTTGACGTGCGATTTTTACTATGTGTTTTTGGGTTATTTGTTTTCTATGAGTGTCAAGTTAGCAAAGCAACTTTGACGAATCGAAATATAGGAAGGAGGATAATTTGCCGTTAATTAGTTGTATCAATTTCGAATTTGTCTTTCAATGTTTTCTATGTTTTTTTTTTGGTGCTTTAATAGCTTGACACAACTCGAAATGCGTGAAAAACTTCTTATACTTAATGTTTTATGGCTTAATAATTTGCCATTAATTAGTCATCAATTAGTTGTGAAAAATTAAATTCAATCGTGCAATGTTTTCTATGTTTTTTTTTAATCTTCATTAGCTTTATAGCAATTTAGCAAAGCATCACCTCAAAAAGGGATTAGAACTGCTAATACCGAACTTTTTATGGCTAAATAGTTTGCCACTAATTAGTCTTCAATTAGTTGTGACAATTTTGAGTTTTTCGTGCAATGTTTTCTATGTTTTTTGGGTTCTTTGGTAGCTTGACATCAAGTTAGCAAAGTACTACCTGAAAATGGGGTAAAAACTGTTTATACCAGATGGTTTATGGCTTAATAATTTACCAGTAACTAGCCGTTAATTATTTGTGATAATTTGAATTGAAAAGTGGTAAAAACTTCCAAAGCTAAATATGTTATTCCTTGATAATTTGCCATTAATTAGTCGTTAATAAGTTGTGCAAAAATTCAATTTTGTCATGCGATGTTTTCTATGAAATTTAGGGAGATTTGTTTTCTATGAGCGTCCGGCTACCAAATCAATTTTCACTAATCGAAAAATGGGTAGGTGGATAATTTGCCATTAGTAATATTTTTTCGTTAATGCTTATACTAAATTAATAAACCAAAGTTACATAGAAAACATCGCATTACAAAGTTGAATTTATCACAACTAATTAATGGCAAATTATCAAGGAATAACATATTAAGTTTTGGAAGTTTTTACCACTTTTCGAAAAAAACATAGAAAACATAGAACGACAGATTTAAAATTATCACAATTAATTAACGGCTAGTTACTGGTAAATTATTAAGCCATAAACCATCTGGTGTAAACAGTTTTTACCCCATTTTCAGGTAGTACTTTGCTAACTTGATGTCAAGCTACCAAAGAACCCAAAAAACATAGAAAACATTGCACGAAAAACCCAAAATTGTCACAACTAATTGAAGACTAATTATTGGCAAACTATTTAGCCATAAACAGTTCGGTATTAGCAGTTTTAATCTCTTTTTAAGGTGATGCTTTGCTAACTTTATATAAAGCTAATGAAGATTCAAAAAAACATAGAAAACATTGCACGACTGCATTTAATTTTTCACAACTAATTAATGACTAATTAATGGCAAATTATTTAGCAATAAAACATTAAGTATAAGAAGTTTTGTCACGCATTGCGAGTAGTGTCAAGTTAGCAAAGCACCAAAAAAACATAGAAAACATTGAACGACAAATTCGAAATTGTCACGACTAATTAACGGCAAATTATCCACCTACCCATTTTTCAATTCGTCAAAGTTGATTTGCTAACTTGACACTCATAGAAAACAAATAACCCAAAAACATATAGAAAACATCGCACGACAAATTTGATTTTTTCACAACTAATTAACGACTAATTAACGGCAAATTATCCAATTTACCATTTTTCGATTCGTCAAATTTGCTTTGCTAACTTGACACTCATACAAATATAAGTATTACATTGATATTATAACAAAAAGGAGATAGGTATATCCACCAGTTTTTAGAGTATAACGAAGACTCTTTGCACTTTTATTTATGTATATTTATGATTTACCACTCCTCAGCAAATAAAACTAATTAATTAAACTTCCGCACTGAAATTCCACAAGCATCCTTTGATCTCTTTGTTTGAATGAATACACTAAAATCACCTCCAATACGAAATTCAAACCTTGATCATTCTCCGTGCAATACAAATACCTATTGGAAATACCTATGTATTCTGATAAATATGTTTCCTTATTTCTTAAAATCCATCCAGCACACGTGCACCTTAAATTAAAAGAAAAATAATTAATTTTTCCTTGAATGGTTTTTAAAAGTCATGTTTGGCTAAGTTTTAAAGAATATACAAATGTACATAAATAGGTACTTTTTACACTGGAAATGTGAATAAAACTTAATAGCACCACTGACTGAATAGAGCAATAAATCTGACACTCCCGAGTGTCGATCTAGAGAAGAGACAAATAGAAGACCAAGACAGTATTTTCAAGACGGCCACCCACAACGATAGGTACAACAAAGATGTTGTCTTCCGCGCCCCGTTTGAAAATTCATTCCTTTAACACACTTTTAGCTGTCAAGCATATTAAATGATTGCCGTTAAGGAATTTCACTTCTTTGTCTATGCTTTTCAGGTCCTTGATTTTTTGTTCGAAGGTGCTTGAGAGTGGGTGTGAGGTGTAAGATTGTGGGTAGCAATGGGTACGATATAAAGTTCAATTGAGAATCTAACTTGTGATTGACTTATTCGGGTGGAAATTGAAATCGTTGTTTCCATGTTTTTTTCTTTTTTTTTTTCATTCTTTATTTTGTATTTGCTCCGTATGTCTCGGCACTCTCGAAACCCGTCTGATCCCAACAGAAGCATCATCGCGTGGAAATGGCAGCAGCAAACACTTGCTGCGCGACCGGGAAGAGGCAGACAATTTCAAGTTTGAACCTAGTTCGTTGAATAGGTACGTTTTTTCTGCTATTTACTTTGGAAAGAGGACTTGAAGATGAAGACGAAGACGAGGACGAGGATGACGACAGCGACGACGACGTCTGTTGCGTTGGAGTGAATTGAATTTTTCTTCTTACTTTTGCTGGAAATAAAACGCACCGAAGAATCGAAAAATTATTATCATTCATGAATTTCTCTGAATTTGTCGGAATTTAATTTTATTCCTTCATTTTTTTTTTGTACACATTTTTCTTGAGCTTTGCCTTCTGTTTTTATCCTCGCGACATCACTTAAACAGTTTTTGTTGATTTCTTTTTTTTCCACGGAAGACTTTTGTGGATAAGTCGTTGGACAATAAGCTAAAGGGATGCTTGAAGTTAAATCGAAAAAAATCTGTTTGCCAAGAGAGATATCTTGAATCTAATTTTTAAATGGTAATCATGATGGGATCTTGAAGTCAACAACACTCCAGCATTGCTACGTTTTATTAATTTCTTAAAGTGCTTGGAATGTTAACAGCTATAGGGAGACGATAGCAGGGAGCTTTGGCGAATAATGAAAATTGAGTGAAGGAAAACATAAATTCGAATGAAATAAACATGATGCAAGATGTTGCTATGTTGGCAGTTGGTATGAAATCAATGAACTTTTGGTTCGTTTTAAATGTAAGTAGGTAGGTATGAATTAAATATTTAAAATAAGGTAATTTAAAAATTTGGCTGTACCTACTATAGTAACTAAAATTGTTATTTTTACTATTCTTTATCGCTTAAAGCTAGGACTTCTTATAATTTTCTGTCGAAGGTTTCGCATGAACGCTCCGTATCTTATCAGAATTGACATGATATAATAATCTAGGGCCGAATTACATATACATACCTACAGTACCAGTGAAGTCTGTGAAGTAACCAGGGCAACTTTCGCCCACGCAAATGGGACCTTGAGAGGAGTTTTCAGTTTTTTTGCATTTTTTTTTTATTTGCATTTCTATTCCCGATTTTGTAGTTGCCCAAATAAGGGTGTAATCGATTGAAAAATTTCACTGTGAAGTAAGCAGGTCAGATCGTGTATCTCCTCATTATCGGTTTCGCTAATGATATCGTCATCACAGCCTTAGGGAAGTTTGAAGAAACCCTCTGTGATATTATCCAAAGAGGACTATAACTATTACAGGGAAATTGTGCTTATCTTGTTGGATTATCTTTTAAAAAATATTTCTACTAAGACGACGATAATACCATTTACTAAGAAAATATTCTTGCCACGCGTTATACCCATCTGGTTGGGGGGCGAATACATATAAATAAATAAATAAATTGGGTGGCGCAACAGCTCATGGAGAACCAGGGCCTAGTGACTTACAACTCACAACCATTCCTGTGTGCGTGTTTGTTGGCAGGAATGGAGGGGACCTACAGTTTTTTGCCGAGTCCGAACGGCTAAATGAGAAGCACTTTTTCATGACAAGTATACTCTTGGAGGATTTGTCAGTTCCTCGCAAGAGGCAGTACCTCGAATAAAACATTTCTGTTTGTAGGTGGCGAGGCTGGGAATCGAACCCACACCTTCGGCATGACAGTCCTACGCACTAACCATCAAGCCACGAGGTACTATAAAAAGTAAGGTTAAATATCTAGGTATCACACAAGACAGTAAACTCCTATGGAATAAACACGTAGAAAGATGTTCGAAGGTTAGACACGGTGCACAAATGTACACAAGCATCCACAAGCTTTTTTCAAAGCGAACCTCTGTCTATCAACTCCTACTCTCACTTCCAAGTGGTGAACATCGGGTGCCTAGTACCTCTAACTGAAGAAACTCCTATGGAATAAACACGTAGAAAGATGTTCGAAGGTTAGACACGGTGCACAAATGTACACAAGCATCCACAAGCTTTTTTCAAAGCGAACCTCTGTCTATCAACTCCTACTCTCACTTCCAAGTGGTGAACATCGGGTGCCTAGTACCTCTAACTGAAGATGGGGTTCCAATCCCCGTGGACGGTTTTTGGCGGCAGTAAACGAGAGAGGGGGGGAGAAGTGTACCCACTAAGGCACTTCTCGTTTATCCAGGCGGCAGCGGAAGAATTCTCAAGATGGAATCAACGGTGGTGTCTACAGTTCCAGTTAGGCTGAACTACTTACGCCCATATTATTCACTCGTTTAATCCAGATTAAAACTTAAATCCAGATTAAAAGTACTTTAAATCCAAACATTAAATCCAATCCCATATTATTCACTCGTTTAATCCAAACTTAAATCTAATTTTTTAAATCCAATATCGATTAATCCAATATTCCAATTGGATTTAAACTGCCCTCCGGAGGTCATTTTAAATACTTAAATCCAGATTAATACACAATTTCATTCACTTTTTCTTGACATTTCAAGTTTCTGATTGTTTGTGCGCTCGCAGAATCTTACCAACATAATGAAATAAATTAATTAAAGGAAACATAGAGCCTGATTATACGATTCGTTTTTTCGTTCGTTTCGTCTTTCGTCTTTTTGACAGGTACGTACCTTCGTGATTACACACAACGAAAAAAATCCATTCGTGATCTTGACTTTCAAAAAATTTTAGGTTCATTTATTGGAAAATAGGCAGTAATTATAATTAAAAATATTTGTACATCACTTTTTGTTCAAATTTATACCTATTTAATCATGAAAAACTATTTTTAATCTCACTATTTAAATTTTTTAAGCATCCCCGCCTCTACTCGTTTGTCAAATCATAAACGTCAAAGTTCAACCGGAAAAATCTTAAAATTTTCATACGTGCTTTCGTTACTTCATTCTCCCTACATTTCTACACCCCTCACCCAATGTGTCAAAAAGACAAAACACGAAACGACCGAAAAGACTAATCGTGTAATCAGGCTCAAAAAGTTTCACGGGAGAAATTCGACAGTTCGCAAATTTAACATTTGGATTAGACGATCTTATGCCGGAATTACACGAATAGAAAGCTGCCAGTATAATGACAAAAAGAATGAATTTGTCATTTTTTTTGGTGTTGCTTTCGTCATTATACTGGCAATTTTCCAATCGTGTAAATCCGGCATTAATCTGGATTTAAATACATTTTCCATCTGGATTAAGGGAATTTTAAATCCATTGGATTTAAGGCATGTTCAGAGTAAATAATATGGACATGGATTTAAATTTTTGGATTTAATAAATCCGGATTTAGTTGTTGGATTAAAAACTTCCTTAAATCCAATTTAAATCCAGAGTGAATAATGTGGCGGTTAGTGAACACCTTATACGGGCTACTACGACATATTCGGAGCTCAGGCCTAGAAGGAGTGGTTAATTTGGCTCCCCCCCCCCCCCCCCTTTGGATTTATATTGTTAGGGTCTGGTCCTCCAGGTTGGGGGTCGTGCCGTCGGGGTGACTTCCCAGCCAAGTAAAGCTTTATAAGTTAAAATAAAGTAAGTAAGTAAGTAACCGTCGGGAAAGCCACAAAAGCCCTCATGATTTGTAAGAGACAAACAGGAGAATAATGGGGCTGCAAAGCAAATCCTTAGGTGGATGTACACCATGATGGTAAGACCCATCATTACCTATGGTGGGGTCGCATGGCACAAAAGAACCGAACTACTCACAATTAGGAAATCACTATAGAAAAAGTCCAAAGGCTTGCATGCAGCATGCTTATGCATAACTAGAGCAATGGGAACTTGCCATATGGCCGCAATGGCAGTTATCCTTCATCTGCCCCCCTTACATGAAGCCATAGCAAGTACTGCAAAGGAGCCATTATGAGGTTTACCATCAAAGAGAGAACCAGTACAAACAAACTCATAAGTCTCAGGACTGGGGAAATTCCAAGAGATGGCATCGAGAACAATTAAGAGCCATTTTATTCACTATTGCTCATCTGGCTGATAAACCCAAAGTTGGCCAACTTTGAAGTTGATTTCAAATTCAATGTTGAACGAAAAGTTGAAAATTGCTTTTATTCACTACTTTAAATCTAAACTCCCCAGTTAAAATTCTAAAGTTGACCAACTTGCAGTTTCTAAAATATCCTTGGGATGTTTGTGACAGATGACACTTGCTTATGTCAGTTTCAACTTTTGGTTTGCATTAGAGTAGGTATACACATGACAAAAGAAAAAGTGGAAAGCAAAATGCCACGAAAAGCGGGATGTGGATTACCTACTTTTTGTATTATATTAAATAAAACAGTTTTGTTTTTATTCGTTAATTAAAAGCTTGATACCACCTGACAATTAATACCTAATAACTGCAACCAATCAACAATAACCTATGCCGAGTTCAATCGCAATTAAGAGGGATCACGTCTTTTGCGAGGAATATCTTTTCTATAGACGAAAGGGTGAGGCAGAGATTCTTTCAACAGTAATCGCTTTTTCTATTAGCCATTCGGAAGCTTCCAGAAACCATTTCATTGGTACAAAAATCCTCTTCTGACGTTTCTGAGAAGAGAATTTCGCTTCTCAATTTCATATGAGAATATATCTGAGAAGCACTTATACATATATTGAAACTCATACGTCAAATCAAACTGCAGTGCAACTTATTTTTCAGACTACACTCGAATTAATTGTGCACTCGAAAGCAAAGTACCTAATATGATTTATTAAACAAATTCAGAAAAACTGAAAGAAATTTTTGTATTTGTATTGTTTTTGTTTCACTTTTTATGTGGCAGCAAAAAGTTTCTATTTGATGATTCCTCAATATAGGTGAATCTTCGCTGCTCGAAGAAGATGGTGGCCATTTTTCCCACAGATAACTTACACAAAACATATTTAGATTTTTGTAATTCAATTTATTTATTTAATTGTTTCTAAAACACTGTAGCTGCGTTTTATTATCTCTGGGTTTGGGCCGGGGTCATCTTTCAACATGTATTACAAAAACAATATGGGATCTAGGTTTCTATCGAGGTTAATTTCAATCACAGTACACATATCTAAGGTATTATCTTGCGCATGTTGTCCGAAATGAGAACTGTCAAAAAAATTCAAGATGGCAACCTTACGTGACCCCGTCCGCTATATTACAACAACAACGAAGAAAACAAACACAAAAGGATAATTTAAATAACACTAAAAACCAGGAAGGAATGTTGTGTGCCTGACAAAATAATGTTAATAAACACTAAAAATAAATAAATAAGTAACAAATGAACACATAACACACAACAAATTTTGATGTTTAACGAGTGGGGGTCACGGGATTCGCCATTTTCCACTGTTTTTGATGGATGCGCAGAACTGAACAAAAATGAAAACGCTAATGATATTAGCTGCGTTTTATTATCTCTGGGTCTGGGTCGAGGTTATCTTTTAACATGTATTACAAAAACAACATGGGATCTAGGTTTCTATCGAGGTTAATTTCAATAACCCAGATAGAGGTTTTCACTCTGGCCGGCAGAGGGCTATTTACCATTGTGAATGGATGTCAGCGATTTGTCAGCAGTATTAGGAATAGAGAGGAAAAGAGACAAGAGCTTACATGAAAAACAAATAAACATAAGAAAAAAAGAGACTGATATACAGCACTGCTTTTGCACTCACCCATATCGTTTTATTTTCACGAGGTGAACCATATGGGTTATGAGCGATAATAAAACGCGGCTATTACCTTTAATATGTATTGACACCTGGTAAGTTGCTTTCCACACCACCTGCATTTCAGCACATGAACCCTATCTGGGGGATAAAATTTTTTCCAATTTGACGTTCAATGTATTTCCCATAAGAGAAAAGCAAAAAAGAGTCATATTCATGTTACATTTTCTAATAACTTTTATATAAACGGATACAACTTTTATGATTGCAATAGAATAACAAAACATGTTAGTTTACAAATCTAGCAAAAAATAAATCAAAACTGACGCCTCAAATGCTTTAAATTTAAGATGAAAAATGTAAACAAACTACCCCTACAACGAGAAACAACAACACCAATACTCGTTTGAGAAAAAAGCAGCGCAGAGACGTAGCCAAGATTATTTAAAACATGAACAGTTTTTTTTTCTTTGTTAATTATGTTTGTATTGAAAATGAAGATTTTCAAATACATGTAATGTTTTTGTTTGGATTGAAAATTTCTTGCATATATATTTACCAATTTAACTACAAAAAAAAAATGTTTAAGTATTTTTACCTACGTACAGAATTTTTTGGTTTGGAAGTATGTAAATATTTTAAATGCTTCTTCGTTATACCGAATTTACACGACTGGTGAAAAGCTGCCGGTATAATGACAAAAATAATGAATTTGTCCATTCTTCTGTTATTGTTTTGGTCATTATATTGCCAGTTCTCCAATCGTGTAAATGCGGCATTAACAAAAGACGCAGGCACGATTGAAGTGTTATTATTTCCTGATGTTTTTGGAGGGTACATATTTTGAAAATAAGAATTGTAAAAAATTAAACGCAAAATTTTATTTATTCAGTAAAGGGTGTTATTGACCCCATGAGCTTCGCTAGTTTCTAAACACCAAATATATTGTATTGACCTGTTGCACAAACAGTGTACAAATATTTCTACTCCTTTTTTCTCAAGAATACAAATTCACAAACGCAATACATAAATATATAGAAATACTTTATACCTACATCTTCATAAAAACATTACTGCAAAGTTTCGGTGACGTAAGCTTTTACTTATTAGAAAACAGTAGTAAAATATATAATATAAAAATCTTCATAATTGACTCTTGTCTATCAAACCCCTTCCCTGACTACGCACGTGACACCAATTTTGCTTACGAAATGAATCCATTTTGGAAAGCAACAACAACAATACAGGTTTGTTTACATTTATCATCTGCAAAATATAGGAAGTTATACATAAGTTTTGATACATATTCTTCTTGATTAACTAACTCACATAAATTCTTTTTCTATTGCAACTATAAAATAAATACGTGTTCATAGAAAATTAATTAGCAAAAGTAATGTTTTTCAGACCTTTTTTTGGTTTTCTCTTATGGGAAATACATTGAATGTCAAAATGAAAAAAAATGTATCCCCCACATAGGGTTCACGTGCTGACTGCTAGGTGCCGTGACTCCATTCGCCAATAATGTGATTTTCAATAACCCAGATAGAGGTTTTCACTCTGACCGGCAGGGGGCTATTTACCATTGTGAATGATGTCAGCGATTTGTCAGCAGTGTTAGGAATAGAGAGAAAAAGAGACAAGTGCTTACATGAAAAACAAATAAACATAAGAAAAAAAGAGACTGATATGCAGCACTGTTTTTGCACTAACCCGCGATAGTAAAACGCGGCTTTTATCTTTAGCTGCGTTTTATTATCTCTGGGTCTGAGTCGAGGTTATCTTTTAACATGCATTACAAAAACAACATGAGATCTAGGTTTCTATCTAGGTTAATTTCAATAACCCAGATAGAGGTTTTCATTCTGATCGGCAGAGGGCTATTTACCATTGTGAATGGATGAACTACTGGATTTGTCAGCAGTATTAGGAATAGAGAGGAAAAGAGACAAGTGCTTACATGAAAAACAAATAAACATAAGAAAAAAAGAGTGATATACACACTGATCTCTATAATACACTGGATAGTGTATTCCTTATAATGTATAACAGTTTCTTTGCTTCCATTTGAAGATGACAATTAGGTGGTCGGCTTCATAATTTGACGTCTGCATTATGCAAAAAAAGGTGTTTTGCAGATAGGGATGTGCGATATTGAAACAACATCGATGTATATAAATATCGAACCGAAAACATCGATGCTACTTAACATCGATGTTTTTTCAGGTGTTTTTGTTTAAGTTTTTTGTTTGACCAAAGCAAAAAATGCGTCATGCTATGCTCTAATGTATTTTTGCTTTCAAAATTTCTGGGGCCGGCTATTTTTTCTTAAGTTTTTTAAAATCGATTTAAATTTTCATACAAATGAAAAATATGAAGTCATAATCAAGGTATTTCAACTTTAAACATGGATATTGCAAAATAATGATGCACAGAAGCTTGTGTGCTAAAACCGCGTGTAGGTAAGTGGTATCTTTCTAGGCATCAATGATTTTAATGGGTGAAAATGGATGTTAAAATATGTATTTTGCACAATGAATATCAACAAATTTAATAAAATCAATATTGCAAGGCAATTCATGGTGTTAAGCTGTTATGTGTGCCCTTTTTGAAATCCGATATTTCAAAATCTTGTTTCACACGAAGGTGTGCGCAAGAACTTGCATGGTGTAAACTGCGTGTTTCTGACCATCGATAATTTAAATTCGTGAAAATTGATATTTAATATGTATTTTGCAGTAATATTTCAAGGAATTTTGTGTAAACTGTTTTCTGTGGCTTTTTAGAATATGTATATCGATATTGCAATACACGAAGTTGTGTGCAAAAACTTGCATTGGTGTAAATTCGGTCTTTCTGAGCATCTATTATTTCAATGCGTGGAAATCGATGCTAAAATTTGAATTTTGCAAAATATATCGTCCACAGATTTTATAGAAGCAATATTGCAAGTATTTCATGTGTACACTGTTATCTAACGATATTGCAAGATATTTTTGCTTGCAAAAGTGTGTACAAAAACTTGTATGGTTTAAAATGCGTCTTGCTGAGCATCGATGATATTAATGCTTGAATATCGATGTAAGAATATTTCTTTTGCACAAATAAACACAACACAAATTTGATGGAAGCAAAACTGAGAGGCACTTCATGTGTAAACTTATATCTGTGCCTTTTTGCACATCGAAAGTTTCGTTGTGGTTTTGAATTTTTAAGTTTGGTTTTGGAGATCCTTTGATGATTTCCTTTTTCAAAAAATTCCAAATGTTACAGATGACTTAAAAACTATGAAAGTCACTCCATCTAGATTTTACTAGCAGAATCAATCATTTTCGTACTAACGTTTTGTTTGTTTTTTAGTCTGATGTTTTGGATGTTAATATCGTTGTTGCAATACATCGAAATCTTTACTATCGATATTTTGCAAATATCGATTAAAATCGCTCATCCCTATTTCCAGATGTCTATCTGAAGAAAGGGAACAGACCATGATATGAAAATATAAACTTTTGTGGAAGTTTGCTTTATTATTTATTATCTTTAAGTTATTCACTGTGTGCATTTGGTATATTTTTTTTAGTATAATTACATAGTGGAATGAGATAAATCATTGCAGTTTGCGAACAAGTTGAGCAAAACAGCTAATGAATAATTATGATGAGGAGGATGCGATTGCATATTCTGCGTTTTTTTTTTAATGATTTTACCTCCTTGTCACACTCTTTACGTTTGTTATTCCGTTTCATTTACTAATTAGTGAATGAATTTAAATTACGAACACAACAAATGTTAGCAAACAGATCCCGGGGGGTGAAACGAACGGAGAATTGATGTCTGTTTAATGGATTATCTTTGTATTACATGTTATACAGTTATACTGGTATACAAAAAAGTGGTCAGCTTCATAATATAACAATTCTTCAAATGGAAGCAATATTTTTGTACCGATACACTATCCAGTGTTTTATAGAGATCAGTGCATATACAGCACTGCTTTTGCACTAACCCACATCGTTTTATTTTCACGAGGTGAACCATATGGGTTATGAGCGATAGTAAAACGCGGCTTTTACTAGGTATGAATGTAGTATATTTTTACTCAACTTTTTTTTTACTTTGGAAGTCAAGAGCGAAAATTCTACAGAACTGCATTGATTGATTGAATAAACAGAAATAAAAAAAACTCCCAAGTTTGCTCGCTAGATTCTACTTTTTCGCGGAGTTGAGAAAATCGAAAGTTGAACAACTTTGGATTTTCTCAACTTTGGGATATCACAAGTTGAGCCAATCAACTTCGATTGAATAAAAGCGATTTCTCAAGTTGAGAATAAAAATCCCCAAGTTGTGTTCAACTTCGACTGAATAAATTGGGCCTTAAGGGACTATGGCTGGAATATTTGGGCTTAGAACCAAACTTTGCACACTAATGGGACAGTCTACTAGCATCTTTTTGGCAGAAGCTCACGCCATAGTGAAATGCGCAGATCGTATAATCTCGAAAGAAACTACCGAAAAAAATAAAGTTATACAGGATAGCTCTCTACCTTTTTATGGACTTACTAGAGAGAGTTTGACCTATGACAATAATTATTGTTCAAAATTGCAAGTTAAACATTTCTTGCATGCATACTTTTTCCGTCCGATGAATAGGCATTGAAATAAATCTAATGTACAAAATGTCCAAAAATTTACAAAACTACTGGCCGGACAAAGCTTTATCTGCGGGGACAATGGTTAGAAAATGCGCTTTTCAGGCTGCATTTTCTACTAAGCGTACCTAATACAAGCAACTTCTATAAATGGGGTATCAAATTTAAGCTAATACTGTCCTCTACAGTTCTACACGATAACAATGTTCGGACACACTTTTTTTTGTTATCACGTATCCGACCACATTTGCAAAATTAGGGACTTTGTTAATACTTTGTTGAAAATTATGAAAAAAAAAATGGTTAAGGCCACTTTCTTATAGCAATTTGATATGATTTTACTCAGTTTTCTCTAATAGACCAGGAAAAATAGCACAAATCGTTTGGGGAACCTTGAAAAAATTAATTCATGAAATATTAAAATTGAAATCGACGCAAAATTGCAACCTCTATAACATATCCAAAGTCCCCCAAAATCCCCGCATTTGCTTTTTGTGTAAATGCATTTGAAGAGGTGCAAACGGGGAGAATTTGGAGGTCTAATATTTGTTTGGGTACAACCTTATCATATGATACATGCTCTAAAGCGGTCCCTAGACGCTCAATATTATTGTGCAATGTTGGATATTGCACAATATTATTTTCCGTCTATGGATAATATTGAAGGGTTGTGCAATATATTGAAGTAAATCAAAACCCTTTTGATATTTATTGAACAATATTCAAATATTGTATCGTCTGTGGGTATAATTGCACAATATTTGCTGTCGTCGTCAAAGAGTAAACATCTCCGCGAGTGATAAACTCTACCGGCTAAACTGAATTATTGGATAAAATATTGAACCGTCTGGGACACCTAACCAATAATATTGTGTAATATTTTGCACAATAATATTGAGCGTCTAGGGACCGCTTTAAGGGTAGCTTTTAACGCTGAATCTAATGAAACCAAAAAGGACTAATACTTTTTTTTGGTGGTTGTATCATTTTGAATTTGGTTTCATTAGATTCAGCGTTAAAAACTACCCTTAAAGCATGTATCAAAATTCTCCCCGTTTGCACCTCTTCAAATACATCTACACAAAAAGCCAAAGTGGAGATTTTAGTTGACAAATATGTTATAGAGGTTGCAATTCTGCGTCGATTCCAATTTTAATATTTCATGAGTTAATTTGTTCAACCTCGGAACCCATTTTTCCTGGCCTATAACGTAAACCGCAATGTTAAAATAAGACCATTTTATAGTTGCTACCTATTTCATCTTCAATTTAAGGTTTTACGTTGCTTTCCGTTGGGCTAATATCCTGAAGCCGATACGAAATTATGATCCGCTGGTTGAATTGTTTGCATTCGCAATTCCAGGGCTTTGAGGTTTAAAAAAGGGCTAATTTTTTAATTATGTACACATATTCAGGAAATAATATTTTAGGAAAGATCTGTCTATTTTAAATATATAAAAACCCTTTGTCTTTTCAATTCAAAAGAATTTCCATAGTGCACAATTTGTTCCTTTTTTGTCCATCTTAATTATTATTTATTGCTGTTATATGTTCCCTGACGAGTTAACGCTTTAAATTAACCGAACTAAATTGATGTTGTCGTTTAATCCGCCGATACCGCTTCGTTCACGTTATATTGCTATATTTTGTGTTTGTTTTTTTTTTGCTTACACCCGGATATTGAGAGCACAAAAAGATGGCCGCTTCCCTGAATTCACACGTTCACGTTGTAATCAATCTGATTGATCTGTGTTGGTGTGAGGTGAAACAAAAAAAACGGAAAATCATTTATAAATTCCCATACAAACTGCAGACGCTTTTATGTGTTGGTAAAGCGGAATGGGACATGATGCACCTGTATGTATATAAATGCAAATATTTTTAAAGTGCAATTTTAATAGCACTTTAGGTGTGAATAATTTACACGTCAGCCGCGCCGAGCCCGATCCCGGTGAGATATCAGCGTCCCTATTTTACAACCGTTAATGCGTGCATGTATCTGCATATTTTTACTTTTGGTTAAGCTTTTTTTATTTTATTTTCTTTTTTGTTTATGGATGGAGGAGTTTTTAATTTGTGGGCGCTGATTGTGAAAACATTTTTTTAATTTTATTTTAATGTAGGTAATGACGAGGTCACGTTTTTTATGTTTTCAGATCATCAAATGAATGGTGTTGATTTTAAACCAATTTTTTATTGTTTGTGCGTACCTATCTCCAATGATATTGTAACTCTGTTATTCATAATGAATGATAATACATAGGCACTCGTATGTTACAAATTTGGCTTTAATATAACTATAGAAGAGTGAGAACTGCAAGCACTAATAAGAGACTTGTTATCTGTGCCTGAAACAGTGCAGAAAAGTGTTTGCAAGCAGCGCTGCTGCGTTTAAGCAGTACCTTTAGCATTTAGCTTCAAGCTTGGAATCTGACAAATTTTCTAGAACTACATTTTGAAACGAAGTCGTTAGTTCCATAAAAATACCAAAAAAAGGTGTTTTCCTATTACTGAATTTCCAAAGCGGTATAATCCTTGATTGGTGTTCCGGAAGAATTTACTGATTTATTCTGAGCGTCAATAGATTAGGTGAAGGGCCGTCGAAAGCAGTGACGTTTATTCGAAGGTGTGCAGGTGTTCTCCGCACACCCTACCAAAATCTTAACATACGCACTTGTTTTTTTTTTTAATATTTTACCTGTATCAATATCCCAAAACAAAAGTATGAACACACCCAATTCAAAATAAAATCATTCCACCCAGTAAAAGTAAAAAAATAAAACACCATGTTACAAGGTGTTCTCAAAATTCAGCGCATTAAGGCAAAGCAAATTTACACACAAAAAAATCCAAAACAAAACCAACACGAAGTTTTTTCTCCTATACCTACGGTGACCATCCGTCCTCTTTTTTAGAGGACAGTCCTCTTTTTCGGAGTCCTGTCCTCTACTACACCAAAAACACCATTGACAACCGGGAATGAACACCCTGAGGACGATTAAGTCAGCCGACTTTTAATTTAAATTTTTTTACATGTAATTTATATATCTATAATTTGTTAAACTTAAGACATCGTGTAACGTTAGGCCCCCTTTGTGCCAACAAATGTAAATTTATCATAGTATCATATTAGTTATAAGCCAGATTGTATATATTATGTTCAATAAAAGAAATTGAATTTAATTGAATTGAAGTCCTGTCCTCTATATTTTATTTTATTAAAGAGGACAGAAAATTGTCCTCTTTTTACTAAATTGTCCTCCAGATGTCCTATTTTTATCTTTCAAACCATTTTTCTAAGATTGAAACCATATCAAGTATCTCCTTTTTTAATAACTTAACTAATCTGAATCTAAACGCTTTTTCCATGTACTAGAATTTGGAAAAGATCTAGAAATCAATAGTGACGAATTATTTGGCTAGGTTAGTTTAGTCAAACAATACGTCAGTGAAGAACAAACTTAAAATTGGACACTGGTTACCAGATAAGAAAATTTTATAAAAAAACATGTGAAAATCTATTCTAGCCAGTAGAGTTGTCCGTATTATTTCTAGCTTGAAATGCCCTGACCGAAAGAGTGTTTTCAAATTCAAAACATATTTAGACACCTGAGAAATCGCAATTTAAAGTTGACAAACTAGAGGCAATGTCAAGAGCAAAGTGAAACAAATTACAACTTTGGCTGTGCAGATTTTTAAATTTTCTTAAGAACAAAATATTGCAAAGTAAAGTACAACAATTTAAGACTGTTTCACCCCTATTTATAAAACGTGCTCGGATATCTTCTAATTCACGATTCAACTAAAATAACCATCAAAAGTTAGTTTACTAATATAAATTTTATAACAATAAAGATATAAACTGCTAATCTACGCTAAGTTCAATATCTTAACGAAAATCTAGAATCTAGTACAAACAACAAGAACTTTGATGCTACCAAAGAGTATGTAAGTGCACATATTTGGGGTTGCAAATATCGTTTTTGTCACCACGGTCTGTTTCCTTTTATCTCTAGTTTTTGGCAAAAATTTCAGAACTTTTTGTTTACTTTATTACACGTTAATTTGCATACCTACTGTGGCGAGTTAGTTTATTATCTTGAATTTCGTCGAAATGATAAGAATAGACATTTAATTCACCCGACTAAAGATAATTGGCGTTTCTTTGCGTTTATGTATACCGATGAAAGTTCCTTTGAATCAAACTTATTAAATTATATTGCAAGTACATATATAAGTTTTATTTTATAAATTATGAGTTCTGGTTTTGAAGTTTAAACTTAAGAAAATTATAATTCGTTCTTAAATTTAAAAACGTTTTTAAAAAGTTTTCCTCTTTTTTGCCCCTAAAAAAATGGTCACCGTACCTATACCTACCTATACCTACCCTTATTAATCTATATGACTTGGTGTTCAACTTCATCAAGCGCACATTCGTTCTTCATTCGGCAACTCGACGCAAATTCTTTTCCTCTCAAAGAAACGAAAAATTCACCCATCAGGGCGTTCTCTTAACTTAAGCGCACCGAGGAAAAGCAAATCCACATACAAACATAAAGAAAAAACACAAAGTTCATTCTTCCTCATAGAAATTTACATAGCTAGGTGTTCAACTTCATCGAGCGCACCACCATAGAGTACCTATATAGTACATAGAGTACCTATATTATATTATATTAATGCATTGATTACAGAATTTATTCCAAATGCTGTTTTTTGGCAAAATTTGTTATTATAAATTTATAAAATCCGCACAACACAAATGACAACCGAGAACTGTCATTTTGACTTTTATAAAAAAAAAAACGTCACCTTTTTGAGCTACTGACGCCATTTTGAATTTGTATCCACAATTCACACGTATTCACGGACAGGGAATTTAAGAGAGTTTTCTCTTAATGTGCTCAGATAAAATTTGCGGGTGTTTTAGGCAAGGGGGGTACCGGTCGGTTCTCTAGATAATATACCTACTCTATGCGCACCACGGTCCTTCATTCTGCACTTCGCTATGCAGAGAATTCTGTATCTGTTTCATTTTCGTTGCTGTACGCCAGTGGTGATGGATGGTGATATTCACATTACAGTGCTGGGGGATCATGACAAAAATTCCTTTGCTTGGGAATTTTTACAAAAATTAGAAAAAAAGGGAAGTCAACAGATTTTTTTAACTAAATTTCTTATTACATAAAAAAGGTGAATACACATTTTTTTAGTGTTATAAAAAAAGGAAAATAGCAAATAAAGTGGAAAATATCATAATGGCTTTAAAAATGAAATTTACTTAGACTTTTAACACTTGATTTTTTTTGTTCAATAAATTTGATGCTTTTTTCAAGGAATAATATAGCTTGGTTAACACATTCGCAGATGAATGTATTAAGTTTTCGTTTTCAATAAGTTCAAGTAACGAACATTTTTGAAAATTAATAGGCATAATATTTCCAGTGATTAAATTTAACACGCAGAATTACTTCCTGGCCCAAAATGTTTAGAACTATTTAAAACAAAATACAACTGACAAAACAATTATTAAAGAGGCTTAGAATAACTTCAAACATTAGGTCTGATCCTTTACTTTGGGTTTCTGTGATTTTTAGTCCAAACTTTTTTTTATATGAGCTTTGACACAACTTTGGACTAAAATGCGCAGAAATGCACAGAAAATCACAGAAATTCAAAGTAAAGGAACAGACCTATTATTTTATTTTTTTGATTTTATTAAATGAAAAAAGTCCTCCTCCTCTAATAATTGAAATAATTGAATTACAGTTCTAAAGTCCTTAATTTTTTTACAAAACAAACTATAAGTTGAAGCATTTGTTTCGTAGTAACCTATTCTCATTGGCGCTGTTGCACTGTTGTACTTTTGCTGACCGTGATTACTTTTTTCAATAAACTAATAGTGAAAAAGTTTTGTAACCGCTTAGAATTGTTGTTTGAAGTATCTGCTTGTTTTTTGCAGTGACTAAGTGTCCGAAAACAGGCTTGCTTTGGAACGCTGGTACAAAGCAAAGCAAAGCTTAAAAAAATATGCTTTCAATGCAAAATAAGTTAGCGCACACCTAACTGAAATCACCACGGCACGTCCCTGGTCGAAAGACATATTGGGAGTAATATAATAGGCCGGGTACCTACTCAAGATCCGAAATTTCACCTGGTAGTTGATCAAACACCCGAAAATCTCAAACCAAAAGTTCATCTTCATGAAAATGTTGATTGTTTTTGTTTATCATATAAAATCTTGCTGTACTGCGGATAACTTTTCCAATGAACACGGCTGTTGTCAAAAGAAATAAAATGCACGACTGGATCACACGTACCTACTTGTTCTTCAATTCAAGTTGATTGGAACTTAAGAGCTTTTGAAGTAGAAAAAGTACAAAAAAAAGTATTTAAATCGTTCTTTTAATTGTTGAAACAACCCGTTAAATAACTTAGAGCTCAAACACAGGTTAGGTTAGGTTATGTTGATGGGCTGACGGTGAATCTTGTTCCCGTCACACTTAGATCAATGTTGTTCCATTGTGGTACCCTGATGGATTGGACCATCCCTTAAAAAATATAACCTATGAAATCTTATGGAGCATCAAACCATTTAGAGGCGTTGATGAAGTTCTTTAAACTTGAGATGTTATTGCCTGTTGACTTCGAGCTTTCTGCTACATCATTGAAGAAATAGCTACCCAAACATTTTTTCCTTATATTGCAGAGTGCCGGACATATTGACCTAGGAAGTGAAGGGTGTCCTCCTCTACTTCTACGTCACCGCAACCTCTGCATAGGTCTTCAGTACTTAGTCCCATCTTCTTCTTGTGGTACCCTAAGAGATTATGTCACGTGATTATTCCTATTAAAAAATTCAGGGACCTCTTTTTCAGGTTTATGATATGGTGCGTTTTTTTCTTATTGTAGCTAGGCCAAAAATTCTTTGTCGTGGTACAAGTTGCGAGTGAGTTCCATCTGTCATTGGTAAGTTCCACTATCTTCTTACCAATTGTCTGTTTTATGGCACAGGATGGAATTTTAACACCGGAGTCCGTTAGGCTTTGATCGAACGATGAACCAGTCCTTGCCAGTTCATCTGCTTTTTCATTTCCTAGAATTCCAAAGTGCCCAGGAACCCAGCAGAGTCTGATGTTGTGCTGTGTGGCAACAACCTTTAGCTCTTCGCGATAGCATGAAACCAGCTTGGATTTTATTTCTGTTGCAGAGATAGCTTTAATCGCTGCCTGGCTGTCAATGTAAAAGGTGATATCAGCCCGTGGTATTGCCAACATTGAGATCTGTTCGGCAGCCTTAATCACTGCCAGAACCTCCGCTTGGAAGACACTGCTATAATCAGGGAGTCTATAAGAGTTCGCTAAATTGAGGGATTCTGAAAAGAAACCCGCACCTACTCCCGTATCCATCTTTGACCCGTCGCGTTGGTTTAAATTTCTACCATCGGTGTATCTGATTGTTGTAAACCAGCTTCCCATTCTTCTCTTGTCGGGATGAAGACAGAAAACGGTTTTTCAAAATTTGTACGGGGTGTTGTGTAGTCTGTGCATACATACCCCTACGTACATTTGTTCATAATTTGTGCATGACCTACAGAGTTCTTTTTCCAGCTATCGGTCTGGCTTAGTCTTAGAGCACCGTAGGCTGCAGTTTCTTGTACGAATAAATGGGGTCTAAGATTGAGTATGGTTTCCATTCCCGCAGTGAGAGTGGACCTCATTGCCCCAGTGATTCCTATGCACGCTAGTCTTTGAACTTTGTTAAGCGTTTTATAATTACATTCTTTACAAATTGCGTATGACAAAGCCCTCACTATGTCACTGATGAGTTCAAGTGAGTAAGCCGAACAAAACGCCAATTTGTAGGACTAAAGGCCATAAAAAGCTATTTTGAATCAATAATTCAACAAGTCCAATCCTTAATGCTAAGTCTTCTACTTGGCTGATTTATTTCAGTAGTATATAGAATTTGTATTATAAAACCTTCTTGTATTACATTCTTTATCCATTGCGCTCCACCAAACCAGGCTACCATATGTGAGGATCGGTCTTATAATGGCCGTGTACATCCACATTATGATGTTAGGGTTTGGACCCCAGGTCTTACCAAAGAT
This sequence comes from Dasysyrphus tricinctus, assembly GCA_963921185.1. Classification (NCBI taxonomy): domain Eukaryota; kingdom Metazoa; phylum Arthropoda; class Insecta; order Diptera; family Syrphidae; genus Dasysyrphus; species Dasysyrphus tricinctus. The sequence continues at coordinate 52,759,789 of OY992530.1, read as the reverse complement.
CCTGTTGCAGGAGTAAAAAGTGATCATGGCCTTCTTGGCTCTTTTTTTTATGTTCATACCCCAGTTTAGTTTTTTGTCAAGAATTACGCCTAAATATTTGGCCTAAGTCGGGTTCCTTCTATTGATGGTGGGACAAATTCTGGTATTTTCCTTTTGTTAGTATAAAGAACCAGTTCGGTTTTTTGTGGGTTTACCGAAAGTCCACATTCCTCGCCCAGGTACAGACTTTTGACATAACGTAATTAATCAGTTCGCTGGGTTGTGGAAATAAATTTTCCGGTCGCTAGCAGCGCCAGGTCGTCTGCGTAGGCTACTACTTTGACACCGCTATTATTCAGTTCAATCAGGATTTCGTTCATAACTATTATCCACAATAGTGGTGAGAGAACTCCTCCTTGTGGAGTCCCCCTAGATGTGGATACTTTGATCCGTGCGTCCCCTAGTTCTGAGTCAATCCGTCTGTGTTTTAACATACAGATAATCCAGTTTACGAGGGAACTATCCACTTCAAGGTCTACAAGTGCTCTTTTTACCGCATCATTTTGTACATTATTGAAGGCGCTAGAGTGTACTCTTTGTCCTTGAGTGATTTTTCTACTATACTTACTAAGTTGTGAAGGGCTGTTTCAACACCTTTTCCTTTCGTGTAAGCATGTTGGGCAGGTGACAACACATTCGGTTTTATACTACTTCGTATGTGTATATCTATTAGTCTTTCGAAGGTTTCTAAAACAAACGATGTAAGACTAATGGGTCTGTAGTCTTTAGCTTCCGTGTGGCTTGGTTTCCCAGCTTTTGGTATAAAGACTACTTTTACTTCACGCCACGCCAAAGAGAATATATCCCCACTTAAGGCTGCTTGTAAAAAAACTCTTGAGATGTTGGGTAACGTGTTTAGTGTTCTTCTGTAGCATCATGGGGAAGATGCCACCTGTTCCTGGAGATTTGAAGGGTGAAAATGAATTTATCGCCCAGTTAATTTTATCCTCCGTTATAATATCTGGATATCTGGATGATTCAGTCCATTGATCATTAGGATCTTTAAGTGACCCTAAGGGAACTGATTCTTTTGCCAAAACGTTTCTAAGTCTCGCTGATTTATTAGTTCCTTGAATTTGGTTGCAGAAGGTTATCTACAAGCTGCGTTTCGCCCGTTGAGTTTCGGCTTTGAATTTTCTTTGACTGTTTTTGTACGCTTCCCAGTCTAATTCAATTCTAGTTCGTTTGGCTGTATTGAAAAGTCTTCTTGTTTCTTTTCTAATAATGCCAAGTTCGTGTGTCCACCAAGGTGGTTTCTTATTACCTGTCCTTACCTGTTTAAGGGGGCATGCTTTTTCGAAAGCCTTATTTAGAATTTCTGTGAATTCTGTGGTGGCACTATCTAGGAGTTCAGGTTCATTTAGTGAATTATTTTCAAAGGATTTAATCCTTGTTTCTAATTCCCTATTGAAAGTATCCCAGTTAGTATTTCGAAGATTTCTAAAAGGTTTCTCGGATGCTATTGTGTCTGGTATAAGAAATTCAATGATTTTGTGATCAGAGAAAGATTGCTCTTCTGACAACCCCCGTTGTTCTATTGGTACTGTACTTGAGTTACTTGTTATGGTAATGTCAAGCACCTCTCCTTACAATTTTTTGTGACAAAAGTTGGTTCTCTACCCCTATTTGCTACTAATAAATTGTTCTCAATAAGGAATTCGAAAAGAGACTCACCTCTAGTATTGATGTTAGTGCTACCCCACTGAGAGTGATGCGCATTAGCATCGCATCCTAGCACTATAGGTCAAGTTTCAGCTCTGCAGCATTTAAACTAACTGGCTTGTTAGGTCACCTGGCGGTCCTTCCGTCCCGTCGTGAGGCATATAGCATGATGCTATAATGAGCGGTGGTAACCCATCTCTGTCCAACTTGACGGCCGTCTGATCTAAATTACTGTATTTGGATAGAAGAAAAAGGTTAAACTGTTTTCTAAGCTACGATACAGGTTCTAAAGCTACTCTTTGTTCCCACCTGAGCAGTTTTGTACAGTATAGTTCCTTTTGTATTCAGCCCTCTGATTTTTCCACCTGCTAACCAGAGGGTTCTTGCACGAGGGCGACGTCAATTTGTCTATTCTGCAGGAGATAGACTAGGTTGGCACTGGCAGCTTTACTGTGATGAAGATTTATTTGAAAAAATTTCATGATTAGTTCTTAACTACCGACCCCCTATTTACCTTTTTGTTCTGATTGGCTATTAGCATGAGTCTGCATCGGTTTGTACCAATGCGAACCTTGAAGTCAATTTTTCGCAGAAGTGGCAGAGATTTCTGGCTGAGTAGCACCGTCACTTCTGTACCTTCGGCGGTCTGCTCTCCCACATCGATAACATCCCAGTTTTGGCTGAGCTGGTCGGTGTTTAGGGATCTAAGGTATCTTTCGATACGGTCCCTCGGGATTACAGGTCCTTTAATCACCAATTTCGCTTTAGGCCGTGTGATGTTTCTGATATCCTCCTTATTAATAAGGCGGAGCTCAGCATTCTGCCAAGGAACATTTGTGTATAATTTCGGACTGTAATTCTTATAAATAAATTGAATAAAACACGCACACTTTTAGAGTCGGGAAACCAAGATGGAAAACCCGACTATCACCGAGATTTTATTAACAATCAATCTTAATATCGTCTTTCCTGTACTTTATACTGTACGTCTTTCGATAAAAAAATAATTCTCACTCGACCGACATGCTCAATTAAGTCTTATCTGTACCGAACTGTGTAGAGAACTGAACTATATAAGAACAAGAAAAAGGGTAGATTTACTAATATTATCACAAACAAAGAGGTAGACGTTATTTAATACAAATACAAATACATTGACATTCTTTTGTATTGCATGTCGGTTCGATACAGTGCCAGCAAAAATTAACAATTTTTATATTTATTCTTTGTAGTTAAACATTTACATTTGTTATAATGTCTTCATTCCTTTACAATTAAATTCTTACATTTTTCTGACCTTTAAGGTTCTCCCAAACCAACGCGAAATCATAGCGAATCATTCGCAAAGGCGTTTTTTTGTTGTTGTTTAGCATTGTGTATCTTTCATATTTTGTATTATTGTGAATGATTTCGCGTCGTTGGCGAATGTTTCGCGTTGGTTTGGGAGAGCCTTTAAGGTCCTTTAATTCAATCTTTACTTTTACATACATTTCAAACTTACTCTGTACACGTGTTGTTACATAGTGTTTTTATTTCAATCTTACTTTACTCTATCTCTTTACAACATGTCTATATTCTTACTTAAAAGTTTTTCTGATTCTATTGGAATTACACAAATTTTCTGTACTGGTCGGCTTAGTTTTCCTGTTTCCGTCTGCACAACTACAGATCTTACCAATCCGTCTTTGCTGGTGATGAGCTCATGGATTCTGCCTAACGCCCAGTGCGCTGGTGGAAAGTTTTCGCTAGCTATGGTCACCAATTGCCCAATGCGGAGCTTCTCCTTCTCTCTACGCCATTTCTTACGTTGCTGGAGAGTAATGAGATATTCTGTGCTCCATCTATTCCAGAAATGCTTGAGCATCAGTTGGCGCTCTTTCCAAAGTCTAACTCCTGCTGTACCTGGCTGATCGCTGACATCGAATGGAATCGGTAGTATGGTTGGCTCACCTACAAGAAAGTGAGCAGGTGTTAGAGCTTGCACATCTGAAGGATCATCGCTCAGCGGATGGATTGGCCTCGAGTTGAGTATAGCTTCGATTTGAGTCAATAGCGTCGACATTTGCTCATAAGACAGTTTCTTCAGCCCAACGACTCTCTTTAGATGATACTTCATAGACTTTACGGCTGCTTCGTAAATACCACCTTGGTGAGGAGCGGCTGGCTTCATGAAGTGCCATTCAGTGTGTTTGCTGTTTAGATGTGATATTGTTGCCTCTCCTGTCCATTTTTCTATAGCTCTTTTCAATTCGTTGTTGGCACCTACAAAGGTTGTGCCGTTGTCACTGTACATCCTTTCGCATCTGCCTCTTCTGGCTATAAAACGTTCATAGCATGCTATAAATGATAGCGAGGTTAAATCGGTAACGAGATCTATATGTACGGCTCTTGTTTTGAGACATACAAAAATTGCCACCCAGCACTTGCTTCGTGTTATCTGATCGCCTTTCTTATCTAACATCTTGATATCAAAGGGTCCTGCGTAGTCTACACCACAATGGACGAACGGTTTGCCTATCTGTACTCTGTCTGCTGGTAGCTCAGACATCATCTGTTGCCCCAGTTTGCAGCTGTACCTTGCACATACGACACATTTGTGCAAATAGTTCCTTAGTTCACTCCTTAGCTTCGGGATCCAGTACTTCTCTCTCACAAATTGCATCATAACCTGTACTGCACCATGTTTTGTGTTGCGGTGTGCGTGATTTGCAACTAACCATGCTAGCCTTGAGCCATTGGGAACGATTGCAGGATGGTTCATTTCGTATGAGTTGCTGCTTCTGTCTAATCTACCACCTACTCTTAGTATATTCTGTACATCTAGAAGTGGATTGAGCGGTCCCAGATCACTTCCTTCTGGAAGACCTTTCCCCTTCTTCAGCCATGTTATCTCTCTACCATAGCGTTCTTCCTGTGCCTTGCGCAAGAGATACGCCATTGCTCTTGCTTTTTCTGCCAAGGTTGGCACCTGTACTTTGTCTGTACGTCTCTTTACTCTGATTTTAAAAGTTGGCTTTTTGGACCAGTTATCTATGAAACGAATCATATAGCTGACTATATTGACTAGCCTTTCTAACTTATCTGTATATTCCAAAAGTGGAACATTGTAACCTTTTCTCTTTAAACCTATACATAATTGTGGTTTCAATTTTACTACTATACAAACTTTAAACTCTTTCTGTACTTCTATTGATGCATCTGTACTAAGGCTTCCATCAGGCCAATCTGTATCTAGGCCTGTCTCTGGCCATTCTTTATCAAGACCTGTTTCAGGCCAACCTGTACGTGGTTGTTGAAGCCACTTGGGCCCTTCCAACCATAGTTTATTGTCTGCTAACGCAGGCGCCTGTACACCTCTACTCAGTAAATCGGCTGGGTTTTCTTTTGTATTGACATAGTGCCAGCATTTAGCCTGTGTGTTCGACTGTATGGACGAGACACGATTGGCCACATAAGTCTTCAGGTCGCACGGAAGCTTCCTTATCCAGTGTAGTACAACTGACGAGTCTGACCATAGAAAGCATGGTGTATCTGTCCATTCCATGGAATTTCTTACTTCTACTAACAACCTTGATAGCAACTCTGCAGCTGCTAGTTCTAACCTAGGAATCGTGATAGTCCTTAATGGAGCTAACCGCGTCTTTGATATGAGTAACCTCCCTTTGCCTGTACCATTTGTGTTTTCTGTACGAACATAAATAACTGCACCGTAGGCTACACTTGAGGCATCTGAAAAGCCATGAAGCTCTACTCCGGATGCACCAGTGGTACCTAACCATCTGTCTATACGAAAATTCTCTAGGCCCATTATCCCATTCCAGTACTCTTTCCATCTTTCCTCTATACCTGACGAGACTCTTTCGTCCCACCCTGTACCAAATCTCCAAATGTCTTGGATAATTATTTTTCCTATTACTGTGACTGGAGATATATAGCCGTTTGGGTCATAGAGCTGTGCTACGCAGCTTACTACTTTTCTTTTGGTGAGAATCCCTACTAGACTTGGTGTTTTCACCTCATAAGTGAATTGATCTGAAACAATTACCTATTTAAGGCCTAAAATGGATGATTTCTCTTCCCCTGAAAACACCATCGTGGGGTCAACTGTGCCAGCGTGAAGCTCTTCCATGAAACTTTTGGAGTTTGATTTCCACTGGCACAATTCGAAACCAGCTCCCTTTAATATCTCATACATTTCTTTAGCTAACTGAATGGCTTTCTCTTCGTCGGTCTCACCAGTCGCACAATCGTCCATATAAAAGTCATTCTTAATTGCATTAGCTGCTTGTGGGTAGTTGTGCTGTGCTTCTTTGGCTGCTTGTAGTACTGAACGCACTGCTAAATGTGCCGACGAAGTCAGACCGAATGTGACGACCGTTAACCAATACTCTTTGAGCTGTTCATACCTGTTCTCTCTCCAAAATATGCGTTGTAGATCCCATTGTTCTTTGTTAAGCCTGACTTGATTGAACATCTTTTTGATGTCAGCGCAAATTGCTATACGATGCTTTCTGAAACGCATGATTATCCCATGCAAGTCCCTTTGCAGTTTCTCACCTAACATTTGTATATCATTCAATGATATACCTCTATTTGTGCGACAGCTTGCATCATATACTATGCGGAATTTCTTTTCTATACAATGATGAGGTATATAATAGACTATATCGTTAGCTCTAGGGTTTCTAGTAGCTACCTGTACATGTCCTAGTTGGATGCTTTCTCTCATTTTCTGTACATAAGTATTTTTCATCTGCTCGTTTTTCTCTAATCTCCTTTCTAAATATGTGAACCTACGCAAAGCTGTTTCGCGTGAGCTGCCTATTTCTTTAAACTCTTCTTTAAGTGGCATCTTAACAACGAATAAACCATCTTTGTCACGATAGTGGTTTTGTTGAAAGTGTTGTTCTACCAATTCTTCTTCTTCTGACCTCTTAGGCCATGACTTGATTTCGTCCATTTCCCAGAGTCTCCTGAGGAGATTATCTAACTGGTCGTTTTCTGAATATTCTACAGTCGAGCAAACATTTACTTGCTCATTGTACCTGATCAAATTTGAACCTAGTACTACCAAGCCTAGCGATGTCTCTAACAAAACTGTACCATCTTCATTTTTCTTAAACACTGACTTTATTGATTTTGCGAAAAAATCTACTCCTAACAAAATTTCTATTTGCCTTGACTTATAATATTCTGGATCTGCATATTTATGTGGGTCTATGTTCCCTGCCTTAACAGTTTCTGCTGTATGCGTAGGTAAAATAGGTTTCCATTGACTTTCTTCTGGGAGGAACCAAAATGATTCGCTTTCGTGCTCTTCGAAAGAACCTGTACTGTACCACGGCAATATCTTGAACATAGCTTGCCGTGTTATTGTGAACGGGCTACCATTTATACCTACTAACTTTCCTGACGCCTGTTTCGTTTGTATCTTTAGGTCTCTTCTCAACTTGTCAACCATCAGGTTAATGTGAGCTCCAGTGTCTAACATTGCCCTATATGGACCATAAATAAATCCATCGGCTTTGATTCTTACCATCGCTGTGGGAATAAAATCTGTTCTAATTTCTAAGTCATGAACAATATGCACATAATTTTTATCATTTATTGAGCAAAATTTCTTTGGAAATATATTAGTTTCAACATCTATTTCATTGCATCTTTTATTTGATGCTTTACCTGTACCTGTTTCTTTCTTTGTTTTCTTCGTCTCATCTGAACTGTCTTCTTCATCGTTATATTTTGGTCTTTTTGTTTGATTGCTGCTTCTTAAGTTGTCTGTACGATCATTGTTTCTCGTGTTGCCTGTACGATTATTGTTTCTTGTGTCACCTGTACGATTGTTGTTTTTTATGTTGCCTGTACGATTGTTGTTTTTTATATTACCTGTATGATTGTTGTTTTTTTATGTTGCCTGTACGATTGTTGTTTTTTATGTTGCCTGTACGATTGTTGTTTTTTATGTTGCCTGTACGATTTCTTGTCAGTCTGTACCTTTCAGTGCGTATCAATGGAAGTATTGGTTTGAGGACTTCTTTAGTTGGGCATAAAAATATGTTGTGCTTGGGTGCCCCTGGACATCTTGCGCAGCCTCGCATGAAACAATTGTTTTCTTTATGCACATGCTTTAGGCAATTCGGGCAGACTTTCGATGAAGTCTCTTCTGCCTCTGAGTGATAATGCTGAGAATTCTGGGCAATCCCAGATCTGGTGCCCGGAGCCACATACTTCGCAGATTTTCTTTGATGCCTGTACGCTGCCACTTGAAGTGGGCTTTGTGTCCTGTACTCTGCCTATCCTTTTCCTTTCATCTATACGACCTGTACCGACATTTCGTGCCTGCTGTTCTGCTGTCACACTGCATAATGCTGCTGCCTGTTTGTCTATGAAAGCTAGTAGTGTTGACAACTTTGGCTGCTCTGAGTCCCGCTGCAACTCCCATTGGAGTTCTCCTGGTCAAACTTTTCACATAGCATTTTAAGGAAGAAGAAAAGGATTACTAAAAATTCTCATCTATGGGCGTAGATAATTTGTATATCTCATTTCATGTCTCCCCCTTCGTTCTTTACATAAATAATCCACCTAAAGTGGCCTAAACAAGAATCCTACTACCAGGATTTTCTGTACTTTTAAGATTCTGTACTTGTATACCGAAACAGACTGGGGTCTTTGAGATATGACAATTAAGCCTATACCCTTTTTTTCTAAAACAAACCCATGTATCCTATTTTATCTTTAAGCGAATACTTGTTATCAATTGGAGAAAAGGAGGAAACATTGGCTGTGAGCACGAACGAGCATGAATTCCTTATATGGCCAGTATAAATCGTCCATGAGCGCCCGTACAACACTACCGATGTATAAATTTCTAATGAGTAGATGATTGGGCTTCTAAACCCCTTCCCCCATGCCTGACTACCTTCATAATCTTAACGATTTACTATCTATACATTTTCATTGTAAATATCTTTAACATTGAATCTGCTTGGCTGCATTCATTTCATTTTTTCTTCATTAAGTATCTAAGTGCGATTCGTTTCTAACTGCACTGCGTGCATCTGTACATTTTATTCGACTTTGTTTTGCTGAATTCGTTTTCGAATTATAGCGTCTGAACATACTTAAATCTGACCACGCTATGCGCATCTGTACTTTTTGGTTAAATTTCTAATTGCTAAATTCATTTTCGACTGGTAGCATCTGTACATACTTCAATCTTACTACGCTACGCGCATCTATACTTTTATTTAAATTTTTAACTTCTAAACGATTTTCGAATAGAAGAATCTGTACATAATTAAATCTGACTGCGCTACGCGCATCTGTACCTTTTATTTTAAATTTTCAACTTCTAAATTCATTTTCGAATAGTAGAATCTGTACATTATTAAATCTGACTGCGCTACGCGCATCTGTACCTTTTATTTTAAATTTTCAACTTCTAAATTCATTTTCGAATAGTAGAATCTGTACATAATTAAATCTGACTGCGCTACGCGCATCTGTACCTTTTATTTAAAATTTTCAACTTCTAAATTCATTTTCGAATAGTAGAATCTGTACATAATTAAATCTGACTGCGCTACGCGCATCTGTACCTTTTATTTTAAATTTTCAACTTCTAAATTCATTTTCGAATAGTAGAATCTGTACATTATTAAATCTGACTGCGCTACGCGCATCTGTACCTTTTATTTTAAATTTTCAAATTCTAAATTCATTTTCGAATAGTAGAATCTGTACCTACATAATTAAATCCGACTGCGCTACGCGCATCTGTACCTTTTATTTAAAATTTCAACTTCTAAATTCATTTTCGAATAGTAGAATCTGTACATAATTAAATTTGACTGCGCTACGCGCATCTGTACCTTTTATTTTAAATTTTCAACTTCTAAATTCATTTTCGAATAGTAGAATCTGTACATAATTAAATCTGACTGCGCTACGCGCATCTGAACCTTTTATTTTAAATTTTCAACTTCTAAATTCATTTTCGAATAGTAGAGTCTGTACATAATTAAATCTGACTGCGCTACGCGCATCTGTACCTTTTATTTTAAATTTTCAACTTCTAAATTCATTTTCGAATAGTAGAATCTGTACATTATTAAATCTGACTGCGCTACGCGCATCTGTACCTTTTATTTTAAATTTTCAACTTCTAAATTCATTTTCGAATAGTAGAATCTGTACATAATTAAATCTGACTGCGCTACGCGCATCTGTACCTTTTATTTTAAATTTTCAACTTCTAAATTCATTTTCGAATAGTAGAATCTGTACATAATTAAATCTGACTGCGCTACGCGCATCTGTACTTTTTATTTTAAATTTTCAACTTCTAAATTCATTTTCGAATAGTAGAATCTGTACATTATTAAATCTGACTGCGCTACGCGCATCTGTACCTTTTATTTTAAATTTTCAACTTCTAAATTCATTTTTGAATAGTAGAATCTGTACCTACATAATTAAATGCGACTGCGCTACGCGCATCTGTACCTTTTATTTTAAATTTCAACTTCTAAATTCATTTTCGAATAGTAGAATCTGTACATAATTAAATCTGCCTGTGCTACGCGCATCTGTACCTTTTATTTTAAATTTTCAACTTCTAAATTCATTAACTCGAATTGAAGCATGTAACTTTAATAAAGTCTAACTGTGCTCCGCGCATTCGTACCTTAAAGTCTCACATTTGCTAAATTCATTAACTCGAATTATAGCATGTAACCCTGATAAAATACAACTGCGCTCCGCATATCTGTACCTTAAAGTTTTAATTTGGATGAAAAGAAAGAAAAAAAATATTAAAATTCGCTGCTTATGTATGTATCTGCACATCTTTAACTTTCTGACTATATCGCTACGTTCGTTTTCGAACGGTAACGTCATTCTTTATCGCTATACACTTTCTCTTGTGCGCAACTGTATACTGCGCAGTTTGTTGTTTTTTTTTTGTTGCTATATATATTCTGTACATACTATGTGTATTCTCTTAGTCATCGGCGGCTGTACTTATCGTTTTATTTGTATCTTTACTATATGTACCACACTGTCTTGCTTCATTCAAGCAGACACATATACGTGCGCGTTTTACTGCAAATGCATAAAAAAGAAACAGGCACTGCCCTTACTAAGAGAACCACATTTTTTATTTCCTAACCAAATGAGCATGTGCATATGTGTTCTAATGTATGCTCTTATTCATGCGCGTCTGTACAACATTGCCTTCTCTACTCAGTGTGTATACTCTCCCAGTTGTCAGTGTTTTGTCTCAATATACACCGACACCCTTATCTTGATGTATATACTATGCACTGTCGCTTCAGCCAAGCAGACACATAACTATGCATAGCAACCATGGTGGTTGGTGGGGCGCCTTTATGGCAAAGGAGAGAAAAAAAAAGAACGCCGCTACACATAACAACCGAGAGAAACACATTACTGTACGTGCAAGTTCATACATGCTCTGTGAGCATGCAAATAATAAAATTGCTTAACATACTACCTGTACTTATCGTTTTATTTTGTTTTTATTTCTGTACTTGTTTATTGTTGGTTTTTTCCTTTCCTTCTTTTTTTTATGTTTTCTGTACACCTTCTTTTTTCTATACACTTGAACTTTCTTTTATTGTTTTGTTTGTTTTTGTTTAATTAATTTAATAAAACATTTTTTTTTAAATCTTTTTCGGGATGAACTAAGTTCCGCACTGTTTTGTTTTCACACAACAACTGAATACTGAACAGAAGCAGAAGGCAGAGAGGTAGATGCTGCTACTCAGCATATGAACATATACTACGACACATGTATGTGTTATTTTCTTTCTCTATTATTTTTTGTGTGCACTGAATTGTATTTATGTAACGATCTACTGCAACAGATAGTTTATGCAGGATTGTTACTTTTTCGAATTTTATTTATGCGCGAGTTAATTTTACCCGACTCGACGTGGACCAATGTATAATTTCGGACTGTAATTCTTATAAATAAATTGAATAAAACACGCACACTTTTAGAGTCGGGAAACCAAGATGGAAAACCCGACTATCACCGAGATTTTATTAACAATCAATCTTAATATCGTCTTTCCTGTACTTTATACTGTACGTCTTTCGATAAAAAAATAATTCTCACTCGACCGACATGCTCAATTAAGTCTTATCTGTACCGAACTGTGTAGAGAACTGAACTATATAAGAACAAGAAAAAGGGTAGATTTACTAATATTATCACAAACAAAGAGGTAGACGTTATTTAATACAAATACAAATACATTGACATTCTTTTGTATTGCATGTCGGTTCGATACAATTTGTGTTTTTCACAAAATCTTTGAGCCATGCATAGGTATATTTATCCTCGCATGCTAGAAGCTTGAAACCTTGCACGGTTTTGAGGGTACCGAAGAGGGGCAGTGGCCCATTCTTAACGATAGCCTCGTTTACCACGTCAAGGATTCTAGACTCCAAGAGCTTCCATTGGTCTTCCGTCAGTTTCCGCGATGGGTTTCCAAAGTCAGCAATTGCCGCCTGTTGGCCCTCCACGGTCACTTTCGAAAGCCTAGCTTTTTTCCTCTTATTTTATTTATTTATTAAAATCTATAATATTTTAATCCACATTTTCCGGTGAGGAATTCATCGGCGAAATCGTGTCGTCATTCCTTGCTCTTTTGGATGACCCTGCAGTAGGGTGTGAGTCAGAGTGGGGTGGGAGGCCCAGCTGCTCCTTCCCCAACACCGTCCTTTGGGTTACCTTGGAGTTCGGTTCGTTGTGTCCGTCCTTTGTATTGTCCTGTAGTCGCTGATACGATCTATCCAGGGCTTCCATTTCTTTTTTCGTTAAGGACTCCGGATTTCTTTTACTTAGCCGCCAAATGATCTCAGTATTTCGTTTTTGTCTGCGCTGTATTTCTCTGTCGCTTAGGCTACCCTTTGCCTTACGTCGCACTCGCGTGACAGATACCGCGCTGTCTCTAGTCCTGTTCCTGCTGCTTGGTTTGAGGGAATTACTCGCATTTGGATTTCATTTAGGGCTATGGCCCATAATGTTTTCCGCATGCTTATCCTTCCCTCTGGCCCCATCGTCGATTGTCTTCTCATCTACGAGACACGTAGGAGCGAGAGGCTCCATGCTTTGTCTGGTCTTTAAGAGACAAATCGTCGATGTGCATATATCCTGTGGCATTGCTACATCTGGGACTTGGGGTGTTCAAAACCCCTGGGTTGTATGTGAGGCTATGGCCCTGCATGCTTCCCAGGTGCACGGACTCCCCGAGCAACGACTGGTTGATTGCTTAGATTCCTCAGGTATCAGCAGGTGCATGTCCGTCGTTTGTTCTGTCGTTTGACCGGTTGATGGTGTCACCCTCCACTTACGTTGGGTTTTCCCTTCGTAAGAGTTTGGTGGTCCCATCAACTGATCTCCGCCAATGGCTTTCGCACCAGAAACCTCCTCCGATGTACAGGCGTGAGGCCCATTCTTCATTGAATCAATCTTGAAAGATTGGAGCTAGCTACGGACAGGCGCGGATCCAGGAATTAAGCTTGGGGGGGGTCATGAGATTGAAACATCATACCTAATTTTAACTGAAACCTCTTGAAATATGTACATGTACATATGTGTATAGCCTTGAATTTTCTACATATCTGGTGATTAGAAAAAGTCCAATCTTACCATGACTTCATAACAGTTGAAGGCATGATCAGAGATCTTTGCCGCTCTGTCGCTCACTACGTGAACAGGCCCTAAGACTGTATCAGACTCCTGCTTAGAGTAAAAGTGCACAAATTTCTTGCTGTTGGAAAACTTATTTATCAACAAGATTAAGCTCCATTTCATACTTTTCAGACAATTGAGAGTATGATGAACATATAAGATTGGAAGCAAAATTTGCAATAAAAAAAAAATTTTACAGTAACTAAAAAAAGGAATAATTCAAGTGTCAGTTTGAAACAAAAAGCTAGAAATAATTGCAAATATGTGGTGAAATCCATGCCGATGCCGAAAAGAAAAAACTGTTGTCAATGCAAAGAGGAGGGTATTTTCTTACATGGAACTTTTAAAAAAATTTCGTTACAAATTTGAGTACTGCTCTAAATTTGTATGGAGTTTTTCAATGCGTTTTTCCAACATTCCGTTATAAATCCAGGTATCTGCTATAATTATTGGAATTTTATTAATTTTATTAATTATGGAATTTTTTCAAAGCCTTTTTTTTTCAAAATTCCATTTAATAATCCAGGTACTGTACCAGGAGTCTGTTATAATTGTTTCTAGTAAAACAGAGTATAATGATTTAAATATAGCATTCGCAAATTAAATCAACCAAATCGCAAATAGGTTTAACCTAAACGCAAATAAGTTTCACCCAAGCGCAAATAGATTTAACCCAAACGCAAATAGAATAAACCCAATCGCAATTCGAATTAAACAATTTACAAATCATTTTAACCGAAACGCAAATTGAATTAACCCGGGGATCAACCCAATCGCAATTCGAATTAAACAATTTACAAATCATTTTAACCGAAACGCAAATTGAACCAACCCGGGGATCAACTTGTTGTTCCAGCACGTGTGGTGAAGAAATGAAAGGGTTATAACAGTGGGAATAGTTCACCATAAGATTTTAACAAAACCTCATTTGTCAATTCAACTAGTTCTGCGGATTTTTCCAAGAACTTACCGAAAAAATAAAAGGCCAATCCCTTTATCAAATTATGGATAATACCAAAATCAATTAGACCCAAAAAGTACAACTGGAACAATAAATCAAGCCTCGGTTAATTCAATCTGCGTTTTGGTTAAAATGATTTGTCAATAGTTTAAATTATTTGCGTATAGTTTAACCATATTTGCGTTTTGTTTAAATCGAATTGCGATTGGGTTAGTTCTATTTGCGCTTGGGTGAAACTTATTTGCGTTTAGGTTAAACCTATATTTGCGATTTGGTTAATTTAATTTGCTAATGCTATATAAAAGAGGCAGACGTACTGATTTAGTCAAAACTGTTTTTCTTTTTGCTTTTGAAATACAGGAGCGTTTGTAAGGAGTTTTTTAAAGCCCTTTTTCAAAATTCCGTTATAAATATAAGTACTGCAACAGATGTCTGCTACAGTTTTGTTTTAACAAAATAGAGTATAAGGGTTCACATAACGGATATGGCTTTCGTTAAAACTTTTTGATTGTTTTTGAAATATATCGGAGCTTGTATGGAGTTTTCAAACCCCTTTTTTCAATATTCCATTATAGATCCAGGGACTGCACCAGGCTTCTGCTAGATTTGTTTTCTAATGAAAAAGAGTACCTATACAAATTTATATGTCAGAGAGGCAGACATATTGCTTTAGTACAAAATAAGCTGTCTTTGCTTTGAAATACAGTGGTTTTGTATGGACATTTTTTAAAAATTTCGTTACAAATCTGGGTAGTGCACCAAGTATCAGCACATAACTTTTTTTTAATAAATTCAAATTGAGTAGATATTAAAGAGACAGACATAGCTATTCCTTCAGTGAAAATTGTGGGTTTTTAAACTTTTTAATACAGTAGAACTTATATGAGAATTTTAAAGTCTGCCAACATCTTTTTTCAAATATAAAAATTAACAGGAAACACAATTTATTTTATTTGAAAAGAAGCAGTGAAACGTGAATGGAGATTTTTCCTTATTTTTTGTATCTCAAAATTCCGTTAGAAATCCAGATACTGCAACTGGTGTCTGAAAATTATTTTTTTTTTGTTGTATTTACTATTATGTATTAAAATATAAAAGACCTGAAGGTATAACTCCAAGATGAACTACACCCTATGCCTGCCTTTACTATTTTTGAATAGAAACAACTTTAAGGTCTAACATATCAAAAGGGTGGATATACTAATATCACGTTTTGAGGTCGATTTTTTTGACTTTTGTTACCCCGGTGGAATGCCCATTTCATGCTCAGGAAGTCTAATAGAATTGCTCCACTTATCGTACAGAAATACCGTAAACCTGCCGACTACTGGCTCTTAGACCATAATCACCGCATATGAAAACCATGACTGGTGGACACCCTATATATATTATCTAATAGGGTGCGCGTCCAGGGCTACCAGTAATTTTTTCAAAAATTTATTTCTTTTCCATATCATAACGAAGTAAGAATTTGCTAAGGAAAATAGAAGCCAACCATTACATTAATATATCATGGCTGTCGTATAGCTTACTAAAATATATGGAATTACCCAAAAAGTTTATCTCTGTCTTCTAATGTGTTGAATAACAAGTAAAAAATTGTTCGTATTTCTTCTTTTCTCTGGAGCTCTGGGGGGGGTCATGACCCCCATGACCTCCCCCCTGGATCCGCCACTGGCTACGGAGCAGCACTCCACTGTTCCGACACTAGTTCCATCTCTCACTCCGAGGTTGGCAAAGGGGGTTGGCAAAGGGGCCCCGGGCCCCCGGTGTCATTGATATCATCAATATGCACTGTTCCGACACTAGTTCCATCTCTCACTCCGAGGTTGGCAAAGGGGCCCCGGGCCCCCGGTGTCCGAGGGCCCCCAAATCCAATTCAAACACAATACGTTAATATTGGATGTATGTATGTATATTTTAAGAAATATATGAGGCTGTGAGTGCGAAAGTGATATAACCCACTTTTTTATATCATATTTTACATCTTTAATTGATCTTAAATACTATTTAATTTGGGATTCAAGCTGAAAATGCCACATATTTTTAAAGTTTAGATATTTCAGAATTAGGAATTTTGGCTTTAATGTATTTTGCTACATAAATGCTAAAATACCAGACAAAAGTATCGATTTTGCAAAAAAATGGGTGCTCATAATAATGTTTGTCATAATGTACTTTACGCAAAAAACAAAATTGTATAGGGCCCCCAAAAATGATATTTTCAAAAAATGTATTCAACGAAAATATAGGTACATAAGTATATATTTCAAAAACAACGGCAGCGTCTATAAAGTGATGATGTTACTTGTTAGGTTTTAAAAAAATTAGATAAATAGAAAAATATTAAATTCGGAATTTCGTTGATTTTCTATTTAAAAAAATTTGTATAGTAAATATTTTTTTAAAAATTTTGAAAAATGAATTATTTTGTTCAAACTACCTTTTCTCAAAAATGTACTTCAATAAGTACGTACCTACTAGTTTTGTTTTCAATATTCAGTGCTCAGTTCAATTTTAAATTAGAGCTGTGTAAATCGTTAATTTCAAATGCTCGAATCGTTTAGGAATCAATAACTAAAATGATTCGATCATTTCAATCAATCGATCATTTTCATTTCACTGAATTTATTTCCGATTCAATTTTCATTTCGATTTCAAAACACCGGAAAAAAAAGAAATGTTCACAGTTTTTACTGCTCTGGAAAAATATGATTTTATGTTAATTGGTTCACATTTGGATCGAAATTCACTTTTTATGTGAAAGTATAATATAGTTCGGTATAGTCCGTCAAGACATCAACTGGTAAAATTTCATTTACGGATGGCTACGCAGTCGATGGGTTAAAAAACCTCTAAGAAATCTGAAATGTTTAAATAATTTGTACTACTCCAGAAAAAGGTGATTTTAGGACAGTTGGGTAACATTTAGATCAAAATATACCTTTTTTCAAAATACAGTTTGTCTCCTATTTTTCAAGACATTTTTTAATACATAACATTAATAAAATAAAACAACAATAAATTCACTAAAACAACGATATTAACTGTTATTTTTAACGGGATAAATATTTTTGAAAAAAAATTAAAATAATTTGTTTTGTATACCTACTCCTTCCATCCACTTTCACACTTTTTCCATAATTTTGAATAAGAATTTCTATGTATCTTATATGAGAAATTTCAAGTGCTTGCCGGCACGTGTTAACGTTAACCGATCTAAAAAAATTGCATTTTCGCTCTTAGGTGGTGGGGGAAATCCAATTGTTTTTACAATAAGTGTCACCCTAATACAAACATAGGTACATCAACAAATGTGGATAAAATATTATGCTTTTGAAGCAAAAATTACAATTTGATAGACTTTATTTTTTCTCGATACATTGCGGAAACACAATTTTTCATCCCTCTTCTGCTGTTAGTTTGCCTTAAATTTAAAAATAAGAAAAACTATTTTTTATTTTATAAACATCAAAATACTCGTTTTCTTATCTGATCACATAAGGAGTCCCATTTAGCTTAGCCGCCCCGGGCCTCTAACAAGCTTAGTCCGCCACTGCAAGTATGCCATTTGATAACTTAAAAAATAAAAATAAAAAAATATGAATACAGCAGACGCTTGATGTAGTGAATCTCAAAATAGTGAACTATCCACAGTAGTGAACATACAAAATTTCATATAAAAATGTTTTTTGTATGAAAATGTCATTTAAGTTGGTTTGAGAACACTGAGCAATTGTTTCTGTTTTTTTTTTTAACCTGAAAGAAAGCTTTGTTTTACGCTTAAATAAGTGTAAAAACATTCAAATCGAACAAAATGTGCATTTTGGATCAAATTCATCACTAGAAAGCCTATTAAAACTCCCGCGTTTTTATAACTTCACTATATCAAGCGTCTACGTATGTACAAGTACATATTACATACACAAAATCAAATCGGAGTGATTTTCTTAAAAACTAATGTGTTATGCACAAAAACTTGGTATCACTTCAACAATAAAAATGGGTATGTCAATTTTGAGTATTTATTTACATAAGAAACCTAGTTTCAAAAAAATCAACAGCTGGGTTTTTGGAATATTGAAAACAAAAATTTTTATATACAATTTTTAAAGATCCAAAATTTCTTTTTTAAAAATTTTGACATTTAAAAGCAGATTTTTCATAAAAATATTGATTGAAATCGGTTAGGTCGTTGGTGAAAAAATCGAAATTCAAAAAAACAGTTATTTGACAGGTACCGTTAATAACAGCTTTTGGTAAATTTTGTTAACCAAAATTTACACTATACTTACAATTATTATACTCTGATTTTTTTGTATCAAAATCGTTAGAGCCGTTTTAGAGATAAATAACCTTTTCTAAAAAAAAATCAATTTCCCCTCTACGTAATCACCAAAATGCTTTTGGCATAGGCTGTAGATCGAGATACAAGCAGACAGGTATACAGACAGACAGCCATCCTTTTTCTTCGTGTTCTATAACATCAAAAAGTGTGTATTTGATTATCTCAAAAAAAAATGTTTGCACGAATCCAACACTGGCCCTAGAGTATCTACATCGCTATTAAATAAAATAAAGAGTTCCTAGAAATATCTGTGTTGAAAGGTTTTTTTTTTAAGGGAAGGAGCAGGTGCGTTCAATAATAGCCATTGTGAGTTCATTCATTGCATACCAATATTTTCATAAGAGTTTTCGGTAATGTTACCTATTGTACTTAAAAAAAGTCATCATTACATAAAAAAAGACTATAACTTTGTTTGGGTAGTCATATAATTTGGTCTCGGTAAAAGATACCCTTAACACATGTATCATGATAAGTTTGTACCAAAACACATATTTCAGTTTGATAGACTTCCCCTTCTTCACCTCTTCAAATGCATCTACACAAACGCATATGCAGGGATTTTTTGCGGACTTTCAATATGCTATAGAGGTTGCAATTCACGTCGATACAAATTTTAATAATTCATGTATTTAGTTTTTCCCATTCGATTTGTGCTATTTTTTTCGGTCCTGCTGCCACATAACGGTAAATATAACAACCAGCAATAGTAAGGACACCAATCATTTCTTATTTTACCACATTTAAAATGTTAACCTTTGTAGCAACCACCGACTTCGACATAGGTACCAAGCTCTTTTAATTAAAAGCTTTTTCGAATTCAACAGCAACACTTTCCTGTAATTTTGCTGCGTTTTGTTAAAAATTATATACATACTCATGTATAGCAAAAGCTTTTTAACAACGTTGGTTGAGACATGACATCTCAACAAAACAATATAAGTTAATTAATCGAAATAAGGTAAGAAATTATTTTATTTATAGAGGATAATTCAGCAATACATCTTGTCGTGCTAACTCCAACAACATAGGATCATCGAAGAACTTATTGATTGATACATCTTCGGAGAGACCTTTCCTTCTTCTTGTCTTAATCATGAACTCTCGGGCTAAGTGAGAAGCAGCTTGAGGTTCAAGAGGCCGAATGATAATTGACTTGTCCAAGGGATCACCTGGAACAATTTGCCAATGATGGAATACTGACAAACAAAATGCTTGTCCCTGAGTATGTGTTCGCAAATCGGTTTCAAAACCAAACGAATCAATTGCAGGTATAAATGCTTTGATGGTATAAATTGGCGAACCAGAAACCGGTGCATCTTGTGTTACGTGGCCTCTGAAAAAGATAAGATATTAAAAACAAGAAAACAATTTGATTAAAATAAAAACAAACCTCCTTCGGGCTAAAACAGTGTACACAGCAGAGACACAATCCGCAGGAGCCTGAACCTCAACGAACAAATACGGCTCCATTAGTCTGGGCGTTGCCATCAAGAACGCAGAGTATGCTACACGACGTGCGGTAGGAATGACTTGACCTCCACCACGATGCAAGGCTTCGCTTGCAATCACTGCATCGAGAATTTTGAATTTAACGTTCCGAATTGGTTCTTCGCAAAGTGGCCCTTCTCTAGTACCCCATTGAAAGCCCTGAACAATAGAATCTTTTACTGATGTTAGCAAATTTTTATCGACCTCTGAGGGAAGGGTGTCATCGACGAGGATATTTGGGCCGGTTGTGTCAGGTCCAAAGGCCCAAATAGAACGCGCTGCCAACAAATCCCAATCGTAGTTGATTTGAAAAAATTCTCCGAGACGTTTTTTATTCCAATTTATTGAAACCACTTCATTTTCTATATCCTCAGCCAAGCCCTTTTCCAAAGGTTCAGAAATCATTGTGATTTTGTTCTTCTTATTCGGTGTCTCAGCAAAGCATTTCAACGACGACGTTTCGACAACAGTTTCACAAAAAGCCACAACTGGATCGGCAACTTTGATATCGATCTCCGAGTACATTTTACGCAAGTCATGCATAACACAATCCAAATATAACTCTCCTGTACCAAGAATAACATGCTCACCAGATTCTTCTACTCGGGTTGACAACAACGGGTATGATTTGTTTACTTTTCGTAAACCATCTAACATTTTTGGTAGCTCTGATGGATTAACTGGCTCTACGGCTATTTTTATTATGCTTTGAGTGTTGAATTTCAGTGGTCGGAAGATATAAAGGTCCTCGATTGCACTAATATCTGCGATAGTTGAAGTTTTAACAATACACTGATCAATACCTTCAATTAGAACCCAATTGCCGGCTGGAACTCGATTAAGCTCAACTTTATAACGAGCTTCATAAACCCATAATCGTCCAACTTGGAGAATTCTCGAATCTTCTTCGTCTTGAAGTGTATAGTTCTCACCAAGGACACGAACTTCTTGGCCAGCATGAAGTGTACCACTTACAACCCGAGCTAAGACCTTAAATGATATTAAAAGTTATTATCGTCGAATATAGGAAAATTGATATCGCGGCAAAGAATGGGTTTAAATTTAATTGATTGGTGCATTCTGATTGACATAATTGCAAAAACAAGGTTAATGGAAAATTCGGTTTTTTAATTTATTGAGCATTGAATGGGTGAGGGGGTGAAGTGCAGTTACTTTAAACTAAGGTAGGTTTGAGAAAAATATTTGTTGGTTAATTTGAGATTATGTGAATGAAGGAAATCTACCGAGTTAACACAACTCTCAAATGAACTCATGCTTTCAACACAATTCTTCGAATCCAAGAATCACCAATGGGATATTCACACCATAACTCGAACTTACCTGGAAGAATGTACAATCATCGGTTGGATACATTTTCGAGCTGTGAACCATCAGTGTTCCATTTTGATTGCAATTCACCATATCCTTATAAATGTCTCCTTCTTTTGGACCAGTATAAATATGATCGACTTTCTTCTTAGCATTGTCCAAAGGTGATTTAATATGTTCCACGCACATATCAACGAATCCACTAAAATCACTCATAAATCTATTGCAAACTAATCGCAATAAAGGTCTAATATTTGTTTTCATCTCTTCCTTGGTTACACGAACATTTAACTCAGCCAAGGTATCTAGAAGTGTTGTATCAACATCGCCTACAACTTGAGCAATAAGTTTGTACATTGGCTCTAGAATAAATTCAACAAAACTACGCTGAGCTGAACTGTGTGGTGGTTTTTTGGTGAATTTACGTCTGAAAATTGAGAAAAGTTTTTTTTTTTTTGAACATTATACTAGAAAATTATATTATATAATTACGATTTATTGTGGAAATACATATCTCCCCAAAGGCGTTTGGCAAATTCCACATAGTTGACTCCTTCGTACGTGTCGGCATATAGCTTTGCAAATGATTTAAGTGTAAAACAGAAACCATAAAGTGAACTAGCAAAACAAACATTTCCAAGAGTAGGTGAAACAACAATTGCTTCATCTCCGTCGCAATAAACACTAAAAACGAAAGAATAAATTGATTTAAGTCGTGAGGAATTCATGAAATCTGTCGTTCTAAGCAATGAACATAAACCAAAATGCGTGACGAAAAGAAGCACAAACAAGCCATATTCATATTCGATTGTAATTCACATTTTTAGGCACTCATTTTTGCTTTTGATTATTCCTAAGTGTAGATGATACTTTCAAGGCGTTTCACATAGGTATATCTTTATCATGGCGCCATTGAGTTAACTTGTTTTTGCTACATTTTAAAAAACTTTATCATTAAAACGCTCGAAATGCTGTTATTACCTCAATAAACTATTGACTTCTTCGACAATATGCTTAAGCTTAAAATAAGCATCCTGGGGTGGAAGCTTTAGCTCCAGAATAAGCCGATCGATCTGAAAATAAATAAAAACAGGAATATATATAAAAATTATGTACTTAAAAAATTTGTTTGCTGAAACTAATTAATGCGTTGAATACGAGTAGACCGAGAACCAACGGTCATTTTTTTCAAAAACCACATGTTGTTTTGAATCTATCTTCTCAGAGACTAACTACAGAAAGTCGGACCTAGAACAACAAAAGTTCAAAATCGCAAGTCTAAACACTTTTCTGTGTACAATCTATAGTTTTAACTTCCCACATCATTTTTTCGCTAGTCACCTTTGACTACGTGCAAGATTTTAAATGGCTGGGTTGAGACGTTTAAAAAAAACGGCTAACGATTTACAGCTTCACTTCAACTTGCGATAAGAAAATAGGTAGGTACTAGGAGAAAAGAAGATTTAACAAAAAAAAACATTCAAACCCACTTTGTTTATGCAAATTGTGATTCCCATCTTCTCTTGGACTGCATGTTTCAACAAACGTTCAGTGTTAAGCATAACCCCTTCCGCAGCATCCACAAAAACTACAACACCATCACACATCCGCATAGCTGCCGTTGCTTCATCTGAAAAGTTAACGTGTCCTGCAAAAAATATAAGACAGTAAGTGAGAAGTTAGAAAAAAAATTCGCTTCTATATAGCTAACCTGGAGTATCAAATATATTCATTAAGAAACTTTTGTGCTTAACATCTGGCAGAACAAGAGTAATCGGAGTAGCTTTAATGCTTACTCCCCGTTCCTGCTCTGTAAACAGAGTATCCGTGTAGCGCAGGGTCCTCTCTTCGGTGGTATCGAACTGAGGATGAGTCTCCCGAATCAGACAATCTACAAAAGTAGTCTTGCCATGGTGCAGATGACCAATAAGGGCGACATTTCTAATCAACGGTGGTGTGTCCATCAAATCAGCCATGAATCTAAGGGCACTCGATAAGACAAACATTTTTATACACAAAATTTGGTGGACTTACTCCATTTCATAGGTTGTATCGGGTAGTTCTTGTTCCTTCAATTGAAACTTCAATTTCTTAACAGGTTCAATGAGAGGCTTATCTAAAGGTTGTGCATCTTCTTCTTGGACAATCGTCTCTACATCGGGACCGTAGACTTCAACTGCTGTAGGATAGTAACGTTTGTCTTCATGCAGAACAACGGCGGTAATTTCTTTATCTTCATCGTTTTCTGGTTCGTCTTCTTCCATAGCGTCATCCTAGAACCATAATGATTGAGAAGTTTATTTGTTTCGTATTTTTTTCATAAATAAAAACTCTTTACATCAACATCGTCTTGTATGTCCGTCTGACCATAGATGCTTTGATCATCGTCATCATCACTGTCCAAGTCAGGACCAATGTAATTACCAAATTCATCGTATAAATCTGAGTCCATCTTCGATGTTCACTTATAAATAGCAAACGTTTGTAAATCTTTATTTTATTTTCGCGGGCGTTTAACCAAACTTTTGGCAAAGGTTGAAAGATTGGAAGGTTCTTCAAAACGAAGATTGTTTTTAAATACTTGAACTGTGTTTATTTAGGAAAAGAAGAAATATTTCCGTTCGTCGTAATATTATATTATGCGTGTTATTTTTGTAAATTGATTTTTATAAAAAAGTTTGCTTTCCGGCTTTCAACACGAAAACGTTTTGTTGAGAAACGCACCTGTCAGATGAATGTCACACGACCTGTGTCGATTTCGAAATAGGGGTATCAAGAAAAGGAATAGAATTATGTTAAGGGGATAAACACACTTTAATATCGATTTAAAAAAAAAGTAAATGCAAAAAAAGTGCGCTTTCTAGCATTTTGCAAACGATTTCTCTTTATTGTGTGCAAAATTTTGCAAAAGAACTTAAATTGTGAGTAAAAATGTTGCATTAAAATGTTCCATTCATATAAGCTATGACCAGAAAAGAAAATTCGAATGAATTTGTTTAAGAAATTCCATGTGCAAAATGTTAACGCAAGTTCACGCAATCTTATGCAATTTAACAGTAGCTTAGGACCCGTTGTACAAACGTGGTTCAAATTTTGATCCGTGCTCCAAATATTTTCACTGGCTGACTTTGGCGTAATTACTGAGGTTCAACGATGGTTCAAGGTTCAAGTATGTTATAGTAGCCAATTTAAAGTCGGTGAGATAAAATTGCTGAACCACGAGTTAAATATTAGTCCAACTGGCCCTTAAAGTGCATCTACACTACCCCACAAAGTATTAACACACATCAGAACCATCGCTGAACCTGGTTCAAGGTTGTTCAAGTATACGAGAATATTGTGACGCTTAAAAATATAATCAGCCATTTTATAGTATATATTCAGTTTGACTACTGAGCCAGTTCAGTTGCACAAACGTGGTTCGATCCGTATAGTTCAGCAATTTAAACTCACTGAATTCGGTGATTTGACTGAGGTTCAAGGATGGTTGAAGAATGTACATAATTAGGCATTTTCACCATTTTCACTTACTTGAACCTTGAACCGTTGAACCTCAGTTAATTTACCAAAATCAGTGCGTTAAAATTGCTGAACCACGGATCAAACTTTGAACCACGTTCGTACAACTGGCCCTTAAAAATATGAATTTTGAAAAGCAGAATTTTGAAACTGGGTTAAACGATGTTTCAAGCGTGTAACCCGACGAGCGAGTACTCGCTAGTGAGTTGTGTACATACATTACCCTCAGAAGTTGGCTACATACACTGCCTGTCAAATTCGTAGTTTGCATTCCACTTTGCCTCCCACTTGCTTTCCACTTGCATTCCAGTTGCTTATCTCCCAACTTGCTTCACTACTGGCTTCAAAACTTGCATGCCAGTTGATAAGCAAGTTGCTTGGGTTTGTGTTGGTAAACAAATGTGTATTTATTGCAACTTGCTTCCCAGTACTTGCTCGTGTGGCCTCGGGGCCAAATTACTCACCACTCTCCTCGCGTCTCAGCCAGTAACAGGGTTCGGCAGTACTATTTCGTAGCATATTTGGAAACATAGTATTAAAACTTAAGTTTATTCACATTTTCTTTCACAAAATATTAATCAAATAAAAATTGGGAGTCCATGACCAGTCCTTAAGAACTCAAATTTGCTATTTGCGATCTAAAAAATGTTTGAAGACGAATAAAGCCGGAACCACACTTGCCTCGTTTGGTGTGTTGTAGGATCTTATTTCCGTTCAAGAAGAAAGTCAAAAAAACTGACGAATGAATCGATTAGAGGCTCTCCCAAATCGACGCGTTCACCGACGACAGTTTTTTGTTGTTGTTTACCATTGTTTATCTGTCGTATTTTGTATCGCTGCACACGAAAAATAAAACAAGAGTTCTTACGAAAAATATTGTTCTGTGATAGAAATAAGTTAATGCTCTCCAAAACCAACGCGAAACATTCGTAATGACAACAAAACTTTTGCTTTATTTGTTGTTTTTTGCTAGTGATGTTGCATGGTGTCACTGCGTTTGTTTTTAATGCATTTTTAGATGTGTTTTTTTTTTGCAAACCCGGGGGAATCGGACGAAAAAAACCACATCGGGGCTTAGCGACGCCATTACAGAAGAAAAAAATGGAGTTTCCATACAAACTATCGATAAAATATATGAAATTCATGTAACATAAGGCGTGTTTTTTTATCATCGGGATCTGGATCTGGATCTTCTTTTAACACGTGTTACAAAAACAATTTTCGAAAATTTCCCATTATTTTGTTTTTGTATAACATGTAAAACTTAATCCAGATCCAGATCCCGATGATAATAGCCGTTTTCCTTTGGAGGTGGCGAAGTACTTGCGAGTAGATGAAAACCCTAATCTAGTACTACCAACTGCACATGCTCTCATGCGCGAGTAGATACATTTTACATGGGAAAGCAGTTTGATGTGTTCCATTGAAAAAAGCTGGCAAAGTACTTGCAAGTACTTCGCCACCTCCAAAGGAAAACGCCTAATAAAACATGCCTATAGTTTTTATCTGGGATAAAGTTAATCCCCGAAAATTCTCTGGGCTAAGCTAAGCCCGAAGGGGCTTAATTGTTGTTGTTTTTAATATGTAAATTGCTTAGCCCCGACATCGTTTTTTTCGTCCAAGCGCATTCGGGCAAGGAAAAAACACAGCTTTTATCTCCCCATAAAAAAAGTACCATGTTAAATACAACATTAATCCGTTATAATTCCATATTATTGTTGTATTTTACATGCTTCCTTTTTAGTAATAGGCTTTTCACACCTAACCCCGAGGCCACACGAGCAAGTACTTGCAAGCAAGTTGCAATACATACACATTTGTTTACAAACACAAACAAACCCAAGCAACTTGCTTATCAACTGGCATGCAAGTTTTGAAGCCAGTAGTGAAGCAAGTTGAGAAGCAAGTTGGGAGACAAGCAAGTGGAAAGCAAGTGGGAGGCAAGTGGAATGCAAATTACGAATTTGACAGGCAGTGTATGTAGCCAACTTGCTTGCAAGTACTTGCTCGTGTGGCCTCAGGGTAAGCCCAAAACCGGTTTTCGACGAAAACTCTTCCAAAACTCAAAAACCATTCACACCGAACATTACACGTTTTAGTTTGACATTCCAGTTTTTTTTTACTCCAACCACCGAAAATTTGCTTTTCTCTTTTAGTTTTCTTCCATTTTCTGATAATAAAAACGGTGTTTATTTATATAAATAGGATTCATTATCAAAAATTTGAGGTGCCACAAACAAAAATTATCATTTTAACATAAATAAAATAACTTTGAGATTCGAGTTTTATGAGAGAATTTCATCAGCTGTTTTCATTTTCTTTGAAAGCATTCCATCAGTTTCTTTTTTGACATTTAATTAGGCGCTGAACTTTAAAAAAGTTATGTTTGTTTCGCTCATCTCTGAATTCAAACAAGTTTTCGACTGGTTTTATATAAAACTTGTGTTTTACGAAAACCTGGACCCATGTTCTGTAACTCCGGCGATAACTTATCGCATCGTTAAAAAATGAAACGATTCATTCCTCGCTTATCGCCTCTGGAAAAATTTGCGTTTCTATAACTCGATGAGATACGCTTAAACTTTCTCGGGAATTTCCACTGGAAGGCGATAAGTCTCTCTGTCATTTTGACATTTTAAAACAAAACAAAAAAAGAAAGTGACATTTTTAAATTTTAATTTGTGATCTATTTAAAAAAAAAATAGAAAAATAGTTTGATTCCATACTAGGCTGTGAAATATTATTTCAATTTTGGCAGCAACAAATAAATAATCGAAGTTATTAAAAAAGCTCAAGGACGTCAATGAAGACGGAAACATCCACGTCGCGTCGGCCAGGACGAAGTGTGAAGAAAAGGTGAAACTACAGAAAACTTTTTTGTCCAAAATCCAAAGCAGGGATAGTAGATCCACAAATAGTAGTTCTGCTCCCAAGCTTGAAAGAAATAAGAAACGGACAAAAATTCTATTGAAAGTATCCAAGTCCACGTCGAATGCATTCCCCGCTTCCTTTACTGTTCGAATAGGAAAATGGTTGTAAAGTAAGTTTTTCTTTCGGGATATTATGTGTCTTTAGTGAATGATATTTTTGTCTACGTACATACATATTTGTAGATTCAAAACATCAAGGATCGAACGAAAGAAAAAGCCTCCGAGGGAATGCTGTCGCAATACGATGTGAAGTAATTCTAATGGATGAATTTTTGTGCTTGTGATGAGTTACAATACTATTTTTATTTTTTAGATGAAAGCCAAAAATAATAAAGAAAACATAGTTTCTCTAGCAACATCTGAATTGGGATCATTGCAAACTTCAAATGAAGAAACGCCCATTTAAACAAAGCTTCGCATAGCCATCATAATAATAATCGGCAGTAGTTGTTCATTGAAACGGAAGCACAAACTGAAGGAATTGAATACAAATAAAATCAAATTCACAAACACAATTTGTTTAATAAAACTGAAAGAACATTTTTTTCATATTCTATTATTAGAAAATAACTTCTATCATTTTTTTTGGTTGAAAGAAATGTTCGACTACTGGGAACTAGGCATTTTGCAGCTTTTGTTTTTTTTATAAAAAAAGTAGTTATAGTTACTAGAAAAACCTTAAAAGTTATAACTCGTGGTTCAGCAATTTTAACTCAACGACTTCGGAGAATGGACTGAGGTTCGACGATAGTTTAGGCATGAAATTGGCTACTATAAGATACTTGAACCTTGAACCATCGCTGAACCTCAGTAATTCGCCCGAAATCAGCCAGTAAAAATATTTGAACCACAGATCAAAATTTGAACCACGTTTGTACAACGGGTCCCAAGTGTTCGATTACTGGGGACATGACCCTAAATATATGTACATAGGTTACCTTCATATACATAATCTACCTAGGTGTAAATAAAACCAATCAATATTTATTTTATTTTATTAGTTGACTACACAAATACATATCTTGCTTTTCGTTTGATTAATTTTTTAGTTATGTTACATTTCACAGTTCCCTACTGACTACTACTACCTTCACTGGGCAAGATGCTCAACATCACCAACCACAAACCACATAAACAATTATTTTCATTGATTGATATGTCGCTACATTATTTGTGGACACATATTTTTGTTTCTGTACTAGTTTTTTTCTGGAATTATCATAATTCGAGAATATACTTCTTACCAAGAGTGAAGATAGCATATGTTAAACGTTTAGGATTTTACCACGATATCAGAATAAATAAATGCCTTCGACCTTTTTTTATAGAATTTTTAATACAAAGCTTCAACTAAATTTGGTTTTGGATTTCATCTGTTTGGGTTCTCCAGGCAGCGACTCCATGGAATTCTTTTTCTCTTTAAAGTTCTTAGCTTCTGTTCGTTTCAATAGCTATGAGATACATGATGAATTTAAGCTCCGTCAGCTTTTTTTCGCTTAATATTTTTCTAGATCTTCCTCTAACATTATATCTGTCGTCTAAAAATGAAAGAACATTAAGCTTAGAGTGCAAAGAACTATTATTTCGAATATTTTACCTATAATTTCTCAAATTCTATTCATGTTGCTTGGTTTTTCTTTACGTAGAAAAAACTCTTGATTGTGTTTCATGGCTATTTATTAGACGAGTCAAAATAAACATAGATGTACATAAACAGCGATTCACATTTTTTACAGTCCGGATTTTTTTTTTAGTTTATTTACCACTGGTGCTTTTAGAACTTGGGAAATTACATTGCATTTCGTCATTCACCGCTACTGCTAAAAACTTTTTTTTTAATACCGCAAATATATCAAACCAATTATGTTTTATGAATAATGACACTCTTCACAAAATAAATGAAAATGTGTAAATTAAAATTTTTAGATTTGATTTCATTATTCACATCTCATTTACTTGCCTGCTCGGCAGTAGGTGATAATATTTGACGTTTGTTATGAAAAAGTTATCGCCTTTCGAGCTTACAGAACACCAATTTATCGAACTTTCCAGTGATTCTCATTCCATAGTGTTTCATGCGATAAAATTATCGCCTGTCAAGGTTACAGAAACCCGATGATGCGATAATTTGGCTTTTGTTCCATTACAAAGTTACAGAACATGGGTCCAGGACCCATGTTCTGTAATTATCGAATCGATAAAAATAGTCGAGAAACGGTGAAAATTGGAACGAAATTCATATTATCGCATCATCGGGTTTCTGTAACTTTGACAGTCGTTAATTTTATCGACTGGAACAATCGGAATAGAAATCCTGGAAAAATTCGATAAAATGGGTTTCTGTATCCTAGAAAGTCGATAAGTTTTTCATTTCAAACGTCAAAACTTATCGCTTGCCTAAGAGCTGGCGAGTAAATGAAAAAGTTATAAAATAAATTGAAATAAAAAGTTTAAAAATGAAATGGATCCAACAAAAAAGGTAAATAGATAAATGTAGGCTTTTTGATGAATGTATTTATTTTTTGTTCAAGAATAACGATATCCTTTCAAAAAACTTATTATACAATTTAAATAACATAATAACTTGTCTAAATTTCTGTTCTTCAGACGATTTATGCTCTGCACCAGACAAATCCGGAAATCGCCAAATAGTGTAACGACAAATACGAATAGTTGCATTTAATTTTATAAAGACAGCAGGCGTTTTGCCACTCTTCAAAAAAAAAATTTTGGTGACAAAGATTCAAGAGCTTATACGAAAAGCGCTTAAAGATGTAAGGTGTTGGTAGAGAAGATAATCTATTAGAATGTACCAAAGTCAAGAATTATTCCTTTTTTCATTATATACTCTGAAA
The DNA here is from genome assembly GCA_963921185.1 of Dasysyrphus tricinctus. Classification (NCBI taxonomy): domain Eukaryota; kingdom Metazoa; phylum Arthropoda; class Insecta; order Diptera; family Syrphidae; genus Dasysyrphus; species Dasysyrphus tricinctus. Next base: position 52,728,936 of record OY992530.1, on the reverse strand, counting down.
AGCATACTGGGCTATCTTCATGCAGGCTTCCCAGTTCTTTGATAAACCAAACTTTGCTGTGGAATGCTTAGATAAGGCCATAAGATCAGCAAGAAGCAATGGTGCAGTATCTTGACTCGCTGTTGGACAAACGAAAGACTGTGATCGATCCTTGTAATCCGATCATTGAGTGGGTGTTGAGTGCAGAAATGCTGTTCGATCATTCCTTTATTGCTAACATTTTTCATTTTTTGTGATTACATTTATTTTTCTTTTCATTCCAGCCGTTATATATAATATACACTGATTCAAACCAATCCATTATAAGCTTCCGACCAACGTCGAAGCTTGAAGCTCGCCTCGCAAAGAAATACCAAATCGATGAGAAACTCACCCCAAATCTAAGTTACTCCAAATTCTGTTCATATATATGTACTACTTCTATAAGCGATTCAAGGATGGCATGGCGAAGAGAGCCTTGACTCTTTGCGTGTGCTTGTAAAAGATGCAGCAACCACAACAGTTTTGAAATATGATCTCGTGGCGAATATTTCGTCGCATGGCGATCGAGATGAGGCCTTATATTGGGTCAAACTCTACCAGCCTCCCACCGAAAACGCCATACATAATCCGCAGCAAGAATACACAAACAAGATGCTAGGTCGCAGGAAGCCTTACCAGCAATATTTAATTTTCATTTTCGCTTAAACTATTTTCAATTCGGCTTAGTTTCAAAAGACATCTGAAATAATTCGATTTGTTTTATTATTTAATTCAATAAAACTAACATCATCACATGCAATCTTCATATTTTTTTTTGTAAAATGAATCATTCCTGAGCAAAAATTTGTCGCTAATTAACTTTATAAATGCACTGAGATTATTGCAATACGTGTGGCCGAATATCGTTTTTCCAACATAATGGCTGTTTTCCAAAATGCAGTACTGCGCATCATGATTTCTTAAATTTTTTATATTTTTACTTTCTTAATACAATTCAACATTAACTGTTGCAATGCATTAAATAACCACAACACTGAATTAAAGCGCATTTTCTTACGTAAATTTATCTCAGAATATGACAATTAAAAATAAGATGCACTGCAGTACTGCATTTTGGAACTCAGCCAATTATTTACTTAATTAACTTGAAATAGTCAAGCAAAAAACCATAACTTTGGAGCTCGTAAATTGGCTTAAGAAAATTATTCCGATACCATTGATAGCATACAGATGTAGGATTTGAATAGCATCAATCTTTGAAAAAAAACCAACAAGGTTGTTTTAGTGGAAAGCTTTATTTTGATGCATTTTTCACATACGTGGCATAGGGTCTTTTAAACTGCGAAAAGATATCTCCGTGTAGTAGCCCTTCGTCAAATCACCCCCTGAGTCGAGTTTGATGATAACTTTAGAAAGAATTCGCACTGCTTCTGGCACAATATGAAAGCCTCTTTGTTTCAAGGAATTACATTCATGCTTGTGCATGATCCAGGATTGCATTTGGCATGCTCGATTAAAGTAGAAAACATACTGCCGGTTAGAGCACTTCAGAACCTTAAAGATAATGAAAAAGCATTAGTGCAACCTCAACCGCTTTAGCAGGAAGTTCTATTTCAAACTTACCTTGCTGAACAATTGTCACATGGTTCTTTTGTTGAAGAATCAGGCTGAACCTTATTATCCTCACCGCCAAGGTTGGCATCACCACTGGTTTTTCTTTTTTCGTCCTAAAGGAAGGATAAACAGTTACGATTAAAGAGAGCTTATAGTTTCATTTTAGATAAACCACTTACTAAATCGCCTTGAAGCTTTACTGTTCGATCACTGGTTTTATTGTCGTCTTGGTTGGATCTTAAGAACATTTTTGCTTTTCCGTCCAAATAGTATTCAAACTATTCAAGTCATGGCCGTTCTCAGCCAAAATAATGCTATATTTAGCCGCACGCTGACGGTGTTGGATTATTGCCTTAAATCGATTCAAAGAGGAGCTAGTTTGTGCATAGTACTTCATGTATTTTTTCACCATCTGTTGGTTTCCCATCGTTGTTATTGTTTGTTAGGCAAAATACAAAATAAAAAGGACATTTTGGCACGAATCCTAGTGCTTCCACCGAATAAATCCGATTTACTATTCGATCGGCGATGGTTCCTTCACTGTTTTTTGTCTTTTGTTTTTGGTTAAATAGTTTTGCTGTTCTCGGCGAATATATTGGTGTCCATTTTTTGTATCGATATTCATTGATGAATAATTTAAGTACACATCACTTTTTGTTAATTTTGTGTTAAATAAAATTCAAGAAATAATAAGGGTATTCATGAAACATCGTAAAGTCGTCGTAAACGTGGTAAAGTTTTAAACTTCGTAAATCTGTCAAATTTTTCATACAAATTGTGACAGAATTACGAAGTTTTAATCTTTACAACGTTTACGATGAGTTTACGCTGTTGTATGAATACCCATAATATTCATTCCACAAACTACGATAATAAAAAAGGAATTATTTTGGTTTTGAATTGTCAATATGACAGTTCAACTTATCGCCTTCCAGTGGAAATTCCAGCCAGAAGAGTTCGGAAATTGAGCTTATCGCGTTCAGTTACAGAAACCCAATTTTTTCCAGAGGCGATAACTGAGGAATGAGTTGTTTCATATTTTAACGATTCGAAAAGTTATCGCCTGAGTTATAGAACATGGGTCCTGAAGTTACAAGAAAATGTATGGCAAAACTTGTGTTTTCAATTAGGTTTTTCTCCAAAACCGATATTTTTGCGAAAACCGCGTTTTGGGTTCGGTGTGAAAAGCCTATAAGCGAAGATAAAAATGTACTAAAAGACAATTAGGCCTATTCTGCCACATCTGTTATTCTGCTATGAATTTTCTGTTATGAATCATAAAAGATTTTCAGCATAAAAGATCTTTTATAATTCCTATTCAGGTGTTCGAACTTTTATAAAACTCTGTTATAAAACTTCGAAAACGAAATCAGTTAACGAACAGACCTACAATCTGTTGTCATAATCAGCTGTTCTGTTATGAATTTCGTTGAAAAAGAAAATTGGCAAACATATTTTCATTTATTTTTCCTGTGTTGCATCTTAAAAGAGACATAGAAACTTTTCCTACTCGCTAGTCAACTGGCTTGCCCTTTTCGAGGCCAGTTGGGAAGCGAATAGAGTGTCGAGTGATTTGACAGTTAATGTATGTACCCAACTCGCTAGCTAGTACTCGCTCGTGTGGCCTCCGGGTAAATTACGGACCAAAGGGCAATAATTATTTATTACCTGCGTACTGGGCCTAAATATAACAAATGTAACGTTTCCTTAAATCAGTCTGGAGTTTAGTACAAAGTTTCTGACAACTTATTTTTTCGAAATTCGAATAACGTGTGCGAACTGTCAAACGCTCTAAGGTGATTTGTTTTTTTTTTTTTTTATAAAAAAAATAAATATAAATACATTTTAAAGTAACAGATAAATTCAAATGCCCCCAAAGAAAATAAACTTACAAGCGAGTGCGAGTGCATTAAATGCAAAAACAGCTGTTGGCAAAAAGAAGGCGCTACCAAAACTCAAAGTTATTCTTGCAAATCCCTACAAACCTAAATAGTAATAATATCATTAACATTTTATTCCATAAATCTTACATATTTCTTTTATTTCAGTGAAACACTCACCGATAATGAACTATCTCAATTCAAAGAGCTTATATCCTCCGAAATCAAATCATCAGGAATGTCGGGAAGACTTTTTGCACGTCAAAATAATATCCAATTAGGACTGGGTAGTTCGTTGCGTGCCATAAGAAATAAGAAGGCTTCCTGTGTTCTTGTGTCACAGTCAATCAAACCCAATTTCATCATTCACCAAATTAGATTCTTTGCAAAACAAACAAATAGTACAGTGCCTGTATTCATAGTCGACGATTGGGACAAGATGACTGCAGATCTCTTCGGCGTAAGATCGTTGATTGTAGTGTTTTCCTCTAATATATCTAGAGAACTGGGAAAATGGATAGCAAAGCGAACCTTGCTTACAAAAGCAAACCAAGGGCCAACTAAAAATGAAGAACCAAATATACCAGATTTGCGGCAAGCCGACGACGACAAAAAATTCAATTTGAATTCCATGTACCTTACAAAACCATCTAATGGTAGTCGCTCTTTTGTCCCAGATGTTGTAGTAAAATCTAAACCACTACCAACACTTGATTCAAAAGACTGGACTGGGGACTTCATATCATTTTCGAATAAGAACGAAACAATGGATGAACTAAAAATGGACATGGATGAAGTTGATGAAGAATTTATGAGAAAACAAGACAGAGCCCTTGACATCTTAGAAAAAGTTGCAAAGAGAAGTCTGAAAGTTGATATCAAACCTGAACCTAAAGGAATTAATAAGTGCAAGGATGACACACTAAAACCTTCGATAAACAAGAAGGGACCACATAGTGATAAGGAGGAATGGGAGAACGACACGTCATACATTTCACTGGAAGTACACAAGATTCAACCCAATCCCAAACGAAAACCGAAAAATAAAAGAAAGAATAAAAAGCAAAAAAAGTTAGCTTAACGGTATATTAAAATAAACAAGAACTTATTATTCTTTAATAATTGAGATGAAAAAAGGGCTAAGTAACATTTTTTATTTTTCGGCTGCGTATCCAAAGCTATCCATCCGGATTTGTTTGTGTTGTTGTTATCCTAGGTATGTATCCTGGACTTCGGGGCAATTTTCGTGTCGTTTGACTTGCTGCCTTAAAAAAAATGTTTTTTTGATGTCCATCATTCAATACTTAAGTCTTTTTGAATATTACTCTGTTTGCCTGTCTTGAAAATAGTAAATATTACCAAAGGTACTCGTTAGGAAAGTATGAAAATATAGTTCTTAAAGATTGAATTCCAATCTTTTCTTGTCGCAGTTTTTAAAAATCTTTTAATGAATTTTCAACGTGAACAAGGATTTATCTGTTGATGTGCATCAGATCCAGACCACAATGGCAGTTTTCATTTTCCGTCAGCAAGGGAACAAAAAATTTTTCAATCCTTTTATTTTTTGTGAGGGCCTTTGTCATACGATATCTAGACTTTTAATGAAAAAAGATAGGTACTAAACCAACTCACCAATATCTCAGCAAATAAATGATGTTACAATATTCAAGGACGGTTTCGAAAATTTTCTGAAATACACTATAGGACCTTAAGCTATTTTTTTCTATTCTTAACAGTTTATTTCAAAAATAAAAAAACTTGAACAAAATAATTTTAAGTAATTTAAAAAAAAATTTATTGACATTTTTTGGAACATCTTTTATTTCATTTCAAATCCAAAAATTTTTAACCAATGCAAAGTGTGAAAAAATATGACCTAGTATCTTTGTATATAAAATCTATAGTACTATCATCAGCCAATTTTTTTTATTTGCATAAGCCTTCACCAGGCGGCGCTAATATGGAAATGTATTTGATATTTGAGAGTTGAAATAGAAGAAAAATGTAAAAGCAAAATGAAAAAGTCGTAAGAGAGGGTTATATTACATTGATTCTCGCAACAATAAGGGGAGCAAGGGAGACAAATGAATCAGTTGCTGGTGCCATACTAACGACAAGAATAAATGAAAGGAAATAAAAATAAAACAAATTGCTTTCTATGACTCGATTGTGTTTGTATGTGAGCTTGAGGTATAAGTTATATGTTTGTTTATAGATTTATACGTACATACATAATGTAGGTAGGCATGTAGATTAAATTTTCGTTTATTATTTTAATTTTGTCTTTCAAATCTTGGGTATTTTACTTGAAATTTTTAATCTTTGTAGCAATGTTGCAACTTTTCACCACATCTATGAAGGAATTATTTAAGGACATGTTGGGATATTTTAATTTTTTGTATTTACCTTAGGTAGGTAGTAGGTATTTTATCAGTTTTTTCCAAATTTTATTATAACATTATGATAACAGTCCTACGATAACCATTAATGGAATTTAAACCATCATCGCGTAAAATAAAGAGTATATTAAGTTTTTGTTAGGAAAAAATGCATTAGGTAGTTTTATTTTGAATAGTTTTGTTTTGATCTATTGCTATTGAAAAAAAAATTTATTTTAACTATTTATGTATTTGTTTGTTTAAATTTCATGTAACTCCAGAAATAATTTTTGTTTAATCACTTATGACACACACTATTGGTTAAAAGTAGACAAGAAAAAAAATCCTACGGGAGGGGGTTTTATTTTCCCCCGCTTGGACAGAAGGAGCAGTTATATAAAAAAAAATAGTTAGGTACCTAGGTACTTAGAATGGAAAAAGTATACCTATTAACAAACAACCACTTACAGTAAGTCTTCTACTTGGCTGATTTATTTCAGTAGTATATAGAATTTGTATTATAAAACCTTCTTATATAGAAACTATGCCTGGCCCAGGGCAAAAAAACTTCCAGCTTAATGATTAGGAATTCTAATCTTGTTGGATATAGTAAAAACTAGATGAAATACATAAAAGAACAATGTTCGAAAGCATGAAATTGATTTAAGAAAAACGAATGTCATCAAATAAAAATGTATGTACAATACGTGTACATAAATACAAAAATATTAATTAAAAATTAAATAAAAATTTGGCTTTCTGGTTTTGAAATTCAACACTTTTGTGAGACAAATATTCTAGAAAGATATAGGTACTATTACCATTTTATTATTTTTTTTTTTGACCCTTCACCGTTAGTTTAAAAAAAGTACTAAACAACGACTTTTTTTGGTCTTTTCGTAAATCTTTTGTTTCCTTGCAAATATTGATTGCACGGCTTGCGTTGGTATGCATAATTTTAGACTTTGAAATCATCAATATATTTTCATGTGTATTTAGATATTTAGATATTTATTCAGTTAAATCAAATCTCTTACAAATAGACTGTACAATCTTTTAATTTTCCTGTAAATTTTCAAATAGATTCATGGAACCGTTTTTTCACACCAAATTTTCAAAGTTTTACAAACCAGTTAAAGGAACGAATTGTGTTGTTCCTAAACAATGCGTAGTCGTTATCAAAATGACAAGAAATTCATCAACCCGTTTTTGAAATATTGAATTTTCAAAAAATAAAAATCAACTTTTATCTTTAAACGCGATTTGCGGCTAAACTAAGCGTCCTAGAGGCATCAAAGTTTACATCTTTAAACTTGATTTGCGGCTAAACTAAACGTCCTATAGCGACTTATAAAATGCTTCGTGATCTTGGAATGTGCCCGTTCCCAAAAATCAAAATAAAATTGGTTAAAAGTTTTTTCCAAAACTTTCAAAAAAAATATTTTCAGTTTTTTCGGCTAAACTTTAGCAATTTTTGTTGTCACCCAACCTCGCACCCACCCCAAATGATATAATGGCCCCAATCAGGGGGGTTGCAGGGGGGTAGCATGCCCCCATACACACCTCGGTATTTATTCGTGTGTATTTTAGAGCTGTGTCAATCGTGATTGATTCGGTCTTTGTGACCCGTTCTTCACAAAGAATGATTGATTGCAATCACAGCAGACCGAATCAATCGATCCCAATGTCAATCATTTGAGTTTTCAAAGAGCGAGATATGTTTCGTTCATTCCACTCTTTCTCTATCAATCCATTTCCACACCAGAATACTGAACGAAACAGAAACACATACAATCTCAATCTCTATCTACGTGAATGAAAAACATAACACACCACAGGAGAAAGGAACATAAATTGATATACATATATCTACATCTACCAGCTTAGCTACACTTCATTTTCTATTCTCTCTCTCGTATTTGTGTTCATTTTCTCTTCATTCATTATGAATTTTGTCTATATCTCTATCGACTATGAGCAATATTTGGTTTTGGAATCATTTGATTGAGATAGAGATTGAGATTGAGTTGAACGATATCGTTCATATCGTTCATTTCGTTCATATCGTTCATACGTTCATTTGAGATTTGACCGATTGGAATTGGGATCCATTGTGGGCAAAGACCAAATCAATCTCATTGGCATTGTGAACGAATAGATCTTGTTAATAATTAAGAGATGATTGAATACAACAATGCAGTTCTTTTTTTTCAATGCATTTGCATTTAACGAAACAAAAAAATAATTCAGGTGAAAGTTTTTGTGTTTTTGGAGTTAAGGTCTACTAAAAAAAATGATGCCTATATGAATATTTTTATTTATTTTTTCTAAGAAATAAATTCCTCTTTAAATAAGGATTGAAACAGACTGTAGTTTGTATGTACTATTGAAAATGTGTTTTTTTTAAACATGCCATAATCAAAGGAATGATTGATGAAATGAACGATTGAAAAGATCGAATCTTTGGTCTAGTCAATCATTGATTGATTCGGTCTTTTAAAATGAACGATTGACACAGCTCTAGTGTATTTGCCACCCAAAGTACTGTTGCTCAAGAAAACTTGACATTGGTGCTCAACTAATGCATCGCATTATACGAAAAAATCGACTTCAATCTTTAAACGCAATTTGCAAATTGCATAGGAAAGAAAAATATTAATGAGCTGTCACATAGTAGTAGAAACGGCGGGATTTTGATTGGCGGGATTTTGATTGGCGGGATTTTGATTGGCGGGATTTTGATTGGCGGGATTTTGATTGGCGGGATTTTGATTTTCGGGATTTTGATTTCCGCGATTTTGAAAAACGGGATTTTGACACGCGGGATTTCGACATACGGGATTTTGATCCGCGGGATTTCGACCCCAACCCCTTATTTTGCACTCCTTTTTCATTCCAACTGTGTCAAACTGGAAAAGTGCTGCAAAAGCAATGCTAAGAACATCCAAACGAAAACAGACCTAAAGCAACCAACCACCCCAAACAAAAATTCGTTTTTATACCCACCCCAGCACAAAAATATTCGGATCGTATGCTGAACGGCAGCAGCAGCAGCCAAGCATGAGCAACAGCAGCCGTCAATGACAACCACCTACGTGCTTACATATTCCAACAACATCCAACAAAAATAACAAAAAACGAAAGTAAACAAAACAACCCAAAAATATACACACTAAATGACAACGAAAATTATACCTAACAGCAGCATTCTTCCCCCACCAAAGCATTTTTGCGACTGAAATCTGATAAAAACAAAACACGAAAGAAAACACAAAAGTAAAATAAACAAATAAAAAGATTTAAAGTAACCATGGTTACAAATACAATCTTACAATATAACTTGCAAGCATATATTTTGTTGTTTGTTTCCAAATACATATTTTTTCTTTCCCAACGATAGAAAGAAAAACAATCATGCTTTCATTTCAGCTCACATCAGAGCCAAATACGCATACACACTCAACTCTCAACCTATTATTCATTGACAAAACCAATACCTTTGCAAAAAAAACAAAATTGCTTGATTTCTTGCCTCCTTCCAACTCTTATAAAAAAGGTATACAGCTCTCTCATTATTTTATTATTACACTTTATTCTTCATTTGCCATATTCTTAAGTTTATAATTCAGCTGTACACAATTAGTTAGGCTCAGCACCAGTAATTTCATAAGCCGTCACTTGGTTCGTGCCAGTCGTTCGTCACCCATGATAGTACTATAGATTCTATATACAATGCTAGTATTCTAATTTTTGTTTTAATTTTTGATGATGGACTACATCATGTTTAGGAACAGCACCATCTGTTCGTTGATTTGCTTTGGAAATCTTTGATCATTTGGTCTGAAACAGTTCAATGAATTAGTTTTTACTCTGACGGGTATGAATGCTTAAAGCGAAAATCAAGCATGAAAAACAAAAACTTCTTCCTGTAACGATTGATATGTCTTTCTATGTAAAGAAAAAAGACTACCTTGAATGGGATTTTTGTGGTTAAATGGAAATCTACACAAGTGCAGAGCATCATGCTGCCAATTATGCATCAATTTATATTGAATAATTTTTGAATGAAAAACAACAACTTGTGTGCGTTACCACTAAGTATATGGGCTGGAGTTAAGGCTACAACTATTGGAAATAAAGAAACACTGGGTTATTATTCGTTACTTGTATCTCCCAGAGTATGGTCGAAATTCGACCTGACTGTTAAGGCGGTATTACACTATCATATATATATGGCTTAAGCTGCCATATAAAGTATGGCAAAGGTTTTCAATATATGACAAGTTGTATTACACTATGCCATACATATATGACCAATTTATATGACAAACGGCTTCGTCAAATAATTTTTGTTCATATATATGACAAAGCTAAATTTGGCTATCACACTAGCTTTGAATTATCAAATATATGAAAAACAAATTATTTGACAATAATGGAAATTAATTTGTCAAAATAAATAATAATTTAAATTGGTTTAATAAATCCTTGCTGCTTGCTCTATAATTGTCACTTTTTCTCTAAACTGGAACCGAAAGATGCAAAAATAAATTCCGCCAATAACATAAAAATAATTTTTTTTTTGTGTTATCAAAATTATTATTATAGTCCGACAACAGACCGTAAGATTACCTATGTATGTATTTCATCGCGGCCACGCAAAAATTGGATGTCAACCGATAGCTTAAGTCCAAACATTTACAAAACTACTGGTCGGACAAGCTTTATCCGGTCACAATGGTTAGAAAATGCACTTTTCGGGTTGCATTTTCCGGTAAATGTAGGTACCTATGTATGTATAATGTAAGCAGCTTATATAAATGGGGTATCAAATAAAAGCTAAGACTGTCTTCTACATGATACCAATGGTCTAACAGACTTTCTTGGGCTGCTGCGACAAGTCTGACCATTTAAAAAAAAAATTCTTTTTTAACACTGTGTTTTAAATGGACCGGATGGCTCGCTCGCGTATGGACAGCTTAAGCTTAGGGTTTGCCTATAGGACTGGCCATGCTACAAAATCTCGATACGTCATTCTTTAGTTTTTTTATATAGACTGTAGTAAATAGCCGTTCACCCAATTCAAACCAGAAGTCAGAACCAAATGGTGGTCTCAGATTCCGTGATATGGGATCCCATCAGGGGAAACTGAGTAAAATCATATAAAATGGCTAGGAAAGTGGCCTTAACAACTTTCTTTTCATTTTCATTCAAGAATGCACAAAATTCCTAATTTTAGAAAAGTGGTCCGACTCGTGGTAACAGCCCAAAAAAGTCTGTTCGACCACTGGTATCGTGTAGAAGACTGTCTTACCCCGAGGCCACACGAGCAAGTACTTGCATGCAAGTTGCAATACATACACATTTGTTTACTAACACAAACAAACCCAAGCAACTTGCTTATCAACTGGCATGCAAGTTTTGAAGCCAGTAGTGAAGCAAGTTGAGAAGCAAGTTGGGAGACAAGCAAGTGGAATGCAAGTGGAAAGCAAGTGGGAGGCAAGTGGAATGCAAATTACGAATTTGACAAGCAGTGTATGTAGCCAACTTGCTTGCAAGTACTTGCTCGTGTGGCCTCCGGGTTAGCTTTCATTTTATACCCCATTTATATAATTTGCTTATATTATATAGGTACATTCAGGTTAGGTTCATTTAGCGCCACTTATGCTGAATTTACCATAGTGACAAAATGCAATTGTTTCTACCATTTTCTATCTATTTTTTGTCAACTAACACGGTTATGCCACCTAATGGTTAACATATTGCATTCTTTACCAGCATAAATGCATCAAACAAATCAAACCGAGGTCTTCAATAATAATTACTATAATATGGATCAAATCAATAAAGAATTCTTATTTAATTTGATCAATATGCCAATAATAAATAAAAAAGTTATATGACAAACATATGAACATATAAAATCAACCGATTTTTATATGAATATATGGCACAAAGCTTTCAAATATATATGACAACGCCTTTATTTCGATATTATACTACATCAAATATATGGCTCTAAATCATGATCATATATATGGTGTCATATATATTTTGTCATATAAATATGTCTATCACACTTATATGACACTATTGGGCCATATTTATATGGCAAATTTGCCATATTTATATGCTAGTGTAATATCGCCTTTATAATGTCTACGGCAACAAATTAATATAAAAATTAAAATCTGGCAGAGGTGGCTATACCTATACATCAGCCAAAGCTTAGACGATCCATTCCGTTGTCTATGTAAAACAACTGAGAAAAAAATGTATATATATATTTATTATGTTTTATAAACGTACTTAATAGTTAAAATTTTGATCAATAGTTCAGCATCTTAAAATCACCGATTTCGTCGAGTTAAATGAGGTTCAACGATGGTTCAAGTATGTTATAATAGCCCACTGAGCCATCATTGAACTTCATTTAACTTGCCGAAATTGGTGATTTAAAATTGCTGAACCACGGCTAAAAATTTGAAGCACGTTTGCACAACAGGCCCTAATTAACATTTTTTTATTAATAAACTTTTCGTGAGTATAGTGTAGAAAAAGTTTATGTATACGACGTTCTAGAAACTTTCAGTTTTAGTCGGCATTTACACCACCCGATTTTTCCTCAGACGATCTTTTGTTCATAGGTGAAGGGAGTAGAAAGTGAGGGGTAACACCCCGACTCCACAGGGCATTCAGATGCCCAACATCGCAACCACAATCCAATCAACAAACAGCAGATTTTTTCTCGCTGGGCAATTCATGTCATGTCGTTTCATTTCCCTCTCACCACTACTTCTATTTTTTGCAATAATAAACGGCCTTTAGACTCCAGATAAAAGTAGAAAGACCTTTTTAAATATCCAGCTACCTCTAGATACAAGGAAAACCAGAAAAAAACTCACACACACGTGAAACGACAAATCTCATGGCAGGCTTTGAACAGCGTTCATGTCTTGTTCAAAAGTTTGTTTTCTTCGACATGTCGTCGACAAGACATGGATTTTTCAGGCTCCATTGGATTTTTATTAAACATGTTCATAGTCTTGACATCGTTCATAGCAGGTGGAGCCAGCATGTAAGGACCAAATCGTCCGTTCCTGCCAAACTCACACGATTTTTCCAGTATGTCTGCGTTCTCTTTTATACTTTTCCCAGAGTCTTGTGTGGTCAGCGTTGCCACTAATCGGAGAATTTTCCGAAGTTGATCCAAAAACAAAATGCATTAAGTAGATTTTTTTTTCGCAGTAGATATGCATTTTCAAATTTGTATTTGTATTTTCGAAGAAGAAATTAATAATAACATATAAGTGATTGAAAATGCATACATAGCTTGCTACACGGCTCATATGCAAGGCACTTAAAGGTTGGGTTTAAGGAGAAAAAACAACAACAATGATGATGAAATTATAAGTGGTTTTATTCTATGTTTCCACCAAAGGTTTATCTCAGATTAGATTTAATAAATCTTTTTGGTGTTTCCACCGCACAAAAAGATTTAAAAAACATTAAATTTGACAGCACCTTCAAAAATGCAAATGGCGTTCCAATTTTTCTTATGAAGTGCGAATGAGACAGAATGTTTGATTCATGTGAAACAATGAAGAACTGAATGCGAGTCTCGAATGAATCGTTCAGCACCATTTAAGAAAAGGTTAGTTCGATTTGTACAACTATTTGTCCTAGGAAGATTTAACAAGATTAATTTCTAATCTTCAAGATTTACGAAATAAATTTGTATGGTAAATCTCCGAGATTTGAAGGAGATTTGAGGTAAATCTTATTAAATCTCAGATTAGCGTCAGGTGGAAATGTAGCATTAATTTTGTTGAATTATATTTTTTTTTTCGGAAAACCAAAAGGTATTTGATTGCCAGTAGATGTGTTTTACGAAAAAGAATGCAATAGGCAACGCTGGTCCTAATATGCCATCTACCTCTGAATGCAAAATGAAAGAGACAGCAACAAAGTATGAAGAGGACAGCAATAGAAATCTGACTGGAAAAATCGTTTCATATCGTTTCATGTAAACATTTCACACGATTTTGGGAAAAATCGTACTGGAAAAATCGGGTGGTGTAAATGCCGACTTAACCGAGAAGAGCACAAAAGTTAGGCGATTGAACAAAATCTCACCGGTCAACCATTTGATGAAATTTTTTGAAAAACACGTTCACACATCACATAGTGTGGACTCAACCAAAAGATTTTTAAATGACACTACAATAAATCTGGAAATTTTGATTTCTTGTGTGAAAAGTAGTACAATAGATTTTTGGAAGGGATGAAAGCAAACTTTCCTACCGCTAAATATTCGAAATGACAACAAAACCATTGTATATCCAATCTATAGTATTCTCATGAAACACGATTTTGTAGGTAGACATTTGGTCGATAGGTTCGCTGTGATCGCCTTACCGAGATCCCTTAACAAAAATTAGTATTACATTTGGACGCATAGATGGCCACGAGCTTTTTTTCTTCATGAGAATACTATAGAATTTATATACAATGACAAAACTTTCGTCTGTCGAAACTAGTTTACATGGCATAAATGAGAGCAATTTTATTTTTTGTATATGACAGAACTCTGGGCTAAAATTGGTAAAAATTTGGCAGTTTTAATCCCAGTTGCACCAAAATTCACTAAAAGTGGTTTTTGCTAAAATGTTTTATATTATATTTATCGGACTGATCAATTTATTTGGGTTGCACCAAGCTCTTTCACGCATTTTTTAGCTAAAATGCAGTCCGTGAACCACCCATGGATCTGTTTATTAAACTGAACGAAAAAATTGAACCAGTGCAAGTGAGATAGCAATAAGAAAAATGTGAAAACAGAATAAACAAATACAAGGTATTCTCATTAGATACAGTCAATGCACCACCACCTTGGTACTTTTTTTGTATTATTATTCATTGTTTTTTTTTTAGAGAAACTATGAAACTATTGCAATAGATACCAACTAATAATAATATTTTTTCGACACACTGCTTGGAAATTATGAATCGATATTTTAAAGCGACGTCATCGAATTCAGAAAATGGATTTCTGTGTGAACAACTCTTCTACGTCTTGCCATTTTTTGCTTTAGTTCGATATCAGATAAATAGGTACATGATAACCAATCTATAATAATTATTCTGAAATTATTTATTTATTTAAGTAGTGAATTATGAGGTTTGTTCCTTTACTTTGAATTTATGTGATTTTCTGTGCATTTCTGCGCATTTTAGTCCAAACTTGTGCCAAAGTTTATATAAAAAAAAAATTGACACAAGTTTGGACTAAAAATCACAGAAACCCAAAGTAAAGGATCAGACCTATAAATAGGAAACATAATACCTTCACCTGCTGTTTTCACTGTTTTAATTTGGAATCAAATAAAATTGAATTATTTTTTTAAAATTTATCTGGATGAAAATGGAACTTTAGTTTATTGGTTCGTTTATTGGCCTGTTAGATTTAGAAAGGGTTGGTGGAACCGATAAATGTCATTTTAAAATTAAACGAAGCAATACAAATTTAAAAGAGGTCAGTGCAACTGGCCATTAGTCCCCTTTCACACGAAGAAACAAGTTGCTGGAGATTTTTTTGACGTTTTCTTTTAATCTCCTCAAAAATCTCTTGTACCTTTCATACGAGGAAACAAATCTCCAGGCAATTTTTGGAATTTGCATTGAAAGTCTATTGGTTGAACACACCTAAACCTAGATGTGAAAGGAAATGTCAAAAAATCTCCTCAAATCCTCGACCGGGGAGATTCTGTTCGCCCCTCTTTCCTCCTGCCCTTCTCACCCAGGAACTAAAAGTTGCTGGCAACTCAGTTTCCTCGTGTGAAAGGGCACTTAGGAAGTAAAAAATCAGACCTAATGGTATTAAGTGCTCTTTCACACGAGGAAACTGAGTTGCCAGCAACTTTTAGTTCCACGGTGAGAAGGGCAGGAGGAAAGAGGGGCGAACAGAATCTCCCCGGTCGAGGATGTGAGGAGATTTTTTGACATTTCCTTTCACATCTAGGCTTAGGTGTGTTCAACCAATATACTTTCAAAGGAAATTTCAAAAATTGCCTGGAGATTTGTTTCCTTGTGTGAAAGGTACGAGAGATTTTTAAGGAGATTAAAAGAAAACGTCAAAAAAATCTCCAGCAACTTGTTTCTTCGTGTGAAAGGGGACTAAGGCTCTCCCAAACCAACGCGAAATCATAGCGAATCATTCGCAAAGTCAGTTTTTTGTTGTTGTTTTGCATTCTGTATCTTTCATATTTTGTATTATGGTGAATGATTTCGCGTCGTCGGCGAATGTTTCGCGTTGGTTTGGGGGAACCTTTAGGCTTGGGAGATCCTTAAAAAGAAGCGTCAATAATTTCTAGCAACTTGTTTATTGTTGCGCAACTACTTTACGACAATGCGTGAATACCCTTAATTTATTTTATGCTTTCGACTCTGAACGCATCTTGAAAAATTGGTTACTGAACACAATCAAGTATGCTTTGAACTTTCCATCTGTCAAATAATCAGCTGATAAATTGTAAGGTTAGGCTCACCTCAAAACTCAAAAATCATAACAATAAATTTAAGATCTGTGAAAATGTTAACAAACAGGATTTTATGCAATTTTAAACACTTAATAATATGTAGTTCAATATTAAAAGTATCTAGTAACCTTCCTATATTCCTAAGGTACATAAATACAAAGAATCAAGTTCCGATTATCGTCAATCCAGTTGTTAGACTTATCAACACCAGTACAGTGTTAAGTAAAAAAATTAATAAACAATCATCCAAATATGAGGTAAGAAATGAATAATAATTATTTTCTACGGCTTGAAACTTGAGGTATTATTTTGTTAAATTTATACCTGATAGGATTCAGATAGTGACGATGATAATAATGATCCTCACCTTCAAGATGAAAGAGATTCCAAGGTTGTAAGAGTCAAGGTTAACTCACTGAGAGCAGATCTGCTATTGAAAGCTGGACTATCAATAGCTAGAAAGTGAGTAAATATTCTTAAATTGATTTAAATGAGTCTAATTTCACACTTTTATGTATTACAGCAAAATCGAAGTTATTTTCTATGAAAGTAAAATACGTGTTAATGGCCAAAAAATCCCAAAGAAAAGTGTTCAGGTAAGACAAATACATTGTATTTTGTATTGTACCTATCACATAACTATCAATTTTTGAATTTAAACATTCTTTATATTAAAGAAACTACCTAGGTCTTTTTTATGTTTATAGACCGCGAGCCCACAGCAGATTTTGGGTGTGAGTGATAGCAAAAAAAGAAGCATAGGCGTCGAAAGCTTGAGTAAAACCCAAATAAAAAGTAAAAGTCTTTATTAATAATAATTTCAGATTCCATTTTATGCGATCAGAAGAGCATTATCTAGGGAGGGATGAAAACCAATTTCGGCTAATACGATATACCATGCCTTTATATTTTGTCTTCGATGCACTTTTTAATCACTAGCCCCATTTATGGACAAGACTTAGGGTTTGTTTCACAATGTCTGAGTAAAGTTCTGATTTGTTATTCGACAATTAAATTATCCGCAAATTAAATCCTCCCATTAACGAACTTTGCGTTTCACAATGATCGAAGTATTTAAATTATTTGTCAATTAGCTATTCGTAAGTTATTCCAGTTTTCCAGACAAAATATGTTTGACAGAATAAAAATATTCAAAAAATAATTAAATATCATCAAATTAATGCTGAGAACTCGCAAAAGATTTTTGGCGGAAACCAGCTGAAGGTTATTTTAAAAACCAATAGGTACCTACGTCTGCCTGCCCCTGCACCCAGTGGTACGAGGCTTGCGAGGAAAAACGCATTAAAAGAATTTTCCTGAAAATTTAATACATACATACATAAATCAGAGTTACCGCTTCAAATTCATCAAACATTGACGCCCATGACTCCCTGGTAATAAATATGGTTTCAACCAGAAGCTTAAGTTGTCAAGACAACTAACAAACGTCCCCGAGAATATATTTTGTTGGTGTTTTAAGATATTTGGGTAATTACTTACAATAAGGGTATTCATGCAACAGTGTAAAGTCGTCGTAAACGTGGTAAAGTTTTAAACTTCGTAAATCTGTCAAATTTTCCATACAAATTGTGACAGAATTACGAAGTTTTAATCTTTACAACGTTTACGACGACTTTACGCTGTTTCATGAATACCCATAATATATCCTAAACGACAAGTCTTAACTGATACGAGTCAGAGTTGTGTATACATATGTACTACATAGATATGCATACGAAAGACGTTAAAGTAGCCCTCAAACCACCGCGAGTTTCTTTGGCAGTTACATAAGAAGAACTCAAAGTCTTTTTGTTCGTAGGTACTCAAAAGTCTAAATTTGAGGTACGTAAAGGAAAAAGAAAAGCACAAAAATATTGTATTTAGTTTCCATTTGTATCCGATCGTGAATATCCCTCATAATTTAATTCTAAAATTGGATCACACCATGCAAACATTTATCAAATTCGTCCTCTTAAGCTGTATTTACCTTCGGTTTAATCATCCGTGTACGATGTTCATTGTTGTCCGCTGAACAACGAAGGTGGAAATGATAACACCGAACACGAACAACGAAGATATTTCAAGCCCTTTTTGAGTTCTTGATGAAGTTTGTATAACGTTTACTGAATAAATACAGCTTTGTTTCAAATACATTCAGTAACAGTGCAACCATTACATTTATCTGTTTTTACGGTAGCACTTACAGCTTTGAATGTTTAATTGCCAGTTAAATTTGCAAATCAATACTTCATCTGATCATTAAAATACTCAGAACTTTAATTACTAGTTAAACGTATTCAGATATTGTGAAAAGTAAATGAGATTGTTATTTGACGAATAAGTTCAAAGTAGCTTAATTGAAGCTTTAATCAAAGAATGTGAAACAAGCCCTTAGATTTTTTTGAATAGCCTTTAGTCAAGCTTTCGACGCATATACTTCTTTTTTTGCTATCACTCACACCCAAAATCAGCTGTGGGCTCTTATTCTTTAAATTTTCAATTGAGAAATTAGACGGAGAATAGTTGGGATATAGGATATAGCTAGGGTTGCCAACAGTTGTTCGTTATATAATCAAAGCCAAGCTCGCAGCACTACACCCTTTTTAAATGAACAAACTCAAACGATTTTCAACCCCCCTCTAACTTCAGTACCAATAAAGTCAAAAACTTCAAATTCGCAGTATTTGCAGAGCTGATCAACTCTTTAGCATTAGTATTTCCCGAGATGAAGTCTCGCAACGCAAAAACCGTTACTCAAATCACTGACAGTGACAGATATCAAAATTATGGAGCAGAACGGTAGGCCTTGTGGTGCATACAAAGGAAAAAATCGAAAATCTGCAATTTTCTATTCAGAGGCGTGACATCCACCCACTTTTTTAAAAATTCTTATAAATTATATGGAGCACTTCCGATAGGTGTAGAACGATGAAAATTGGCAGAGCGGCAGGGTTGGACGTGCATACAAAGAAATTTATAATTTTCAGTTCAAGGTGCGTGGCATCTACCCACTTTTAAAAAATTGTTTTCATTTATATAATGCACTTCCGATTGTTAAAGAACGACGAAAATTGGTAAAACCGTTTGACTTGAAAAGCATAAAAAGAGAAAAATAAACTATTGAGATTTTCATTCAGGGAGCTTGGCATCCACCCACTTTTTCAGAATTGCTATTACATCTTTATGTGGAGCACTTTCGGCTGTCTGACGTAGAGTCATAAAACTTGGTAAAACGATAGGGCTTCGTCTTTGCAATAAGGAGCGAAATAACACAAAAACAAATATTAAAAAAAGAGCCAAGTTCTTATAAATATGTACAAAAAACATGTGCGTAAAAAGTCAGCCAGTAAAAGCAATGGCATCTTAGCTGTATGCCAAGTTTTAAGTTCTTGAAGTTTAATATCAAACATCTTAAGTGGAGTTATATGGAAACAACTCCAAATTATGACTGAAATTTGGTATTTGATTATTAATGAACAAAGTTTGGTGGATTTACTTGAAGAGTTTTCTCTTAATTATTTACTTAATCACAAATTCAAAATGTATGAAAACTTGATCAGTGAACCCACCAAATTTTAATCCAACATTTCTTAATAACGGTAACCGCCATATAACGGTTCTTTTGATTTTCTCATAATAGCTCAACCGATTTAAATCAAAATTTTTATGAAAAAGCTCCTTTGAAATGTCAATAATATTGCATATCAAAATATAAACATTAGAATTCAATTTTGATTTTTAATGTACATTAATAAATACTAAAAATTGGCATAATATTTCTTTTTTTAAAACGATTACACATTTTTTTAATGTATGTATTCATATTTCTTCAAGTAATCAAATGGCATATGTACTTGTTTTTGAGCTGTAAGCTGTTTTACAAATTGTTTACAGAATTAAAAGAACGATTTTCATGCTTATTTTATAATTTGAAAGTTTTTAAGTTCCAAGCAACTTGAACTTCTGAAACTGAAATGATTTTTTTTTTCAAAGTTATTTTTTAATCTTGTGTCAGATAATGGTTTTATTAAAATAAGGCAAACTATATAAAAAGATATTGCTGGAAATTATCATCGTAAAGTAAACTTTCAAGATTTCTCATCGTTTTCACACACTAGCAAGATTTGACATTTCTCTGCAGTTAAAAGTATTCTGCGGCGGGTTTAACAAATAATATTCTAAGTTTTAAGTTCATGAAGTTTAATATCAAATATCTTAAGTAGAGTAATATCGAAACAATTCCAAATCATGACAGAAATTTGGTATTTAATGATTACTGATTAAAATATGTTGGGTTCACTGGTCAAGTTTTCATACATTTTAAATTAGTAAGTAATTAAGAGAAAACTTGCCAAGTAAATCCACCAAATTTTAATCAGTAATCATTAAATACCAAATTTCTGTCATGATTTGGAATTGTTTCGATATTACTCTACTTAAGATATTTGATATTAAACTTCATGAACTTAAAACCTGGCATATATTTTAGATCTCATAACTTTTTTGGCTGACTTTTAACGCACGGGTTTCTTGTACAAATTAGAACTTTTTTTTTTAACATTTATGTTTTTGTTGTGATTTCACTCCTTTTTGCAAAGATTTATTTTGTCAGGTAAAAATCAAGCCCTACCGCTCTACAAAGTTTCATAATTCTACGACAGCCGAAAGTGCTCCATATAAATAATAGCAATTCTGATAAAGTGGGTGGATGGCACGCCCCCTGAATGGAAAATTCTAATTTTGTGATTTTTTCTTTCAAAGTACTTCAAGCCCTAGCGACATACCAATTTTCATCGTTCTACAACAATCGGAAGTACATTATACATATAATTGATAACAATTTTTAAAAAGTGGGTAGATGCCACGCCCCTTGAGCTGAAAATCATACATTTCTTACTTTTATCTCTGAATGCACGTCAAACCCTACCGCTCCACCAATTTTTATCGTTCTACAGCAATCGGAAGTTCTCCATATAGTTAATTAGAATTTTTAAGAATGTGGGTGGATGCCACGCCCCCTGAGTGAAAAATTCCAATTTTTCAATTTTTTTCTTTCTTAATACTTCAAGCCCTACCGACCCATCAATTTTCATTGTTCTACAACACACGGAAGTGCTCCATATAATTTATAAGAATTTTTAAGAAAGTGCATGGATGCCACGCCCCCTGAATAAAATATGCAGATTTTCGATTTTTTCCTTTGTATGCACTACAAGGCCTACCGTTGTGCGCAATTTCAAGTTTCTACGATGTCGGGAAGTGCTCCATAATTTTGATGATCTGTCATTGAGTCAGTGAATCAGTCAGTCAGTTACGGAATCGCTGATGCTAAAGAGTTGAAATTTGGTGAGCTTCCTGTGTTTAATCAGCTCAGCAAATTCTGCGAATTTGAAGTTTCTGACTTTAATGGTACTGAAGTTAGAGGGGGGTTGAAAATCGCCTGAGTTTGTTCCTGTAAATAGGGTGTAGTGCCGCGAACTTGGCTGGGCACTACCGTGCCCCTTAATCAATAAAATGTAATGAACTTGAGCTATAAGGGCAAGGAGGTGCATTTTATTTATCTGATAGGAATGGAATATTTCTAAAATGATAAATTAGCGGCTTAAGCCTGATCAGTTGCCAAGTATCCTTTAGCGTTAGTTTTTGAATTAGATTTAAAATATGTATATACAAAAATATAATAGACAACACTATTAATATTGTGTTAATAAGTTTCGTATTTGATTTCTTAAACTGAAATTTTTAATTAGGAAGATAATTTGTTATTTGTACATTTAACAGCTCAACGTTGGCGATGAAATCGACGTTATAAAAGGCTTTAGTAATGTAAACCCATCCCATTTGATCGTTTCTCGAGTTATAATTGCATCGGCAAAAGAGAAAGACGAAGCCATAAGTGTTCATTTGCGCCGATACAAAACGATGCTTATTGAAAACTATCCCGGAACAAATGCTTATAAATCTTCAGAATCCTCTGGGAGTACGTGAGTATAGTAAAAAAAAAAACCTGATATTTCAATCAGCAATAGCAAATAAAATTCTTTAAGCAAACAATTTTGTGTATATTTCATTTTCCAATATTTATGGAAAAACAATACAATTTCATTTAGGTGCTCGTAGATTATGAATTCATCTTATTGACGACCATTGAAGAATTGTATATAGAGCAGCAGGTTTTAATTATTTTTATTTCACTTAGCATCTGCAATACTTTTCGAAAAAATGCAAAATAAATTGCAATAACCACGCAGAGGAAGCGAAAAAAAAACCTTCTATCTGCAATCATGAAGATTTTTTTATTTTTATACTTTTCTACCTTTACACTTCATAAATGGCAGGATATTCTCGTGAACACATGACTGGAATAATAATAATAACGAAGGATGGGTTAAAAAATGTATGAATAAAATTGCAATCGATTTTGAAAATGCAGACAAGGATAGACAAGCCGGTAACGATGACAACGAAGACGATGACTATGACGACGTCGTCGTCGATATGATTTTTGGCAAAAACTTCTTGCACCTAGTAGGACGATTTGCATAGCAATGACATTATATCGACGAAAGTCACGATTTTGATGATGACTTCATGAAGGAGACTGTAAATGCGAAGCATTTATATAATGATGGGTCTTATTCTGGTCGTAACATTAAAGTAACATGCAGCAAACTTTTAAAACTTTCTTTTTATGGAGCGGTGCTGTTCTGCTTCATACCCTTCATATGTAGGTATGTAAAACTAGAACATCTTGAATTTTAAACATTGAAAATTTTGATCAATTGAAAATAAACATACAAAAATTGTTCTTAAATGGTTTATGGAAATAGTTTATTTTTATTGGTTTCATTGGTTATGTTTTATGTATATTTTTTTTTAAATAAAAGTTATTATTTTCTCATCGCAAATACACTCGAAGTTGCTATGGGATTTAAAACAAGAATTAAATTCATTCGCGGTTTTATCTCTCTAATCTTGGCAACTAGCATTTTTCGGTTACTTTCAGAGTTGGGAATAACAATTACTTGTAATTGAAATATCAAAAAAAAAAATTCAGTAACTTTTAAATTTAACTGAAAAATTTTCATTTTTTACTTTTTAAAAAAATGTCCATATAACAATCCAACATACTACGATGAAAGAGAACACGAAAAACGTGGGTGGCAAAATTCTGTCTGTCTATCGGTCTGTCTGTTTGTATCTCGTTCTACAGCCTAAACCAATGATACGATTTTCATCAAATTTTGAACTAAATTCTTTTTGGTGATTCTCTAGAGGGGAACTTGAAATTTTTTCTTAGGTGCAAAAATAACGGTACTAGCCATATAACCGTTAAGGAAAAGCTTGCTTATCTCTCTAACGGCTTTGATACAAAAAATCAGTATATTGCTGAAGGTAAAGTGTACATTTTGGTAAGAAAATTATTTACCCAAAAATGTCATTTAATGCTACCTGCCATATAACGGTTTTTTTAAAAGTCGATTTTTTCATTAACGACTTAGCCGATTTCAATCAATTTTTCTTATTAAAAAGCTCCTTTAAGCTGGCCATACCCGCCCAAGCCATCCGATCCATTTGGCTCGGTTGGAGTTACGATTGGCTGAAAATCCAAATGGATCGGTGGCCTTTCAACCCCACACATGACCGATTTTGGATCGGCATGGAGCCATTTGGCTCGTTGGCTCTATCGTATATGGCCAACTTACAATGTCCATAATATTGCATAGCAAAATTTTGAAAAAAATAAATTCATAATGAATTTAAAAAACTAAATATTTTTTTTTTTGAAAAATCAACAGGTTTAAATGTATATTAATAATAGGTTAAAATTGACATACCGTTTATTTTTTAAAAGTGTTACCAAATTTTTATGTATAAAAAATTAGTTTTTAAGAAACCCGCTTCAACGATTTAAAATTTGTTTGCATATATTCATATTTTTTCAAGTGGTCAAATAAAGTACTTATTTTGGAACTCTAAGTTATTTAACGAGTTGTTGAACACCGCATTTACTCGGAAGAAAGGTTTTTTATTTAAAAAATGTTCGTACATTTTGTTGTTATTTAGACCCACGCAGGGGCACAGGGTTTTCGAAATTAAGAATTGGTTGTACACTATTGATTAAAACACGATTTATTTATTCAAAAATGTGTTTATTAATTTTAAACAGAAAAAATGTATACGTTGAGAATTCTTATAGGTACAATTGACATTTTGTGATATTCGTTTTTTAGTGCATGAGTAAGCTAATTACAAGAAATTATTTGTGTTTTTTTAGTAAACAAAAAATAACACCCTTCGAATCCAGTGTAGGTAGTGGTGGAATGGTCACTATGAATATAAACTAAACTATAGTAATTAATATCACTTAATTGACATAGCTTGTTCAATTCCTTCTTCTCCTACGTTAATATTGCTCTCAACTTTTTTCATTGTCAGAATGCCACTCAAGTGACTAAAATTGAAAAACCATGAACAGATGTCCAGCCAAAGCTTATAAATGACAAAAACTTCGCTATTGACAGCAAAAAACCAAGAGAGAAAACATTTCAGGGAGTCAATTTTAGAAATAAAGAAAAAAACAATTTCCTGTTCACAAATCGAAGATGGAAAATAACAGAAGATGGAAAGATAAAACAAAGTTGAAACTGAAAAAATATACATACCTAGATGTTTTCTTTACTCATTTTTCTTGGCGTATATGAATGTTCCCAGTCCGAACTTAAAACCCCTTTAATGCTTTTGTAAAAGGTCAAGTTATAAGTTCGTAGAAAAATTAAAATTAAAATTTTAATAATACACAACGGACTAAATGGGAAGGGAACGAAAAAGTTGAGAAGTGGAATGAAGAATCATACGCAACAGTGCTCCAGAAATTAATCATTCAAACAATCATATATATAAATACTTATTATGAATACTTTTTTAGCATATGTAGCCGTAAGAACAAGAACATGCGACACAGTTGTGCGATTTATTTTATAAGAGATAGAGAAATTGATTCCTTTGTTAGGAAATATTGAATTGTCCAACGGAAGTGCATGATAGGACTTAACGAGGTTCTACGGCATTCCGCCACAAAAGTCCACAACTTGCTAAATAACATTCATCCAATCATATGTGTTAAGCTAGAGCATTTACTGATGTATAGGTACTACTGCTCCTGGAGCTGTTCTTTGCACCAACAACAATCAGTATCACCTTTAGAAAGGATGGTTTCATATCGACTTGGATATCCTAGTGGAAATCTATTGGTCGGATTTATCTTCTTGCAATGGGATGTCAATGACGGTGATTGTGGAATGCAAGGGCATTCAGTCAAGTGGGAATATCCTTCGATTTGTCGATGGGGAGAATGTATCTACATTTAACCTGATTTCTCATTGTTTCCCGTCATCGCTTCTGAAGATCCTTGTTCTATATTAATGTGCACACATTGGCACAGTCAATTATTGGGAAGCATTTTTTATGAGCTTTTTGGGTCGTTTTTTTTCGATTTATCATTCATTATCGGGTTATTTTGTTTCCGGATGCTGGATGTTTTAGGAGTTTTAATTCAAGTTATTGAAGTGACAAAAACTTGGTTCGTTGAATTCCTTAGTTATTGTTTTTTTTTTAAAGAAGTATTTAACTAGGATTCCAACTTAATTTGTTTTCCTGCAATTTTTTTTTTTAATTTTCAAATATGAACGTTTTCCAATGATGTCAGGTAGAGTGAAAACCGAAAACGGGAAATGTTTCATTGCTACAAAATATAGTAAAATATACTTGGTCTTGTGGATATGATAGTTTTACAATAGCAATATACTGGTTGGATGACAATCCTATTTGTAGACTAAGGAGCAACAGCATAGCCCTGGCCTTTGTAAAAAGGCAGGAATTAATCATCTCTAATAAATTGTCTGTCTGAGGGATAAGTATGGCCAACTCATGAAGTCAATTATTTGTGATAAGAATCATTTTAGTAAACGGTATGAAGATTTTTGTTGGGAGCATACAATTTAATCGGCTTTGCCTGCTGTGTTCATTTATAATCACCATCAGCCATCAGTAGAAAGTTCCCATTGAATAACATAAAAGTCCTCCACTTTTAATCATATTTTCCTATTTATTAAATCCGTCAAAATAGCAACGCCTCAACGGAAATAAAAAATCTAATGATGCAAAATTTAAGTATTAATTAGGTGCTAAATAAGTGTTGTAATCTTAGCCGAGCACTCTATTCCATTCCCCCTCAAACTTACCGGCATCATTAGATGTTTGAATTTCTGTTGTGGTGGTGTCATCTTGACGGACCTGGTTTTATTAGTTGTATCTTCAAGATTAAGATCTTTAAAAAAATCACTCACTGATATTTCCAAAACTGCTTATTTAGTAAAGAGTTGAACTCCCAAAAGCATTAAATCAAGTGGAGAAAATAACTTGATCTTAACGCGTACTGGCAAAAAATTAATAAAAGTTTCTGGAAACATTAAAGCCATTTGAAGCAATTTTCTTCGAAATTCGTGAAAATTTGAAGCTTCCAACGTTAATAAAACTATATTTCCTGTAATTTGAAACCTGGGACTTTAATTTGCTCCCCTAAAGCAGTAAAGCAGTTTTTTTTTTGATTTTTTCAAAGAGTACAACACATTTCTTTCAGCAAACGGATTTTATGTTTTATTAAAAATTTATTAATAAACGTATTGAATACTAAAAATTTAAATGTAACGTACAATGTTGAAATAAATTAGTTTGAAAAATATCTTTTTTGATTTTGATTTTAAACTTAAAAAAATTGTTTCAAAAACTATTTATAATAAAAACTTTATATGAAAAGCATAATGAGAAAATGGATTTTACTTAAAATAAGCTATGGCGTGACATTGTTCGTGTTGGCGTTGTTTTTCTATTTTGTTGTTCTATTTTGAGTCAACTTTTAATATAATTTCCCTACCGAATTAACTGTTTTTTTTTCTTGTCTGGGCTCTACCAACACGCTCTGGGTTTTAATCACACCTATGATGAAATACTCACTGTTTATAGGGATATTGAGGATAATTATGAAGAGGTCATTCATATAATGGTGAGGTACCAGGATTCATGGTTTGTTCCTTTAAAAGGTATATTCAAAAGTCTAAGTTCTATTCAACAGTGATTAAATTAGAATTCAAAAAGAATTAGCTACTACTGTATGCTACCCAAAATGAAGTATATACCTAAGGGGAATTATTTTTTGAAAAAAACGCTCATACGCCATACATAACATTTGCTTGCAATGAAGGACAAGTTTTGAATTCGTGCAACAAAATTTTGAGATAACACTTAAGCATGATATTATACAATGATTGAGAGCACGAAAAAAGTGGGTGGCAGAATTCTGTCTGTCTGTTATGTCTGCCTGTCTATACCTCGACCTACAGTCTTAACCATTGAAACGAATTTCTTCAAATTTTGAATTTAGATTTTCTTTTAATTCCTTTGAAGGGAAAAAGAAATTTTTTCTTAGCTCCAAAAATAACGGTAGGTACTTGCCATATTGAGGAAAATCTTATCTTTTTCAAAAACGGTTCTAACGATTTTGATAAAAAAAGTGTATTATTGTAGGTATGGTGTATTTGCTGGTAAAAAACAAATTAAAAAAAAATTTTATTAACGGCACCTGCCATTTAAAAGTTTTTTTTTTTTTGATGTCGATTTCAATCAAAATATAAATAAAATACACGACGGGGTTGCACGTTCTTGCTCTTATGTTCAAGAGGCTAAAGGTTTAAGAAAATTGTATATAAAGACATGGCAATTATGAGAGAAAAATGCAAATGCTTAAAAACATAAAATACGATATTTAAATAAGCTTATTATAAACTAACTCTTTTGGTAATTTCGGGTCACAAAAAAGAACGTAATTTTTATTCTTGATTTAATATGATTGTACCTATGGAAAAATTAATGCTTTAAATATCAAATTCTTAAAACATTTTTGAGGACAAATTTTGGTATGCAAATCTTGAGTTTTTATTTATGTGTATATAAAAATAAAACTTCGAACAAAATTGCCAGATCGTTTTTGAGATTTTGAATTTTCAAAAAAATAATTTGAAACTTTTTTTTTTAAATTCAGAAATTTCATTTTTGAAGATTTTGATGTTGCTAAGTGTACAATTTAATTTTCTGTAGTAGATCACACTATTTTTTGGAATATAAATTGTTGAATAAAAATCGTGGGAGCCGTTTTCGAGAAATAAAATACTGTACTTTACGGTTTTGTATCTTTTGTATGGAAGGTACCTTATTTTAGCATAAAAGTTAATAATTATTCTTTTATATTTTAGAGAGTATTTAAAAATTCTTAAGTATCGAGTTTCAAAACAATAAAATATTTCAAATATTTGATTTTCAAAAAATTATTAATACATAGTAGAAAACTATCGTCCCTTATCTTGGCGGACACTTTTTGGCGGAATCGAATAATTTTGATATCTGAATTTGTAGCTAATTAAATGCTAATTTGTTGCTCAAACCAAAAATTTGTAGCTCGAGTACTTTTCGAGTTATTCAATTTTCCGCTAAAATAAGTCTGAAGTTAGCGGTAAAATTGTAACCTGAATTTGTAGCTTATTAAATGCTAATTTGTTGCTCAAACCCCGATTTTGTAGCTCTAACGGTTTTTCAAATATTCAAAATTCCGCTAAAATAAGACTGAAGTTAGCGGACGGAAATTTGAAAATCATAATTGTGTTAATGCCCAAAATTGTAGCTTTTTGAATGCTAATTTGTTGCGCAAAAATAAATTTTGTATCTTTTATGGATAATTTTTTATTTACAGTTAAGGATTAAAAAAGTGCATTTCCGGTTTCACTAACATAGGCTCGGAAAAAGGCCAGCGGAATCTTAAGGAAATAGATTTTCAATATTTTTTTTTTGCAAAAATCCTTAACTGTAAATAAAAAATTATCCATGAAAGATACAAAATTTATTATTGCGCAACAAATTAGCATTCAGAAAGCTACAATTTCGGGCATTAACACAATTATGATTTTCAAATTTCCGTCCATTAATTAGCTACAAATTTTTTGAAAATTCAAAAAATATGTTTTCAAATTTTGGTACACAATACTACTTATGTATATTTTTTGAAAGCTTCTGTATAAGAAAAAAATTAATTTTGAGATCAGTCGTACTGTTTTGAAGAAAATCAAAATTTAAAGAAAATGGTTGTTTGGGAGGAACCTACCATTAATAACCATTTTTTGAAAAAAGGGTTCCCACCCAAAAGATAGCCTTTACTAACAGTAATTTATTACACAGTAATTTATTACATTTTTTCAAGAAAAGTTGTGGAGCCGTTTTTGAGAAAAAACAATTATGTAAAATTGATAAAAAAATTGTTTGGTTAGTACCGTTATTATTGGTTCTTAAAAATGAAAAAGACGTGTGGGCAGAATCAGCAAAATCCACTATGTATCAAGTTTGAAGAAAATCGATCGAGCTGTTTAGGCTGTAGACGAACAGACAGATAGACAGACAGAATTGTGTCAACCATTTTTTTGGTGTTCTCTATGCTTGATTGTTAGCTCGAATTTTTTTTGCAGAAATCCAAAACGTGCCTATGGACATACTATATCGCAAGTAAAAATAATATTGCATAGCAAAATTTTTTTTTATTTTTTTTTATTTTTAAAGGAATATTATTTTTTTTTTAGAAAATTCAATATTTCAAAAATGGATTGATGTATTTTTTTGGAACTAGATTTATAAATGTAGGTATACTGATAAATGCTCAAAATTGGTATACCATTTTTTTTTGATGAAACCAAAATTTTATACATGTACAGTACCTACATATAAAAATTAGTTTTTAAGACAAACGCTCCAACGACTCTAATGTTTTTACATTTACATAAGACTGTTCCAAAAAAAATTTTTTTCATGCAAACAGGCTCAAACGTTTCAGTTAAGCGAAAAAAATATCTCTGAAAATTTGAGTATTTAATATTCTTGTTTAGACATGCCTCATGGCAGGTTCGGGTTTTCCATACGATTTGTATGAGAAAAAACACCTGTTTGTGTTTGGAATTTTATAATTTAATAATAATTTAGTAATAAGAAATCTAGACATGTTTTGTAGTTAAGCCAACCGTTTTAAAGTTACAGCTAGTCAAACTCCATTTGATAAAATAATACCATACATTTATTTAACATACAATTAGAATTTTTTAGTATAATTGAAGATATTATGCTAACTAACGTCACTCTTATGTATCTAAAAAATGACTTAAGACCTTTTTTGTAAAGGACCAATTTTCCTTTCAAATGGTGCCTTCACTTCAATTAGGAGCTTCGGAGTGAATTTTCTAGTGGGAAATTACATATAGATATTTTCTTATAATACCTACTGGTCAACAAGGTTGTTGTAATAGAATACAAATAAACTTTTCCAAATGTTTTAGGAGTGCTGAATTTGAATCCATAGTCAGAAATATTCTATCATGTCACGTTTTTTTAATATTATAGCTTGAAAATTAAAAAAAAAATGTTCGCTGTTTTCCTAGGTTATGTTAAAACGTGAGGTGATTTTTGTTTCAATACAATTTGTGCCGTTTTCTGAAAGAATTAAATTTCTTCTATTTAATTTTGTTAGAATCTTTCCGATATCTCTATTCTTCTCCAAAAAAATCTTGTTGTCCCCAGAAATATAGTTGGCGAGTAAAATTATAATACAATAATATGCCAAACACATTTTCTTGAACCTAAGAAATTGTTTAATTGTAGCTTATGTCTAACTTATAAGTCAATCTGTCCTACTGTTCATAAGCATTGCATAAATAAATAAATAAATAAATAGTTAAATTAAGATTCATTTGAAAAAAAAAAAAAAATAGTAAGAATATTCAGAAAATTTAGTTGGAGACAATTTACCTCACAATTATATTTCTAATTTTTACAAAACTCATAAACGCGGTGGCTTGAATAAGCTTAGGTTAGATAGTTTTACGTGAGTATCATTGTAAATTTTTTTCTTCACGATTGCATTTCTGGGTTGCGCGAATAGCTTGGTCCATATAAGCTGCATCCATAATACCCGATATTATTCTGCTATTTTGTCGTCCTAAGAAAAAAGGGCGTAAACGCCAAAATTCCAAAATTGAGGTAGTACCATCATTGGAACCTTTAAATAGTTTATTATACTTGTGTAAAGCCAAAAATTCATATTTCCAACTGCAAATGGCTAAAAATCACGAAGGCGAATTTCATTGCAGGTTTCAAGGAAGTTAAGTAAAACAACATCATTTTTTTCTAATAAGAAATCGTTCTTTAAAATTTTCAATTTTAATTTTATTTGAAGACGAGAAAAACAAAATTATTAAAATGCATTTATCTCAAAACTAATGAAGATACACCCTTTTTCCTTATGACGGTAGTATTGGTTATTCAAGCAAATTCCTTAATTTTCAACTCCCATTTACATACGATGTAACTCATCTTAAGGAATCTTTCTTATTTCAAAATAAAATAAATACTTATTGGGAACTACATATTTTTAATTAGCAATTACATTTTAAAAAACACCTTCAACAATTATGATTGTTTTTAATTTCAAGATCAAAGTCGCAATTTATAATTAATTGATGTTATCTTTAATTTTTTCATCACTCAACAATTTTACCCTCTTCAGAGCTTCATGTTAATACATTAATTGCAGTTGCATTTTCTTCAAATATTTACACTAGAATTTGTATTTCAAGTGGCACAAAACTTACGTATAAATACCACCTTTAGTCAAAAATCAAATGTCAAGTCTTACAATGAAGGCAACAAGTAAGTTCGGTTCGATCTAAAAGGATTGATTATTTTGTTTTTGTTTTATTGTCTTATTGTCTTATTTAATTTTTTTTTTTAGTTTTGGCAATTTTCCTTGCCGCCATAATTGGCACTGTTCTTGGCGTAGCTAATCTTCGTGATGGTCGTCCTGGATGTAAGACAGATAAGGAAATGATACAGGTCTATTACAGAAATTTCTGGGATGGAAGTGCATATTGGGCATGCAGAACTAAGGGAGTACCGGCTATACCAATGCGCTGCGAAGAAGGTGGCTATCAGGCTAAGCTTAATAAATGTGTAGACTGGGATGACTGGGTATGGGAGGAACCTGTTGCCCCACCATCAAGTGCTTATTAAATTTAAAGGAATTTGAACATTGAAATTGTGACATTGAAAATGGACCTCAATTGAACTACTCGCAATATACAGTTACATTATTATTACATATTTACGTTGCCGAACAAACATTAAATATACCTACAATGAAATTGTACATAACTTGTAAGCTGTTTTCCTTGGAGTTGAGTAGTTCCCAGTTCTTTATTGTTCAGTGCAAGACCATATTCCGAGCTAAGAAGGTTAAATCCGATTAGTCTTGTGTTACATGTTCTTCTGTTAGTCTTAATCTTGAGTTAGCCCGGAGTTAATCTACCAAGTTACAAAAATGCATCTAGGTTTTTTTGCAACAGTTTTTTCTGATTTATAATTAAATTTTTTGTGATCAAGTTAACAAATCTAGTAAAATATCCTAAAAATTATCATCCGTATTTATTAGATTTTCTAAGAAAACACTTGGGCAGCTGACCTGCCTGTCAATACCTAAATATTTTAGCCATCCCGGTATTTATAAACTCATTCCAACAATTCTCCAAATATGACCACATATTTTCAAATGAATCAATGAATTTTAGTACGTTCTTTTGGGCACGTTGAATTAGCTTATCATTCATTTAAAAACTAGAAAATTAGAAAACTAGAAATATTTGCCTTGCCGTGTTCTTTAAAGGTGTCCACTTTAGAGAAGATTTTGATAACAAATTTCAGTGGCTTAGTTAGCCATTCGGTGCAAATTGTTTATAAATAACAAATACAAAAAAATGCAAAAAAAAACATTTTTAATTTAAAACTTTTAAATTTAAGAGTTATAGATTTTCTGTTCTTTCATTAGCATAGTAAAAGTCTTTGCTCAACAATTGTTTTTTTTTAATTTATCGACACCCAAGTTACGCTCTGTCATCATACCAAACTTCAAAATTTAATATTTTGTAAGACCATAATTTCTCGAAAAAATGTTTCACCATTTAAGCTAAATACAGTTCTTTTCAGTAAAAAAACAGCTTGGCAGTGAAAAAAAAAATTGTACTCAAAGACAAAATAACCGTGCTGTAAACGATTTTCTTATATTAAAGCAAAATACAAATTCCAAACACATTTTTTTTGCAAGAAAATGTCAGTGACATTTTTTGGGCGAAAATAAATTCGTCGTTATAAAGTCTAGTTTACAGTTCCCGTGCGAAAATCTATGCAAATATTTTCGCATGTCAAAAATTATTGAGGCGAAAAACAAAACCTTTTTTGCATGATTGGTTTCATTGCTGTCATAGAACTACAAATCAATTGGGTGATTGTTTCGCGTGAGATAAAGTCTGGTGAATAAAAAATATTTACACTTCCAAACAAAACAAAATATACTCACCTCACAGCATTATTTGAATGAAAATTGTTTCTGCATCTAAAATATATTGTTTTCCATCCCCCCTAGCTACGGTCTTGCTTGTGTGCACACTTGTGTCGGTGCGCATGGGTGTGTGTGTGGGCTCGGGTGGTATGTGCACCGATTTCGTGTGTGGAACTCGGTGTGGGAAAACTGGAAAAATCAAAATTTTAGATTTTTTGTGTCGGTATCGGGGTGCAGACCGGTGTTGTGTGTATGGGCCGCCTACAATTCAACGGAATCTCAATAGATTAAGCCCGTATGACACTACATTTTTCATAACCAGAAAATAGGCGTGTTCAGGAAAATGAGATCTCAGAGGGCTCAGTGTCAAAAACTGAGCAAGCGAATCCAATATTTTGTTTACTCAGTTATTTGACAGCAAAATTTCTGAGGAATCCTGTTCACGAGACTGAGATTGCTGATGGCTCTGAGATCTCATTTTCCTGAACTCGTCTAATGAAATTAAAGCACAATTTCTTTTTCAAACTTTGATTGGTGTGAGTGGGTACGCACTATATCCATAAATGTAAAAATGTCACAAAAAATCTATAAAAAATGTGATTTTCAAATTAAATTTGTCAGGTTCTAGGAGTTTTTCTTGACATTTCAGCATAAAAAAATAAAAAAATAAGGCGAGTTCAGGAAAATGAGATTTCAGAGCCCTCAGCAATCTCAGTCTCGTGAACAGGATTCCTCAGAAATTTTGTTGTCAAATTACTTTTTTTTCAAGGTACACTCAGTTACAAAAGTATGATATACACTGGGCCCTAGAGAACACGAGGTTATGATATATATTTTCTTTTCGGACACATTGTAAATATGAAATTTTATTTAGAGAAATGCCATCCCTGCCTTAAAAACACTTTCTATCCCTTTTTTGCCCTGCCGACACTTTGATAGATAAAATGAGAAATACAATGAAGACAAAATGTAGTGTCATACCACAGTACACAAATCTAAGGTAATATACTGCGCAGGTTGTCAGTCAGAAATAAAAAATGGCTGTGAACGTGAGGAAGAAAATACACGTAAAAACAACAACAAATTAAAATTGAAATTGTCAGAAATAAAAATGGCTGGGAACGTGATGAATTAAATACACGTAAAAACAACAACAAATATTGAAATTTGACACAAATTTTGATATATGCGCAGAAGACACAATAATCAAAACTCTAATGATATTACCTTTAATATGTGTACTGTGGTGTCATACAGGCTTTAGAGAAAGAAAATACTTCCTTAGCTTGCTTCGTTTTTATTGAAGCACATTCAAAAATTCCGTTAAAAATTTACTTTTTCATAATTCGCCCAAAGATGGAGTAACACTCTGAAACGCGAAAGGTATTGTATTTTAAATCTTAAAATAAAATATATTTGAATAAAAAAAAGCCTTAGCTTTTAAAAATTTGTATTATATTAATCATTCCATATTCGATTCCAAATTATTTCATTTCCTTTTTCCAATACTATTTCACATTTCGGAATCCAATAATTTCAACCAAATTTGCAAAAACTAAGGTTGGTAGTAAGAGGTTAGTTTCACGAACAAACCCATTTAGAATCTGTTTTACAAAGCTTTTTTTTATTAGAAAACCAGAACATTTTAGATGGAAACCGTTTTTTCTGTAAATTTGCAAAATTAGTAGCCTACTTTTAGGCTTAACTCGTTACTTTTAAAATCCTATACACTAGTGGGAAAAAATGTTGTGACAAACAAACATCTTAGCTTAGCTATATCTTTAATTTTATTAATAAAACAAATCAGAAAATCGAACATTATAATAATTATAGTCTGGAAGATGACACTACGACTCTACCTACATACATACATATGTATGTATCTAGTATCTCATCGTCGCAATTAACAGGACACAATCTATAGCTTTAGTCAAAAAAATTACAAAGCCATTGGTGGGACAAGCTGTTCATATTTGAAAATAATTAAATACATAGTGCCTAGTGACATTCTTTTTTATCATCAATATGCTTTTTAGGTAACATCAATATGCATATAAAAAATAAAATGCACGACTGGTTCGCACGTACTTGCTCTTATGTTCAAGACGTATAACTCCGAAACGGTGAATATTATCGAAAAGTAATTCATGCAAAGTTTGTAGACTAGACTACAAGATCAAATTATTGGGGGAGACTACGATAACTCAGACGCCAAGAAATTATAACGGTTTTTTGTAGAACAGTTTAATACAAGCATTTTTTACTATGGGAGGGGGGTCTATCTCACACCGTTTGGGCGGGAGGGGCAATTTCATAAAAACAGTACCAAAAATGTAAAAAAAATATTAAAAAATAACGGTAATATTTACAACAAAGTATTATACATTTATTTAAAGCCAATACTCTGTTCTATTAGCCAGTTTTCGAATCAAGTGAAATCTATGCATGGTTTCTGAAAAAATGAATTTTAAACTCAAAATTTACGAGAAAAAAGCAAACAAAATTGGTTTAAAGTGTAATTTCTCAAAACTGTAAAATTATATATCATTTTTTTTCTGAAATTCGTCGCTCTAATTAATTCTTAATCAAAAACTGAAAACAAGATGATTCTATGTCTGGGGTTAGATAGACCCCCCCTTCCATAGTAAAAAATGCTTGTATTAAACTGCTCTACAAAAAACCGTTATTATTTCTTGGCGCCTGAGTTATCGTACTCGTGCCAATTATTTTCTTTTTTTCCTAAATTTTACAGTTCACAAGATATAATTATTTTAAGAATTTTTTTCTCTCTTTCGGTTAACTCTTAAATGACGAAGTTGTCTTAAATTAATATAGGTATGCCGAGTTGGTAGACCATAAGATGTTCGGAACAATTTTTTAAAATTTTTTTCTATTCCAGCAGGCAGGTATCCTGCCTCAATTTCTGAAAATTCTAGATAATTTATGGGTGTGCAATGATAACTGCTTAAGAATCTAACCTGAAAATGTAATATTTTGACATTTTGCCATTTTGAAATCGCAATATCTAGTAACTAACACTCGTGCGGGAAAAACTGTTAAAACTTTTTTAATACAAAATTTTGACGTCTATAAGCTGGATAAAAATTATTTTGAAAAATTCCGTCATTTACAAGTAAAAACCAGAAAACTGTTATTTTTGGCTTTTGACCAAATTTTTAAAATAATTATAGGTATCTTTTAAACGATACATTTTGGAACAAACATTTTAATATTTTCATGTAAAAGATCAAAAAATGTACAAACATTACTTGCAAAAAATCTCCGATAACACTTATCGTTAACGAGTTATTCCCGAAAACCTAATATTTTCGTCAAATAATCTTTTTTGAAATAGATATATTTCCTAAACCGAAGGTCTTTCGAAAAATATCTTTTTTTGTAGAAAATTTGATGATCTACAAAACTTAGTCATATAATTTTTCGATAGCATTCACCGTTTGAAAGCTATCGGCAAAAAACAAACTTTTTTGGTACTTGGCCTTGAACAACTTTTTTTAGTCGAGTGAGATTTCCCCGTCAATCCCACTTTTCGCAGTTGATTTATTATACAAAGAGAAAGATCAATACCAATTTTCATCAGCCTTATCAGAATCTTGGATAGGTTTGCACATTTGTATGTCTATTTTTACTGGACTATTGGGAAAAACAACTTATTTTCTTAGGAGTTTTTTTATTGACTTAACGTCAAAGTAGTAAAAACCATTGGTTGCTTGTGTACTTTTGAACAGTTTCACTTTTCTCTGAGAGAATTGTATCTCCTGTCCTCTTAATCATTTGACAGATTATCAAATTTAGCAGAACACGAACAAGCTTAATAGCTACTTGGTTATTGAAAAGTTTTAAAGCTGTATAATTTAATCCGGCAGATTATCATATACCAACATTTGGTAGCATTCTCTGTTTGCTCTATTTTATAAACACTAATAACAACAGCAGCATTTTCTCTGTATGCTTGATTTTCACACACACAGTTTTTCTGTATGCTTTATTAAAATCAAAAAAACCATTATATGGCAGGTACCGTTAATAACACTTCTT
This sequence comes from Dasysyrphus tricinctus, assembly GCA_963921185.1. NCBI lineage: Eukaryota > Metazoa > Arthropoda > Insecta > Diptera > Syrphidae > Dasysyrphus > Dasysyrphus tricinctus. The sequence continues at coordinate 52,691,006 of OY992530.1, read as the reverse complement.
GGTATTTTTTTTTTCTTCGAAAACGTAACCTATGCCTGATGCAATAACGCACTGACTTTTTTGATCAAAATCGTTTGAGCCGTTTTTGAGATAAATAAGCTTTTCTTTAACGGTTGTATGGGAAGTACCGTTATTTTTCGAGCTAAAACAAAAATTTCAATTTTCCCTCTGGATAGTTACAAAAAACCTTAAGTTTAAAATTTGAAGAAAATGAAATAATTGGTTTAGGCTGTAGGTCCAGATACAAAAAGACAGACAGACAGATTTGTCCCACCCACTTTTTTCGTCTTCTTGATCATCGTAATGTTATGTTTGAATTTTATCTCTAATTTTTTTTTTGCACGAGTCCAAAACTTGCTCTGTAGTTACCATTTTTTCAGGAGCAAAAAAAAGGACACATTTTTAAAAACGTAATAAAATTTAAGAACGAATTATTTTTTTTAAGTTTTAACTTCAAACCCAGAACTCATATTTGATAAAAAAAACTTAAATACTGGCAATAGGCGTGTTTTTTTGGGATTTTATATATAGTACAGTGAGAAATTTCCATAAAAACGCATCCGCAGCGGCCTATATTTTTGTATTTGCAATATGGTACGCCTGAACAGCTGTCACGACACAAAAGTGAATTAAGTGAAAGTTAAAAGTAGAAATAAACCAAAATTATTAACAAAAACTAACATATTTGCAAGTTAAATGGGAAATATAACTATATATTTATATAATTAATGTTTTCAATCAAATGTTTGTGTTCCTTTTTTCTTTATTTGCCATTTTCAGATACGAAAATTGATTTTGCAGCTATAAAAGAAAAGAAAGGGATAGGGGTGTGTTGGTAGACTATGGTCAAAGTAAAAAAGTCATGATTTAGTCTGCTATTACACGAAGACTTTTTAGTTGAGATTTTTCGAAATTTAATATTGTGAAAGTGAAATCAGATTTTGTTTTCTCAATTGCACTCATTTAATTTTGAAAAAAGTCATGACTCAAAAGTCGTCGTATAAAACAGACTCATACACATGGAGTAGATTACTTTATTAGCGATAATTTTATAAATTACAATAAGGACATAATTGTATGGCTAATTTTAATGCATTTACCTAGTTTTCCACTGGAATTTTTTTAACTCACCAATTTTACCGGATTAACTGAGTACATTAGTAGCCAAATAAGCCTGAACCTTCCTTGAACTTCAGTTAGTTTCAGCTGTACTAACTGGTTCAAAATTTGATCCATGGTTCAGCATTTGTGACTCATTGATTTTATCGGATCTACTGAAGTGCAACGATGATTCCAAGGTTCAAGTATGTTGTAATAACAATTTCAAGCTTGACCATTGTTGAACCTCAGTTAAAATGCCGAAATCAGTGAGCTTAATAATTGAACCACGCAACAAAGCTTGAACAACATTTGTACAAGTAGCCTTTCCACCAAAAGCAGTGACTTAAAATTGCTGAGCATCGGATCAAAATTTGAACCATGTTTATACAAACTGGTCCCTATAGACCAAAGGTTTACAAAACGAGCTTATCATATGAGCTGCGAATAGTGAATTTTGAAATGGGAATGATCGTGAATTTTGACCTTCCATTTCCTTGAGTAATTTGTTTGGTTGCCTATAGAAGAAAATGTGAAGAAAAATGCTTTGTGAAATGCGTCTTGATGTTGTGGTTTGCGAATTATCGTTTGACAGTCGGCAGAATATATCTTGTTTGTCACTTATAAATAAAAATTCTAAATTTTGCACTTTAAACTAATTTAAGGCAGCGTTTTTTTTTTTAGCATAGCATAGGATAAGATCATTTTTTCATTTTGTCGAAAAGGTAAAACAAAACAACCATGCACTTACAAACGACCCTGTTTAGACTGTAATTGCTCACTACGCCACCATGACGTAAATTTATGGGTGAAATTTTCTCTTCACCGATTTCTTCTACAAAAACATGGTCTTGACGAAGTGAAAAGTTACAGTCTAAACAGGGCCATCGAGAATTCGAGACACATAAAAGTACCAGTCGTACCAATGACGACACACAAAAATCCTATTCAATTGAGTTCGATACTCAAACAAACGTCAAAAGTTTATCGGCAGCGGGATTCTACTTTAACTTTTATCGGCAGCGATTTTGCTGCCGATGCTGTTTTTGTAATTCATATAAAATTTCACTGTGCTGCGGATAGCTTTTCCAATAAAACACACCTAATATCTGTAATTTAATAAGTTTGATTCACCGGTATTCATATACGCAAAAAACGATAATTATCTTTAGTCTAGTGGATTAAATGTCAATTCTTATCAATTAAACGAAATTCAAAATAGTAAACTAACTCACCACAGTATGTAGGTACATTAACGTGGAGTTAAGTAATGACAAAAATTCTGTCATTATTCCCAAAAACCAGACATAAAAGAAATCAGACTGTGGTGACAAAAACGCTATTTACGACCCCATTTATGTGCTTTAATAAATACTCTTTGGTAACGTTTGAGTTCTTATCGATTGTACTAGATTTTCCTTAAAATATAGAACTTATCGTAGGTTAGCAGTTTATAATTTTATTAATATAAAATTTTAATTAGTAAACTACCTAACTTTTGATCAACATTTGCGTTTAAATGTGAATTAGAAGATATTCGAGCACGTTTTATAAAAAGGGCTGAAACAGTGTTTAATTCTTGTACTTTTCTTCACAATGTTTTTTTCTAAAGAAAATTTAAAAATCCGCACAGCTAAAGTTGTAATTTATTGCCCTTTGCTATTGACATTGCCTCTAGCTAGGTTGTCAACTTTTGATTGCGATTTCTCTTGTGTCCAAATTTGCTTTGAATTTGAAAACACTCTTTCGGTCAGGGCATTTCAAGCTTGAAATAATAACGGCAACTTTACAGGCTAGAATAGATTTTCAAATGTTCGTTACAATATTTTCTTATCTGATAACCAATTTTCCATTTTTACTTGCGATATAGGTACTATAGGGCAAGTTTTGGATTCGTGCAAAAAAAAATTTTCGAGATAACAATCAAACATGACATTACGATGATAGAGAACACGAAAAAAGTGGGTGGCAAAATTCTGTCTGTCTGTCTGTCTGTCTGTCTGTCTGTCCGTACCTCAACCTACAGCCTAAACCACTGGAGCGATTTTCTTCAAATTTTGAACTTAAGGTTTTTTTGTAACTCTCCAGAGGGGAAATTGAAATTTTTTTTTTTTAGCACAAAAAATAACGGTACTTGCCATACAACCGTTAAGGAAAACCTTATTTATCTCAAGAAAGGCTCCAACGATATTGATACAAAAAATCAGTGTATTATTGTAGATAGTGTACTTTCTGGTAAGAAACAAAATCACCAAAAACATTTATTAACGGTACCTGCCATATAACGGTTTTTTTGATTTTTGATTTTCTCACCAACCGCTCATCCGATTTCAATGAATTTTTTTACACAAAAGCTTTGTTAGAATATAAATAATACTGCATACCAAAATTTTTGAAAAAATAAATTTTGGATTTTCAGATTCAAATTTTTTTTTTCAAAATTCAATATTTCAAAAACGGGTTGATGAATTATTTTGAAATTTCAGTCTTAAATGTATATTAATATATACTCAAAATTGGCATACCAAATTTTTTTTTGAAAAATGTTACAAAAATTTTATATATAAAAAATTAATTTTTAAGAAAACGGCTCCAACGATTTTTAATTTTTTTTTTTTGCATATATTCATATTTTTTCAAGTAATCAAATGGCATGCTTTTTTTTGAGCTCTAAGTTATTTATCAGGCTGTTTATACAATTCAAAGAACGATTTAAATGCTTTTTAAACTTTTTCTATAATTACTTGAATATTTTTTAAAGTTCTTAAGCCCCACACAACTTGAACATAAGAGCAAGTACGTGCGATCCAGTCGTGCATTTTATTTTTTTAAGAACCAGAAATAACGGTGCCTGCCATACAATTTTTGTTATCAATTTTACATAATCACTTTTTTTCAAAAACGAATACATCTTTTCTTAAAAAAAAATCAGTAAATTTATTTTAGTAAAGGCTTCTTTTGGATGGAAAACCATTTTTCAAAAATGGCTATTAATCCCAGAACCATTTTTTTAATTTTTTATTTTCTTCAAAATGATACAACCGATTTCAATTATTTTTTTAATACAAAAGCTTCCAAAAAATATAAATAGTTTTGTGTACCAAAATGCTTGAAAAAATAGTTTTTGCATTTTTAAAAAATGTTTCAATTTTTTTTTATATAATCAAATATTTTGAAAACGATACGATCGATTTTTTTGAAACTCGATATTTAAGAGTTTTACAGTACTCTCTAAAATATTTTTTGAAAAAATTTAACATTTATGAAAAAAAACGACTCTTACGATTTTGATTAAAATTTTTGCATACACTAAAATAAGTACGATCTGCAACCAAAAATTATAAAATTTTACACTTAGCAACTATTAATGTACCTGTCATAGAACATATTTTTTCTTTTGAATTTTCTCGTCCGCTAAACGGATTTAGATGAATTTTTTTATATACAAATTTCAGATAAGCTTAAGTAATATTGCATTTCAAAATTAAAAAAAGAATACATTTTTGGATTTTTAAAAAAAGTTTCAATTTTTTTTTTTGAAAATTCGATTTCTCAAAAACGGGTTGACAATTTTTTTCAAATTTTGTTTTTATTTACACATAAATACATACTTTAGATTTGCGTACCAGAATTTGTTCTTAAAAATGTTGTAAGAATTTTATATATACAAAATTATTTTTTTAAAAAACGGCTCCAACGATTTAAAATTGTTTTTTTCCATACAATCATATTCAATCAAGAATTAAGATGGCATTCTTTTTTTCCATCTCAAACCGTCAAATAAAGAGTTGTTTTAGCCAGTTAAAATTTCGTATTTCACGCTACTCTACATTTTTCTCTCATAATTTCGATGTTTTTATATACAATTTTCTTAAACCCGAAGTGTCAACCTTGCAGAGCAAGTACGTGCGACCCAGTCGTGCATTTTATTTTATTTGTTCTTCATTGCCATATCGTTTGACTAAAATAATCTAGCCAAATAATTCGTCATTAACCGTTTTCCTTTGGAGGTGGCAAAATACTAATGAGTAGATGAAAACCCTAATCTAGTACTACCAACTGCACATGCTCTCATGTTGCATGGGAAAGCAGTTTGTTGTGTTCCATTAGAAAAAGCTAGCAAAGTACTTGCAAGTACTTCGCCACCTCCAAAGGAAAACGCCTATAATTGATTCCTAGATTTTTTCCAAATTCTAGTACATTGAAAAAACCTTTAAATTCAAACCAGTGCTGTGATTAAGTAATGTGTTTAATTATGGTTAAGTAATGAAAAAAGTAGATATGTACTTGTTATGGTTTCAATCTTAGAAAAATGGTTTGAAAGATAAAATGAGGACATTGGAGGACAATGCAGTAAAAGGAGGACTATTTTCTGTCCTTTTTAATAAAATTAAATATAGAGGACAGGACTCTGAAAAAGAGGACTGTCCTCTTAAAAAGAGGACGGATGGTCACCATACCTATAGTACCTATATCACAAGTTAAACAAAATTTGTACGGGTGCTACTCAAGATCATAGTTATTTAATTTCTGTTCAAATGAATCATTAATGCAGGCATATCGTTATCAAATAATTGACAATACAAAATTGTATGACTATTGACGATGGCCCGTGCAATAAAAGCAAACTCAAATAATAGTTTTATTTTCATTCATTCAAGTCATTGTAAATATTAAGCCCAAAACACAAATACAAGTTAAATAATATTAATATATTTTAATTTAACGAGTTGAACATAGTTAGATAGTACATCCTGATACATTCCTCCATGATTCCCAAGGAATACATCCCAAGTATCCTTCAAACGCAATAAAGCCTCTATTTTCGGGGCAATGCAACACTGAAGGCTCAGAACTGCTGCTGCTGCATAGATAATAAGAAGTCGGATCACCCGGCACAGGTTGAGGGCTTACAGTATTCACTCCCTTACAAGAATCAATTATTGGTACATTTTTCCTCAAAATGCATTCAGCATTCCAGTCCTCCCAGGGGACGCAACCAGAAACTGTGTCGTTGTTTTTAAAACCAAATCCAGTGCGGCAGGTTTCTACCTGTGGTTCATTTGTCTCAGGATCGCAAAAGATGATCTTGGTTGGATTTATATTGCCCCATGTCTGATCGGTAAAAAGACAATCCTCACAAATAACTGCGCTTATCCAAAGCACAGTTATGAAAGATAGAACGTGCAGAACTAAAATGTAAAGAAAAACAAAAAAAAAAACAAATTGAATACGTCAAGTCCTTAAGGCCAAATTCAATAGTTATAATATAATTATTATGAATAAAGATACAATACCTTTAAGCATTTTAAGAATTTTTGACCACTGAACAATGATTAATGAATGCTCACTGACGAAAGTCAAAAAGGCTTTTGCTTAGATTAATATAAGAAATTGTTTTTTACCTGAAAACTTATTCGCACTTGCAAACTTGGTAATTGAATTGGTAAAATAGGTCTAAGTTTATCATTTTGGCAACAAATAAATAAATTGTTTAATCTGCTCCGAAATTGGTGTCTTGTCAGCTTTATTTTTATTTGATAATGAGTTTCGATAGATGATTCTGATATGAAGGTAATATGCTGAAATGATAAAATAATAATTTAATGTATTGATACCGATAATATTGCTATTGAAAAGTTTTAAAATGAGTGTGTCAGTATGTTTGAGATAAGAGAAAAATGATTATTTTCTGGTTAAAAAGAATTCTTTTTTTAACTGGCACATTTTTAAGTGATAAACACTTCTGATGAAGTGGTCAAAAAAATCATACCATTTGCTTCAAGTTATAATCAACAAAATTAATTTCCCTTGAATGGTAGTATAAAAAAAAGAATAATGTGTCTGCTGTTGCACTTGTCGACTATGTCGATTAGGTATCTTGAAAACGAGAGGTTCATACATAAAAATGCCAAACTTGTATAGTTTTCATATTATCCATGCTATTAAGCATACACTTAATGGATCAGATAAAGAAAGTGGCTTTGAAGCGGATCACCGTTGTCGGCTTAGCGTCCAATACGATAGGTACTATCTATTTTTTAGCAGCAAAATTTGTCCGAGGGAAGTTCGAATCGACTATATGCTAATCGATGCAAGGCACGTAAGACGTAACAGGGTTGGGTACGAAATCCCGAATGCTAAGATCCCGAGAATTCAAAAAATCCAGAATGACAAAATCCCGAATGAAAAAAACCTATCCCGAATGGCTAAAATATCAAATGCCAGAATCCTGAATGGCAGAATCCTGAATGCCAAAATCCCGAATGCCAAAATTCCGAATGGCTTTACTATTATTTTTGGTATTAAAAGTCACGCTCGTGAAAAAAAATAGTAGGTAGTAAACCATTCGAAATTCTTTGAAAGAACTAAATCGTACTAAAAATTAATTTAAAATCCAAATTTATCCCCAAATGGATATTTTGGCATTCGGGATTTTGTCCATTTAGGATTCTGGTATTCGGGATTTTGGATATTTGTGATTATGGTATTCAGGGTTATCATTTTTGGCCATTTAGAGTTTTGGCATTCGGGATTGTGTACTCTTCCCATCTTCCTTCGTTGAGACCTCGTTGTTACTCAAACAATGAACAACGAACAAAAATCATCGAAAGGGCTATGAATTTTTTCGTTGTTCTTATTCGGTGTTACTATTTAGACATTCGTTGTTCCGCATACGCAATGAACAACATATACGGACGATAAAACCGTAGGTCTTAATGCAGCTTCAGGCGTGTATGCATGAATCACACACGGTTAAAAATTTTGGGTTAATATTTTCTGGGTTACATTATATGACAATACCAAAAATATATTGAAATTTAATACTCGGCAAATATTAAAATTTTGAAATTAATTTAAAATATATTAAAGCTTGATAATATCGGATATTACAAAGGAATACGAAATCTGTAATCTTTTTGATATTGCAAATAAAAATTTTAATACTAATCTATAAGAATTGTATACAAAGTTATTAGTTTCTTTAATATTTACGGAATATTAAAAAGTAATATTTTTTTTATTGAATACGGCTGTAATACAAAGGCTGTATTAAAAAATACCCCAGAATTTTTAACCGTGCATATATTTCATACTACAAATAACATTTTCACACATCGATACCTTCCCGTAAGAATGTATTAAGCGACATTTAAAAAATTTTAAAGGCATCGAAAAAAGCGTCTGGTTCAGTTATTTATTTATGTATTTAAAAAAATAAAAAGATTTGGAATGGGATTTTCAACTCAAAATGCTTCTAAAAATCTTTTTATTACAACAAAATACCCAAATAAATAACTGAATAAAAGATATTTTAAAAATTTAATTTAAAATTTTGAAAATGTCGCTTAACACATTCTTACGGGAAGGTATCGACATCATACAATTTTTTTCTCAGATTTAATTTGAAGTATTGTATGATGCTTTTGCTTGAAGTGTATGATTTTTACATTTCACTGTCATTGTTTTCTGTGCTCTTTCATTTGCCCATGACTCGTCTGACTGAAGTTTTCTGATTATTCTGCGGCGGTTATCATAACGAAAATAATCATGGAATCCAGATATAATGTTTTGGCTATTTCTTCATATTCAGGAAATTGTTTACCTCTCAGATTTTGAAAAAAAGCCAAAAACCATAAATTTGGACAAAGGTTGATAAATCGACTTGAAAATCTAGCAGTATTAAAACGATCTATAATTGTGCTCCCCACAATTGTAGTAATCCATAAGCGTGTAGTCAGTTTCTCATCATTGCTTTCTGCAACTGCAATGAAGTTCAGTTGCAAGCTACTATTTTTGTAAAGTATTACACGTATCATGTCGAGTAGACAAACGAATTCGAGAAAGACTTTTGAGACTTAATTTTGTAAGCTGGACCAAGATCTCCCAACGGCCAACGATGTATAGATTTGGTAAAAAAATTAAAAAAATGTCGCAGAGTAGCAAAAACATTAGCTGCTGCAGTCACTGACTCAGCTGCACAAGTTCCTACTAAATTTAATTACCGAACAGCGTAAGGAACGTAATCCACTAAAGAATTAAGTGGACGAAATTGACTTGTTAAACCTAATTTTAAGATACCCCTTCGGTGGAGAAAAAGCATTAGATTTATTTTTGCACCTTCAAAATTTGGTTATCCCGAAATTTTTTCCGCCCCTAAAATTTTTGGCGCCCTAGGCTCGGTTATTGTTCCGTTAGGAACAAATGGGGCCTTCAACCTCGTATTACTCATTGGCTATACACATCGGTGATTAGACCGATTCTCACATATGGGGTTGCAGTATGGTGGACTGCTCTAGATAAAGCGGTAAACTGCGACAGACTAAACAAAGTACAACGCTCGGCTTGTTTATGCCTAAGTGGTGCGCTTCGCACGACACCCTCTGCTGCTCTAGACGTTCTGCTATATCTGACTGCCCTCGATATCTTTAGCAAACAGGTGGCTGCAAATACAGCCATACGCCTACAAGCTTCCTCACAATGGTACAACAATAATATTGGCCATTCCACCATTCTGAATTCATTCAGGTCACTATCTAGTCACATTGACTACACCATCCCAAAACCACAATTCGGTTTAAACTTTCAAGTCACCATTCCTTCTAGAACCCTCTGGGAGGATATGACTTTCTTGGATGATGAATCGGTTCATATCTACACGGATGAATCGAAAACTGTTGAAGGGGTGGGTGGCGGTGTTTTTTTCAGAAAGACTACAATTAAGTCTCTCATTCCGTCTTCCTAATCATTGTAGCGTGTTCCAGGCGGAACTTATGGCGATTAAGGAAGCCTTATCTTGGCTGAAGGAAAACGTGATATCGACTACAGATATCCGCATCTTCTCGGATAGTCAAGCAGCTAACTCTTTAACAGCCCTAAATTGCCGTTCGTCTCTGTTGGAGATGGCACAGCAGTTTAATATTCACCTGTGTTGGGTGCCGGGGCATAGGGACATCCCAGGTAATTGTAAGGCCGATGAACTCGCTAAAAATGATACAACTTTACCTCTTCTACCAAGTTAGGCAGAAATAGGTATACCCATCGCTACATGTAAACTTTTGCTGAAGCAAGATGCCTTAGAGAGAACAAATCTTAGGTGGAACGATATCACCACTTGTTTGGCAACAAAACAAATCTGGTCAGTATTGGATTTAAAGCGATCTAAGTGTTTGATATCTCTAAGCAGATTGCACATCAGCTCCATGATTGGTGTTATAACCGGACACTGTTTCATAGGCAAGCACGCAACGCGTCTTGGCGTATTCGTTAACGATTTTTGCAGAAGCTGTATGGATGAGGAAGAGATAGAATCGATCCCTCACCTTCTATGCACGTGCCCTGCTCTATCTTATAGACGAAGACTTCACCTTGGCGAGTTCTACTTCAATGATCCTAGAGATCTGATAAACTTAGACATTGGCAGTCTATTACGCTTCATAAGAAGCTCCAAATGGTTCACCGAGTAAGGAAAAGGGTTTCCTAGATTCATGTGGTATCACAATGGACCAACTCATGGTCTAAGTGTGTCAGTCTCCACGACTGGCAGCCACTTCAACCTAACCTAACCTAGGCTCGGTTCTCACGGGCCTAAGCCTAAATCCAGCATTGCGCATAGACGTTCAGATGCAAAGACCGACGCACGGACCTCATGAACATGACAAAATCCACTTTTTTTTGTTATGCCATCGTAATGTTAGATTTGATTAAATGCTAAAAATTTTGTTTGACTTGAAATCAATTATGAGCAATTTTCTTTAAATCCGTTTTTTATTTTTGTTAAATAAAATAGCAAAGTTATGCCGATTGCTGATAGTTGATGGTATTTTAAGGTAGGGCATTGCCCCACAATGGGGTGGCTAAACTGGCAACCCTCATTAAATGACATTTTAATTTTTTTGTTAATAAAAAATCTGCATTGGTTGAACTCGTGTAAACTGATCCAACCGTAATGCGTTAATGATGGAATATGCAACTATATGGAAAGCTACTTCGAAACATTTCAACAATGCACAGATTTCGCAAGGTGATGTGCTGTCATGTGATTTCTTCAATCTCATTCTTGAGCAAATAAGTGTGCAGGGCAGGCGTTAACACAGAAGAAACTATTTGCAATAAATCTTTCCAACTTTTAGGACATGCCGACGATAGACGAAGAATTATTATCACTGGAAACCGCTTCCTCAACCAACTTAGGAGGTTTAATAATAATAAATTAAATAATGGATAATAATAATAGTCACTATGTTCGAGGCGAGAAATGTTCAAAATTTGATGTTGAGCAAAACGGGGATCGAAGACGTGTTCTTTTACAAGACGACTTTAAGGTCTTGACTTTTTTCGAAATTAAATAATTACGCAGGTCAGGGCCGTTCCTAGCCCTCAGAGCACCTGGGGCAGATTTAGATTAGCCACCTTTTTCACTACAAACATTTTTATAGAGTGTTAGTTAAAAATCAAACAATAAATCGTGTCATTCCACCGCATTAATACGGACTCCAAACCAATTACAACATATTTCTGTTTAGGTTTCGTACGAAGGACCGGCAAAAAAACATTTGAAATATAGGTTTATATCGACTTTCTCACAAGTTAAAATACCTTGTTTTTTTACTGACTCATTTAATTTTGACCTTCTGATATATCGACTCGACAAAAAGTCAGCTGCCTTGAAAAAAGTCGAGAATAGGATCAACTTGTTGACATTTTTTCCCAAAACTTAGTACATACAAAAAGTCCATGTGAGAATCAATAAGGGTATTCATGCAACGTCGTAAGTTTACAAATTGTGTAAAATGATAAGTTTACGCAAAAGTTTGTATGAACGACCTTTTTATTAATTTGGTTAAATGCTGTGTGATTGAATCAGCTGTTCGTTAAATGTCAAATATTTGGGCGCGTTCGGCTTGGGTCGAGGAGTTGGTTTTACAGATAATGCAATATGGTCTGTTTATTTGCATGTGTGTGTACAAATATATATTTGTTTTAATAGATACGTGTAGTTAGTACTCCTGTTAATTCAATTATATTTGTTTTGTATTGAAATAAATACATCAATGCCATTCATTTTGCTGGAATCTCAATACCATTTCAACTCAACTCAAGTGACAAAAACCTGGAGCTCCCGATCCTGCTTGTAAACATAGTAATTTTTAAATAGAGAACCTCTCCCGAACCAACGTGAAGTCGGAAACTCGGAAGGATAAAACAAAATGTAAAGCTAGAACTATTAAGGCTTTCTCAAACCAATGCGAAATATTTGGAACGTCAACGAAATTTTTGCCTGTCAAAATCAATGGGATAAAAACCCACGAAAAGTAGCTTTCCAAACAGTCAAAAGAAGAATTGAGGAATATTCCACTTAAGTAAAACGAATCATCCCTCTCTTTTTTTCGTTCCAACTTCACCAAATGTCAGTTTCACTCCCGTGAGATGAGTATGATTTTCATGATTTTCATCAACCGACCACTTCAGTAAACTATCAACAATTATTATAGTTCTACCTTAATATAAATGACAATAGTCGCGTTGTAAGGTAGAAATATATTAGTCGCAAGCCAACGGCAGTGTTCGGATGTAAATCAGCGAATACATACAAATCATATGTCACGCCCATAATGTACTTTTCTTCATTTTCGTTAACTTTTGCTTTCGGAAGTGAATAGAGCACCCCGAGTACACTTCGCGGAAGTGAAACTGAAATTTGTTGAGGTAGGAACGAAAAAAAAGAGAAACAGTGAATTATGGCTTTGTTCTGATTTTGACAGTTCAGAAAGATACTTTGCATTGGCTATCTAATGAAATCTGTTTCTAACAGCTTCCGACTATTTAGAATCTCCCGAACCAGTGCGAATCATTCGTTGACCACAACAAAAACATTAATAACAACACGTTGTTGTAAATGAAAACAACACGTTCGTAGTCGTCAACGAAAGATTCACATTGGTTTGGGTGAGAATTTATAGTTGTACGGCACCCCCTTCCTATAACTCCGACTAACTCCCTCCCCTTACCCTTCATTTACCTACATCTTACATATCCTGGGGAGCGCAATGGATCCATTGAGATCCGAGTGAGGTGATGTGGGCCACCACATCACCACCCCTTCTAACCTAACCTAACCTAACCTTAATAATTTACGAAAAGTAGCTTTCCTAAAGGCTTTCCCAAACCAACACGAAATTAAAGTGAATGATCTCTCTCAATACTAAAAAACAACAAAAAACTGTCTTTGTGAATGCTTCGCTATAATTCGGGCAGAGCCTTTAATCGTAGAGAAAATGTAGACCTTCTAATTATTTTTTTTTGTGTAAACTACGTTTTAATTCACAACTTTTATCACCAACTAATTGCAATGCAATAATTACAGAACACATTCAGTGCTTTTTTAGTTCTCCGAGATATCATTTATATCATGTCTCTAAACATGCCTAATTCTAAAAGTCACAAACACGCCTAATTCAATCTCTAAAAGTCACAATGACGTTTGGATAAGTTAAACCAAATATTTGGTTAATTTTCCGCAGCTAAATCCTTGGATAAAATTAACCAAATTGTGTTAATCATTTCCCATACAAAATTTGACAGTTCATTAACCAAAAGATAAAATTAACCAAATCGTAAACTTATCTAGTGTTTTACGCAGTTGCATGAATACCCCTAATATTTTAACCTGTCGATATTTTAACAATTCACCATTTTTCATTCTTACGAAGCCTAAAACACAACGCTCTGCTTGGAATGTTTGCACGAAATCAACACAAGCTCGAATCATACATTCTTGTCTGACTTTTTAACACGAACTAAAACGTTTTTTGATCCTATGGATCATTTTAGATTTTGTTTAAGGCACATTTTCTTCTGGTCCCTCAATTTCACTGATGAAAATCTGAAGCCAGTTAGGCGCACTTTAAAGCGTCATTCCCCAAGTTATAAACTGATCAAAACATCGGCCGTTTTCGAAAACGTCAAGTCAAAGTCAATTGGATCGTCAAATGATCGCTGTTCTTTGACGCAGATATTGCTATCGTCAAGTAGATATGCAATCGTCCTATTTTTCAACATCTTATTCGTCAACTCGATTTTTTACGCTGCACCGCAGATGATGCTTTCGAATATATCGTACCCAATCCATTTGCGTTTGGTCTATATAAAAGCAAAATATTGCTTCCTACGTAAGTTCGCCTCGTATTGGCATTCACGATATGGTGGCGCCTTTCACAGAACGTGGAGTGTCATTTGCGGTACGGCGCCTTTCATGGTTAGGTGCCTGGGGCATTTGCCCCACCCCTAGGCACGGCCCTGACGTAGGTGAGATCAGATGTTGCGTACTCATTGAATTTCGAAAAAAGTTATGACTCACAAGTCGTCGTGTAATTGAAGACTTACAAATCAAAAGTCGATTCTGTGACAAATTGTGACTGTTAGTAATGTTAGGTGAAATTAGAAAACAAAAATGCACCAATATATGTACCCATAGGTACATTGTTTTGTTTGACTCCACCTCTAAAAGGTTTTCAAATCTAAAAAAAAAATACTTAAATAACTTTTAAAATTTTATTTAAAATGTTGTAAAACACCATTTTAACTATTTTCATTTGCCAAACTATAGTCGTTCACCAGGAATTTATACGCTCCTTATATAGATTTTCTTAAAGCTAAGCACAAACAAATATATAATTTCAAACATGCTTGTCAAAACCTCACACAAGGATATACGATAAGAAACCCATATTGGCTTCCTTCACAAAATCAATAAAAATAATAATAACGACTAAGATAAAGGAATTGAGATGAAGGCAAATATGTACGAGTATAAACTTTTTTCTCAAATATTTTCATGGAAAAATAAAATTCCAACAAAAAGCAAAGATCCAAGTCCAAAGAGTTTTTTTCAAGAGTTCTCATCCTTTTATCATGGAATTTTCATTCGGCATATGTGGAGTTTTTTTTATTCTTTTATTTTTTTTTTCTACATGTATATATGAACGTATTGAAGTTGAACCTACTTTTCCGTCTATGTATTTCTTTTTAAATTATTTTTAACTTTTCTTTTTATTTTATTTAGTTTTTTTTTTGTAGCCATAAACTTCTACCACATGTTATCCTTCAGCTTGGCTTAGTACTTTATTTATAAAAAAAATAATATCAGGACTTTGCTGCTGATGGTTTCTTAAAACGACCTCCAACAAGGAAAATATTTGGGTATGGTTTAACAACCAGCGGATTCTATGTGGCAGCTTATATTTGTCAACTCAATAAAGCACTTGACTTAAACACTAAAATATCTTTCAGAAGTAGTAAAAGAAGTACATATTTTATGCAGGTTCATCTAGTGAAAGCGATAATTCGAGGAAATGATATGCATTAACAATATTTCCATATGGACGTAGCGGTGCGTGGCATATAATAGGTATAGTTATCGGCGGTAAAGGTGCGAAATCACCAAGGCAAAGTCGAAGCACTAAAAAACAATGTTATTTTTAACTAAAAATTTCCACAAAAAAAAAAAAATGCCTTGTCCAGCCATTGGTTTTATTTGAATGACGATCAGCAAACAACTGCTTTGGGATTATATGTAAGTTTTTTACCCTTGATAAAAAAAAACAATAAGATTCAATTGAATGTCCTTGTTTAACTTTATTTGTAAATATTGTCAAACATGAACAAGGTAAACAAACAATTTAATGGTAAATACATAAAACTCAAGTATTATGACGTTAATGCAATTATTTCTCGGGATCGGTTTTTTTGAAGGTATCATTTGATTTTAAACCTCTTGAGTATCTCTTATCGATATTCACATATCTTTAAAGAACACAATTTTTTTTAACTATAAATACACTTATTTTGATGTAAAGAGATTTAGTATCATTCATTTAATCGAACGACAATATGAAGCTTTATGGTGAATAAATAAGATCGATTTTCAGACTTCAGTTTAATAACTTTTTTTTTTGTTAATTGTTATAGTTGCTCTAGCTTTCCTGATGATGACCCTTGGGGTTTCAATGGCTATTATTTTGGGAGATGGCCGACCAGGATGTAAAACCGATAAGGAGTTGACTGTTAAAAATTACAGAAATCTATGGGATCCAACATTATACTGGACTTGTGAACAAAAAGGTATTGCTGCTTCAAGTAGTAAATGCCCTGATATGATGGCTTGGGATGATACTGATAAAAAATGTATTGATTGGGATCTCTGGTCATGGCAGGATCCTGTGGAACCACCAAGCAATCCTTAAATATATTATAAATTCTAAACTACTCTAAAATAACTGCATGTTTTTATTGACAATAAATTTATTACACTCACTGCAACAAGTTTTTATTTTGTATAAAGTTAATTTATCTTTATTAGTTTTAAGTTGACAATCATGGGCTTTCTTCTGCATTGAACTATTGAATCATCATCGTGTCCTGTAACCCAGCTTGAGGCATGGGCATCAACAAAACGTCTCTATCCTTCACGGTCTGCAGCAAGGTATTTAAACTGTGGCCACGTCGTTCTCTGGGATTCTGGTCTACTTCTGCTAAGACAGTTGATTTCCATGTTGTTCTTGATCTTCCAACCCTCCGTGCACCCTGAGGATTCCATTCAAAGGACTGCTTTACAATTTCATCGTTGGCTTCCTCAGTGTGTGACCAATCCATCGCCATTTACGCTTTCTTGTGTCGACGTCCAGCCGCTATTCACTTGTCCTGACTGGATTTCAAAATTGGGGACAAAGTATACCGATACCGAAGGCAGCACGAGCCTTATTAGTTCTACTTTTAACGTCCAGATCCGTACCGCCGTTTGCAGAAACAATACTGCCAAGGTAGTCAAGCTGTTCTACTTCTTCCACTGGCGTCTCGTGTAGAATAATACGCTGCTGTGTGGAGCGGCCTGTGGGCATTATTTTTGTCTTTTTGCTATTTATTCTTAGACCACTCGACTCTCCCTTCACATGCAGTGTTTGGCAATTGGCAGATTGGCACATCCCGTTCAGCCCACTGATGTTATTTGCTGGTAGACGTATTTCATCGGCATAATCTAAGGCCTAATTTATTCAGTCGAAGTTGAAAACAACTTGGGAGTTTTTATTCTCAACTTGAAAAATCCCTTTTTATTCATTCACTCAAAGTTGGTTGGCTCAACTTGTGATATTCCAACGGTGAGAAAATCCAAAGTTGGTCAACTTTCTCTTCTCAGAATTTGTGCAAATGAAATGGTTTCTGGATGCTTTCGAATGGCTAATAGAAACCCCGATTACTATTGTAAGAATTTCTGCCTCACCCTTTCGTCTCAAAAACTGTCCCATGGGCAGAGAACAGAAAGCGAAATGTGTTAACTGTCAAGGCAATCATCCTGCAAGTTACAGGGGATGTAAAGTCGCCAAAAAATTCCAAGATACAAAAAGAAAAAACAAAACTGGGAACAAGCTTAGAAACTCAACAAACACAAAATCAATAGTTGAAAGCAAAACAGTAACGGTAGAAAACAAAACTAAAAATCAACCGGCAAAAGCAATTGCACTAATCAAAAGTGATGAAAATAAATCCTATTCCATTGTATATCCAATCTATAGTATTCTTATGAAACACGATTTTGTAGGTAGACATTTGGTCCATAGGTTCGCTGTGATCGCCTTACCGAGATCCCTTAACAAAAATTAGTATTACATTTGAACGCATAGATGGCCACGAGCTTTTTTTCTTCATGAGAATACTATAGAATTTATATACAATGCCTATTCCCAGATTATAAAAAATGTGCGGAAAAACGAAGAAACATCTATCAAAGAAATGCTTGAACTTATCCTTAAAAGGATTGACAAACAAGATTTAAACATAAAACAGCTAAGCGAAGAAGTCGCTCTTAAGAAACAATGATGGACAGAACACTAAAAATCGCAACATGGAGTGCAAACGGTCTTTTACAACATGTATCAGAACTAAACATCTTGTTAGACATAGAGCATATAGACATTTGTTTGGTGTCCGAAACTCACCTCGCTATAGAACAAAGTCTTGATAGTAAATTACCAAACTATACGTGTTATCACGCTCCGCACCCAGCTGACAAAGCTAGGGGTGGATCAGCAATACTTATAAGAAAGTGCTTGACACACTATGAAGAACCAAAGTTTACTAATGAAAATATGCAAGTAACAATAATTAGTATTGGTATAAAACAGAAAGAGTTTAAGATATAGCAGCTATATACTGCCCTCCGAGGCGCTCTCCAACTGAAGAAGACTTTGCAGAACTCTTTAGCTTGTTAGGACATAACTTCCTTGTTGGTGGCGACTTCAATGCTAAACACACCCACTGGGGATCTAGGCTCATAACCACAAAAGGTAAACGGCTATACCAAGCAGGCCGCAAATACAACTGCGAATTTTATTCTTCTGGTTCGCCAACATATTGGCCATCTGATACTAACAAAATACCAGACCTTAGAGTTTTTCGTAGTTAAAGGTATCAAACGAAACCATATAAGTGTCGAAGGTATACTTGAAAGTCAGAGATATACTTGAAAGTTTTATAAACCTGAGATCCCCTATGCAAACAATAATTGAACAAATTGACCATGAATTATAACAATTTATTGCTGATGTGCAACAGGCTGCAGAAGAAAGTACTCCAACTATTTCGAACTCAAGAGAAAAAGAAATAAAATATCCTGTCGAAATAAAGGAGCTGATATTGGAAAAAAGAAGAGCTCGAAGAAAATGGCAAGTTACGAGATTTCCAGGTGATAAGGCGGTTTTTAACCGTCTTAACAACGAACTAAAGAAAAGAATCTGTGAGTTTAAAAACGAATCACTGAGTAGATTCCTGAATAGTCTGACGGCGGATGCTTCTACAGAATACTCATTATGGAAAGCAGCTAAGCGCTTAAAAAGACCACAGACACAAAACCCGCCAATAAAATCTCAAAATGGTAAATGGGTCGGAAACCCGAAACAAAAGGCTGATCTCTTGGCTGAACATCTAGCAAATGTTTTTAAGCCATTCCCAGCAAACACAGCTACAGATCCCTTACAGTTTGTTGATAGAAACGACGAATGCGAAATACCTTTTGTCACGCTCAAAGAAGTAAGAAGCATGTGTCAACATAAGTTGTCTAACAAAAAATCACCAGGGTACGATCTCACAACTGCTCAGGTTTTGAAAGAAATGCCTTTAATAGCCTTCAAGAAACTCCAATTTATAATAAACGCATGCCTTAAACTAAGATATGTGCCACATCACTGGAAAATTGCAGAAGTCATTGTTATACCTAAACAAGGTAAGCCACCAACAGAAGTAACATCTAACAGACCAATATCGCTTATACCAATCATGGCAAAAGTTTTTGAAAAACTGCTACTGAAAAGGCTTAGCAAAATAATAGAAGAAAGAAGACTAGTTCCGAGCCATCAGTTTGGATTTAGAAATAAACATTCCACGATAGACCAAGTGCATCGAATTACGGATGTTGTGGAAAAGGCACTTCAAGAAAAACAAGTATGCTCGGCTATATTCTTAGATGTTGCTCAAGCCTTTGACAAGGTTTGGCATTTGGGACTTGAGTACAAACTGCATAGGGACCTTCCCAGGCAGTACTACGAGATACTGAAATCCTACGTTTCGAACCGACTCTTTAGAGTACGGTACGACCAAAATTACTCGGAACTAAACAAAATTAAAGCTGGTGTAACACAAGGAAGTGTCCTAGGACCAACCCTGTATCTGTTATATACAAGGGATATTCCAGTGGACATCAACGCTATCATGGCCACCTTTGCTGATGATACTGCAATATTGGTGCCAGATAAATCCGTTACGAAGGCTACACAAAAATTGCAAAATGCAGTCGATAAAGTTAGTGATTGGACGCAGATATGGCGCATCAAACTAAACGAAACAAAATCGACGCATATAAACTTTACAAATAAAAACATAAACAATGTTTCAATTTATATAAACAGTACAACAGTACCTTACTCCAATACCACCAAATACCTTGGAATGACTTTGGATGCAAAGCTTAAATGGAAAGAGCACATCAAAAAGAAAAGAGAAGAACTAAACTTGAAGTACAGAAAAATGTACTGGTTACTAGGAAAGAACTCTGAACCCGTTTGGACATAATGGCATCCAACTATGGGGCTGTACAAAGAAAACAAATGCTGAACCCAACCAAAAATTCCAAAGCAAGGTCCTTCGTGGAATAATTGATGCCCCTTGGTATATAAGAAATAGCGATCTACATCGTGACCTACAAATTGAAATGGCTACAGAAGTGGTTAAAAAACACGCTGTATCACACAATCAGCGACTGCAAAGTCATACAAACCCTGAAATGGAGACCGTCCTAAATGTACAAAACAATGTTCGGAGATTAAGAAGAACCAAGCCTCATGAGCTGATGGTCTAAAAGCTATGGGAAAATGTTATAACTTTAAACTTCCCCCAATGCGATTTAAAAATTAAGAAATAAAAATCATTTGTCGATCTTGCATAGATTGGTCCTGATTCACCGGTGGTCTTAGTGCGGTAAGAGTCCCACACTACTTGGTACCGATTCTTACCGAGTGTCTTTTGAAGATTTCCATCGGATAATACAAAAATTAAAAAAAAAACCCTTTCGTCTATAGAAAAGATATTCCTCGCACAAAGCGTGATCCCTCTCAATTGCGATTGAATTCGGAATAGGTTATTGTTGAAAGGTTTCTGTTCTTAGGTATTAATTGTCGGGTAGTAGGAGATATACCAGCCAATTTGACTACCATAGTCCATACTAGACACAAGGCTACAACTTTGTGTGCGCTTGATTTGGACTAGTTAAGTACGAAAATCACGGTCTGGCAGGGTTGCCGCGGTCGAAACGTTGCCATCTGATTTTTTCAAAATGCAAAAAAAGGGTCAAAATTAGCCTACTTTCACAATTGGCTGAAGTTTATTTATAATTTTGTTTATACATTCTAATGCATGAAACAAATCATGCCAGACGGGTTTGGCGGTCGAAAGTGCTTGCCAGACGAGTCGAAAATTTTAAAAGCTTAATAAAAGATATTGGCTAACCTGAGAAATTTGTTTGGTACAAATCTTACACTTAGTGCATGCTTTATTCATGAACAGATTATTAGTCGAAAACTAAAGACCAGGGAATATTTTCACAATTCTAGGGTTGCCACTTATTTTTTTCTTAATTTAAAATAACTGCAAAATTTAACATACCCAATTTTACAATGCTGGTTTTTGAATTTATAATAACTTATGTCTTTTTGTAAATGAGCAAAAAAAGATGCTAGACGAGTTTGGTGGGCGAAAATAGCTTGCCAGATGAGTTTTTAAAGTTGGTATTAAAAAATGTCATTGAATAGCCAGGGAAATGTATTTAATATAACACGTTAACTGCGTAGAACCCTAAAATATATTAAATAAAGTCAGATATAGTTCTTTTCCTCTAGACCCAGGGCTGCCACGCATTTTTACAAAATTTTATAAAATTAACGAAATTAAAACACCTACCTATACAAATTAAGCTTTCGCACATATGATAGCTTTCGCTATCTTGTTAATACAAAAAACGTATATGACGAGTTGGATGGTCAAAAGTTCCTGCAAGACGAGCCTATAGTTTTTAAAATTGGCATTATAAGAAATATTCTATTTTTGTTTTTTTCTCAAATTTCATAAAACTGTCAAAATTGCATACTTACCCTTACTAAGCTGATTTTTACATATATGTTAGCTGATATCTTCTTCTGGTTGAACAAAAAATACCAGACCAGTCGGACGGCCGAAAGTTCCTGCCAGATGGGCCTAAGGTTTTAAAAGTTGGTATTATAAGAAATATCCTTTTTTTGTTTTTTGTTCTCAAATCAAAAACAGCTACAAAGTTGAAGCCTTCGCTCCACATTTCGAAGGAAACTTTTGACCAAGTCCATCTGATGATCCAGTCTTTCTTCGTGAAATTGAAGCATCCATCCAGCAGACACTGATACTCAGGGGCGTCTTTAGATAGTTGGGGGCCCTGGCCCTTAACGATATTGGGGCCCCTTGACTGTTTTTATTGAAAACTATTTCATATTCCAAGTCTTACCATAATTTTATATTAAATTTAACTATGTATTATATATATATTTAAAAACAGAAAACTAAGATTTGCGGGCCATTTCTGTTTGTCCAGGGTCTAGGGGCCAACACTCAAACTAGGAGGCCATATGGCCCGATCGGGCATTTTATGGCAGCGCAACGCTGCTACCAGCATTAGGCATGCTGCCACTTGAAATTAAATATCATTTGAGGCAGTAAGAGCCATAGTGGCCTAACTGCAGTTTTCATTATTTTCAGTAGAGCTGAAATAAGGAGCAGTTATTTTTAAACACTTGTAGTTTTATAAAAATTAAATAATTTTTAATTTAAGTTGGGTCTTGTGCATAGGCGCCCGCAGGATTTTGTCCAGGGGGGGGCAGACACCAAACCAATTTTGAGATATCGAATTTTCGAAAAAAATGGGTATTCAAACATTTTTTTTAAATTTTAATATGCAATATAATTTGAGCTTTTTGGAAGTTTTATAAATAATTTAATTTTAATGTTTCAGTCAATAATGAACTGTTAATAGTTATCCAGCGTAAAATTATTTTATATTTAATTAAATAAAATTAAAATTAACCACACAGACATTTTTTTGGAAGTTTTTGTATAAAAAGCAAGGTTCGTAGAACAATATAATATCATTCTTTACTCGTGAAAAAATCAAAAGGGAATGTTATTTTTGATTCGATTAAAACAAAATTAATTTTCACGATCGAACCAAAAATGCTAGGATTTGGATTTATAAAATATGGTTCGTTCCGAATTTATTATGTGAGAACTATTGAAGATCCATTCAAGAACCTTTGAAATAAGAAATAAAAATGTAATTTTACAAAAGGAAAAAGGACAGTTTCGAAATCTTTTGACCTTGATAGATTTCAATGGAATCGAATTGAGTGATTTCAATGAAATCGCCACAGGTCATAGTGATGATGGTGCCATTTTTTGAAACACCGTTTTAAAAATATTCGTTTCTGTTATAATTCTGTCTCAGCTATCCTGTCAATTTTATTGAAATCACCCAAGGAACAACGGAGTTGACTTTTTTTTAAAGCACCCTGTTTTGAAAATATTTTTTCTTTTTCAATTCTGTATAAGCCATCACCTGTGTCAATTTCATTGAAATCTTTCAAGGAACAACGAAGTTGTAAAATGTTGGCATGTTTTTGAAACTATACAAACGTCAACGAATATCCCTATTGGCCTTTTCGATTGGCAATCCGGAAGACCGATTCGATACGTGTGAACGATTCTGAAATCAAATCCGGAACAATTTTATCTCCTTTTCAGAACAAGAACTGTCATTCTATCCCCATTCGAAAAGGCCATAAAATCACCTTTTTGTAAAAAATGTGAAAATTTCAGATTTTTTATAAGTTTTCTTAAAGCATCGACATCGTAGCCATTCTTCAACAGACTTTGAAAATTAATGGCTTTGACAGATGGGGACCATTAGACCAGGAAAAATAGCTCAAATCAAATGGGGAACCTTGTAATAATTAATTCATGATATATTAAAATTGGTATCGACACAAAATTGGACCCTCTTTAGCATATCCAAAGTCCCAGTCTTCGCATTGGCTTTTTGTGTAGATGCATTTGAAAAGATGGAGAGGGGAAAAAGATGGAGGTCTATCAAACTGAAATATTTCTTTTGTTACAACTTAATCATATGATACATGTTGAATCTAATGAGACTAAAAAATTTGTCATGGCAACCATAAACTAAAATTATCCACACAAATATCTATGTTTTAATAGGTTTTTTTTAGAGTTAAAGTTTGACCTGTTCAACGGAAAAACATATTTAAAATATAAGTTTTCGCTTTAAAAGGACCAAAACTTTCTTAATGGAGCTTGTATAATCTTAGTTTTGCTTTTATTAGATTAAGCGTTAAAGAATACCCTTAAATCATCTACCATACTTTGTGTACATACCTCGATTACACCAAATCGGAATTTCGGGTAAAATTTTTCAACTTCTTTCCAGAGTTTTCCTCACCTTAATAAAAATCCTTGGAACAAAGATATTTGTTAGGACTATTTTGACTCTTGGTTGCTATGGCAAGTTAAACACTTTTGGCGAGTTTCATAAGTATAAGAGTTTTTTCGTGGATGTTATGATAAAAATTCTACAGTTGCCCCTACCTTTAAAAACAAGCACCCTTTCACAAAAGATATTTTAGGGACCCTTTTGATTCTCGGTCCTATTGACTAATGAAACATTAACTCCAAGTTCCATTGACATACCATTATATTCGAAAGGTTTGCGGTAATATTTTACCTGTTGTACTTAAAAAAAAACATTGTTACATAAAAATGACAATAACTTTTTTGTGGATAGTCGTATTATTTTGCATTTAGTCTCATTAGATTCAGCTTTAAAAGGTACCCTTAAAACATGTATCATATGATTAGGTTGTAGCAAAACATATATTTCAGTTTGATAGACCTCCAACTTTTTCCCCTCTCCATCTTTTTAAATGCATCTACACAAAAAGCCAATGCGGGGATTTTGGAGGACTATGGATATGCTATAGAGGGTGTAATTTTGCGTCGATACCAATTTTAATATTTCATGAATTAATTATTTCAACCTCGGGACCCA
The DNA here is from genome assembly GCA_963921185.1 of Dasysyrphus tricinctus. Taxonomy (NCBI): domain Eukaryota; kingdom Metazoa; phylum Arthropoda; class Insecta; order Diptera; family Syrphidae; genus Dasysyrphus; species Dasysyrphus tricinctus. The sequence continues at coordinate 52,666,222 of OY992530.1, read as the reverse complement.
TTTTTTCTGGTCTACATGTATTTTTTTAATAAATTGTTTCACAGCCGCAGTGAATGGACACTTGATGAAGAAGATTTATTTTAAGAACCTTTTCAGATCCTTATTTAAATCCGTTCAGCCAATGACAAAATCCCAAACAACTTTGGACGTACTGTTAGCAAATTGTTAAATTATTTTCTATAAATATATAAATTGAACTCCGGATAATAGACTGTATTAAATTTTTTTTATAATAGTTTTTCAGATCAAAATTTGATAGTTAATGATTCATTTGCTTTCGAACTCAATTGATTTATTATTTTGTGTATATATAAAACAGGTACCCAGAGTGCATATAATTTTCCGATATTTTATAAGTTATTCTACTATTCGAGACGATTCCAACAAATCAGTTATCAATTAAATAGGCCCAGCCGTTCTTGGGTTACATATATGTTATGTTTTATATATTAAAAAAATAAGAAAAACTAAGATTTGGAAATTCAAAACAAAAATTTCGAACTCTGAATCAAACTTTTTTTTTAAATAAGAAAATCTCCACTTTTTATTTGTAAACAAAATTCAAATATTAACTTCAACTTCATTATTCAGCCCCATCACGTACGTCATTGTTATCGGACACTTGAATCGAATCCCAAAAAAAAACTATCACAGAATCCATCGTGGTGCAAAACTTCACACAAATTGCCATTAAGAAAACATTCGGTGATAGTTTTTTTCGGGATTTTTAAACAAATCCGATTACAATGGAATTCGTGATAGGGCTGATGATCAATTAAAAATATTAATATCCGTTTAAACAACCTGACCTAATAGCCTAAAAAGCAAGCTTTAAATTAGAATTTTATGCTTACGCAATAAAAATATTATGCATATTATTCCTAAGGACTACGGTGTAGGTAAATATTGAACTTACTTACGTATTAAACAAACTTACGTTTTTGTGTTATAAAATAACAATTACAAGAAGCACCATATTGTTTTTTTTATTTATTCTTTAGAGAAAAGGAACTACATAAGCCTTGGCCCCCTACCAAAATGATCAATTACTTCATTGAAAAAGTTTTTTTGTTCTTTTACAAGATTTTTATGTAAATACATTATTCTATATACTATACATGCATTGTTAAAATTCAAAGTAAAAAATGCAAGTTGCGTGGTAATGCCAGGGGGGGGCAAACCATGAACTCAATAAGGAAGCTATAAAGAAAATATCCATATTTTCCAAGAATATCGAAACTAAGGATATTTTCAGATACATTTGGCATGATCCAGAGCTAGGGGGGGGCAAATCATGGAGAGATGGCTAAGTATTTGTTAATATTCAAAGAAAAAAATGAAAAATGTCTTAGTTGTGAGGTATTGTCCAGAGCCAGGGGGGGCAACTGCCCCCCCTTGCCCCCCCCTCCGGGCACCTATGGTCTTGTGTGTAAATGAAAATTCACACACAAGAGCAGTGCATGCTGCGCATTATACATCAATTTATATTGAATAATTTTGAATGAACAACAATAACTTGGGTGTGTTACCACCAAGTTTATTGGCTGGAGTTATAGCTATTTCACGAGAGCTATCTCGATATCATCAGACTCCTTTAGTGGTTGTTGTGAATGAAAGGAACCGACTGAACAATAACAAGCTTGTGTGTGTTAATAAAAATGCTAGTCGCTGTTGCAATTGATAAACAACGAAACCTGCATTGGGATAGAGCTAACCATGTGGCTTCAGTGGCGCGGTGTGTAGTGCATCGGCCTCTGAATCACAAGGTTCATGGTTCGCTCCCATATGACGGCAATGAGTTTTTCAATTAATACGAGCATAACCAGACTAAGCACCACTAAAGGAGTCCTGATAATCGAGATGGCTCTCGTGAAATAGCTATAACTCCAGCGAATAAACTTGGTGGTAACACACACAAGTTGTTGTTGTTCATTCAAAATTATTCAATATAAATAATTTTTAGTTTTTAAATAAAAATGAATTGATTTTTATTTGCAATGTGATAAAAAAATAAGAGGTTTTTGATTTTGTATTAATAATTCTACAAAATACCGTTTAAACTAATCAGATAGGCCACTCTTGCACTCAAGCCTTGAATCTTCTGGTGCGGGGCCTCTAAATGAAAAAAGTCCTGGCATGGAGCTATCAATTCAAATAATTCAAATACAGATTCAATTTTTGTAATAAGCTCAATTTCGATAAAATTGCACTTGGACCACTTTGGCTCTCTCTGCCTCATTTAAGTGTTCATTTTCTGGCCCCATATTCACATTGCACATCGTCGGTTTAAAGGTAAAACTCACTAAGTACAGACAAAAAAGTTCAAGAAAATGAGAATAAAAAGCATTTTTTAATCCAAAAAGTCTCATTTTGCACGGTTATTATACGGACATTGAAAGGTGTGCTCGGAAACTTTATTTAAACATTTTCGGAACGTGACTATTCAGCTTTAAAAAGTATGTTTCAATTAAATTTCCTTAAAAAGTGTAATATGTTAGTTAGTGAACAGACGACATGTTACTCTGAGTTGTGCCAGTGCCGTAAAAAAAATAATATAGTACCTATGATGATTTAAAATGTTTCGAAAACGAAGTTTAAACAAAATATTTTCCAAGGATTTTGTTTCGGGTGTACAAATTAAAAATTATAATTTTCTTGTTTTCGCTTTGTTTTGTATATTTTTATTTTTAACTAGCTCTACCTTTCCCAAACTACAAAACAAAAGATATTATATTCAAACGAGGATTTGTAACCTGAACTAAAATTTGTTCTTGTGTGGATAACGATTTTGTAGCAATTTTTTTATCAAACGTCTTTTTTTAAATATTTGAGTTTTATTCACTTTGATATCATTTTATTGAAAACAAAAAAAAAGCACGTTTTTGAGTATAATTTTTGCTTCCTTGCTAAGAAAGCCCAATTAATACTCTTGAGACTTTATTGCAATTTTTTCACAAAAAAAAAAGGAATTAAAGACAACCAAAAATACAAAATTATATTACTGTGATCGACTTAGTTTTCAAAAGATTAACTAATTTTTTTATTTTTTTGTTTGTTCTTAACCTAAAGAAAAAGCGTTATGTGTAGTTTTATTTAATTGTGTTTATTTTATTTAAAAATTCAACTTTTCTAGAATTTCATATTGGTACCAAAAGTACCAAAATAACTTAAATATTCTTTTTTGTGAACAAATTTAAAAGGTTTTAAGAGTATTAAGTGGTCTTTCATGATAAGGATGAAGAAATAATGCTCTATCACTTATTTTATTAGAGCCAAATAAATCCAATCTCAACTTCGCATATATCTACTTTCAAACATAATAATCGGGCGGTATACTTGGGCAGTTCAGGGGGCCTCCTAAATCTCGGGGCGCTGGGCACTGGCCCACCGGGCCCATGCCTACAGACGTCACTGCTGATACCCAACTTGGATAGGGCGATGTTTAGCGACACCAATCCTGCAAGCGATGCCTAGATTCAACCCACATTCACGGACTGAGACTGTCCTCAAAAATGCCAATTCTGTTTTCCACCGCCTCTACCCGCTGATGAAGAAGAGAACTGGGCTTAGCCCACAGACAAAAATTCTAATCTATAAGCAACTCCTGAGACCAGTTATCAATTACAGCTTCCCAGTTTGGTTCACCATCGCCAAAACTGCTATGAAGGAACTGCAAATATTCGAGAGGAAAGTCCTAAGGATCTGGTTTTACTTCGATCGTCAGCGGCGGCGCACTATGGGCCCAAATGATGGTTTGCGTCTCAAAAATGGTTTTTTCAAAACTATTTTTAAGATTAATTTCTTAGCAGAAATGAATTGAGGAATACTTAAAGTACAGATTCCAATAAAAAAATATGTTTCCATCCAGTCTTTCTAGTATTTAACCCTTTCTAAAGTGCTCCCTAGAAAAAACACTGTTTGAGTGACATAGTGAAGCTACTTTTGAAACCACTTTCTTTTAGTTATTGATGATGATAAAGTGTTAGTGTTACATGCTTTTGGAAAGCTTGTTATTACAACTATTCGAATATGCAAAAATATGTTTTGGAAAATATATATTTTAGATAAATTTATTTTTTTCAATGACACATGTTTTTTTAGCTTTTGCCAAATTTCGATTGGAGTTTTAAGTACTTCCACCGTCATCCACCGTTTAGTTCTAGGACACAAATATTCCTTAGTTCATAAACTAAAACATATAAAAAATCTGTATGCTTTTAATTGCTTTTCTTTGATTAAGAACTATAAACCTATTATAAGAAGTAGAACAAAAATTCACGGATTTTACATGTTTTTGCAATATCTTTTTTCGCATGAAATTTGAAACGTTTAAAATTGGTTCCCAACCATTGTAGACTTAAAATCGATTCCGAGAACATACTAAGAAATTATTTTTAAAGCCTACTCCCATTTTAAAATTAATAAAAGAAGGGTTTGAAAGTTCTAAATTTTCCACCATTTGGATCGACTATCTTGCAGTTTGCTAACATCTTTTTATTCTTAGAAAAAACTGTGAAGTTTCAAGATTTTTCCATAATTTTGACGATCTGTCAATCAGCGAGTAAGGGGTGAGTAGGTCAGTTATATGGTTTTAGTGATGTATGAGGAACTATATCTCAGGAACCACTAATTCTTAGATATTGAAATTTATTGCCACGCCTGGACTTAACTAGTTAAGTAAATGCTTCAAATTTGAAGTATCTGACTTTATTGGTACTGGAGTAGGAGGGGGTTAATAATTGCTTAGGTTGGATCCTATAAATAAAATGTAGATCAATAACTTTACTTGCCATTACCGTGCCCTTTCCTTCATACTACTTTTATTAATTTAATTTGTATTTATTATAAGTTAAGAAACAAAAAACTTCAATTTTAAATAACATGACGCAAACAAATAACAGTGTTATGTGTTTATTCCGTAATTTGTGTGTATGAAAATGTTTGAATAATTTTTAAATTAAAATAGCATACATTTAACCTTTAGAAACCTACATTATTTTGTTGGCCGTATATTCAAGAAGATATGTGCGAAATTTCAGCGTATTATCTCACAAGACAAAAAAGTTACAGATTTTTGAGACGCAAAACGTCACTTGGGCCCATAGTGCGGCGGCGTAAGCATTTCAAGAACGAGCGAATCTACTCTGAGGCAAAGAAAGCTCGCCTGGACAAGTACCCATTGCTATCCGCAGATAAGCTGGTTAGAAACATCGCCAACCACCCTAATCAACTGATGAGAAGGATGATAAGCCGATAAAGACATTCGGAACCAAGGTACCTAAGCGCTGTGGATATCCTGGAAAAAGCTCTAAAAGCCAACGATTTCAGTTTGACATCTATCTTTTTGACAGCTGTCAGTTTGACATCTATCATTTTGAAAGCTGTCAGTTTGACATCTGACACTTTGACAGCTGTCACTTTGACATTTATCACTTTGACAGCTGTCAGTTTGACATCTGTCACTTTGAAAGCTGTCAGTTCATACAAGAACCACCCCGTCCGACGAGCGTAGCCGTGTCGGGACAAGCATGGCACCGTCTATACTGAAGGCAACAAAGCCGCCCTATGGCTCCATATTTAACTCATTTCAATGGCATAGGATGTAATGTAAAACTGCAACCTTTTGCAAGGCTTCGTTGCTGTCAGTTTGAAATCTGTCACTTTGAAACTTGAGAGCTGTCAAAGTGACTCGCACGTTCTCAACCCCACCAAAAGCTCTTCCTCTACCAATTTTACACTTTTCGTCTCACATTCAACTAGTTCAAAGCAAAAGTGATGATATAGGTGGTATGTAGCTATTCAAATGAGCGAAAAACGGATGTTAGATTAAAGTTGTGTGTTTTCTTATTCTCTCCCGAATTGGATGCTCTCTCTAATGCCATATTAAAAAAATTACTAAGTCTACTCTTTTCGGAGTTATAACGGTTTATCGCATTCGAAAAATTTGTACCTGTTCAAATGAACGGGAGTGTGATAAAAGTAAACGCTTATGTTCTACTTTTTCCCTAGACTAAACTGTCACATAAACTCTTAAGTTTATTGAACTTTGATATTTGATTTTCGTTTCAGAAAATGAGCATCAGTTGCGTTTTTTTTTCTTGAGTTTAATTTTCATTAAGAGTTTCAATCAAATTAGCAACATCAAATATAACTTTTTTTTATAGGTTTTAACCAAAAAGAAAACTTAGAAATCCTGACAAAACATAACTTTCAAAACACTTTAAACTAATTAAAATCTTGCTTGTCGAATACACACCACTCCAAAAGTCCACACCCAAAACTATAATATAACTTCTTGTTATATAACCCTTCAAAAAGTAATTTCCTCTTTCACATCCGTAAGGACCTTTCACAGTTCAAGTACTCAAAATGAAAATATTATCCAAACTGCCTTCTTCCGACGCGCCGCAAACGGAAACTACTATGTAGACCGTTGTGTAGTCTTGGTTTTCTGAAGATGTGTCCATTGCACGGTTTGAAATTTAATTACATTCTGAGCGAAACAGCAGCGCGTTCATCGTCGTCGTTAACATCGTTGCCGTTGTCCTATACAACTCTGGGTGTCATTAAGTTTTCTTTCAACTTTAATTAAGTTCCTGTTCATACTGCTACTGACACATTGCCTTACAACTTTCCTTAATTCCCTTACCTACATACATACATAGGTAGTATTTTCATTTTCTCCCACAGTTCATAATTTATATTTTAAGAAAACTGTCACATCCGTTTATTCAATATAACGTTTAAAAAGTTAAAATTTTCCTTTAAGAATTTTGTTTTGCTTGCATTTGTATCCCTAAAATAATGAAAAATATAAAAACAAATACCACTGCTCCCAACGAATTAAAATTAAATGCAAAATAATGATGAAAGAAAAAAAAAAATTGCTTCACCTCCACCTAATTGGCAGCCATTAAAAGCTTCTTGCACTTGAAGTCACCTCGTTAAAAGTAATTGGCTCTGAGGGTTAAAAAATACAGTTATCGCTTCAGGTGATTTTGATGGTTGACACTGCAACCCACTCAACAGTAAAGTGCAAAAATAGCATAATGTATAGGTATTGAGTTTTATGGACTTGAAGATTGAGTAGCAAAGTTAAGGTGACACACTCTACACTTGCCTTGGTTTCAAGTAGAAAGAAGTTTGTAAGAGATGTGGTCTATTTTGTTTGGTTGTTTTAAAGTTGATATGGCTTTGGAAGTAATAATGAAAAGTGAAATATTCTTGGCTAGCTAAATTATGTTTGTATTTTTGTTTAAAAATTATGTGAGATAAAATTGCAGATAGAGTTATTTCATAAATTGTGAAAAATTTGCAAAATCAAAAACATTGTATTGAAACGGGAGCGGTGCAATATCTCGCCAGCAAAAATTTCGAAAAACCAAAATCTCGAATAACGAAATCTCGCAAATGAAAAATCTTATTTTTCATAACCCGCAATCACAAAATCTCGCTTTTAACAATCTCACATTTACATCTCGCAAGGGAGTATGAGCAAAAATGTATGGGAGCTGGTCCATTTCTCAACACGAATGTGTCATACATCGATGAAAAGGTTATTGTAAGTATTTAATTTCATTATAGAGCCGTTAAGCTCTAAACCACGGGGTTTGCGAGATATATAGCTTCAAAGTACCGAAAAGAACAATACTGCAACTCCGAATTTTGACATTGTCTTCCTAATCAACATAAATGTTTCATACATCGTTGGAAAGGTTATAGCATGTACTCTATTTTTGTATGTGATCGTTAAGATGTAGACCATGGGGTTTGAGAGATATTTGGCAAAAACGCATTATAGAACAATAATGCAGTTCCGCATTTGGAGCTGGTCTACCAAGTCAACAGTAATGTGTTGTACATCGTTGAAGAGGTTGTTGCATGTACTTTATGTTGTTATATAGTCGATAAGCTGTAAACCATGGGGCTCAAGAGATATTTGGCATGAAAAAAAGTCAAATAGAAAAATAATGCAATTCTGCATTGGGTGTTGGCCGAGCTACTCAACACGAATGTGTCGTTCATGGTTGAAAGGGTTATAATGATAAATTCATTTTATTATATAGCCGTTAAGATCCATACTCTCTTCAACGATGTACAACACATTACTGTTGACTTAATAGACCAGCTCCAAATGCGGGATTGCATTATTGTTCTATAATGCGTTTTTGTCAAATATCTCTCGAACCCCATGGTCTAAAGCAGTGTTTTTCAAACTTTTTGAGTACGCGACCCCTTTGTTGGTAAAAACATCCGGGCGACCCCCCGAGCCCACATTCATAATAGTAATACTTTATCAGTTATTTAAAAAGCGACATAAATCGAGCCCATCAAAATCTTCTTTGTCAAACAGAGCTCAGATGGTTGTCAAAAGGAAAGGTATTTTTAGATTAAGAGCTCACAGCAGATTTTGGGTGTGATTGATAACAAAAAAAGAAGTATGTATATGCATTTAATGCTTCATTAAAGTCTATTCCAAAAATCGAGGTCTTGTAGTGCACAGCCGAGGCCTTAAAGATAAACCAGTGAATCCAAAAAAAAAAGTATGAGTGCAACTTCGAGGGTAATAGTGTTAGCCGAAATTGGATTTCTTCGCTCCCTAGATAAAATCCTCGGATAATAATAATTATTGATGTTTGTACAAGATTCAAAATCTGGATAGTCAAATCATCTTTCTGTCCCACTTGGCTTTTAAAATTATCATTTCTCGCTGAACTTTTTGACCACTTAAACATCTTGAATACGAGCCTCCAAGGGAGACAAGTAAATATTACTACCGCAAAAGAAAAACTCAGAGAACTCCTCGCAAAACTTCGTTTGTGTTCAGAGTTAAAAAAAATGTATGATTCTTTTCCCATGGTTCAGAAAATTTTCGCTCTCACCTTCCTCTCATGAAAGCTTGTATAGTTAGGAGAAAAACCATTAAGTGACTTTCCAGATCTCTATTCTGAAGGTGAAAATGGACAGAGATAGATACTTAATCCTTATTTGAATATATCAGTCCATCTGGCCGATCTTTCATCGATAAAGACGACAGAAAATCTTATAGATTTAGCTGCAGATGGTATGCTCTAAATTTAATGTTAAAACCATTGATAATTTCTGGATAAAAACAAGAGAAGAGGAAAATATCTAGAACTGGCAAAAGAGGCTTTAAAATTGTCAGTACCATTCACCACTTCATAGCTATGTGAACTCAATAGGAAAATGCTTTTATTGTTAACGCCGCAACATACAAGCAAGTTTTGAACATTTAATAAAAGAAAAACAGTTGCACCCGTCTTCCTAAAAAAATTGTCTTATTTTTTTAGTACCTTGTACCTAATGGCTTGCGACAGCGACCCCTCCAGTTATTCTTGGCGACCCCCTAAGGGGTCGCGACCCACAGTTTGAAAAACACTGGTCTAAAGCTTAACGGTTACACACAAAAATGAAGTACATGCTATAACCTTTCCAACGATGTACGGAACATTGATGTTGAACAGGAAGACAATGTTCAAATGCGGAGTTGCATTATTATACTTTTCGGTGCTTTGAAGCCAAATATCTCGCAAACCCCATGGCATGCAGAACTGCACTATTTTTCTGTTCGCCTCCTTTGATGCCAAATATCTCTCGAACCCCTTGGTTTACAATCAAACGCTTATATAACAAAATGAAGTTCATGCAATAACCTCTTCCACGATATACAACACATTACTGTTGACTTGGTAGACTTCCAATGCAGAGTTGCATTATTTTTTTATAATGCACTTTTGTCAAATATCTCTCGAACGACTCAACTTTTACCTTAACATCCTTGAAAGAAAATAAAGTATTCACAATAACTTTTTCAATGAAGTATGAAACATTGCTGTTGAGTTGGCAGACCATCAGCACCCAATGCAGAATTGCATTATTGTTTTATTCGCCCTTTTTGATGCCAAATATCTCTTGAACCCCTTGGTCTACAGCTTAACGGTTTTTTACAAAATGAAAGCTCATGTTATAGCCTTTCAACGCTGCACAACACATTGATGTTGAGCAGGAAGACAATGTCCAAATGCGGGATTGCATTATGGTTCTTTTCAGTGCTTTGAAGCCAAATATCTCGCGAACCCCATGGTTTAGAGGTTAACAGCCATACAATGAAATGATGCCCTAACAATAGCCTTTTCAAAAATGAATGACACAATTGTGTTGAGCATATAGGCCAATTTCCCCATTCTTCTTTAAACGACACACTACAACAGCAAATTAAAATTTCGCAATTTAAAATCTCGCAAATTCAAATTTCACTGCAATAAATAGCACACGGCTTTTACAAAAATAAACAGTAACAATTAATATATAACATTGTGGTCTAAAAGTAAGCCTTTTATTTACATATTTTGCTAAAGGAATGATATCTCAAAAAATTTAAATATATTTATATAGTTATTATAATTTTGCAATATTTTTGTTTGCGGGATTTCATTTTATTGTGTTATTGCGAGATTTTAATTTAGAAGATTTCGTACCCAATCTCATTAAACTACTTACTTCGACCATTGCCGACCAGTACCCACCAGTGGAAATCCCCGTTATCTGAATCGAATGTTTTAATTCAAATTTGTTATAAGATCATGACACCCGTTCGGATGCCTTTTGTTTTTTTTTTTTTTTTAATTTCTCAAAAAATAAGAAGGTTTCTTACATCTGGTTTTCAGTGGTAATCAACTTAAAAATTACATTTTTTTTTGGAAAATACTGACTTTAAAATCTCAAAATCTTTCTTTAACAACTTGTTTTAAATAAAACAAATGGCCTTAAGAATACTTTATTATATAGCTTTCGTTGATTTTAAATATTTACCCCCTTGCATCACGAAGGGGGGAGGGGAGGGGTAGAATGTCCACCCTTTACAATTTTTTCCCCAAAATATTTAGCACGAATAAGAGGACATCTAATTTCTAGTAAAACTTAAGAAAGAAAAACCCCTTCCATTGTTCCTAGGAGGTTGAAATTCTGTGCTGATAACACAATTGATTTAGGTAAAGAAATTATATTGTGGGCCAATCATGATCTAACAAAACTGCTAAAATCCTGATTTACAAAATCCCGAATGGACAGAATCCCGAATTATTATTCCCTGAACTCTAGATGAACTAAAAATAGTACCCATACGCCATAGTGAACTGTATTATTTATTATTTTTTTCTAGAAATACTAGAAAGCTTTGGTAGTCCGTCCTTGGCTACCAGCATTTAATACTAAAAGAAGTTTTTAAATTTCGTATATTTAATTCCCGTCAAAGGAGGTGATTCGTAAAAGGTTCACATTGTTGTTGTTACAGGCTAAATCCCTAGACTTAAGGTATACTGTATTGTGTTGCTGATTTGGTGATGTTTGTGGATGTTACGGTGTTTCAACATATCATCACTTCAAATACACGGCAGTTTTGTTTATTGACGTATCCATTCGTCTATCATCGCTAAACAAAATTCATTTATGAAAATTGGGATCAAGGGCAGTCTTGTTTTGGGCCCATTTTTCGAATATAAGCCGCGTTGTTCAAGCGTCAGTCTATGCATGTTAAAATGACAAACAAAACTAAAACCAAATCACTTGACAGCTGACAAAATGGCCGCCAGTTAAAATCGTGTTGCCAACTTAAAGTTCTATACCTCTAAAAAAAGATATGAGGGCATACCTGTAACTTCGACCTGACAGGTTGGGCTTTAGTACACTTAAATTTCATGTCAACACTGTCAGAAGGACCATAGAAGGGTTGCCACTCACCAGTTTTTCCTTTAAATTGAAAACCAGGGGTTGGATGATGACCCGAGAACTGTCGTTGGATTCAGCGTCCTTGAAACCATGGGACCACATTATTGGTTCCCCCCCCCCCCATTGCACGAAAGGAATGGAAAGGTCATTTTGGGAAAGAAAATTTGCAAAGCTAAGAAAAGTTAGAAAATGTTAATATTAATAAAATTTAAAGATTGGTGTCTATACAGAGAAGAAACAAATATCCTTGGTCTGATTGTGTTTTTCTAGGATTATGACTTTTTTCAATGATTTTGAAACCGAAGTACATAAATGTAATATGGTGCTTGATTTTAAGATATTTTTTTTAATGCTGGATCCAATAAATCCAAATAAAGGAGATACAAGCTCCCATAAAAGAGTTATGTTACTTTTAAAGAGTTGATGTCTATCAATGATTGTATTCTTTGACTAGTATAGGTAAGACTGAAGCCATTCATCTACAATCTGATAGGTCCAAATAATTGTGGCTTTAGGCCAAGGAAGCCCACCATCGACCAAATATTCGCATTACGGCAGATCTTGGAGAAAACCCAGGAGTTTCAAATGGATACCTACCACCTTTTCATCGATTTCAAGGCCGCGTATGACAGCATCTATAGAGACGAGCTACATATATAGAGATGTTCAAAGCGTAGACACGGTGCATTCAAGAGGACACAAGCGTCCACAAGCTTTTTTTCAAAGCGAACCTCTGTCTATCAACTCCTACTCTCACCTCCAAGTGGTGAACATCGGGTGCCTAGTACCTTTAACTGAAGATGGGGTTCCAATCCCTGTGGACGGTTTTAGGGGGCAGCAAACGAGAGAGGGGGAAGGAGTGTTCCCACTAAGGCACTTCTCCTTCCTTTATTCAATTTATTATTGCATGATTAAATCAAAATAAGATAATTTTCATAGAATTCACCATTTTCAAGTAAATTTACACGAAAATTTATTAAAAAGAAGAAAAAAATGAAAAAGAGCTGTTTTTTTAAAGTACACCATAGGGTTTGTTCCATTTGACATTTCATAATACAGTATATATACATTCAATATATTGGAAAAACAGTTGAGTATAGATAATAATAATATACATAAATAAACATGCGTGCGTATGTGTGTATATAATTCAATGACTTGTGAAACTGCAACTAAGTCTGCTTGCTCGTTCTCTGGTTCTATTATAGAAACTGAAGTACTCCAGACGGAAATGCATTTTTCATTTTAGGGTTTAGTTTTCTCAAAGCACTTATAAATGGGTAAGAAGAAACCTATGAAACACATATTCCATATTTTGCTGCCTCGAAAATTTTCTTGAGAAACTTTCTCGAAACCGCTTTATGTCTTTGTTCCGAGATCCTTGGGCTTCTTCGCAGAGCTGTCCAATCGGAAGAATAGCTTCAGCTATAATTTCATGCCTGTGTATTAATATTTTGTGTACGATTGTGGGCAAATTATACCATGGTACCATGGGCACAGTTGCACAAACATATTAAGGGTATTCATGCAACGTCGTAAGTTTACAAATTGTGTAAAATGATAAGTTTACGAAAAAGTTTGCATGAACGACCTTTTTATTAATTTGGTTAAATGCTGTGTAATTGAATCAGCTGTTCGTTAAACGTCAAATATTTGGGCGCGTTCGGCTTGGGTCGAGGAGTTGGTTTTACAGATAATGCATTATGGTCTGTTTATTTGCATGTGTGTCTACCTGTACAAATATATATTTGTTTTAATAGATACGTGTAGTAAGTAGTCCTGTTAATTCAATTATATTTGTTTTGCATTGGAATAAATACATCAATGCCATTCTTTTTGCTGGAATCTTAATACCATTTCAACTCAACTCAAGTGACAAAAAACCTGGATTAAAACCCACGAAAAGTTGCTTTCCAAACAGTCAAAAGAAGAAGTGAAAAATATTCCACTTACGTAAAATGAATCATCCCTCTCTTTTTCTCGTTCCAACTTCAACAAATGTCAGTTTTATTCCCGTGAGATGAGTATGGTTTTCATGTATTCGCTCATTTTCAACCGACCACTTCAGTAAACTATCAACAATTATTATAGTTCTACCTTAATATACATGACAATAGTCGCGTTGTAAGTTAGAAATATATTAGTCGCAAGCTCTCGGCAGTGGTCAGACGAAAATCAGCGAATACAAACAAATCATATGTCACGCCCATAATGTACTTTTCTTCATTTTCGTTAACTTTTGCTTTCGGAAGTGAATAGAGCGCCGCCGAGTACACTTCACGAATGTGAAACAGAAATTTGTTGAGGTAGAAACGAAAAAAAGAGAAAAAGTGAATTATGGCTTAGTTCTGATTTTGAGAGTTTAGAAAGATACTTTGCATCGGCTAATGACATCTGTTTCTAACAGCTTCCGAGTATTCAGAATCTTCCAAACCAGTGCGAATCATTTGTTGACCACAACAAAAACATTAATAACAACACGTTGTTGTAAATGAAAATAACACATTCGTCGTCGTCAACGAAAGATTCGCATTGGGTTGGGTGGGAATTTATAGTTCTACCTTAATAATTTACGAAAAATAGCTTTCCTAAACGCTATCCCAAACCAACACGAAATTAAAGTGAATGATCTCAATACTAAAAAACAACAAAAAACTATCTTTGTGAATGCTTCGCTATAATTTCGCGTTGGTTGGGTAGAGCCTTTAATCGTTGAGTAAATGTGGACCTTCTAATTATTTTTTTGTGTAAACTACGTTTAAATTCACAACTTTTATCACCAACTAATTGCAATGCAATAATAACAGAACACATTCAAAACTTTTTTAGTTCTCCGAGATATTATCATTTATATCATGTTTCTAAACATGCCTGATTCTTAAAGTCACAAACACGCCTAGTTCAATCTCTAAAAGTCACAATGACGTTTGGATAAGGTTAACCAAATATTTGGTTAATTTTCCGCAGCTAAATCCTTGGATAAAATTAACCAAATTGTGTAAACCATTTCCCATACAAAATTTGACAGTTCATTAACCAAAAGATAAAATTAACCAAATCGTGAACTTATCTAGTGTTTTATGCAGTTGCATGAATACCCCTATTGTATTTATAATTTCCCTTCAACAACTATAGAAAGAGCTTCTTCTGCTGTATATGGAATAATTTCCTGGTCCATATTTTCAAACTTTTTAATTATATCTTTCATCACATTTGAAGAATCTAATTTTTCTTTTTCTCTAAGTTGCATCTTCGGTGTAATAATTACAACGCAAATCTTCTGTTTTACGTCTTTGATCGTTCGCTTAGGTCCTAAAAATCTATTTGAGGCCGCCCAACAAAGCCACGGGCTAGGCAGGGAAATTAAATTTTATATTCAAGTCAGTTTGTATTTTGTTTCAAGAAGGTGTTGTAAGTTCTTCAGGCGCTCAGCCATCTTCTTCTATGTCCATAGACAAAATCAGTTAAATTTTTCTTTGTTTGCTCTGAAATTCCAATATTGGTCTCGTTTTGAACCTTTTCTACCGAAAAATTATTTTTTTCTGTAATGTCACGAGACGTACAGCTTCTTAAAAATTCAGAAAGCTGATTTCTTGGAAGAAAAATGAAACTTAATTGCGATCCTGTCTCAAGAAAAAAAAGTCTAATTAAGAAAAAAAAAAAAAAAAATCACCGTCCTCAACACCTTTTAAAGCCAATATTTTAAAAAGTCGCAAAAAGCCGCAATGTTTTAGGATTGTTTCCAATAATGGAAACATTTACCAAACTTTTAACACTATTTTCATTACAAAACAATGCAAATCAACTTAACTTTTTCATTACTTAAGAAAAATTTTTTTTTTGTTTTTACTGCGAAAACACAATATCTTGAAAAGCTTAAAAATTTACCTTAGATTTAAAATATTGCAAAAAAGCTTCATTACCCTCTTTTTACATACCACTAGCAACAGAATCCATATTAAATTATTTTACAAAGCCCCCAAAAAAAAATTAATAAAAAACAAAGGAAACTAATTCTTATCACAAACCAAACATGATACTACACTTGTTAATTTAAAGTTTCCACTTTGAAAGCATCTACTGATTAAACAGTTACAATTTGCATCGAATGACCAATCAGGTTCAAAGCTCATGTTATTTGTAAACAACTTGGCATTAAAAAAAACAACAAATCGTAAATTTTTTTTTTGTAGTTTTGGCCATGAATTTGGGAAAATTTACCTGTGTGAGGCGGCAGCGGAAAAATTCTCAAGATGGAATCAACGGTGGCGTCTACAGTTCCAATTAGGCTGAACTACTTAGTGAACACCTTATACGGGCTACTACGACATATTCAGAGCTCAGGCCTATAAGGAGCGGTTAATCCGGCTCCCCGCCCTTGGAGTTATATATATAGGGTCTGGTCCTCCAGGTTGGGGGTCGTGCCGTCGGGTTGACTTCCCGGCCACGTAAAGCTATTTTAGTTGCGAAGCAACAACAAGCCTCGGATACGGACGGATTTACTGTTGACGAACCTAGCAAACGAAATAAGGACAACGAACTTCGGATCTGCACGTGGAATGTTCTGTCTCTCTATAGACCACGTGCAGCCGAACATTTAGCGGAGGCCCTAGACTGCTACAAAGCAGACATCACCGCCATCCAAGAAGTGCGATGGGATGGGCCAGGCAAAAGAAAACTGAAAGACTGCGATATATACTACGGTGACTGTTACCGACCACAAGGGCAGTGTCTTTTTGGATGTGGATTTGTTGTTAGAGGCAGATTTAGGCAAGAGGTCTTGAGTTTCAATTATGTGAACGAACTCTTCACGACAATTCGCATCAAGGCTAAATTCGCCAACATCAGCCTGATATGCGCGCATGCCCCCACAGAGGAGAAAGATGACGACACCAAGGACGAGTTCTACGAGCTCCTGGACAAGACATATGAGCAATGCCCTAGCTATGACATTAAAATTGTCTTGGTTGATTTTAATGCCAAACTAGGAAAAGAAGACGTCTCTGGTGGCACAATCGGAAGATACAGCCTGCACGACACCACCTCCGATAACGGACTCAGGCTAATCGACTTTGCTGCGGGGCGAAACGTTGTGGTAGCTAGTACGCAGTTCCCGCATCTCGATATACATAAGGGGACATGGCGAATTCCTGGTCAATCAACCGCCAACCAAATTGACCACATTGTGATCGACGCAAGGCACTCCTCCAGTATCAAGGATGTCCGAACATTCCGAGGAGCCAACGTTGACTCGGACCACTACCTCGTTGTAACCGAAGTAATGCTACGGATATCCAGACCAAAGCCAAAACAGGGAAATACTGTGAGGAAGTTCGACGTCGGACGGCTACAGTCGCAAGAAATCGCCAGGTCTTTTTCCGATCGAGTCTCTCGCACCCTCTTAACTAGTCCTTTGCCGCCAACTGCAAACATCGAGAGCCAGTGGAAAAACTGCCAGGAAGCCATCAGAGATGCCGCCTCTGACGTGCTGGGCTTCGCACGACCACCACAGCGAAACCCCTGGTTTGACGAGGAATGCCGGCAAGTACATGCAGCCAAATAGCAGGCATACAAAGCGGCGCTGCATAGGAGGACCAGAGCTGCTCGCGAGCTCTACGAGCAGAAGAGGAAAGAGGAACACAAGCTTCTTAGAAGGAAAAAGAAAGAGCATGAGAAGCGCGCGATCGAGGAATTAGAGGGATGCCTCTGCATGAATTAAGTTCGGAAGTTTTACCAAAAAGTAAAAAGAACCTCCCAAGGTTACAAGCCCCGAACCGAAGCCTGCAAGGACGATCAGGGGAACATCGTGGTGGAATCGCAGTCGGTGCTGTGGATATGGAAAAATCATTTCTGCAAATTGTATAACGGCGATGACGAACCGAATTCCACTACCATGAAAAATATGGTCTGAGGAAAGCATGCCCGATGAATGGAACCTCAGCATTGTTTGCCCGATCCTCAAGAAAGGTGATCCTCTGGACTGCACCAACTACAGAGGCATCAGTCTTCTTAATATCGCCTACAAGATCTTCTCTGCCGTACTTTGTGAACGCCTGAAGCCATTCGTCAATACCCTGATAGGTCCATATGCCATATCAGTGTGGCTTTAGGCCAGGGAAGTCCACCATCGACCAAATATTCGCACTACGGCAGATCTTGGAGAAAACCCAAGAGTTTCAAATCGATACCCACCACATTTTTATTGATTTCAAGGCCGCGTATGACAGCATCTATAGAGACGAGCTATATAAAGCAATGTCTAGTTTTGGCATCCCTGCCGTTCCTCTGTGCAGGATGACGATGGAGAATGCACGCTGCTCCATCAAGGTCGGCAAAGACCTCACCGACACCTTTGATGTCAAAAAAGGTTTTAGGCAAGGCGACGACGCGCTGTCATGCGACTTCTTCAACATCGTTCTTTAAAGAATAGTGCAAAACTCTCACGTCAACACTAGAGGCCCAATCTTTCAAAAGTCCGTCCAATTACTCGCTTACGCTGACGACATTGACATAATCGGACGAACAAAGCGTGATGTCAGTGGTGCTTTTGTGAGCATTGATAAGGAAGCCAAGAAGTTGGGTTTAACGGTGAATGAAAGCAAAACAAAATATATGCTGTCAACAAGAAAGGACAACCAACACCGACGTCTAGGACAGAACGTCACTATAGACAGCTATAATTTTGAAGTGGTCAGAGACTTTGTCTGTCTATGATCCGCTATAAGCTCAGCGAACGATACCAGTGCTGAGATCAAATTATGAATTACTCTTGCCAATCGCTGTTTCTTCGGGCTAAGAAGGCAATTGAGAAGCAAAGCCCTCTCTCGAGCAACTAAACTGTCCCTGTATAAGACGCTTATCATCCCGGTCCTGATGTATGATGCAGAGGCATGGACACTGCTAACGGTGGATGAGAATGCGTTAGGCTGTTTCGAGAGGAAAATTCTCCGGGTGATTTTTGGTCCCGTCTGCATAGATGGGGAATGGAGAAGAAGATACAACAACAACTGTATGGGCTGTACAGCGACACCGACCTAGCCACAAAAGTGAAAAGCCAACGACTGAGATGGCTGGGTCACCTAGAGCGAATGGACACCAATGCTCCGGCCCGGAAAGTCTTTGAATCCAACCCCGTGGGACAACGCAGTAGAGGTGGACAGCGTTAAAGGTGGCGCACGCAAGTGGAAGAGGACCTAAACAAACTTGGCGTGCGAAACTGGAGACAGCTAGCTAGAAACCGAGCCGGCTGGAAGAAGCTTGTTGGCTTAGGCCCTGGTCCACCCCGGACTGTAGCGCCACCTTAAGTAAGTAAGTAAGTATATAGAGCAATGTCTAGTTTTGGCATCCCTGCCAAACTCGTCCGTTTGTGCAGGATGACGATGGAGAATGCGTGCTGCTCCATCAAGGTCGGCAAAGACCTAACCGACACCTTTGATGTCAAAAAAGATTTAAGGCAAGGCGACGCGCAGTCATGCGACTTCAACATCGTTCTTGAAAGAATAGTGCAAAACTCTCGCGTCAACACTAGAGGCACAATCTTTCAAAAGTTCGTCCAATTACTCGCTTACGCTGACGACATTGACATAATCAGATGAACAAAGCGTGATGTTAAGCTGGCCATACACGAAAGAGCGATTTGGATTGGGTCCATGTGGACAGGGTCCAGAGCCAATTCTGACAGTTTGATTCCTTTCATCAGCAAGTATCAGCTAACAATCCACGCGTTCAACAAACATGTCGACTAAACTTTTCATGACAGCTGCCCAATCAGAGCCTTAAAATATTCTTTAATGCGATAGTTTAATTTTGCATTGAACACGACCAACAAAGAAGATAAAGTGTCAAGGAGTTGTTGAGGGCAATGTTCCTCATTTCCTTATTGTGGTAGTGCTCATTCTTGATCTGCCACAAGCATGTATTTGTCGATATTTTTCTATAATTTCTAAAACAAAGTCTCTTCCTACTGTAGACATTTTTTTCCCAATTTGAATTAAAAGTTTGAAACCGACATCAGACAACATAAACATGAAGAACCGCAATGTTTTGTTTTGATAGAAAAAAAAAGAGACAAAGTTATATATTTTGCAAGAAATTGTAATTTACAATTTAATGAGCGAGAGTGAGAAAGGTATGCTTTGTTTTTAAGTGAAGTTGGTACTATTGCAAAACCTGTAAACAAACAGAATTTCTTGGCTCGCTGGCTCCCCACACACGATAGAGCCGAACCATGGCTCGGTGGCTCGGGCTCGTGGATTTTGGACTGTCTGAAAATCCAGATGGATTGGCGGAGCCATCTGAGTTTCCCCACACACGATGGATTTTGGCTCGGCGCCGGTCCTCTTTGGCTCGGTCGTGTATGGCCAGCTTTAGTGGTGCTTTTGTGAATATTGAGAAGGAAGCCAAGAAGATAGGTTTAACGGTGAATGAAAGCAAAACGAAATATATGCTGTCAACAAGAAAGGACACCCAACACCGACGTCTAGGACAGAACGTCAGAAGATACAACAACGAACTGTATGGGCTGTACAGCGACACCGACCTAGCCACAAAAGTAAAAAGCCAACGACTTAGATGGCTGGGTCACCTAGAGCGAATGGACACCAATGCTCCAGCCCGGAAAGTCTTTGAATCCAACCCCTTGGGACAGCGCAGTAGAGGTGGACAGCGTAAAAGGTGGCGCACACAAGTGGAAGAGGACCTCAACCAACTTGGCGTGCGAAACTGGAGACAGCTAGCTAGAAACCGAATCGGCTGGAAGAAGCTTGTTGGTTGAGGCCCTGGTACACCCCGGACTGTAGCGTCTCCTTAAGTAAGTAAGTATGTATAGGTAAGACATTACCTCTCAAAAAAGACCATCAGACCGTGGATATTTATTTGTTCTTTTTTGATTCTTGGGCTGGATGAAAATTCAAAACTTTTCACCAATTTTCATCGAAGTCCCAGTTTTGGGAAGGGATTCATGGTTGTAGTTCAAAATTTGTCCCTTTGATTGAAAAAAAAACACCCTTTCACTATAAATATTTTTGTAGACTCTTTTGATTCTTCTTGCTTATGACAAATGAAATACGTGGACCAAGCTTCATGTCAATGCTGTTAAAATTTGATACTATTTTACTTATTTCACAAAATATTCAGTCATGATTTATGAAAAAGGCTATAACCTTTTTATGGTGGTTGTATCGGGTTCATTTTGACTTAATAAGATTTGACATTAAAAAATATCCTTAAATTATGTGTCATATTCTTATATTATGCCAAGATAAATATTTAAGATTTTAATCTTTCATATCCCCCCTCTCTAGCATTTAAAAAGCGACTTAAAAAAAAAAAAAAAAGTAGGTTTTCAATCAACTTTTGATGTAATGAAAGTAGATTGTGAAGTTCTGCGTCGACAGCCATCTTTAAATTTTATTAATATGTATAAATATTTTTAACTTTTCTTAGCTTTGCAAATTTTCTTTCCCAAAACGGCCTTTTCCAAACCCTTCGTGCAAGAGGAGGGGTAGGAAAAAATCTATAATGTGGTCCTTTGTTATTGTTTTCAAGGGTGCCATATTGGCAACACTTCTTAAAAGTGAAGTTAGGACATGAACTATTTGTATAATTAAGCTCAACCCGTCAGGTCAAAATGAAAGGTTGGACTCACATCCAGAAGAACTTACGTTAGTTATTCTTCTAGCTTGAAAAACTTGTTTGTTGGGCATTCAACACTAACTTAAAAGTTACTGAATGCTCTAGATGTATTTCTTTGAATTGAACTGAATTGAATTGAATTGAATTGAATTGAATTGAATTGAATTGAATTGAATTGAATTGAATTGAATTGAATTGAATTGAATTGAATTGAATTGAATTGAATTGAATTGAATTGAATTATATTGAATTGAGTTGAATTGAATTGAATTGAATTGAATTGAATTGAATTGAATTGAATTGAATTGAATTGAATTGAATTGAATTGAATTGAATTGAATTGAATTGAATTGAATTGAATTGAATTGAATTGAATTGAATTGAATTGAATTGAATTGAATTGAATTGAATTGAATTGAATTGAATTGAATTGAATTGAATTGAATTGAATTGAATTGAATTGAATTGAATTGAATTGAATTGAATTGAATTGAATTGAATTGAATTGAATTGAATTGAATTGAATTGAATTGAATTGAATTGAATTTATATTCAAAATAGGCAGAGATAAGGCATTCAAACTTTAAAATAATTGTTCGCAATTTTTTCATGGCTGTATTAAATAATGCTTCCAGGCCTACAGATGGAACGGCTGGGCCGATTAGTATAAGACTTGGTACTGCTGAAAAGAATGCTAAATTTGTCATACACTACCAAAAAATGATAGAAATAGTAATATTTGAATGGCTTCATCTCTTTCAGCTTTGAAGCAAAATGGCTTAATAGTCTAACCTTAAATTTTCCGCTAACATTTTTTATAAATTCTCTTAAGCCATCTACTATGACTAAAAATCTTATTTTGAACAAAAAGTTTTAAGAGCAAAATCATCAAATTCGGCTTAATTACCGAGCTATACCAAATAAATTGAAAAGTCACCAATGTACTCTCAGAAACGTAAGGGTGAATTGAGTAGATAGTTCTTTCAACTTTAAAGTTTAAACATGTTTATTGTTTATGCCCCAAACAAACATATTTAATAATAAAAGCCCTTGAACGTAATTGTTCATTTATAACCCGGTTTATTCAACAGCCTTTAAAGTAGATAATGTTCCTGTTTTGAAAAGTCAGGTCTATTCTTTTATTTAATTTAGAAATTAAGTATATTTCTGTTTATATATTCTTTGAAAAATTGGTGAAGGTTCATAAATCAATCATTGTAATTATGCCAAAGCTGAGCTGACAGAAAACGTTAAGAAATTCCAGTTCAGTGAAAACTAATTACTGTGTTGTTTCCTATCGATTTTTTTCTTTGCAAAAATGTTCTCCCAGAAGACATTTAATACAAGAAAAAAGGGTATTATCTGTGAAAGACGTATCAGGTAATCTAACAACGTCAACATGTTCAAATCTTTTAATTACCAAATTCTTACAAACCATTGAACCTTGTAGAGAATTGAGAACATCAATTTTCGTTGTTTAACTTACTGAACTGATTAGTGAGTTTGTATTATTTGGTTGGTATATTAAGTTATATAAAACCAAACATTTCATCATACTATTCTTTTGAGTTGTAAAGTTGGGATTTGAAACAATACGAAAATGTTTAGAGGTATTAATTAATTGAGATTTTTTATGATTATGTATTTACTCATTTCTATAACCGATTTCGTAAGTCATTTTTGGCTATTTCGGACTTAAATCAATCTTTTCGTTTTCACTCTCTGTTTCTTTTTTTTAAACAAAATTACGGTCAAGTTGATAAATGAAAAAGTTCAAGAAGTACACACAAATATTGTTTTGAATTTCCGTATCTAATTAATGTGTTTGTTCGCGTACTTCCTAGAACTACGAATTTCTACGAAGTTTAGTAAAATTTAAAGTACGCGAGCAGACATATTATCTTAGAAAATTTATCGATATTTCCGCAAGTGTCAACTGTTATTTTCAACATTTTTCTGTAGAGACACCGTAAATTCGGTAGACAATGACATCATTTAAAGAAAGGCAAATGACTTCCTTTGATAAACATAACAACTTCTTTTCACGTTCGTAACCTAATCGATTTGTTTGTACTTCATGGAATCCTTTTTGATGTGATATTTCTCATTACTTAAAAATATTTAACAATTTGTGTTATTCTAGTACAAATTTTGATATCTTCAATCGTTGTGCTATGGATAACTGTTACCATCTGCGAGGATTGTTTATTCCAAGATCAGTTATGGAATACTGATTCAAACCCCAAAGCATTCCTATATTGTGATAGCAGAACAAATCGCACAGCTGTGGGGACATGTCCACCTGGAACAGGATTTGTAAGAAATCAAACAGCTTCAGGATGTATTCCGTGGAGTGATTGGAGTGATGCATGTATCACTAAAACCAATGCAGTCAATTTTACTTGCAACAAAAATAACTCAAAACATCTTCAACCTACAATAGATCCAGAATATTATTTCTTGTGTACAAAACCGAAGGGTAAAGCAGTTCTTCTTAAATGTCCAAAAGGTAAAGCATTTTATTCTCGAAATAATTATCTTGGATGCTTTGGATGGGACATGTGGAGAAATTTAACAGGATGTTTAAATTAAAAATGTAGTATGTGTATTTATATATTTTACTATGTATACATATTTTAAAGATGAAATTGAAAAAGAAATTGAAATTATTTTGTGACTTTAAACTTTAGAAAATATGCGAAGAACATATTTACTCCAAATATGCATACATTATGTATCTATAAATAAATTACTAAGCCACCAAGAATTGCTAAGGAAATAATTCTGAAATATTGCGCGTTTCATAAAACAACATTGCCGTCATGAAGTTCTCTATTTAGGAAACATTTTATTTTATTGTTCCTCAATTTCAAAAGTATACCAAAAGAAATTTTGGCGTTTCACCCCAACCAGCGCTTCTCTCTACTTCCCTTCAATTTAATTCTATTGGTTAGGGAACAAGTTTGAAGATGAGAGATCTTTAACGAAGGTGATCGAAATTGGGGATATTCGAAAGTTTTTGGCTTAAATATTATTGTTCATTCGCTCGATTTGTTTTTCTCGCACATCGCACATAGGACTTAATATTCGTCGAAGAGCTGTTCTTTTCAAAGATCCCAGCTCTCCCTTCCTAGTTATCATCCAATACTCAGCACGGCAGTAAGGCAGGAGCAGGACGCAGTACTTGTACTTGGTTTTATCCTCGTTCATTTAGTTCAAGATCAACAAGTTTCACTTCTTCTTGAAAGCGTGCGTCATGATGGATTCTATTAGTAGGGCCTGCAGCTTCGTATGAGCTTGCTTAGGCTTTTGCTTAGCTAGACCTTAGTCTTCTATACTGGGCAGGGATGTAACTGATTCTGTATTGACTAAAAGAAAGAAATTTTGATACCTACCCAGCAACTTTTGGAAATAATCATCATCACCAAGTCCTGTAACCCCGATTGGGACAACGGGCGCCAACAAATCGTTTCCATCCTTAACGGTCTGCAGCTAGATATTTTAACTGTGGCCACGTCTTTTTCTGGGAGTCTGCTTCTGCTAGAATTGTTGATTTCCATGTTTTTCTTGGTCTTCCAACCCGTCGTGCACCCTGAGGATTCCATTCAAACGACTGCTTTGCAATTTCATTGTTTGGTTTCCTCAATGTTGCGACCAATCCATTGGGATTGGGATGTAAAATCCCGGTGCCATTTACGCTTTCTTATGTCAACGTCCAGCCGCTCTTGACTTGTCCTGGCGCCACAATTCTTCGTTTGATATAATTTGTAGCCAGATAATTTTTAGAATATGGCGTAGACAACGGTTCATAAAAGCCTGCAATTTCTTCGAGATGTTAGACGTGACTGAAAGCTGTTGGAAATGCTGCTAAGATATGTTCATCTATTTCAACATCTCTTTTGCTTTGGTGACTAAAGTTTACCTTCGCTGTTCTAAAGCGTCCTTTTTCTGATCATAAGCCCAGGGGCCAGTTTCTTGGCTTTTTATTAAAAACCTGCTGTTGCTTCGAATGTAGATCACAGCCTGATGGCAATTGTTAATAGCTGTTCCCCAAACGAACCCACATACTAGCCAGAGTTGTTAACTTGAACTTGTACTTGCACATTAAAAACAAAACACAAACAACATATTAAAAAACACCAAGTAAAGGGAGTTTTTTGTAAGACGTTTCGTTTTCAATATGGCAATACTTTTTTCGGAGTTGGTCTTTTTGACAGCTGCCACTTGATTTATGCTCAGTTTGGTTTGCCATTTCATAATGAATAGACTTACTCCTGAACAACGTTTGCAAATCGTGCAAACTTATTACTACAATAATGGTTCGGTTCACTGTGTGATGAAAAATGAAGCCAAGGATGTTGATGTTGACGACCTTTGGTTCCAACAAGACGGCACTAAATGCCATACAGCCAACAAATCAATCAAAAGCGCATTATTGCTGACATACGGCCACAATTGCTCCAGAAAGCGGTCGAAAATTGGGCCTCTCGGCTGGAGTTTATTCGAGCCAGCCGCGGCGGCCACTTGCCCGAAATAATTTTTAAAACATTATGGCAAGCCCTTATCTTTATAATAAAGCTAAATTCTTGGCCATAGCATTAAATTATATGCGTTTTAGTTCTTCTTGAAAATCACACGTCTAAAAAACACCCTTTACGCTAATTACTGTAATACTGGGTTCTGACAAAACTGCCCGGACATTTTTAAGTACTTCCATTTTCAAGTTCTTTTCAAGTACTTGTACTTTTACTTGAATAGTGCCTTAAAACAGACTTTAAATTCTAAGAACAGAAGAGGAGAGAGGAACACTGGGTTCTCAGAAGTGAAAAGAAAGAACATAAGAAGCAACCGATCGAAAAAATAGGAGGGTGCCTATGCAGTGATAAGGTTCGGAAGTTTTACCAAAAAGTTAAAAGAGCTTCCCAGGGTTACAAGGCCAAATTGAAGCCTGTAATGACGATCAGGGTGGTAAAATTGCAGGTGGTGCTGAGGATATGGAAAAATCATTTCTGCAAATTGTATAACGGCAATGACGGATCGAGCTCCGCTACCTTACAGATTGCAACATTCAACCTGAACGATGTAGGCCAAGAACTCCATCCATCCGATCGCGACGAAGTGAAGATAGCTACATCTAAACTCAAGTCTAATAAAGCTGCTGGAGCTGATGGCCTTGAGGTCGAGCTGTTCAAAGCATGCCCGATGAATGGAACCTCAGCACTGTTGGCCCGATTCTTGATTTTTCATATCATTGTGGTGAATGTTGTTCTACAAACAAGGTGCAACGAGTAAAGTTCATGCAAAATTCAAAACGGCTTTGAATTTCTACGTTGTTCGTGTTCGGTGCCATCATTTACACCTTTGTTGTTCCGCGTATCACTCAGTGAATAATTCCAGCGATGAGATTAGAGGAAGAATTACTCTTTCTTTGGACTAAGAAATCAATTGAGAAGAAAAGCTTTCCCTCGAGCAACTTAGGTGTCCCTATATATGACACTTATCATCCCAGTCCTGATGTATGGTGCAGACTGCAGAGTCATGGACATTGTTAACGGTGGATGAGAACGCCTTAGGCTGTTTTGAGAGGAAATGGGAAATGGAGAAGAAGAAGACAACAACGAACTCTGCGGACTGTACATCGACACAAAATTGGAAAGCCAAAAACTGGGGTGCCTAGGTCTCCTAAGGCGAATGGACGTCAATGCTTCGGCCAGGAGTCTTTGAATCCAATCCCGTGGGACGCCGCATTAGAGGAGGACAGCGTAACCGGTGGCGCACGCAAGTGGAAGATGACCTCAATCAACTTAGTGTGTGAAACTGTAGACAGCTAGCTATAAACCGAGCCAGGTGGAAAAGGCTTGTTGGTTGAGGTTCTGGTCCACCCCTTAAGTAAGTAAGAAAATGTCCTTTGAATAAAAAGTAATAGTACTTGGTATTTTTCAAGTACCAAGTACGTTGTACCTAACTATTTCTGTAAGTACAAGTACAAGGTACTGGGTTGGGTACCATATTAGTACTTAAAAGATAGCATATCTGATCATATAATGTTTCAATCATGTGGTTGTATTTTTGTTTTGTACCTTCTGAATCGTGGTATCACATCTGCTAATATATCTGGTTGAACAGACTCAAGTTTCAGAGTATCACGTGATGGGGTTTAAGTATGTATTTCTCGCGTTCCAGGCATATACACCCAAGTCGTTAATTTTTGACGTTTTGAGTCTTGTGGCCACTTCTTCTTATTAACAATGGCCCCTTGGGTCTTTCTCCTGAGTGAATTTTGTTCGTGATAGGAACATAAGACCAATGCCACAGCCTTCAAAACCAGAGGTTAAAGTTCCTCATTAACTTTACTTTAAGATAGCATGCCGTAGTCCGATGTCTGTTATCGACTACCGGGATGTGAGAACTGCCATTGATTCGTCAAACTTTTATCTGATATCATCTCTTTTTCAGCACTGTGAAAACTCCTGACAACAAATTAAAGTATGTAAGAGTAACTCTCGTGAAGTGCTCACCGAGAAATTCGGCTTAACTTCACCTGGAGACGCCATCATTGTTTCTCACTACTGAGAGATCCTCCGTAACTGACGTGTTGAGTGGGTAATTGGTGATGGTAGGTAACTGGTAGTGAGTGACTTGCGATACTCAACTTTTACCCTTCTACAGAAATAAGTTCGGCGATCCCATAGCCTTAGGTTGCAACGAGGTAGTGTGTCTCGTAGTCACCGTAAGCCGTCCAGTTCAGCGGGTTTCTAAGACAAAAACCTGGGATTGAAATACAGGACTATCCCAGCAAATATGGAATGAAAAGTCACCACACCTATAAGGCAATTAAAAACGTGTTGCGGTGATTGCTCTTGCAAAATGTAAGAACCCTCAGAACTTATTCTAACAACCACTTAAAAAAAAAAAAAATAAATACAAAAATTCAATTACTTTATATTTTCTACACACATAAAAACTTGTTTCAACCTAATTTTATTAGCCTGTTAAATTTAAAAAAAAAAACAAAAATCTCTTCTCTGGTTTCTCACGTCCAAAGCATGAATGAAACGTCTACCCAGTGAGTTTTCTTAATATCCTTTGGGATAATAGACCTGGTGAATTATTTATCACACCCATCCTTCCAACACAAAATAACCTACATACTCAACACACGTGCAATCCAGAAATGAATAGGAATACATTTTGTAAAATTCCTCCAAGTGTTACACACATGTAGGCATCCTTTTGGTTGGAAATTCTCCGTATGTATATATGTACCATTTTGTTTGTTTTGGAATAAATACATGTATTAAATTAATTAGTTGTTTAAAGCCAAAATGACCAGAACCAAACAATTTGTTGCCTTTATAGACACAAACACTCAAGTACAATGTATGTTAGGGGCTTTGCAAATTATTGTGTGCACAGCTTCATTCTTCAACAAATACCCCATATGCCGGTGCGGTGGTTGGTGGTCGAAGTAGGATTTTCAGGACATCAAGTAAGGCAAGGTGTTGTATGTTTGTTAAATACTCTTGTTGATACCAGTACACAGTATCGTGAGAGAGAAGGAGGACAGAAATATCTGGGTGGAATCTTGGCCAAAAGTGGGCAAAAGGTTGCTACTTTGCCTACATAATTGATGAGTCATGTAGTGAATTATGTATTTTATATCCGGTACTAATAAATATCCTTAAATTTAGTGGCCATCTTCGTTGAACAGATAAAAACACCATTTACTGCTTCCGAGAACACACAGTTAGATTAAATGTGAAATTAGGCTTGTGGTCACGACGGGCGATGCGATGGTAGGGAGGGATACGATGGCGGTTGGTGGCGTGTGTGGATGTGTGGTATTTCAAATGATAATACGACAACATGTTGGCATCCTCAGACATACATATACATATATAATAATATTGCTATAAATACCGTATGCAAGGGCTAGTTCCTAGTTATACATGTGTTCTTGTCAAAAATGGGCTAGAGTTGGACTTCATGAATATTTACTTTAATCCCATAGGCAGGAAATTGGCATTTGATTAAAATATTAGGATCAAATTTAGCAGGGATTGTATACTTTGTGATTGATGAATACCTAATTCGAAATTGATTTGTATTTTGCAAGTTTGAAAGCGATCAATTTTGTGAGGAGTTTTCGCATATAAAAGAGGTAAGAGTAATGTTTTTTGTTAAATAATTGGATGTGCATTGAAAAAAATCTCCGGAAACTATTTCAGAATAAGAGCTTGAAAATATGCTGAAAAGGAAATCAAATTTTTAAGTGGAATAGGTATTGTGGAAAGTCTCATCTTGTATCACCTCGTAGTCAGCCTCAGCTGTAGTTGGTGGGCTGCAGTCAATATTCTGAAAACACGTTTTAACAAAAAAATTTGTATTTATATGACAAGACACTTTTCAAAATTAAAATTAAAAAAAAACTTCATGAAGTTAAATTGTGAATAAGTTACACAAACAAAAATTACTTGCTCTTTTGGTTTGCGAAAAAAAAGGGTCCGGCTTACTTCATATCAAAGGGCACGGTAGCGGTAGTGCCCAGCCAAGTTCGCGGCACTACACCCTTTTTACAGGAACAAACTCAGGCGATTTTCAACCCCCCTCTAACTTCAGTACCGATAAAGTCAGAAACTTCAAATTCGGAGTATTTGCTGAGCTGATCAAACACAGGTGGCTCACCAAATTTCAACTCTTTAGCATTAGTAGTTCCCAGGATATAGGACTTCAAAATTCGCAAAAACCGTAACTGACTGACTCACTGACTCACTGACTCACTGACAGATCATCAAAATTATGGAGCACATCCCGACATCGTAGAAACTTGAAATTTCGCACAACGGTAGGCCTTGTGGAACATACTAAGCCAAAAATCGAAAATCTGCAATTTTGTATTCAGGGGGCGTGGCATGCAACCACTTTCTTAAATATTCTATAAATTAAATGGAGCCTTTCCGATTGTTGTAGAACAATGAAAATTGGTAAGTCGGTAGGGTTTGAGATACTTAGAAAGAAAAAAATTGAAAAATTGGAATTTTCCATACAGAGGGCGTGGCATCCACCCACTTTCTTAAAAATTCTTATAAATTATATGGAGCACTTCCGATTGTTGTAGAACGCTGAAAATTGGTAGGTCGGTAGGGCTTAAGATGCTTAGAAAGAAAAAAATTGAAAAATTGGAATTTTGCATTCAGGGGGCGTGGTATCCACCCACATTCTTAAAAATTCTATATGGAAAACTTCCGATTGTTGTAGAACCATGACAATTGGTAGGTCGGTAGGAATTGAAGTACTGAGAAGAAAAAAAAATCAAAAAATACGAAGTTTCAGTTCAGGGGGCGTGGCATCCACCCACATTCTCAAAAATTCTTATAAATTATATGAAGCACTTCCGATTGTTGTAGAACGATGAAGATTGGTAGGTCGGTATGCCTTGAAGTACTTAAAAGAAAAAATCGAAAAATTGGAAGTTTCAGTTCAGGGGGTGTGGCATCGACCCACATTCTTAAAAATTCTTATAAACTATATGAAGCACTTCCGATTGATGTAGAACGATGAAAATTGGTAGGTCGGTAGGGCTTAAGATGCTTAGAAAGAAAAAAATTGAAAAATTGGAATTTTGCATTCAGGGGGCGTGGTATCCACCCACATTCTTAAAAATTCTATATGGAGCACTTCCGATTGTTGTAGAACAATGAAAATTGGTAAGTCGGTAGGGTTTGAGATACTTAGAAAGAAAAAAATCGAAAATTTGGAATTGTCCATTCAGGGAGGGGGTGGCCATCCCATCCATCCACTTTATCAGAATTGCTTTTATTTGTATGGAGCACTTTCGGTTGTCGTAGGATTATGAAACTTTGTAGAGCGGTAGGGCTTGACTTTCACCTGGCAAAATAAATCTTTGCAAAAAGGAGTGAAATCACAACAAAAACATAAATGTAAAAATGGCGCCAAGTTCTTATGTGTACAAGAAACCTGTGCGTAAAAAGTCAGCCAAAAAAAGTAATGAGATCTTAAATATATGCCAAGTTTTAAGTTCAAGAAGTTTAATATCAAATATCTTAAGTAGAGTAATATCGAAACAATTCCAAATCATGACAGAAATTTGGTAATTAATGATTACTGATTAAAATTTGGTGGATTTACTTGGCAAGTTTTCTCTTAAAAACTTACCTTATCACAGATTTAAAATGTATGAAAACTTGACCAGTGAACCCACCAAATTTTAATCAATAATCATTAATTACCAAATTTCTGTCATGATTTGGAATTGTTTCAATATTACTCTACTTAAGATATTTGATATTAAACTTCATGAACTTAAAACTTGGCATATATTTTAGATCTCATTACTTTTTTTGGCTGACTTTTTACGCACAGGTTTCTTGTACACATAAGAACTTGGCTCTTTTTTAACATTTATGTTTTTGTTGTGATACGAACTTAGCAGCACAACTATTAAGAACTAATTAACTAACGAAAAAATATATTTTTCTTAAATTTATTTAAGCAGTAATAGTTAACAAAAACCAAAAAAAAATCAAAAAATTTAGGATATCTAAATTTTTTAATAAATTGTGCATAACTTTTTTTGAAGCAAAGATAGGGTCAAGTCATGCACGGACAAAATAAAGCAGAGACTAAAGGCCTTAATATGGCATGTCCAAAAATTAATATTTGTTCAAAATTGACAGAGATATTCCCATTCAAACCTTATCATTTCTTATAATTTCTTGCAGTTTTGGCCCGAAAGTCCCTTTTTCGGTACAATGTAGCAAATTTCACTTTCGTATAAATGTTCGAAATCAAAATTTTTATATAATATGACATTAGAACAAAAGAGAATTTATAAAAAGGATATAAGTTCGCAATTTCGTTTTTCGGGTGTTTTTAAATGCTTTCAGACCTACAGACCAAACGGCTCGGCTGGTCCGATTAACATAAGATTTGGTACTAGGTGCTAGGAACGTTAAATTTGTCATAAAGTACCAAAAATAGAGGCATTCGGGCAAAAATTGCGAAAAATGATAAAATATGGTAAAGTTTGAATGGCTATATCTGTGTGAATTTTCAAATAATATGGCTTTTTTAACATGTCATATTTAAGCCGTAATTTAGAAAAAAATTAAAAAATCTTTGATTTTTCGATTTTTTTATGTTGGTTTTTGTTTACTTTTCCTGCTTAATTTTTTTTAAGAAATTTTCCAAACTATCCATTTCGATAGAAAATTCAATTTTGAACAAAAAGGTATTATACGTAAAATTGTCAAATTCAGCTTCGTTTTCGAGTTATACCAAAAAACTGAAAAGTGGCCAGTGTGACCATTCTCTCAGAAACGCATGGGTGAATTTAGTAGCATTTTCGGTTTTAAGCATACTTATCGGCCAAACAAACATATTCAATAATAAAAACCCTTGCACGTAATTGTTCCTTTTTAAAAGGTCTATTCAATAGGCTATTATTCTTTTGTAGTAAGAGCAGATCAGAGCTTCTCCTTTTTTGTTGATGGATGACCTTATGCCAAGGTTCCATTTATGGGACAGATTTGACATAATTTTGCAGATGACTTGGTGCACACTCCTTACCACTTCATCTCCTACTGCTTTGAACATTTCGGTTGGGAGTCCATCCGCACCAGCAGCCTTTTACAATTAAAGTTTGGCTATCGCTAACTGCACTTGATCGGGTCGGTCAGGTGGACAGAAATGTTGGCCATCATAGTCCAAGCTGTATGGAAAGTTTTGCCTAGCTGAGGAATCAAGAAGAGTATCCCTTCTAGATCCTAAGCATTGACTGCGTTTCCACTATTCCTTGTTCCCGTTCTCATCAGGACAGGCTTCCGTTTTGGCCTTGTAACCTTGGGCAGATTTTTTCACTCTTTGGTAGATCTTACGAACATCACGCTTCTCTTGCTCTCTCTTTTTTTTCTTGAGAGGTTGGCGCTCCTCCCCCTTTTTGTGTCCGTAGAGCTACTGGGCTGCTCTCTCAGCATCTCTCATTCACGTGTGCAGTATTTTTTGGTAGGCCTCATTTTTAGCTATTTGTGCCAGAACTCTCCATTGAACGAGGAGTTTCGTTGTGGTTGCCTAGTGAAACCCACCACATCAGTGGCAGAACTTCTGATGGCTTGTTGACTATGTCTCCACTGGTCCTCTGAACTCGATGCTGCTGGCGGGCTTGCTGAAAAGTTAAAAGAGAGTTAAGATAAAAGAGACTTTAGCTTTTTGACATTAATTTTTTCACAGAATCTGCTTGGAGTTGTAGCGTCAACATGCCTATTGCAAAGGGAAGTCAGTGGAGACAGCTCTCCACACACTAGTTCGTACCATCGAATATTCCCTCCATTATAAAGAATATACAATGGTTGCCTTCCTAGATATAGAAGGTGCTTTTAATAACGTTGATACATCTGCAATGACATCTGCACTGGCTTCTCTGAATGTGGATGGGTCGCTTGGTGAACTGATTAATCAGATGCTTACAAGCAGGTTTATCAATTCAAAACTGGGCGGCTTTTCAGCAAGAAGATCTGTCAGTAGAGGTACACCGCAAGGCGGGGTGCTTTCTCCCCTTCTTTGGAATTTGGTAGTTAATGAACTGCTGAATACTTTAGAGGCAGAGAGCTACAGAGTGATTCCCTATGCGGATGACGTGGCTATGGCAGTATCAGGAAAACATCCTAACATTTTAAGAGATCTTCTACAAAACTGACTTTGATGAGTCATCAAAAAAAAGCCCGAAGATGGATACATAATCCGGAACGCGTCGCTTGAAATATTAAATATATGATAAGCTCAACAGAGCATTTTGTAGGCACTTGATGGAACAATAACATCTTAGAATATAAAGATAAAACACTTGTATTTTTGTTCCACGGTTTATAAAACTTTTTATTTTAATAATTTGGCCGACGCATTTCGTCTGGTTAGGACATCTTCAGGGCACCTGAGTGTATTATTAAAATAAAAAATTTTATAAACCGTGGAACAAAAATACAAGTGTTTTATCTTTATATTCTATTAAATATATGTTGTGTTAAATAACATTTTAAATAAATAAATAAGAAAATTTTAAGTTTTACTTTAAAACAATTACCCTTTTTTATTTTAATTTCAAATTTCAATTCGAATATACACGCAACATGGAGACTAAAAAAAAAAGAAACCACTATTGAATTTCGATAAAAATTTTGAAGTGACCATACCTTCCAGATCCACCTGGGAGGATTTGGAATTCTTAGAAGATCAATCAATTCACTTCTACACTGACGGATCGAGGACCAAAGATGGGGTTGGTGGGGGAGTGTACTCTGAAAGACTAAATTTAAGTCTCTCATTCCGTCTTCCTAATCACTGTAGCGTATTCCAGGCGGAACTTCTAGCGATAAAAGAAGTACTGTCTTGGCTCAAAGAAAACGTGATATCATGCTCGGATATCCGCATCTTCTCTTAAAGTCAAGCCGCCATTAAATCCCTGGACTCTGTCTGTACAAACTCTAGAACAGCCCTCAACTGTCGATCATCTCTGTTGGAGATGGCGCAACAGTTTAATATTCACCTTTGTTGGGTGCCGGGTCATAGTGACATTCCAGGTAATTGTAAAGCTGATGAACTCGCTAGAAGTGGAACATTACTACCCATTTTACCTGAAAAGGTAAACATTGGTATACCCATCGCTACGTGTAAACTTTTACTGAAGCGAGATGCGTTGAAGAGAACAAAAACAAGGTGGGAAAACATCACTACTTGTTTGGCGACAAAACAAGTATGGCCAAACCTTGACCTGAAACGCTCCAAGTGTTTAATATCTCTAAATAGAATGCACATTAGCTCTATTGTAGGCGTCATAACAGGACACTGTTTCATAGGCAGGCACGCAGCGCGGCTTGGCGTACCTTCAAACGATTTCTGCAGAAGCTGCATGGACGAGGAGGAAGAGGAAACGATTCCTCACCTTCTCTGCACATGCCCTGCTCTTTCCCTCAGACGTAGGCTCCATTTAGGAGCTTACTTCTTTAACGATCCTAGTGATCTGGCAAACACAGACATTTATAGTCTCGCACGCTTCGTCAGGAGCTCAAAGTGGTTCTAGCGAGTATGGAAGGAGTTTTTCAGATTCATGTGGTATCACAACGGACCAATTTTGGTCTAAGTGTGTCAGTACTTAGTATTGACAGCCACTTCTACCTAACCTAACTTGTAGCGTCATGGAAATCCGCAGTCGTACCAAGGGTTGGCCCGAGTCAATGTTTGCCCCTCGGAACGTTCGGACAACCAAAATACTGGAAGTATGTCTGGCATCTATCACTATGCAACCAACTTGGTAGACGGTTTTTTGATCACAAGACCGCCGAGTCCCTTCTATATCACGGTGATGGAACCGATTGCTAGCTTTAATAAAGGTGCCCTCCTTCCCGAATCTGGTATTAAAATCACTTACCAACTTCGGGCATATATCATACATGTTCTACAGAAGATGATCGTAGAATGCTTTTTAGGCTGACTCCTAACTCTTTTCCGTTAAGGTGACCAGGCACTCGCTTACACTTTTAAGGCCCAAGACT
This sequence comes from Dasysyrphus tricinctus, assembly GCA_963921185.1. Classification (NCBI taxonomy): domain Eukaryota; kingdom Metazoa; phylum Arthropoda; class Insecta; order Diptera; family Syrphidae; genus Dasysyrphus; species Dasysyrphus tricinctus. The sequence goes on along the minus strand of OY992530.1, from coordinate 52,630,274 downwards.
TCTTGCCAAAGTCTTCTTCTTATCTCAAACCCATAACCAATTAGACGCTGACAGTGCTCCTTGTAGCGTTTTCCGTAGTAGATGTCACACGATTTTATCCTTCGTCTGCCCTCTCCATCCCACTGCACTTCCTGCATAGCTGTAACGTCAGCCTTGAGCCTATCCAGGATTTTGTATAGTGCCAACAAAAAATACTTTCTGACAAAAACTGTTTCTACTTTTTTGTGTTTAAGAATGTCTTATGCTCCGAAAAAAAAGTTTGCACAATTTAGTTTAGAAATCTTTGATTTTTCGATTATTTTTTTCTTTTAATTTAATTTTAATTTTCCTGCTAATTTTTTTTTTAAACCATCCATTCCGATAGGAAATTTAGTTTTGAAAAGTTTCAAGGGAAACATTTTCAAAATCGTCTTAGTTTTAAGCAAACATATTGAAGAGTGACCAGTGTGATCATTCTCTCTTTCTATTTTAATATTCAGAACTTGGCAAATGTGGAAAGTTGTTGATGTCACTTAAATTCTTACCAGTTTCATCCAAAATTCAATTTCATGATTTCTCATTATTTTTTTTGCATAAATTCCAACGCACCCTTAATCACTATTAACAAAAGTATAGCTTAGTTTGTCGAGAAAACACCATTAAAATTACCCCCACCATGAAGCTTGGGCACATTTCAAATGTACTGCGAAATGGTCTTTCTTAACATTCAGAAAGTTTTGTTTCCTTCGAACTATTTATAGAATGGAATTTTCAATCAATACAAACAAAATTCTTACTAATACAAGAGTTTAAAGATTCCTACATGGTTTCCATGTTGTTATATACAATACACATACTTTACCTCCTTTAGACCAAAAGGCAAAATCAAAAGAGCATGCTTTTTACATTTTGTAATCTAAAATATCACGGATGTTTTTTCATCGTTATTCCATATTTGCATGATTCTATTTAAGCTGTAAAAAAAGGGATGTATAAAGTAAACAATTGTAGTAGGAACAACAATACTAAGCCTACTTACATTAGGGCTACTATAAACGATACAAAATATAAAAACAGATTTAAGTTAAGTCCAGTCAACGAAGGAAAAATGAATGCAGTATATCATGCTCTCTGGGCTATTATATTATGCAGTAGGAGTGACCACCAGGCATAACATATAAAGTCCCCAGCTTAGTCCCATGAGCTTAAAGCAGGAGTTTTGTAGTTTTTCGTGAATATTTTCAAAGCTATAAGCGTCTGTTTTTGCCATAGTTAAAAGTTGATTTAAGAAGATGTCCTGTCATTTCAATTCTTGTGAATAAGAAATTTTGACAAGTACTTGCACACAGCGTTAATTTTAGCCAAGATCGTGTTTTTGTTGACACTGTATGTTATCAATTTCAACGACAAATCATGTTGAAATTACGTTTTATATGGTTATTTTTACAATTTGTACCTGTTGAATTTAACCTATCCTCTCCCATTTAATTTCAACATGAAACCAGTGTTAAAACACACACACACAGGGCATGCAAATGGAATGAGATTCAACTTATTGATTTTTGGCACCAGTTTTTTGTGCAGTGAATTGGCCCACTTAGTAGCATAAAGTATTTTGAAAATAGCATAAATATAAAATAATTTTTTCTACTTTCAGAATAATGCAAAGCGAATTGAGCAATTAGCAGCATTAGAGGCGGCTCTTAAACGTATGTTTTTTTGACACACTCAGAGAAAAACGTCAGGTAAGTTATTAACCTTATATTCAGTGTAAAATCAACCTTGTGGCCTTTCTTACGATAACCAAGTTGATTTATGAAGATGACCTGTTATTTTAGCATTTAATTCTTGTAAATAAGAAATTTTGACAAGAATATATGAGGGCGTGAGTGCAAAAGTGTTGTAACCCATTTTTTGGCATTTGTGATATTTTTGTCTCGTGTTCCTATAGAATTATGCATAAAAAGTCATCAAAGCAAACATTTTAAATTCTAAAATATCTAAGCTTTCCATATATGTGACTTACCTTCTTAAATCTCAGATAAAATAGTATTTAAGATCGATTAAAGATGAAAAATATGAAAATATGGGTTACACCACTCTTGCACTCAGAGCCTCATGTATAGTGTAAACATTAACCAAGGCCATGTTTTTTGAACAAAGTCCAGGCAATCTAAGCTGAAAATACCCTAAACATGGGCAAAATTGCAACAGAAGCTTTTTTGTTGCACTTTTGTTCAGTATCCAATACTGAACAACATATCTAAAATCGGATCTAATCCGTCCATGGGAACACCCCCAAAAACGGATTTCAAAACGACGTATTGATTTGGGTGCTGTTTAAGTTTTTTATTTTTACTACTCAGTTTTTTTTACTGTTTTTCTATGCAGAAATCAGTTGCTTATCCTGGGAGATGGCCATGAAACTTACAAGTCATGATATTCCGAGTAACCCCCCTCTCCTAGTTAAAGCCCCTCCCCCATATCTGGCCCGCCGAGGAAATAGTGGATACTTCGACTATTCACTTTAAGTCTAAAAAAACTGAGGAAAAAAGACAACCCGCTCCCATTTACCCCCCCTTCCCCTTTCTTTCAAAACCCCGTTCCTTGAAAACCCCCCTTCAGCGGTGTTCTCCTCAACAATGATCTCATTGGAGCCCAAGTGAAAATTATAGACACGACAAAATATCCTTTTAAAGTCAACAAATACTAAAGAAAAATAGATACCACGCAGTCAACCAGCCCCTCCCCCCACCAGTCATGAGCCCCCAAACATTTATTTAAATTGCAGGGTTTTATTTCAATTAAACGTGGACCTCTACATAAAGGACGTATATCAAGGATGACGCGACGACGGTACAAAAGGACCAGTAGAGATATTAAATTTGAGCCTGTCAATATCAAGTCCGGGAGGCAGCCGCGTGACCCCACTTCATAGCTACCTATTGAAAAACAGAATAGTAGCCGATAGCATTAGTGTAATCATTTACAAAAACCGTCTGTTGGCAGACTTGTCGGTGCAGGGAACTAAGTCCCCGGGAACCAAGTCCACCGAGGGCCTTAGTTCTCATTTAATGGGAACTATATCCACTTTAACGAAGTGGACTTAGTTCCAAGGCAAGGTGAGCAAGTAGTCCACTTCTTTATGAGAACTAAGTACACATTTTGAAATATGGAGAGGGAACTAACTTCTAACGATAAAAATTACAAAAATTCAAAATTCCGCGAAAACTTTGCATACACCCAACCTCGCACCTACCCCAAATCCTATAGTGAGCCCAAGCAGGGGGGTTGCATACACCTTTTTTTAAAAAAAGTATTTCGACTCAAGACAACCAATAAAGCTGTCCAAACATCACTATCATATACAAGACCACAATAATACTTGTGCAACCTGTTAAGCCAGTTTTTTTTTTACCAAAGGTAACTGAAAAAGCTTGGCCAATCCATGGTTTTGTAAATTTTTGGACAAAAGCTACCGGTTGGTTTCCTGTTTTTCAAAAGCTACGATGAGACATGTACCCAAACTTACAGTCGCATCCAGGACTTATTCATGAAGTTAGTCGGCAAATAGAACAGTTCAACCTTTAATAATTGCCTTGTTTGGTGAATTGCTGAAGAAACAAGGATTTTCTAAAAGTAACGCAAATTGGGGTGGTGGTGTGGACATTTTTTGTGCCGAAACTCATCTTCAGAACGTGTTCATACCACTGTGATAGAAGACGACATTGATCTGCTTATTTTGCTTTTTTACCATGCAAAGGACAATGAGCTGAACGGGATGTGTAAGACACTGCAAGTGAAGGGAGAGTCGAGTGGTCTAAGAATAAACAGCAAAAAGACAAAAATAATGCTCACAGTCACAGGCCTCTCCACACAGCAGCGTATTATTATATAGGAGACGCAAGTTGAAGAAGTCGAATAGTTTAACTACCTTGGCAGTATTGTTTCTGCAAACGGTGGTACGGATCTGGACGTTAAAAGTAGAATAAATAAAGCTCGTGCCGCCTTCGGTACTCTGTTGTGATTCTTTGAATCCATAATGTCAAATCCATGCTGTTATATGTTTGTGAAACCTGGAAAGTCACGTCTACCATTTTGAGGAAATTGCAGGCTTTTGTGAATCGCTGTCATCGCCACATCCTAAAGATTCGCTGACCACAAATAATATCAAACGAGGAATTGTGGCGTAGCCGCAGGACAAGTCAAGAGTGGCTGGACGTTGACATAAGAAAGCTTAATGGCTGTTTTACAATGCCGCGTTGGGCGTCGCGTTGAAAGATTTGCCTGTCAACGCAAAAGTTCTGGCATAGGAATTTCTGTTTAGTGTTTACAATGACGCGTTGAGCATTATGTTACGATTATGCATCCATTAGTAGGTACACAAACCAACGTGACGTAAGCGGCTGCAACGCGAAAGTAGAGATTATTCAACTTTTGCGTGCGTTTTGACATTTCGATGTCAATTTAGGTATGTGGCCATCTGGTGTTGAAAAAAGTTTTAAATTTTTTTGTTCGATTTGTCTGGACGCGGCCGTAGCGCTTGTTAAATGTAACGTACGCATCGCGAATGTGAACGCGTCATTGTAAAACAGCCATAATGGCTGTTTAACAATAACACATTCGCGTTCGCGTTGTCGCTTACGTTACGTTGGTTTGTGTACCTACTAATGGATGCAAAATCGTAACATAATGCTCATCGCGTCATTATAAACACTAAACAGAAACTCCTATGCCTGAACTTTTGCGTTGACAGGCAAATCTTTCAACGCGATGCCCAACGCGGCATTGTAAAACAGCCATAATGGCTTCAGATTGGTCACACACTGAGGAAACCGAACGATGAAATTGCAAAGCAGTCCTTTGAATGGAATCTTCAGAGTGCACGGAGGGTTGGAAGACCAAGAACAACATGGAAATCAACTGTCTTAGCGGAAGCAGAATCTCAGAGAAAGACGTGGCCACAGTTAAAATACCATGCAGCAGACCGAGAAGGATGGAAACGTTTTGTATGCCTCCAGCCGGGGTTACATGACACGATGATGATGATGTCCTCATTTTCTAGGACCATTACTATACTCGTGAAGGGAGTTGGAAGGGGGGGGGGGTCATAAATGGGGAATAGTCATGACTGGGGGAGGGGGTAATGACTCGAGAATGTCATAGCTCCCTCCTCGAATCCACCAGTGATAGCTAAACATAATTAAAAGGAAAAAAATCACAGCGTAGTAAAAATAACAACCAAAAACAACAAACCAATAAATCCGCCATTTTGAAAACCGTTTTTCGGGGTGTTCCCATGGAGGGATTTTGTCCGATTTTGGATATGTCTTTCAGTAGTGGTATCTGATCATAAATTAATTAAAAAAGCTTCTGTTGCAATTTTGCCCATGTTAAATCATATATTGCCTGGACTAACACTGTATGTTATGAATATCTATTTTAGCATAAATCGGGTTATATTATATGGTTAGTCTTACAATTTGTATCTGTTGAATTAATCCTGGCTTCCTGTTAAAGAAGCACTCTGCTAATTCATTTCACCGTGACGTTGTTAAAACACACACATGCAGGCCACCTCAATAAAATGACTTTAAGTTTTACCTCGTCTCCTTTTAAAGTAGCACTCGACCAGTGTTGAAACACACACACAAGCTAAGCAAACAAAATGAGTTATTGATATTTGGTGCCAGTTTTTTGTGCAGTGAAGTGGCCCTGGAGGTACGTACTAACTACGTGTATGAGAGGCTCCCAGTTCAAAACCCAGTAAGTATCACAAAATATTTTTAAAATAAAATAAATATATAACACATTTCGATACATAATATATACAGAATACCGGGTTGATTCAATATTGAATCATTTTTAACTTACTAACATGACTCTGTTAAATTAACTATATTTTCATGTGAATTTAACTCGATTTTCAGGTAATATTAACTTGATTTTCAGGTAAAATCACCTTGATTTTCCAGGAAAATTTAAAGTTTAACTATTCAAGAGCTGTTTTAAATTAACAAGATGTCATGACATGCAGATTCTACCTGCGACCTACAATGATTTAACATGACATTAGAATTAGGAATCTTGTTAAACAGTTAACCTGAACTACTGTGCTGAAAAATAACATCCTAGTAATCCTGTTTTTTTCTCTGAGTTTAATAAAAAAAAACGTGCAGGCCTTATTGACTCCTTTGTTGGACACAGAACATAGATTAGATTCAGTATACAAGCATAGTGTATAAGTTTATCATAAATATTTTGGGGCACAATTTTAAAGAAGGTCTTCGTCCAAGCGTGACACTTATTAACTATCAATACTTCATAATTAGTATTGCAATAAAACCATTTCCTTAAGTTCAACATACCAAAATCAATGTTTAGTGCCAGTTCATACGAACAAAATATGATAAAAAATAAATTCGAGTAAGAGATTTATCATCAGGTTTTGATATTTTTAAGTTTTAACTTTAATGAAACTATGTATTTAGATATACAGAGGGTGGACTAAACCTCACCTTAAATTATTACCTATTAATGAACCCGTCAATTTTTCCTAGTTTCACATTTTTTTTGTTAATTTTCAATTAACTTTTCTCTTCTGTGACTTTGTCTTTTATATGTATTCTATTCCTTATCCATAATAAATAAAGAAAGAACCATTTGAGCAAGTTTTTCTGAAAAAAACCTGAATAGCCCAGGAAAATTAGACTTTCACTTCGAAAAAATTGCGACAAAGCTGATTTTTGGTGGAGTGGCTTAAAATGACGTCTTAAGCATTTCCTGAAAAGTACCCTAAATTTGGCCCGGGGCTAAACTTTTTAGGGGGGGTGAAAGGGGTTGAAGTTCAGTTTTTTGGGAATTGCTCCTAAACTATCGGTTTTATTGAAAAAATGTGAAGGTAAAAATTAAAGCTGATGTTATTTTACACAAAAAATGTTAACATTTTTTTTTCGTAGAACCGATAGTTTCAGAGAAAAACGTTAGAGAACTTCATGGAGCAGTGAGTTAAGTCCAAAAAATTTATAAAATTTTTGCTTATCGCTGGGAAAATTTTGTTTTGTGATTTATGTTTAAGTACAACTCCTTATAGTAAAATCAAGTTTTTGGGGTGGTAGGGGAAAGGGAATGGCCGCCATCTTGAAAACAAGGTTTATTTTGTTTTTGCTTAATAACTCGTTGAAATTGCGTTTTTCAAAAAAATGACCAAAGGACAGACTTTAGACGATTAAATTATCTAAAAAATGAGCCATTAAACAACTCTGTATGTTTATTAATCTCAAAGTTACAGCGGATCAAAGGTCACCTATGTCTCATATATGGTGGGGATTAAATGACGTTTTTAAAGGTTTTTTGCTTATTTGTGAGTTTTTTTGATGTTGTCTGAAATATATTTTGCACTGCTCTTGATTGTCTGTAAAATGAGTCTTCTATTCTGACCAAAAAAATTCACAAATAAGCGAAAAACCTTAAAAAAACGTCATTTCATCCCCACGTTATATGAGGCATAGGTGACCTTTGATCCGCTGTAACTTTGAGATTAATAAACATACAGAGCTGTTTAATGGCTCATTTTTTAGATAATCTAATCGTCTAAAATCTGTCTTATGGTATTTTTTTTTGAAAAACGCAATTTCAACGAGTTATTAAGCAAAAACAAAATAAACCTTGTTTTCAAGATGGCGGCCATTCCCTTTCCCCTACCACCCCAAAAACTTGATTTTACTATAAGGAGTTGTACTTAAACATAAATCACAAAACAAAATTTTCCCAGCGATAAGCAAAAATTTTATAAATTTTTTGGACTTAACTCACTGCTCCATGAAGTTCTCTAACGTATTTCTCTGAAACTATTGGTTCTACGAAAAAAAGTATGTTAACATTTTTTGTGTAAAATAACATCAGCTTTAATTTTTACCTTCACATTTTTTCAATAAAACCGATATTTTAGGAGCAATTCCCAAAAAACTGAACTTCAACCCCTTTCACCCCCCCTAAAAAATTTAGCCCCGGGCCAAATTATGGGTACTTTTCAGGAAATGCTTAAGACGTCATAATAAGCCACTCCACCAAAAATCAGCTTTGTTGCAATTTTTTCGAAGTTTGGCCATTTTTTTGTCTAATTTTCCTGGGCTAGAAGCTGTCTTTCTTGCAATAACTGTGCGTTTAATTTATAAGAAGTTTTAATAAAGATCTTTAAGGCCATTTTTGAAAAAAATTTCATAAAAAAAAACTAAGTCGTTTTATGAACCTTCTATAGAGAGTTTAAATAGAAATTAAAATGACTTCAGCACAAAGCTAATTGTCATTGTGTAAACCTTTCGATCGTGTATGGAAGCCTTAACAAAATCCGATTCGATTGTTTATCCACCTGAACCTTAAATCCATTTCCTTTTTTATTTTGTTTGTTCTTTTTATTTTGAAGTGTAGAATAGCTCTGTCTTTATAATTTTTTTTGTTCGATTTTTTTTTGCTTTTCAGGCACAGGTGTGTTATGTAAGCATCACAAAAGTAATCTCCCTTCAAACAAAAATAAAGGAATCACTGAATTTCATCAGCAATATTCAAATCAATAGCACACACGGTGGTGTTGACTTTCACTTTTACAATACGTTCTTCAAGTTCTTAAGAAAATTTAACTTTTATAGGATTGTATTTCTGTAGTCATATCCATAACCATTTAAATTTAATAATTCTTCAAAAGATTGCGTTACAAAGAAAAAATGACTGCGAGCATTTGTTACACGCGTTTCACCAGCAATTCAATAAATTTTTATTTCAAAATCAAATTTCATTAGGTATCTACTTTATTCAAAGTTTTCAACAATATTTTTTTTTATTGCTTGTTTGTTTGTTGTTCCAACGTATAAGGTAGCTACAATTTTAGCAAGCTGGCATGCAGATTCTTTTCAAATATCCTAACCCAACGGGCAATATGAGAAGTCTTTATATTTGTGTTAAACCTAATATTACCTACAAAAGGTATAACCCCTGATATAAGAGCTAAAAAAAGGATTTTGTTCGCCAAGATGTTTGAATAATTTCATACTGGAGGATGAAATTGGTAATTTCAGTCATGTTTGTTTAAAAGCGAAATTGGAGAATGTAGGCAGCTGTGCTTTGGTGAATGTCTAATATAACTTTTAAGTAATTTTAAGAATTATTTTTTCAGTGAAAAAAGTATTGATGGTGGATTCATTTAACACTGAATGCTTCATAATTTGAAAGGATAACAGATATAATCAAATCTTTTTAAAGTCACTTAAATGTTGTTCCGAAACTATGAACGATTAGGAAAACCCTACTATAATTTTATTTTGTATAGTTTATTGAAAACAGTTTTTTTTTCTACCGCACTTATTTAGCTTCAGTATGGCATTACTCACAGTATTGGTCTGCTGTAAGTTGCTTTTTAGACAAGTGGCAGATACTTCTATGCTGTTGCTATCAGTATCAGCATATAATTATAGTTTTTTTTTATATCAGTGCAACATGCTTCCTTACCTACTGTCAACATCGAAATGTGCCATTAAATAGAAAATAAAATTTTTCGTTTGGTTATAAAATTTATAACATCAACTGAATATCCCTACTCAATGCAAGGTTAAAGCTTCCCCCAGTTACGCAATCCAAGTTGGTTGAGGTCCTTCTCCACGTGCGTGCGTTACCTAAGGCCTTCCTCTACTGTGCAGACCATCAGGGGTACATTCGAAGACTCGTTGGGCTGCTGCGTCAGTGTCCATACGCTGCACGTGTCTCAGCCATCTCAGCCACTGTATTTTCAGCTTTTTCGATACTGTAAGGCCCGTACAGCTTTTTGTTAAATCTTCTCTTCCATACGCCATCGATACAGGCAGGACCGCAGATCACCTGGAGAATTTTTCTTTCAAAGAACCGAAACAGATTTTTATTCGTTTTTGACAAGCTCCATGCTGAGTCTTATATAAAGCCTCCTTGGGTCTTTGAGATAGGGTTTTACTACTCAAATGCCTTCTTAGAAACAGCAGTTGGCAAAGAGTAATAATTCTTCGTTTGATCTCTAATGCACTGACGTCATTTTGCAACGTAATAATGGAGCCCAAGTAGACAAAGCCCTTGACTTTTATGAAGTTGCCGGAATGAGTTAAAAGTACTCAATGCAACAAACATCACAGTTACCCTAAGATGGGTCTCAGGCCAAAGGGATATTCACGGAAACGAAATGGCAGATGAACTGGCCAAAAGTGGGTTATCTCTTGATCCGAGCCAAATCGAAGCCTCAGTGTTCATGCCACTGGAATAAGAAAAAAGTAGAATACACCAGAGTTTCTTAGAAGCTGCAAATGACAGATGGTCATCTATCGACACTTATCGGGTTTCAAGGAATCTATGGCCAAATATTTCGAAGAAAAAAGCTAAATACTTACTCAAGTTAAGCAGGCCTCAATTATCTCTCATGGTTGGCGTCCTCAATGTGCAGAATGGACATAAGGTCATCGGACTTATGTAGAGGGTGTCGGAGGAGGGCTCCCCTCACTTCCTTTGTGAATGCCACAGCCCAGTTAGAACCAAAAGAGCAGTGCTATGAGAATAATTCTTCGACGAACTGGACAACATCTCTGTCTTGCCACTAAAGAACATCCTAAAATTCATTCAGAATTAAGGATGGCTTCAGGAGCCTCCCACACTTAGAACTTCCCCTTATACTCCTCCCCATCCCTCATCACTACCCACCTGCACCCTGGGGAGCGCAATGGATCCACCGAGATCCGAGTGAGATGACCTAACCTTACTATGAAGTTGTACTTATACATCGTAACGTTTTGCCTGGGTCAACGATGTTGCGATTCCTTTTTCGATGATAGCATATTATACTTTGTCTTGTCCCCATTAACAGCTACACCCATTTTCGACATCCTCATTCTATACTTGCAAGCGCACCGATAACACTTGCTTTGTTCTCCCAATGATGTCAATATCATTTGCATCAGCAAAAGTTTAACAGATTTTTGAAAAATTGTACCTCTGTTGTTGACTTTCGAGTTCATAACAATTGCTTCAAGAACGATGTTAAACAGGTTGCATGATATCACGTTGCATTGCCTCAAACCTTCCTCGACATCAAAGGGTTGGGTTGTGTTCTTGCCAACTTTGACGGAGCAGTGAGATTTCCTAATCATCATCCTGCACAAGCGGACGAGTTTGAGATGTGACATGGCTCTGTATAGTTCTTCTCTATCCAATCAGATCGTTGACAAACGGTTTTCAGCGATCACACAGTACAGATGACAGGATTTTGTTTGGGACATTGAGGAGACTTATACCTCTATAGTTGGCTCAGGTCAGAGCATCTCCTTTCCTTTGGAACGGGCACCAAGGTTTCATTTACCGTGCATACTCTCATCTGCTCAAATTTTGGAGATAAATTGGTGTTTACTCCCTACCAGGTCATCTCCCCCTGCTTTAAGCCTTGTACGCTTTCAGCTTGGATATTGCTAACTCTGCACTTCATTTGGGTCGGGTGGACGGAAATTTTGACCATCATCGTCCAGGTTGAAGGGAGTGCTCTGTCTAACAGCGGAATTTTGGCCTCCTTCGTCATTTAGCAGTCTAGAAAAGTGTTGTTTCCAGGTCCTCAGCACGGACTGTATATCTTCCACCATATTCTCATCTTGGCACCCTTCTGTGCTGGCCTTGTAGCCCTGGCTAGTTTGCTAAATCTTTTCACAACATCCACTCGTCGATGTGGTGTCATCGATATCCGCATTCGTACTTGATCTACCACAAAGAATTCGGAACGTTTGGACATCCAGGATACTGGAAGCATGTCTGGCGTCTATCGCAACATGATCAATCTTGTTGACGTTTCGTTGATTCGGAGGTCCCTTTCTGTATATTTAGGTGAGGGAATCTATAGTGTTTTCTATAATGACATTTCGCCCCACTGCAAAATCAATCAGCCTGAGTCCTTTACCGGCAGTGTTAACGTGCAGGCTTTGTTCGCCGACTATCAAACCAAAGATGCCTTTCTTTCCGATCCTGGCATTGAAGTCACCAAGAATAGTCTTCACGTTGTACTTGGGACACCTTTCATACGTATTCTCGAGGAGATCGCAGATTTCTTCCTTGAGTCATCTTTTTCTTCCGTTGAGGCTTAATGTTTTTGAATTTAGCTTTGATGCAGATTGTGACCAGGCACTTGCTTACATTTTTGAAGCCTAAGACTTCTTGCCTAAGTCTTCCCCTTACCACACAACCAAAACCAACAGCTGCTGACCCTGCTCATTGCAACACACGCCGAAGTAGATGTTACACGATTTCATCCTCCGTATGTCCTCTCTCTATCCCGTCGCACTTCCTAGAAGGCTGTAATGTCAACATTTAGCCTATTCAAACTCTCTACTATTTGTTCGGCTCCACGTTCAGCCGTTTAAGGTTTGGAAATTCACACATGCAGATCCGAAATTCACTGTCCTTGTTTCTTTTGCTGAGGTCGTCAACATTCAAAACATCTATATCCGTTGATCCGTTGTAGTTTTATCGGAACCGGAAACCCCGACCTGGAAGACCAGACCCTCAGCTCCAAAGGTGGGGAACTGGATAGACCGCTCCTTATAGGCCTGAGCTACGAATATGTCGTAGTAGTCCCCACAATTGATTCCATGTGGGGACTTGGTCCGCTGCTGCCAGGATATAGGAGAAGTGCCTTAGTGGGAACACCCCTCCCCCTCTCTCGTTTGCTGCCACTTAAAACCGTCCACATGAATGAATGAATGAAATATTGGGGTTGTTGCACTGCGACCCTAAGATCTATTGTGCCCCCACTTAAAAAACTGGATGAGATTGCTCATCTTACAGTTCTTCCTCCACCTTAATTTCTCTCAGAAATTTGAGTACACCGAGAAAAAAAACAACGTAAAATCAACGGAAACAACTTTGATTTAAATATTGTTCGGAACGATTTGGCTTCGAAGACGAAAATTTTAAATTCAAAGTAGCAATGACATCAATTCAAAGTGTTTCCCTCTTTTAAAACAAATATGATTTAACCATTTTTTCTCTTCATTTGAGATGCCATCATCGTTGATTTGAATTCATCCATCTTTAAAACAATATGTATCAACTTCGATTAAACTACAAGCATCGTTGATTGAAATACATACAAATTTAAAAATACTTTTTTAAAACTTTAATTCAACTTCGTCCAGTTATTGATTTAAAATAAAATGGAAACTAATTCATTAAACAAATGACAAAAATAAATATGAGAAAAGTAATAATTTTTTTTTTATTAAATGTAAGTGAATTTTGAGTGCGCGTTAATTTTGTTCACAAATGTTTTGTAGATACTTCGTGAAATTACAAAGCGCTCTCGAAATTCTATATATTAAGCTAAAATATAAATTAAAAAGTGATTAAAAAATCTAAAAAATCTGACTTTTGCGTTGGCCTAACTATGCAACACTTTAAAAGGACGTGCATGGAAATTTGAAATTCGATTTCGAAAAATATTTGCATGTTGCACTTTGAAACTACGTTGAGTGTACTTTAAATGTTCGAAAAGTTGATTTCAACGTAAAATTGAATACGTTTTGCTTTGAAACTAAGTTGGCTTTGTTAAATCTACGTTGCCTATTTAAATCAACAGGTTTTCAACGTGAAATTAAACATGATTTAATGAATATTATTCAACTTTAAATCAAATATTTTTCTTTTAGATTTTATATTGCATTTTTTCCCTCAGTGTATTTGGAGGACTTTTAGGGAGGAAAGTTCGCGATCTTCCACCTGGTAGTATCCCAGGTGTTTTTTTATTGATGCATGATTGCGTCACATTTTCCCAATATATGGTCTGGTGTTTCCTCCTGTGCGCAGCAAAATCTGCATGTTGGACTGCTTACTAGACCAAGAACGTTTAGGTGCCTATTTAGTTTGCAGTGGCCAGTGAGGAGACAAGTTACTTTTCTTAGGTTGTTCCTACTTAGGTTGATGCAGTCTTTAAAACGTGCTCGGTTGTAGTTACCAAGCAATAGTTTAGCCTGCCTCAGTTTTGGCAGTTCTTTCCAGTTTTTGGATCTTTTAACCTCCTCTTGTTCTCTTATTTTGTTTTTTATCACATTTTCTCCTATGCCACAATAGGGTTCAGGCCCCATTAAGGGAGTACTTACCCCTATCTTCGCTTAGGAATCTGCTTCTTCATTTCCCTGGACACCAACGTGACCAGGTACCCAATGAAGTGTGACACTCTTGTTTTTGCCAAGAACATTAAGCCTGTTCACACACTCCCAAACTACCTTCGAGCTGATGGCGTAGGAGCTCAGCGCTTTGAGTGCGGCTTGGCTGTCTGACATAATGGCAATGTTTTGGTTTCGGTAATTTATTTCGAGATTACCATCTGCGCATTTTGCTATGGCGTGAACTACCGCCTGAAAGATGCTAGTAGACTGTCCCATTGGAATAGAAAGTTTGGTTTGGATTCCCACTCCAGTCCCTTCAGTCGTTCTCGATCCATCAGTGTACCACTTGATGGCATTTGTTTTGAGATTGTAGTTTACTGTTTCACCTACCCACTCCTTTTTGCTACTTAACTCCGTTTGAAGTTTTTCTCGAAGTTGTATTTTTTAATCATGCCATCTCTTGGAATGCCAATAAGGTCTGTTACCGCTGACTTTGGAATGCAGTCTTTAACCCTGAGGCTATAATGCATTTGCCAGTACCGGTTCCCTCTTTGGCAAACCTCATGATGGCTCCCTTTGCAACGCTTGCTATTGCTTCATGTAATGGGGATAGATGAAGGATACCTTTTTATGGCCTTTAGTCCTACAAATTGGCGTTTCGTTCGGCTTACTCACTTGAACTCATCAGTGACATAGTGAGGGCTTTGTCAGACGCAATTTGTATTAAGTTCAGTTCAACTTACATGAATTTTTCAACGAAAATCCACTGTAAACTATATCCAACAAGATTAGAATTCCTAATCATTAAGCTGGAAGTTTTTTGCCCAGGGCCAGGCATAGTTTCTATATAAGAAGGTTTTATAATACAAATTCTATATACTACTGAAATAAATCAGCCAAGTAGAAGACTTAGCATTAAGGATTGGACTTGTTGAATTATTGATTCAAAATAGCTTTTTATGGCCTTTAGTCCTACAAATTGGCGTTTCGTTCGGCTTGCGTCTGACAAAGCCCTCACTATGTCACTGATGAGTTCAAGTGAGTAAGCCGAACGAAACGCCAATTTGTAGGACTAAAGGCCATAAAAAGCTATTTTGAATCAATAATTCAACAAGTCCAATCCTTAATGCTAAGTCTTCTACTTGGCTGATTTATTTCAGTAGTATATAGAATTTGTATTATAAAACCTTCTTATATAGAAACTATGCCTGGCCCTGGGCAAAAAACTTCCAGCTTAATGATTAGGAATTCTAATCTTGTTGGATATATGTAGTTTACAGTGGATTTTCGTTGAAAAATTCATGTAAGTTGAACTGAACTTAATACAAATTGCGTCTGACAAAGCCCTCACTATGTCACTGATGAGTTCAAGTGAGTAAGCCGAATGAAACGCCAATTTGTAGGACTAAAGGCCATAAAAAGCTATTTTGAATCAATAATTCAACAAGTCCAATCCTTAATGCTAAGTCTTCTACTTGGCTGATTTATTTCAGTAGTATATAGAATTTGTATTATAAAACCTTCTTATATATGAAGGATACCTTCCATTGCTGCCGTAGGTCAAGTTCTCATTGCTTCAGTTATGCATAAGCATGCGAGCCTTTGGACTTTTTCTAGTGATTTCCTAGTTTCGAGTAATTCGGTTCTTTTGTGCCATGCGACCGCACCATAGATGATGATGGATCTTACCATCATGGTGTACATCCACCTAAGGATAGTTGGTTTGTAGCCCCATGATTTGCCTGCTAATCTCTTGCAAATCATGAGGGCTTTTGTGGCTTTCCCGACGGTTATTTCTACGTGTTTATTCCATAGGAGTTTACTGTCTAGTGTGATTCCTAGATATTAAACCTCACTTTTTGTTTGGATTACTTCGCCCCCCAACCGGATTGGTTTCATGCGTGGCAGAAGTCTTCTTCTAGTAAATGGTATAATCGTCGTCTTAGTAGAATTAATAGATAATCCTACAGATATGCACCATTTCCTTGTAATAGTTAGTCCTCCTTGGAATATATCACAGAGGGTTTCTTCAAACCTCCCTAAGGCTGTGATAACGATATAATCAGCAAAGCCGATGCATTGTATGCCTTGGGAAGTAAGCTTTTCTAGCAGTTCATCCACTACAAGACTCCGCAGCAAGGGTGATAGTATCCCTCCCTGTGGACAACCTCTTGTTGTTAAGATTTTTTGCAAATTCGGTCCTGCTAGTGCCTCAGCTGATCTGGTGGCTAACATCTCACCAATCCATGTGCACACCTTTCCTTACAAGAGCTTTATTAACCGCATCGTGGGATGAAACCGTCCACATAAAATTGCATTTAAGAAAGTGGGATTAATCGATGTGTCAATTTATTGATTGTAAAAGTTTTTATTTCAATTTTTGTATTGTCCTCAAAAAAAAAGAAAAAAAACTATTTTAACTGTTGTCAAATCATTGATTTATAGATTTAGTTTCTAAAACGGTCACCGCCCAAAGTCGTCTTTTCTCGTTACTTCCATTTGGTATGCTTTTAAATTTAATTGAAACCTTGTAATGTTGCAACATTTATTTATTCACTGCTTACTACTTTTGGCTACAAACACTCACCCAACAACACAAGGGATCGGCATTCTTCTAGGATTTAGCTCGAAGGTACACAATTCAAAGATTTCCTCAATGTATTTATAGATGTAAGCCATTGGAGACCGCCAGAGCTAGAGCTGCATAACTAGGGTGCATGCATACAGAGCATACGGGATGCAAAAATGAGTGTTTAACTTCCTTTCAACACTCGTACTGCAGCACCGTATACAAAGCCAAATGGAACTATTTTAAGAAGCTTGCCACACAAGGAGGCATTTGGCAGAAATTTCACCTCTTCGAGTCTGTGAGTATTGAACACAAGCATATACTCGTACACAAACTAAATCGGCTTTTCTCCTGTTGGTTGGTAGGATTTATGTTTGTAAAGTCGAACCTGCCATTATATACGGAACCAACCTGTAACATTTTGCATTTATTTTGTTTTGTGTAAGGAATCGATTCTGTCATAGAAATGTACATCTCTGTACGGTCTGTGGTGCTTGCATGGCAAGGATTTACGAGTATTCCAAAGGGAAATGAATTATTATTTAACTTCAAAGGAATCCAACTGCAGTTCAATGGTTCGGGATTTTTTCGTATCACTTTTGTATTGAATTTCTTTATTTTGAACTTTTGTATACTCGTATAGTTGGTAAAATATCTTCTAAATTGGTGCAGTTGACACTTTGTGTATAAAATTTGTGTATAGGTATAGTACAATTCGAATAGATTTTCAATTTTTCTCTGTTAAAATGAAAGTAATGACTATTAATAATACACACCACAAATGAAAAACGTCGTGTTTATTACCCATTCACTTTCTGCTGTTGCTGTTGTTATTAGAAGCATCAAAAGTACAAAGCATGTAGTTATAGCTTCCGGTACTAGAAGCAAGACGATTGAATTTAATCTGCAATCAGTTCAGAAAGTTCCCTTCCTTATCAAATGAATTCTCTAAATAACGGATTTAATAAAGGTTTTTAAAGCTATAAATTGCTCGCAGATATCAACTGACATGTTCCTTTATCAACCAGTTTTCGATTTATTTTTAAAAACAATAAAAGCTTATGTGGTTATGACTTCAAACATTATTGCTCAGATCATAGAGGCTCTGTGAAATCATTGCTTTATTTTAGTAATCAATCAATATCTAAGCAGCAATAATACACATTTACCTTAAAGCTAGATTGTAGGACTGAAATTGTCCATCTTCTTATCTGGAAAAAAGGTGTCACTTCCCCAACTTTTGATAAACTCTTAACCAAACCAATGAATGAAATTTGACTTCTTAGGCTCAAAACGCACTTGCGATTTTCTGTCACGCAAGTATTCAGTCGTAAAAAATAGAACTCATGAGTTTAAATGTGAACATGACACGAAAAATTCCTACGATGCTGCTGAGACTTTTAGTCACTGCGACAGAAAATCGCAAGTGCGTTCCTAGACTTATAGACTGAGAGCCAACGACATAAAAAGTCAAGTCATTTGCGTAAAGTTGTAAGTCATAGAGAGATGGACCTACGAAAGCAATTGTTCAAAATTGCAAGCTAAATATTTCTTGTAAGTACGCACACTTTTCCCTCCGACCAAAAGGCATTGAAATAGATCGATGTACAAAATTTACGTAAAATTTTACACCTGTTCGACACGTAGGTTTTTGGTTACAATTTTTTCAAATTAAGCCTTCAACGTTTAGGCTGATTTTTTTTTTATTTTTCTCTAAAATTTAACTTTAACTGACATTTCCAAAATCCTTATGCCCCTTTACATTATAGGTATGTACTTAAAATCAATCTTGAAGAATCACAAATATCTTTGCATATGTATGGTATAGGTATACACGATTTTTGAGTACACAGAGAAGACTTTGGTGTGGGCCCATGGTCATCTTTTTTTGCTTCACAAAATAGCTTGGAAAATTGAGTGCCAACACTTTCCGAAATTAATTCAGTTTGAAAGTGAGATCCTTCATTTTCCTTTGCATTCATTTGATTTTGAAATCTGAAACGGGTCTATTGCATAGAGAAGTAGGATTGTCCACCTTTAAATTCGCATTGCCCCCCCTATTGGGTGTGAACCAAAAGGAAGAGAGACTAGTTTAAAACAGCCTAATTCACAATTTAAAAATTTTAAGTCTGCAAGTAAGATATTACTTTAAGTACCTCTATTAATAGATTATATAAAAATATCTACAATTAAATCAAGTCACCTGAGGCAGTCAAAGTATTGACGTTTTTTGTGGAGTGGTTAAGTATTTTTGTCGTTTAATAAGTTAAAAAATAAGGGTACCTTTCATAGAACCAAGGAGATTTTATATATGACCCTAATCATCCCCGTCCTGCTGTATGGAGCAGAAGTATGAACCCTAAAAGAATCGGCAGAAAAGTTACTTGGGGCTTTGAGAGAAAGATTCTTCGATTGATTTTTTTGTACTGTGTGTATCGAAAAAATCTTAAGAAGAAAATTAACGATGAACTCTACGAACTATACAGTGACGTTGACTTGGTCAAAAAGCTGAAAATACAGTGGTTTAGATGGCTGAGAAACGTGGAGCGTAACGACAGCAACGCACCACCCTGGACAAATCTTCGAATCCAACCCTGATGGTGTGTACAAAGCAAAGACCTCATAACAGGTGGCACACACAAGTGGAAAACGACCTCAACGAACTTGCTGTGTTTAACTTGAGTTGGCTAGGTATAGGTAAAGAGCTAGCTGGAGAAGCTTGTTAGTTGAGGCTGTGGTCCATCCTGAGCTGTAAGAGCCATCAAAAGCTAGTAAGTAAGTGTAAATTGCGCTATAGCTCCAAAAATCAAGTGAGGTAGTCATGTTTCGGGCATTATTTAAGGAGCTCAAAACCTTTATCATCGTGTTCTGTAAGCCCAGTTGAAGCATAGGGCGTCAACAAAACATCACCATCCTTCACGGTCTGCAGCATGGTATTTTAACTGTGGTGACGTCTTTCTTTGGGATTCTGCTTCTGCTAAGACAGTCAAAACCTTATAGGATTATACCTATCTCATCGTGGCCACGCAAAAATATAGATATAGATAGATAAATGTACGTATCTGCATTTTTCATAAGAAAAATAAACGTAACTACCAAACAAATATTCATGGATCGGGAAAGGAAAATTATTTACTTGCAGATACGGCAGATAGTCTTAACATTAAAGTTATTTAACTAGACTTCTATTAAGTATAAACAAATGAGTTTTTGATCAAAAATTAATAATTTGATTACTTATCATTTCCTTAAAGTATGAAACAAATTCATCCAGAAATAAAAAATTTACATACATAAACAGAAAAACGCATTTATCTCGAAATGCCCAAAATACAGATATACGTTTTTTCTTCTTAACACGGCAGAATAGTCGGACAGTTTTTATTTTGGATATTACCACGTGTCCGACCACTTTTCTAAATTAGGGATTTTGTTCATCTTTAGATGAAAATGAAAAAAAGTGGCTAAGGCCACGTTCATTTGATATGATTTAACTCAGTTTTCCATGATGTAAAACGCAGTGTTTAAAAAAACCTTTTTTATAAATGGTCGGACTCGTCGCAACAGCCAAAAAAAGTCTGTCCAACCAATGATATCATGTAGAAGACGCCATTTTTTTACCCAAACTACCTGAAAAACCTTTCAAATACCATCCAACTTTGCTGTGTCAGCAGCAAAAATCATAAATCGATTGAAGCTTATATATCTCTCTATTTTGTTATTATTGATGATTTAAATTTTTTTACAAAAAAAATATTACCTATTTGCTGCAAGACCGGCATAACCTTATGAATGATGATTTTGAACTAAGCATAACATTTTTATTTTTGATTTGTGAAAAAAGGTTCAAGCTTTTGATAAACTCCGTTCGTTCAAAAGGTCGCTAAGTAAAATATTTGATCTTTGTTAATCATTATGCCCATTCCGATGGGGTTTTTGGACTAGAAACTGAGATGATTTGAATAGGTTAGGTTAGGTGGGGTGATGATGCAGCAGTTCGCAATCCTCTCACTTAAATCTCAGTGGATCTATTGTGCTCCCCAGGATATGAGCAATGTGGATATAGAAAGGGTAAGAGAAAGAAGTAAGTGGAAGAATTGGGTATGGGGCGCTGAATTCTGAATGAATTTTAGGTTTTTTTTTAGTGGCAAAAGTGAGGCATCGCGTAGTTCGTCGAAAAAGTATTTTTCGAGGGCTGCTTTTCTAGTTCTGGCTAGGCTGGGGCACTCACAAAAAAAGTGAGTTGAGCCGTCCTCCACCTCTTCGTCTTACCCTCTGCATAGTTCAGATGAGCTGATGCCTTTTCTGTGCATGCGGGTTCCCATTGGGTTGTGACCCGTTAGGACTACAACCAAAAAAGACAGTTGAGGTCTGCTAAAATTCAGTACTCTGTTTTTTTCCTGGAAATGTCTGGCCATAGATTCCTTAACACCCGACAAGTGTCAATATAGCTGACCATCCGTCGTCGTTAGCGGCTTTGTGGAATCCCTGGTGAATCCTACTTTTTTCATTTTCCAGTGGCATAAGAATCAAGGGTACTATTTGTCTCGGTTCAAGTGATGCACTATTTTTGTCCAATTCATCCGCTATTTCATTTCCGTAAATGTCATGGTGTCCCGGGGCCAGTCAGAGGGTTAATTGAATTTGTTTCGCCGAGTAGTGTCAATTACTTGCCACAACGATCAACCAGATTTGACTTCGTGACGATTGACGAAATGACTTTGATTACCGCCTGGCTGTCTACGAAGATATCAATGCTTCTATTTATCAGTTCACATGAGAAATGATATTTCGCTCGTGGCCTCACAAACTGCAAGTTCTTCCACTTGGAAAACACTGCAATAGTTTGGAAGCTTTATTGATCTATCTATGGGAGGGTTATCTGAGAAGATGCCTGACCCTACCCCAGCTACCGTCTTAGACCAAACATGATTTACGTTTATGACCCGGTTTTCCTTCCAAAGTTCCCTTGTAGTTTTATCTGTAAGAGCGACTGGGTTTGTTAGTCTGTGTAAATATCTGCGTCAGTGAATTTCAATATGGTTCTATGACCACAGTGGCTCTTTTCCAATTTTTACACTCTGAGCCGAAGAGCACTTTTGGCCACCAACTCCTTCGTGAATAGATCAAGTTGGGCTAGTGGGAGAAATGTTTCTAGGGCTGCACTTGGCGTGGTAACAATGGCACTGGTTGTCCCGATGTGAATTTTTGTCATAGTCTTAAGATTGGTTGCCTGGTTGTAAGGAAAAGCCTTCTAATCACTGCATACACCCAATGAATGGTTTTGGGGTTAGGTCCCCATCTATTACCAAAAATTCTGCTGCAGGTGTAGAAGGCTATTGAAGCTTTCTCTTCTTTTTCTTTGATATTTTCTTTCCAGTTTAGTTTTCTATCGATAACCAAACCATTATATTTTGCGATATCAATGATACGGACTGGTGTCCTATTTATGATGGGAGGGTTAATATTTGGGATGTTACGTTTCCGCTTAAACAAAACCAGCTCTGTCATCAGCGTATGCTACAATTTTGACACCGCTTAGGCCTGAAAGGCCCTTAGATCTTTATAAAAAGTCAGATAGTTTCAGTAATTGGTCAGCTATAGATTAATTTTTACGATTTTTTAAAGTTTTTTTTATCAAGGTCAGCTGACCTTTTATATATTTCTTAGGGCCTTTCGAGTGGTATTAAATTTTTGTAAATTTCCCATAAATGAGGTGCCAAAAATCGCACGTGACCTTGAGCGACCTTGAGAAAGTTTAAGCCTTTATTACAAGTTACTTAGGGCTGACCAATTTCTGGGACCACTTGACCTTTTATGACCAATTACTGACCAATTAGTTATTATGGCATCTTTTTTTATCAAATTTCCCACATATGAGGTGCCAAAAGGTCCAGAGCCAATTTTTACTGATTTTGAAAAGATCTCAATCAGCAGGTTCATTACTATATTTAGCTCTATTAAAAAGCCTCCTGGAGTGTCTTCTAAGGATGGCCAGCTCCTTAAACCACCATACGGGGCTTAGCTTGCCTTTTCCCTTGGATATGGAGAAAAAACTTTCGTAAGCGTTATGAATAACTGACGTAAGTTCACAGAAACGTTTTTCAATCATATCTGAGCAGTTTAACACAGGGGCCTAATCACGTAAAACGAAAACGATCGGACGATATCGTTTTCTCTACAGATGTGGTAGAGATAGCAATGGTGGAAACGATATCGTGCTATCGTTTTCATTTAACATGATTTGGCCCCAGGCAAATTTTCATGATGGCTCAGTGTTAAGGCCAATTTTGTGTTGAAGGTTTCCAAGTTTAATGGAAAGTGTAAAAACAATTCAAACATGTTTGCCTCAAAATAAATTGATGTTTGCCTCATGATTTCAATGGAAGACAAAAATGAAATTTACGCAATAAAACCGTTGGTGTCTAAGATGTTTATTATGTTTTTTCAATCCTTCATTTTATAAAATACCGAATGGGCTTCTAAAACGTGTTCGTAATATTGATCATATCGTCGGTTCAAAGGTAAAACTCTTACTTACTTACTCACTTAAGGTGGCGCTACAGTCCGGGGTGGACCAGGGCCTCAACCAACAAGCTTCTTCCAGCCGGCTCGGTTTCTAGCTAGCTGTCTCCAGTTTCACACGCCAAGTTGGTTGAGGTCCTCTTCCACTTGCGTGCGCCACCTTTTACGCTGTCCACCTCTACTGCGTTGTCCCACGGGGTTGGATTCAAAGACTTTCCGGGCCGGAGCATTGGTGTCCATTCGCTCTAGATGACCCAGCCATCTCAGTCGTTGGCTTTTCACTTTTGTGGCTAGTTCGGTGTCGCTGTACAGCCCATACAGTTCGTTGTTGTATCTTCTTCTCCATTCCCCATCTATGCAGACGGGACCAAAAATCACCCGGAGAATTTTCCTCTCAAAACAGCCTAACGCGTTCTCATCCACTGTTAGCAGTGTCCATGCCTCTGCACCATACATCAGGACCGGGATGATAAGCGTCTTATACAGGGACAGTTTAGTTGCTCGAGAGAGGGCTTTGCTTCTCAATTGCCTTCTTAGCCCAAAGAAACAGCGATTGGCAAGAGTAATTCTTCGTTTGATCTCAGCGCTGGTGTCGTTCGCTGAGTTTATAGCGGATCCTAGGTAGACAAAGTCTCTGACTACCTCATAATTATAGCTGTCTATAGTGACATTCTGTCCGAGACGTCGGTTTTGGGTGTCCTTTCTTGTGGACAGCATATATTTTGTTTTGCTTTCATTCACCGTTAGACCCATCTTCTTGGCTTCCTTCTCAATGCTCACAAAAGCACCACTGACATCACGCTTTGTTCGTCCTATTATGTCAATGTCATCAGCGTAAGCGAGTAATTGGACGGACTTTTGAAAGATTGTGCCTCTAGTGTTGACGTGAGAGTTTTGCACTATTCTTTCAAGAACGATGTTGAAGAAGTCGCATGACAGCGCGTCGCCTTGCCTAAAACCTTTTTTGACATCAAAGGTGTCGGTGAGGTCTTTGCCGACCTTGATGGAGCAGCGTGCATTCTCCATCGTCATCCTGCACAAACGGACGAGTTTGGCAGGGATGCTAAAACTAGACATTGCTCTATATAGCTCGTCTCTATAGATGCTGTCATACGCGGCCTTGAAATCGATGAAAAGGTGGTGGGTATTGATTTGAAACTCCTGGGTTTTCTCCAAGATCTGCCGTAGTGCAAATATTTGGTCGATGGTGGACTTCCCTGGCCTAAAGCCACACTGATATGGACCTATCAGGCTGTTGACGAATGGCTTCAGGCGTTCACAAAGTACGGCAGAGAAGATCTTGTAGGCGATATTAAGAAGACTGATGCCTCTGTAGTTGGTGCAGTTCAGAGGATCGCCTTTCTTGAGGATCGGGCAAACAATACTGAGGTTCCATTCATCGGGCATGCTTTCTTCCGACCATATTTTACAGATGAGCTGGTGCATACTCCTAACCAATTCATCGCCAGCCGCTTTGAATAGCTCAGCCGCAAGGCCATCAGCTCCAGCAACTTTATTGGACTTAAGTTTAGATATGGCTATCCTCACTTCGTCAAGATCGGTCGGACGGAATTGTTGGCCTACGTCGTCCAGGTTGAATGGTGCAATTTGCATGGTAGCGGAATTCGGTTCGTCATCGCCGTTATACAATTTGCAGAAATGATTTTTCCATATCCTCAGCACCGACTGCGATTCCACCACGATGTTCCCCTGATCGTTCTTGCAGGCTTCAGTTCGGGGTTTGTAACCTTGGGAGGTTCTTTTTACTTTTTGGTAAAACTTCCGAACTTCATTCCTGCAGTGGCATCCCTCTAATTCCTCGATCGCACGCTTCTCATGCTCTTTCTTTTTCTTTCTAAGAAGCTTGTGTTCCTCTTTCCTCTTCTGCTCGTAGAACTCGCGAGCAGCTCTGGTCCTTCTATGCAGCGCCGCTTTGTATGCCTGTTGTTTGGCTGCATGTACTTGCCGGCATTCCTCGTCGAACCAGGGGTTTCGCTGTGGTGGTCGTGCGAAGCCCAGCACGTCAGAGGCGGCATCTCTGATGGCTTCCTGGCAGTTTTTCCACTGGTTCTCGATGTTTGCAGTTGGCGGCAAAGGACTAGTTAAGAGGACGCGAGAGACTCGATCGGAAAAGGACCTGGCGATTTCTTGCGACTGTAGCCGTCCGACGTTGAACTTCCTGACAGTATTTCCCTGTTTTGGCTTTGGTCTGGATATCCGTAGCATTACCTTTGCTACAACGAGGTAGTGGTCCGAGTCAACGTTGGCTCCTCGGAACGTTCGGACATCCTTGATACTGGAGGAGTGCCTTGCGTCGATCGCAATGTGGTCAATTTGGTTGGCGGTAGATTGACCAGGAATTCGCCATGTCCCCTTATGAATATCGAGATGCGGAAACTGCGTACTAGCTACCACAACGTTTCGCCCCGCACCAAAGTCGATTAGCCTGAGTCCGTTATCGATCCGATTGTGCCACCAAAGACGTCTTCTCTTCCCAGTTTGGCATTAAAATCACCCAAGACAATTTTAATGTCATAGCTAGGGCATTGCTCATATGTCTTGTCCAGGAGCTCGTAGAACTCGTCCTTGGTGTCGTCATCTTTCTCCTCTGTGGGGGCATGCGCGCATATCAGGCTGATGTTGGCGAATTTAGCCTTGATGCGAATTGTCGTGAGGAGTTCGTTCACATAATTGAAACTCAAGACCTCTTGCCTCAGTCTGCCTCTAACAACAAATCCACATCCTAAAAGACGCTGCCCTTGTGGTCGGTAACAGTCACCGTAGTATATATCGCAGTCTTTCAGTTTTCTTTTGCCCGGCCCATCCCATCGCACTTCTTGGATGGCGGTGATGTCTGCTTTGTAGCAGTCTAGGGCCTCCGCTAAATGTTCGGCTGCACGTGGTCTATAGAGAGACAGAACATTCAAGGTAAAACTCACTAAGTGCAGAAAAAAAAGTTCAACAAAATGAGAATGAAATGCATTTTTTGAATGCAAAAAGCCTCATTTTGCACGTTTTTTATATGAACATTGAACCGGGAACTTTACTTAAAAATTTTCGGAAATTGAATTTTCAGCTTCAAAAAGTATGTTTCAGTCTAATTTCCTTCAAAAGTGTAAAATGTTAGTTAATGAGTTTTACCTTTGAACCGACGATATGTTATATTCGTTATACTCTACCACCACTGTAATTGACACATTTTGTGTCAATGAAAAATTTCTTTCAGAGGTTGGTCGTCGGTCAGGTATTGTGCATCTCGGAGTCTCGTATCGTTTATATGGCTGATAACATTGAAGCTACGCCCCTGCGTTTAAATAAGCTCAAATTTTGACTTAAATTTTTTCCATCGCTTTCATAATGCAACTCAAAATTAACCCCTTATAATTTTGAGTTGAGGTCTATAGAAACCTGATGGTTGTACGCCTTCTAATTTTTGAGCAAATTGAAAATCACAACAACTACTTTTTACTTAGTTCTACATATTTAGTTCATTTTTGATCAAAAATTAGCAAGACACTTGATTTAAATTTTTTGTTCATGGACGACCAGAAGTATTGGAATGAGGAAAGTAGGTATCTTGGAACTGAAAAATACTCAATACATCGAATTTACCTTGAGTCACCCTCACCCGGAGGAGCATTTTTATTTTCGTGGCCAACGTTTCTTTAAATTAAAAGTCGAATTAAATTGTTAGTTGGTGGTAGTTGGTAACGCATTTTGTAAAAGTGTTAGTATAGACATTTATTTAATAGAAGTGGAATCTACTGGAACCACTAAGTCCAGTAGGTTCCAGGAATTTGGCGGGCTTTAAAAAAAGTAAATGATTACCTTCCAGTGACTTAATTTTACTAAAGTTGATCATATTTAATGACAACACTATTTTAGATAACGGGAAAAAAGTATTCCAGCTGATTTTCAGCCATTAACGGGAGCAAAATCGATAAAAAGCAAACGCAGTAATTTGACTTCATAATTCAGAATTTTCATAGGCCGCTCGGAAACAGCGAATAACAAAAATGTACATGAAGTTTTACAAAAACTTTTTCAGACACATGTATTAGCAGTATTTGGAGAATTTTTTTTGAAATCAATTTTGGCGCGTCAGAATCATTTCTCATCCTACTGTGTGTCGTCCTCTGGTGGGATCTTAGAATATAAGTCAACCCCTTGAGTGCATGTTCATTAAAAAAGAATTAATTTGACTAAAACCTTGATTTAATTTTCAGCAAGAAACCAATACTTTTCCTATAAGTAGAATAAAAATAAACAGTCAACTGAGCTCCTTCTTATTTCTCTTAAATGCTATCACCCAATTTAAATCAAAGCAAAACTTCCCTAAAGATTAAAACAACTGTGTTTAATGCCTGTAGATGAAGTGAGTAATAACGT
This sequence comes from Dasysyrphus tricinctus, assembly GCA_963921185.1. Lineage (NCBI taxonomy): Eukaryota > Metazoa > Arthropoda > Insecta > Diptera > Syrphidae > Dasysyrphus > Dasysyrphus tricinctus. Next base: position 52,602,656 of record OY992530.1, on the reverse strand, counting down.
TTTATATCAAAGTCATCTGGAAATGGCAATATAAATAAAACTTCGATATATAGACAACGAGGTTCAAACCATAACCATGACTATTATACGGCAGGTAACTAAGACAGCAAATCATTAAATTCAGTTCAACTACACGAACTTTTGTTTAAAAGTTCTAGAATTTCACCAGAAAATCTCTCCACAATAGAATTATCGAAAACAAACTTTGATGGTTTTATCTTTCTGCTGTCTTTTAATTAAACCCCTAGATAAGGGAGAGATATATACTTTTTTTGTTTGTTTTTTAAACGAGGTCAATATTTATTTGATTTATAAAGTTTTTTCTCAACCACAAAAGCAAGTCGAATAATAAGCTTTTGTTCGAAGAAAATATCGTTGAAGTGAGCAAAATATTTAAGCATTTTATCTGATGAAATAAAACAAAAGCGGATTTGTCTGTACCATATAATTACCTATGTAAATAAAAATTCGCATGTCTAAGCAATGTTTTGCAGGAAAAACTAATTATTTTGTCTACACAGGGCGGTTTGAGAAAATTATCATACATACTTAGGTACATGTTATGAATTTTCAGAAGCAAATATCTTAAATTACCATATTTTTCCTTATTTTCCTCATCTATCGATTCTCAATGACTCCAGAGAGAAAATATAAATTTAAGAGAGGAAAAGTACGTATACGCCACAGTGACCAAAAAAGATTTTTTTTTCGGTTGTTCTTCAGGACGCTTGTTTTTGCAGAAATCAAAATTCAATGAAACCGTGAAATATTGTTTTAAATTTCTTCAAAGATTTACATTCTAATGAAAGAAAATAATTATTTGCGCTCATGCAAATAACTTGTGATCGATTTATAAGTGATTTTATTCACCTCACTTCATTGTACCTAGACTATATCAGAATTTTTTAAAAGCATTATGCACCCATAAACGTTAAATTGAAATCACCTTTGTGCAAGAAAAATAAAAAACGGAAGGAAAACCGTTTTGAATTGAAAGAGAGCTAAGCTATGTTTTCTTTTCTAGGACCCTTATTTCATCTCCTGCGGTGAATAAAATTATATCAGGTCGATGTAATCACTTGCAATTCTAAAAAAAATTCAAATATAGATGTGTGCGTGTGCACAAAAGGATACAATTTAAATGCAAATTTAAAACCCTTTCAACCCCAATAGAAGAACTCTGCCTTTGCATTTGCCTTTGGATGGATCCTTAAGGATTCTACACAGAATATTCACACTTCCTGATGATAAGAGAAGGTGAAAGATACAGATAGATAGTTCAGATATAGGAATTCATTCAGAAAAATTGTCCCCCAATGGCGGTAGAGGTTTTTGAATTTATTTAAACAAAAAATCAATCTAAACGACCCAGTCAGAGACGGGTGTTTGTGATAGTGATGTGCCTTTTGTTATTTTTTTTTTTCACACACACACCTGTGACTACAATGAAGTATTTTTTTTTTTCTCTCCAAAGCCATTTAATTTTATTATCTTTGAAGGTCTTCAGAGAAGTCGGTCCCATCTTAAGGTTTATCTATTCCAATTAATTTTGAGGCCGATAGAGACAAATTGAAATGATTCGTTCAATCATAGGTTGTTGCTAGCACCGTGTTTACGTTATCAGAACAGCCTTGTTTATGATATTGGCTTTTTGCTAACCGGCTTGTGTCTCAAAAAGAAAAACAATGTATTTGTTGTGGTTGCCTTTTATCTCTGGCTTCAAATATTGTTTTAGGAAGTATGTGCTTGAGAGTTGGCATTGATTTTGAAAACTTAATGAAAATAAGGTTCTGAAGGCCTGTGAATTGTACCTTTATTGTAGATATGTGGGGAAATTATACTCAAAAAACATCGTAATTTCCTTTCATTATCACTTTCAGTTATTACTTGCTGTTGTTACATTATACTTTGATTAAAATAGCAATAAATTCAATTATGACGCAATATTTTTATTTTTAGACACAGTGTAGCATTTGGAGTTTGAAAGCTCTATATAGCGTGGGTCTTCATGGACATTCATTCAAGTTAATAAGTTTTCTTCAAGTTTATTTGTTTTCTTCAAGTGGTTTTCTATGCATTTTTTGTGATTCAGCTTTCCCTTTATTGATATTTTCTAAATTACAAATTGTTTACGCTTTAAATAAGATACTGACAGTGTAGGTATAATGCTCTGTCAAAAATGAGTGGCTGAGTCTTCTGAAGTCTTAGATGAGCCCCCCACAATATAATCACCTAAGGCAGATGAGTTCAATGGAGGGAATAAATTGGGTCACAAAAATGTTATACGTAAGCTTCTCTGACGTACATACATACTTATAGCTAAGGTCATTGAGAATTTTCAGGAGAAGCCAATATGCAGACAAAAAAATTATGATGAATGTATCTATAGCAACTACCAAATCCAATAAGGGTAGCTGCCGAGTAACTGTCTGATTGATGTCATAGAGACCCAGTGTTCTGGCACCCATGATAGCTTGTTCTTAAGGCCTAGTACGCACTTCCTCGTGAAGTGAACACTCACTACCAGAGAAAGTGAGTTTTTGACGTTTCTCATTTTTACAGACTTGCGATGTGTTGTGAACGTTTGACGTTTGTAATCAAAATGCCTGAAACAACAACTTTGTGAAAATAAAAAAATAGGAGTCCAAAACCACTAAATCAATTTGCAAAATTTTTTTTTCTTCAATATTTCTATTCACCAGTACAGACGAAAAACTACGGACTGAAACAGAATGTTCTATTTTCTTTTGTAATCGCACTGTCAACTGTTACCAAGCGTCCCCGTAAATTTTACACGGGAATTTCTCGTGAACGAAAATTCTCCACTTTTTATCCACACATCTTCACTAGCACGTTCTCAGGTGAACTAACTGATGGCTGAACAGAATGGAAACGGAGCTGCAACTGGACCTCGATCTAGCAAACCTTAAGCCGTTGACTAAATTTTCTTCAAACTTGGGATTCAAGTTCTTAAAGTGATTGGCTACAACCTTGGGGTGTTGTTTCGGTAATGTGATTCTTCGATCTCGTTGAGCTAGAAGGCTGAATACGCCATCTTATTCCTATGCAGGATCGTCTTCTCCTGTTGCTTGATATTCCAACATTGCTGCTCTTGTTTTATGCTGTAGCATGTGCATATTTTGTGTCGAGAGCCGACATCATACAAAAACCAGCGCAGGATGCAGCAACGAGCTCAAAATTCACAACGAATGCTTTAAATGACCCCAACATATGTCGAAACTACATATGTCACCACCTTTAACGACAGAGCCTCGTCATTAAACGGAATCCAACATTCAACAATTGATGAGATGTGGGGTGAAATAAAAAGTATTTGAATGGAGGCTGGATCCGAAACTGTACCCAAGCGGACGAGAGTAAGAGACTCTTGGGTATCTTAAGAAACATGGGATAAAATCGAACTTAGCAAATCCATACCGAAGCAGATGTTCAACGAAGGGCTGAATTGCGAAGCGAGTACCGCATTACATATATAACGGTATATCGCTGCGTGAGACGTGACAAGAGGGTGAAGTTCGATGGACTCACAGATAATGCGGAAACTCTGCAAGAAGAGGAGATATCCGGGAATTAAACAAATAATCAAAGATGTTATTGGCAAAAAAAGCAACACCAATCATCCTGAAAAGAATGTGGATGGCACACTTTTGGTATCAATTGAGGACCAGCTACGCAGATGGAGGGTTCATTTGTGTGCCCTGCTAAATGAGGATTCAGTTGAGCAGGGTGCTGAAGTGCCCCAACTAAACGAGATGCGCAGATCCTATAGAGGTATTGACATCGAACCCCCGTCAGACGTTGTGAAAGAATTCAAGTATTTAGGGAGTTAAAATAAATTCTACTTGCGACTTCAAGCAACACATTAGAAATCCAAACATCAATAAATCTCCTCAAAAATAAGAAGGCAGCTGGACTGGACGGAATACCAGCTGAATTCCTGAAAGCCGATCCCGTAACAGCGGCTAGTATTTTAAATCCGTTGATACAAAGCATTTGGGAAAACGAAAGCTATCCCAAGGACTGGAAGGATAGTGTGATTGTTAAGCTGCCAAAGAAAGGTGACCTTAAGAATTGCAACATTTGGCGTGGTATCACCGTTTTGTCCATTTTACCAAAACTAATAGCAACCATCATTCTCGAGCGAATAAAGAATAGAATCGATTCTACACTGAAGTTGAATCAAGCTGGCTTCCGCAGTGGTCAATCGTGTGTCGACCATATCAACACCCTGCGTATTGTCCTCGAGCAGTCGATGGAATTTTAACTAACGCCTTACCTCATGTTCGTGGATTTTGAGAAGGCCTTCGATCGAGTTAACCGAGAATGTATATGGAGATCGTTGCTTAGTAGAGGAAGTCCGCCAAAAATTGTTGCCATTATTAAAGAGAGAGAGAGTCCAATCCTTAATGCTAAGTCTTCTACTTGGCTGATTTATTTCAGTAGTATATAGAATTTGTATTATAAAACCTTCTTACATTATTAAAGAGTCCTACAACAACGCAAGGTATTTTGTTTTACACAATGGGCAGCTATCCGACTCCTTCCTAGTGCTACAGGGTGTGCGACAAGAGGACTTTCTATCGCCAATTTTCTTCCTGCTGGCGATGGGCGACGCATTGATGGCCAGTGTTGGCACAGCTGAGTGACAGGGCATTCAATGGAGTACCGTTCGAAAGGCTCAGTCATTTAGATTAAGCCGATTACATATGTCTACTGGCAAATAACATCAGTGGGCTGAACGGGATGTGCCAAACACTGCAAGTGAAGGGAGAGTGGAGTGGTCTAAGAATAAACAGCGAAAACAGCAGGACAAGTCAAGAGCGTCTGGACGGTGCAGGGAATTAACTTCACGGGAACTACCTTCACATGGGAATTAACTTCACCACTAGTGGGAATTAATTTCACTTTTTTGAAGTGAAATTACTTCCCACTGAAAGTGGGTTGGCTACGAAATCTCGCAAATCAAAATCTCGCATTCGAAATCTCGCATAACGAAATCTCTAATTACAAAATCTCGCTTTTCATAATCCCGCAATTACAAAATCTCGCTTTTCATAATCTCGCAATAACGAAATCCCGCAAACTAAAATCTCGCATATCAAAATCTCGCAAAATTGAATTGCATTGCAACAAAAACATTTTTTAATCAAAATCTCGCAAATTTAAATCTCGCGCGAGATTTTTATTTGCGAGATTTTGATTAAAAAATGTTTTTGTTGCAATGCAATTCAATTTTGCGAGATATCCTACCTGCTGCAAAATATATAATCCAGTGTCTGGGTACTTTAAGACCACACTGTTATTTATTAATTTGAGCTTTTGATTTTTCAATATTTTTGTTTTCAAAAGAACAAGAAGGAGAAAGAACCTATAGATGGTATATCCAGTTGTAAAGTGTCATGTGCAAATCGCATTACTCGTATTTGGCCTTGAACTAGAAAATACTTTTATTTTTCCATTATAAACGCGTAAAAGACAACCAAAATGATTATAGAGGTTATTAACAGTAATAAAGGATGCACAAATTTTTTTATTCACGGGTATAGTTATTAGTTGGAAAGAAAAATTGTCCAAAGTGCTTTTGGGTAGGTATATTCCCAAAAAAAAAAAAAAATCTAAAAGCCGTGTGCTGTGAAATTTGAAGTTGCGAGATTTTGATTTGCGAGATTTTAAATTGCGAGATTTTGGTTGAAGTTTGCGAGATTTTTAGGTTAAGATGTAAATGCGAGATTGTAAAAAGCGAGATTTTGTAATTGCGAGATTATGAAAAACAAGATTTTTAATCTGCGAGATTTCGTTATTCGAGATTTTTAAAAAAATGCGAGATTTTGTTATTCGAGATTTTGGTTTGCGGGATATCGTAGCGCTCCCACTGAAAGTGAGTAATAATTTCACTTTTTTGTGGGAACTAATTTCACTTTAATGTGCGTTTCCTTAAATCCAGATTCTTTAAATGCCAAAGAAACTTTGCATACACCCAGCCTCGCACCTACCCCAAATCCTATAATGGGCCCAAGCAGGGGGGTTGCATACTTCACTGTTTATTCGCCGTAATGCTTGCTGCTAGCATAAATACAGTGCTAGCAGGAAGCATTACGGCGAATAAAGAGTGTGGTATGTATGGGGGGGCATGCTGCCCCCCTGCAACCCCCCTGCTTGGGCCCATTATAGGATTTGGGGTAGGTGCGAGGCTGGGTGTATGCAAGTTTCTTTTGCATTTAAAGAATCGGGATTTAAGGAAACACAATTTTACATTTTTGTAATTTCTATCATATCATAGGTGGGAAATAACTTCACACAATTTTCGGATGAAATTATTTCCCACCTTAAGGGGGAAATTACTTCACAAAAAAAAGGTGAAATTAATTCCCACTAGTGGTGAAGTAAATTCCCATGTGAAGATAGTTCCCGTGAAGTTAATTCCCTACACCGTCTGGACGTCGACATGAGAAAGCGTAAATGGCGTTGGATTGGCCACAAACTGAAGAAACCAAAAGATGAAATTGCAAAGTCTTTTGAATGGAATCCTCAGGGTGCACGGCGGGTTGGAAGACCAAGAACAACATGAAAATCAACTGTCTTAGTGGAAGCAGAATTTCAGAGAAAGACGTGGCCACAGCTGAAATACCTTGCAGCAGACCGTGAAGGATGGAGACGTTTTGCTGACGCCCTATGCCCCAGCCGGGGTTAGATGATATGATGATGATGATCTTACAATAAGATGTTGGGTAAGTGGCTTGTGTCATTTAGCATAAACATAGTTAATTTAGTTGCTGGATTGACCGTCTGCGGAGCACCAGAAGCCTATAACACAATACATAAAGTGGTTTGAAAAAGTGAAATTCAAACTTTTTTAAAAATTCATTTAACACGAAACAACAGAATTATAGGAGAACTAAAACAATTGTTTTGGCTTTCTTTAACAAGTTGGAAATTTCATAAATCCACCGTTTCTGGAATTGGACATAACAAGAGTTCAAAAAAATAGTGAGAATCAAAAATAGACAAATATATCCAAAGAAAAAAAGATTGAAATTATTGATTATCTTACTGAAAAAATACTAAGAATTAGTCCAGTCAAATTAGTATTTTATATCTACAAAAAATACTGCGTCGAATTTTTTTTTTGTTTCTTAAAGAGTACCTATTGGAGAGTGTAAATCCAAAAAGTTCGAACAAAAAGCGCCCATGCGTTGTCCGCCATTTTGAAAAAGGCTTTGGAAAGCTTGAACTCGATTTTCTCGGCTCCTATCATATATAGATCTGTATTTTTTTTTTAGGTTTGTACGTTTAAATATCTTCTTTAACTTTTGTTAAGAAAAAAATTTGAAACCTCTTTCCAAAAAAAAGTTATAGACGAAAAACTGTCGAGATTTTGAAGTTAAAAATGGTTTTTAACGTTTATCTCGCCTCATGTTCATCTGATCGAAAAAATACTTAAGTCATTATAGACCACTTCAAAAATTGCTTAAAAATACAAAAATCTATCAAATCTTTTCAATTTCAGCGAATTTAGCAAAAACGAGTGCTGAAAAATAATTAATGTAATTTTGGTTTTATTTAAATAATGCGAACACTTTTATTTAAAATTTTTTTTTGTAAAAAATGCAAAATAGGAGTAAGCTGCTTTTCACTCTAAGCCGACGATACGAGAATGTTCCTTCCTTGCAAAATTTACTGGAAGATGAAGACGCATGTGAAGACTTTTCCTCACCTGAAAAGATTGAAAAACTACCAATGACGATCCCAGCAGTACTAACACATTAATATGATCATTGATGTTCGCACGCCTAGCCCAAAAAAAAAGGAGAACGACATGAAAAAACTATGCCACATTGAGCTATCGATAGGCTGATATAGAAACGAAAACGATTGAATCGTGGATTATACCTCCTGGGGACACCAAATTAAAAAAATGCGCCGTAACTCTACCCCGGTGGTGGTGTGGAAAAGAGTTTGAACTGTTTCTTTAAATTTCGTAATGAACATAATCAAATTTGAGAATTTTCAAACGTGAGTAAATTTCTTTTTTTTTTATTTTCGCAGGATATTGGCCATTTTGACAGGTTATATTTCCTACAGTTTTTGTCGCACATAAAATTTAAATATACCAAAATGTAGGAAATAAAGTGATCTATAAAAAACAATTTAAGTATTTTTTCGATCAGATGAACATGAGGCGAGATAAACGTTAAAAACCATTTTTAACTTCAAAATCTCGACAGTTTTTCGTCTATAACTTTTTTTTGGAAAGAGGTTTCAAATTTTTTTCTCAACAAATTTTAAAGAAGATATTTTAACGTACAAACCTAAAAAAAAAATACAGCTCTATATATGATAGGAGCCGAGAAAATCGAGTTCACGCTTTCCAAAGCCTTTTTCAAAATGGCGGACAACGCATGGGCGCTTTTTGTTCGAACTTTTTGGATTAACACTCTCCAATAGGTACTCTTTAAGAAACAAGAAAAAAATTCGACGCAGTATTTTTTGTAGATATTTCGAATTAATTAATTTAATTTTACTGGACTAAATACAATATACGCGTAAAACATAAAATGTTTTTCCTACGGAAACTTTTCGACTGATCGTGTAAGAATTACTTGTTTTATTGGTTCAACAAGTCGAGGAAAATTTTGTGTTTTGACAACTGTACGATTTTTATAGTGTTAAAGAAAAGGTTTTCATTGTTGAACAAACATATTTGAACAAGTACCTTCCTACGTTATAGGTCCCAGGTTTTTTTGTTAATCCTATGCCTTGGAAGCTTAGTACCACTAATATCAGCTGTCAAACATAGACTTTAACCTAAACCTCAATAATATATGCCTTCTACTGCGTGATGACAGAGTCAAGCTACGCGCTTGAATTGCACCTGAGATGTAATCTGTACTCACGTTTCCAGGTTCTTACTATGAAGGCCAGTTTTTCAGTTCAGGGTTAACTCTGAGCTAGCTAACTTAGGAACAGTTTTTCAGTTGAGCATTAACTTTACCTTTCAGTTGTAAGAAATCTACACTATGGATATCACCCTTCAACGCCTTTCACACATCAAAATAGAGATGGTGCCACAACGGAATTGCACTGTGAATAACTTTCATTATCAAAATCAATATGGCTCCACAGCTGAAAAGGCCCTTAATTTGATTTGACTGGATTTCCAAATTTGGGACAGTGAACCGAAAGCTGCGCGAGCTTTTTTTATTCTACTTTGAACGTCCAGATCAGTACCACCATTTGCTGAAACGATACTTCCAAGGTAGTTAAATTGTTCAACCTCTTCAACTTGCGTCTCCTGTATAAAAATACGCTGATGTGTATTGTCTTTTTGCTATTTATTTTAAGACCACTCGACTCTCCTTTTAACTTTAGAGCTTGAAACATCCCGTCCAGCCCGCTGATGTTATTTGCCAAGAGACATATATCATCGGCATAGTCTTAGTGAATAAGCCTTTCAAACGGTCTCCATTGAATGCCCTGCCTCTCTGTTGTTCCAACTGCAGCGCTGGCCGTCAAAGCATCGTCGATCGCCAGTACACCCTGCCGCACTTCGAAAGAGTCGGATAGCTGCCCATTGTGTAAAACAAAACATCTTGCATTGTTATACGACTCTCTTATAATGGCAACAATTTTTGGGGGAGTTCCTCTACCAAGAAGTGATCCCCATATACATTCACGGTTGACTCGGTCAAAGGCCTTCTCAAAATCCACGAACATGAGGTAAAGCGGTGATTGAAACTCTGCAAACTGCTCAAGAATGAATTAGTCAATAGCAATATAGACATCTTCATAGATAGCGAGGCGGCAATTAAAGCTATGTCTTCAATCAGTATCAAGTCCAAACTGGAAGATTGTGTCAAACTGAACTTAGATCTTTAGGAGCAACAAACACAGTAACTCTTATATGGGTCCCTGGACATCGCGATATTCTCGGAAATGAAATGGCAGATGAACTGGCCAGAAATGGATCATCTCTTGATTCTAGCCAAAACGAATTTTTGGTACTTATGCCACTGGAGCAGGAAAAAAATAGAATCCACCAGAATTTCCTTGAAGCTGCAGGCGTCAGATGGTCATCACTTGACACTTGTCGAGTTTCAAGAAACTTATGGCCGACCATATCGAAAAAAAAAACTGAATAGTTACTCAAGTTAAGCAGGCCTCAATTATCACTCTTAGTGGGAGTCCTAGCGGGCCACAACTCATTGGGAACCCACATGAGCAGAATGGGGATCAACCCATCTGACTTATGTAAAGGGTATCAAGATGAAGAGGCGGAGTAGGGCTCATCCCATTGCCTTTGTGAATGCCCCAGTCTGGCCATAACTAGAAAAGAGGCCCCCGGAGAATACTTTTTCGACAAAATGGGCGACATCTCTACCCTGCCAAGAATATCCTGAATTCCACTCAGAAGTCAGGGTGGTTCAAGGAGGCATCCTATTCCTAAACTTGTCCTCAGTCCCACACCCATCCCCTCCTCACATCTATCTACCTTTATCCTGGGGAGCGCAATAGATCCATGGAGATCCGAGTAAGTTGACGCGGGTTAACGTATCATCACCCCTTCTAACCTAACCTAACCTAACCTATGGCTTGAGGCTATCTTCGGTCCAAAAAATAGCTGTTTCTTTAGGAGGCTATGAAGTCATTTAAAAATAAAGTAGTAAAACTCTCTATCAACAGATGGGGCATGTAAACAAAGATTTTGTTGGCCATGAACTTTTCTACTATTTCTATTGACAATATAAATACGTAATATTCATATGCATAGAATATTTTAAAGCAACACATGAAAGGAATTAGATCTGACTTAACCTTGAACTTTATTAGTAAAAACCAAAAGAGTAAAGACACATCGATATCTGATGGATGTTTCAATTTTTTTAAATTATTTAATTAATTTCTTAAATTTATTCAGGACAATTTTTAGTAGATCTCCATTCTGCAAACTCAGCACATCCAATAGTTCCTGGGACATTTAAGAAACCTTTGCCTTCAGGACATGACATCAAGATGGGAGGTAAACCTTCTCTAGAACAAAGATAGTATTCATTTGGATTAGTCGCAGATGCTGGTCGACTTAAATTTTTTCCACTGCATTTCGGGATGATTGGAACTTGTGCTATACATGGCTCTGGCCAATCCTCAAATGGTACACATCCAGAAGTTGTAGCATTTCTAATGAAACCTGATCCATATTCACATTTTTGTACAGAAATTTCCCCAGTGACTGGATCACAGAAATTAAATAAATTTATATTAACATTTGGCAATAATTGATTGGATGGAGTGCAGCGTTTAGGAGGTTTTGCTGCACTTGTGATTCCAACAAATAAAATAGCGGCAAATATTGTCAAGGTATGCAGCATTGTGTGAACTGAAATGATAAGAAAAAAACAATATTTGTAGGTATAGAAGATTTAAAGAAATATGAAATGTTTCTACCGAATAAAAATTCTCGAGTTCCTCAACAGACTGAAAAATAATGAACCAATAAAAAGCCATATATACCTCCTAATATTTTTGGAACCGATTTTCTTAATAATTGCTTACTTAAGGTGATAAACTTTACACATTATTTCCTTAGATAATTAGAGCTCAATTTGAAAGTAACACATTCGACACTGATTATTTATTCTTATCGATCTTCTGACATCCATATCTTTGGATACAAAGTTTTAGTTACAATCACGTTTTAGAAATTAATTTAATAATTCGTGTACAAAAATCGATGTTTTAATCAAAAATTAACACTGCGGAAAGCTCAAAAATTTAACTTTGGGTATACCATCCCAGTGTATTCGAGCATTCGGGTCTTTACGGTGATGAGTTTTGCCTTTTGAAAGAAGGAAGAAAAAATTTCTTCCTAAACTCTGCTTTCTGTGTAGACTTATGCACCACCTTCATTAACATAATTTATAAATTAAGGAAAAATTAATATTACTACATATTAGCAACATATCACCATTTAATCATAATCAGATAACCTTCCTGAAAAGAGGACTCGCAGTTTTAGCCCACTTCAAAGTACTAACTCAAATTTCTTTCTCAAACGAGTACAAACAAAATTGGAGTATGTTAATGTTCAACGGACCATAACTGTTAAAATAATGACTGTTTTCCACTTGTTAGAAAAAAATAAAAATAATATTATTCAAACTTCCACCTACATAAAGTTCAACACGACAAATTGCCACTCAATGGCATTATGCAAATTCGAAAGTGCACTAGCACACAATGAATTTTAAGAAAATTCGTAGGTACATAGGTAGGTACCTTTCCGGTGGAGTTTTCAAGTAAGTTCATACTCAACGGGGAGACAAAACGCTCTAACAACGTAACATAAGATGCAACTTTGCAGAGGGCGAAAAGAAACCAGAAACGGAAGCACACCAAAGTCGAGAACTCTTAGAAGTCTGTGTAAGTGGATAAGTTCATTCCTTTTCCTCGAAAAGCACTATACGATGTTGTTGACAAGGACGCAATGGTAACGATGATTGTGACACACACACAGAATGATGCATCAACGTGAGAGATAAATGCAAGCATTTGAGTTATAACGAATTTGCATGCTTTGTTGGGAATTTTGATCCTAATGATTGTATATTCAGTTGCAATCTTAAATAAGGTACAATTTCAAAATTGTCTTTGTTTTGTTTTTGTTGTTAGTTTGATGTTTAGCTTCAAAGGAAATTGCTTTTGCATTGTTTTTAAGCACTTTACTTTTGAAATATTTTACACTAATTTTTAAAATTAGTTATACCTCCTTGAGTGGAAAAGCTTTGCTTGTTTTCTTATAACGCAACTTGTTTTCTTATAACGCAGCCAAAAATAAATAATATTTACACAAAAAAGAAATATTGATTTAACCCAAAAACATCACATCGAAAAAAACTGGCGGACCACTTTTTTAAGAACTTCAAAAACTACATAAGCATATTGGATTTTCGAACCCTGCCGTGATTCCAAAAGTGGTATGAAACGCATTGAATAAATAAAAAGAGTAATAAATTTCAAAATAACCCCTGTTATTTCGTGATATTGGCAATTGAATGAGCAATCTTGCTCTAGTCTTTATTTTAAAGACTACACACATTCAGTTTGATTTGAACTCGCATACCTCCAGTTACTGAGCGAGTACGCTACCATCACTCAACCACTAGGCCAATTCACAATACAGAACGCTGGCGTCAGGCTTACAAATCAGTGACTGTGCAGTAATACAAATACGCCAAAAAAGTTGTATTTATTAACAGTGAAAGCTTGAAGCATGTATTTTAATTGCAAATCTTCAAGAGACAAATTTTATAGTAGTGCGATCTGAATGTAAAATTACCAGTTTTTGTATTAAAATGCCATGATCTAAGAATAAAACATGTTTTGCTAATTGCAACTGAAGGTTTTGCAATTGCTGATTTTTAAATCTCTCCGTGAAGAAGCTGAAGCACAAAAAGGACACCAAATCTGATGGTTTACCAGCCGAGCTCTTCAAGCACGATGGGGATGTTGTGAAAGAGTGCATGAATCAACTCATCAACCAAGTTTGGATGGAAGTAAGCATGCTTACTGACTGGTCTATCAAGCTAGCCATACACAACCGAGCTATCCGATCCATTTGGCTCGGTTGGATTTCAGATTGGCTGAAAATCTATGTGGATCAATGGCCGATCCACCCCCACACGCAACCGATTTTGGATCGGCATGGGGCCATTTGGCTCGTTGGCTCTGTCGCTCATATGTTTCATCTTAAAAAATGGCAATCCTAGGTCCTGCAGAAACTATGGAGGCATATCCCTGAAAAACGTCGGATACAAGATCCTATTTATCGTACTGTGTGTGGGAGCGTCTTACATCCTTCTGCAACGCAATAATCAGCAAGCACTAGTGTGGCTTTCAGCCAGGCAGATTGACCATGAACTAAATATACACTCTCCTCTTCAATCCTGGAAAGACCAACGAATTTCAGGTCGAAACTCACCACCTTTTCATCGACTTCAAATCTTCATATGATAGAATTCATCGTCAGGAGGTGTATACGGCGATGACTGAACTTTCCGGGAAAACTGATCCAGCTGAAAAGCTTTTCCGAACTTTTCCAAATATGCACACACAGGGCTTCGGCAAGGAGATGTACTACTACATGTGATTTCTTCAATATCGTTCTGTACCAAAAAGTGCAAAGAACCAGGCATTAACACTGATGGCACTATTTTTAAGAGATCTGTCCAACTTCTAGAATTTGTCGAAGATATCGACATCATCAGCCGCTCCCAACAGGCCGTTATATAGTCTTCCATGGCAATTGAAGAACAGACGCAGCTAATTGGTCTTCATTTAATCGAGGACAAGGCCAAATACATGCTTAATACATACAATCGGCTATGACAAAACGTCACTGTTGATGGCAACAACTTCGAACAAAGGGGTTGGCTACATAATCTCGCAAATCAAAATCTCGCATTCGAAATCTCGCATAACGAAATCTCGCAATTACAAAATCTTGCTTTTCATAATCCCGCAATTACAAAATCCCGCTTTTCATAACCTCGCAATAACGAAATCTCGCAAACTTAAATCTCGCAAATACAAATACATTTTTTTAATCAAAATCTCGCAAATCAATTTTGCATGACATCTTACCTACTGCAAAATATATAATTCAGTGTCTTGGTACTTTTAACTACAGAGGCCCTGCTTAATGTTGCTTACAAGATCCTATCCAACATACTATGTGAGCGTCTAAAACCTTTCTGCAACACTATGATCGGCACGTACCAGTGTGGCTTCAGGCCAGGCAGATCAACGATAGACCAAATCTTCACATTGAGGCAAATCCTGGAAAAGGCCAACGAATTTCAAGTCGAGACCCACCATTCATCGACTTCAAAGCCGCATATGATAGCATAAGTCGCCAAGAGCTTCTATTGGCGATGTCGGAACTCGGGATCCCGAAAAAACTGATCCAGGTATGCCGCATGACGTTACAAAATACGCGGTGCAACGTGCAAATGGGTAACAGCTCATCCGAGTTATTCCAGACGTGTACAGGGTTCAGACAAGGAGATGCGCTATCAAGTGATTTCTTCAACCTAGTCCTGGAGCAGATAGTGCGCAAGAGTGGTGTTAACATGGAAGGCACTATTTTCAACAGGTCTTCTCAACTGCTTGGCTATGCGGACGACATCGACATCATCGGCCTCTCCAAGAGAGCTGTACTTGAAGCATTCACAGCCTCATCTGTCCATCGCCTAGGACAAAACGTCCCTGTTGGTAGCAGTAATTTCGAGGTAGTCAAGGAGTTCACCTACCTCGGAACAAACATCAATTCCACGAACGACACCTTAGTGGAAATCCGACGAAGTATTACCCTAGCGAACAGCTGCTACTTCGGTTTGGCCAAACAAATGGGTTCAAAACTCCTTTCTCGAAAGACAAAGTGCACGCTATACAAAACGCTAATTATACCAGTTCTACTCTACGGCGCCGAGTGCTGGACGATAAGTAAAAAAGGGGAATTGATACTGGGCACTTTCGAGAGAAAAATTCTTCGGCGGATATTTGGTCCTATATGCGAAGAGGGCGATTGGAGGAGAAGATTCAATCGTGAACTTTACGAGCTGTACCAAGATGTGGATGTAGTCCAAAGAGCCAAAACACGTCGACTACACTGGCTCGGCCACATCGAGCGAATGGACAACAACGCTCCAGCCAAGAAAATCTTCGAATCCCAGGCCCCAGGTTCGAGACGACCAGGAAGACCGAACCTCCGCTATAGGGACCAGGCGGTCACAGACGCAAGAGCGCTTGGTCTCGACGACTGGAGGGAGCGTGCGAGGGACCGCAACCGATGGAAGACCACAATATCTCAGGCAGAGACCCTTCATGGATCGGGAGCCGGATAAGTAAGTAAGTAAGTCTTGGTACTTTTAGACCACACTGTTATTTATTAATTTGAACTTTTGATTTTTCAATATTATTGTTTTCAAAAGAACAAGAATGAGAGAGAACATAGAGATGGTATATCCAGTTGAAAAGTGTCAAATCGCATTCATTACTGGTATTTGGCTTGAAACTAGAAAATACTTTTAGTTCCATTATAAACTCGTAAAAGACAGCCAAAATGATTATAGAGGTTATTAACAGTAATAAAGGATGTACACATTTTTTATTGACGGGTATAGTTATTAGTTGGAAAGAAAAATTATCCAAAGTGCTCTTGGGCAGGTATATTCTGAAAAAAAAAACAAATTTTTCTAAAAACCGTGTGTGATTCGTTGCTGTGAAATGTGAAGTTGGGAGATTTTGATTTGCGAAATTTTAAATTGCGAGATTTTAGTTGAAATTTGCGAGATTTTAAGGTTCAGGATGTAAATGCGAGATTGTAAAAAGCGAGATTTTGTAATTGCGAAATTATGAAAAACATAATTTTTAATTTGCGAGATTTCGTTATTGTAGATTTTTAAAAAAATTCGAGATTTCGTTATTCGAAATTTTGGTTTGCGGGATATCGTAGCGCTCCCCGAACAAAGTAGAAGGAGTTCATCGAACTCGGAGTAAACATTTATCCCACTAACAACGGATACCCGGTGAAGAATCAGCCTAGCAAACTGGTGCTATCAGTTTGACGCAACAAAATGGTTCAAAACGCAAAGTAAAAAAAGGAGAGCTGATATTGGGATCCTTCAAAAACAAATTCTTTGACTTATATTTGGTCTTGTGTGGGAAGGAAGGCGAATGGAGGAGAAGATACAACCGCGAACTCTATGAGCTGTGTCGATATCGGGATGAAGCCCAGAAAACACGTCAACTAATTTGGGTCGGTCACATAGAGCGAATTGGAGAATAATGCCAAGCCAGGAGAGTCTTTGAATCCCAGCCCCCAGTCATTACTGCATTTCCAGTATATTGGTAGCAAATTTTAACCAAAAATTTGTTTCACAGTTTTATTTAAAGTTGTTTAATAAGCGTGCCTTAAGTTCTTTTTGAAATCTTCTTTTACCTGCATTGTCTCTCATATGCTGTGGCTCAGCACAGTACACATATCTAAGGTATTATCTTGCGCATGTTGTCCGAAATGAGAACTGTCAAAGAAAAAAAAGATGGCAGCCTAACGTGACCACGTCCGCTGTATTACAACAACAACGAAGAAAACAAACACAAAAGGATAATTTAAATAACACTAAAAACCAGAAAGGGATGTTGTTTGCATGAAAAATAATGTTAATAAACACCAAAAAGCTTGAAATAATTGTATTTGCTAATAAATAAGTAGCAAATGAACACATAACACACAACAAATTTTGATGTTTAACGAGTGGGGGTCACAGATTCGCCATTTTCCACTGATTTTGATGGATGCGCAGAACTGAACAAAAATTAAAACGCTAATGATATTACCTTCAATATGTGTACTGTGGTGGTTCAGAGTTTCAGAGACGGATGGTGTAAACGAAGAACTGACGTTCATATGTCAAACAAGAAAAACGCAGTTCAAGAATTGGTGCTGTTCTAGTGGAAGCACAGAACGTAGTTATATTGAAAAGGCTAGGAGGTTTTTGGGTTTTTAGTATGTTGAAGATCATGGTTAGCGAACGAAATTTAAGCAAATTATCAAATATTAAATCACTCACCTTGGAAAAATGAGATATTCTATCAAACCTTCGAAGGCCGAAAACATATCTGATTGCGTTGTTGAAGGCAACATAAACCGCGTTTTATTATCGCTCAAAACCCACATGGTTCACCTCATGAAAATAAAATGATGCGGGTTAGTCCAAAAACAGTGCTGTATATCAGTCTCTTTTTTTCTTATGCTTATTTGTTTTTCATGTAAAGACTGTCTCTATTCCTCTCTATTCCTAACTCTGCTGACAAATCGCTGACATCATTCACAATAGTTAATAGCCCTCTGCTGGTTAGAGTTGAAACCTGTACCTGGGTTTTTGAAATCAACCTCGATAGAAACCTGGTTCCCATGCTGTTTTTGTAATACTTGATAAAAGATAACCTCGACCCAGATCCAGAAATAATAAAACGTAGCTATTAAGATTTCTTTTACAGAATGCATCACAGTTCTCATAAACGTCACATAAGGTCAAAATAAAAATAAAAAAATGAAAACTAATATTGGAAACAAAATGGACAAAAGGAATGCAAAATAAGAAATGAATTTGAAAAGCGATTTTGATACTGAAAATTCTAGAATAACATTGTGATTTTCAAATATACATATTGCAAGAACACTGCCATAAAATAAATTGCAATGCAATAAAGTACAAACCCGAGTTTTGGACTTTATTGCACTTTAAAGAGTGCCATTAAATTCAAAACGATTTTGGACTTTATTTCACCCTCAAGAGTGCAATGTAGATGTAGTCTTTGGACTTATTGCATTCATATCTATATTTTCGAAAACAAAACTGAACAAAAAACTTTGCATTTTTTATTTACATACATCTTTCTTTTTATTGATGGACAAAATCTGAAAAAAATATATTATAAGGGTATCAAAGATGAGCTTCCAAAAAAAAAACATACAAAAGTTAGATTCATAATTTAAGTTTTGAAAATAAAAATTTGTATTTCAAAAGGGAAAAAAGTATTTTGACAAAGTTGAAAAGGCTCGCAAGTATCGGTATTCTTTTGGATTCTGAATTCAAATCCGTCATTTATGTTTGGGGTTTCAAAAAATTCCCGTTAGAAAATTAGCACATTATCTACGTGTTTTAGCTATTTTGAAACTATCTGAAAGCACTAATTATCTTCGTTATTCTTCTTATTTGTAAAAACAGCGCAAGTTGTATTAAATAAAACCACGTGATTTTTCAGTGATTATTTGCAGAGTCGTGCAAACTGAATTTCGTATATAGTAGGGGAGCCCACGATGCTAAATGTGGATTTACTCGAGCGTCGTAGGGACCTAATGGATTTTGAAGATTTGATGATAGAGAGAAAAAAATGGTAGTAAAGTATACCTTTTCATCAGTGGGGGAGCATCTACAGGTGTTTAAAAATGTAAAAAAAAAAAACAGTCACGTGGACATATTCGAGCGCGTCAGATATTGATAGTGTATATGGCCTGGGTCTTTCTTATAACGGTGGTATGTTAATCTGCCGGTTTGCGTGGTGGGCGTGGCTGTATGGGAGTGTAGAAATTGGAAAACAAACATATTTACTCGAGCGCGTCAGATTTTAATAGGGGATGTTAAGTGACCCCCAAGGATGCTCCACATTTAAAAGACTGACGATTCGGATGTGACGCAAGCTTGCGGTAGCTTCTTGAAAATGAATCGCCATTTTGAAATACTCGAGCGCGTCAGATTTTGATATATGTATTAGACTGATTCAAAAAAATGAAAATGTCTTCGATTTTCGATGCCACTAGCTTTTTAATTAAAGTTTAATGAAATACTAATCCTGGCAAAATTTCAGCCCTTTAGGTCAATATTTAGAGGTCGCTCATCGATACTTTCTGTTTTCCATACAAATCGTATGGGAACTTTTTTTTGATTCCTTCTTTATTTTATAACTTTAGAAACGGTTATCATACAGAAATGATCAAGGTAGAATCTGAAAGAAGATATGATGTTCTTTAAAAAAGGTCCTTACTTCTTATCTAATTAATGTACTCCTTCCAAAGTTATTCAAGGTCAGAGTGGTATTCGTGGTAAATTAAAAAGTTTTTTGGATTCCGTGTTGAAAAAATCTGCTATAATACAAGATTTTTTGCAAAAAATGTAACAAAAGGCAAGTGCGTGTAAGTTGCACTCAGACAAGAAAAAAATCGTTTTAGAGTGGGGGTCTTTTTCCCCCATTTAGGCGGGAGGGGCAATTTCCTAAAAAAATTGGTTTAAAAAAGAAAAAAAATATTAAAAATCAACGGCACTTATGGGTTCATGCTATTACTTTTTTAAAGACAACAATCCATTGTTTAATTAACTTTTTTAAAAAAGTTGTTTATGTGAATATTTTTTGAAAAAATTAATTTCAAACTTAGATTTAAAAAATGAAAAAGTGATTTTAGTTTTTAAAAATCTTTTTGAAAAATTTTTCGTTATCAAGTACAATTTTTGTTTATGGATTTCAATACCTTCTTAAATTTTTAATCAGATGCTGAAAACCGCAGGCTAAAATGATTTGTAGTTTCTGAGAAACTACTGTATGATAACCGTTTCTAAAGTTATAAAATAAAGAAGGAATCAAAAAAAAGTTCCCATACGATTTGTATGGAAAACAGAAAGTATCGATGAGCGACCTCTAAATATTGACCTAAAGGGCTGAAATTTTGCCAGGATTAGTATTTCATTAAACTTTAATTAAAAAGCTAGTGGCATCGAAAATCGAAGACATTTTCATTTTTTTGAATCAGTCTTATATGTATATGGTTCACCTCGATGTCCCACATGTGCTGAACCTTAATCTGACGATTATCTGGAGGGGTTTTCTTAATCTGACGATTTGAAAAGAAGAAACATTTTTATTCAGGATTTTTTCAATCACTGAGGAGAGTATAATAACTTGGGCGCCAAAAATTGAAAACGGTTTTTTTAGAAGGGTCAAATATGTACAAGCATTTCTTACTATGAGAGGGGGGATCTATGTCACCCCGTTTAAGAGGTAGAGGCAATTTTCGAGAAAAACGACTTAAATGAAAAAAAAATATTAAAAATCAGCGACAATACTTAAAATCCAAACCATAACGGTTTAAAAAGTCAGAAATCTGTTCTTTAATCTTACATTTAAATTAAATTATATATGTCAATAGTTTTCAAAATATTCGCATACAAACTCAAAATTTTGATAAAAAACGCAAACAAAATTATGGGATCAATTTTTCTAAAAATTGTGAAGTGAAAACTAAATTTCTTTTTGTGGTCAGTGCTCATATTAATTTAAAATCAAACACAAAAAAACGGAAGCTTGTGTCTTCTAGTTTTTGAGAAAATTGCAAATTACTGATACATACTACCTTTTTGAGATATTTTTAATTTGCTTGCACTGCCAGCATTACGGCTGCGTTTTAAAAGTAAGATATGTATGCAACCACCCTGCTTGGGGTCACTATAGGATTTGGGGTATGTGCGAGGTTCAGTGTTTGCCAAATTTCGTTTGCATTTAATAACTTTGAATGTATTCTCTGTTTCCAATGTCAATAGCTACTAATGTGAACAGCTAATACATAATGATATAATATAATAATCTCATAAAAAAGTAGTATCAGTAATTTACAATTTTCTTAAAAACTAGAAGACATAAAAGCTTCCGTTTTTTTGTGTTTGATTCAAAATTAATACGAGCATTGACCACAAAAAGATAATTTAGTTTCTTATTCCACAATTTTGAGAAAAATTGATCCAAACATTTTTTTTTGCGTTTTTTTTATAAAAAAAAATTGAGTTTAAATGCAAATATTTTGAAAACTATTAACACAAATAATTCAATTTAAATGTAGAATTAAAGAACAGGTTTCTGGCTTTTGAAACCGTTATTGTTTTGCATTTTAAGTATTGTCGTTGATTTGAAATATTTATTTTTCCATTTAAGTCGTTTTTTTTCGAAAATCACCTCTACCTCCTAAACGGGACGAGAAAAACGGCAGATTATACTTTTCCCGTTATCCTAAAATTATTTGTTTCACAATAAAAAAATTCAACCGCGATCGAGAATGTCCGGGTGACAATTTTTTTTGCAAGTTTGTAACCCTCCCACTACCTTAGGTCACACTCAAATTGTCAGATTATTGAAATAACTACTTTTCAGCATGCAATTAACCTACCCTTTCTTAATCAGACGCGCTCGAGTATTTCGAGCTATCGATTTT
The DNA here is from genome assembly GCA_963921185.1 of Dasysyrphus tricinctus. Taxonomy (NCBI): domain Eukaryota; kingdom Metazoa; phylum Arthropoda; class Insecta; order Diptera; family Syrphidae; genus Dasysyrphus; species Dasysyrphus tricinctus. The sequence goes on along the minus strand of OY992530.1, from coordinate 52,580,818 downwards.
TTTTTTACTAATCTGAAAACCTGCCCCAGGCGCCCGGCCCTACATAGAGGACTGATACATGGTGGTGGTACTCAGCAGGGTGCAAGGTACCCCCTTTATACTTATCTGACGCGCTCGAGTAAATCCCAAAATCCCTTAGTGGGCTCCCCTACTAATAGTGAGCAATATTGAATGAGTTTTCATTTATTTGTGAAGAACAAAATGTGTTCATATGTGAACATGAAGAGCGAAAATGTTCATATGTGAAGAAAATGATTCGGCAGATTTTGTTTTCCTCTTTGTGGTTTTGGTAATTTCACAGTTCGATTGGTTAGATTAGATAGGAATAGGAATACAAAAGAGAACGTCAATTTTATTGCAAAATAAATTTTTAGTGAACTATTTTCAGTGTGTACCTATATTGCATGCATACAGTTGTGAACACGAAAATAGTAGTGAGTTTAAAATAAACGCAAAAATGATATAAATGTTCAACCGTTCTTGTGGAATTCTAGGATTAGGTCCAGTGTTGCGGAGACGTCACACATACTGGACAGGATCAAATACCCAAAAAAAAAACATCCATTTCTCTATATGTTTTTTGGTGAGAGGTGGCTTTTTCTTCGGCATGCTTGCTCCCAAATTTGCCTCTAGGAGTCTTCTTCTACAGTTCATAACACTCAAAGAGAGATTGAGTTCTAAACGAAACTCAAATGCCGATTTTTATGGATTCTCCTAAGACAATTGCACGACCCTTCTTCCGTCATGGGGTCTTATTTTTCTTTTTCCATCTCTTCTTTCTGGATTTTGTGCATATTTCTATAGATACTGAGATCATTTAAGCCGAACAACAACAAATGTGCTGCATTTCCTGGTTTGACTTGCCTTCTCTGAGGAGTTACAGAAATAATTTGCGCTGCTCATTAGTGATGTGTTTGATACGGCCCAGTTTTGCAAAAACAAAATATTACAAATGCTTGTTTGGATCTATAGCTTCACTTAATCATATTATATTTAATGTAATATTAATATACATAACCTTGGAATCAAATTCAAAACCAAAAGCATAACCTAACAAAAAAAAGAAATTCAATCAAAACTTATTTTATAAATAAGTAAACCAAATAATAGTTAAAAAATGCATTTTCTTTAAAGTAAATTATCTTATCTAATCATTTTCTATTTAACTAACTTCAAAGCCATTTTATTATAATCCAAAATTATAAACTACTTGACTGCATTTTTATCATTTCAGATTAACTTTTCTTGCTTCTCATTTTCACTTTTCACAATACCATTCAATTTATCGAGTCAACAAAAGACAATTTTCCAACGGAAAAATGAAAACTAGTAATTTTTATTTAAGTCACTTCAGCATCCGACATCAAAGCGATTTTCTGCACAGTAAAACGATATGAGAAGCAAGAAAGACAACCAACAGACTATTCCAAGCGAGAAGATTTAATATCGCAATTTACCACAAAAATTACGTGTTTAGCATTACTAAAGCTGCCTTCCTCCAATGAGGTGTCTGTGGAAAATGTTGCACCCTTTGCACGAAAGAAGAGATATAGCAGGTACCTACCTACCTTCGTTTTTGCTACCTAGTTGTACCTGGTGCACCTTATAAATAAAAGAAGAGGCAACATCCGGTGGATAGATCTGTGTGGTTGGCTCCCATCGCATCGACAGGAACAAAGTATGTATCTGCAACCCATGGACTGGGTTCCCATTCTAATAGGTTAGAGAGGCACCATAACAATGTATCAGCACGAGTATATCTATAACCTTTCTAACTTCAACAGGATACTCCATCGGAGCTCTTGATATTAAAGCTTTTCAGTGCCACAAGACAAATTTGTGTGCAACCGGACTGTCTGAAATGCAGCTTACTCGGATGTCTTTAAGGCAAGATGATTAATGATGTCATCAGATCGGAGCGGTTTTACATTATTTTTGGGTATTTAAGATGTTAAATCATAGACTTATTATAGCTCATAGAAATTAATCCTGAAAATATGCAGTTGCACTGCAATGAATTTGTCTGTGCAGAGAAGTATGCAATGGCTTATAGACATGTAGGTAGAAGATTTAATCACGTAAGATACACCGAATTCCGAATTGTATGGCTGCCACAATGGCTATGATTTATATTTTCATATCGTAGATTGTTTTAAGATTTACTTCTGCTGTTGCTTCTGTTCCATATCGTTATGCAGGGTAAGGTGAAAAAGTTTCATGTCTTTTCTATGTTGGTCAATGCATCATTCTCTGCTGCACACCCCAGGTGAGTTGAATTATCTAATCTTTTAGTGTAGTCCCAGAGTGAAGCAGGGAAAAGTACGAGTATGATGTGTAATAAATCTTGTTGCGCTTTAGAGGAGACATGGCAAAAGTATGAACGTATGGTGAGCGCACGATTTTTAACTTGTTTTCTTTGAAAAGTATTCGTTGATTATAAATTATAAAACTTTAGAAAATAATTTTGATATTCAATTTGTGATACTAACGAAATGTGAAATTTTGAATAATTTTTGCACTGTTGTCTTCCATCAACCTAGCAGTTTTTTTAAAAAGTTTTGGATTTTCTATCTCCAATTTATTATTTTACTTTTCCAATAGGCTACCAACTACCCTCGAAAATGAATTCCAGGTATGATGATGAATGCGTACAGTTTAAAAAAGTGACAAAAGATTTACACGCGAAACAGCTGCAGTGTAAAACCATTGTATATCCAATCTATAGTATTCTCATGAAACACGATTTTGTAGGTAGACATTTGGTCGATAGGTTCGCTGTGATCGCCTTACCGAGATCCTTTAACAAAAATTAGTATGACATTTGGACGCATAGATGGCCACGAGCTTTTTTTCTTCATGAGAATACTATAGAATTTATATACAATGGTAAAACAATAAGAGTACCAAGAATGGAGAATCGAGCAAAGAGAAGAGAACAGAAGAAGACACTGCGTAGAAAAAAGAGGGCGTAAGCAGCCTCCCAGCTCAAGGATATCGAAGAGTCTCACCATCGAAACAACACCTGAAAGTTTTATAAAAAAAAAACGAGCAACTGCCAGTTGTCATTATAATCAAACGCAGGCTCTTCGGAACAACGAAGGTAACCTAGCCACTGAAGCACAGGGAATAGTAAATGTATTAAAGCAGCATTTCCAGCAGCTGCTAAATTGGCATCAGGTAGAGCGAGAAATAGGACAAGAAGAAGATGTGGATGCAGACTTAGCTATAAAGATGCTCAAGAACAACAAGGCCACCGGATCTGTCAGATTGCTTACCAGCTTCTCAAGCATGAAGTGCGGATGGGTGAAAGGATGCATGCATGAACTCATAAACCAACTTTGGGTGGAACGAGGAAGGAGGAATGAACAATGACTGACGGTCTATCAGTTCCATATTTTACATCTATAAGGAAATTTCTTTCGAACTATTCCAAACATAGACAGGGCTTCGGCAAGGAGGTGCATCATATGATTTCCTTAATCTCGTCCTGGAGTAAAAAGTGCGCAGTCCAGGTGTTACCACTACAGACACCATCTTCAACAGATCTGTCCAACTTCAGGGGTATGCCGGTGTGGCCACTCACATCAGGCCGTTATACATTTTTTCACGGCAACTGAAGAACATGCGAAACATGTTGATTGTTGAACGCTGTCTAAATACCCGTCTACCAATTGGACCTGAACGCAACCCTTATAATAGGGGAGCCCACGATGCTAAATGTGGATTTACTCGAGCGTCGTTGGGACCTAATGGATTTTGAAGATTTGATGATAGAGAAAAAAAATGTTAGTAAAGTAAACCGTTTCATCGGTGGGGGGGAGCATCTACAGGTGTTCAAAAATGTTAAACGATAAATGTCTGACGATTATCTGGAGGGGTTTTCTTAATCTGACGATTTGAAAAAATTGAGCCGTCGCGGGACGCCTGGCAGATGTGAAACATGCACAGATGGTTTTTAAAATTAAACAAGTTTAGTTATGGGGTTTTTTTTTTGGTAGCAAAAATTGATTTTTTCCCCTTCAGATCTGTCAAAACACAGATTTTGGCATGCCAATGGGCATAAAAATCAATTTTTCTTGATCGAAAATCAATTTTGCAGATCTGGATTTTTCGGCAGATTTACCCCTCTTTTACTAACACCATTACACGCCAGAACAATTGAAAGCCATCAGTTTGACATGCCTGCATCGCTATAGCTTCACAGACACAAATTTTTCACCAACACATTGAAAAAGAAAAATCAATCTGAAATCGTATACCATTCGCGACGAAAAAAATCTATTTTCGGATCAAAATCTGATGTGGTTTTCCATTCAACCATTTCAGATTTGGTGGTCAGATCATAATTTTTAAGTGGTGAATAGAACACAAAATGAGATTTGATTTGCTTTTGTAATCGTGTTAGTGACTATTTTTCTATTGATAAATTTGTCCAACAAACACCACCTTCTGATCGAAAGTAAACGACACTGTGAAATGCCAAATGCAAACTAATACGTTCAGATCTAATGTCAGTTTATTTTGGTGTGTGTGCAAATGCGTGTAAATCTAGCTAAAAATTGAGATTTGAAGAATCGACCTGAGGTCGAAAAAAAAATCGATTTTTTTGATTGAATGGAAAGCAAAAGTTGATCTCAGGTCGAAAAAATCAGAAAAAAATCGACTTTTTTGGTCGAAAGGAAAACCACATGAATTTACCAAACGAAAATCCCAACTGAAAGATCTGTACGTTTCTAATTCGAGGGAGACAGTTATATTGTTTCTGCTGTTTGCATACAGTTTACTATTGTGACTTGAAAAATCTATTACATACTGGGAAAAAGGAAGTCACAATAAAGGGCGTGTTCAAACAGAGAATAAGCTTGGTGCGGACAAAAAATCTGCACGCCGCGTTCTTTGTGCTGTTAACTGCAGGAATACAATAGACGGAACGCAAGTCACGAATTGCGTTGTCTCATCAAATAGAAAACGGGAAAGCAAACGCGACGGCCAAATTCAAATTGTAAGAATTTTACGACACTTATGCATGACGAATGACATTGTGGGGATTCTGAATTATTATTTCTCTTTGATAAGACGATTCTTGAAAATAATAAAAAGATTATACATGTTAAAAATTTTATATATCAAACTACCTTTTTTCCTTATGCTATGTTCCCACCAAAACGAAATCCGAGATTTCAGCTAAAAAATTTCTAGATTTCAAATGGGTGGAGCAGAATTTCTTGGAGATTTCGTTGAAATCCAGGGTTTTTATTGAGATTTCGTTCAAATTTCTATGAAATTTTTTCCCAGCAGCTCAAAATATGAAAATTTTTCAACCGAAATCTCGGATTTCGTTTTGGTGGGAACATAGTATTACCTTTAACCCTAAATTTAAATTCTTCACACACCTTCGAATAGAATCCCTTTATATGGTTCACCACGGCAAGTGGAAGCTTCCTGCTGTATTTAATTTGTATGATTGGAAGTCACGTTATTTGCAAAATAATATAATCACCTACGCTTAGTAAAACACCAGTAAAACGACAAGGCACCAGAAATTACAGTTTTTGTTTTTTGAATTCAACTAAGAGTTAAGCGTTCTCTTCGCTCTTCAATATTCTCACCACCTTAACGGTATTCGTTTCATTGAAACGCCAAGTGTCGCTGCTAGAGACGTGTCATTTTAGTAACACGACTATCGCAATAAGGGTGAATTTTATCTTTATTCTCATTCAACAAACGAAACAAAAGTTGAGAAGTTTGAAAGTACTAAATTGTTTTTTGAATTGTTGATCAGTTCCGAAATCGCAATTTAGACGCGTCACATGAATTCCTTTTAGTCGACCACATTTGTATCTTTCCGACTGTTATAGTTCTAACTTAACCTTAAATTTAAAAACTTCCGCCTCACTTCATTTGGCCATCTCTCTCTTTTGAAGAGATGAGAATCAGATAAAAAAAGAAATGTCAAAATGAGTCGCCTCACGTCTGAACACCGTCAAAGGAAATAACGCATGTGTAACCACCCTTATCTATTGTACTAGATTTTTCATTGTGAATGAAAGAAAACAAGATTGAGTGCGAGTGACAAGGATATATGTGTACATTTCTTCCACTTGGACTCTTCTTGCCGAAAAATGTAAACAAACAAATTTCCCCATTACGAGAACTTTTGAGTGCGAGTATAAATGAAAGAGAAACAAAATCTTTCCCCTTTTTCGTAACGCTTTAAGCCACGCCCAAAATCGAGTTTACCCGCCGCATTAGATGTTTCACATCAAAAGAAGAAATATTTTTATTCAGGATTTTTTCAATCACTGAGGAGAGTTTAATAACTTGGGCGCCAAAAATTAAAAACGGTTTTTTTTAGAAGAGTCAAATACATATGTACAAGCATTTCTTACTATGGGAGGGGGGATCTATGTCTCCCCGTTTAGGAGGTAGAGGCAATTTTCGATAAAAACGACTTAAATGGAAAAAAAATATTAAAAATCAGCGACAATACTTAAAATTCAAGAAAATAACGGTTTTAAAAGCCAGAAATGCGTTCTATTATCTTACATTTAAATTAAATTATTTATATCAATAGTTTTCAAAATATTCGCATACAAACTCAAAATGTTGAAAAATAAATGCAAACAAAATATTGGGATTAATTTTTCTAAAAATTATGAAGTGAAAACTAAATTTTCTTTTTGTGGTCAAGGGTATGTGGTATCAGTAATAAGCTTCCGATTTTTGTGTTCGATTTAGAATTAATACGAGCAGTGACCACAAAAAGAAAATTTAGTTTTTTATTCCACAATTTTCAGAAAAATGTATCCAAACATTTTTTTTGCGTTTTTTTATAAAAATTTTGAGTTTAAATGCAAATATTTTGAAAACTATTAACACAAATAATTCAATTTAAATGTAGGATTAAAGAACAGATTTCTGGCTTTTAAAATCGTTATTGTTTTGAATTTTAAGTATTGTCGTTGATTTTTAGTATTTATTTTTCCATTTAAATAGTTTTTTTTTCGAAAATCACCTCTACCTCCTAAACGGGACGAGGAAAACGGCAGATTATACTTTTCCCGTTATGCTAGAATTATTTGCTTCCCAATAAAAATTCAACCGCGCTCGAGAATATCCATCAGGTCACAATTTTTTCTTGCAAGTTTGCAACCCTCCCACTATTTGATAGTGACCTATCAAATCGTCAGATTATTGAAATGCACACTTTTCAGCATGTAATTAACCTACCCTACCTTAATCTGACGCGCTCGAGTATTTCGAGGTATCGATTTTTTTCTACTAATCTGACAACCTGCTCTAGGCACCCGGCCCTACATAGATTACTGATATATGGTGGAGGTACTCAGCAGGGTGCAAGGTACCCCCCTTTATACTAATCTGACGCGCTCGAGTAAATCCCATAATCCCTTAGTGGGCTCCCCTACTATTACGACACATTCGAAGCACTTCCCCAACAATTATTACATTCATGAATGCAACCTCGAACTCTATGTTTCTATCAGCTGTATCATCATGTAGACCTAGTAAAAAAAAATCAAATCATGTCATTTAAATTGGCTCCACCACATCGAGCGAATGGACAATTCTCCAGCCAAGAGAGTCCTTGAATCGTAGCCCCCAGGTGCGAGGAGAAGAAGATGACTGAAACACCAATTTAAAACCAAGCCTTCGTGGATGTCCATATAACATACAATGAATGTGCCAAAAAATTGGCCCCATATGACACAGTGTAAATTTTTAATTTAAAAAAAAAAAACATTCGATTCTACCTTTATTAAAAATTTGAAATTTTTTAATGAGTCATATCTGAGGCTATTTTCAAATACATGCATCACATACAATGTTTGTATGTGCAGTGAATTAGGGACATAGCAACCCTTTATGTATTTGGAGCCTGATTAGCAAGTAAGTAAGTTAGTATTTTACCTATATAGTCTATAGCAGGAGGCTCTCACATCCCGTTCTGTATGTTTTTTTTTTCATTTCTCGAGCACAAGGATTTATAAAAATATAATAAATATTTTGCTAAAAACAATTTTTCGAAAACCATGTCTTGTTAATGGATCAATCAAATTTGAGAAAAAAAGTTGAAATAATCCGATTGCCCTAGACTAAAAATGGACAGTTCCAGTTGGGTTTCTAACTATACTGAGAACGTCGGCCGTCCTCCTCTCTTTGGGGTATTCTTATAATTCAGGTATCAAATGGAAACGAAATCTTAGTAAGTATACCCGACCTGAAAAAGTTATCCCATTGCTACCATCAATGAGCGCACAATTACAAGCATTTGACAGTTGTTTTGCAAGTAAATAAAAGATATTCTACGATCGCTCTTTCAATTTTTCATACTAAAACCAGTTAAATTCACTTTTATTTTAGTATTAATAATTCGGAATAAACATTTTAATGTTATAATTCTATAAAGTCATAAAAAACAGTTGGATATTAACCAGGTAACACTATTTAAATACTCTTAAAAACAAAAAAAAAAAACACCGTCGAGTCGCAAGCTCGCAAGTCACATGACTGAAAACAAAAGGAAAAACCATCAAATTTCACTTGAGGATCTTTCTGATACAGAACCTGATACCAACAGAGCAACGAAAATATACCGTCCATATTCAACTATGTCGTTATCTTCAGCTGACCTCCAAAAAATTAAGTCAATTATTGACGACTCACTCAACACAGAACTTGCGAAAGCAACCTCCAAATTAGAATCTTTTTTTCTTCATGAGAATACTATAGAATTTATATACAATGGTGTTACTCAGCTTCTACTCGGTGGTGAAGGTGCACTGAATATACCACAAGCAACGAAATTAAGTGAGAATAGCTCTGTTGTTAAACTAAAAATTAACACCGGCTCCATCGAAATTGCGAATAAGATGTTATGGAACTCTTCAAAACTAAAAGGCACAGGTGTTTATTTGCAACGAGATTTGACTAAACAGATGCAATTAAAACGCAGAATTTTGTTAAAATACCGTCGAATCATCAAAACACATAAACCAAATGAAAAAATACAGATAAAAAACAACAGTCTAGTAATTGGTGATAAAGCGTTTTATTTGGATTCTTATAATAATAATAAACTTAAAATAAATCAGAATGATGATGGAGAAGAAGAACTTGTGCGTTTGTTTGGAAAAATAAACTTTGAAGCTGTCAAAAACACAATACTACCAACAACTACTTCTGGACATCAAAACGAATGTAATAGATTAACCAACTCTTCCGAACCAGGGATGTCTTCTGCACCAAGTGATAGTAGTTTAGTACTAAATTGAGATGTAGAAGCCGTCAGTTCACATATTTTTATTTCTAATATCTTAGCATATAATATATCAGGACTCAATAACAAACTTTTTTTTCCTGATTTTTTTAATTATATTAAAACATTTGATATATTTTTCTTATTCGAAACACATGTTACAAATGAAAATTCTTATAAATTTAATAACCTCTTTAATGGATTCAAACTTTTTTGGAGTGGAGCAGTCAAAACATCAACTAAAGGGCGTGCAAGCGGTGGAAGCATCTACGGAATAAAAACAACACTTTTAAGAACATACGATTTCGTAGAACATGAAGGCACTACTGTCGTAAGACTCTTAAAAACAAATAATATGTATATTGTTCCGGTTTACATCAATTGCAATATAGCCTATTGAATAGACCGGAAAATGAGAGGTATAAATGAACAATTACGTGCAAGGGTTTTTATTATTGAATATGTTTGTTTGGCCCATAAGCATGAAAACTAAGCCGAATTTGACAATTTTACATATAATACTTTTTGTTCAAAATTAAATTTTCTATTGGAATGGATAAATGGAAAATTTCTTAAAAAATGATCAAGCAAAATCTCTTAGTCTTTCTTCAAATTCAAAAGACTTCTGGAAATTAGCCAAGGAGATAAATGGATCGAATTTTGTTATAGGCACAAATGTGTCCGCAGATGATTTTTCTATTTACTTCAAAAATTTGTTACTCAACAAGTCAATCTTGATTTTCACCTATGCAGAACCCCTAGTAATTGATGAATCTTTAGACTCTGAAATAAACATCAACGAAATAAAAGTAGTACTTGAGAAAGCTAAAAACGGAAAAGCACCAGGAGAAGATGGAATACCATATGAGTATTACAAAAACGCAACGCCAGCCTTAACTAATGAGCTAAACAAACTTTTCGACAAAATTTTTTCAACAGGTACCACTCCTTCGTCATTTAAAAAATCGGTTATCTTTCCTATCCATAAGAAAGGTGACCCAAACAATGTAGAAAACTATCGCGGAGTATCCTTTATGAACATCATAGCCAAAAAATTTTGCGGTGTCCTTTTGAACAGATTGGTAAAATGGGTTGATGATAACAACATTCTAACAGAATTCCAGGCGGGATTCAGGAAAAACTATTCCACTGTCGATCAGATATTTACAATTACTTCTATCGTCAAAGCCTTCCAAGCCAGAAATAAAAAAAAAAAACGCATTTTTTGTCGACTTCAAAGCAGCCTTCGATCTTGTGAATAGAAGTGCACTCATATATAAGCTCTCCCAACTTGGTGTATCTACAAAATTCCTAAATGTTTAAAGGAATTTGTACACCGGTTCAGAAGCAGCAGTTTGGGATGGATCATCATTCTCAAAATGGTTTGATACGGACTCAGGTGTTAAACAGGGATGCCCACTCAGTGCTTTACTGTTTGCGTTATTTATAAACGATATTGGTAAATATCTACCCGGTGGGATTAGGATCGCCAATACTGTTGTCAATGTTCTTTTATATGCAGACGATCTCGTTATACTCTCTGAGTCACCAGAAAATATGCAGCTAATGATTAACCGATTGTCATCTTACACCAAGACGTGGGGACTTACAATAAATATTGAAAAATCCAAAATCATGGTATTCTCGCGGTTTGCGCGCAACGAAAATAGAGATAGTTGGTATTTCAATGAAAGTCGAGTTGAAGTCACAAAGGAGTACAAATATTTAGGAGTTAAACTTAGCCCAACGATGGATTTCAAAAAACATCTAGCAGAAAAGGCGAATTCATCTCAAAGTTTGCTTAATATGACCTGGAAATGTGGCATTGTCTGCAAAATACAAAATATTTGAGTGTGTTGTAAAAACATCACTCTGCTTTGAATAAAGTTTTAGTAAAATTTAATCACTAAAAAATTAAAGCCGTTTTGTGGTCGAAAATTTAGTAATCAATAGATTTTATTTTTATTCCTTAAAGACCGCAAAATTCGTAAATAAAAACACTTAACTTTTAATTTAAATTATTTTTATTAATTATTGGATGCATTTCGGTTCACATCTGAGGAACCATCTTCAGCACGCGTCAAAAGAGTACTGTTTACAAAAAAGAGAGACAAAGCAAAGTGAGAAGAAATGAAAAGTACATGTATGTATGTGTTTAAAGAGAGAAAAACTCCAACGGAATTTTATAAAAAAACTTTTCAAACTTCCCCAAAATACTCCAAACTACGCTTTGTATTTGGAAACGGGTCTACCGAAACTGTTTACCAACACCCTTAAGCTTCAAGGAGACTACATACTCAAAGTTTCTTCACACTCAGACACTCGTATGACCAAAAAAATGCTCTTATATGAACTAAGAAATAATGACTGGTGGACCATGAAGTGTCAAAATATTGGTGTTACTTGTGGAGAAGATATTCAGTTTGATTTGAACAACCCAGTTCAACTAAAAGAGCAGCTGTACACTTCAATTCAAAAATACGAAGACCATATTCGGGAAACATTAATAACTGAAGCGCGCCAGTCTGAGAGCAGAATAATATATTCTCCGCTCAATTATAATCTAGCAAACAACAACTACTTCCAAGACAGTTTAAATTATAAGGAAATTTCAATAATATTCAAATCTCGATGTGAACTCCTGCCTTTAAATGGCAGCCCATACAACGGAAAATTTAATCAATTTTGTACTCTCTGCAATATTCATGCAAAAGAAGACTGTTCCATTTCATAAGCATTTGTCCTATATTAAGACATCAAAGAAAAATATATTTTGGGAAAACAAGCTTAACAATGCAAGAAACAATACAAATTTTAAATGGTTTGAATTGGAAATCACTTTACTGTTTTAAATTCAATTTATAATTATAGAAACTTATTAACTACTGAATTCATTTAATTGTTGTATTTAAATATTGTAAATTTAAAACGTAGTATACATTACTTATGTCAATCGAGCTGACGGCTATGCCATAGCTTTAAATTCATTATTTTTATCTTACAAACAATGTATTGCTAAAATTGTAAATAAAATTAATTACTTACTTACTTACTTACTTACTACAAGCATTTTTGGTTTCGTTTCATACAGTGGGTTGACTCAATTAAAAAAAAATCGAAAGATTTTTGGTTAGAAAATTTGCTAACAATGAATTTGCTCGTAATTTTCTTTTCTCCAATTACGCAATTAAAACTGTTTGTTACACGGGATGAATGTTTTTAAGAACAAAAAAAAAAAATGGAAGACCCATTGAAAGGGAATTATTGTCAGATTTCGGAAAGTCTGAAACCTTTTTATAATTAGAGAAGTGATTTTATCAGATTTATATTTTTTTGTATAGATTTTTTTGCAAAAACTTTTTCTTGAAGTACCGTTATTGCGTTTTTGCAAGAATTGACACGAGACAAAAACTTATTTATTTTTATTTTTTTTAGGGTCCCGATTTGCAGGGATAATTTTTTTTGAGTGAATCAAATGTAATGTTGTTAATTCAGCTTCAATTCAATTTTTTCTGTCGCATAATTTTTGTTTGCATGGCTTATCTGACTTTGAATGAAAAAAAGATACTTTTAGGTTTGACTACCAATATCTCAGCAAATAAAGACGTCATACAAACATTTATAAACAGTTTTGGAAATTTTAGAAAGCGTTTTACAAAATTTTTATACGGTTTATGGTTTTGCAGAAATAATTTTTTTTGACCCTTCAGCGTTAGTTAACAAAAAAGTACAAAAAAAAAGACTTCTTGTGGTCTTTTGGTGAATCTTTTTTCTTCGCAAATATTTATTTCATGGCTTAAATTTGTATGCAGATTTAAAGACTTTTGAAGCATCAATATTTCTGTAAATTTTCAAATTGATCAATCGAAGTTAAAGGAAATAGTTGTGTTGTTCTTAAACAATGCGTACTCGTCATCAAAATGAGAAGAAACCCACAATTCCCGTAAGCGTTTTTTAAGTTAGTTACATACTTTTTTGACTTGAAATTTTTTTGAAATTTTTAAAAATTTGCTTGCAAGCAATTAAAAAGTCGTTTAGCAAGCAATTTATTTGCTCTCTGCAAGTAATTGCACGAAAATTTCAAAACCAACATTTTTGAAACAATTGCTTTAAGTATTTTTACTTGCCACGGTGTGACGACACCTTAAAATTGATTTTAATTAAAAAAAATTCAAAATCTTTAATATACGTGTCGGTTCAAATAGCTTCAATAAATTCTAACTTTGCTTCAAATGCTCGGATCTACAAGATTAATGGCCGATTTCACGAAAGGCTTTTAATTATTTAAAAAGCCTTTTAGCCTTTAAATGAAGTTTTTTTCGGTTTCACCAAATGCTTTTATATTTAGGAAGATTTTAAATGCCCTTGTAAACTAAAAGCTCGTTTTTGTCTCATTAAATTTTAAAAGTCTTTTTGTTAAGCCATTCCAGTCAACAACAGCTGATATTTTGCTGTCAGAATAATTGTCCCTCATCTATAATGCTTTTTCACTTTTTCTCATACACTTAGCATCTGCGAGGGAAACAACCTCTATTTTAGAATCCAGGGATGTGAGCAAACTAAGACAAATTAAAATATCCCTAAAATATCCCTTTTCTACATTAGGCGTTTTCCTTTGGAGGTGGCGAAGTACTTGCAAGTACTTTGCCAGCTTTTTTCAATGGAACACATCAAACTGCTTTCACATGTAAAATGTATCTACTCGCGCATGAGAGCATGTGCAGTTGGTAGTACTAGATTAGGGTTTTCATCTACTCGTAAGTACTTCGCCACCTCCAAAGGAAAACGGCTATTGGTGAAACTGAAAAATTTTAAATGTCTGATAAAATTTAGAAGCAGTTTAGATAAAAGTAATTTTATGAAATTGGCCATAAGATAATTAAATAAAGTTTTTCAACTTCGTGTGAAAAAAACACTCATACTCCATACATTATTTCTCAAGAAAAAATATAGGGGGAAAATTTCCTTGCCAAATTTCCCCTGTACTTTCAAAAGTATATTTCTAGTATGAGTGAAGGTACTGCTAGTGAGCATATAGTGAGAATTTCGCAACAAGATTGCGAAATCTTATAATGTTTTTTTTTTTTTCTAAATTCTGGGTTGGATAAGCAAAAAAGGATCTAATTAGAAAAAAATTCCTAGTTTTTCAGATTTTTATTTCACCCCTTTGTCTCGCTCTTATCACTTTAAGTTACTAATCATGGGTTAAGAGTAATTCTTATAATACGCAATATATCAAAGCCTATATATGAGATGCAGACAAGAGAGGAGGCAGAAGTAATGGATTGGGTACGATATGTCGACTTTTAAAATATCGACTCCATAAGATCGACTTTTAAAATCTCGACAGAAAAAATCTCGACTGGTTAAAAGACCGACAGATCAAAATATAGACACAAATTTGACCGACTTTTTAAAATGTCGATTTTTCAAAATGTCGATTCTCAAAATGTCGACAGTGATCGAGATTTTATGAATCGAGATTTCAACAGTCGACATTTTAGAAGTCGACATTTTGATAGTCGACATTTTGATCAGATCATAGTTTAGGGAATGATGTTTACAAGCGCGCGCTTGTAAACATCATTCCCTAAACTATGATCTGATCATTATTATCTAATATCGCATTGTCATAGTTCAATAAATCGCATTTTTTGTAATTTAATTTGTAATTTTTTTTCGACGTCTTAATTGCCTCTTATTCAGGGTCAGTAATGTGTTTTAATATTAACACAATAATAATACATCCGGAAAATGAGGCAGTTTAAAGTTCGAAACATTAGGTATAGTGTAGGTAGGCAACATAAATGCGTTTTATTGAACTTTATTGAAGCTAAACAAAAGGTTAAAATAAATTAATAGCTAGGTACCTACCTAAATGAGTTAATTAATATAAGAATCAAAAAAGAAATTGTGTCTTAAACATAGTCTTCAATTTTCCACAGCATCAAAAAACTGTTAAGTTCCTGCTATAAAATCAGACAAGAATTTATGATTCTTGAGTTTATATAGTTATTCCGTGCAAACATTTAAGGCAGAGCGTTGTTTCTTGGGTAACTTTCAAATGACCGACAGACAAAATATCGACAAGTCAAAATGTCGACTGGTTAAAATGTCGATTTATATTTTATATCGACTTTTCTGTATGGGAAAATACCGACAAGTCGATATTTTTCTCAACTCCTATTAGGGCAGTCGACTTTTTGTAGTATCGACATTTCAAACTGTCGACATTTTAATAAGTCGGTAAAAACAAAGTCGGTATTTTAACTTACAAAAAAGTCGATAAAAGTCGACATTTTAACCAGTCGACATTTTTTTGTCGGTCATTCGTACGTAACCCGAAGTAATAGATTATTTCTTTATTTTAAAGTACGCAACAAAGTACGTGCAGAAATTAATTGCTGAAAGTACTTGCTGTGAGTAATTGCTGAGATTACTTGCTGGAATTACTTTCTAAAAGAACTTGCGAGTGTGGTTTTGCCATTTTCATTTCAATTTTGTTTATTGTTTCTTCAGAAATAGATCTAAAATGGGTAATCCAGATTTGGAAAAAGATTTTTTTTTTAAACGAGAAAATGGTTTTTTAACAAGAAGATTTGTTGGAATTCTTGTAGAGACAATTATTTATTATTATTTTCGGTTCGCAGACAAATTAAAAACATGTAATTGCTGGCAGTAAGTGATTCGATCGCAACCAAGTTGAACTTTCTGATGAAAAAAATTGCTAAAAACTGTTATTAGCGCTACATTCCATATACATTTTTTTGTACTTTGATTTTCTCATTAATTGCCTTACCGATTCTAATCAAAATCTTGCGAGTTGGCCAACAATTGAAAGATAGAGTTTCATACTTCGTATGGTTTTTTTTATTACTTTAATATTTTTAAAAGATCTGAAGTTCCAAGCAAGTTGAACTCTTAAAGCAAATAACGTGCGATCCAGTCGATAGTATTATTATTATTGTGTTGTGTATATGCATTAAAAACAACACGAGACCCTGTTCGAGTGCTGCGGCATTTAAAAAAATGTGATCATTTTGGTAAGACCAGTTTGAGATTTGGGAACGTGGAGCTGAAAGTCCCTACTTTAAAACACTAATTAGAGACTTCTGGGCAGGGGGGGACAATTTTTTCTGTAATTTTGATCGAAAAACACACGCTTGCGCAATTCCTGCATATGATTTCAAGTGACTAACTTGCTTGCAACTGCTTGCAGGTTAATCCAAATCGTAGGAGTTTTTAAGCAAACAAATATTTTCTTTTGCGGTTTTTTAACTTTGTATGGAATGTACCGTTATTTTTTCATAAATGTAAATTTTTTTTTTAAATATTTTAGAGAGTACTAAAAAACTTTTAAATATCGAGTTTCAAAAAAATCGATCATGTCGTTTTTGAAATTTTTTTAAAAATCCACAAAATATTTTTTCAAACATTTTGGTACACAAAACTATTTATATTTCTTGGAAGCTTCTGTATAAGAAAAATAATTGAAATCGGTCGTACCGTTCTGAAGAAAATCAAAAATTAAAAAATGGTTCTTTGGGAGGTACCATTAATAACCATTTTTGAAAAATGGGTTTCCACCCAAAAGAAGCCTTTACTAAAATAAATTTACTGAATTTTTTTAAGAAAAGTTGTCAAGCCGTTTTTAAGAAAAATACGATTATGTAAAATTGCTAAAAAAAATTGTATGGCAGGTACCGTTATTTTTGTTTAAAAAAAAAATAAAAAAAAACGTGTGGGCATAATGACCAAAAACCACTATGTACCGAGTTTGAAGAAAATCGATCGAATCGTTTAGGCTGAAGGCGAACAGACAGACAGACAGACATAATTGTGCCACCCACTTTGTTGGTGTTCTCTATCATCTTAATATCAGTTTTGATTGTTATCTCAATTTTTTTTTCCACGAATCCAAAACTTGTCTCATAGTACCTATATCGCTAGTAAAAATTGTTCTATCACTCAAACGTTTATGGTTACTAAAAGTAATTTATTGACTTTATTTTAATCTGTGGGACCATTTTTGAGAATATTTAATTGGCCACAAAATCATATTGCAGAAACGGTTAAATTTGTTCTAAGAAAATTAAAAAGAAAAATAATGTAGAGTTTCTAAAAAACGCTATGTTCCAAGTTTAAGGAAAATGGATCAAGCCGTTAAGGCTGTAGCCGAACAGACAAACAAATAGACAATCAGACAAGCAGTCAGATAGAATTGTAAAACCCACCCAAATCTCAAGTCAAATTTGTTTACGAATGTAAAATTTGTCACATAGTGCCAATAATATCCCAAGTAAAAACAAATCGTTAAAAGTGTAAAAATAACATTATTTGTTTGGGAAAAGTATCCAGGCAATGAAAGTAAGGAGTCAGAATTGAATTGGATTTCGAAAAGAATATTAAATAATTTGGAAATTCTAAACAAAAAATTCCTTATTCAAAAATAAACCAAAGCTCTGTGGATAGGTTTGTGTTGTTGTAAGCCCTTGTGAAAGAAAAACAACTCAAAATAACTGAATTTTTTCTAAGGAAGATAAGCTAGATAGTGTAGTGAGTAGGTACTGGAATGCAAGGAAAGGTAATTGGTTTGATGTCAGAAATCAAAAATAATTTACAAAAAAAAATTGTGAATAATTTTAGGTAAACAAAAATATTCGCAATTTATTTGTCCATTTTCTTGCGAGGCAATATCCATCTCATGCATGTTTGCATGTGCCTCTACCATTCGAATATAGCAATTACCTATAACTTCCTTTTTTTATTGCCAGATGCCAGGATGGGGCAATCCGAGAACATTGAAAAGAATATGCCAAGAAAATAGCGATATTTTGAAAACAATATCGAAGATTAGGATATTTTCAGATATATTTGGCCTGGTCCAGAGCCAGAGGGGGGCAAATTATGGACTCCTACAAAAAACGAGAAGTATTTTATAAAATTCATAATAACAAATTACAAAAATCGAGCAATTGCACTTACGTCCCTTTTTTCTAAAGTCATGGAAACGCTGATTAATTATCAGCTTAAGAAATATCTTGAAGAACAGAAGCTTCTTAATGACCGGCAGTAAGGCTTTCGTAGCAATAAGTCCACTGGTGATCTGATGGTATATCTCACCGAGCAGTAGAACAAATCTTTACATCGTTTTAAAGAAAGTTAGATTGTTGCACTTGATATTTCAAAAGCGTTTGATAGAGTTTGGCACCAAGCTCTCTTATCGAAAATGCGTGCATTTGGTTTTGATGAATCTCTTCTTCGTTGGATTAGAAATTACCTTTCGGACCGTTCAATACAAGTTGTACTGGATGGTTTCAAGTCTGATATTAATAAAATAAATGTGGTGTGCTCCAAGGCTCCATTTTGTCTCCGACTCTCTTTCTCATTTTCATTAATGATCTCTTGTCTGAAACTCCTAATCCATTAAATTGTTTTGCTGATGACAGCACCCTCAGCTTTTCAAATTCTGATCTTGACAGCATTGTTCAGTGGGGAATAAGAAACCGTGTAGAATTTAATGCTTCAAAAACTCAATGCTGTTTGCTGTCTCTAAAGCTGAACCCACCCCCAATGCCACTTTCCATGAGTGGCACTTGCATCGAGGAAACCGAACAGCTTTCAGTCCTGGGTATGTGCATCTCAGATCACCTTCTGTGGAATGAACACATATTCAATGTCGCCAAAAACGCTGCGAAGTGCTTAGGTTTTCTTCGAAGATGCAAGAAATTTTTCTCCCCTTCTGATCTGGCTGTAATCTTCAAAGCCTTCATTCGTCCAAAGCTTGAATATAATTCTCATATTTGGGCAGGTGCTCTAATAACTCATTTAAACCTTTTAGATAGAATCCAAAAAAGAGCTCTTAAAATGATAGGTGACTGTAATATAACTGAAACATTCGCATATCTTGAACACCGTCGTAATGTTTCATGTCTATCCTTATTCTATCGCTATTTTTATAAACAGTGTTCTAGTGAAATAGCCAGTTGCATTCCTCCCCTAAAACAATTCCACCGTAATACTCGAACTTCCAGGAATGCGCATCAGTTTACTCTTGAGCCCAATTTCGGACGTACTGTAAAGTACAGAGACTCTTTTTTCAGCCGAACAACACGAATGTGGAATGCCTTACCCAGCTCTATTTTTCCCTTCCATTTTGATATTCAGAACTTCAAAACTAATGTGCATCGGTACCTCCTTTCAAATCCTTCCCTATTTTCCTAACACTCGCACTGTGTTCAATCATTTTAAGGGTAGTCACAACCCCTTTAGTATATTATAAAAAAAAAAAATATGTTACTGGTGTGGTATTGCCCAGAGCCAGGGGGCAAGTGCCCTCCCTTGTCCCCCCCCCCGGGTGCCTTTGCTTGGTGGTACGTTCTTGCCTAGGGGACAACGGGTATCCACCCCCGATGCACGCATTCGTACCACGAAGTGACCTTAACGAAATGAAACAAAATCAGTTATTTTTCGAAAAGGGAAACGAAAGTGGAAAAGCAGTTCTCTTTAAGAAAATCATGGATAAGGCAGGACAATGGGCATGACGCATGGAGACGACGGATTTATTGTTACCTAATGCCCTCAGAACCAGGTCCTTGACATCAATTGAGGCTAGGAACATACTTCTGAAAGTGCGAAGTGATCAGAAATCCCCCAAAGCTTTACGAAAATTAATTAAAGATTCTGGGTTGAGACCACAAACACCATATTAAAGGCTTCCCTTTACACCAGACGCCCCATAGAGTATCGAGTGCTGCCTTTGCACAAAACATGGAAACTCGTTTAAGGTTAACTGATCAAATCGATTTTGAAAAATGGGGGGCAAACAAAGTCCTGAAACCGAAAAATCGATTTTTTCCTATTATAATGTTTTTAATTCCATTATTTATCAATTTATCATATCCTTTAATTTTTTTAAAATTTAAGCAGTTAATTTTCTTTGTATGAGTAGGTTAGGTACATACTCGCAGTAATAGACTAAAAATAATTCGTACCAACAAATGAACTTTGAATGTTTTGATACAACAACAACTTGAGTCTGTTACCACTTAAAAGATAATAATTATGAAACATGAATGTAAATAAATCACGATGAAGGTATTAAATTGAAGATTTAAATTTAGAACTTAATTTGAGCTATAAGCATTGTGAAGGGTATAATTTATTCATAATGCATGCGATCTAAAATCCCCAAGACAAATCTTAAGTAATTAGATAAATGCACTTATGTAGGTATTATCAATCTATAAAGAGAAATTTCTTAAGGGCTATTTAAAATCAATCCGAAATGCATCCAAAGGCAAAATAACATCAAGACAAATTAAATCCCCCTAAGCTCGAAACTCAATCATCCCGATGTATATTTATGTTAAGTGTAGCAGCCCAAGATGCATCCCACGAGACATACCTACATATACCAATTTATAAAGACTAATCTAATAAATTCTCCCACGTGGCATATATTTTTCTTTGCCTAGCTTGAGCTTAACATTTCCATTTATTTTACAGATTCGATGTTACAAAATCCATATGTTTGCTCAATTGGAATAGAAGAGTAAAAGAAAATAATTTCATGTTAAAGAAAAACATCTGTTCTATAAAAGTTTGCTTTTAGTCATAAAATACATTGCGTATGCATCATGCATCAATAAGAATTAATTTGTCAAGAAAATACAAACATGCTTATACCATATTGGGAATTTCATCAAAAAAACTATTCATATCCTGAACTAAATTTTGTACAACACCCTTTAGCTAAAGAATTTCCTAGAACCTACCTATGTGTATTTCCAAAATTTAATTTAGCTCAAATCAATTAAGATCATTGCCAATCACTCACAAAGAACAATCCGTCAAGCACGAGTATTTGGCCAAACTCAATAGTGTCTGTCGGTAAAGATTTAACTCATCAATTTGTTTGTTATCATCAGACAACCCGAGGATATCCATCAACGGAGAGGTTTTGCTCCAAATAAAAAAAAAAAAAATGTTTCTTTCGTTTCAGTGAATTTATTCAATTCGATTTGTTGCTACGACACGATACCAATAGCAGAGGTGGGCAGCGGCGGCGGGGTGGTGAAAGGAAAGAATATCTTTCTATCGAGACGACTTTGAAAAGAAAATCAGCTAATCAATCATCCAATCACGTCTTTCTGGCCACCCTATCCATTCTCATCTCTTGACTTGAGTCGTCCTTCTATATAGAGTTAGCCTGTGCGGATGTATAAGTGAATTGTACTTTTCCTTCCTTCAAGCCATTCACTCACTGCAGGCGCATCATCATCCTATTGGTCCTTGCGTCAGCCGTGTCATCATCATAGTCGTCCTTCTGGATAAAGTTCAATATCATTGAATCGAATTTAGAATCGGAAGTGGAGAACGATGTTTTCTTATTGTTCTCCAGGAACTATGTTTATTCTGCGGAGTTCAAGGATGAAAATGGAAACTACGTGGCATTTAAGTTTTGCCTGGTTTGGAAATTGATCTTCAGCCAGGCGGATGCTATCGGGTTTGATTGCCTATGCTTTGTTCATAGAAAAGAAAAATGTTTTATGTTGGATTGTCTGAGAAGGGGTTTTTTGGATTGGGAACTTGTCAATGAAGAGGTCGATAAAATGAGACGAAAGAGGTGTCTGCAAGACGTTGGTTTTTTGGTTTGGACGATGTTATATTTCATGCAAAAATGGTTTGTAAAAGCCTTGGATGACAACGGATGTTGGGGATAGACTGTTTTGTTTTTATAAATACATAGTTGTTAAATTTTCTTGGAGCAACCATCTGAATCGAGGCCAATTAGTTTTAAATTCAATCAAATTTTCAACTTTATATCTATCTATCTGACTATCTATCACGCTAGAGAGGGTTTGAAGCCGGTTGGATTCCGCTTAAAATGTTTTAATGTTTTTTTTTTCAAGAAAACTCATGCGAGGAAGTGACAAATCCTTCAAGAATTATTGCCTTGTCTATGAGGATGCAGAATTTAATATCCCAGCCATATTCTCATATAGCAGAAATTTGTAGATCTCTATCCATCTGTCCATAACATGCAAATTGCACCATTCAACTTGGACGACGACGCACGTAGGCCAACAATTCCGTCCACCCGATCTTGACGAAGTGAGGATAGCCATATTCAAACTTAAGTCCAATAAAGCTGCTGAAGCTGATATCCTTGCGGCTAAGCTATTCAAAGCGGCTGGCGATGAATTGGTTAAGAGTATGCACCAGCTCATCTGTAAAATATGGTCTGAGGAAAGCATGCCCGATGAATGGAAACTCAGTTTGTTTGCCCGATCCTCAAGAAAGGCGATCCTCTGGACTGCACCAACTACCTGCAAGATCTTTTCTGCTGAACTTTGTGAACACCTGAAGCCATTTGTCAACACCCTGATGGGTCCATATCAGTTTGGCTTTAGGCCAGGGAAGTCCACCATCGACCAAATATTCGCACTACGGCAGATCTTGGAGAAAACCCAGGAGTTTCAAATCGATACCCACCACCTCTTTATCGATTTAAAGGCCGCGTATGATAGCATCTATAGAGACGAGCTATATAGAGCAATGTCTAGTTTTGGCATCCCTGCCAAACTCGTCCGCCTGTGCAGGATGACGATGGAGAATGCACGCTGCTCCATCAAGGTCGGCAAAGACCTCACCGACACCTTTGATGTCAAAAAAGGTTTTAGGCAAGGCGACGCGCTGTCATGCGACTTCTTCAACATTATTCTTGAAAGAATAGTGCAAAACTCTCACGTCAACACTAGAGGCCCAATCTTTCAAAAGTCTGTCCAATTACTCGCTTACGCTGACGACATTGACATAATCGGAAGAACAAAGTGTGATGTCAGTGGTGCTTTTGTGAGCATTGAGAAGGAAGCCAAGAAGTTGGGTCTAACGGTGAATGAAAGCAAAACAAAATATATGCTGTCAACAAGAAAGGACACCCAACACCGACGTCTAGGACAGAACGTGACTATAGACAGCTATAATTTTGAGGTGGTCAGAGACTTTGTCTACCTAGGATCCGCTATAAACTCAGCGAACGACACCAGCGCTGAGATCAAACGAAGAATTACTCTTGCCAATCACTGTTTCTTCGGGCTAAGAAGGCAATTGAGAAGCAAAGCCCGCTCTCGAGCAACTAAACTGTCCCTGTATAAGACGCTTATCATCCCGGTCCTGATGTATGGTGCAGAGGCATGGATACTGCCAACGGTGGATGAGAACGCGTTAGGCTGTTTTGAGAGGAAAATTCTCCGGGTGAATTTTGGTCCCGTCTGCATAGATGGGGAATGGAGAAGAAGATACAAACTGTATGGGCTGTACAGCGACACCGACCTAGCCTCAAAAGTGAAAAGCCAACGATTAAGATGGCTGGGTCACCTAGAACGAATGGACACCAATGCTCCGGCCCGGAAAGTCTTCGAATCCAACCCCGTGGGACAACGCAGTAGAGGTGGACAGCGTAAAAGGTGGCGCACGCAAGTGGAAGAGGACCTCAACCAACTTGGCGTGCGAAACTGGAGACAGCTAGCTAGAAACCGAGCCGGCTGGAAGAAGCTTGTTGGTTGAGGCCCTGGTCCACCCCGGACTGTAGCGCCACCTTAATAAAGTAAGTAAGTAAGTAAGTATATGATACAAATGTGGAGTTAGCAATAATTTCTGTCGAATTCAAAAATGTCTGCTATTTTAATCAAATCAGCATACATTTCTACTAAATTTTCTCTGGACACATAGTCGCTTTTGCTCTGCTTGCGAATGGGTATCGGAGAAATTGTTCAAAGGGGTTCCTTAATAATATTTTGCCTGTTTTTGAAGAACGGCCCAGGTGGTTCCGAAAAAAGTTGTAGGTACATATCCTGACAGGCGCGGATCCAGGATTTCATTCAGGGGGGGGCAATTTTCATGAGTTTCCAAAATATTGATGAGGTCTACAGAAAATTTGAGTACGCTCTACACGCCTGGTTGGTCACACAAAGCAATGTGAGTTGATGAGTTCGAAATTTGAAGAAAGCAAATAAACTCTTTCATAACTGCCACAGTTCTCGAATAGAGGGTACTCTGAACTTTGTGAAATGAATTTTTGCGGTTTGTAGCTATAGCATGGTGTCTTTACAGCGTTTTTGAGTTCATTCTGGATCTGCGTAACTCTACAATTATGTTCGGAAAACATATTAGTACAGTGGTATGTTCCTATTCTGACACATGACGTTCGAGTTCGAGAACCTAACCTTGCTTGTAAAAGGCCATTTTCGAGAACGTTACTAGCGTCAAAAATGCGTTTTGCAGAATGTTCTCAAATGCAAAATGCAAAAGTCTGCTTTTAGAAAAGGCAAATTCAAGTTTTACTGCATAAGCATTGGGTTCGACAGTGCAGTTTGCTAAAGTCACATGTTCGAAAACATCATGTGTGTGGTGCAATTCTGCAGTCAAAAACCGAGTTGGAAACAAAAATATTGAGAAGCCGAAGAACGTGTTCATAAACGTCAAATGCGTTTGCAAGAAAATTGAAAGACGTTGATAAAAAAGATTTTGTGCAAACAAAACCATTGCATTAATATGACAATATCTGTATTTTAGTTGAACTAAAATTATAGGTCGAAACCGGGATGAACCGTATCGTTTGCTCAGATGCCTTCGTCCATCGATACAAAACCAAACTTTCCGACATTGAAATAAAACACAATGATTATAGTGGAAACTACAAAGAAAATACCACTCTTTATTAAAACTTTCCGTCTGACCTTCTCGATTTTGACTAACTTTCGTTATACATTTCATTAACAATATACTTAGCATTCGTTAAGTTTTAATATAAATAATAAATGTTTGACATAAGCTCAAAGCATCGACTACAGAGTTGCCAGACTCATGTAGTTAGATAAAATAGCAATGTCGAAAAAAGGCAATCATTTGACAATCGAATTGACGAAACAACTATCCTTTCCTTAGGTATAAAAGTTCCATCCAACTTCTCTTCGGCAGTGACTGCTGTAGTCGTTTCCTGGTTTCTCTCCAATCTTCTTCGTTGGATTCGCAATCCTCGGTAGTTTAATAATATGGAACACGGAAGTTCCCAAAACACATCCATAAAAGTGGCAAAATTCTCACATCAAAAACGTATCGTATGGCTAAAACAGACAGGTGTGCAGCACGTCTGTACGCACCGCTGCGTACAGCGCCGAACTCAAAACACATGTGAGTACTCTTAAAGTGCGTATACATTTCAGAGTAAAAAGGCGGTGAGCAGCTCTGAAGAAGTTCTCAAGAGTAAAACTCGAAAGTGGACACAGACACAGTCATGAAATAAGCTCACCAGAGGGGAAGACAGATATCCGAGAGTCGCTCTCGAGAGTTTTCTAGTGAAAGTAATCCCTCAATGGAAACACACATTTTAATATTTATCACAAAAAGAACTCTATCACCCATTTAGTATGAAATTTTTTGGTATTTCTCAATAACTTTTAAACAAAAATGTAGTTTATTATTTTAACTTTAATAAGATATCTTTAACCTGTAAAAATTAGAACTTTTTGAAGGTATTTTTGACGTATTTTAAAGATTTTTTTGTTTTTTCAAATTAAAATCAGTTTCAAGGTTGAAAATTTAGATGACTGCCCCTGTCGCCTCTCCCGTTACATTTAAGCATAAGAAACCACTTACTAATTGGTAGAGTAGGGTTGGAGGTTGAGCAATACCTTTTTAAAACACTATTTTCCAAATTGTGAAATTTTTCGTTCAAAGCATATTGAAAAGTGAAATTGAAATCGATTTGGGATTCAACCTGCTCCCAAGTATGAAATAAATTGACTTTTCTCACAAAATGTTATATAGTAATGTAGCCTGACATTGATCTTTTAATTAAAGAGGTTAATTTTTAAGATCAAGATCAAAAGCCGAAGTTATAAGCTTTCCACTCAGTCGATTTGAAGGCGCTATTTGTGCATAGTGGATCTTTTCTTAACTTAACCTGGGGCCTGTACCACAAAACAACAATCTAACTTTCTAACAAGTAAATTCTTAACATACAAATTTAACAAGAAAATAAATTTCTGTACCACAAAGATTTATGCGTTAACATTTAACAAGTTAAATTTCCTTTAAAGATTGTTAAATAACTTAAAGAAAATACGCAAGAATTCTGTACCACAAAACAACAAGTATAATTAAAGAAGCAAATTTTAACAATTAACAATGTTTTCTGTACCACCAAATAAAAGTTAGCAATCTTCTTAACAATAATTAACACAGTCGAGAGCAAGTGGGAAATTTCGGAATTCTCAGGTTCTGTACCACAAAACGACAATTGTTAAAAATGATTGTGAGATTGTTAAGAAAATTAACTGATGAATTCAAAATTGTTAGCTAATAACAAATGATTTTTAAACTTTATATGAAGTATAAATATGCAGTTTTAGTTTTCTAAATTATTATTTAGAGTTTTATTATGAACAATTAAGTGAATCTAAGCTTTCACGTGTAACTGTGTATACAACTTTGGCCTGAAAAAAAATTGAATTTGATTGCAAAATATTAAAGAATAGGTATTTTATTAACAAAACTTACCGAAGTGTAGGGGAAGTACGTCCAAAATTACATAATGGGTCTTGTGAATAAAAAATAAAGCTAAAGCTAAAGCTAAAACTTGGATTTTTAAGTCAAAGCTAGGTTTATGTGATTAAAAACAAGCTTTAGCTAGAAACTAAAAGATGTATTCTAGTAATAGCTAGTTTAAAATAGCTTAAGCTAGATTCTAATAGCTTTAGCTTGTTTTTTCAGCTTATACTGCGTTTTCATTAAGCCAAATGAGGTAATTTCGTTGAAAATTTCCAAATACGATACGAAATCATCTCATTTCCCATACAAATTCACATTTCGAAATGAGATAATTTCAACCTAATTTGCACGAAATTAGGTTGGAAATTAAGTCAAAACCTAACGAACACACCCAATTAGCCACAGTTTGAAGAGTTCTGAATTGGTTTTGTATGAAAATGTCAAAGCGCAATGGAAGGAGACAAAAGCAAAAAACAACAACAAAAATCGATTAACAGCCAGTTGAAATTCAATAATGAAATGACCTGTCAAACGAAATTACCAAATTACAAATGAAAACACTTTTTCTGTGATTTGCGAAATTAGCTAATTTCAGCTCTAATGAAAACGTAGTATTAAGCTCCAAATGGTTTGATTAATAATAGCTTAAGCTAGAATAAGACAGCTAAAGCTACAAAAATATCAAGATCTCTGGACCCCTAACTAGAAAGCTTTGACTAGTTCTTTTTAGTGAAAACAATGGGTCTTGTGACTAAACAAATAGCTACAAATAGCTTAAGCTAAGACTTGGATTTTTAAAAATCTCCTTGCGTTGCTTTTGATCCCAAAAATAATAGTTTAAGCTTAACCTTTTAAGCCAAAACATGTGAATGAACAAACGAAAGCTAGAAATATTAAGCTTAAGCTAGAATTTTCTAGCTAAAGCTATTTAACGTAATCTTTTTTTTTATTCACATGAAACAAAGCTTAAGCTATAACTGTCTTGCTTTAGCTACTAGCTATAGCTATGACTAGCTAGCCTTAGCTTGGTCCAAAAATAGCTTTAGCTTTTTTTTATTCACAAGGCCCAATATATCGTTATGAAAAATATATGTATTCTTTTTTTAATTCTTTGCAAACATTTAACAATAATTTCAAAGTTAAAAATACAAATAAATAAAATAAAAAAAAATACTTTTTCTAAACTACACAAAAATTCTTTTCGTTCATATGGTATGGACAAAATGACACACTTCATATGGGCAAAATGACATAGGATATATTTTCTAGTTCCATAGTTCTAGAAAGATTCAATTTGGCTAAAATTTATAAATTTACTAGTTATAATTTGTTTCTTGGCACTTTTGTCCTCAAATTTTGTCTTCGGGTTCATATAAGATACATAGTTCGCAAATGAATTGCTTTGTGTTTTTTGACACGTAAGCACAGGATTCACGAGCCCAATGGTTGCACATTATGCAGTGTAACCTATTTAATTGCTATTTTCATCGATTCAATGCTCCAAGATTGACGATATGTTGACCTTTTTTAATAATCCGAGACATTTTTACTACTAAAATTTAAATATTGTTCTCAATAAAAGTAGGTATTTCGTTTTGTTCATAGTAAAGGTATTTTTCATTTTGACCCAAAATTTTATCAATAAATTGCACAAAACTCAAATAATATGGCTTGTGATAAGACTATTTTACGAATTTTGTCATAAACTATAACTTAAATTAATAATAGTTAAATAAAAAGGTATAAAAACTACCACGAAAAATAGTCAAGTCCAAAAAAAATATTATTTGATTCGTAAATAGTTTTTATTTTTTGTGACGAGACACGGCCGTCAAATGATTCATTATTTGTAAAGATTTCAAAAAACATGCAAACCAATTAATAAAATTGCATTGGGTGCTTTAAGTGTAGCAGATTTTAGGAAATGGCTGGTTTGTCATTTTGTCCGTATGTCATTTTGTAAGTACTTCCCCTACTTCTTGCAATTTTGCCAAAAAAAAAACATCTCGTATTATGTCAAATCTTTCTTTTTTGGGACAACATTCAAGCTTTGCGCCAATTCAAAAATACTTCTCCACTTTTCAATTTTGTAATATTTTGTTAATTTATCAGAAAAAGCACCAAAAAGTATTTCTTTGTCTTCAAGGTAATGGCTTCTTTTTATCTTATCTCACTTGGCTGATCTGACAAATGGTAAGCGATGTTTATGATGCTAAATATCATAAGCCATAACGGAATCCTATATACAGAATTAACCTTACTTGCTAACTTTTCTATGAGATCACTTGTTAGTACTTACTTACTTACTTAAGGTGGCGCTACAGTCCGGGGTGGACCAGGGCCTCAACCAACAAGCTTCTTCCAGCCGGCTCGGTTTCTAGCTAGCTATCTCCAGTTTCGCACGCCAAGTTGGTTGAGGTCCTCTTCCACTTGCGTGCGCCACCTTTTACGCTGTCCACCTCTACTGCGTTGTCCCACGGGGTTGGATTCAAAGACTTTCCGGGCCGGAGCATTGGTGTCCATTCGCTCTAGATGACCCAGCCATCTCAGTCGTTGGCTTTTCACTTTTGTGGCTAGGTCGGTGTCGCTGTACAGCCCATACAGTTCGTTGTTGTATCTTCTTCTCCATTCCCCATCTATGCAGACGGGACCAAAAATCACCCGGAGAATTTTCCTCTCAAAACAGCCTAACGCGTTCTCATCCACTGTTAGCAGTGTCCATGCCTCTGCACCATACATCAGGACCGGGATGATAAGCATCTTATACAGGGACAGTTTAGTTGCTCGAGAGAGGGCTTTGCTTCTCAATTGCCTTCTTAGCCCAAAGAAACAGCGATTGGCAAGAGTAATTCTTCGTTTGATCTCAGCGCTGGTGTCGTTCGCTGAGTTTATAGCGGATCCTAGGTAGACAAAGTCTCTGACTACCTCAAAATTATAGCTGTCTATAGTGACGTTCTGTCCGAGACGTCGGTGTTGGGTGTCCTTTCTTGTGGACAGCATATATTTTGTTTTGCTTTCATTCACCGTTAGACCCATCTTCTTGGCTTCCTTCTCAATGCTCACAAAAGCACCACTGACATCACGCTTTGTTCGTCCGATTATGTCAATGTCGTCAGCGTAAGCAAGTAATTGGACGGACTTTTGAAAGATTGTGCCTCTGGTGTTGACGTGAGAGTTTTGCACTATTCTTTCAAGAACGATGTTGAAGAAGTCGCATGACAGCGCGTCGCCTTGCCTAAAACCTTTTTTGACATCAAAGGTGTCGGTGAGGTCTTTGCCGACCTTGATGGAGCAGCGTGCATTCTCCATCGTCATCCTACACAAACGGACGAGTTTGGCAGGGATGCCAAAACTAGACATTGCTCTATATAGCTCGTCTCTATAGATGCTGTCATACGCGGCCTTGAAATCGATAAAAAGGTGGTGGGTATCGATTTGGAACTCCTGGGTTTTCTCCAAGATCTGCCGTAGTGCGAATATTTGGTCGATGGTGGACTTCCCTGGCCTAAAGCCACACTGATATGGACCTATCAAGTTGTTGACGAATGGCTTCAGGCGTTCACAAAGTACGGCAGAGAAGATCTTGTAGGCGATATTAAGAAGACTGATGCCTCTGTAGTTGGTGCAGTCCAGAGGATCGCCTTTCTTGAGGATCGGTCAAACAATACTGAGGTTCCATTCATCGGGCATGCTTTCTTCCGACCATATTTTACAGATGAGCTGGTGCATACTCCTAACCAATTCATCGCCAGCCGCTTTGAATAGCTCAGCCGCAAGGCCATCAGCTCCAGCAGCTTTATTGGACTTAAGTTTAGATATGGCTATCCTCACTTCGTCAAGATCGGGTGGACGGAATTGTTGGCCTACGTCGTCCAGGTTGAATGGTGCAATTTGCATGGTAGCGGAATTCGGTTCGTCATCGCCGTTATACAAAATTTACAGATTTCACTCCTTGAGTAACGATGGGGACATTGAAAATGACTTGCTAATGCTAGATAAATCCTTAATCTTTATAATTTATACAATCTTTTTTCTCTTTTAAATTTTATCTTTACCAATTTATACATACATATCAATCAATTTAGTTCATCTTTTTTATGAAGACCAATCCAAACATTATATTGAACTAAGAAAACTAAAAATTTGTTAAACAAACTTTATTCGCACTTCCATCTTTACTTGCGCTTAGTTACACCAAATTGTTTTTTTTTCTTCAGCTTTAAAAATAAGGAAGGATAATTTTTAAGCCGATAATCCAACAAAAATCGGAGCTCTTAATTGCTTAATACATACATTTAATTTTCCCTCCGTTTTATCTTCAACCAAATTTTGATTCTTCCCTAAGCGCAAAATGATGTTAGCATATGTATAACAACTTTTTTTTCCTATTTCGTCCTGTATTCGTTTTTCGTTTTCCAAAATCACGTTTTTTGTAACACTAAATAAAATTATATTTTCCAAAAAACAAATATTTAATGTTGGTAGTTGTTACCTCTCCCCAAAATTTGTCTTCTCTTATTCCCACTGTAGTTTTTTTTATTTTGTTTCATTTTCAAATATACAAAAGAGGTGTTTTCTTTTTGTTATTTTATTGACCCACATAAATTATTTTCCCGCTTGTCTTCTAATCTTATATTTTTCATTTACTTCGTGCGGTACCTTACTTTTTTCTTTTTGATTTAGCTTTGTGGTAGCACCAAACAAAAATTAAAAATTTCTACACCTATTGCTTGTTTATTTCGATCTGTATTTGAATAGATTTTTCCTAACTCGTGTAACTGTTTAATTGTGGTAGGCAAGGCTAACTTATATTTGATTTTCCCTCAAATATATGCCTACAAACGAATTTTCAACGCTGCTGTTTGGTACGTGTCAGAAAAATTCTATTTTTCTTATGCCCTTTGTAGTTTTTTTTTTTAATTTTGGGGTTTATTACGAGTTTTTTCGAAAAAATTCGGCAAG
Organism: Dasysyrphus tricinctus; assembly: GCA_963921185.1. Lineage (NCBI taxonomy): Eukaryota > Metazoa > Arthropoda > Insecta > Diptera > Syrphidae > Dasysyrphus > Dasysyrphus tricinctus. The sequence continues at coordinate 52,549,023 of OY992530.1, read as the reverse complement.
ACAAAAGTCAACCAAAAATTCTTGATGGATTTAAAATTTCTATCAAATAGGAAAATATTTACTAATACAAATTAGCAATAACGATAAATCGACTTTTAGTCTAATCAACCAGTCTGTTTTGAAGAGACTCTTGCAATACGGTCCTTTATTGCATTTTCAAAAAGAGGCTGGTTGTGACCCACACTAGTAACTTCCAATTTGTGGTGCCCCGGAAGCTAGAGGTCCAATGTTATTTTTTTGTATTCAACAATTTTTGGTATAGTTTTTGTATTTTTTTTTTGCATTAAAAAAAAAACAGTTTGTTGAATTACTATACAAAACCTACCGATTGTCAATTATAATCTAGTACATACATATATAGAAGCCCGAAACCAATATGATTATTTGTTCCTAACATATTTTGAGACTAAAAACAATTCAACATTTTTTGGTAAGGTTTTTTGTAGTTTTTTTGCTTAAAAAACTGGTTATGGGATATTTTTACAAATCCTTATTTATAGAAAAAAAATACCCAAAAGCTAATATCATTGTTTGTTCTCAAGATATTTGGGACGAACAAAAATTTTCTACAATTTTGTTAAGTTTCTTGTAGTTTTTTCGATAATAATAATATTTATTTGTTGAATATTTTTACAAATTTTATCAATCATTTATTATAAACTCATTTAAAGAATAAAATTAGCCTGAAGTCAATATCATTGTTTGTTCTCAAAATATTTGAGATGAAAAAATATTTTCCACAATTTTTGGTGAAGTACCTATCTTGTAGTTCTTTTTCACTTAAAAAAAAACTTTTTGTTGAATTTTTTTATAAATCCTATCAATTATCAATTCTAAGCTAGTGTGTGGACTTAAATTAACCCGATGTCATGTCATTATCTGTTCTCAAGATTTTTGAGGCAAAAACCAATTTTTTAATAATTAGTGTGTAGAATTGCTTGCAGTTTTTCGCTTAAAAAAAACTATTAATTCAATATTTTTTAAAATTTTATCAATTTGTATCTATAAACTAGCGTATAAAATAAAATAACCTCGAAGCCAATATCATTGTTTGTTGTCAAGATATTCGAGCCAAACAACTTTTTTCAACAATTTTCATCTACATTTTTTTATTAAAAAAAAAACTATAAGTTGATATACTTCTATATTTTAATCAATTCCTTATTACGTCAATTTGCGTAGAATAAAATTAACCTGAAGTCGATTTGTTCTCGAGATATCTGAGACTAAGGAAATTTGAACTGCTTCTTGAATTTATTGAAAGATCCTTTCTGCTTGTAATGAAACTACTGTGTATACAATAAAATCCATCCGAAGTCGATATCTTAATTCGTCCTTGAGATACGGTGAACAAAAAAAGCGAAGGAACGTACGAACACACACAGACATCTCTCTACAAAAATGGAATCCGATTCTAGGGAGCGAAACGTGAAGATATGTTAAAATTTTTATTTTGACAAATCGGACCATTTACAATAACTTCCAATGGGAAGTTAAAAAATTATAACTTTTTTATGTTTTAGTTTTGTGATTTTATTGACCTATATTTGTATTCCCACTTGTAGGTATTCTTATTTCATATTTTTCATTTTCTTCGTTAATCCATCTAATCATAGCTAAACAAAACACAACAGTAAAATAATAAACAAACAAAAAACCCCCAGCAAATATCCTAACGAACCTACCTGAAAACTAAACATCCCACATGCATTCTATCCTACCTACCTTTCACGCACATCGCATTCTATACTATTAATAAAAAAAATATTTACCGGCAAGCAGCGCAAACAAACCTCCCAACTCCAAGGCATCTTTGCAACTGAAGACAGACTGAACACTGAACACTGAAATGAACAGTCTCTTATAATAAACTACTAGACAGATATCAGGGATGAAATCGTGTTTCAGCAATGTATCAAAATATAAAAGGAAAGTGTATCGAATTGTACTTTTTGATTTGATTTGATAATATTTTGTCCACATTTGCTGTTGTATGAACGTATGTAATATTTCTATATCCAAATAATTAAAAAACAACTTAGCTGTTTATGTTAATTAACATATAAGGTACATACATACTTACATATGCGAAACTTTTATAACAAAACTGTAGGAATTTGTTGCAATACCCTTCGATTTTGCGAGATTTAAATTTTATAAATTTAATGTTTTCGATTTTTAATTGCGAGATTGTTGAAACCGGTATTTTGTAGATGCCATTTTCTCGAACAAACTGTATTAATCATTTTTATTTCTTCTGTTATTTCGATGTCAGCCTCGGTTCACAGTATACATTTTGTGAGGTCAGATGATTTTCTTTTTAATTTACTTTATCTTTTTCGTTGAATGCAAAAGTGGAGTACTTTAGCAAAGTGGAGTGTATCGAAAAAAGTACAATCTTATCGACTTTTGCAACCCTGGCAGAGATAGAAAGAAATCTTAAATGAACTATGGGACTATATTTTTGTGCTCTGTTTATTTGGGCTGTTTGTCCGCACAAAAACTTGCAAATCGACGACGATGAATTTTAGGAATATTGATTAAAGATTTAGTACCACTTTTTAATTAATTGTATTTTCGATTTGTGAAGCTTATATAGAACGTACAGCAACGTATGATATATCAAAATAATTGTCAATTATTCAAGCTGCTAATAAAACAAAAACTAATTGTCTAGGTGCACAGATTAAAGAGTTAGTAGGTGATATGTAAATGAACAGAAATATGTTATTATCTCGGCTTAGGTACGATTAAAAAAAATCAAATTTTACATGTTATATGTGAATCTATATAATCTATCTCCGGTATGAATTTGAGATTTTTAAATGCAACCATTTAAAAGATAAAAAATAATAACTGCGAAAAATCGATCAACAAAAATTATATAAAATATATAAAATATAAAAAATACTAGGTATCAAAATTTCCTGAAACGAAACAATTTGTTATTTATTATCTTTCTTAAACTATACAATTTAGTACAATCAGCCTTAACTCTGATGTGTAGCATTTGTGAGCCATCTTTTTTAGAACTTTGAACTTACAACCAATAATATCTCACTTTGTAGATTTTTTGGAATTGCAAAATATATGTACAAAATTGTTATATTAAACTTAACCATCGATAAACAAAAAAAAATATTACTCTGGCACTTCTCATTTGTTTTCTTTTTTTGTTCGACCATTTCACATAAAACCATATTTTAAAAAAACGTCATATTGCACCTCTACATTATTTTCCTATCATAAACATTTTCAAAAAATTTCCAACGCTTAGATTTAGCTTAAGAAGCACAATGCACTGCTGAGTGCTGACTGCACTAGCTCTTGCATTTTATAATTATAGTAATATGTATAGTTAAAACTTATATTGTTCATTTTAGAAACACCAACCAAAAATTCAACCGTACCCTCCCTATCCGCCTGCAATCATCTTCTATACATATTTGTTCATTCCAAAATGAATGGTAACACCACCAAAAATTGGATCTTATCCCCCATATACGCCAGCGTTCATCTCATATTACCATTGTTCAATTTATTCATTTTAGTAACACCACCAAAAATTCGATCTTATCCGGTTATCCCCCTTACAGTGTTGCCAGAAACACCGATTTATCGTAATTCTCCCGATTTTCAGACCTATTTCCGATACACCGATTTTTGATACAAATATGACACTTTTCCCCGATTTTTAATATTTCTTAGTCTCAGGTTAACCAATCTACCCATTGCAATTTATGTTTCTTGTACTTGTTTGCTCGTTTGCTGAATACGACCAAACTCGTCATGTATGTATGTGTCTCTGTCATGTCATTATCTTCTTCTTATTTTTTATTTGATTTTTTTTTGGGTTTTGGTGCATGCGTTTTTCGTTTTAATAACGAATCGATTTGGTCACTTAACAGAGACTATGACTTTCTAAGGAATGCATAAAGTTCAAGGAATGCAATTGTTTGTACTTAAAAGTATTTGAATGAATTTGTTTGTATGTATGTATATTAAAAATAATTAAAATTAGCACTGTATTAAATTTAATCAAAATAAATATATTTAAAATAATTAAAATCAAGATACTTAAGTGAACTTGAATCTTTCGAGTATTTTTTGTCTTTTGTTCTACGTTTTCCTTTCTAAGATAGCTTGGTACTAAAAGCACAAACAGTCGAATTTCTAAATTTTTTCTAACTCTAGACATTCTTCCAAATCCAAAAAGATATAAGCTTTGTTCACTGTTTTCCTAAAGTTGTCTAACTTGGACAACGGAATTGGTTGCCTAAGATTTGACTAACTTGACATTTAATTTAATTAAATAAATCATATCTCTAACTATTTAAAACTTTGAAGAAATTGTCTTTCTAGTAAATCGTCTAAGAAATCGAATAAATAAGGCTGTAAATGTTTAAGCATAGGGTAAGTCGGTCGAATATGCCAGTGTGGGTAATATGCCACCTTTCAATATATTGCAGTTCTAAGTTGATGTTGGCAACGCTGACATTGCAATTCGCTCAGTTACGCTGAGTTCTCTGGGCACACGGATGCGAAAGTTATTAGGCAGTTTGGTTTGGAAAATATTCATGAAAGTTTAAATTCAAGTGTTTTATTAAATTGAGTGCGATTAAAACCGTTTTTTTTTTAGTGTTTTTTAGTGCGACATACGAAGGTTTCTTCGAAGAAGGTAAGACTAATTTTGTGAACTTAATGTTTGTTTGTATCTAGACTTGATACGTTCCGTTAGTTTTCGTTCAGGGATACTTTTATATTTTTTCACGCTTTGGGGTAAAATGCCACGTTTGTTTTGTACCAACTGGCATTTTACCCACCAAAGTGGCATATTACCCCCTTTGATTTTAATTTCTTTCAGATACGATAAAGATGGACCCAGATGTGACTGGGTGCAATGCTCCAATTGTCACAGGGATGCACGAGGACTGTCTCCAAAATGGAATCTGCCCGATATGTCCCATCGATTTAATGCCATATTAAATGTTTGCTGGCATTTCACCCCTTGAGAAGTGGCATATTACCCTCACGTGTGGGTAAAATGCCACTTTTTAAGGTTTTTAAAACTTCATTTGCAATGAATTAAAAGTATTAAAGTTATGTTTTTATTCCTTTATTTATTAAATAAAACAACAACCTAACTTAACTAAGAAAATCTTTTACTTAACTTGTCATTTACTATTTAATTTCAATTGTTTACTGTTAAGTGTGGCATATTACACCGACTTACCCTATACCACCATACAAGACTATTAAATAAGGGAAGTATTTATTTTTGATTTTGAAGCTTTACTAACAATATTACATTTAATAATTAATTTAAATAAAAATAAAACAAATAAGTAAAACAAATTTGTTTCTTAAAAAATTACTTTTCACCTTCAAACAATTTTTTTCAAAAGAAATTTGATTTTATGTACTTTTAGAATGAACAAAATGTACAAGCTGAACATATTCGGAAAAAAAATAGCAAACACCTTTTTTTATAAAAATCTGAGGTGCATTTGCAACCTGGCATGACTTTAAGGGTTAAAGCTGTTTCTCGGATTTACACCGACTTCTAATGTGGCAATCTCCCGATTTTAGAAAATATTTTCTGGCAACACTGCCCCCTTATACGCCAGCGTTCATCTCATATACACACTTGTTCACTTTATTCATTTTAGTAACACCATAATTTACTCAAAACGACCCTATAAACATTTTCAATGTTAATTTGCAGAAATGATTTTTCCATATCCTCAGCACCGACTGCGTTTCCACCACGATGTTCCCCTGATCGTCCTTGCAGGCTTCGGTTCGGGGTTTGTAACCTTGGGAGGTTCTTTTTACTTTTTGGTAAAACTTCCGAACTTCATTCCTGCAGAGGCATCCCTCTAATTCCTCGATCGCGCGCTTCTCATGCTCTTTCTTTTTCTTTCTGAGAAGCTTGTGTTCCTCTTTCCTCTTCTGCTCGTAGAGCTCGCGAGCAGCTCTGGTCCTTCTATGCAGCGCCGCTTTGTATGCCTGTTGTTTGGCTGCATGTACTTGCCGGCATTCCTCGTCGAACCAGGGGTTTCGCTGTGGTGGTCGTGCGAAGCCCAGCACGTCAGAGGCGGCATCTCTGATGGCTTCCTGGCAGTTTTTCCACTGGTTCTCGATGTTTGCAGTTGGCGGCAAAGGACTAGTTAAGAGGGCGCGAGAGACTCGATCGGAAAAGGACCTGGCGATTTCTTGCGACTGTAGCCGTCCGACGTTGAACTTCCTGACAGTATTTCCCTGTTTTGGCTTTGGTCTGGATATCCGTAGCATTACCTTTGCTACAACGAGGTAGTGGTCCGAGTCAACGTTGGCTCCTCGGAACGTTCGGACATCCTTGGTACTGGAGGAGTGCCTTGCGTCGATCGCAATGTGGTCAATTTGGTTGGCGGTTGATTGACCAGGAATTCGCCATGTCCCCTTATGAATATAGAGATGCGGGAACTGCGTACTAGCTACCACAACGTTTCGCCCCGCAGCAAAGTTGATTAGCCTGAGTCCGTTATCGGAGGTGGTGTCGTGCAGGCTGTATCTTCCGATTGTGCCACCAAAGACGTCTTCTCTTCCTAGTTTGGCATTAAAATCACCCAAGACAATTTTTATGTCATAGCTAGGGCATTGCTCATATGTCTTGTCCAGGAGCTCGTAGAACTCGTCCTTGGTGTCGTCATCTTTCTCCTCTGTGGGGGCATGCGCGCATATCAGGCTGATGTTGGCGAATTTAGCCTTGATGCGAATTGTCGTGAGGCGCTCGTTCACATAATTGAAACTCAAGACCTCTTGCCTCAGTCTGCCTCTAACAACAAATCCACATCCAAAAAGACGCTGCCCTTGTGGTCGGTAACAGTCACCGTAGTATACATCGCAGTCTTTCAGTTTTCTTTTGCCCGGCCCATCCCATCGCACTTCTTGGATGGCGGTGATGTCTGCTTTGTAGCAGTCTAGGGCCTCCGCTAAATGTTCGGCTGCACGTGGTCTATAGAGAGACAGAACATTCCACGTGCCGATCCGAAGTTTGTTGTCCTTATTTCGTTTGCTAGGTTCATCAACAGTAAATCCGTCCGTATCCGAGGCTTGTTGATGCTTCGCAACTAAAAATAGCTTTACGTGGCCGGGAAGTCACCCCGACGGCACGACCCCCAACCTGGAGGACCAGACCCTATATATATAACTCCAAGGGCGGGGAGCCGGATTAACCGCTCCTTATAGGCCTGAGCTCCGAATATGTCGTAGTAGCCCGTATAAGGTGTTCACTAAGTAGTTCAGCCTAACTGGAACTGTAGACACCACCGTTGATTCCATCTTGAGAATTCTTCCGCTGCCGCCTGGATGAAGGAGAAGTGCCTTAGTGGGAACACTCCTCCCCCCTCTCTCGTTTGCTGCCCCCTAAAACCGTCCACAGGGATTGGAACCCCATCTTCAGTTAAAGGTACTAGGCACCCGATGTTCACCGCGGGGAGGTGAGAGTAGGAGTTGATAGACAGAGGTTCGCTTTGAAACAAAGCTTGTGGACGCTTGTGTCCTCTTGAATGCACATGTCTACCCTTTGAACATCAACAACTAACATCACTTGTTAGTTAGTAGGTAAGTTAATTATTGCTTGTGCATGCTCAGCTTATTTAAGCATTGCTTTTGAAAAAAAAGGATTTTTTAAAATTTTTTAATGCAGAATTTAAATATAAGAACTAGGAAAATAAGGTTAAAACAAACGTTTTTAAACTGTAATTAAACTTCGCGTTAGTTTAAAAGTACGTATCACCTTTTTAATTTCAACTTTGTTAAATATCTTTACTTTGCGCAAAAAAGCAACTAGAATATAATACTTCAGCCCTTTTTTTCTTTAATAACGCAGTTAACAAGTTTTAAGGGAAATTTTTCTTGTTAACTATTAAAGCGAAAAGTTTTGTGGTACAAAAATTAACTATCTTGTTAACTCTGCATATTTAGAAACTGCTTGTTAGAAAGTTAGTTCGGTTGTTTAGAGGTAAACGCTTCTTATTCATTCTTAACAATTTTCGTTTTGTGGTACAGAACACAAGAATTCATCAAATTTTTCACTTATTATATATTGTTAAGATGATTGTTAACTTAGGTTTTTGTGGTACAGAAAATATTGTTAATTGTTAAAATTTGCTTGTTGAAGCACACTTGTTGTTTTGTGGTACAGGCCCCTGGTCAGCCAAGAAATTTTTTTTTAAACGTATATCGAAATAACCTTTCTTTTTGGTTAAATTTTATTAAAGTCATATTTTATGCTCCGTTCGTACTTGCCCAGGGGGGGGGGGGGCAATTGCACCCATTGCCCCCCCCCCTTGTATCCGCGCCTGTATCCTGAAGACCAAAAATATCATATTGCACTTCATAAGAAATTTTGGCTGCATTAATTTCACCAACTAAACACTGTTGCACCTTTATTGATGCAATTCATATTTTGCCACTTTGTCACAGGCATGTCCCAGAAAAATGTTCAAATTCAATTCTAGTTTTCATAACTCTTATAGACCAGGAAAAATGGGTTTCGAGGTTGAACAAAATTAATTCATGAAATATTAAAATCGGAATCGACGCAGAATTGTAACCTCTATAACATATCCAAAGTCTCCCGAAATTCCCGCATTGGCCCTTTGTACAGATGCATTTGAAGTAGTGCAGACGGGGAGAATTTGGAGGTCTATCAAACTTAAATATTTGTTTCGGTACTACCAAATCATATGATACATGCTTTAAGGGTAGATTTTAACGCTGAAACTAATGAAACCAAATTCAAAATGTTACAACCTCTCAAAAAAAAGTAATAGTCCTTTTTATGTAATGATGATTTTTTCAGGTACAACAGGTAAAAGATTTCTAAAAACTCTTTGAAAATAACGGTATGTTAATGAAACTTGAAATAAATGTTCCATTTGTGATACGAACCAAGAATCAAGAGAGTCCCTAAAAATATCCCTGGTGAAAGGGTGTGTTTTTTAAGGGGGAGGGGCAAGTGTAGAATGTTTACCATAACACCCACGAAAAAACTTTTACACTAATGAAATTCGCCAGAAATATTAAATTTCTCATGGCAACCAAGAATCAAAATAGTCCAAATAAATATATTTGTCCTGGAGGTTTTTTTTTTATTAAATAAAAGGAAAATCTGAGAGGAAGTTGGAAGATTTGAGCCAAAATTCTGATTTGGTTGTATGCAAAAAGTATGGTATATGATTTAAGGGTATTTTTTAACGCTGAATCAAATAAAAGCAAAACTAAAATGATACAAATTATAAATAAATTGGGTGGCGCAACAGCTCGTGGGCCTAGTGACTTACAACTCACAACCATTCCTGTGTGCGTGTTTGTTGGCAGGAATGGAGGGGACCTATACATTTTTTTGCCGAGTCCGAACGGCTAAATGAGAAGCACTTTTCCATGACATGACAAGTATACTCTTGGAGGATTTGTCAGTTCCTCGAAAGAGGCAGTACCTCGATTAAAACATTTCTGTTTTTAGGTGGCACGGCTGGGAATCGAACCCATACCTTCGGCATGACAGTCCTACGCACTTACCATCAAGCCACGAGGTACTACAACTCATGATACAAGCACCCTTAACAAAGTCCTTAAAACAAAAAAATTAATTTTTAAAATCGAATTATCCGTATAGAATAGGTCAAAATTTATCCATCACAAAAACACTATTAAAACAAAGATATTTGTATGGACTATTTTGATTCTTGGTTGTCATGACAAATTTAATATTTTTGTATATAAGCAAAAAAATGTTGTATATGGAGTCATGAGAGAGTCAAGTACCAAGTACCTACTTACGTATGTAGGTAGATCTATTAATTGTTTGTATACATTAGGGTGGTCCTTATATTGGGTTTTTTTGAAATTCCAACTTGGATAGGCATCAAATTACTCTAAATAGAGAAAACAAATTTTCCTAATTTTTTCAGATTTTTATTTCACCCCCCTGGTCTCCCTTTTTTCACTTCAAGGTACAAAAAATGGAGTTAGGGTTATTTTTATATCACGCGAAAAAAAATCAGAGCTTATAGATTAGATTCAGACGAAAAAAAAATCGTACTGGAGGGGGGGCCTATTTCCCCCTGTTCAGGCGGGAGGTGAAATTTTCTAAAAATTTGACCCAAAAGAGAAAAAAATTATTAAAAAACAATGGGACCACTTACAATGGCATGCTATAGCTTCTTTTAAAGCCATGAATCCAGTCTTTAATATGTTTTTAAAATTAAGCTTTTATTGTTAATAGTTTCTGAAAAAAATAATTTTCAAACGAAAAAAAATATTATTTTTATTTTTACTTTTGAGTTTGAAAATTATTTTTTTCGGAAACTATTAACAATAAAAACTTGATTTAAAAAACATATTAGAGACTGGATTCATGGCTTTAAAAAAAGCTATAGCATGCCATTGTATGTGGTCCCGTTGTTTTTTAATAATTTTTTTCTCTTTTGGGTCAAATTTTTAGAAAATTACCCCTCCCGCCTCAACGGGGGGAAATAGACCCCCCCTCCAGTACGATTTTTTGTTCGTCTGAATCTAATCTATAAGTTCTGATTTTTTTTCGCGTGATATAAGAATAACCCTAACTTCATTGTTTGCACCTTGAAGTGAAAAAAGGGAGACCAGGGGGGTGAAATAAAAATCTGAAAAAATTAGGGAAATTGTTTTTCAGTGTTTTGAATCGAATGAGGGCTATCCAAGACAATGTCCAATTTAAGGACCACCCTAGTATACATATACAAACATGCACCAATCTAATCTTAGGTTCATTTAATTTTAGTTAATTTCTTACTCTCAAATATTATTTTGCTTTGAAACTTTTTGCATAGTCATGCATAGCATACTTTAAATTTGGCATTCATACAACAATTTGTGTGCCCATTGTACATATAAGGAGTGAATATAAAACAAAATATAACCAAATTACCATCTTGACTAACGAAATTTCAATTTTTTCCAGTAAAATGCAATTTTACAAAAGTCAAGAATTTTATTTCTGACATCCCAAAGCTAATAAAGATCCCCAATTCACATAAAAGAAATATTTCCTGCAAGGACATTGGAATCTTATTAAGGTGTATGATTCAATTTTCAAGAATGAAGCAAATCAGAGGGAGAGTATGATTTCTCCTCTGGTACTGTACAAAGATACATCCTGGATCCAGTATTTTCCGTGTAGAAACTGAAACATATTAGATTTTGTATCTTTCTTTTTAACTTCCTTTTCTTTAGCTGGAAGATAGTTTCAGAAATTTTAATCTTATTGCTTGACCTGGACCGACAACGACGAAGACAACGATGTCAAACTCCAGCGTATTTCATATGAAAATTTCAAACTCTTTCCATGTCGTCGTTGTCGTTGTCGTAAGTTAGAGTGCATACCGTTGAGGTGAAAGTAAAAATACCTACTTTGAAGCTATATTGTACAAAAGCACGGCAGTTGATGGGTGGTTACTTTTATCTTTCTTACACTGGATACCCTGAGGGTGAATAAGGTTAAAAACAAATAGAATAGTGAACTTGTTTAATGTTGAAAGTTGATTTTTTCTTGCATTCTCATTGGAACTTTTAAGATTCTTCAAGCGTTACATAACAGAAACAGGACCTAACATTTGATTAAGCCATTCCCCAAAGTACGGTCACGGTCTTAGATAAATAATAAATTGTATCTTGAATTCCTGAAACTAAGTTGAAAGGTATTCTCACATAAATTCACGAACGTTTGATAGAAAGTAATATTTAAAAAAAAGGACTTTATTTTTAGGGAATATTATGAGATTGAAATACACGGTCTCTAAAAGGTGCGTGTACCAAAACCATATCAGTTCATATCCTTGAACAAATTTGTTGACCTTTTTTTTGGGGGATTTGCCATGTAATGATATGTGTGCGGAGTGGCGTATGTTTAAGAAGGCAGTTTTGTATAACTAACCCAATTTGATATTCTGTTTATTTTCAAAAGGACCATTCAAAGGATAAATGGGATCATATAGGAGGATATGATTTTTTTTGCATTTTTCGTTTTAACATAGGTAAACGGATAACATTCATTACCTTTTCTTAAAGTTTTTTTCTTGTGCGTAATATTTATTCAAAGAGACAGGTAAGCGTTCTTCTTGAAATAATTTTACCCCTAGATAAGGAGGAGATAAAAATTCAATTGAAAATAAAAAGAGGGTTAGAATTTATTAGGATGGATTATCCTTTTTTTTTTTTGAAAGGTAGATGAATTTTTTTCAAAGGTTGAATTTGTCACAGAAATCTTTTGATTGCTTTTCTAAAAATTTCAAGGCTCTTGGTTTTGACAATCGAGGTTTATTTTCAGCCTCAAAAATTAAAATATACCAAAGGAAACATTAAACCTGCTATAACATATCCAAAAGTTTTTCAATAAGGTTTTGGTCTGGTGAGTACCGTTTTCGTGAAAGCAATTCCATACATTTTGCTTCTCTTTCAATTTTTTTACTGTACACGCTTGCTCCGCCATCGCCATGTCGATGGGGATTGTCCTACTGAAAAGTCTGGTTTGTGGTACCAAAAATATTTGCAAATTTACGAAAATATTCTTTCCAAGATTTTTTAGAAGTTACTGTAGTAATTTTTGAGGTTTTGAACTCAAATTATGTATATGGAGGACTTGCAATTGTTGAAAATTTGTAGAACGGTAGGGCTTGAAGAACATGCATAGAGAAAAATGAGAAAAATTGAGATTTTCCACTAAGGGGGCATGGAATTTACCAACTTTCTCAGAATTGGTAATAATTACATATAGACAAATTTCGGTTGTCCTAGAATTATAAATTTTGTTACAGCGGTATAGGACTAGAAGTAAATGTACATTTAGTATTTTTGTTTTTTTTTTTTTTAGTTATTATATGTGGATGGAACTAAATCAGCTCCAAATGAAGTAAACAAAATTTTCAAATTTTTTTTTCAGATTTTTATTTCATCCCCTATAGTCGCTGAAGCGGTTTATTAAACTGCCTTTTTGTTTTTGCCTACTAGAAACAGAGAACTGCCAAAAATTACAGACCTTGTAAGATGGAAGTAAACAAGAAAAAAATTCTATATGAGGGGGTTATATTTCCCCTCGCTTGGACAGGAGTTAATGTTAAATTTTTTTCAACATTTTAAGTTATTGAAAACAATTTTGATTACATGGAAAACAAATACAAAATTTTTGGAGAGGTTTTTTAAAAACTAACTTTTTTTATCTCAAATTCCAACAGAAAACAAATTCAAATTCAAATAGAAAACAAATTATGGTATGCAAATCTTAAGTATTTATTTATGAGGACATGAAAATAAAATAGAAAAATAGTAAAACCCTGAAATACAGAATGAAAAATAAAAATAATTTGAAATTTTTTTTTTTAAATAAAAAAATGTTTTTGGAAATTTTGATATACATACAACATTTTTTTAATTTATTTGAAATTTGAATACAAAAATATTAATCTAAATCAGAAGGTTTTATAATACAAATTTTATATACTACTGAAATAAATCAGCCAAGTAGAAGACTTAGCATTAAGGATTGGACTTGTAGAATATTATTGATTCAAAATAGCTTTTCTATAATCTTGTTGGATATAGTTTACAGTGGATTTTCGTTGAAAAATGCATGTAAGTTGAACTGAACTTAATACAAATTGCGTCTGACAAAGCCCTCTCTATGTCACTGATGAGTTCAAGTGAGTAAGCCGAACGAAACGCCAATTTGTAGGACTAAAGGCCATAAAAAGCTATTAATCTAAATCGTTCAACTGATAATTGGAAAATTCAAAATAAAAATTCTGGGAGAGGTATACTTTTAATAGTTGCTTAGTGTATATGTTATATGTATTTATTGTTTTTGGTAGTAGATAGCACTAATTAAAGCATACGAAAAAAGAATTATCGAAATTGTACAGCTGTTTTTGAAAAAAAAATCCTTAACGGTTATCTTAACGTTTGTATGGAAGGTACCTACCGTTATTTTTTCATAAAAGTATTTTTTTTATATTTTATAGAGTGTAAAGAAAAATCTAAGCACCCATTTTCCAAAAAAAAATCGAGCATGTTGATTTAGAAATATTTTAGACCAGGAAAAATAGCACAAATCTTATGGGGAACCTTGAAAAAATTAATTCATGAAATATTAAAATTGGAATCGACGCAAAATTGCAACCTCTATAACATATCCAAAGTCCCCCAAAATCCCCGCATTGGCTTTTTGTGTAGATGCATTTGAAGAGGTGCAGACGGGGAGAATTTGGAGGTCTATCAAACTAAAATATTTGTTTGGGTAAAACCTAATCATATGATACATGCTTTAAGGGTAGTTTTTAACGCTGAATCTAACGAAACCAAATTCAAAATGATACAACCACCCAAGAAAAAAGTTATAGTCCTTTTTATGTAATGATGACTTTTTTTCAGGTACAACAGGTAAAATATTACCGAAAACCCTTTGAAAATAACGGTTTGTTAATGAAACTTGGAATGAATGTTTCATTTGTCGTAGGAACTAAGATTCAAGAGAGTCCCTAAAAATATCCATGGTGAAAGGGTGTTTTTTTTAAGAGGGAGGGGCAACAAAGAATGTTAACCATAACACCCACGTAAAAACTCTTACAGTCATGAAACTCGCCAAAAATATTAAACTCTTCATGGCAACCAAGAATCAAAATAGTCCATACAAATATCTTTGTTCTAATAGTGTTTTTGGTGACTGTTAACTTTTGACTTGTTCTACGGAAAATACGATTTCAAAAATTAATTTTTGCTTGAAAAGGGCCATAACTTTGTTAAGGATGCTTGTATCATTTTAGTTTTGCTTTTATTAGATTCAGCGTTAAAAAATATCCTTAAATCATATACCATACTTTGTGTATATACCTCAATTACACCAAATCGGAGTTTTGGCTCAAATCTTCCAACTTCTTCCCAGATTTTCCCTCTCTTTAATAAAAAACCCCAGAACAAATATATTTATGAGGACTATTTTGATTCATGGTTGCCATGACAAATTATATATTTTTGGCGAATTTCATGAGTGTAAGAGTTTTTTCGTGGGGGTTATGGTTAACATTCTACACTTGCCCCTCCCCCATAAAAAAACACCCTTTCACCATGGATATTTTTAGGGACTCTCTTGATTCTTAGTTCCTATGACAAATGAAACATTCATTCCAAGTTTCATTGACATACCGTTATTTTCAAAGGGTTTTCGGTAATATTTTACCTGTTGTACCTGAACAAAAAGTCATAAATACATAAAAAGGACTATAACTTCTTTTTAGGTGGTTGTATTATTTTGAATTTGGTTTCATTAGATTCAGCGTTAAAAACTTCCCTTAAAGCATGTATCATATGATTAGGTTTTACCCAAACAAATATTTTAGTTTGATAGACCTCCTAATTCTCCCCGTCTGCACCTCTTCAAATGCATCTACACAAAAAGCCAATGCGGGGATTTTGGGGGACTTTGGATATGTTATAGAGGTGGCAATTCTGCATCGATTCCAATTTTAAAATTTCATGAATTAATTTTTTCAACCTCGAGACCTATTTTTCCTGGCCTATTTCATTTTCAAAAAAGAAATTTAGACTTTTTTAAAAAATCCAAAATATTTTTTTTTATTTTGGTATACAATACCTACTATTTAAATTTTTTAGAAGCTCTGTATAGACAAATTATTGAAATCAGTCATACGGTTTTGAAGAACCAATTTTTTTAAATGGTTTTCCACCCATAGATACCTTTACTAAAAGTAATTTATTGATTTTTTTAAGAAAAGTTGTGCAGCCGTTTTTGAGAAAAATTCGGTTATGTAAAATTGCCAAGAAAACATTAGTCCAGTCAACGAAGGATAAACAAATGCAATAAATCATGCTCTCTGGGTTATTATTTTATGTGGTAGGGGTGACCCCCAGGTATAACATACTAAAAGTCCCAAGCCCAGGGCCGCGAGCTTTAGCCAGGAGGGGGGGTTAAAGGTTCCCTTTTGTAATATTTCGAGAATATTTTGAAAACTAAGCGCTTAAGCGGAAAAGTGTACACTACAAAATGAAAGAATAATAAATTTCTTACAAAAAAGGTCTTATTCATATTTTCGGTAGGAGCAAGGTTAAGAAAGATACAGGGAGTAGAGAATTCAAAAATTTGAAAAACAATGTTATTGTCTTACAAAATCAATGGTTTTTGATCAATTAACCTAGAAATAACTGGAAAAGTACGTATATATTACTGATTCATGGTAATTTTAGTGACATCATGAGAGCAAGTTTAAGTGTACAGAAGCTTATTGTATTTCAAATATCCTTATTTATTTTTTTTGATACAGTGTTTATTTTTATATGAGAAATACTGTTTCTTCAAGGGTAAGCAATACACAGAATTGTTCCAAGTTACAGGCCAACTTTATGAAAGCATTTTTGGACATGTCCTAAGAAAATTTTACACTATAAAGTAGTAAGTTGTCTTTTATTATTAAGTGGTGTTGTTAGCCTCGAGTAGAATGCTGAAAACCATATGGTTGTAGGGTTTTCAATTTTTGAGAAAATTGAAAATTATGAAAACTATTTTTTTTTTCGAAAGCACTTAGTAACAACAAACCCAACAAAAATGATTTAAAAAAAGTAGTTTTCATTATTTGCAATTTCCTCAAAAACTGAAAACACTACAACCATATAGTTTTCAGCATTCGGCTCGAAGCTAACAACACCACTTAAAAATAAAAGACAACTTACTACTTTATAGTGTAAAATAAAAAATGGAAAATCATTTAAATTTTTTTTTCAATTTTTTTTATTTATTTTGAGTTTTCAAGCGAATTTTTCATAAACTGTTGATTTTATTTGACTATATGATAAAAGAATCTGTTTTAAGCTTTTAAAAAAGATGAAGCACAATATGGTAAGTATTTCCGTTGTTTTTTAATAGCAATTTTTCTATTTTCAGTTAATGTTTAGGGAATTTGTCCCCCTTATAGAAAGGAGGGGGAAATACACTTCCCCTTCTAAAGAATTTATTTCTTAAGATATGTCCAAAAATACTTTCATAAAGTATTGGCCTGTAACTTGTAAATATTCTGCGTACTTCTTTCCTTTGAAGAAACAGTGTTTCTCATATAAAAATAAACACTAAGTCAAAAAAAATAAATAAGGACATTTTAAACACAACCAGCTTCTGTACAATTCAACTTGCTCTCGTGACGTCACTGAAATTACCATGAATTAATATATACGTACTTTACCGGTTATTTCTGGGTTAATTGCTGTACGACGATAACATTGTTTTTCAATTTTTTGAATTTTCTACTCCCCGCATCTTTCTAAACCTTGCCCCTACCAAAAATATGAAGAAGACCTTTTTTGTAAGAAATTTATTATTCTTTCATTTTGTAGTGTACACTTTTCCGCTTTAACGCTTAGTTTTCAAAATATTCTCGAAAAATAAAAAAGGGGACTTTTAACCCCCCCTCCTGACTAAAGCTCGCGGCCCTGGGCTGGGGACTTTTAGTATGTTATACCTGGGGATCATTCCTACCACATAAAATTATAACCCAGAGAGCATGATTGATTGCATTTAATTTATAATTTTGAGTCTTCGTTGACTGGACTAAATATATGGCAGGTACCATTATTTTTGGTTCTAAAAAAAAAAAGTTTGAAGAAAATCGATCCAGTCGTTAAGGATAGACAGGCAGATAGAAAGACAGAGGGACAGAATTGTGAGACCCATTTTTGTTCGTGTTCCCTATCATCGTAATGACAATTCTGATCAAAATCTTGAGTTCAATTTTGATTACGAATGCGTAACTTGCCATATATTTAGTACCTATGTATATATGGCAAGTAAAAAGAAAAATTTGTGCGTAGACGTAACGACGGCGACGTGTCAGCTGAATAATTAAAGAAAAAAATCCGATACTGTGAATACTTCTGGTCAAACTTCCTGTACAAATAAATTAGATTTCAAAAACGGTCCAACTTACATACTTTCAAACTATATTTTGAAAATCTAGAGATGTCTGAATAAAAAGCAAAAACCCGTTTCCATTAATCATGTCGCGACTCTTTAAAAAAAAAATTCAAATAAACCATTCGAAATTCTGGTTCCAACGTCGAAAGTCCTTTTGATTCATATCAGGTTTTAGGCAAAAAAATTCAAGATGTCCAATATAAGTTTGCATAACTTTGTACATTGCTCTACGATCTGAGAGTGTTTTTCGAGGTGGAACGAAAATCAGCATTTTATTTTTTTATTTTGAAACCGTGTTCATATATGTAATACTGTACATGATTTCAGGGTATTTTTTAATGCCAAATTCAATAAAATCAAAATTAAGAAGATCAAAGCTCAAATACAAAAGTAAATCAACTTTCAAAGCGTAATGTCTGTAACTGATTGTATTTTCTAACTTTAACAAGTAAGACATTACCACTCAAAAACGGCGAAGGGAAATAATTCCACGGGCATCTACTCCACATGAGAGTTCATTCCACCTTTAGTGGGAATCTACCCCACTTTTCAAAGTGAGGTTAATTCTCACCGGGAAAGGGAATTTATTGCATCTTTTAGCGAGAAAAATCTCACTAAAGAGGAGGGGTTTCATGGTAGTAATTCTAAATTTTTCCCTTTCATTGAAAAAAACACCCTTTCACTACAAATATTTGTGTAGTCTCTTTTAATTCTTGTTGCCTATGACAGTTGAAATAATAAGGACCAAGTTTTGTTACTATGCTGTTGGAGTTTGGCAATGTTTTACTTGTTTCACTGTAAATTCAGTCGGCATTAATGAAAAAGACTACATCTTTGTTTTTCAATGGGTGGTATCGGGTTCATTTTATAAAAAAGATTGGACTTTAAAAAGTACCCTTAAATCATGTATCGTATGCTTAGGTTATACCAATATAAATATTTAAATTCGATTAACTTTCATATCCTCCCTCTCCACCACTTTGAAAGTGACTTAAGAAAACCAAAGAAGGTTTTTCAATTTACTTTGTTGCATCAATCCTGCATCGACACCAATATTTAAAATTTATAGTATAGATTGTTTTCTAACTTTTTTCGCCTTTTCAATTACCCTTTCCCATAGCGGCTTTTTTCACCCCTTCATGCAAGGTAAGGTGAGGGAGCTAATAAAAATGTGATACTATGGTTTCCAGGGTGCTGAATCCAACGAGAGTCCTTGCATCATCGACCGACACCGGGTTCTCGATTTATAGGCCAATGTATGAAACATATCGGCAACCCTTCTCTTGTCCTTTTGACAGTGTTGCCACCTTGGCAATATTTCTTAAAAGTAAAGTTTGAATGTCAACTATTAGTATTCACTATTCCAAGAAGTAATAGGAAAACAAATTGTTTAGATTTAATGAATTTGATAGTATTTAATAGGACTCAATAAACAAAACAGTTTAAAAATACAAACATCAAATAAAAATAAAAATAAAAATATATAATCACTTTTGAATAACCCTAAATATCTTTTTACTTTCAATAAAAGTACTAAGAGAAGGGTAAGTTTTGGATTCATAAATTTCATTCCAATCTGTAACTCTCTGTCCATATTTTATAAAAACAGCTTGCTTTATGATCATTACCTTAGTTTATCCAAGACTCTTAAACCTTTCTTTGAAAGTAATTGCAGTTGTTCAGATATCATTTCTATTTTAAGTCATTTTACTCCAAAGAAGGATTTCCAACAAAAGATAATATAAATTTCATTCACCCCCTAATGGAATACAAGCCCTACAGTCATAGTCTTCATTAAGTAGGTTTTATAACAATTATTTTTAATTCCATTTCCGACTTTTATTACCATCAAATTCCACTTAAAATCATTAGTAATAATGATTCTTTTATGTACCTTTTACCAGAGAGGGTGAAAAGTTCTAAAAATATCCCAACACTGTTCGTTCTTATATACAGTATTTTCCTATCTAAACGGATGTCTTTTCAAACAAGAATGTACCTTGAATTATATTTTTTTTAAGGAAAATCTCTTTTATATCAGCAGAAGCATAATGTTAAAAAAATTGAAATTTTTATCTTTAAAAAATAATGTAACTTTGAAAAAAAAAAAAAAGAAAAATCAAAATCCACTTAAATCATATCCAGTTGTGCTGTTCCTCATCATTCACTTTCAATGTCGATTCCAGATGTTGGATTTATTATTATATACGAGAGTGAGGACAAGGAGGCACAAAATATTTTATCACCTATTCTATACACACTTTCGAGTCTATGTGTATAAGGACTACGAGTACAATCTGAGCATAGATTTCGTTCATCTTCTTAAAGTTGATTCTAATTTTAATGACATATGAGCCTTAGGTGCATTGAAATAAAACATGCCTCACGCTTCATGGCCTTCATTACCTTTAATTAAAGTAAAGACCCCTCCTTGCACACCACCCTCGCTCGGCTAGGTGTTTGATGTCATAATGAAAAAAGTTTCTGGCAAAATTACTCTTCCTCTAGGGCAGATGAATATAGTCAAGGAATTTCATCCCTCAAATAGTAGACTGTTCTAGAATGTGTCGGGAAAGAATTTTATGCGGATGGATTTTAGCTGGGGTGAATTTTTTAAGTTAAATAGTTGAACATAATGATAAAAACACTATGCATTAATTAATGATTCTTTAACTTTAACTTTAAAGCAAAAAGACTTGGATTTTTTTTGGAAATTTTGATGGAAGCATTTAAAATTTAAATTTAGTGAATTGAACGCATATTTATGTTACTTTAAGATACTTTGATAAGTTGACTTAAATGTTCAGGCACTTATATTGAAATTTGAAACAAATGTGTTGATATGGGCGGCACACAATCGACCACTGCGGAACCCAGCTTAATGCCTCGATTCTGTCTTTTATCCGCTCGAGAATGATGGTTGCCATAAGTTTTGGGGAAACGAACAACACGGCAATGCCATGCCTGTTGTGGCAATTCTTAAGGTCACATTTCTTTGGCAGCTTATCAATAACCCCATCCTTTCAGTCCTTGGGATAGCTTTCGTTTTCTCAAACAATGTGTATCTAAGGATGTAGAATACTATCCGTTGTTACGTTGTTATCAAGTCCAACTGCCTTGTTGTTATTGAGGAGATTTATTGAAGTTTGGATTTCCGATATTGAAAGGGGTTCGCTGTCAATAACTTTAACGGACTTGCAGATCTTGTTAAGTTGAGGCACTTCAGCACTCTGCTCAGCGGAGTCCTTATTTAGCAGGACAGAAAAGTGATCCTTCAATCTGCGTAGCTGCTCCTTAACTGTTAGATACCAAAAGTGTGCCCTCCACATCCATTACAGGATAATTGATGTTGCTTTTTTTCCCAAAAAATAACTTTGGATATTTGGTACGATTCTCAAATATCTCCTCTTTTTGCAGCGTTTTCCACATTAGGTATCTGCGAGTCCATCTTACCTCACCCTCCTGTTACGCCTCACACAGCGATAGACCATCGTATATGCAAGTCGATACTAGCTTCGCAATTCAAGCATTCTTTGAACATCTCCTTCGGCATTGATTTGCATCTTCAACGATTTGCGAAGCTCGATTTTATCCAAGGTGTCTTGGAATATCCAAGAGTTTTTAACTCATTTGGTTACAGTTTCGGATCCAGCCTCCACAATATCACTTTTTATTTCACCCAACATCTCATCTATTGTTGAATTCCATTCAATGACGAAGCTCTGTCGTTAAGGGTGATGATTACGAAATAGCTATGACATATGTTGGGGTCTTTCTAAGTAAAGGGTGATTTTTTAGCTGGTTTGGTTTTGGCAACACTGGTTTTGACAGCTGACGTGTGTTTAGTACCTTGTGTCACTGTCAAACAGCTTCAGTTTGGTTTGCAATTTAACCATGGATCGTCTTACAAATGAACAACGCTTGCAAATTATTGAATTTTACTATCAAAATTCGTGCTCGGTTCGAAATGTTCATCGCACGCTGCTTCCATTTTATGGTCGGCATTCTCGACCTTCTGAGCAGTCTATTCGGGAGATTGTGACCAAATTTCGCTCCAAATTTACTTTGTTGGACATTAAACCACCAACACGTTTACGTACTGTGCGTAGTGAAGAAAATATTGCGGCCGTATCAGCTAGTGTGACAGAAGACCGCGAAATGTCGATTCGGCGCCGTTCCCAGCAGTTAGGCCTTTGTTACAGCACTACGTGGAAAATTTTGCGGAAGGATTTGGGCGTAAAGCCTTTTAAGATACAGCTGGTGCAAGAACTAAAGCCAGCCGACCTACCGAAACGCGAAACAATGGCGCAATTGCGAGGCGAGTTTGGTGAACAGTTAATTTCACGTTTCGGGCCGGTCAATTGGCCGCCTAGATCGTGCGATTTGACACCATTAGATTATTTTTTGTGGGGATATGTCAAGGCTAATGTCTATAGGGACAAGCCCGCTTCGATTGACGCACTGGAAGCCAACATCCATGCATTCATTCGTGAGATACCGGCCGATATGTGTGAAAGAGTATGCCAAAATTGGACTCAGCGGATGGGCTACCTGAGACGCAGCCGCGGTCAACATTTGCATGAAATTATCTTTAAACATTAAATTGCAAGGTTCAAACTATCGATTCAAATAAATATTTCATTCATTTTTTCGATTTTTTTGTGTTTTTTTTTTTTAAAGTTCTAAACCTCTTTAAAAATCACCCGTTATTTGTATTGAATTTTGAACTCCTTGCTGCATCCTGATGCGCTTGTCTTTGTACGGCTGCGGTGCGTAGCGTGAGACTCCTAAGAACCAAATGGTGAACGCTTCCTACATAGGCATTTCTTATACTTCGGACATCACACATTGACTTCCTCCATCGCTGCTGAATCATGATATTGTCAATTTGGTTTTCAGTTCCAGTTGCGCCCAGATGATTTTGTTGTAACTCTTATGCTTAAGCACAGTCCGAGTCCCACCTAGCACAAGACTGTTTTCGTTTTCAAAGTCGACAGGCAAATCACCATTTTTGTTCTCATCACGCGTTCCACATGGTAGCTGTCTGATCTGAATTGAACATTGAGGTCTCGCATGACGAATATTATATCGGCTCTCGGAACACTCACCTGTAAACCGAGTTAAGATGAGTCTAAAATGCCACTTTGTCTGCCTCTGTCCCTTTATTTGTGGTGGCGTGGACGCAGCGATGAATAATTGTGATATTACGAATTTTCGAACGAAACCTTGCTGTCATCAATCTCGCAAAAATGGGTGCCTAGGAAATAAGACTACGCCTCGCTTCTTCGTTCAACATAATTCCGACACCATGCAATCTGTGGCCACCCTCTTTTTCATTCTTTCCGGACATATCAAGGCAGCAAACTATGGGAAAACAGACGCCTTTTTTAGCAGCCCAATATGGGTTACAGACGCTACTTACTGCTGCTTTTGGTCTTTCAAAATAGGCTCCTCCACCAGCAAAATTTCATGCCGCTAACCACCACCTGCATTTCTTACCCCTTCTAGGGGCTTTAAATCATCCCAAGGACAAGTTTGTGCCCTAACCAGCTCCTTTAGTCTGTGTGCTTATCCCGGCAACCATTCGGTCCCCTCTTGCACGTTCGTGTTATCCACTCTCTACCACGGGGAGGTATGTGCATGAGGATTTTTTTTTCATTGTGCTTAGGGCCAAAGTGGCGTCCTAGCAATCTCCAGCACTTAAAAGAGCATCCATGGTTACTATTTTAGTAAAGATATGAATCTTCATAACAATTCCTTTCCAAGGGCATTTTTTGTCTTGTAGTTATTTGTTCTTATACCTTACTACCTAACATATTACATAAGCTGTTGTCCTTTTTCCTTTGACAGACATGAAATTCTATCCCACTATCATTAAAAATCTATAAATACTTCTCGAAATATAGTGTGTAGGAATTCAAAGAGGACAAATTCAATTGATTTTCAATCTTGCTCGCCCTCCCTGTCTTTGATTATTTGTATGTTTTATAAAATCAGGTTTTGAAGTTATAAAAATAGTATTTGCAATCTTCAAAGTGGTTTTTAGGACATTTTTTTAAGATTTTGTCACAAAATTCAAATACATACGTGCGTACACAGGTTGTTCGACATAACCTTTAGAGATTTATTGAAATTCTTTGCTTCTCTTTGAGCATTTATAATTGTTTTCTGTCAAGTTATGGACAAAGTGATTATATTGTCCAAATGCACGTGTACAACAAAAAAAAATTATGTTGTACGTGTACAAATCTGCCATCATAAGGAAAAAGGGCGTATCACCATTTAATTTGTTTTGAAATAAATTCATTTAAATGATTTTTCTTTTTCCGCCTTCAAATTAAATAATTTTGAAAATTTTTAAGAACGATTTCTGATCTAAAAAAAATATGTCATTCTACTATGCGCAAAAGTTATAGTAATTTTGGTGATACTGACAACTAAGAAAAATGAGCTTGCGACTTTTAAGTACAGAAATATAAGCGACTTGCTTGAAACTTGCAATGAAATTCGTTCCTGATTTTAACCATTTCTAGTTGGAAATATGAGTTTAAAGCTTAACACAAAAAATAATTAACTATTTAATGTTGTCAAATATTTTACTAGCTTAGTTTTTGAATTTCGGCGTTTAGGCCCTTCTTTCTGAGGACGACAGATATGCATTTCTTAAATGACAGAGTGCTGAACAGTGACAAGTGAAGTGTGTGGTGTCCTCATGTGCTTCTTCGTAGCTGCATCCTTTGCAAAAGTCATCGGTACTGATCCCCAGTAGGTTGTGTCCGGTTATAATGCTGACAAAGGAATGAAGATGTTTCTTTTTCATTTGCATAATTTTGTCTGTCCTCTGCTTATTGAAATTTGGCCATAACTTTCTAGTTCTGCCACAAGTTTCGAGCATGTTCCATCTCTCATTGATTTTTTTCGAATTTGATGCTACAGGTTGGTACTTTAATATGTCATTCGGCTTGCCTTGAATCCATCGACGATCCCGTTCTTGCCAGCTCATCAGCTCTTTCGTTTCCCTGTACATCACTATCATTATAACCCAGCAGAGTCTAATGTTAAGCTGCATGCTAAGAACCCTAAGCTTTTGCGACAGCAAGTTGCAAGCTTCGAGAGTATCTTGGTGGTAGAAATAGCTTTTTTGCTGCTTGGCTATCAATAAAGAGGGTGATATTCATAGGCGTAGGAAGGGGGGAGCAGAGGTGGGCAGTGCCCACCTTAAAAAATGAACTGCCCACCTTAGAAAAATCGACAGTTTAACTTTTCAGGATATATACATCCCACCCAAGAAGCAAGATTGAACAACTGTGAATGAATTTTAAGACATCCAAATTTATATTTTTCAACAGTTACAGTTGGTCGTCACATAAAAGCAATTTTTGCCCACCCTAATTTTGTTTGTACATATTTACACATTGCATCACTGTCCGGGAAGCCTCAACTCGGTTTATTAAACCGAGTCAGGCTAAAACCTAGTTGAACCGGTTTAAATGTGTCTCAAACCGAGTTAGCTTGAACCTCAAAGATGAGTAGGCTGTCAGGTTTAAAAATCGAAATCACCCAACGATATAATTATGTAAATTGCCAAAAAATCGCAAGATTTCAAAATTTTCCACTCTATAAATAACCGAAATCAAAAACCTATTAATTTAGGAATAAGAAATCATTTAACGTCTAGATTTAGTACAACGATGGCTCCATCTAGCAAAATATTAAATCATAAAACGAATGTTAAGTTTAAGAAGAAGCTTGAAAAAAAAAATAAAGATTTGAATTCAAAAAATTAAAATCACCAAAAGCTAAAAATATTGCCTTTTTTGTGTACGTTGCCAAATCGATTTTCATGACACCAAATGAAACTTCAAATCGTCTGTTTGGCGATAAGTCGCTACATCTGACAAATTTGGAACATGAACCGAAACGTACTTCGATTTGGTTTGTTTAAAATTTAAGCTAACGGTTCGGTTTCGGTATGTATCAACTCGTTTGTAATCGACTCAGGTTTAGTTTAACGTATTTTTTGCTTTGTATAACGGACAAATCAAACCGAATAATTGGAATTTTATAAAAATCTAAACCGAGTTGCTTCTACCTATCGCCTGCGTTTTATGGGGAACCATATAATGTGGATGAATTAAAAAACCTCAACAAAATCAGAAATTTTAAGTTTTTAACTGTTCCGGAAAAGGTGATTTTAGGGAAATTGGGTGACATTTGGATCAAAATACACTTTTTCTGTGCCAGTACTTACACTCTAAAGACAGTACAGTCCATACCTTTTGAAACATTAAAGAATGATTTTAAAATTTGGTTTGAAATAGAAAAATGTTCACAAAAGTATGAGATTACCTTAAAACCTATACGAGCATCAGAAAGGAGACGTCAGGAAAAACAAATTTACTTTCCAGCAACAGTTGTGGCAAAAACAATGTACTTGATTTGGCATCCGATTTCGAAACCGAAGATTGTTGGAGAGTAAATATTAGAATTTGTACCCAGGTAAATTTTTTAATCAAGATTTCTTTTTGATTTTTTAATACAGCTTTGATTTGTTTTAATGGTCGGGTATTTAAATTCATATTGTAAAGTTTCTTTCCAAAATGCGATCAAAGTTTGAGTGGAAATATTTATTTTTCTTTTCAATAGATGACTCAAAAAACAAGCTCTTTTTTGAAGAAAAATCAAATTGAATAATGTTTATACTCTGAATTTAAATTTGTTAGGCGGTTGAGTAGTTAGACAGTTTCTAAAATTTCTTAATAGTTGGAAATATGCTTTGTTTAGTAAAATAAAATGCAAAGTTCGACAAATATTAAAACACCCATGCCATTGTCCAAGTAAGACAACTTTAGGACTAGGGTGAACAAAGTTTTTAATGAACTATTTGGAGTAGGACAGCTATCAAAATTTATAAATACGACTGTATAACTCTTTTTTCGACTAAGGTGATGGATAACATATATGTCAACTACAAAAGGTAGTTTGAAAATATTTTAGTGGCCCATTCATTGGTCGCCTTCGTCAAATTATATATGAGTATACTGCAGACAAACTTTATCAATAATTTTAAAGATGTTTTAAAATGAATTCAATAGTCCTGAGTGCCGAAGTCTAGATTATAATTATGAAAAACTATGTTCGAATAAAAGAACTATGAAATAAACCTTGATAATTAAAAAAAAACATAAGTGGATATTTTCAAATGTATACACAAACTGCAACAGGCCGCATTACCGCTTTCGGTTAGTTGCGCCAAAAAAAATCGTTGAAAACTAATTTTATACCACGTTTTCATTAGACCAAATGAGGTAATTTCGTTGAAAATTTCCAAATTCGATACGAAATCACTTCATTTCCCATACAAATTCACATTTCGAAATGAGATAATTTCAACCAAATTTGCCCGAAATTAGGTTGGAAATTAAATCAAAACCTAACGAACACACCCAATTGGCCACAGTTTGAAGAGGTCCGAAAAGGTTCTGTATGAAAATGTCAAAACTCAATGGAAGTAGAAAGAGAAAAACCAACAACCAAAAGCGATTAACAACCAGTTAAAATGAAAAATGAGCTGTCAAACGAAATTACCAAATTACAGATGAAAATACTTTTTCGGTGATTTACGAAATTACCTCATTTCGGCGCTAATGAAAACGTAGTAGGTATCACCCAAAACTATTCATTTTGAATATAGATGCATCGTAAGACTTTGTTGCAGAGTTGAGTTTGGTTTGGTAGCAGTTGCTTTACTATTGACGTCGTTGTCGGCTTCAATTAATTGCTCAAGGCAAATAGATACATAGTTATTGAGGAATCACTTGCACCGAATTTTTTTTAATGATTAGGTTTGGTTTGGACTGGTTGCCCACCTTAGAAAAAATTCCTTCCTACGCCAATGGTGATATTAGCTCGTGATATCGCCATCATTGATATTTGAGTAGCTGCTTTGGTTATTACCAATGTCTCAACTTGGAAGTTACTGCAAAAGTCCGTAAGTCTGAAGGAGCTGGCTAGTCCCAGAGTTTCCGAGAAAACTCCTTCAGTGTTCATCTTAGAACCATTAGTGAAGACAGTTGTCGTAGTTGGAAGGGTTGGTTGTTTTCCTACTTCTCTCTTTCAGGGAAAGAGGAAGTAAAGGGTCTGTTGAAGTTCAAATGAGGAGTTGTGTAGTCTGTGCAAACATTAACTCCTACTCCACATATCTCTGAAGAATTTAAGTATTGCCCGTTGTGCTTTGTTTCCAGCAGTAAGTCTGGCCTAGCCTCAAGGCTACTGATATGCAGCTGATTCTTGCACGAATAGATCTAGGTGTCTCAGGTTGAGTATAGCTTCCAGTTCTGCTGTGGGGGTGGTTTTCAACGCCCGTGATATCTACGCATGATAATCTTTGAACTTTTGTCAAAGCTGTCAGGTTTGTTGCTTTCTCAGTCACATTCCACCAAATTAGATTACCGTAGGTTAGTATCGGTCTAACTATTATTATTATTATTATTATTATTTATTCACATCTACGATTATACATCTACAGATCTTGATATGCTTAAAACTATATTATACAATACATATACAAGGGATTTTAAAAGACTTAAGGCTATTTTTAATTCTGATTTGAAAACTTCACGAGGCATAGTTAAATCGAAATTATCATCATATATAAAGTTAAATATTTTACTACAACTTGATATTGGATCACGTGAACCATAGGAGGTACTATGAGGAGGTTCCCATAAAAACGGTCTAGATCTAAGCGACCTCTGAGGCGCATAAATATTTAAATGAAACAATAAATTCCCACAGTCAATGGTAGAACAAAAAATGTCACGAATGAACATGACGCTGTACATTTTACGTCTAGTTTCTAAAGATTGTAAACCTAACAATAAACATTTCGAGACATATGAATGACGTTCATTACGATCATTACCAAAAAACCGACGAAGAGCGAAGTGCAAAAAAATTTTTTGAACTTTTTCAATTCTATTGATGCTTTAAGAAGTAAAAGGGTTCCATACAATGCAACAATATTCCAACATTGGTCGAACCAGGGAACAATACAAAGCCTTAAGAGTGTACGGATCCTTATACTCCAGGGAATTTCTCTTTAAAAAGCCAAGCGTTGAGCTAGCTCTCGATACTAGCCAGTTTATATGAAGCTCAAAAGACAGTTTACCGTCAAAAATCATACCTAGGTCATTAAACTCATTAACCACAAATAGAGACTTATTTGAGAAGGTGTATGAAGGGATTATATGAAAAAGAGTTCTATTGAAAAGCATACATGCACACTTATCTATGTTGAGCTGTAGATCATTTAAAGAGCACCATTTTGAAAAATTATCTAAATCATTTTGAAAAAGAAAACAGTCTTGCAGATTGGATACCACGGCATAGAACTTAATATCATCTGCGAACATTAAGCAATGACAAAATCTAAGAATATTAGGTAAGTCATTGACAAGGAGTAGGAAAAGGATAGGGCCCAAATGACTTCCCTCAGGAACACCTGAGCTTACCACTATCACTTTTGAAAAAATTTCACCAATAGACACAAGCTGCTTTCGCCCATACAGGTATGATTTTAACCACTTAAGGATGCAACCAAAAAAACCAAGGGAATTAAGTTTTTTAAGTAAAACAGCAAAGTTGACTCTACTAAATGCCTTTACAAAATCAGTGTAAACTACATGAACCTGTTTATGCTGTTCAAGAGAGTTAATACAAAAGTTAGTGAATTCTACTAAATAAGTGCAAGTTGATCTGCCCTTCAAGAAACCATGCTGGCAACCAGTAATCCTACAGCTAATTTCCTTTGTGAGTCTATCGTTCACAAGTTTATCTAAGATCTTAGGTATAACTGAAAGCTTTGAAATTGGTCTGTAGTTTGAGATATTGGGTCGTATGCTAAAAGATGAGCAAGATCTCTGAGTCCGAGTTAACGAGCTTGAACTCACATGTGAGATCGATCGAGCAGAGCCGAACTCGGACTCGATTTTATATGCAAAAAAATGAGTTCGCTCTGAACAGCTCTAACTCGATGAATATGAGATCGATCTCAAAGCTCTTCGTCTTTAATAGTTGTGACTGTTGTTGTGCAGTGCGTAGAAGAAGAAAAAACATACATTTCTCTGAACGCGGAAACGAAAAATTGGTGTTTAAAATTCAGTTGGATTATGTTCGTAAGCTTTTGCGAGTACTAGGGGTTTAAGCAATGAAATGTAACATGTATGTTTATAAAAACCGATTTTGTGTATACACACAAACGGAAAAAAATAATGAAAAAGTGGTCAGTATGAAATTGCGATAATCAAAAAAATGAAGAAAACAAAATTTAAATACAAACTTTTAAGTGTATTTTGACATGAAACAGAAAACAACCTACTGCTTAATTTTTCTAGTTTTTACTTTTGTTTGCAAATAATTTTTTTGTGCAAGGCAAATATTTTCTATTTTTTATTTTCTTAAAGGTTTGAATTTCTTTTGAATTTAAATTTTTGAGTCAATTGAATGTATAAGTCATGTAACATGTTTTTTCAGCTTCACTTAACTTTATTTTGTGTTGGTGTACAATTTTCTTTTGCCTGAGATATCTGGCTTAAACTGATGGCCTTTTCGATTGGCAATCCGGAACAGCGATTCGATACGTGTGAACGCTTCTCATTTTGATTCTGAAATCAAATTCAGAACAATTTTCTGTTCTTTTCAGAACAAGAACTGTCATTCTGTCCCCAATCGAAAAGGCCATGAAAGGAGATACCTTAGTCTTTGGTCACTAATATTTAAGCAAATAGTGACAAAATACAGAATTAAAGGGCGGTTCTAAAAACTAGAATATTCTAAAGGAATCTTAGAGGATTTTATGGATTTTCTTTCGCTGTTTAGAAAATCGGAAAAAAAACAACTTTTGTGATTGTCTCTTGGTTATTTGTTTACCTCTTTGCAAATATGTATCGAATTATTACCTGAAGGTGTTGCAGATTTTCATATTAATATACATTAAATATTCCTTTAAGTTTTGATGTTAATTTATTGAACGGGTTTCCAATTTATTTTTACTCTTATTTTCTAACGGTAAAATGTGAAAACATAATCCTATACAATTTCAAAATGTTTTTTTTAGAATAGCTACGTAGGAGGCACTCATTCGAGTTTGAGTTTTGTATGTTGTCATTATTTGCTGAAATATTAGTGATCAAATATAAAAAAAACCAAGGAATAGAAAATTTGAGCAATAACGGTAACTACATACTTTAAAAAAATATTTGCCAACAATCCTCTGTACAGGAAACATGAAACCGCAAAATGATTTTTCTTTCATCGCAATACGGCCACCTACAACCAAAATACAGCTCTTCAAAAATCACTAAACAAAATTGAAAAATATCTTGTTCCCTTTTTTTGACAAGAGTAGGTAGATGCATAACATTCGAATTTCCAATCTCCAATTTTTATAAACTTAATTTGTAACAAAATTAAGCTGAAATTCTGGTATCTTGACGGTTGTATATGAGCTGAGTAAGAGAAAACCCATGCTCAATAATTTGTGAGATCGATCTCACGGAATCAACTGTTTTCTCACCTTTTTGCATAGCATACCGAGTTCTATCTCATAAGAGCTTTCAAAATGAGATCGAACTCATCACTGTGAGATTGAACTCACCACGTGAGATCTAACTCGGTCAGTAACTTTTTTTTTGCATACGAAGCTAAGAAAGTTCTCAAAAAAGTGAGAAAACAGCTTGAACTCATCTTTTTGCATATGACCCATTATCTTACTTATCATTTTTAAAGACAGGGTTAATACAGGAAATTTTCCACTCTTCGAGAAATATTCCACTTGAAAGTGACTTGTTAAACAAAATTTGTAGTGGAGTACAAAGAGACAAAGCGCAAGTTTTTAAGACATTAGGATAAAACCCCAAAATATCTGGTTTAACTGAAAGTTTTAAGCAAACCAGGGAATTAAGGACTTCATCAAAATTGAACTGAATCATGCTGCAATTTGTTATGGAATTCAATGAGCTAAAGTAATCATCATTTAGAGCAGAGGCACTTGATGAATTGTAGATACCTTGAAAATATTCCGCGAACATATCCACGATTATTTTTGGATCAGAAGACACCCGATCACCGAATTTCATTGTTGTTGGAAAGCCGATACTGCTGCGTTTGGAGTTTACAAACTTCCAGAATAACTTTGGGTTATTTTTCATATTAAGTTCTAAAGATTGAATATGCGAAGTATATAAAAATTTCGAAAGAAACATAAATTCTTTACGCAATCTACTAAAAACAGCATAGCTTTCCAAGGACTGTGTCTTTTTGTATTTCTTATGAGCCTTAGTTTTTGCGTTTTTTAAATTAACGAGGCGAAAATTATACCAAGGAGGATGGGAATTTACACGTTTGCGTACAAGTGGAACATATTCATTCAGTTTACATTTAAAAATTAACGAAAATTTATGAAAAATTTCACTTACCGACATCTCCTGAAGTTCAGTGACCCAATTTACATTATTAAAAGCTAAGTTCAAATTATTCAAATTGGTTGCATTAAATTTATAATATTGATTGTTTGCATTTATGTACGAATTAATATTTCTGAAATTGTAATGTTTTACTCTAAAGCCAATAGCATTGTGGTGAACTGAATTATTTAGAAAAGGAGAACAATTCTCTAAGATTACATTGTACATCCACCTGATAATATTAATGTTTTGTCCCCAGGAATATCCTGTTGCAGGAATAGAATGCGACCATAATTTCCGTTGAGACTCCAGTTCAGTTTCTTATCTAGTATCATACCAAGGTATCTGGCCTGATCCGAGATATTGAGTGCTGTCCCTTCGATTGGTGGTACTCTAAGCATTAGTACTTTTCTTCTGTTAAAGAAAATATCTCATTCTGTTTTCAATGGATTGAACATAAGACCACAGTTCTTTGTCCAAATGTTGATCTTTGACAAAGCATACACCATTTTTTCACTAATAGTGGATGGGAATTTACTGCATAGGCTACACTATACTTAAATTTTACAGGAATTGTGTGCATAACTAGTACCCAAAGAAGTGAAGAGAGCTGCAGTATTCCTATGGATGTGGATACTTTTAAACGTGATTCTCCAAGTTCTGTGTTTATATGCCTGTTTTTTAATATGCACACCACACAGTCAAAATACGGTTGGATGCGCTCCGATATCAGCTCAGTGTGTAATACCAGCGCTGAGATCAAGCGAAGAATTACTCTTTTCGATCGCTATTTCTTTGGAATAAGAAGGCAATCGAGAAGCAAGGCCCTCTCTCGAGCAACTAAAGTGTCTCTCCATTAGACGCTTATCATCCCGGTCCTGATGTATGGTTCAGAGGCATGTACAGGGAAACTATTAGCAGTGAGAATGCTTTAGGTTGTTTTGAGAGGAAAATTCTTCGGGTGATTTTTGGTCTCATCTGCATAGATGTGGAGTGGAGAAGAACAACAAAATTCATTTTTCTTCAAAATGTTGAGTTTGAAACAAGTTTTTGCCAAAACAGGCTTTTGTTTTTCTAACCGCCGAGATATAACCAATGTCGTTGAGGGTGCTTCTTGCAGTTTATCGGCTAACGGGCTTATTTATTGCTAAAGAAGCATGATTTGGTGTTAAACACTCGTTCCTTCTCATTTCTAGTATCCTGCGAGGGCTTTCCGCATCCGTCAAAAATTGTTTGCGGCCTTTGACTTGGGCTTAAGGAACAATAACTCGCCTTTTCTGGACTTTTATGACCACCAATTGGATTATTTTAAGCTTCTTAGCTATCATTTGTGTCGAGAAGCCACTCTTTATAATGACTGCAATACTGTCCTCAATCTGTTTTAAAGAGCAATGAAATTTTTATAATTATTTATTTCATTTATTAATATATGCTGGTGAAAGTTCTAACCATATGCAATTAAACATATCTCAAACTACAAAAGATAAAGGAGGTCATAAACAAACCAAAAACTTGCAAATCTAACAGTAAATTTCGATATTTTTGCTGATTAACGCTTGGTGCAAAATTGAGTACATGCGACTTATTATTGTTTTATTTGTTTTTTTCTTAGAACTTGCTCCTTTCCGTTATGTATTATATACCGTTTCGTTGAGAATTGAACATAAAATACAGGACAACAAAAATTTTTCAATTTGCTTTATTATTTCTGTTCTTATGCATCAATAAGTGCGCGAGTTACAAACATGTACTCATTTTTGCTCCCTACTGTATCTCAAAAACGGCTCCAACGATTTTGATAAAAAAAAAATCAGTGTATTATTGTAGATATGATGTACCTTTTAGTAAGAAAAAAAATCACCAAAAACATTTATTAACGGTACCTGTAACGGTTTTTTTGATTTTTGGTTTTCTCATTAACTGATCCGATTTCAATTAAATTTTTTGCACAAAAGCTTTGTTAGAATATAAATAATACTGCAAAAAAATTTTGGATTTTACAAAAAAAGATTCAATTTTTTTTTTTGAAAATTCAATATTTCAAAAATGGGTTCATGAATTATTTTGAAATTTCAGTTTTAAATGTATATTAATATATATTCAAAATTGGCATGCCAAATTCTTTTTTGAAAAATGTTACAAACATTTTATATATAAAAATTTAATTTTTAAGAAAACGGCTCCAACGATTTAAAATTTTTTTTACATACATATATTCATATTTTTTCAAGTAATCAAATGGCATACTTTTTTTGAGCTCTTAGTTATTTATCAGACTGTTTATACAATATTAAAAGAACGATTTAAATGCTTTTTATACTTTTTCTACAATTACTTGAATATTTTTCAAAGTTCTTAAGTCCCATACAACTTGAACATAAGAGCAAGTACGTGCGATCCAGTCGTGCATTTTATTTCTTGTCTTCTTCCAACCTACATGCTATGAATTTTTGGACAGAATCAGCTAGTATATGCAAAAAAAAAAAACAAAATAAAGGGGATGAAAATAAAAATCTGAG
This sequence comes from Dasysyrphus tricinctus, assembly GCA_963921185.1. Taxonomy (NCBI): domain Eukaryota; kingdom Metazoa; phylum Arthropoda; class Insecta; order Diptera; family Syrphidae; genus Dasysyrphus; species Dasysyrphus tricinctus. The sequence continues at coordinate 52,514,044 of OY992530.1, read as the reverse complement.
AAAATTAGAGATTTTTTTTTCTTCCAAGACTTCTTTTTCTTAACGACCATAATACATACATAGTTAGCGTTTTATTTTTTGTAAGGAAATTGTTTTTTTTTTGTATGAAACGATATCAATTTTTCGTTTGTGAAAGATTTTTATTTTGTGAAATTCTGAAATTGTATATTGTTTTTTGAACATTTAACCATTGTAGGTAGTGACTTTTTGGAAAAAAAAAATGGAGTACAAACGTTACAACTGTACACTGAGAAAACTGAACTATGAGTTATTTAAAAGGATGCATGTTTGATTACATGTTTAGCTAATACAAATAGAATTCGGTTTAAACCTAATTATAATCTGTTTAACTACGAAAATACAATTATTTTTAAGTAAAGTGTGTTTAAGTCAAAACCATTCATGTTTGAATATTTCCATAGGCGTAGGAAGGGGTGAGCAGAAGTGGGCGGTGCCCACCTTAAAAAATGAACTGCCCACCTTAGAAAAATCGGCAGTTAAACTTTTCTGGTTCTACATCCCAAGAAGCAAGATTGAACAACTTACTGTGAATGAAATTTCAGACACCAAGTTTAAATATTGCCTACAGTTACAGTTGGTCGTCACATAAAAGCAATTTTTGCCCACTCTAATTTTGTTTGTATTTACACATTGCATCACTGTCCGAGAAGCATCAACTCGGTTTATTAATCCGATGCAAGCACAAACCTAATTGTACCGGTTTAAATTTGTCTCAAACCAAGTTACCTTGAACCTTGAAGATGAGTAGTTTGTCAGGTTTAAAAAGCGGAATCACCAAGCGTAAGGTATATGTTAATCGTCAAAAAATCGCAAAATTTCAAAATTTTCCTTTCTATAAAGAACCAAATTAAAAAAAAATATTAAAATTAATTTAGGAATAAGAAAGAAATCGTTTTTCAGTTTTGGGGTGCGTTCAGATTTAATGCTGAGGTAGCTCCATCTAGCAAAATATTACATCATAAAAAAGCTTGAAAAAAATATAAAGACTTGAATTCAAAAAATTAAAATCACCAAAAGCTAAAACTATTGCCTGTTTTGTGAACATATCGCCAAATCGATTTTCTTGAAACCAAATGAAATTTCAAATCGTCTGTTTTGCGATAAATCGCTACATCTGACAAATTTGGAACATGAACCGAAACGTAATTCGATTTGGTTTGTTTAAAATTAAAGCTTACGGTTCACTTTGGTATGTATCAACTCGTTTGTCATCGATTCAGGGTTATGCTACATTTCCACCTAACGCTAATCTGATATTTAATAAAATTAACCTCAAATCTCCTTCAAATCTTTGAGATTTACCATACAAATTTATTTCGTAAATCTTGAAGATTATAAATTAATCTTGTTAAATCTTCCTAGGACAAATAGTTTTACAAATCGAACTAACCTATTCTTACATGGCGCTGAACGATTCATTCGAGACTCGCATTCGGTTCTTCATTGTTTGACACGAATCAAACATTCTGTCTCATTCGCACTTCATAAGAAAAATTGAAACGCCATTTGCATTTTTGAAGATGCTGTCAAATTTAATCTTTTTTAAATCTTTTTGTGCGGTGGAAACACCAAAAAGATTAATTTAATCTAATCTCAGATAAACCTTTGGTGGAAACATAGCATTAACGTATTATTTGCTCTGTAACAGACAAATCAAACCGAATAATTGGAATTTTATAAAAATCTAAGCCGAGTTGCTTCTACCTATCGCCTGCGTTTTATGGAGAGCAATATAATGTGGATTAATTAAAAAACCTCAACAAAATCAGAAGTTTTTAGTTTTTACTGTTCCGGAAAAAGACGATTTAAGGGAAATTGGGTGACATTTGGATCAAAATACACTTTTTTCTGTGCCAGTACTTACACTCTAGTACAGTCCATACCTTTGAAACATTAAGGAATGATTTTAAAATTTGGTTTGAAATAGAAAAAAATTCACAAAAGTAAGAGATTTCCTTAAAACCTACGAGCATCAAAAAGGAGACGTCAGGAAAAACAAATTTACTTTCCAACAACAGTTGTGGCAAAAGCAATACAATTGGAGAATAAATATTATAATTTGTACCCGGTAGAATTTTTAATCAAGATTTTTTTTTTTTTTTTAATGCATCTTTGATTTGTTTTTAATGGTCTAGTATTTAAATTCATACTTTGAAGTTTCTTTTCAAAATGCAATCAAAGTTTTAGTGGAAAAATTTATTTTTCTTTTCAAAAAATGACTCAAAAAACAAGCTCTTTTTTAAAGAAAAATCAAATTGAATACCTAATGTGTATACTCTGAATTTAAATTTGTTAGACGGTTGAGTAGTTACACAGTTCTTAATAATTGGAAATATGCTTTGTTTAATTAAATAAAATGCAAAGTTTGACAAATATGCCGTTGTCCAAGTAAAATAACTTAAGGACAAGGGTTAACAAAAGTTTTTAAAAACTTTTTGGAGTAGGACAGCTATCAAATTTTATAAATACGACCGTTTAACTTTTTTTCGACTAAGGCGATGGATAACATATCGTCGACTTATGGCGTTTTTCTTTTTTGGCTCTGAGGTAAGCTCTGAGCAGAGGCTGAGCGATCAGAGCAGAGCTCCGAGCAGATTATGATCAGATTCCTCAGATTTAATTATGAAACACACTTGAGCACTGAACTGTCATTTCATGTGTTTTTGGTAAATTTCGTGAAATTTCTTGCAAATTTTTTACAATTGACGGGCGACTGTCCGAGGACTTTCCAGGTTATCCATTTTAAATTATGTATCACTAAAAAAATAAGTGAAGTTGGCTTCGCTCAGCGTTTCGCTCGGTCTTTTAATCCTGAGCTAATTGAGCAAGCTCTGAGCTAGCTCTGATGGAAAAAAGAAACACGCTTTTTATGCTCTGATATGTCTGAGCTAAAAAAGAAATATAGAATTTTTGTTTGACAGTTCCGTGATCTGCTCAGAATTAAAAAAGAAAAACGCCATTAGAGTGAAAAGCGGCTAAATCCACATTTTTTTTTATTATAGACCACTTCAAAAATTGCTAAAAAATACAAAAATCTATCAAATCTTTTCAATTTTACTGAATTTCGCAATAAAGTGTGTTGAAAAATACTTAATATAATTTTAGTTTAATTCAAATAATGCGAACACTTTTTTTTGAATAATTTATTGTAAAAAATGAAAAATAGGAGTTAGCTGATTTTCACTCTAAGCCGACGATATATGTCAACTTCAAAATGAGATTTGAAAATACATATTCTATGGGCCCATTAATTATGGCCTTTGTCAAATTATATATGAGTACTGCAGACAAATTTTATCAATAACTTTAAAGATGTTTTAAAATGAATTCAATAGCACTGAGTGCAGAAGTCTAGATTATGAAAAAATATGTTCGAATTAAAGAACTATGAAATAAACCTTGATAACACTGGTCTGCAAAAACCAACTTTTTTTTTCGCCTTCAAGTAATTCTTTGAAATTATGACAGATTTGATTTTTTTGAATCTAAATCTGGTTTCAGAAAAATTCTATCACGTCCAGTTTTTTTTAAATTGATTTTTGAAAAATATGATTGATTTGTAAGAAAGAGCCCTCTTAGACTTGGTTGACCTGGTAAAAACAAAAAACTATTGTGTCTATTCTGCTCAAATTCGGAGTACTTACTCCACATAATATTAGCTTTTACATGAAACCAGATTTGCCATCATCCATCATTGTTCACCCATATTTTAAACCGTTATTTAAAAAAAACCACAGAAATTTCGAAATTTCGTAGTTTTTATGATTTACGCTGTAAGAAACATATTTTTTTGTGAAATAATAGAATTTCCCTATATTTGATATTCATAAACTCAAGTATATTAAATAAATTTTAATCAAAGGCTTTTAAAAAAGAAACAAAAAAGCGTTTTAAAATCCCAAACACTTTTTTCCCATTAGTATATTTCACTGAGTGCTCTGTATAAAAAACTGGTAAAATATTTTAAAATATAAAAAAAAACACACCGATTCTACCAAATTACACCTTAAAAAAGTAGTTTTAAAAAATGAAATAAGCTCAAAAATCCAAATAAACAATTTACTATAACTTTTTTTCTTAAAACATATTATTTTGTAGATTTTTTTCTTTTCATTTTTCCACTGTCTGACGAAAAATTGACCAGCAAAAATCTGCCAGCATTGCTTCTGACCATTTCCCGTTATATCTTCGTTCTATGTGCATCATGTCTTGATGAAACATTTCACCATGTTTATCTGAAACTACACCAAGGCTTACCGGGGGAAAAATCTAAGTGGGAGTCCAAAAAATGAATTTTCAGTGACATGTTGCACTTAAGAGCTTTATAACAGCTAAGTTGTTTTTGTATTAGCTCCTTGAAATTACAATATCTTTGGGAAGAAAACGAATTTTAAAAAGATTTAAAATAATTTAGAAAGATGAAATATAGTTCTTTCAAGTCCTGTTATTAGTTTTTGAAAAAACTTTCTATCGGTGAAGAAATTCGACGTCAAAAGTACCCACAAAACGGGTTTTTGACATGTTTAAATTGGAATATCTCAAAAACGTGACGTGCTAGTGTAATTTTGACTTCGGATTCGGATTTAGCACGCCAAAATCCTATAGAAAAGTATATTTTGGCTTAAAGGCGATTTTCGTTGCAGACCAGTGTAATTAAAAAAAAAAAACATATATGGATATTTTCAAATGTTTATATAAACTGCAACGGGCCACATTACCGCTTCCGCTTAGTTGCGCCAGTTTTGAAAGAATTTTATCGGCAGTGCGGCGAATAAAAACTTTGTTGAAAACTAATTTTACCCAAAACCATTCATTTTAAACGTAGATACATCGTAAGGCCTGGTTCACACGAGATTGTACCGCACGATTTTTTGCAGTATTAATCCGTGCGAATGAGCAGTGGCGCATATATTTTGCATAGAGCCTTTCACACGACGTTTGTACGGCAAGAAAACGTACTCAGCTAAGTACGTTTATCGAATACTCAACGGACTTATCAAACAAAACGAATGAATTGCGACGTATCGTCTTCCAGTGGCGTATAGTTTTATATAGTCTCGTTCACACGGTTAAAATCCGCGTTGGGTATTTGTTCGTTGGCATCTAATGAGCTTCAGTGGAGAGAAAAGCCAATGTACATAAAAAAAATTAATCGACCGATATGGTTGAATTAAAAAAATTATAACTCCGGTGATACTCATTGGATCTTGCAGGTTAAGGTCTTAAAATAAAGAAGAGAAATGAGGCAATAAATATGCGTTTTTAGTTTTTCAAAATTATAAAAATTTTCATCAACATTTGAATTTAGAATAAAATAAATGGAATTGAATTGGGCTTTATTCACCCCTTTAGTATGAAAATTTTTGCCCCTCCTCAATGATTTTTTTACACAATATAGTCCGTTATGTCAGCTTTCTTTAAAGACCTAAAACTTGAAGATCCAATCAGTAGAATGGGAGCTATAATTTTTTAAAGCCATCCATATCAAATTTTAATAAAAAAAATTTCATGTAAATAACGGGATCTTCTCGCTGGTGGATGGTCGTGGAAAATGGTCCAAGCAGGTAATTTCAATGCAATTGTTTTGATTTTTCGATCAATTTAAAATCAAGATTGTGTCGCTTATATACCACGTAGGATAATGAATGATGTCTCAAAATAACCGTAATTTTATTTAAATGTTATATTTAAAACAACAAGAAAATTCATCAATGCACTAAACAGATATGACTACATATGTGAAAGTGCTCAAATAATGCCGTTATCTCAGTCTGACGGTACTTTAGGACTCTTATTTTTTTAAATTTATATTTAAATCAATATTTTCTATCATCCGTCCAAATTTCAGCTTTCTATCCCTTTCCCTTAAAAAGATAAAAATAAAATACTTCACAAATTCAAACTTTTCCATTCATTTTCATTATACTGCAGCTATTCGAGTTTTAAACGAATATCGTGTGAACACCCGATTTTTGTTCGGTAAAAACCGAATGCGATAAAAAACGTGCGGTACAATCTCGTGTGAACCAGGCCTAAGACATTGTTGCAAAGTTGAGTTTGGTAGCACTTTTAACGTTTGTTAATTTGCTTTATTGTAGACGTCGTTATCGGCTTCATTCATTAAATCTCTTTTGAACAAATTCGGGAATTAATTAAATGCTCAAGCACCAATAAAAACATAGTTTTTGCGGAATCACTTGCACCGAAAAAATGTTTAATGATTAGGTTTGGTTTGGATTGGTTGCCCACCTTAGAAAAAATTCCTTCCTACGCCAATGAATATTTCATCACAACCTTCAAACAACTTTTGTATATGATTCAAACTAGTTTGACTTTGATTTTTGAAAGGCCTGTTAAATTATTTTTCTCATGTGAAAGTATTTAACATAAAATGAACATGAGCAGGTTTGTGTTAAATATGAAAGTGTTAACAAGAAAAATAATTGAACAGAAATCTTAAATTTAAGCTCAAATCAATTTGAATTGAACTCAAACGAAGAAAGAACATAACTGTATTTGTTTCATAATTGTTGGCGTTTTAATTAGTCTGGAAAGCCATTACAAACTAGTCGGTTGCGCAGATCTCTTGTTTGAAGAAGATGATACCTCAAGAATAAATCTTTAAAGGTGGATTTTGGTAAGTTATAACATTTTTAAAGATATTGACATGACAACTAAACCATGTTTTCTCATTTTTATATCCAGAAAAGGAAGGATTGTCTTTTAAACAAATGTGGAATGGAACAACTTAACATGATGTTTTTATAGATCTGTATTGGGGATTCTTTTATAATCAAACCAAACATTTACGAAAAGTAAGTATAACATCAAAAGCTAATTCTATAAGACATCGATTTTATTTTATTTCAAAATTACCTAACTATCAATTTATTCATTCAATTAACAAGTTATTTTTTCATTATAACATTATATTATCACAAATAATTTTCTTTCATTTAATTTCCTTATGTAAATAATTGCATTGTATAAATACCATTTTTAACTTTCATAGCTCTTTGTGTGAACTAGTATAAAAATAATTATTTGGCACCACTAACTGCGTGAAGTCCGAATACCGAGTAGCTTTTAACTAACATGCACATACGCATTCGGAATCAAAACAGCTGTTAAAGCTTTTATGTTGAAAAAGCTCTTTTCGATTTGTATAAAAGACAGAACACGATGCCAGCAAATCACTTTCATTTGGTATTTCGTCAAGCGAAGGTTTCTTAGCGTTACCGTCCTTGAAAAAATATTAAATTAAAGGTTTGAGATTAATTAATTATTTTGCCAACTCTCAGCGTTTAGCTTATTTTCTTTTACTGCGGTTCACGAACCGCATAATTTAAAATTTGTTCAACGCAGTTCATGGTTGCCACCATTAGTATTTTTTACTCTTTAAAGAACATTTAATTGAAATATTCTTGTATTCTGTTTTTAAATTGCAATTCAAAATAAAATTTGTTTGCTATTATTTATTTAAAATAAAACCGAACTCTTTTTATTTTCCACTCTTGCTGCTATTTTATTTTTGGTTGTTTTGTTCTCCTTCTTTGGTTCTCTGCTTGCACCACGTTTACTGCGGTCTTTGGACAGCATAAGCGCAACAAAGAGAAAACCAAAGCTTAGCTCATTGAATTTTGCTCACGAGTGTTGTTGTTTATTTATACCTTTGTTCGCCTGCTTGTTCATCGTTTACTGCGGTCTCAGGACAGCATAAGCGCGGCAAAGAGGTAAACAAAGCTGCATTGTCGTTGATTGAGAAGAGAGAGTGAGATTACTGCCGTTGCTGAAGAGAAGTGCTGCTACAATCAGTGTAGCCATACCCACTAATACAAAAAGAACCAGGAATAAGACCTACTCCTACAATTCTTCTTTAACTTTTAGAAAAAAAGTTTACTTATTTCAAATATTTGTACTCCACAAATTTGACTTCAACAATCAACTAAATGTTATTTATTATAAATTATTTAATTTTTAAGTATTGTTTATGTATTTATGTATGCATAGTTCTAATCCAAATCTAAATTAAATACATTTTTAATCCTATGGAATTTCTACACAATTTGTAATGGAAAATGAAACATCACCAGAAATAAATTATTGTAAAAAGTAAACTGAAACTTAATGTGTTTTTTCTTCACATGTTCAATTAAAGAATTTTAAATTTTCATAGATTTTTTTTTAATTTTCTTGTGTGACCTGGTCAGATTTATTGAGTACTGTCTGATAAAATTAGTTTGGGTAAGTATATTTGCATCTCTGCATACTGGTATAATTGAACAAAAATATCTTTGATTCAAACACGGTAATGTATAAAATAAAATAATATGATTCTATTTGAAACAACATTAAATGAAGTTAATTGAAACAAAGAGAAATATGTTCATCTCAAATAGAAAGCAAAGTTAATTTAAACAGAAACAGGTTTAAATCTTGTCAACAATGAATAAATACGTTTCTGTTAAATTTAAATAGAAATAGGTTCCATGCCAAATCGTATGTGTTTGAGTTTGATTTAAACATGAATATATTCAATATTTTTCTCAGTGTAGCAAGGCCAAGGTGGTAACGCTGAACACTATATATCGCTTATGTATATTAAAGTAAAATTTATATCTTCACCTATTTTGTTTCCTTTCAACTTATCAATCGAATTAATCTATATAAAGTTAACTGTACAGTCGAAATTTATTTATATATTAAATGCATACATTCCTCCAAAAAGCTCGAACTCAGTTTATGTCGAACTGTCTAAAGCTCTAGATTTTATTATTGACTTGTCTTGCTCCAACAGCAACATTTTACTTCTTGGAGATTTTAATCTACCATCTATAGAGTGGGTGCTTTCTGAAGATGAATGTTTTCAGGAAGCATCTTTAACTTCTTCACAGGCTGAGCTTCAGCTTTTGGATAGAATTATTGCAACTGACTTACAGCAAGTAAGCTGTATTAAAAATTCAAAAAATCGAATTCTCGATTTAGTTTTTTCATCCGACGCTATTAGTACTCTTGTTCTAGAATCTAGTTCTGGAATCACTAATATAGATAGTTATCATCCTCCTTTGGATATAATTCTTGACTTGAGCAGTCATATTATGGAAAATAGAAATGCTTATGACCGCTCTTTTACTTTTGACTTCAAAAAGGCAAACTTTCAGTTGCTCTCAGAAGAGTTGGCTAGATCTGGTATTGATAGTATATCAGTATCTAGTAATATTGACGAAGCAGTTACTAGTTTTAACACCATACTTAATAATTGCATAAATAAAACTATCCCTTTAAAAATATTAAAAAATGCGAGCTCTTGCCCCTCATGGTATACGAGAGAGTTAAGGTCACTCCGGAATAGAAGAAATAGAGCATGGAAAATATATTTAAAAACTCTTTCCTCCGTTGACCACAACTTTTACATTGCCCTTTTCGAAGAATTTAAGTCTCTTTCCAAGTCTCTATACACTAATCATGTATACGAAATGGGAAGATCTCTTAAAGAAGACCCAAAGGCATTTTGGAAGTTTGTAAATTCGAAGAAAAACTCAGATGGTTACCCCGCAAATTTCATTTATGAAAATTGTGTGTTAAAAGAAACTATTGATATTTGCAACGCCTTTGCGAAAAATTTTCGTAACTCTTTTGTAAACACGCCTCTCGATATTGATGAAGAATATTTCCGAAATTTACATTCCTATGCACAAACGAATTGCACCAATTTCGCTGTGCAACAGAGTACTGTTTTAGAACTTCTGTCATCGTTAAATGATGATTACTCATCTGGACCAGATGGAATTCCTCCAATATTATTGAAAAAGTGTAGACATATTCTGGTTGAGCCTCTACAATTCTTGTTTGAATTTTCTATTAAATCAGGGAAATTTCCTTGTTTATGGAAAACCTCATTCCTAACTCCAATTTTTAAAAAGGGTGATAAGACTGATATTTCGAGAATATAAAGATAAAACACTTGTATTTTTGTTCCACGATTTATAAAACTTTTTATTTTAATAATTTGGCCGACGCGTTTCGTCTGGTTAGGACATCCTCAGGGCACTGATTATACATTTTAAAAACAAACTTGTGCAAAGCTCAATGGTTAATGAGAATGAAGTGTAGTAATTTAATTTTTATAAAGAAAATTAAAGATTGAAAAAAACAAAAATTAACAACATGAAATTTATAAATTAAACAACATTATTTGTTAAAAGAAAAATAAATAAATTATTTTAAAAGTGGACTATTGTTACATAGGTCTATTTGGCAATTTAAAATATTAAGCGTCTTGTGTCTATTTATTTCTAAAATCTCGTACTTATCAAGTACGCGTCCGGAAGGTAAAGAGTGTAGAAGTTCTATATCGTCTATAGAACAAACATGTCCAGAGTCTTTGAGGTGCTGTGAAAGGCCTGAAGTTGGATCCGAGAGCATGGAACCCCTTTGATGTTCAAAAAAGCGCGTCTGTAAGGTCCTAGCTGTTTTACCAATATATACACCGTCGCATCCTTTGCATGATATTTTATATACGCCACTTTTTTTAATATCGTCAATTTTGCGTTTAATTTTGTTATTGCATAGGGTTTTTTGAAGGGTGTGATCACTAAAAAAGGCCGGTTTTATTTTAGCTACCGAAAGAAACGGTATCAACTTTTCTGATACGGTAGGGACATAAGGGATTTTACGCCAATTTGTATCTCCTGTTTCTTTGGTTATAGGGAATGTGGACTGAATTGCATACCGGTGAGATTTCTGACGAAGAATATTAAAAACCACTTGTTTTTTGTATCCATTTTGTGTTGCAATGTGAAGGATAGTACAAAGTTCCTTGCAGTAATTCTTTTTATTAAGTGGCACTTTTAATAACCTGTCCACCATAGAGTGGAAAGCTGCAATTTTTGTGCTCCAAGTATGGGCCGAAGACATTGGAATAATCATATCAGTGCTTGATTCTTTTCTAAAAATGTTGAATTCCAATTTACATCCTACAACAGATATAGTCAAATCCAAAAAGTTTAGCTCATTGGGCCCATATTCAATTGTGAACTGAATTTTATCATCAATTTTATTTAAGATCTCATTTTAGAATATGATGAGGCTCCGATGTTTCGAATTATAGGCCTATATCCAAACTGTCATGTATACCAAAGCTCTTTGAACAAGTTATATGTGAGACTTTAGCATTCCATACCAAGAATTTAATATGCAATCAACAGCATGGGTTTGTGAGAAGAAAATCAACAGTAACAAACCTACTTACATTCTTGCATAAATGTTCTAATGCGTTGGAATATGGCAGTGAAGTGGATTGCATATACACTGATTTCTCTAAAGCGTTCGACCAACTAAGCCACAACATTATTATCTTCAAACTAAAAGCTTTTGGTTTTCCAACTTTTTTTATCACATGGATAAAATCATATCTTGAAAATAGGTCGTATCTAGTAAAATTTAGAAACTGCCTTTCAAATTCATTCGTTGCTCACTCCGGTGTGCCCCAGGGAAGTCATCTTGGTCCATTTCTATTTATCCTGGCTATAAATGATGTTGTTTCATGTATACGCTCTAGTGACATTCTTATATTTGCCGATGATATGAAGATATTTAAGTCAATAAAAGCTGACACTGACCACGTTCTCCTGCAAGCCGATATTGACAGTTTCAATATTTGGTGTGGTAAGAATGGTTTTTCTCTTAACCCTGTTAAATGCCAAACAATTACCTTTTCCAGGAAGCGACTTGCAAGTGCTTTTGATTATTCCATTTCGCAGCAAAAACTCTGTCGAGTCTTTAGTTTCAAGGACTTGGGTGTTAACTTTAGCTCAAATTTAGAATTCACTGAACACATTAATTACATTGTTAATAAAGCAAGCTCTATGCTTGGATTTATAAAACGTTGGGCTAAGGAATTTAGTGATCCTTATGTTACCCTTTCTTTATACAATTGTTATGTACGACCTCATCTAGAGTATGCCTCGCAAATATGGTCTCTCTTTTATGAAATTCATAAAAATCGTATTGAATCAATACAGCATAAATTCATTCGCTTTGCTCTAAAGGGTCTTCCTTGGGATGATCCGTACAACCTTCCACCATATGACCATCGGATCCAGCTACTGCAGGTCCAAAACTCCAAACCTTATATCAAAGGCCTGTTAATAATGATTTACTATTTCTTCACCAAATAAATGGCCAAATTGATGCTCCTGAATTGTTAGCCTGTATTGGCATAAATTACCGAGGAGGATCTCACCACCTGCGAAGATTTGAACTTTTACACGTTAATTTCCATAGAACTAACTACGGTATACATGAGCCTCTTAACCGTATGTGCATGATTTTTAATTTAAACGGCTCCTCTGTTGATTTTAACATAAGTAAGATGGCATTAAAGAAAGTATTTCGAACCAGTGCTCCACGGTCGTGATTGTTTTTACTTCTTGAAACTATGACTTAAATATTTTGTATATCGTTTAATTATGTATGTATATAGATTTTTGTTTAATTTTGTTTATTTATTAGTATACTATTATGCATGTGTTAGATTGCCTTTTTTACTAACCACTAACACATGCACTTATGATGAGCCTCTGATTGTAGGTTGCAGCTTGCTCTAAGCTCACTACAACAAAGAATCTGAAGTGTAAAAAAAAAAAAAAAAAAAAAAAAAAAAAAAAAAGTTTGTATTACAAAAAATAACAGGGAATCTTACCTACGCAAACTCTCTACTTTATGAAATGCATGCAATTTATTGTGACTTGAGTGTTTTAATTTTATTTTCAAACAATAAGCTCATATTTGTCTCTTAAAGCTTATTTTGGGAATTCCACCTATTCTCATTAAAAAAAATTGTCGATACCGATACCATTTCCAAACAAGTTCCTATTCATCATTTTTTTTCTTTACAAAAACTCTAAATTAAGAAAAACTGATGGTGAAATGAACCTGCCAGATGCCATAAGATACAATGCAAATCTATTCATACATTTACCTCATTATATCTTGGAGCACATGAATCAAGATGTTGGATAAAACAGGGCTTCCTCCATTTTCCCCAAAAATTCCTCGCATGACTTGGCAGAAGAATAACTACTAATAAGTGCTTGAGAACGTAATTCCCTGACGTGATTCAATTAGGGCAGAAAAGAAAGTTTTACTCATCAACTGTGCTGCCAAGTGAAGCAATCTTCCAAGGATTCCCGCAGCATTCTGTTACGAAATAGTTTTCTCTATATTCTCTATGCTGTGATGCTCCTTTATGCTGCTCAGCATGTTTTATATTGAGGATAATGTTTAATGTCTTTCTGATTGTCAGGAATTAAGCCAGGCTATGTGGGGGTGCCATGCTGTACATAGCTGTAGGTCATCTTCTGCATCCTCTATAGTCGAAGGGAGTCATCCGCATTGTGGCCTGTCTACCGTGCTGGTGTCGGAAAATTGGGAAGAGGAATAACAGACTAAAAGACAGCAGAGTTCAACCTCTGGAGTTACATTCTTCTTTTTTTTTTTGTGTAGATTATAGCTACAAGAGAAAGTAGGTAGGTTCAAATTTTATTTTACGGTGTAAGGTGTTCTATATAAAACACAGACTCTCCATGGAACAGGAACCACAATTATTTCTTTTCTCGAGTTCACATTCTTCGTATAAGTGATGTTGCTGGCTTAGCTGCTGGTTAGGTCCTAATTCCTGTCTTGCCTGGAAGGGTTTTTGGTTTCTGTTTTATCGCATAACCATTACCAGCGGCACGCGAGCCAAATAGTGCTTATAAAGTCGTGAATATCCTCTTGTTGGGAATTTCGCTGCTATATACATACTTCTCCTGCTGGTGGTCTGCTTTATTCACTTGAAAATTGCAGATAATACCTACAGTATGGCGTGTACTAGGGTTTTGTGTATTCGCCTTCGTGGTACATACTGCTGGGTCAGTTAATTTTTAGTTTTTTTTCGTCGAAATTTTCATTTTTATTTTCCCTCGTTCACGTTTTTTTTTAAATAATAATATTCATACATGTAACTACATATAACATATGAATATATATACTCCTACATACATATTGTGTAGATACACACTTTGGAAGAAAAGTCTTTTGTGGTGTTTGAGTGATGGACGTAAGAATTTCAATTTAAAGCAGCAGCTTCCTTTCGTTTAAACTTGTTTAGGAATGTTCTTAGTAAAAGTTAATCACAACATTTTTTAATAGAAAGAGGAAATTCATTGAAAATTCTTTAAATATTTAATACTTCTCTTCTCTTTACTCTTTATTCCTTTCAATAATTGTGGTGTTCAAAAAATCATGTAATGAAAAATACAATTTTTTTTAATTAAATTAATTTTAATTTAATTTTTTTCTTTTTTAATTGTATTTACATATTTAAAACTAAATTAAATTTAAGAGAACAAAATTTCTTTCAGCACCAATAAATCGTCAATTGATCATACATACTTAAAAATAACTAAAAATATTAATATTTTCGATTTTTATAAATAACTAAAATTGCTGTTAGTTTTTATGGCGATGGCGCTAAAGCCGCATCCACATTATGTCGAATTGTGTAGATCAACATCGTTGATCAACAGTGTTGAGTAAGTGTAGACGTGTTGATCGACAACGCAAATCAACATTTGTTGACCCGAACGTAACCCGATTCAAATGGATAGCAATCGACAAATTTGTTCAACAAATTTCATTTTATTAAAAACATTTGTATGGTTTTAATTGTATGTTCATAATTTATTGGTTTTGTACGTTATTAATCACATTTTTACTAGATGAAAAATGCAATATTTATTGTAAATAAGTATTTAATGTTAATAATATCGTTTCAACTTTATTGTTCACAAGAAAAAATAAAAAAAAAGTTGGGCATCACCAGGATTCGAACCCTGAACCCTTCGGTTGGATCCTGATGCATCGATCGGAAAATTCCAAACCACACAATTGTTTGCTACGAAAGTTTTTCACGTACACACTAGCTTGTTGATCGACAATGTTAACCAACAATGTTGATCGGCATAGTGTGGACCGTCCTTAACAGCCCAAGATGAACTATGGCCTCAGCCAAAAGCCTTTCCAGCCAGCTCTATCCCTAGCAAGCCACCTCCAGTAACGCAGAGTAAGTTGGTTCAGGTCATTTTCTACTTATGTGCGCCACCTGTTGGGGAGTCTTCCTCTGCTTCGAACACTATCAGGACTGGATTCAAAGATTCGTCGGGCTGCTGGTGCGTTGCCATCTTAGCTGCTGTATTTTCAGCTTTTTGACCAAATCGACGTCACTGTATAGCCCGTAAGGATCATCGTTGACTCTTCTTCTTCGGGCTCCTTCAAATACACAAAGGACCAAAAATCATTCGAAAAATCTTCCTCTTAAATCAGCCATGAAAATTTTCATCCGATTCTTTCAGGGTCCATTCCTCTGCCCCATACAGCAGGACAGGTATGATCGAGTACTTATAGGTACAAAGTTTCCTTAGTTCTATGAGAAAGGGCCCTACTGCTTAAATGCTTTTTAAGCCCAAAGAAAAAATTAGCGAGATAAATTCTTAGTTTGATCTCTGCACTGATTCCAAGTAGAAAAAGTTCCATACAACTTCGAGGATATTTCTATCCATCGTGACGTTTTGCCTGAGTCGATGATGTTGCCATATTGCTTTCGCGTTGATAATATATTTTTCATCTTGTCTTCATTGACAGCCAATCATATTTTCACTGCCTTCGATTCAATACTGGAAAATGCACCAACCACAGCTCGTTAAGCTCTGCCAATAATGTCTATGTCATCTGCATATACAACTAGCTGAACGGATTTTTAATAAGTTCTACCAGTGGTGTTGACTTGCGATTTGAATACAATTGCTTGAAGAACTATGTTAAATAGGTTAACACGTCGCCATGCTTTAGACCTTTCTCAACATCAAACGGCTCAGTGGTGCTCTTGCCGACTTTGACGGTGCAGTGAAATTTTTCCATCGGCATCCTATACAAGTGAGCTTGGCAGGAATACCGAGATAAGACACGGCTCTGTTTAGTTCGTTCCTATCGACGCTTCCGAAAACCACACAGATGGATGACAAATGGTTTTATTCGATCATAGAGTATAGCCAACAAGATTTTGTACGCGACGCTTAGAAGACTTATTCCTCTGTAGTGGGAACAGGTGAGAGCATCTCCTTTTTTGTGGATGGGACACACTTGGCAAAGGTACCATCAATTCGACATACTTTCATTCGACCAAATTGTAAAGATGAGTTGGTACACACAAGTCATCTCCCGCTGCTTTGAATAGTTCGGCGAGGAGCCTGTCTGCACCAGCAGCCTTGTACGATTTTAGTTTGGAAATCGTTAGCTGCATTTCATAAAGGCCGGGTGGACGAAAATGTTGGCCATAATCATCCAAGGTGAATGGAATGTTTTGCCTAGGAGCGGAACGTTGGCTATCTTCGCTGTTTCTAGAAAAGTGTTCCTTCCAGATCCGTAGCACTGACTTCGCATCTAGTTCCCGTTCTCATTTTGAACAGCTTCCGTTCTGGCCTTGGAGCCTTGGGTAGATCGTTTCACCCGGTGGTAGAACCTATGAAAATCACACCTGCCAGTACAATCCTTAATAGACTCGACTTCCCTCGTCGTCTATCGCGATGTGATCAATTTGGTTGATGGGTTTTTGATCACAAGTCCCTTTTTGTATATAAGGGTGTGGGAAACGAGTGCTAGCTGTGATGACATTTCGTGCCGACGAGAAGTCCCCCATCCTATGTTCGTTATCGGAAATTTCGTCCTGTTGGCCGTGTCCTCCAATTATTGAATCCGACTGTCGAGTTCCTAATGTGGCGTTGAAGTCTCCCAGAATAATCTAGATGTCGTGCATATCTACATGTTCACGAGGAGATCGTAGTAGGCACTGGATTTCCCTGGGTGGACCACATCAACACCTTAGATATAGATCACCATTTCACCTGCTGTACATAAATTTCAAAAAGGGGTCAAAAGAGAATTTTTGCTTTGCGCAGGTGCGGCATCCCGGATAGATTGATTGTTATTATTAAGGCTGCATATGGATATGATGGATCCAGAGGTGTTTGAAATCCAAAGAGGGGTTCGACGGGGTTGTATACTGTCACCAATACTGTTTCTGTTGGTGATAAGTGATGTGCTGCATACAGCTGTGCCGACTGCAAATAGAGGAATTCAGTGGAATCTGCAATCATACCTCAAACATCTAGACTACTTTCTCATAGGATCTCCATCAAATGACAACAATGTTGGAGAGAGAAGCGGAAACCGTTGGGATTAACATCAATACCATCACAAAAAAAGGATCAGCCATGGAACTTCCTCATCGTCCCAAGTAGATATTTCTGGACTACCAGTAGAGATGGTAGAGAATTTTCAATATCTTGGGAGTATTGCCTCTACATGATGGCGGGACCGAACTAGATATAATCAGCTGCATCCAAAGTAACGGAGACGACAATCGGAAGCTTGGAGCAAGGTTTTTCTTGTTAAGAAATTAATATTTTTTTTATAAAACTTAGTGGTTTTTAAAAATTCATCACAAAGTACACGACACAGAAGTTTCACCAAAAAATAATGAAATTTAGTAAGTTTTTACAAAAAAATAGATGGTAACGGAGAAGACACGTACGATTCAGAGATTTCCGACCATTGCCTTGAAGTTTAAAATTCTGGGCCGTCCATTAAGATATGAAGTTGATTTTTTTTGCACACTTTCATAAACCAACATTTATCAAAAACCATCCTTAGTTTAATGCCAAGTTTCATTTTATTATCAGAACTAAATATGAACGATGGTAACGGAGAAGACAGCTAATGGTAACGGAGAAGACATGTACGATTAAAGATTTCTTTTTTGTTTAGTTATATTGTAATTCGTATTTTTAAATTATTCTCCTCAATAATAAAAGTGATTCAGGCAATTGAAAAATGTGTATAAAATTTCAATGAAATCGGTTACCGTTAACACGTGCTAGCGAGCACTTGAAATTTTTCATTCAAAATACATGGGGTTTTCACAGTTTTTACTCAAAATATCAGCAAAATTGTAAAAGCAGATGGAAAATCTTTAAACTTGGCACATACATAAATTAACTACCGAAAGGAGTATCAAAACAAATATTTTCAATAGTTTTGTATAATATTAACCCCATCAAAAAATTTAATTAAAAATAGTTGTTTTTGTGCATTTGTTACTATTTTAAAATGGAGTAACTTTTATTAACAAAAATAAATAAATAAATTGGTATACTCCTTATGGTATTTAGTATATGTGCTAAGTTTAAAGTTTTTAAATCAACGTTTACACTTACTGGCACTTTGAGTAAAAGACTGTGAAAACACCATGAACTTTATATGAAAAACTTCAAGTGCTCGCTAGCACGTGTAAGCGTGAAATTTGGATGAGAAACTGCAATTTTGTCTTCTCCGTTACCCTGTTTTAGACAGTAAGACATGATTTAAAAATATATAAAAAATCCACCATATACCTTTTTCAAGTCTTGCTTTGTATGCGGAATAATTTTAGAAACACTAATATAGTTCACCATTTATACCAACTTTTGTCATTTTTTGGTAACGGAAAAGACATGAAATGTTCAGTCATTTTGAGGCGTTATACTATTTTTAAAGCACTCCTCTCAAGAAAATAGTCCCGAATTTAAGTAGTGTTTTGAAAACAGTTATAAAAACCTAACTCCACATCGCCATTTGTATCACAATTTATAGAGAACTGATAGCGGCAAAAATGCCGAAAAATGCCCAGGTACGAAAAATGAAGTATGAGCTTTTTTGATCAATTGCCTATTTTACAACAACCAGTGTATATATTAATCCATCCGATTATCATATACCAACAATTTTTTGTATTTACCTTACAACAGCTTCTCTGTTTAATCAATTGCAACAGCAACAGCTTTTCTGTATGCTTTAAATTCAAATCTTATTCAAATCTAATTCAAATAATTTTCCCACAATAGTCAGCAGTTTTTTGAATTCATGCTCTGCGCATACCTGACAGAAATGTATTATGTTTCTTTTTATATTTTTGTATCATACTATTTTTCCATATTTTAGGTATTTGTAAAGGAGAATGGGCATTTTTGGGCTTTAGCGGCCATTACTGAAATTAGTGTCAAATGAAAGGTATGCTACTCAGGAACAACTTTCACTATGGACGTTACATTGCATTTCATTTAGAAAAGAAGATATTTCAATGTTTATATAATGCAATTACATTGATCAATATTGCATAGTGATTATATTTTTAGTGGGTGTAATGCTTTATTCTAACTTTATAACATCTATTGACACTGTATTAGTGTGTTTAACGGGGTTTCAGAATATCCCAAGGACACATTACTTATTCAATCACAATTTCAAAATGTTTGAAAACTTGACCAGTGAACCCACCATATTTTAATCAGTAATCATTAAATACCAAATTTCTGTCATGATTTGGAATTGTTTCGATATTACTCTACTTAAGATATTTGATATTAAACTTCATGAACTTAAAACTTGGCATATATTTTTGATCTCAATACTTTTTTTGGCTGACTTTTTACGCACAGGTTTCTTGTACATATAAGAACTTGGCTCTTTTTTTAACATTAATGTTTTTGTTGTGATACATTTCTCCCGAAATGAGTTACTCACAAAAAAGGAGAATTTTCATTTTTCGGGTGAAACTCACAATAAGCGAAAAGTGAAATGTCATTTTTCCGGGTGGAATTTTTCTTCGCGTGAAACTCATTGTAGCAGATTCTTAAAAAACGCCAGACGACCTGACCTCCTAAGAAGGAGTGGCATGCTTTCTGCTGATGAACTGCGTGAAGGAACCCGCCTTCTCTTGGTATACACTCAACGGATGGCCTTTCCAGAAGAATACAAAGCTTTAAAAGGCAATGTAAGTACAATTGCTCAATCAAGCTTAGCAACATTAGCGCCCTATTTTGATAAAAAATACAACTTAATTCGAGTGGGTGGGAGATTAGCAAATTCTGTGCTTCTGCCGGATGCCAAAAATCAAATACTTTTGCCTAAGAACAACACTGTCACAAGGTTGCTTTTAGAGCATTTACATAGAACAAACTTACACATATCCCACAGGGCTCTAATAGCAATTTCGCGACAACAATATTGGATATTAAGCATTGGAAGAGAAGCAAGATCAGTGATAAGAAAGTGTATCATTTGTGCGAGGTCCAGGCCAACATCTATAACACAGCTGATGGGCGACCTACCAATGGAAAGAGTAACACCATCTCGCCCATTTTACTACACTGGGGTTGACTTTGCTGGTCCTATAAAATCACACTACAAAATCAGAGGTAAGACTCCTTCAAAATCGTATTTAGCAATTTTCGTATGCTTTTCCACAAAAGCAATTCATATCGAAGTTGTTGGAGACCTCTCCACCGAGTCGTTCATCAATTGCCTTAAAAGGTTCATAGGCAGACGTGGATTGTGTCACACTATTTTCTGCGATAATGCGACCAATTTCGTCGGTGCTAGTAACAAACTCAAGGAGCTGAAAGGAGTTATGCAATCAAAGAGAATGGAATCAGCCATTCAATCAACATGTATTCAGACGGGAATTAATTGGCAATTTATTCCCCCTCGTTCTCCGCACTTTGGGGGACTCTGGGAGTCAGCTGTAAAATCAGCTAAAGGGTTGTTGGTTCGACACCTGGGCGAGGCTTCGTTAACATACGAGGAGCTAACCACAATCGCAATTCAGATAGAAGCAATACTTAATTCGAGGCCTTTGATGCCAATTTCATCGGACCCAAATGATCTAGAAGCTCTTACCCCCGGCCATTTTTTGATAGGAGCACCACTTCTTTCCATAGCTGAGCCCGATGTCACTGACAAAAAAGTAAGTTCTCTTAATAAATATCGACAAATCCAGCATGTACAGCAATCATTCTGGAAGAGATGGTCTGGTGAGTACTTACATCTCTTACAACAACGAGCTAAGTGGAAAACTGAATCCCAAAACTTAAAGCCAAATACTCTTGTTTTATTAAAGGAACCCAATATGCCACCAACAAAATGGAAGTTGGGGCGTGTAGTAGAAGTAATCAAAGGAAATGATGGATTGGTTCGTGTTGCCAACATAAAGACCCATGGAGGAATTCTCCAGCGAGCTATTCATAATTTGTGTCCCTTACCGGTAGAAGAAGCAGACAAAACAGATCATCCACCAGATCATACAAAGAAGCCACCTCTTAAAAACGATGGAGAACCAAATATATGTTCAACATCACGGAAACTGAGAAGCGGCAGAGTTACAACGGGATCTTTATTTGTATCCCTTTTCATCGCATTGTTGATTGCGCCAGTTACCACCGCGAACACAGACAACCACGTCATTATCAACCAGCTCGATAACGCAGTCGGAATCTACTTTGAAGACATAGGAACACTGCGGGTAGTTAACAATTTCTGGAGCGTTTATGTCTATTACAATCTAACCAATTATTGGTTAGAATTAACCGAAATCAAAACCTACTTAAATGAATTGGAAAGCGCTTGCGCGGCAGATAAATTGGGCAAGATTTACTACTGTCATCAGACTATCGATATTTTTCGACAAAGAGTCGCTGTCATTGACCAAAACAACGAGTTCATTAATGGGTTTAACACCTCAAGTCGGACAGCCATTCGGCATCGCAGATCTCCATTCGATTTCGTTGGTAGTGTGGCGCACAGTTTGTTCGGTGTCCTCGATCAAGAAGAGGCTCAGCATATTCAAAATCAGATTGACCTAGCAAATAAACATGAAATTCACTTATCGGATCTTATTAAAAAACAAAGTTCTATTTCAGATTCAACCACAAATATTCTGAGACGCAATACAATGGAAGTCAAAGAGCAATTCCAGACATTGAACACATACCTGGCTAGAACGTTTAATGCAATTGAAAAACAACAAGATGGCATTAGCACGAATCAACACTTTGTTTCCCTAACTTCATATTTAATTATGATTTTAATAAATTTTCAGAGCACTCAAGACACTCTACTTGATGTCATACTGGATTTGAATCATGCCAAAATTAATCCTCAGCTCATCACACCAAAGCAACTTAACGACCAGCTGCAGCTTGTTCAAGGAAATCTCCCATCGTCTTTGAGATTACCAAATGTTTCAATACTGGATATGTTCAAAATCATTACAGTCAAGGGACGAACACTTAAGGATTCAATCGTTTTTGAAATGCTGATACCACTAGCTCAAGATCAAGAATTCCAGGTGTTCAATCTAATCCCATTGCCTATCACTCACAACAATATGAGCCTTCTAGTGGATATATCTAAGCCATACCTAGCAGTTACATTAGCAAGAGACAAATTTTTTGGACTAACGGAATATGAGTTTTCATCCTGCAAACCTACAGCCACGAGAAACCATCTCTGTACCCAGGTTGTCCCGACAAATATCCATCAACACAATTTGCAAGCTTGTGAAATGGCCCTACTGAATCATGAAGATAATGCATTGAGCGATTGCATCTTGAATGAAATACCACCTCAAAATCGGTGGCTCGCACTCAAGCAGACTAATAGTTGGTTATTTTCATTGATTACTAATTCAACAGGTCTTCTCATTTGCAATGGAGTAACAAGCAGCATAGCCCTAGCAGCCAATGGAGTGATTGAGTTCAAAGATATGTGCACTCTCAAAATAGGAAATATCATCATAAACGGACGCTCAAGCTTCAAAACTACTATAGCCAAGTCGTTCATACCGAGTGTAAGAATCCACAACTGGATTGGAACCCATAACCTTACGAAAGACCTTGTCCCCCCATTGAAGGTAAGCACTATTGATTATGACCAATTTAAGAATCTTACGCAGGAAATAGAAGACATGAAGAAAGACATAGCGTCACCCGAAGAACCCCAATTGAACATCCATGATTATCATCATTATGGTTTGAGCTCCTTGCTGCTGATGACTACTATTGGAATGATTATCTTTTATTGCCTACGGCAGAGAAGGCCAATTCCAACACCAAGAAGAACAGTTCCTCGCTTTGAAGCCACCTTATAAATTGAAGGTTAGGAACCTCCAAGGAGGGGTGTATGTACAAACTCATAAATGTTTGCACACAATATGTTATTTTATTGTTATTTTGCGTAACTTGCATTATTGTTAAGTTTTCTATTTCTTAGTTCTATTCTTCTTTTTTGTAACGAGAGCTCCTGTGTGAACGATTAATTCTAATGGTTCACCAGACGAAATACGAACTTTCGTCATTTTAATTAGTTTGCATATTCCCACGGGAATACGAAAATATATCACACAGTAGCTCATCGAATAATATGCTTTGTAGATAATTTAATGTGTAAAATAAATCATTACAATTTCACCTCTCAACCACAGCAGTTGTCTTTTTGATTTAATTGGTATACTCCGTTTCATCTTTTCTAAGAGAAAGAATTTATATTGAACATTTGAACATTTGGCGTCCTGTCACGGTCGCCAAATGTTCAATATAAATTCTTTCTCTTAGAAAAGATGAAACGGAGTATACCAATTAAATCAAAAAGACAACTGCTGTGGTTGAGAGGTGAAATTGTAATGTATAGAAAGAGTTTCTATGATTAATTCTATTTAATATATCTTCATCGTGAGTTGCAGTTATCAATGCCGTTTTGGTTTTTCGCAATTCTGGAACGACCTGTGGAATGGTGTACTTACTGGGCTCCCAAAGTGATTCATCTAGTTTAAGAAAAGATGGACCTTCAAACCATGTCAATGATGATGAAAGGTCGACGAGAGTGCATCCTCTCGTTATTAAATCAGCTGGATTTATTTCCCCTTTAATATGATTCCATTGTGATATCTGAGTTTCTGCTTGGATCTTGGCTACCCTATTTGCTACAAATGTATCCCAGACATAAGAGGGAGAGTTAATCCAAGCCAGCACAGTTGTTGAATCTGTGTAGTATGCTATCTTATGAACATACTTGTTAAATGTCAGGAGTATTCTCCTTACCAGCTCAACCAAGAGCTCTGCAGCTTGAAGTTCAAGACGAGCGATTGTAATGGCCTTCATTGGAGCGATGCGAGATTTTGAGCAAAGTAACTTACTATAGATGTTGCCTGATTCGTCTATGCATCTGATGTAAACACACGCTCCAAGGGCGGACATACTACTATCCGAAAACCCATGTAGTTCGGTTCTTTTTGGCAATGGGCACATTACAAATCGAGGTATGCTTATATTTTCTAAATCAAAGAATTGATTTACATACCTGTTCCAGTTTTCGGTCAGATCCATAGGAAGCTGGTCATCCCATGAGAACTCCGTCTTCCACAAATCTTGTAAAAAGAGTTTGCCAAGCATTATGACTGGACTTAATAGACCTAAAGGATCAAACAATCGTGCGAGGTCTGACAAAACAGTTCTGCGTGTTACAGGAGTTTTAGGTGCTGTGAACTTGTCTGAGTTAAATCCAAATTCAAATTGATCGAGCGTTGGATTCCAAATCAATCCTAAGGTTTTGATTACGTCAGACTGATGGAATCTTACTAACCTTTCCTTGTGTGCATCAGGAATATTCTTAAGAATGTTGTTATCATTAGAACAGAATTTTTTTAATTCAAATTTACCCTTTTGTAGAAGGAGCGTTATGTCTTCTAGCAGTTCTCTGGCCTCTGAAACTGTGTCTGCTCCAGCAAGTAGATCATCAACGTAAATATTTTCACGTATAGTTTGGGATGCTCTTTTGTGCAGCTGTTGATAATTGTCTGCAAGCTGGGCAAGACATTTGGTTGCTAAATAAGGAGCACAAGCTGATCCGTAGGTTAATGTGTTAAGTTTGTATGTCTTCAGAGGTTGATTGCTTTGAGGTCTCCAAAGAATTAGTTGAAAAGCTCTGTCTTCTGGCCGTACCAGTACCTGTCGGTACATTTTGCTTATATCTGCTGTAAATGCATACCTTTCTAGTCTGAAATTAATAATTATTGAAAATAGGTCAGGTTGAACTGTTGGTCCAACGCCTAGAACATCATTGAGAGAAAATCCAGATGTTGTTTTTGCTGAACAATCAAAGACCACACGCAATGCTGTTGAGGAGCTTTCTGGCTTTAACACACAATGATGCGGGATGAAATAATGATTTTGTGGGATCTCAAAGTTCTCAATGGGACTCATATGGCCCAGTTCTTCGTACTCTAATAGGAACTGAGAATAAAGCTCACGCAATGCATAATCTTTTTCAAATCTTCGTTCTAATGAAAGAAATCTTTTGCGTGCCCTTTCGAGAGATGCACCCAAACAAGATGGATTTTTTTTGAAAGGAAGACTTACCATGAATCTTCCATTTGATACAACCTTTGTGCTGGAGTTGAAAAATTCCTCACAGTTATGCTCTTCATTACTCATGCGTTTGATTTGAGTATCATGGGTCTCGTACTCCCAGAACCTACTCACAAGTTTCTCTAATGACGATAGAGATGGCCTTGTGGCAATGGTGCAAACAGCAATGCGGTTTGAAGTTTGAACGCCACCTGCGACTATCCATCCTAGTTTTGTGTTACGGAGTGTAGGAAGTTGAGGTCCAACTGTTATTTCCCCTGGAAGGAGAAGATCGAAAAATAATTCGGCACCGATAAGCATATCGATTTTTTGATTAGTCATAAATCCTGGATCAGCTAACTGAATATGAGACGGAATTTCCCAATGTTGTGACTGAACTTCACATCGTGGCTGGTAATCTGTAATCCTAGCTAGTATGGTTGCTTCAATACTTGCCTTAAAACTTGAATTATTTGATTCAAGTGTGAGTGATACAGCAAATTGTGTTTGTGTGCCATGTCCTCCTATGCCACTTATTGAGGATTCCGATCGGTGCTTCTGAAGACCCAGTGCTTGTGCAAAAGCAGCAGTCACAAAATGAATTTGTGATCCTGAATCTAACAAGACCCGACAAGGAAGCCATGTTCCACATGCCGACCTGACGTTTACCAATGCTGTTGCAAGATAAACTTGCCGTGGTTTTGATTTACAACAAGTAGCTGCATTGGAATGCGTATAGTGGTTGGTTGATGTTGATTGACCTTCCCCCCTTTGAGTTGGTTGCTGCTGCTGGCTACCTGTGGAATGTGTAAAACAGTTATTTGATTGGACTTCCCCCCTTTGAGCTGGTTGCTGCTGCTGGCTACCTATGGAATGCATTTGATTATTTATTTGTTTTGTTTTAAAAGATTGCCTTGAATCCTTCTTATGGTGTAGGAGGGTATTATGTTTGCCATTACAACTAAAGCATCCTCTGGCGTGGCATGTGTTGGGGGCATGCCCTGCCTTAAGGCAGTTACGGCAAATTCCAAGCCTTTGAACAGTTCTCTCACGATCACCACCTGAAAGAGAAAGAAATGCTTTGCAATTAAATATCTTATGGCTACCTGAACTGCACATTGGGCAGCCATCAACTTTGGCTGCTACTACGGTTGTTGGCTTCCTTCTCTCGTCTGTGTTGTTTATTGTTTCAAGGGTTTGAAACCGGGATTCCATAAACTTTAGTAGCTCTTTCAGGGAAGGACTGCTTCTTGGATCAGCTAACGATTGCTCAAAAAGTGTCCTGCTTTCCTTGTCCACTTTCTTGAGCATCAGATGAACAACTATGGGATCCCAGTCATGAGCGCGGAATCCCAGATTTATGAGTGCCTGGATTCCTTCCTTGGTGTTATCGTGCAGTTTCCTTAAACTGGAGGCAGTTCCTGATGCGGCTGGTTGACTCAAAAGTTTTTCTAATTGAGCCGACAAGAGGAGCCGTTTATTGTCGTATCTATCCATAAGCGTCTGCCAGGCTGCTTCAAAGTTGTTGTCTGTTGCTGGAAATCCTTGGATTAAACCGAGCGCTTCTCCGGTCAAATTAGATCGCAAAAAATAGAGCTTTTGAGCAAGTGATATTGGTTGTTCCAGGATCATTGGCTTGAAAAGATCATAAAATTGACGCCACTTTAGATAGTTTCCGTCAAATTTTGGCAACTCAATTTTTGGCAGTTTCAATGATGTACTTGAAATAGGTGGATCCTGTATACCAGATGTATCAATTGCCTTTGTTGGAAGCCCAATCAGCCTTAACTCCAACTGCTGCTGTAGATGAAAATATTGTTCGATATTTTCTTCGTCTAAGTCACCATCCAGTCGCTGATATAAAACTTTGATTTGCTCAAAGTTTTCTTTTATGTTTGCAACTTTAACTTGAAACATTTGGGGTTCGGTGCCCTTTAAATCTATTGAGCATTTGTCCAATGATGCTTGGAGATGCTTTGAGAGCACCATGAATCTTTCTCTTGGTGAAAGCTTGCTTGGCTTAGAAACTTTAAGCTCAAGCCTTTGTTTATGCTCAGGTGGATTCATCCTGGTTGGTATTGCTGCTGGCGGTGTCATCGATAATCCAAATCCTGATGGCAGTGCTGCTGGTGGCTCTTCCTGGATCTGATTAACGTCCCGTCCTTGCAGTTTCGTCAAACGACTTATAATGTCCATTTTCATGGCTTCATAAACCTTTCGAATCTCTTCATAGTACTCCTTGGTGAAGTACTCATGTTGAAGATGGCCTGAGTATTTATCCCGAATCTCGCTGTCATTGGTATCGAAATAATCCCAAAGATTCTCTAACTTTTCCTTCCTTTGCTGCAGTTTCGTAACCGTTTTCCGATCGTCACTATCCTTCCCATAGTTGCGGTAAAGGACGCAGATCTCGGTTCCGATTTGTTCTTGAAGGTCAGTTAGTTCCTTTAGAGACTGGGACATGATTTTTTTTTATTTTAATTTATTTGTTGAAATAAAGTTGGTTTATTTTTGATTACAATCACAATTTCGATTTAACAGACGACACTCGTACTTGGTTTCAATACTAACCGACACTTAGTATTGGTTCAAATGCAAACTGAACACACACAATATTCTTGATAATAAAACACAATTAATGTTAATAAAATTCAGGCACACTAAATTCTTTTAGTAGAGTCCTGTCACGGTCGCCAAATGTTCAATATAAATTCTTTCTCTTAGAAAAGATGAAACGGAGTATACCAATTAAATCAAAAAGACAACTGCTGTGGTTGAGAGGTGAAATTGTAATGATTTATTTTACACATTAAATTATCTACAAAGCATATTATTCGATGAGCTACTGTGTGATATATTTTCGTATTCCCGTGGGAATATGCAAACTAATTAAAATGACGAAAGTTCGTATTTCGTCTGGTGAACCATTAGAATTAATCGTTCACACAGGAGCTCTCGTTACAAAAAAGAAGAATAGAACTAAGAAATAGAAAACTTAACAATAATGCAAGTTACGCAAAATAACAATAAAATAACATATTGTGTGCAAACATTTATGAGTTTGTACACTCATAATAAGGCTGAATATTTCAACAAGTCCAATCCTTGATTCTAAGGTTTCTACTTGGCGGATTTATTTCGGTAGTATACGGAATTCGTAGTACAAAAAAAACCTTATTTCCTGGTCCTGGGTAAGAAAAACTTCCAACTGAATGATTACGAATCCTTATCTTTTTGGATATAGTTAACAGTGGTTTTTTGTCAAAAAATCCATGTAAACTAAACTTAATACAAATTGCTTACGACAAAAGCCCTCACTATGTCAATGATGATGAGTTCAAGTGAGATTGCCACCGGAAGAAACGCCAATTTGTAGGACTAAAGGCCATAAAAAGCAATTTTGAAACTATTCAAATTACCTGGGAAAACTCTTTGATTCAAAATTTCTATATGGAAAAGCTGTAGCTAGATAACTATAGATACAATTTTCAGTATCGGTATATTTTTAGGTACCTACTATCAAAATTTTGCGGTACAGTAACATGATAATATCTAAAAGATATCCTTTAAAAATGTGAGAATGTCATGCTGTCAAGGATCAAAACAAAAATTTTCTTTGGCAATCCCAGATCCCACGCTAAACAATGGACAAATAAAACAAAAGCAAAATATTTCAACAGCATTTCCACTTGAAGGCGCCATGGCATTGGTTAAATTAAATATAAATCTGGTGACCACAGAGCCATAAACAAAATAAAACAAAAGACAAAAAGAAAGAATTTTCTTGCAAATATCCAGACCAGACCATAGACCATTTTCTCGTATTTCTTGATCCAAACAGAAGACACTGAACCCATACTCAATGAAATAATAAGAACGGGCATAGAATATGGACATAATACTACGAGTGAAATTTAATTTACTCAATAACGTTTTATTATTTTATTTTTGTCTTCAAATAGTCTTTTATTAATAAGAGAAGTCGAAGTCCTAGACAAAAACTCACGGCGCTAAAGGTACTCGGTTATTTCCTCCTATGGACATCATAAAGATTGTTTTTTGTACCTAAGGGTATGAAATTTCTTATGGGGATTTCCCCGGAACATGCTGAGCGCTGATATCCGGGGAGTTTAAAATCACTTTAGGATCTATACTAAAACAAATAATAACATGTGAAAATAACGGTGGTGTAGTGAAAGTATCCTGCTGGCAAGCACCACCACTCAAGGCGAGGCCAAATACCCATAATAGTTGCACACACGAATATGAGTTAGGAAGAAAGGAAGGCAACATAGTAGGTACGTATAGAAAATGAGAAAATTTAATAATAAAATACACATATATACACTACACATATGTTGTGTGTTTCTTGCGCTGCGCTGCTGTGTAAGGAAATTGGTTTTGGCTAATGCTTAGGCTTACCGAATGAGTGGTTTCTAGAACAGCGACGACGACCAGACCAACCAACGTTTCTATTTTTGGATTCCAATTGTAGCAAGTTTTTTTTGTCTGTTTTATCTAATAATACAGTAGGTAACAGTTTTTTGTGTTTTATGCCATTCTGACAGGATATTTTGTTTCATACTTGAAATCCTACATATTGCCGATGTAATAAATAAGAAATAACTTCATTTTCACCCCATGATGATGATAATTGTAGGATTTAAATGGGCATTATGGGCCTTGAGTCTACCTAGCGCCCCTGCCGGATTTGAGCAGCCGTACGGATGGCTATTTCCCAGAAGAAATTATTTGCTGGAAGTTGCCAATTTTGTAAAGATGTCTTTAAGAAATTTTTTGTTATCTATATACAAAAAATCTAAATATGTATACGAAAAAGTAGGAAATTTGTGTTCTACAAAAAAAAACTATTTAAGTAGATATCTTTTCGTTCGTGGCATGATAAACGTTAAAAAATAATTTTTTACTTAAGAATTCCGACACTTTTTCGACAGTAACTTTTCATTGGAAAGAGATGTCAAAAATGTTTGTTCTATAAAATAGGATCGGCTTCTATGGCTGATTTTATAGTAAATCAGATCAGTTAAAATGTACAATCACAAATTTGGTAAATTTATTCACTAAAATTCCCAATCATAGCTTTTCATTTTTATTTTTGAATAATGCCTTCAACAGATTGAATGGAGTCTAAGGCTCCGTTCATATTTCCTTCCAGCCCTGGGGTTTTTATTAATTAATGACAAATGATTTCTTTAAATAACATTGGTGTTTCTGGGCTTCCCAGATATTGCTCTTTTTTCCAAGGAATGATGGATTTTAAGTTGACAGTTTTTTTTAATTTACTGCTTCTGTTTGGATCTAGTAGATATGGTTTAAATTTTTTTAGTTTTTATGTAAAGTATAAGAGAAACTCCATCTGGGGTAAAAATTTTTGATTTTTTTATGATTCTTCTATTAAAGCTTTATATCGAACGCATAGATACGTCATATTTTTTTGTATGAAAATGAAGCGTGTTATTTTTTTTAAAAGGGATTAAAAGTACGTTGTATAATAAATAGACACAAAACACGTAGGTGTACTAAAAAAGAGCATGCACGACTTTTTTTCTCAGCTTTTTATGATTTATTATTTTGTCATGTGGGATTTACTTTTGTTGATTTTTATGATCTTTACCTAGGAAGATGACTGAAGTTAAAAATAAAATATCAATAATAATCACGTTTGTGAAGTAAGCAGGGCAACTTTTACCTACGCTAATTTAAATGGGTCCCTTTATAGAAATTTTTAGTTTTTTGTTGAATTTCTATTCTCGATTTTGGAAATCACCAAATAAGGGCGCAATGAAAAGGCCTGCAGAATAGACTAGAGCAAAATATTTAAGTCAATAAATATGTACATATGTAGGTACGTAAGGGTGCAGTGTAATAACACCCGCGGTAATAACGCCCGTGGGCAATATTACCCAAAATAAAAGGAAAAACACCAACGGGGTTTTTTGCCTTTTTGAAATGGAATTAAAAGCCGCGGGTTTTGTTTCCTTTTCCTTGTATGTGTTAGTTCCAATTATAAATGGAAAGAAGGCCCACAGAACAAAATAAAACAAAGCTCCAATTTAACATCCTTTGAAAGTATTTTAATACTAGCCTTTACCCGCGGCTTCGCTCGCGCTCATCTTTATTTTCGTTTCTGGTTGTCGACCGATACAGAAATCATTAAGGAAAGAAATTACTAATTTATGTATTTATTTCAGTTTATTGGTTAATAATTGGAGATAAAATTACAACAAAATGAAAAATATTTACTGCAGAGTCATAGGTTCTACCTCGCTGCGAACTGAATATCCCACTATTAGTCCAATTGCTGGTAGCAAATTTTTTGGGTGCAAGCATAACCAAAATATTAGTTTGAGAATCTGTAGGTGCATGCATCTTAATATTGAGTTCAAAAGTCTGGCAAGATTTTTTCGACACCCGTGTTGGGGACGGGGTGTTGAAAATATGTAGCTGTTTTACAATTTTTGTGACAGGGTTACAACCACATCAATTAATTTTCAAAAAACAGGAAATGATTCTCTGTCATTTTCCCTAAGTCCATAAACTTTAATTTTGACGATCTGATTAAAAGAACTTGAGATATAACCATTTAAGGTGCACCATATCCAGAAATATTTGGATATATAAAAATTCAAACAAAAAATAAGGTCGATAAGCTTTACTTTAGAGGGTCATAACTTGAGTTCTATTACTCAGATCATAAAATTAAAGTTTGTGGACTTAGGAAAAATTCCAGAGCACAATTTCTCATTTTAAATAAGCCTATTGAAGTGGTTGTACCCCTGACACACAAATTTGAAAAGTGCTATTTTCAACCCCTCGTCCTGAGCACGGGGGTCAAAAAAATCCTGCCATACTTTTGCATTCGATATCAAGACGCGTGAACCTACAAACCCTCTTGTGCATATGTACCTACTCATATTTTGACTATGTGTTCAACCACAGAATTTTCTGCCGGCTCTTACACTATACTGAGGATGCTGCTGTACTGCATCTATGTATTTCCTTCCATTTGGCGTAGATAAACATACAAATTCTGGCCAATGGGCACACGCGAATATGCTACATTATGTATGTACATGTAGCTGGCCATGGAACTTTTTCCATGCTTTCCTTAAGAAAGTGGCCATTTCCGAAAACGTCAAATCAAATTCTATTTCATCGTCAAATGATCGTCATTTTTTGACGTAGATTGCAATCGTCCTGCTTGCACGAAGTCGGTTTGATCAACGTCATTCAATTTACTCGTATTTGATGTTTACGAACACAATCTCTGGTTTCTCAATTATTTTTCTCGTCAACCCGATTTTTTTACTGCACAGCTTCACCGCAGATGACGTTTTCGAACATTTTGCAAACGACTTTGTGACGCAGATTATGTTTTCGAAAACGGCCAGTATCTAAACAGCTCTCAAGGCAGCCTCCTTAATTCTTCATGAATGAATTGCTTTTAATCGAGTAAATTTTACTGCCAGGGCTTGCGTGGAGCTCTTGTTTAATTTAAACCATCGTTTGTGAAGAAAATAGTATACGACAACCTCAAAATAATAAAACAAACAAAAAACAATCTCTTAAACGAAATATCAAAATTGATTGATTGTTTTTTCAAACTGTATTGATTTATTTTTGTCCCTATATAATATTAAGTTGTTTTGGCACCAAATATTTTTTTCTTTTTTGTCTCATATGGTAAAAAAAAAGTATCCTATTGACGTTTCCAGAATCCCATCTATCTCTATATCAAAATTCATCATAATTGATTCAGTGGCTTAGACATGAAAGCGTCACAAACAAACAAACAAACTCACTTTCACATTTATAATATTAGTAGGATAAAGAAAGTATTTTCAAATTTTATTTTTTAGAAAAATAACAAAATCTTTTAGTTAATATCTATGCAAAATGTTGGTGACGTGCAATAACGCCGAGCGAAATAAAGCCAAATTTCGAAGTTCTTTAAATGCAAAATACATACACCAACCTCGCAACCATCCCAAATCCTATGATGAGCACAAGGGGGTTGCAGGGGGGCAGCATGCGCCCCCATAAATACCTCACTGTTTATTCGCGAATTTTAAAATCTCACAAACCCAATAAATCCTCTCCTTTAATTATTGGTTTGTGAAACTTAAAAATTCGTGAATAAACCCCCTGCAACCCCCTTGCTTGGGCTTACTATAGGATTTGGGGTGGGTGCGAGGTTGGGTGTATACAAAGTTTCTTTTGCATTTATAGAATCTGGATTTAAAAAACATTGAATTTATCCAATATATCCCGTGGGTGTTTTTTCCCTTTATTTGGGGTAATAACGCCCACGGAAGATTTTGAACAAACTTGTTATTACAATGATAGGGAAGACGAAAACAGTTAGTTTCACAACTCTGTTTATTTGTTTGTTCATCTATCTATCTGTCTGGCAATCTAGCTGTTTGTCTGCCTGTCTGTCCGTTGAGATAGAGCCTTAACGGCAGGATCAATTTTTATCAAATTTGGTATATAACGTTTTTTGGTTATTTTCCACACGAATAACGATACATGACATATAGTTTCTTAAGCAATCTTGCATTATCGTATTATTCTCAGAAACACATCCACAACTTTCGATAAATAAATTTTTGGAAAGGCTACCTTTGAGTGGTTATTAATGGTTACTCCAATACCATTTTTTCTTCTATTTTCTTCAAATTGATATGCATAAGTAAATTGTATAAAAAAGGAAAAACGGTTGGTAGGTACCTTCTATACAATAATAATGGGTATAAAATTTAACTGTTTAACCAGATACCTGATTTTAATGTCTTGTTAATCAACGATGGTTGCAGGTAAAATCTGCTCTACATCTTGTTAATTTAACACTGTAAACCTGTAAATTTTACCTGCAAATATATATGTATGTAGTTAATTTAACATGACACAATATTCAATGACCTGTTAATTTAACATGAAAATCCATAGTTAATTTAACAGGTTTCAATGTTAAATCAACCCTATATCTAAGTCATGAATCTATACGTCTAAGAGCCGTCTCTTGCGCCTATAGCTAAACTCGTTAAGCATTATTCTGAAAGCACATATAGAAATTTATTATTTATTTATTTTAATTTTAAAATAATTTGTGATACTTTCTTCAGTTTTGAACTGGGAACCTTTCACAAACGGAGATAGCACTCATCCACTGGTGCCAAATATCAATACCTAAGTTGAAATTAATTGAATGGCTTGTGTGTGTGTTTTAATACTAGTGTCATGACGTTTTTCTTTGAGTATACATTTGAAGATTGATTATAAAATCATTCTTGAAGACATCTCTGGATAGATTTGTAAAAATATCAATACGATCAATCACAGAATTTGTTTCTTTTATGCAACGTACAAAAGGTTTGTTCATACTATGATTTCTTCTACAAAATTGTTTGTCGGAAATGAAAATTAACCCAAGAATTCTACTAGGAGAGTAGACATTCATTCGCCCAGAGAATGGAGGACAACATCACTCCCAGATCCTTTTTGGAGAGCTACCCTCTAAAGGATTATATTATTTGTGGTATAGTCAAAAATGATGGGAGAAACTTTCCTGTGGCAAGTTAAACTTTGACACTTCCCAAATTTAGAAATAATTTGTTATTATCACACCATATAGTCAATTTTTGACGATCTTCCTGAAGAGAAAGTCAATCATATGAAGATTCTATGGACCGAACAATTTTGACGTCATCGGCATACATGAGATTTTTTGAAAATCTAAAATTGGACAGAATATCGTTTATAAAAAGGATAGAAAAAAAGGACCAATATGGGTTCCTTGAGGCACACCTGAAGAAACCTGAATTTTTTTCGATGTATGAGTTCTAATTTCAACCATTTGAAAACAGTTTTCAAATAGGATGAAATCCATTTAATAACGCTAGAATGAAAGTCGAGTTTTGATGGCTATCAAAAGTTTTAGCAAAATCTGTAAAGATTATATATCTGTTTGTAAACCATTTTCAACCGACTTCAACCATTTATAACCGACTCACATAATATTGCAAGACCGAAAGTGGTATAGATCTACCCGTAATAAAACAATAATTGTGATTAAAATATTATGTTTTAAACAACAGATTTTAATTTGTTACAAATGAGCAATTCGAACATATTTGGAATTACTGACAGTTTACATATCGGTCTATAGTTTGTAACATTCTGTTTTGAACCAGATTTATGTAAACGTGAAATTTAAAAGACTTTCCAACTATCCAAAAATGTTCCCATGTATAAATATTTATTAAAAATCTAACAGAGATGTTGATATGTAACACAGTACACATATTAAAGGTAATATCTTCCGAGTTTTCATTTTCTTCAAGTTCACGCATGTGTCAAAATCCAAGAGACCCCTGTCAGTTCATTGGGTGTGTACTGTGACATGTTCAACACTTTCCAAATTTTACATTTAGACTTTCAGTTTTCTCAATTTTCCAAGCCTCTGATTGGCCAAAATTCAGAAATCTGAAGATTCAGTACTGAAATTGAGGCATTGAATGTACCCATTGTCAATTTGACAAGGTATCTGAGAATTCATTTTTTTTTTGTTCAGTATCTGACAACCGATTTTTGAAAACATGCGCAATATATTACCTTTGATATGTGTACTGTGGATATGTAAGGGGTAAGCATAACTTTTAAATGCGCATCTGGGGCTATTTCGTCGGGCCCAGCGCTCTTAGTAATATTGAGATTATTCAAAGCTTTCAAAACATCTTTTACGTCAAAATTTATATTTCCTATATCTATCTCCTCAATTGGTAAGAAATCAGAAAATTCGCAAGAAGTCGAAAGTGAATAAACAGATTTGAAGTAATGAGCAAAATTATCACAGATCACATTTAAATCGCTTGAAATGCTACCAGAATATGTAGGCTATTAGTACAGGTGAAATAGTACGAAAAGTCTTTCGAGTAAAAAAAAATGAGTACCATCATGAAACTTGGTGAAAACGTTTCATGTATTATGAGATTGAAAAATCAAAAGAGTCTATAAAAATATTTCACATGGAAGGGTGTTTTTTTCAGGGGGAGAGGGGGGGAAATTGTGGTGTATCAAACAGAAAAACTAACTTTGGTGCAACCTAAGCATATGACACATGTTTTTAAGGTAGTTTTGAATGCTTAATCAAATGACACCAAAACCAAGTCGACGCGACCTCCGTGAAAAAAGTTATTGTCATTTTTATGTAACGACGACTATATTTTCAGTGTAAAAGCTAAATATTTCCGAAAACCAGTTGAAAATAATGTCCGTCGATGAAACTTGGCATCAATGGTTCATGTGTCATGAAAAGCAATAATAAGAAGAGTCAATAAAAATATCTGTTGTTAAAGGGTTTTTTTTTGAGGGTTGCATTGTGAAAAATCGCATTTTTTGTTTTTTTTTTACTTATTTGCCTATAACTGCCTTACCAGCAGAGATAGGTATAGGCATTGCTCCATTTAAAAGAAAGATAATTAAATTTTCTTTAAAATACATTAAAAAAAACGGTTTGGATAAAAATCGACCTATCGTCGTCGTTCAAACTAGGCTGATTTTAAGTTCTTAAGGCTTTATGAATGGCATTTTTGACTATTTTGATGGACTTGTTCGATTATACGCTAAAACTGGGTGTATTAGGGAGTCATGACCAGTTAAGTCAAAAATAAATGTCAAATTTAGAATTTTTCGCAGTTTTAGGGTTGCCATCTAATTCTTTAAAAACTTAGAATAATTGTTAAAATCAACACACTTGCTTTTACAAAGCCGGGTTTTGAGCACATGTTAGCGTAAACCGTTTTTCGAACATGAAACAAAATTGTGTTAGACCAGTTTTACGGTTGAAGGTCCTTGCCAGACCAGCTCAACATTTCCTAAGTAGGTATTTAAGAAATAACATTTTTATTTTGGAATACCTAACTCGTCTGGCACTATTTTGTCCATATAACGAAAGGCGTAAGCTACCAAATACCTCGGCTTGTGAAGGTAGATTTGTTAATTTTGATAACTATTTGAAAAATTAGAAAACAAAAGGGAAACAAATCACCAAGTTTATAACATTAAGGGCCGTCTGGCATGCATTTTCGATAGCCAAGCTCGTCTGGCACAATTTTGTCTCTATTTAAGGAGACATTAGATAACATAAATATTGAAAACCCGGCTTTGTAAAATAAGGTTTGACAGTTTTTTGAAATTAAAAAAAAGTAATTTCTTATAATACCTACTTTGAAAATGTTGAGCTCGTCTGGCAAGGACTTTCAACCGTAAAACTTGTCTGGAACTATTTTTTTTCATGTTCAAAACCCGACTTTGTAAGAGCAATTGTGTTGATTTTGGCAATTATTCTAAATTTTGAAAAAAAAAAAAATAGATGGCAACCCTAAAACTGTGAAAAATTTTAAATTTGATTTTTATTTTTGACT
Organism: Dasysyrphus tricinctus; assembly: GCA_963921185.1. Classification (NCBI taxonomy): domain Eukaryota; kingdom Metazoa; phylum Arthropoda; class Insecta; order Diptera; family Syrphidae; genus Dasysyrphus; species Dasysyrphus tricinctus. The sequence continues at coordinate 52,476,261 of OY992530.1, read as the reverse complement.
CTACTGGTCATGGCTCACTAATACAACCAGTTTGAGCGTACAAGTAACAAGTAACAAGTCCATCAAAATAGCTAAAAATGACATTCATAAAGCTCTAAGAACTTAAAATCAGCCTAGTTTGAACGACTATTTCTCGGTCGATTTTTATCCAAACCGTTTTTTTTTAAATGTATTTCAAAGAAAATCTAATTATCTTTCTTTTATATGGAGCAATGCCCATACCTATCTCTGCTGGTAAGAAAGTTATAGGAAGATACGTAAGAAAAACAAAAAAATGCGATTTTTCACAATTTTTTGCAACGATTTTTTTTAAATTTAGCTAACTAAAAATTTTTAAAATTTTTTTTCAAAATTCCATTTTGATGGTAAATTTTATTTTCTACAAAAAAGGTTCAAAGAATTATCTTGAAAGTTTGCTTCGTTTTCGAGTTATATGCAAACAGCCAAAAAGGGTGCTTTTGCAACCCTCTGTAAGAAATGAACCCTCCAATTTCATAGCACTCCACAGTTTTCTCATCTTCAATGACCCCTTTGATGATTTTTACAATAAAATCCCATGAACGTCTTACTTCCTTATTATATGACATAATCAAAAGCATAATGGCATACAATTTGGAAGTCCGGTCGTTTTGCTCTTAGTATTAATAATTTATAATTAATTGGCCCTTTAAAAGAACTTGAGAGTGCTAGGACGCCATATGGCCCTAGACTCAATGATGGGAAAATCCCTATGCACACCTCCGCGTGGTAGAGGCAGGCGCGGATCCAGGATTTCGTTCAGGGGGGGGCAATTATTGTGAATTTCCAAAATCTTGATGAGGTCTACAGAAAATTTGTTTACACTTCATAGTCTTCATACCGCTCTACACGCCTGGTCACACAAAACAATGTGAGTTGATGAGTTTGAAATTTGAAGAAAGCGATAAACTCTTTCATAACTGCCACAGTTCTCAAACAGAGGACTTTGAACTTTGTTAAATGAGGTTTTGCAGTTTGTAGCTACAGCATGTTGTCCTTACAGCTCGCAAAACATAACGGAACAGTGGTATGTTCCTATTCAGACACATGACGTTAGAGTTCGAGCGGAATATCCAGCCACTTCTTTAGCTGGCAACCCAGTGTTGCCATTATTTTTTTTTCAGAAATCTGCAATTATGACGAAAAAAATCTGCAATGCAGATTTCTAAGGAATTCTAAAGAAAAATATGCCTTCAAAAATAAAGTTTTTTATAAAAATGTTAAAATAAAATAACATAAATTAATTCAATTAATAAAAATAACATTGTTTTTTTTTATTTTATGTACTCGTGCACAGCAGAGTTACCTAAATACTTAAAACATTTCATATTTTACTTTAAGGTCAGTGCAGTTGTAGTAATTTAAATTTATGGAATAGAACTTAATATAAAGATGACTGCATACAAAATTAATTGAGGATTATTTTTAAGGATTTTTTAAAGAGAACAAAAAAGAACAAAATATTAAAGTAGGTTCGAGTGCAGACATAATCTGCGGTGCAGATTTTTGATTTTCAAAAGTCTGTTGACGAGATGAAAATCTGCAAAATGCAGATAAATCTGCACTAACGGCAACGCTGTAGGCAACCTAACCTAACCTTGCAAGTAAAAGGCCATTTTCGAGAACGTCATCAGCGTCAAAAATGCGTTTTGCAGAATGTTCTCAAACTGCAAAAGTCTTCTGTTTGAAAAGGCAAATACAAGTTATAGGCGCCAGTTATGGCTATCATTGAAAATTTTAATGATAGATTTTGAGACGTTTAGGAAATAAAATCATTTATTATTTTGATGGGCAAATAAAGATTAAGACTTAATTAATATTTCTAGCCAAAAAAAAAATTAAATTGGTCCAACTTTCCACATAAAAACATTTTTCTTATTTCAATGTTTAAACTACCTTACCAATAATGATCATTAAAAAATTAAAAGTCATTTTTTGTAGAAAGTTAGGCATATTTGAAATTTCTTTTTTGAAAGGCGTTGATAAAAAAGATTTTGTGCAAGCAAAGCCATTCCATTAATTTGAAAATTGCTAATAGCTAAACTAAAATTATAGATCAAAACCGAGATGAATCGTATCGTTTGCTCAGATGCCTTTGTCCATCGATACAAAACCAAACTTTCCGACGTTGAAATAAAACACAGTTATTATAGTGAAAAATACAAAGAAAGCATCAGTCTTTATTAAACCTTTCCTTCCGACCTTCTCGATTGTGACTAACTTTCGTTATACATTTTACTAACAATAAACTTAGCCTTCGTTAGTTTTAATATAAATGTTTCATTTAAGCTCTAAACATCAACTACAGAGTTGCTAGAGTCGTGCAGTTCGATACAATAGCAATATTCGCGTCGAAAAATGGCAATCATTTGACAATCGAATTGACGAAACAATTATCCTTTCCTTAGGTATAAAAGTTCCATCCAACTTCTCTTCCGCAGTGACTGCCGTAGTCGCTTCCTGGTTTCTCTCCAATCTTCTTCGTTGGATTCGCACTCTTCGCCAGTTTAATAATATGGAACACGGAAGTTCCTAAAACACATCCATAAAAGTGATGAAATCCTCACATCAAAAACGTATCTTATGGATAAAACAGATGTGCTGTACGCAGCGATGCGTGCAGACGTGCTGCACGCATCGCTGCGTACAGCGAACCACATGTACATACTCTTAAGGTGCGTATCCATATCAGACTAAAAAGGCGGCAACCATCTCTAAAGAAGTTCTCGAGAGTAAAACTCGAAAGTGGACACAGACACATTCATGAACTAAGCTCACCAGAGGGGAAGACAGATGTCCGAGAGTCGCTCTCGAGAGTTTTCTAGTGAAAGTGTTCCCTCAATGGAAACGTACATTTTAATATTTATCACAAAAAGATCTCTATCACCCATTTAGTATGAAAGTTTTTGGTATTTCTCAATAACTTTTATACAAAAATGTAGTTTATTATTTTAACTTTAATTTGATATCTTTATCCTGTAGATCCAAGCATTTGAAGCAAAATTAGAAATTTTTGAAGCTAGTTACTCGTAAATCGACGTATTTTAAATATTTTTTTTTTTTTAATAAAAATCAACTTCAATGTTTAAAATTTAGATAAGTGTCCCTGTCACCTCTCTCGTTACATTGTACATAGTATACACAACCAGTAACAAATCTGTTGAGTTGAGGATTGGAGGTGGAGCAATAATTTTTTTTAAACACTATTTTTCAAATTGTAAATTTTTTCATTCAAAGCATATTGAAAAGTCAAAACGAAATTGATTTGGGATTCAACCTTGTCCTTAGTATGAAATAAATTGACTTTTCTTACAAAATGTCATACAGTAATGTAGCCTGACATTTTTATCTTTTAATTGAAGACCTTGGCGCAAAATTATAGTGAAGTTAACACGATACTAAAACAATTTTAGTGTAACACTCGGTGAAAATGCCGTTTTCTTAAATTATAGACCATGTCAAACCAACTTTATGTTTAAGCACTTGCATTAAAGTTAAAATCACCAAAGTCTGATTTAGATTTTTAAGTATCTATCACACGAGCTCAAATGACGTCTGTCGCACGAACTGTCATTGATTTAGGAGAGCTCAACTTTAATTTGCTAAGAAAATTGTCTTAGCGCGACACAACTAGCATGTGTCTATAATTCAAGAAAAGTTAGAGAACAACATTAAAGTTAAACAATTTTTAACTAGTGTCACGCTAAGGCCCTTGAAATAGGCTGTCTATAATTTTGTGCCCTTAACTTTGAAGATCGAGATCTAAAACCGAAGTTATAAGCTTTTCACTCAGTCGATTTGAAGACGCTATTTGTGCATACCGGAACTTTTCTTAACTGACCCTGGTCAGCCAGCGGCCAAAGAACAACCATTTATTGCTGCAACTCTGCGCTGCCAAGGAAAAATTTATAAACGTAACGAAATAACCTTTTTTTGATTACATTTTATTAAATTCATATTTTATGCTTCGTTCGTTCTTGCCCAGGGGGGGGCAATTGCACCCATTGCCCCCCCCCCCTGTATCCGCGCCTGGGTAGAGGGTGGGTAACGCTAACGTGCAGGGGGACCGAATGGATGCCGGGATAAGCAGACAACCCAGCGATGCTGGTCAGGGCACAAACTTGTCCTCGGGATGGTTAAAAGCCCCCTTAAGGCGGATGAACTGCAGGTGGCGGTCAACGGCATGATAGTCTGGTGGCGGAGGAGCTTTTTTTGGTAAAAGGCCAACGGCAGCAGCAGGTAGCGTCTGTAACCCATATTGGGCGGCTACAAAAGGTGTCTGTTTTCCCATAGTGGGCGGCCTCGAGCAGTTATGTGTTTGACCATACAAAAGGCGGGTATGCCTGTCAAATCTGAGCTTATTAATCATATCTCGGAAAACACCATGGTGGAAGGATATAAGCAAATACATGAATTATGACAACAAATGGAAATGAGTCCCCAAGAGGTACCTAATCTTTTTATAGAAAATCCTTCTGTAGCTTCGGTTGCAGTAAACCGCACATCGGATTTGGGGGTGCGGCATCTTTCATGTACGAGCGTCAATCAAGACGCCATAATAATAAGTGAATCGTTGACAAATAGAAGAAGTCTTTCAAGAAGCGCAAATGTTACTTTTGGCTACCGCATACGTACGAAAATCGGAGCATGGAACGTTCGATCCTTGTACAGCGATGGTAGATACGAGCAGGTTGAGCGTGAAATGCTTCGTCTAAACATCAGTATCCTGGGCATAAGCGAAACTAAGTGGAGAGGAAGAGCTGAATACAGATCAGACACTGGACAGACGAGAATGCTGTATTCCGGGGAAGATGAAAGAGAGGGTGGCCAAAGACTGCATGGTGTCGGAATTATATTGAACGAAGAAGCGAGGCGAAGTTTGATCTGCTGGGTGCCCATTTCTGCGAGATTAATGACAGCAAGGTTTCGTTCAAAAATTCGTAACGTCACGATAATTCAGTGCTACGCCCCCACAAATGAAGTGACAGAGGAAGACAAAACCGCGTTCTACACTCATCTTAACTCGGTTTACAGTAGTGTTCCGAGAGCCGACATCATAGTCGTTATGGGAGACCTTAATGCCCAAGTCGGTTCAGACAATTACGGACTGGAACGCGTGATGGGAAGAAATGGCTTGGGGTTACGGAATGAAAATGGTGACTTGCTTGTCGATTTTTGTAACGCGAATCGTCTTGTGATAGGTGGGACTGTATTTAAGCATAAGACGTGCAACAAAATTACCTGGGTGCATCCAGATGGTCAAACCGAAAACCAAATTGATCATATCATGATTCAGCAGCGATGGAGGAAGTCTATGTGTGATGTCCGGAGTATAAGAAATGCCGATGTGGGAAGCGACCACCATTTGGTTGTGATGAGTCTCAAACTACGAACCGCTGCCGTACAAAAACCAGCGCAGGATGCAGCAAGAAGCTCAAAATTCATTACTAATGCTTTAAATGACCCCAACATATGTCGAAACTATGTCACCACCCTTAACGACAGAGCTTCGTCATTAAACGGAATCGAGCATTCAACAATTGATGAGATGTGGGGTGAAATTAAAAGTGTTTTTATGGAGGCTGGTTCCGAAACTGTACCCAAGCGAACGAGACGTAGAGACTCTTGGATATCCCAACACACCTGGGATAAGATCGAACTTCGCAAATCGTTGAAAATCCAAATAAATGCCGAAGCTGATATTCAACGAAAGGCTGACTTGCGAAGAGAGTACCGCATTGCACATAAGATGGTCAATCGTTGTTTGAGACGTGACAAGAAGGTGAGGTTAGATGGGCTCGCAGATAATGCGGAAATCGCTGCCAGAAGAGGAGATATCCGGGAATTGTACCAAATAGCCAAAGATGTGATCGGGAAAAAAAGCAATACCAATCATCCTGTAATGGATGTGGATGGCACACTTTTGGGATCAATTGAGGATCAGCTTCGTAGATGGAAGGACCATTTTTGTGCCCTGCTAAATGAGGATTCAGTTGAGCAGAGTGCTGAAGTGCCCCAACTAAACGAGATGCGCAGGTCCTATAGGGGTATTGATATCGAACCCCCGTCAGAATCGGAAACTCGTACATCAATAAATCTCCTCAAAAACAACAAGGCAGCTGGACTGGACGGAATACCAGCTGAATTCCTGAAAGCCGATCCCGTAGCAGCGGCTAGTATTTTACATCCGTTGATACAAAGCATTTGGGAAAACGAATGCTATCCCAGGGATTGGAAGGATGGTGTGATTGTTAAGTTGCCAAAGAAAGGTGACTTAAAGAATTGCAACAATTGGCGTGGTATCACCGTTTTGTCCGTTTTCCCAAAACTAATGGCAACCATCATTCTCGAGCGAATAAAGGATAGAATCGAGTCTACACTCAAGAGGCATCAAGCTGGCTTCCGCAGTGGTCGATCGTGTGTCGACCATATCAACACCCTGCGTATCGTCCTCGAGCAGTCGATGGAATTTCAATCACCGCTTTACCTCATGTTCGTGGATTTTGAGAAGGCCTTTGATCGAGTTAACCGAGAATGTACATGGAGATCGTTGCTTGGTAGAGGAATTCCACTAAAAATTGTTGCCATTATTAAAGAGTCCTACAACAACGCAAGGTGTTTTGTTTTGCACAATGGGCAGCTATCCGGCTCCTTCATAGTGCAACAGGGTGTGAGACAAGGGGATGTTTTATCGCCAATTCTCTTCCTGCTGGCGATGGATGACGTATTGACGGCCAGTGTTGGTACAGCTGAGAGACAGGGCATTCAATGAAGACCGTTCGAAAGGCTCAGTCATTAAGACTATGTCGATGACATATGTCTACTTGCAAATAAAATCATCAGTGGGCTAAACGGGATGTGCCAAACACTGCAAGTGAAGGGAGATTCGAGTAGTCTAAGAATAAACAGCAAAAAGACAAAAATAATGCTCACAGGCCGCTCCACACAGCAGCGTATTATTCTACAGGAGACGCCAGTTAAAGTAGTGGAACAGTTTAACTACCTTGGCAGTATTGTTTCTGCAAACGGTGGTATGGATCTGGACGTTAAAAGTAGAATGAATAAAGCTCGTGCTGCCTTCGGTCCCCTGTCCCCAATTTGGAAATCCAGTCAAATCTCCTTACGCACTAAGTTGAGATTCTTCGAATCCAATGTCAAATCCGTGCTGTTATATGCTTGTGAAACCTGGAAAGTCACGTCTACTATTTCGAAGAAAATGCAGGCTTTTGTGAATCGCTGTCTTCGCCACATCCTAAAGATTCGCTGGCCACAAATAATATCAAATGAGGAACAAGTCAAGAGCGGCTGGACGTCGACATAAGAAAGCGTAAATGGCGTTGGACTGGTCACACACTGAGGAAACCAAACGATGAAATTGCAAAGCAGTCCTTTGAATGGAATCCTCAGGGTGCACGGCGGGTTGGAAGACCAAGAACAACATGGAAATCAACTGTCTTAGCGGAAGCAGAATCCCAGAGAAAGACGTGACCACAGCTAAAGTACCTTGCAGCAAACCGTGAAGGATGGAGACGTTTTGTTGACGCCCTATGCCCCAGCCTGGGTTACAGGACACGATGATGATGATTAATAATTTTCAAAACAAAAGAGCCAGTACGTGTGAGCCAATCGTGCATTTTATTTTAATTGTTCTAAGAGCCAAAAATAAATTGGTAACTATAAACTATTATTATTTTTTGTAACTATTTAATGTAATCTTATTTCCATCAAAAACGTCTCCACTCCAATTAAAATAAAATTGCAATCATAGAACAATGTTTTTCAGAAAAAAAAAACTATATTAAAGGTACCTTCTATTTTCTATACAACCATTGTTTTGATTTGGATCTTTTAGGAACAGATTCAACAGATTTTGATTATGTATTTTCGAAGATTTACCAAAATATTTCAAAAAATACAAATTTACTTAGATAATTTTGATCAAATTTTCATAAAAAATTAATTAAAAAAATACGTTTTTGAAAATTTTGATATGCTATATTATTTGAGGAGATGAGAACCAAATAACCCGCCATATCCATCCCCGAAAAACTCTTCAAAATCAATTTAAATTGTTAATTGTTTCTTTTCTTTTGTTAATTGTTACATACAGTATAGATACACCATACTAATATAATACAGCTGCAGCACAAAATCCAATTCAAGCACAATGCGAATATGTACAATACAAATACAACCATAGAAAAACAATTTAAATACAATTCAAATACTATGAAAAAAACTTCACTGAACGAACAACCCAAATTTTTTTTTATTAAATATTTGATAATATCAATTAAAAAAGTTAATAATGTCCCAAGTAATGATGGTTATAGCAACATTTTGGGAAATGGCCCACGTAAAAGAACATTGTATGACCAAATATATAAAACAGTTTATATTATTTAGTTTTGTCTATAACTTATTTTCGTTGGTTGGTCGTTATCGATAAATTCATCCCTGAAAAAATATATAATGTATAAACTGACATACTTGTTTTATATTATTAAAAAAAATTTATGATTTTAGTACGATTTCAAACCTAGGTATATAAAAATAAACCAATTTCAAACTTATTTGTATTTTTGCTGTATCCTTTTGTGGCAGAGAACATTACATACAAAATTTAGTCATCATAAAATGCTAGCAATATTCCAAACCAATCACTTCGAACACATACACACACATACCCGAACACGAAAACTCCGAAGCAGATTTAACAAACATCCTTCTAGAGATATACCACACGGAAATGCCAATGTTTGGATTTGAAAACCCAAGTGCCATCAGGAAATTTTCACTTCACTCAACCAATTGCCAAATGGCAAATGCACAAGTAAAGTAAGAAGTAGTGAGGTGATGGCTGTGGGATGGAATGGACGTAAGGAGGCTGGGCAAACCACTTACATTATTTGCCATTTCCTCTATGCCATTTTAAGAGAGATTGAGTCAGGGTGTTATGAAACACCCAAAGTGGATTACAATCGATTCCCACGCTTTATATTTCTCTATATAGACATTTATAGACCGTAGAATCTGGACTAACTTGACATGTCCACATTTACTAACACACATGCACAAACCATATTTAGAACTTCACCACCAATGTTTAACCTAAATCCTTCCTAGATTGGATTGACAGCTCGTGGGATACAATTTTATTCACCGAGTGGTTTTTGGCACACTCTATTTGGAAGAAGAACAAAAAAACAACCCTAAAGAAGATATCAACTCAGGAGACAGTAGCTCGTTGTAGCCAATTTTCTGTCATCGACGCTAATGAATAAGATATAAACGTTTCCCGCAATAACAGGAAAAAACCATTTGAATCTCCAGAAAATCCTTTCTATACCTAAACATAGATATAAATAATAGCTCCATATCTATGTTTATACCATTAGGAAAAAACGATTACAATGTGTTGGTTGGTTGGGGGAGTGTTCACATGATTAAGGTTGCACATTTTGATATTGCAATGAAATATGTCACACGACACTCTAGTGCTGAATATCTACAGTGCAACTATAGAAATGGACATTATTTCTGTAATATTTAAGAATTTTGTTTGTATATTCTCCAAGTCATAGGATAGAATCAAACATTTTACAGAAGTTTACAGAAAGAGAACAAAATTTGAAGCCATAAAAGAGATTGATTAACGTGCCACAGAAAAACATTAATTAACACTTCAAGAATAAAGTTTACCACATCTAAGGCAAAAATAATGTTGACTGATTTATTTTTTGAGTAGTTTTATCGCGTTATAAAAGGCTTGAAGCACTTACAAAAAACGAAGAAAAAAAGCTGTTTTTAATTTTTGTTATTTTTTTTTACATATGTATTTTGTTTTTGTTAATAATGTGTGCAGCCGCCTGCTTTCAAAATAATACAAAAAAAAAATCTATCTTTTAGAGAATTATAATATAGTGTTTCCAAATGATTCAGTGATATCCAACTCAAGGTTTATTTAATGTCGTGAATCAGCTCTTCCATTACATCGTATTGCTTTCCTCCTTCGTCAACGTTCCGTGTTAGCCAGCCTCATAGATAAAATGTTATGTTAAGGTGTGGTGAATATGGTGGCTAAGACAGGAAGTGAACGTTTTGACTTGTAATTAATGATTTAATGACTCAACTGTACGGATAAGGATAAGCGATAAGGGCATTGCCTAGCTGAAAAATCTACGAGGTTGGTTCAAAAAGATAGTCGATCTTCGGACAAACGGTTTCTAGCAAAGAGTTTAAGATATTTCCTATAAACTAACTAGTCTATCGTGCCATAAGAGGATATCGCATCCTAAACTATAACGGTAGATTTTCTGCTGTGGTGACGGTTCAGAAATCGCTCTTCTTTGTTCAGATTATTTAAAAAGTAAAGTTATAACCATCTGTTCTATCCAGTTGATATTTTTTTCATAGGAAGGAATTACTCGCCTATCATGTGAGTATACTCTCTGCTGTAAACTGGTTCTTTTTTTCAACTTTTATGTTTTTTGTTGTGATATAATTTGCACCAGAAAACTTTCTAATAAATAACACTTTAATGCCTGAAATGTGAAACAATTTTGCTAGTTGGGTACAATGATGTGCAATAGTTTTTTTTGAAAACCAGTATTCCATTTTTTTTTAATTAAGTTTTTTAGCAGTGTTCCCAGATTGGTGGTTTTTCCAACCAAAATGGTTGGAAAAAATGCCTTTGGTTGGAAAAATGGTGGGAAAATATTCATAGTGGGATTTATGGTGGGAAAATATTTCAATGGTCTCCTTTTTGGTGGGAAAAACCACAATTCACCATACTTGCCTATCTTCCAATTTTATGACCTATGTATAATGATTTGGCACAAAAAACAGAAACATTAAAAAATAACTTTTTTTCTGAATACCACACAAATGAGGTACCAAAAATCACAGACCTTGAAAAAATAAAAAAATATCTCAAAGAAAAACTTTGGCTGACCAATTATTGAAAATAGTTGATCTTATCATGATCTAGTGATCTTTCGGATCAGTATACATTTTTTGTGAATATTCCACAAATGAGGTGGCAAAAATCGTACGTGACCTTAAGAAACTTTAAGACTTGATAGTTTTCTAGGGCTGACTAATTTCTAGGACAAGTTAACTTTCTTCACCAATTACTGACCGATTAGATGACATTCTTGTCTTGCGAATATGAAGTACCAAGAATGCAGAGCGAACATTCTTCTTTTTTTATATCTAGGAAGTATCTGTAGCAGAAAAGGTTATGGTGGTTTTTTTTTTCCTTCCAGTACAAAAATGGTGGGATTTTTTTTGGAATCTGGTGGGATTCTAGAAATCTCATCTGGCATCACTGTTTTTTAGTAAATAGTTTTTGAGAAATTAAATTTCAAAGAAACTGGCACAAATTTTACAATGATATAGTAAGATGCTAAAGGAATTTTACCATCGTACTATCTCTTAATTAAATTAATTAAATTATCCCACGTCTCTCCCCCCCCTCCCATCCATCACACCTGGACCCGGTGCATTCAAGGAAATAAACAGGCAAGGGGAAGTCACGAAGACTCAGGATAAAGCGGAAGCATTTGCCGAATATTATGAAGGAAATTTAGTGCCAAACGCATCCAGCGATCCTTCACTTTTAGAGGAAGTTGAGTCAACAATTGAGCAGCTGCAGCAGACAGACGCTGAAATTATCTTTTTTAACAATGGAAATCCTGCTAGTGATCCCGAGCTGACTGGAGGCTTCACTAAGCTGAGCTAATCAAAAGTGGATGACCTAACAAATCATCTGGACCATATATGATTTCCAGCTACATCATAAAGAAGTTTCCCCAAGTTATGGTCCTATTTCTGACGATCCTGTTCAACAAACTTCGTCAACAATTATTGCTACTTTCTGAAGCGATGGAAGACAACTAAAATAGTACCGATACCGAAGAAAGCCGACAGAGAAACCGTTTCTGGATATCATCCCATATCTCTTCTTAACAACACCAGCAAAGTCCTTGAAGGACTTATTCTTTGGAAATTGAAGGCGTTCTGCACCCCTAACAGCGTCGTTCCGAACATGGAGTTTGGATTTCGGGAGAGACACTCTACCTTACATCCGCTCTTGCGATTTCATAACGACGTTGTTGTTGCACCCTCAATAACTGTCAGGTTGTTGTTGGATGCTTCCTGGATATATAGAAAGCATTCGATAGCATCTGGATATAGGGGCTAATTCATAAGCTAACCACTTTTAATTTTCTAGGTACACTAATAAAAATAATTTTCAGTTTTCTCAATTCCAGATCGTTTTTCGTGCAGATTCAAAACAGCCAGTCAACAACCAAAAACATCAGAGCAGGAATTGCTCAAGGATCAAAGCTGGGACCGTACCTTTACAACATCTTCACGGCAGACTTAGCTCAACCCAACAATGTTTAAGCTAAACTCTTTCTATCTTTTGTAATTTCATTTCTTTCGTAACTTTTAAATAAAACGCACCATTCGCTTTGCTAGTCAGAATTCAACTAACTACTTTTCATTTATTGATCGTATATATTCCTACCTATCCGACAGCCAGCTTCCCCTCTTACATATTCCAGGTTACTTATTGTTCGTTTTCTCTTTTTTACTGCCACAAATGCTATGAATTTTCTCTATGTGGACGATTCACAAAATATACCAAATCCATTTCAGCAATCATTGCAGCCCAAAGAGAAGAAGAGCACGTGAGAAGTTCTATACAACATGGGGCATCAAAGTCAATTCAGTCAAATCTGAGTTGGCTTGTTTCAAAAGACCAGCGGGACAGCGAAGTACACCGTCAGCTAAAAGCTGCCGCAGTATCATCATCAATCTGAATGACGGATCGGACCTGACAACAAAACCATCGGTGAAATATCTGGGTGTCAACTTTGAGGAGAGGTTACGCTTCAATCCGCATGTAAAAGCTGTTCTGAAGAAATCAAACCACGCTTTCCACCGCATCCACCCCTGAATATGGAAAAGGAATGGACTCAGCCAAAGGACGAAGTTGCTTCTCTATAAGCAACTTCTCAGACCGATCATCACATACTGCTTTCCTATCTGGTTTACTATTTCCAAAACCAGCATGAAGAAACTCTCAGTTCGAGAGGAAGATCCTGCGGATCAGCACGGGACTCCACTTCGACCAACGGCGGCGGAAACATTTCAGCAACAAGCGACTCTATGAGGCATCCGGAATAACACCCCTTCATAAATACATGATCATGCTGCCAAAGGTCTGACGAATAACCTAAACAATCATCTAAATCCTGAAGTGAGAACCATCACAAGTGAAGAGATACACCCGGAGCCACGATACCTGGATGTGACAGCATTACTGGACGACAGAATTATTCCTATCAACGACGACGAGGCAATTCAATTTAACGAAGATAGCCTCAAGCTATCAACGTGGCTAGAAACCACCGAAAACCCACATCCTTCCAAAAGGACAACGAAATTTGAACAACCCGAGATGAATCATCTTCATAGTATTAATAGTAGGGACGTTAGTGCATGATATGAGGGCATACCTTTCATTTTGACCTGACGGGTTGAGCTTTAGTACACTAATAGTTCATGTCCTAACTTTACTTTTAAGAAGTGTTGCCATGGTGGCAACACTGTCAGAAGGACACGAGAAGGGTTGCCACAATTCCGAAATGTTGTTTATAAATCGAAAACCAAGGGTCGGACGATGGCCCGAGAACTCCCGTTGGATTCAGCACCCTTGAAAACATAGGACCACATTATTATTTTTCTCCCACCCCTCCGCTTGCACGAAGGGGGTGGAAAAAAGTCGTTTTGGAAACAAAATCTGAAAATCCAAGAAAGGTTAGAAAAATATTTTTGTTAAAAAAATTTAAAGATGGTGTCGACGCAGAGTTTCTCAATCTACTACATTACTTCCAGAGTTGATTGAAAACCTACTTTGGTTTTGTTAAAAAGCCACTTTCAAAGTGCGGGGGAGGGGGGATATGAAAGATTTACAAACTTAAATATTTATCTTAGAATAATATAAGCATATGACACATGTTTTGAGGGTATTTTTTAATGCCCAATCTAACTAAATCAGAATGAACCCGATACAACTACCTTCAAAAAAGTTATAGCCTTCTTCATAAATGATGATCGAATTATTAGTGAAACAAGTAAAATATTACCAAATTTCGACAGCATTGACATGAAACTTGGTCCACATATTTCATTTGTCATTAGCAACAAGAATCAAAGGAGTCTACAAAAATATTAGTAGTGAAAGGGTGTTTTTTTCATTGAAATGGAAAAATTTTGAACTACTACCATGAATCCCCTCCCGAAGCTGGAACGTTAGTGAAAATTGGTGAAAACATTTGAATTTTCATCAAGACCAAGAAACAAAAGAGACCAAACAAATATAAACTATCTGAGGGTGTTTTTCAATGGGGAATGAGAAGCAGAGTTTTTGACCGATCATTTTTATGCTTTTGAAACCGAGATACATAAATGTAATATGATGCATGATTTTAAGGTATTTTTTAATGCTGAATCCAATAATATTAAAATAAAGTAGATACAAGCTCCCATGAAAAAATTATCTCACTTTTAACGAGTTAATGTATGAAAATGATTCTATTTTTCGACTAGAATAGGTACGATATTACCTCTCAAAAAGACCCTCAGACCATGGATATTTGAACGGTCTTTTTTGATTCTTGGTTTCGATGATTAATCAAACATTTTCACCAACTTTCATCAATGTACCAGTTTTGGGAGGGGTTTCATGGTAGTAGTTCCAATTTTTTTTAATTCATTGAAAGAAACACCCTTTCACTACAAATATTTTTGTAGACTTCTTTGATTCTTGTTGGTTATGACAAACGAAATATGTGAACCAAGTTTCGTGTCAATGCTGTTGACATTTGGTAATATTTTACTTGTTTCACCAATAATTCGGTCATTATTTATGAAGAAGGCTATAACTTTTTTGAAGGAAGTTGTATCGGGTTCATTCTGATTTAGTTAGATTGGGCATTAAAAAATACCCTTAAAAAATGTGTCACCTGCTTATATTATTCCAAGATAAATATTTAAGTTTGTTAATCTTTCATATCCCCCCTCCCCAGCACTTTGAAAGTGGCTTTTTAACAAAACTAAAGTAGGTTTTCAATCAACTCTGTATGTAATTTAGTAGATTGTGAAATTCTGCGTCGACACTATCTTTAAATTTTTTTAACAAAAATATTTTTCTAACCTTTCTTGGCTTTTCAAATTTTGTTTCCAAAACGACTTTTTGCCACCCCCTTCGTGCAAGGGGAGGGGTGGGAGAAAAACAATAATGTGGTCCTATGTTTTCAAGGGTGTTGAATCCAACGGGAGTTCTCGGGTCATCTTCCGACCCTTGGTTTTCGATTTATAAGCAATATTCCGGAATTGTGGCAATCCTTCTCGTGTCCTTCTGACAGTGTTGCCACCTTGGCAACACTTCTTAAAAGTAAAGTTAGGACATGGACTATTTGTATACTAAAGCTCAACCCGTCAGGTCAAAATGAAAGGTTGGTCTCACTAACAGCCCCACTATAAATAGTATATAACCATCAATCACAACCTTTTAAATAATTTTTATAAAAATAAAACAATGTATAAAATAAGGCCCCTAATGTGCCAAAACAAATTAAAGTGTCAATGTAATAACAATATAAAATAGAATTAAGAACGAATTGTAAATATTAATATCCGTTCAATAAAGACTAATTAATAATAATAAATAATAATTCTTTTTTGCCAAAAGCAGTTCTGTGAGGGGCCAGATCAGCCATACTCAACCTTTTTTTTCATAAGTACCACAAAGATGTTTTCCCTATGTGGCCTCGGGCCGCAACATAGATAATTTTTTGCGTTTAGTCAGTGCCGTTCCTAGCGCTTTCAGCACCTGGGGCAAGCTCAGTGGAGCCGCCTTTTTCGTAACAAAAATGTTAATACAGAATTAATAAAAAAAATTTTCTGTCATACATTCTCTCGTTAACTTAAAGAACAACGCTCTACTTGAAATGTTTGCAAGGAAGGGGCACAAGCTCGTATTATAAATTCTAGTTTGATTTCTTAACAGGAACTTATGAGTTAAGAATTAAAACTCTGTGTAATACATATATCTTTGTTCAACTTCAAACAATCGCTTAATTTGCTTGATGACAATGTGCTTGATTTCTGAAATTCAGAACACTTTTTCAAGATCTCCTTACACATTTTGTGTTAGGATTGAAAACGATGATTCCCAAACGTACATATGTAGATCCAAGATGTTAATTTTTTAATCCAGCGTCGACTTTCCGAGTTTTTTTTCTGCCAGGAACCTTTTCTATTACGTGAACTAGAAGGAGGAAATTTTATGTTGTGGTCACTCATTTCACAGTCTTATTCTTTTTTTGTCAGTTTGTGTCTTAACTTTTGAGGCAAAACCAGTCAAACTTCTCAAAATTACTTGCGATTTGAGTTTAATCAGTTGCAAAATCAGTGCCTTTCACATGTAAGCAAAATATTTGCATTGTCAAAGTTTTCGATTAGTAATCCGGAAGAACCCTCCGGAGCTCTCCGATTCAGATTCCAGAAAGCCAAACAAACAAATTGCAACACTTTTCTTTATTCTGAAGTTTGGGTTTGGTTGAAGAAGAACTGTCTTTTTCAGAAGCATTTGAAATGCTTCCGGGCGCTACGGGAGGATCAAACGAAAACACTATCAGTCATTCATGCAAAACAAAAAGAAAAAGTAACATTTCGTTTGTTGATGCAGCTATTTCCGCTTGTCTTTCAAATTTGTTGTCTTTCAATGACTAACAACACTCTTTGTTTGGAAATTTTTCCTATTTAGGGCTTTATATCCCATTTGATTTATAATTTCGGGCATTGTTTCGTTTTATAAAAGAATGCGACGAAATCAGGAAATATCATCCACAATGTTCAGTCATTCTTTGGGTGTTATATCCAAATAGATTTAGGCGCTTTTTCCAAACGGCTGTAAATTTTGATTTATGGTATTCAGTTTTCTATGAAATCGTATATTTATTTAAGTATGCCAGGTGGGCCACTTAAAAAGCTCGAAGCGCCACTTGCGGTCCGCAAGCCGCAGGTTGAGTATAACTTGGGTGCGTGTTAATGCTCATAACCTCAAGGAAGGCAGAAGAATCAATAACACTAGACAGAATTTGATGCACACAAATTATGTCAGCTACTTCACGACGTTTTTCGAGAGATTGTAAATTAATGAGCCAGCATTGATACGGAGGTAGGTTGTAGTTGTCAGCGCCTGATCCAGCTATTTCGCTGCCCTGGGCAACAATAATCTCAAACCAGAAAGTTGTCAAATCAAGTTGTTTTAGCACATAGTTTTAAAAAAATTAATTTTTAAACTTTTAAAATTAAAAAAAATAGTAAGAAAATACTAATTGTTTTTTTAAATTCTTAGTCAAGTACTGAAAATCACGGTTTTGTATGTTGGTCATAATTTGTATATTATACTAGCCATATATATTAATCGTTAGTCATTTACTGAAAATTCCAACAAAAACAAATGTGAAAAATTTATTTTTTTTAATTTTAATCTATTTTTGGAAAAAAACTTAATGCAAATTAATTTTTATCAAATAATTTTTTTTTTTTTTTATGCTGATTCTCGAATTCAATGGTTGATGCAAAGTTACTTTGCATAATTAATAATTGTTGTCTAGTGAATTGGAAACGGTTTTTACTTTTCATTCAGAAATTTTTCAGATATACACCCCTATTACGGTTGTAAATTATCAATTTGATAGTTGATAAACCTTGAAAATTTGTTTTTTAAACTCGATTTATTAATAAACTGGTCAACAATTCTTTTATATTTTTTAATTTTCTTGTTATTAGCAACTGTCTGCATCATTCTCAATGATCAAAACTTTTATAAGATGGATTTTTAAACATTGAATTTTAAATGTATCAACTATCAAATTGATAATTGACAATCGTAATAGGGGTGATAAGTTTGAAAATAAAATAGTTTTTACAAATGTGTCTAAATACCTAGTTTTCTTATGGCAGGATTTTGACCAGAAATATAATGAATATCAGATAATTTTGTATTAAATCGTTTTGTTTGTTTTTTGAAGCCAACAAAAATCATTTGGGTTTAAGGATATTAAATATTTAAAGATTTATTTCCATTCCATATTTACAATTATTGTCGTAGCTAAATTATGTTTTTGTTTTTTACTTTATAATAGTTAATAGCGTAAATTAAACAGTATTTAGTTACATGTATGTACATAAAGTATAGTAAAATTCGCAATTTTAAGGTTAATAGTATTTAATTATACATAATATATTATAAAATTCATTACTTAATGAATTATTATTATTAAAACTAAAAAAAACAAAGGACTGTTTGACCATGAATTATAAGATGAAATGGTATCACGCACTTTGTGGTATGGATACAAGTGTAAAGTGCATTTTCATTATACTTTTAATTTATATCAAAAAACGTGTCAAAGTGATTGCTGTAAGTGAATAAAAAAGTGGAAAAGAAAGAAAAAAGTCAATATTTTTGCACCAGATGAAGATTTTAGGATTGGGCAAGGAATATGGGAGAGAGAATATATGTAAATTTATAATGAGATATGAATTTAAAATTATGAATGACATTTAGTTCAAATAAAGCAAGTAAAAATATCTTTTTAATGGTTAAGTTTGTTGTGGTATAAGAGGTTAAACTACTACACGCATTAAGTCTTCCACATCTGATTTGAAAAAGAGCCAATTTCTAGGATTTTTTTAAGAACCTGTGGTATTGGCTATTGTTGTTACATACATATATCTGCTGGAAGCTTATCATATATAAATGGGGCTATGACCGTACAGAAGCGTCTAAGATGTTCTGTTCTAGTCCTTTGGACAGTCACAGCAGAAGCTGATCTCAACGAGCGATTTATGGCATTTCTTCTTACTGTATTGTGACCACCCCGCAGATAGAACAGTCTCAATACCTTATGAACATAAAGATGCCCAAGTGGTAATATATTGAGCGATTTAAACAACGGAAATGATGATTCCCATCTAGGTTTGTGAAGCATCTCTCTAATGATCTTCTTCTGGGCTGTTATCAATGGCTGTAGATTGCTGACAAATGCACTACCCAAGCAGAAAATACCATATTCTAAGCGAGAGTTGGCTTATGCATAGTAAATAGATGTTAGTAGGTTTGCTCGTACTATTTTTCTCAAGAGAAAGATTTTGTTCAAAGCGATACAAATTTTTTTTTTTATACTCATAATGTGTGACTTCCAGTTCACTTTTGAGTCTAGAATTGTACCTAGGTATTTAAATTCTGTTACACATTCAAGTGGCATGCAAGAATCGGTACAACTAGAATGATCACAGCTTGCCTCATGAAGACCAACATTTTCAATGAAAAACTCATTTGACTAGGAAAATCACATAATTTTGGATTTACTACTCAGCACCATCTGATGACACTTAAACCAGTGTGCCAAAATAGATAGATCACTATTCATTGAGGCTTTTATTCTATCAACCGAAGGAGCAGCACACGACCGGGCTAAGTCATCGGCAAAAGCAACCATATCTCCTTCCAAAGGTAACTGAAAAATTGAATTTATATAAACAATAAAAAGTAAAGGCCCGAGCACTGACCCTTGGGGGACACCTACACATGCAATAGTGATCGAATCACTCACAGTTGTACCGATTCGCACATGCTGGGAGCTGTTCTTAAGATAGGATGAAAACCAAATTAAAAGGTTACTACTGAATCCATATCTATAAAGTTTATTTAAAAGAAGTTTATGATCGACTAAGTCAAATGCTTTCGTCAAATCAAGAAACAGGGCACCAGATTTATTTTGCTTTATCTAGTTCTTAATTGATGCTTTCCAAGAGAGTCACTATTGCATCTTCGGTAGACTTACCCTTCATGAATCCAAATTGCGAAGAGCTGAGAGTTCTATATTTACCAAAAAACTTGCTCATTCTTTTAGTTATTAATTTATCAAAAATTTTTGAGAAAACAGATAGCAACAAAATTGGTTGTAGTTATTAGGGTCTTTTTTATCAGCTTTTTTATGTATAGGGATAATTATTGCAGTTGTAAGGCATTCTGGGAATACCCCACCTTCAAAGTTAGCAATCACATGAGATACTTTGTTTGAGGAAATTGGTATATGATTTTTAACTATTTCTATGACAAGTAGATTAAAACTTTTTGCAATATCCACATCCCTTGCTGAAACCGTATTTTCTGAAAATTCTATGCATTAAAATTCACTGTCGCCATTTTGTTTTCCTAAGAGATTGTTTACGATGTTCCATTGTTGTTTTGGATTAAACCTATTATCATAATATTTTTTTTTGAAGTATGTGCCTCTTTTTGTTTACTAATTTAATCGAGAATATCTTTCTGCATATTTTTGTAGGCGATTTTTATATTTGATAGATGTAATTTGCCTTTGTTCCTAATATAGAATTCATTTTTAGCATTAATTTTTTGGCACAAATGGTCAGACATACATGGTTTAATTTGTTTGTATTTTCGCTTTTGTTTTATGGATTTACTAGAAAAAGAAACATGACTAGATAAAATATCAATAAAATTTTGAAAAGCGTCTGAAGGACAGTTACAGCTATAGACATAGTTCCAACTTTCAGTGGCGAGGCAATCATAAAGCAAGGTGTGGTTTATTTCCTGAAGTAATTGAATATTTGAATTTACATTTTTTTGTTTTATGTTTTTAACCTAATCCAGGAAAGATACCCCCGTTGCAAAATGAACGCTAACATCCCATTCAAGTAAGAATGGATGCATATTTTTTTTCTTAGCAAGATGGCCATTTTTGGATTTTTCAAGTTCTTTTTCGGGGAGAGCTACATATATTTTTTTTTTCAGAAAGCACTCATAAAAATCTACAAGATGTCATAATAAATTTAGGTTTTTAAGTGGATCCCGTTTCTCACTCCCCCCCTGAAGGAAAGCTATTGCACTTTAAAATTAATTGAATATGGAAAGAGAAGACACCAGCTCCATCTTATTGCTTTTTTATATTACTCATACGCCCCCGTATTCCCATCTATTCATAAGCTTTAAATACATTTCTTTTAATGTTAAATCCTGTTTTTATTGTGCCTTTTTTTTAATTAAAGTTCATTTTAGCATTTGCCATTTTTCTAAAATTACCGATCAATGTATTATTTGCAAAATTTGTTGCATGTTTCAGTTGCATGAGGTATTTGTAAGAAAGTTCAGGCATTACTTGAATGATACTAACCCAGCGGCTCCATTAGCAATATTTGAGGCAATAAATTGCCTCACTCATTGCTATTGCCTTAAAAAATGCAAATGGAGACGCTTTGTCAATGGCAATGGCAATATTGCCTAGAAGATGAGAGGCAATTATTGATTTCCATCTTCAAGGAAATAAATTGAGGAAAAATGGAATTCCCCGTGATTGTGAATGTCTTCTTTATTGATTTTTTCAATTAAATCGTAGAATATGAGAACGCACATGACAAAATATAGTGAATTAAAATTAAATTTTATTAAAAACAGGGGATTTGAACAGCATTTGCAGTCAAATATTTCTATACACACATTTTATAATTGAAATTGCCTGGCAATGAAAATGCCCACCCAAGCAATAAATTGCCATTCCTATTCCAATTGCAATTGCCTCAAAAATTGCCAATGGAGCCACAGCGTAAGAAGATAAGTGAAATACATATAGTGATATTGTGCAATAGGATTCAAATTTCCAAAAAGTTTTGTAGGAAATTAATTGTAAATGTGACAAACAGAACAAAGGTTGAGAAAGTTTCTGGAAGTCATAAAATGTGTTCCCATTTGAGAGTGACTCTTGGATAGCTGATGGTCTATCCTTCTGTGGCGGATTTCATTACTTGGTCCACTTGCGAGTTTTACTCGCATGAGAGTTACTCACTGTTTTTTCACTCTCAAATGGATTCGCACCTTCAAATATTGCGAATATTTTATTATTTGATAAAGGTTTACAAAAACAGACAAATCATTAAAATTGTATCCAAAGTAATGACAGCTGCTCTTATTTTTAGTAGCAAAATCTTAACTTAAAACTACAAATATCTAAAAACCGTTTCCTCTTAGAAGCCATGTGAAAATAGCTTATACATTTTGCATTATCTTATCTATAGCACTAAGCACGTGCAGAATTACGATGTGCTGCAACACGGATGTCCTGTTAGCAGGACTCTAAATTGAAATTTCAAAATGTTCAGCACATATTTGCACTTGCACATCCTAAAACCAAGTCCAATGAGCCAAAACAGTCCATCATTTCCATTCTGGATTCTGCTTTGTGGTGATGGCAAACAATGTGTGTCCACCAGGACCTTCACTATAGACTCCAAGGATAATGCAAAAGTGCCAGTGTTATTGTTGTTTTCTGTTATTATTTTGGTTTGCATCCAAGTCCTGTTTGTGTGTGGTGTGGCAATTGTCCTTAATCACTGATGGGAAGTGGTTTGTAGATGAAAAGTTTTAAATTGAAATATGGGATGGCTCTATATATGGTGATGTGTTTGCTAATGCTACTCTGGGTGGAATCTACAAATGTATTCAAATATTCAAAAGTGTGTAGGTACTTTGAAAAAGTAAGGGAAATGAGGTACTTTTGGAAATTTCAGCGCATTTGAATTTTAATGATTAATTTGTATAGTATTGCCATTAGAAGTAATATTTTGAACATGCAGCCGCCAAACAGTGGGCACTGCAGTTTCTGTGTCTGGTATTTTTTAGTGTTTTTAAATAGTTGAAAGGTGTTTGTATTAAATAATAGTTTATAACATTACAAGGCACTTAACATCATATTACCATAATTGACAAATAAACTACGATCACAAATATAATTTGGCAAATCAAAAAATGAATGTAATTTTGGTGAACTGAAATGCCTAAAGCTTAAGAAATAAAATAACAATAAACATTTTATTTATATTATTTGAAATATGGAGTGAGCGTATTAGAAAAGGTGCTCTAATTTTCTTGTTCAAGAATGATTTAGTCTTCGTTTAAATAGTTATAATTATTAATTTACGGCTATTAGTTTGGTTTAGTTTTGTTCCAGTTTTCAAGTTTTTTGGCACCACTGTTCACCGCGCTGACCACTATTGCTGAACAGACGATAATTTGAAATGTGACGATGTAAGGACGGAACTGCAGTACAATTGCAAATGAGCTGGAACAAATATTTTCGTTTTTCGGTTGTTAGTGATGCTACTGCCACCATCACTCTCATTAAAAATATGCCAACGTTGTAAATTTGTAATATTTATTTATATACATCTAACCGAACTGCAAATGAGTTGGGAATTAAATTCAGTGTGAATTGGCAAAACACCCTTGTGTGAATTTATTATTATCTTTTTTTCGTTTCAATGGGAGGGAAGGTATAGGCACGAGTATAATCATTGTAATAAATAATGAATTTCAAAATTAATGCCGACAGGAATTTTGATATGAAAATATGATAGAGAGAGAGAGCACCACGATAAGAATCTCACTTCATTTGCATGTTTTACAAGAGCAACGATTATGCCTATCATTATACAGGATCGATGTGGAATTTGATTTATTTACTTAAAATACGAAGATTATATTATTTAATATCACATTGTCCGCCAAAAACAATACAATATTTACAAACATGTTTGTAAAATTTATGGCAATTAATACATTTTATAATTATCTTAACATTAAATAATGAGCAGTTGGTTAAATAATAATAAATGGGGCTGGAGTACTGAGGGCCAATGAAATCGAATATTTAAGTTCTTAAATATTTAGTAAAGAATTGTTTTTGCAAGATTTTGACTTCCTTTATGAAAATATCAATAGTAGGTCTATTTACTATGTGGGTGATTCCGTGTCAACTGTGATTTTTTGTGTCCGTTCAGTGTTTTTTTTTTTGTTATTTAATGTACAATTTTCTTATTCATTTCTGGTTTGAATTAGGTACATGGCTATTTACTACATTCGAGAATCTAAATAATCATGAATAGGTATAAATGTTTTCCGAGGATTTAGTTTTATTTTTGAATACAAAAAGATTTCCCAATAAACCGCCATTTTGTTTTAAACAGTCATTTTATTTTTTAAACGTTGTTATACTTTAAGATTGAAAAGTTGTTTCAATAACAACCATTTCAGCACTATTTTTAATATTGACGTTAAAAATATCTAAATAATGATATCTATCCATAATCCCTTGAAAAAAGTTTAAGGTGCCAACCCCAGATGTTGAACATGCACCGGAAACCATTATATGACCACCTGCGTGCTAAACTGTAACACGAAATAAAATGTAAATTAATAAATAAAAATGTAAATATTAAATTTATTACTATACGATTTTTTGGTAGCAATCTTTTTGGGTCATATGGTAGGTTCAATGTTGGGAAGAAGCCGAAGGAACAAACGTGTCACAGTTGTGCACGGAGAAGGTAATATAATGTTTAAGGGTGCATGCTCAGCAGCTGGTATTGCAAGCTTTAATTTTATTGAAGGGATAATGGGCAAATATCATTAATTTATGTATTTTAAACATCAATTTTAAAAATAGTGCTGAAACGATCGGAATTGAAACACTTTTTATTTCTATAAGGACAATGATCCGAAGCATTCGGCTGAAATAGTCAAGGAATGGCTGCTGCACAATTGTCCAATGGTGATCAGAATCCCACCCACAATTATTGGGTCTTAAGAAAATTGCCAATTTTTGAAAGAAATTGGAAACTAAAATTCAGAAACATGAGATTTTCAACGAAAGTGACTTGAAAACAGTTTTACTCCAGGAATGGAATAAAATTAGCCCCAGTTTTGGGGCGGACTCGGCCACTGGGCAACCGGGATTTTACTCTGTGGGTCCCCGTTTTTTTTTTTCAAGAAAAAATTCTCATAACAAAATTGGACCCACACTAAATATAGACTTTTTGTGGATCAAAATTGATATTTTGAGGCCCACCAGAAATCGGTTGGTGGTTCCCGGAAATCGGTTGGTGGCCTCTTTAAGTCTTTGGAAGCCTTAAGAACTCGGTTGGTGGTTTCTACGGATCTCTGGAGGCCCCAAGAACTCAGTTGAATGAATATTTGGATTCCTATACAAAAGTCGGTTGGTGGCCTCTACGGATCTTTAATTATTCAAAAGTTGATAGACAAATTTTACAATTCTAATAAAAATGACTCTCAATGATGAGTACCTAAAAATGTCTCAAAGTTAGGTGTATTACCTGAATTCAAAAGATGCGTGGTTTCCAAAATGGTAGCTGATGCTCGCCAACTTGGATTAACAGTCGGGGGGCACCCCTGAACATTTTCGAACAAAAGTCAATTAAGTTGTTGATTGCATTATGAACCTACTGTTTTTTCTCTGGTTCTTGGACTACTGATAAATTCTAACCTGGTAAAATGAAACTCGACCACGTTCTTGAAATTCAATATAAGGTCTGGTTTCCCACATCGGAAGCATGTGATTCCTCTTTCAGTCTGTGAATTGTTCCGACTAAAAGCCGAAGAGGCAGCTTGAACTCCATGTGCTGAGCCCCGTTTTTCCCCGTACTTGTACCTGGTGAATATTATTGATTGTGCGGCTTTCGGTTTTAGAAGATTCTATTCCAATTGCAATTGAGAGAGCCTTATCTAATGTCAGATCTTTTACTTGAAGCAGTCTCTCTTTAATATCGGAAAATCTAAGTCCTCGGATGAACTGAGAAAGCAAATGGGTAGCAAGTGTAGATTTTTTACAAGACTCACACGAGAAATTACAGTAGAAACTCAATTTTTTTAACTCCGCTAAAAAACTAGCTACTGATTCGCCTTCGTGTTGTAACCTCAGTAAGAATTTGTGTTGTTCGGTGATTTCGTTAGGTTTGGGGCTCAGGTGATTCTTGAGGATCTCAATGAGAACATCATAGGATTTATTATCGGGTTCGTCTGGGGCTGTCAAATTTGATAAAAGCTGATAGTATTTGGCACCTATGCAATTAATCAATACTTGCCGCAAGATCCGTGATGTTCCGCAGAGCAAGGTAGCTTTCAAGTCGTTTTATGTAATTCGGGAATGGTTCTTCACTTTCGTTGTAGGGATCGAAATGCAGGTTAGATGCATTTGCAGTTGCTGGTTGAACTTGTAAGTTCTGTAGTGCATTTGTTAATGCCTCAATTAATTGTTGAGCAGCGGGGTCCATTGCTAAAGATTTTTCTTAATCTCAAAAAAATCCTCGTCGCCACTGATAAATTCTAACCTGGTAAAATGAAACTCGACCACGTTCTTGAAATTCAATATAAGGAATGACTTTATTACATAACGATATGATGGCTTACAGCTTACAGATGTGAGGATACTATGTATTTAGTTAGGGTTCTAACATAGTGAAAGGTAGGATGATTCATTAGTTGCAATCCAAATACATGAAAACTACCATAAGGCCAGTTTGTTCATAGTGGGTTAAATCTGCAACTAGATTATCACTGATTCTGTTTAATCAATAGTTATGATTCTGTGATCATACCTAACCGTTTGTTCAGTCAATTTTCAGATTAATCATAGATTTTCCAATAATCATCGTCCCATTTTGCAGTTTATCTGTCAAATGCATTGTTAGACGTAATCTGTCACTCACAACAAACAAAGTTCATGTTTGCTTATGAGGAGTGAGCTTTAGAAAGAAATATTTTTTGTGTAAACGAACACGGACGATTATAGAAGTGTAGGTAGTTCTGGCATTTTGTGATACCTAGTGATGGAATTTTTTCCAGGTTGTGGTTTTTTTTTTTAATTTTATCTAAGGCCCTTGCAATAAAGCACTTTTTCTTATGGTATGTTTCCACCAAAGGTTTATCTCAATTTAGATTAAATAAATCTTTTTGGTGTTTCCACTCAAAAAAAGGAAAAAGAATTTAAAAAATATTAATTTTGACAGCACCTTCCAAAATGCAAATGGTGTTTCAATTTGTCTTATGAAGTGCAATTGAGATAGAATGTTTGATTTGTGTGAAACAATGAAGAACTGAATCGATTCTCGAATGAATCGTTCAGCACCATATAAGAAAAGGCTAGTTCGATTTGTAAAACTATTTGTCCTGAGGACAAAGCATTTTCGGTTTTAAAGGCCAAACAAACATATTCGATACTAAAAGCCCTTGTCCTGGAAATTATATTTCTAATTAGCATAGAGAAGTTTGGCTACATAAACTGTCTAAATGTCACTACCGTGGATGTCGGTACCGTGGATGTCAGTATACCGTGGCACCGTGAACTTTAATTAAATTATTTTTTTCAATAATATTTACTTTCTACCAATTTTCTTTATTAAAACGGTAGCAATACCTCGAAAGAACCAAACAAAAATTATTCCGTGCAATAAAAACTAAGTAATAACCCAGCACAATGAAAAGGATTGCCATTCAGAAGAATTGACTACAAAAACGGAAAAGTTATACATATTTAAAGATAATAAGGGAAGTAGAAATGTCAAGAGGTCAAAACATAACAGTTAATCTAGAATCTCAACAAAAATATGGTCAAAAAGAGAGAAAACAAAATACAAATAAGAAAACGTAGAAGAGTTTCATTATCGTCTATTCCAGTTTTAGTACATTTCACCATAGTTTTTGTTCTTTAAAAGTTGTAGCAAAATGCTTTTACAGATTTGATACTCTGACTATAGCCTATTGAATAGACCTTTTATTATTGAATATGTTTATTTGGCCCATAAGCATGCTTAAAACCGAAAATGCTACTAAATTAACCCATGCATTTCTGAGAGAATGGTCACACTGGCCACTTTTCAGTATTTTTGGTATAACTCGAAAACTAAGCCGAATTTGACAATTTTACATTTAATACTTTTTGTTCAAAATTAAATTTTCTATGGAAATGGATAGTTTGAAAATTGTTTTAAAAATTTAAGCAGGAAAAGTAAGCAAAAACCAACATAAAAAAAATCGAAAAATCAAAGATTTTAATTTTTTTTTTCTAAATTGCGCATAACTTTTTTCGGAGCGAAGATACGCTCAAGACATGCGTGAACAAAGTAAACTGGCGGCTTAAGGCCTTAATATGACATGCTAAAAAAGTCATATTATTTGAAAATTGATAGAGATATAGCCATTCAAGCTTTACCATTTTTTATCATTTTTCGCACTTTTTGCCCGAAAGTCTATTTTTTGGTTCTTTATGACAAATTTAATGTTCCTAGCACCTAGTACCAAATTTTATGTTAATCGGACCAGCCGTGCGGTCTGTAGGTCTAAAATCATTTAAAAACACCCGAAAAACGAAATTGCGAACTTACATCCTTTTTATAAATTCTCTATAGTTCTAATGTCATATTATATCAAAATTTTGATTTCAAACATTTTTATGAAAGTGACTTTCGCGAAAG
This sequence comes from Dasysyrphus tricinctus, assembly GCA_963921185.1. NCBI lineage: Eukaryota > Metazoa > Arthropoda > Insecta > Diptera > Syrphidae > Dasysyrphus > Dasysyrphus tricinctus. The sequence goes on along the minus strand of OY992530.1, from coordinate 52,447,809 downwards.
GGACTTTCGCGCCAAAACTGCGAAAAATTATAAGAAATGATAAGGTTTGACTGGGATAATATCTCTGTCAGTTTCAAACAAATATTAATTTTTGAATATGCCATATTAAAGCCTTTAGTCTCTACTTTATTTTGTCCGTGAATGTCTTGACCCTATCTTTGCTTCAAAAAAAGTTATGCACAATTTATTAAAATATTTAGATATTCTTCATTTTTTTATTTTTTTTTAGGTTGGTTTTTGTTATTTTTTCCTGCTTAAATTTTTTCGTAAAATTTAATTTTGAACAAAAAGTATTATGTGTTAAATTGTCAAATTCGGCATAGTTTTCAAGTTACACCAAAAATATTGAAAAGTGGCCAGTGTGACCATTCTCTCAGAAACGCATGAGTGAATTTAGTAGCATTTTCGGTTTTAAGCATGCTTATGGGCCAAACAAACATTTTCAATAATAAAAACCCTTGCACGTAATTGTTACCCCTCATTTTCCGGTCTATTCAATAGGCTACTAAAGAAAAAACAAAAACGAAACAAAAATTGTTTTCAATAAGTTTTAATTTTTGAAAAAAAAAAAGAATTAGTTGGCAGAGAACCACCCATATATGAATCAATATGTTAATTAAAAAAATAATAAATATATAGAGAAATAATGACTTTCGAGAAATGTCTGCAATATTAACTTTTATTTTGAACCGTTTTGAGAGTTATTGTAGCCCCTTTGACCCTCAGTCCGCCTCTGCCCCAGTTTCACAAAAAACATGTTGAATCAGTTCCAAATTGCCTTAATTGGTTATAAATCAAAAAAGATTTCCCTAAAATATACTAAGCAAGATTTCAAGACTCGTTTACTAACCATTTTACAACTAAAACCTGACTGGGCTATTTTCACTGTGGTGAAATAAGCATTTTACTGTGCCATTTTCTGTTTTTCGTTTATTTTTTAATTGTTGTTTAAATGTTAATGTTTTTGAAACGAAAATACAATCCTCTATTGGAAATAAATTTGTTCTTTTTTTATTTTACTCGATTTCCTCTACAGTTTTTTAATGAAAAATAACATTTTCATTGTGACCCACTGTATGTTCTCATCCCAAAAAAGTGTGTCACATCACAAAGGAGAATAGGACAAAACAGTCTACAAGCTCAAAATTGTATGAGCAATAATATTAATTCATTAATTTTTAGAACAAATTCACAATAGTTGATTTATTTATAAAAAACTGTAGTCCGTTCCTTTTACAGTATAAAATCAAAAGTGTAACTTTGACACTCTAACACTTCGTGATTATTAAACCTGCATTTATAGATAATTTCACTGTCTAAATGTTATTTTCTCATGATTTTGTTGTTAAAGGAAATTCAAGTGAGTTGTTGAATAAAAACCAATTTTTTTTTTTTTCAAAATGGCGGCCTTCCTCTTACACGTGGCACCTTAAAAACTTGGTTCTATAATGAATGAGGAGATGTGGCCAGACACAAATCGCACAAAAAGTGGTGCCCATCAATTAATGAAATTTTATTAAATATTTTGACAAAATCTGCTCCATACCATGAGGATTTTGCACGACTTTCTCTGAATGTATTGATTGGTTGAAAATAAAATGCACGACTGGGTCGCACGTACTTGCTCTTATGTTCAAGACACTGCTAGTTTAAGAAAATTGTTTATACATTGTGGCAGTAAAAAAGAGAAAACGAACAATAAGTAACCTGGAATATGTAAGAGGGGAAGCTGGCTGCCGGATAGGTAGGAATATATGCGATCAATAAATGAAATGTAGTGAGTTGATTCCTGACTAGCAAAGTGAATGGTGCGTTTTATTTATAAGTTACAAAAGAAACGAAATTACAAATGATAGAAAGAGTTAAGCTTAAAATTCAGAAGTGCGATTTTACCCACAGATAAAGAAATATTAAATAATTAGAAAGCAAAAGAATAGACAAAGCGAAAGTTAAAAAAAAAAAGAAGAAAAAAGAAAGAGTCTAATTGAACGAAAAAAAAATATAAGAACCCCTCGCGAGTGTATTTATATCTGTAGCTACGTGTCCTAAGTTGTGCGGCATCGTACCTATTAGATACACACAAAATTATTTATTTAATATTCTGTCTGGCCCTCGCGAGTGAGTTGGTAAATCCACAAACAAAAATACATACAGCGAAAAAAAAAACCAAACCAAACGACCGTTGGCGGCGTCAGCGTACGCAGTTTATTTAAATAAATTCGAGACTCGAGTCTCGCCCTAAAAGAAACAAAAGAAATAGGTAGTGTACGAAAAAAAAACACACACAGACAATACTTACGATGGCAGATGTTGATAGCTTAAAAAGTACACCGTTCCACAGTTAAAATCTTGGTTGAATGCATTGGGGTTGAAAACCAATGGAAACAAGCCGGCGCTAATATTGAGACTCATGGAAGTTCCAGCGCATATGCGCGGTGACTCGGAGTCGCTTACCAACACAAATGAAAATGACGGGGAAGACAACGATGGAGCAGCACACAACGGCGATACTGATGATGAAGACGACAATAATAATGAACAGGAGAACACAAATGAAAGAGAGCCAGCCAACAGTAAGGAAAAAGATAGGAATACAAATGAAAGACAAAAGAACGTATACGACAGCAAACGATTAGCAAAAGAGATCGAACAAATGAAGAGAGAAATGAAGTTAAAAGAACAGGAAAATGAATTGCTAAAGAAAGAAAATGAGTGGCTGAAAAAAATGAATGAACACAAAGAAACGAAAAATGTAGGTCAAATTAAAGAGCTCGTTGTCGACTTTAAAGGCACTGGCGATTCGTTTGAGCATTTTGAGAAGCAGTTGGAGAATGTTCGCGCTGCTTACAAATTGAATGACAGTGACATGAGAGTGCTAGTGTCTCTTAAACTAAAAGACAAGGCACTCAAATGGTTTCACTCAAGAAGAGATGTGACAACTGTGGCTTTTAATGAACTAATGTTAGAGATGAGACAGATTTTTGACGATCACTCATCTAAGTTGCAACGGAAACGAGTGTTTGAGCTGAGGAAGTGGCTGCAGGGCGAAACCTTTCAGGGTTATTTTCAAGAAAAAATAATTCTTGGCAGCCGACTTCAAATAGAGGAGGACGAAATGATAGAACATATAATCGAAGGAATACCGGACGACAGGCTGGCATCAAGTGCCAGATTACAATGCTTCACCAGAAAGACGCAGTTACTCGAAGCTTTCAAGTCAATTAAATGTCCAACCAAGCCGATAATGATGCCGACAGCAACAACATCACGACAGGCATCAGGTGTCATCGGGAAAGAAGTTCGCTGTTTTAACTGCAACTCGATGGGACATATGGCGACCGAATGCAGAAAAGAAAAAAGGAAGCCAGGTGCGTGTTACGTTTATGCTGAGATGGGGCATTTGGCGGCTCAATGCCCAAAGAGAAAGAAGGTGCCAGCAATCGGATATATTGACTCCGATTCCGAAGAAGATTGCATTCACTATTAGATACCGGCAGTCCAGGCAGCCTGATTAAATTAAGTTATTTAAGTATGTTTATGGAAAAAAATGAATTTAATTTAAAAAAATATATCAAACTTTGGTTCATATTGCGGAATAAATACAGATAAATTTGAATGTTATATTTAAAATGAAAGTATACCTATGGAAATGTTAGTAGTGTCAGATGAAACAATGTAATATCCTGCTATTTTAGGGCGGGATTTCTTAAAGAAAGCTAAATTAAAATTACAAAAGATAGTAGAAAGTACAAATGAAAAGACAAATGATATGTATCAAAATGAATGTAAAAGATTTTTAAATATAATAGTTGATGATGCACAAAATTTAAACAATAATTGTATTGGAAAACTTGGTCCAACACTTAATGAAGAAGATATCATTTTGAAAAATAATGAATTGTCATATAAAACAAAAGAAAATTTCCTTAGAATTATTCAAGAACATTATTTGTACTGTTCTCGTCCCGAAGTGCCAGAGATTAAGTATGAAATAAAACCTTGAATGAATAATAAATTATTAACTAGGCGTAAATCGGGACGATTACAATGTCAGGATAGCCGAGTTGTGGCAGTAAAAAAGAGAAAACGAACAATAAGTAACCTGGAATATGTAAGAGGGGAAGCTGGCTGCCGGATAGGTAGGAATATATGCGATCAATAAATGAAATGTAGTGAGTTGATTCCTGACTAGCAAAGTGAATGGTGCGTTTTATTTATAAGTTACAAAAGAAACGAAATTACAAATGATAGAAAGAGTTAAGCTTAAAACATCATGGAAATTATGAGAGAAAAATGTAGAGAAGCATGAAATACGACATTTAAATAAGCTAAAACAACTCTTTTGACAGTTTGAGGTGAAAAAAAAGTATGCCATCTTAATTCATGATGGAATATGATTGTATGGGAAAAAAAATTTTAAAATCGTTGGAGCGGTTTTTTTTTAAATTATTTTTGTATATATAAAATTCTTAAAACATTTTTAAGAACAAATTTTGGTATGCAAATTTAAACTATATATTTATGTGTATATAAAAACAAAATTTGAAAAAAAATTGTCAACCCGTTTTTGAGATATCGAATTTTCAAAAAAAAAGTTTGAAACTTTTTTTAAAACTCCAAAAACTTTTTTTTTGAAAATTTTGATATGCAATATTATTTTATCTTATCTGAAATTTGCATATAAAAAAATTCATTTAAGTCCGTTAAGCTGATAACGAGAAAACTCAAAATAAAAAAATACGTTCTATGACAGGTACTACTAATAGTTGCTATGTGTAAAATTTTATAATTTTTGGTGGTAGGTCGTACTCATTTTAATATATGAAAAAAGTTTAATCAAAATCGTAGGAGTCGTTTTCCAGCAAAAAAATATTTTCCTTTTCGGTTTTTTCACATTTGTATGGAAGGTACCGTTATTTTTTCATGAATGTAAAATTTTTTCTAAAAATATTTTAGAGAGTACTAAAACAGTCTTAAATATCGAGTTTCAAAAAAATATATGATGCTGTTTTCGAAATATTTGATTTTCCAAAAAAAAATTTGAAATATTTTTTCAAAATCCAAAAAATATTTTTTCAAAAATGTTGGTACACAAAACTATTAACATTTTTTGGAAGCTTCTGTATAAAAAAAATAATTGAAATCAGTCATACCATTTTGGAGAAAATCAAAAATTAAAAAAATGGTTCCTTGGGAGGTACCATTAATAACCATTTTTGAAAAATGGTTTTCCACCCAAAGAAAGCCTTTGCTAAAATAAATTTATTGAATTTTTTTTAAGAAAAGTTGTCGAGCCGTTTTTGAGAAAAATACGATTATGTAAATTTTCCAAAAAAAAAATGTATGACAAGTACCGTTATTTTTGGTTCTTAAAAGAAATGAAAAAAACGTGTCGGCAGAATCACCAAAAACCACTAAGTACCAAGTTTGAAGAAAATCGATCGAGCCGTTTAGGCTGTAGACGAACAGACAGACAGACAGACAGACAGAATTGTGCCACCCACTTTTTTGGTGTTCTCTATCATCGTAATATCATGTTTGATTGTTATCTCAAAAATTTTTTTTTGCACGAATCCAAAACTTGCCTTATAGTACCTATAATCGCAAGTAAAAAGTATATTAATCTTAATAAATAAGCTAAAATTTGTAAGTTCACCTTTTTCCAAAAAAAACTTATAGTTTTCGAGAAATGAATAAAAACTTAATTTCAACCCCTTTTACCCCCTCCCCCCCTTAAAAAATTTGCCTGGTCCAAATTTAAGGAACTTTTTTGAAAATGCTTAAAACGTCAAAACATAGCTCTCTACCAAAATTCCTGAGCTAAACGATTTTGATTTCAAGGATTTATTAATTCCTCACATATTAGGACATATATTCATGGATGTCGTTGAACGTGCACCTGCAAATGCCGATCTCCGTCCGGGACCCTTTTGGTCGGGGGCCCCAGAGCATTGCATGGATAAATGTTTAAAGAAACAATTTACACAGCGCCCCACTTTCCTTTGAAAAGGTTAAATTTTAAATTTAAACAGGTATGCATTTTGTTTTCAACTTAAAATATTCCCGTTTTCGAAAAACTCAAAAACTATTACTACCAAACAAAATAGGACACATTTTTTCTCAAAACTTCTTGGTAGTATCAAAAGTATAAGCCAAATTATGAACATGAACAAGAATAGTTTCTAAAATAGTTTGAAACTTTAAAGTCTCCATAAGCCAGAATTTTTTAAATCTGAGGCTAAATAGAATTAGGTTAGTTTGTTGCTATTACATAGAACATCTACTTTTGTTTATGTAACTATTTTAATGTGTAGAAAGGATTAGTAGAGGCATGTTGTATTCATAGCTATTCCGAAATTTTGTTGTTTTTTTTTTCTAATACATACTTTGTCTATACCATCTATCTATGAAACAGTATATCTTATCCTTGAAAACTAGTTTTTTTGTGTAGTCTTCCCCCATTAAATATTTTGAAAATATAAACCAAAATTAAATACAATCTGAATTTAGTCAAAGCAAGTAGAGTAGGTATAACAAGGACAATGGACCTTAAATTAAGACGATATAAAGCATCATTATATACACACTATATTTAGTCTACAGAATTGAGAGCAACTGCAATGCCTTTAAACAGACACCAACTTCCAGGCTGGTGGCACAGTATAGAAGACATTATAGTCGCATACTGCCTGGTGCTTTGCTTATTTATAATATAAATCCAATTAATTTATTAAATATATATTTTGTTGTTGCTGCTGTTGCGACAAGGACACACAGTAGACAGAAGCTTTTGGTTGGTTTCTTGCGACGCGCCAGCTGTTATTTTCCTCTTGGGATTTTTAGCGCACTTAAATTTAACTACTTGAAATATAATTTTGCCAATGAGCCTGTGAGTTGGTAGCTTTGGGGGTACAATAAATGAGTCGCGTCATTAAGACGTTCAAACACAAAGGAGACACACTTGCGACACATTTTCTAAGAAAATAAAACAAAAACAATTAAAAATTAAAACGAATAAAATTAAATTTTGTTTTGGAGATGGGTTTTTGTTTTAATCGTTTTGTCGTTAGGTTTGCATCAGTGAAGGTGCTTCGATTTTCTTCATAAATCTTCTACAGCTCGCAATCAACGTTTTTCTAAAGCAATTGGTAGGCGGATGGTGGAGTGAGTGATTAATTCTTGTGATTACCAACAAACCAACTACTGTCTACTCCAATCTGGAGGGATTTTACTGTCTTGATGTTTTGCAATGAAAAAAATATTATTTATCTGCGTTTGTAAATTTGGAACAAAATTAAAAGAGCCGTTATCGAGACATAAAAAATGAAAATTAAATTAAATTTCCTCAAAATCCTCAAAAAAGGTTTTCTGCTTCACAAATTTCCGGATACAAAAAAAAAATCCACTTATTCACACTAAGTGGATTTTAAGTGGGCTTTACTGTAAATCCCGGGAATAAAATTCGAATTTTTGTTTTAGATCATATTTAAGATTCTAGCCTAGACCATCTGCCATTTAGTAACTTCGTTACTTTTTTTTCTTCATATTTTCTTGAAAACGGTTCTTAAGATTTTGAAAAGCTTGGGGCTCTAGAATTAAATTAAAAAAACTTCAAATTATCCCTGCTTTTAGCGTAAAACAAGATAGCTACAGCTCGTGGAGAACCAGGACCTAGTGTAAGCAGGAAAGAAGAAGACCTACAATTTTCTGTCAACTCCGGACGGCAAAGATGAGAAGCACTTTTTCATGACAAAAGATACCTACTTTTGGCTAACTTGTCACTTCCTCTCAAGAAGCAATATCCCAGAAAAAGAATTTTTTTTAGCGTTAGAAGGTTTCGTTTTAAATACCCCCCCCCCCCCCCCCCTCATAAGGAAACCCCTTTTCAAACTCGACAAATCAATTCCTTTTAGCTTTCGTCTACCAAAAAAAAGATAGTCTGTCAAAACCAGGGTCTTTCAGTTCAGCTATATGTATATTGTGTAGGGCAGCATTGTTTGTAATATATCTGCTGTCCGTCCACTGCCCAACACTACAGTTTTAATACATGAATAGCTTGAAAACTAATCCGCTGTCAAATATCAATGAACGAGCATGCTTCTGCATTGAAAAGTGGTTAACGTTTTTTTTTCTTCCTTCGATTTGCTGGTTTTTGTGGCTTGTTGCTTTTCAAAAGCAGTCCACGTTCTAGTAGCAGGTGTCACGTTGTTCTATGCATCTTTCTTTGTTTGGTTTTCAGCCATAGCTATACCTTTTTTGCATCCACCCTTCCTGACGACTGATTTGAAAACTCTGTTATTGGTGTATTCAAACGTAAATTACCTGGAAAGTACGTGACGTTGGATTGGGATTTTGGAAGTGAATGGTTTTTTGTATACCTATGTCCACCACTAGGAACCAAGAGCAAGAGGACCAAATTACTGAAACTGCTTTGTTTTGGAGTGTTATTTTTTTTTTATCTGTCGTAGAGGAAAAGGTTCATAGGTTTGGTGCTGGTCTTTTTCGAATTGTCTTTTGGGTTAGGAATGTTGAAATCACGTAAGAGACAAAACGTGTGTGATTTGAATCGTTAACCATTTTAAAGGGTTATATTGCTAATTCTTTTCAAAACGGGCACGTTCAATTTTCGGTGCTGACATTATATTTCAATTAAATGAATGCAATAAAAGAGATTTGTAGAATAAAATTTTAATTTTACAGAACTATAGTTTGTGTTGTTATTGTGAATTTTCGGAGAGAACCTACGTGCATATGTATGTAGCTGTCTTTTTTTCAAGGATTCTAAAAAGGTGGAAAAGGTCAAAGCATATGTGTAATGGTGTTTTTGATTGGATTTTGGAATTGTTCCATTCCTATTGAGGCAAGGTAAGCTGCAAAACATAACAGTCATTTGCAATTTTATGGGAACCTTTTTACGCTCCTGAAGTTTCATTAAAACATCACTATAGCCTTAAATAGCCATCGAGTTACCGTCGTATACTTTCTGGATGTTAAGAAATCCAGTGTATGGCTTGAAACCCTTCCCCATTAACTGCACATACTTAAGGCTTTTCTTCAGCACTAATACAAATTATTTCCTTTTTTTGTCTTCCAGGAACTTTTTCATGCAACTGCAGAACAACAAATTGACAGTAAAGACCATCAAAGCTAAAGTTGCCAAAGGTTCGAAATTTTGACCACTTCTCTACAACATCATGACCTCTGAGCTCTGAGCAACCAATTTCAAGTGATCACCAGAACCTTCTCTTCGCTGATGAGTCGCTCAAATATTATTCATCATTATCTCCATTGACAGCTGCCCGAGAAGTTGAGGACTGAGTTTTACACCAAATGGAGTATCCGAGGTAGCACTCCCAGACGGAACCAAATTACCAGCCAAGCGCAGTGCCAAATACCTAGACATCAACTTCGATGAGCTACTGAAATTCAACCTACATTCACGGACCGTGTCGTAAAAACATCCAATTTTTCCTTCCCATCACGTCGCCTCTATAGGGTGCAGGGAACTAAGTCTCCGGGAACTTAGTCCACCGAGGGACTTAGCTCTCATTAGATGGGAACTTAAATCACTTTTATGAAGTGGAATTAGTTCTCAGAGAAGGTGAGAATTTAATTCCTTAAAATTTGAGTGGTTTTACTTCCCTTTAAATGTGGATTTAATTCCCTCTACCAAGTAAAAAATCAATGTAATTAGTAAAATAGAAATATTTTTTACAATTATTGGATATTAAGGATAAGTTCAAAGTTCCTTTACCTAAATCTAGATTTTTCAAATGCAAAGAAACTTTGCATACACCCAGCCTCGCACCTACCCAAAATCCTATAGTGTGCCCTGGCAGGGTGGTTGCATACCTCACTGTTTATTCGCCGTAATACATTTTCTTACATAAATACAGTGCTAGCACTGTAGGTTTGTATGTGTGGGGGGCATGCTGTCCCGCTGCAACGCCCCTGCTTGTTCGCACTAGAAATTTAGGGTAGGTGGGAGGCTGGGTGTATGCAAAGCTTTCACGCAATTTTGGATTTTTTTCGTTGAAAGTTAGTTCCCTCTTTATTTTTCATAATGTCTACTTAGTTCTCATAAAGAAGTGGACTACTTTATCACCTTGCCTGGAAACTTAGTCCACTTCGTTAAGTGAATTTAGGTCGAACAAAGTCCCTCGGTGGACTAAGTTCCCGGGGACTTTGTTCCCTGCACCTCTCTGCAGCCCAGAAAAATCGAAATATCTACAAAAAATATTGCGTCGAACTTGGCAGGTGTCTAGACTCTAGATCCACAAAGTTCGAACAAAAAAAAAAACATGCACTGCCTGCCATTTTGAAAAAAAAAACAACGTTTAAGAACGAAAATGCGATTTTCTTGACTCTTTTTGGACGTAGAGCAAAATTTTTTGTTTGACTTTGTTGATAAGAATATATTTTAGAAATTAAGTTTTCAAACATTTCTGACATCTCTTTTCGGTGAAAAGTTATTGTCAAAAAACTGTCGATTTCTTTGAAAAAAAAAATGGTGTTTAACTTTAATATCGACTCTTGTTCATCTTAACGGGAAAATAATGGAAAGTATTACAACAATTGAATAGTAAAGAACAAATTAAAGTTCTTGGAGTCAAATTACAGGAAAATAGTTCAAATTTCTAAGTTTTTTTTTCTAGGTCATGAACGGTTCGTGACCTTGAAAAAAATACTTTAAAAAATCCGTTAAAGTATCTATAGCTGACTTTTTATACAGATCTTAGGGCCTTTCAGGAGGTATTAAATGTTTGTAAAAGAGAATAGGACAAAGCGGTCTAACGACGATACATATGTCGTTGGAAAGGTATTTTTATGAACTACAATAGTTACTATAAGGGCTTACTTCAAATCTCTGTGTGATAAAAGTTATTCGCTAAATAGAATTGTGTTCTGGTGCATTCTAGTATGCATACAATATATTTAGTATGGCCAAAAATTATAAAAACTGGTCTAACAAAAAATAACAACAATATATATGTCATTGGAAAGGTATTTCCATTACCTACAATACCTTTAATAGCAGTTCGAAAATTAATGAATTATTGTGGTTCATTTTATTGTGAAAAAATGCTTTCTTTTTAGTATGGGCAAGAAGTGTGAATGCAAGTTCATTCAATAACAATGGGACGTATGTCGTTGGAAAGGAAATTTGATGTACTAAAATAGTTAATAAGGCAGCTTATTTCAAATCGCTGGGTGAAAAAAGTTATTCGCTACTTGTTATACTCATGCTCCATAAATTTTATCTGTACCAAAATTCCCTAAAGCAGCGAATAACTTTTTCCACAAAGTGATTTTAAATAAGTTGTTATGGAAACTATTATTATTCATAAAAATACCTTTTCAACAACATACATATTATTGGTATTGGTAAGACCAGTTTGTATAAATTTGTTCCACACTGGAATGTAGCAAAACAAAACCTTGGTTAGTAAATAACTTTTTTCACACAGTGATTTGAAATGAACCTCCATAGTGACTACTGTAGCGCTGTACTGTAAATTACCATACGACATACGACTCGTTTTTATTGGTTCCCAGACCACCTTCCATACAGTTTTGCCGATTGTCCTTTCCCATAAATGAGGTGCCAAAAATCGCGCGTGACCTTGAACAATAATTTAAAAATTCATTAAAAAAAAACTATGGCTGAGCAATTACTAAAACTAGCTGACCTTTCATATAGTTCTCAGGATCTTACTGATGGTATTAAATTTTTGCAAATTTCCCATAAATGAGGTGCCAAAAATCGCATTGACCTTGAAATTTTTAAAAATTCATTAAAAAAAATCAATACCTGACCAATCACTGAAACAAGCTGACCTTTTATATAGATCTAGAGATTTTTCAGATGGTACACTTTTTTTGGCAAATTTCCCTTAAATGAGGTGCCAAAAATCGTTTTGACCTTGAATTTTTTTTTTTAATTCATTAAATATTCATACAAAAAAATCTGTGTCTGACCAATTACTGATAATAGCTTACCATTCAAAACCGTGAAAAGGCCTTTCAAATTGCATACTTTTTTTCTTAAAATGACCCAAATGAAGTGCCAAAATTTTTTTTTGTGACCGTGAAACGAACTAAAAAAATTCATAGTAAAAAATCTATGGGTGACCAATTACTGAAAATAGTTGACCTTTTATAACGATCCAGAAATCTTTCGGATGGTATAAAATTTTGGTAAATTTCCCTTAAATGAGGTTCCAAAAATCGCGCGTGACCTTGAGCGACCTTGAGAAAGTTTAAGCCTTGATTAAAAGTTATCTAGGGCTGACCAATTTCTGGGTCCAGTTGACCTTTTCTGACCAATTACTGACCAATTAGATGGGATATTTTTTTATCAAATTTCCCTCATATGAGGTGTCAAAGGTCCAGAGCCCAATTTATTCGCTGTTGAGGATATATTCCACGTGGATATTGAGCAAATGCGTTGAGGTTTGACCGTGCTTACGTTCGATTTAATTGAAAATGTATCAGAACAACGTAAGCCGGTTATGCATAACAAATCCTGGGGTGGAATCGGCTAAGGTGATTTGTGATAATTGACAGTCACAATAATCAAATTCGGTCTGCGTAAGGTGACTGCCACATTTGATAATCACATTTTTGTGACTTTTTCTTGTGACAGCTATTTTGTTGTCATTTTCATATAAAATCCAAATTGAATTTTGATTTTCTGAGGCTAAAAATAAAAATCATCTTTTAGTGCCCGTTAAATCATTTTTACCAAACTAAAAAGTGGAAAATGAAAAACATTTAGGTACCTTCAATAGAAATATGCCCCACACATATGTATATACATATAGCCTCTAAATTATTTATAAATAATTGACTTTCTTAAGTGTAATCTTCTGTTTCATTAAGCTGGCCATACACGACAGAGCCAACGAGCCAAATAGCCCCGTGCCGATTCATAATCGGTCGTGTGTGTGGTGGATCGGCCAACGATCCATTTGTATTTTCACCCAATCTGAAGCTTAAAACTGGCCATACACGACCGAGCCATCCGATCCATTTGGCTCGGTTGGATTTCAGATTGGTTCAAAATCCAAATGGATCGGCGGCCGATCCACCCCACACACGACCGATTTTGGATCGGCGCGGGGTCATTTGGCTCTGTCGTTTTTGGCCAGCGTCAGAATGGCAATAAGGCAAAGATGGTTTTAGGCCACTAAAACATTTCAACACATTCGGTTTCATGAAATCGATTTTCGGCTCTTCCCATACAAAAACTTCCTTTTTTCCTACAAATAAACAAAATGTACATACATATTTCTTTTTTATCGAAGAAGCACACGGTGCGGGTATCCGCTAGTACATATGTTCAAAAGACATTCGTATGCACATATTTTTCGGATTATAGATTTGCCAGCTGGAGTTTGACTAACCCACATTTCTCCTATGTCCAATTCCAGTTTTGTTTAAATGCTCGGAATAGTCAATTAAAATGGACCAAATTATAATGTGTGAGATAATTCTAATGTTTCAACATCAAATAATAAATTTTTGACAGCTCTCAGTACTTGTCTTTCAAAGTGATGCCAATTTTTTAATAATTTTTGGTGATCACCTTACACAGACGGAAAATAAAATGTGATCACATTTGATTATCATAAATGTGACAATCACCAATAACCATAGCCGATTCCACCCCAGAATAAAAAGTAAATCGATATTCCCTGCCCTATGACTCACTGGGGAATGTCATTCAAATGTCGAAAGCTCGTGGTTGCTCGGGCTTTGATTAAACATTGAAAACATAAGAAATCTGTTTTAAACGATGAATAAGTTATCCCCACTGCCGCCGTACTTGAGTTAATCGGCGCTGCACAGCTGCATCCGAAATTGGGTCTGAAAAATTCCTAGAAACTAGAACTGTGACATATAACAAAAGCTCAATTTCAGTTTCAAATTAAATATTACACTTTCGATTTATACTTATGTTCGATTTATTTGAAAATTTATTTAGCAGAACCATGTTGCCGGATCAGCTATTATTATATGCATACACATGAATCCTTATTTCCCTTTGTCAGGCCATAACTCATAAACGACTTTACCAATTTCGATAATTCTTTTCAGGTTATCTTTAGTAGCGGTCTGGAAGTGAAGTTTGTTCAAATTAGGTCTTGAGGTGAAGAAAAACGCACTCTGGGAAAATTACAAAATAATACAGTCGAGTTTTATTTCAAAAACTTTTGTCTATCCGAGCGGACTCGAAGCGGGTCAGCTAGTTTTTATATACAAATTTTAAACAAATTTAATTAATAAAGCATACCAAAATTTTCCAAAAAAAAAAAATGAGTTTAAATTTAAGTTTTACATATGTATATGCAAATAAATAAAAGATTTTTCCTTGAAAATGTTTAACTGCTCCAATGATTTAAAATTTTTTGTTCCATACAATTTCTCTTTTTTCATCTCAAACTATTAAAGGAGTTGTTTTAGCAAATTTAAATATCGTATTTCATGCCTTTAAACATTTTTCACTCAAAATTTCCATTTATTTATAAACAATTTTTTAAAAGCCTCAGCGTCTTGAATATTAGATCAAGTACATGCGCCTCAGTCGTACAATTTATTTTCAATTATTTTTTAACATGTTGGTCTTTTTACTCTTAAAGTAAAGAAAATTAATATATACATCAGTTGCACTCATCACGAAATTGCCATCTTGTTCCAAATTTGTGATGAAAATTAAAACTAACGACAATAACATACCAAATCGGTTGTCAAAGATTTATATAAATATTCTCTTTATCTTGTTTTGGGTGCAAGTTTAAGTAAGAAATCGTTGTCATAAGGAGTAATAACATATTTACAACATTATCACAAATTTCCTTGACATTTGTAAGTCACTAGAGTCAAACACACATAAATCCATACCATTCACAAATCCTTTTAAATCACACTCACAACAACAATATTAATTCAATAACAATAAAAAAAACAACAACAACAATAACGACGAAGCATCATCAAACTACATCTGTCTTACCATTTAAGCTATAAATTCATCAAAATCGCAATAGCCTACAGGGCAAGACAGATAGAGTATGACGACATAAGCCCCATTATAATCCCCGTCCAGGCATTATTCCAGTTGTCCCAGCATTTTCTCTATGAGTGTGTCCGTGGAAAAGACAATGAAAACTCTCAGTATTATTCCCTTTGGCAAAATAACAAAATCAAATCACGAAACAAATCCCTTTCTCTGTTATGTGGATTGGAAAACACTGTCAAGTTGACAACACATCAGGGAAGTCTAATACCGCTTTACTGGGGATCACTATGGCAACACACAGATGACACTTAAGCAACGCGTTGTGATAAACTGTTGTCGGTCGTCAAGCTGCTCGCAGGCACTTGGTCAAATTAATTTTCATATTATTTTTTATTTTTTTTTTTGTTTAATTAATTCCATTAAATGTATGAGGGGTAAGTTGTAAGTGACCAAGACCCCACAGTTAATTGGCACCTAACTCACGTACTTACTTACTTTAAAGATAATTTGCATACGTTAAGAATTTCAGTCATACTCACCTTCAGTGTATGAGTCTTGGTCAAAACCAATAAAAGACCATGGCTTTACCAAATCGAGAAGTTGGTTATACTCACACACACAAATGATGGTACCCGTACCCTAATTGTGATTAGTTTATTTGATTGAATTCGAATTAAGAAAACAGTTAAAGGTAAACGAACCTCTAGAGTTGTGGTTTAAGCAGACGTTGGAGTCCTGCAGCACTTTTGGTTCGAAAAATGAAAATGTTGATTTTCAAAGAAAATGATAAAATGGAAGTAGGGTTAGAGCTAGAGCTTAACGAAGAAAGAGGAAGCAAGCTGGCGCCACGTACAGTAGTCCCTTTATTGAATTTTGTTGACAAAAATCATTTCTCACGTCAATTCTGTGGTGATGTTTGACCGAAAAATGATAATTTGAGTCTTTACATCCACTTAACATCGAGCTAGAGTATAATCGCTTAAACCAATTTTTTCAATTTTAGAAAATAATATTTTACACAAAATGTTTAATAGGGTGGTCGTCACAATGGGTTTTTTTTGAGTTTTGATATTTGGATTGGCCTAAATCAGTTCTAAATGAAGAAAAAAAAAATCCCTAATTTTTTCAGATTTTTATTTTCATCCCCTATAGTCGGGTAGGGGTAAATTAAATGTCCCCTTTTTTTTGGAAAATCGCGTTAAATCTGCCAAAAAATTCAGAGCATGTAGGTAAAAAATAGACAAGAAAAAAATCCCATCGGAGAAAGGTAATGTCTCCCACCGCTTGGACGGGAGGGGCAATTTAATAAAATAATTGCATAAAATAGAAAAAAATTATTTAAAAAACAACGGCAACACTTGCAGTAACGTTTCCTAGCCAGAAGTCCATTTTAATAGTAAATTTTTAAATAAAGTTCTTTGAATAAACAATTTCAGCAAAATCTGTTTTCAAACCTATTATTTAAAAAAAATAAATAATAATTTGTCTTCAAAATGTTGAGTTTGAAACAATTTCTTGCCAAAACTGTTCATCAAAAAAAATTAATTTTAAAACAAACCGTTAGAATGCACTTCTGACTTTCCAAAAAGGTACAAAAAACTACTGTAAGTATTGCCATTGTTTTTTAATTAATTTGTCCCTATTTTATGCAAATATTTTATTAAATTTTCTCTCCCGTCCAAGCGGGGGGAGATAGTACCCCCGTCCAAGCGGGGGGAGATACTACCCCCTCCCACAGGATTTTTATCTTGACTAGTTCCCACCTACATGCTGTGAATTTTTTTGGCAGATCTTACGCGAATTTTCTAGTATGCAAAAAAAAAGGGGAAATTTAATTTACACCTAGAGCGACTATAGGGGATGAAAATAAAAATTTGAAAAAATAGGGATTTTTTTTTCTTCATTTAGAGCCGATTTGGGCCCATCCGGAATGACTTTTTTTAACGACCACCCTAATATACATATTTGGAAAAATTGTCGACAAGTCAATCGCAGTCGAAATTTTCTCCAATTTCTTGGACAGACATAAATCAATAGTGGTTGGAGTCAGTATAAATACGGCGGAGAGGAAGGGTTCACAATTTACTATTTTTTTTTTTTTTTTGAACATTTGTATGGGAAAAGGTGGGTTTTCTGAGCTTGCCCCAGGTGCTCTACGGGCTAGGAACGGCACTGAATTGACCTGACTTAAAGTTTCAAACAATTAAACCAAATAATTGGCCTTTGAATAAAGGTCCTGTGACTACGGCATTAAGACGTTAATTTGAAAAATTTCAATGCAGAACTGTTATTTAATACATACAAATTCAATTTTTGTAATAAACTCAATTTCGATAAAATTGCAGTTAGGCCACTATTGCGCTCACGGCCTGAATTTTTTTTGAAGTTTTATTTTCACATGCACATCTATTTATACTTAGGATTAACATGCCAAAATTTGTTCTTAAAATTGTTTTAAGAATCTGATAAATAAAAATGTATTTTGTTTAAAACACCGCTTCAACAATTTTTAATTATTTTTCTAATACAATCCCATTTCATCAAGAATAGAGATGGATTTTATTGTCTATCCTGACCGTAATTTTTGTGTAAAAATTGTCAATTTGTGATGATTTCAAGAACATTACAAAATTTAACTTTTGTTTATGTGAGAACTATGAAAATCGTTCATTCCAAATGATCAATCCTTTAAGAATCGATCACGAACATGATTTGATCATTTCATTTTACTCTATTCATTGTTCGGTACTGTACCGATTCGATTTTTATTTCGAATACATTATTTGGATCCAAACTACACCTTTTCTGTCAAAAAATACTTTTTTTTCTATATGTCGACCTATGAACTGTCAAATCCCATTGACGGATGGCTACGATGTCGATGGATTTAAAACCTCTTACAAATTAGAAAATTTTGAAGGATTCCTACTGCTCCGGCAAAAGGTGATTTTAGAACAATTTGGGGAATTGGGTGACTCATAATAAACTTTTTCAGTTAAAATATAGTTCTTCCAAAAAACATCTTAATTCTTAAAGAGCTTGGTATTGAAAATCGAGATTAAACCCATATGACACTACATTTGTCATTCATTTTATTTCTCAGTAAATGAATCAAAGTATCAGCAGAGCAATTCTCTTAATTATTAGTCTTCAAAGTTACACAAATTTCTTTCAAATTTTCACAAATTTTCAAAAATTCTCACAAATTGTCACAAATTCCTGTTTGTTTTGAATCAGTTGCATCGAGAGAGCGCAATGAGAGAGCACATAATTTCCCCTCCGTACTCCGTTGGAAAGCTTGTGAATTTCTGCTACAAAAATTCCTGTGAACACGAAGTGTTACAACAACTGTCAACAATCGTGGTGGTTCAGTTTCTGTCACAGCGTGTCCACTAATCAAAAAACTTTCCGCAGTAGGTTTTCAAAAAAAAAAAAAATGTAGTATAATCAGCTTTCTTACAGAAGTTCTGCATATTCCAATTTTCACTTGTATTTTTAAAATAGAAGAACAAATGAAATTAAAAATAACATAATATAATTAATTATGCTGTCACGATTGTTATCAAAGCAAGCCAATAGCCGCAAGTCGTAAGAATAAGAATAGAATTGAAAAATTAGGGGACTGAATTTTAATAAATGATAATTTACTTTTCCGAAAAATAAAAGTGCAGTAGACTCGTTCTAAAAGCAGTAGATTTTTTTTAACGAAAAAAGTGCATTATAGATCTATTGAAATCGTGACAGAGTGGCAAAACCGTTTATACACATACTTACTTTTTTTTTTTAACTTTCCCAACATGTGACATGTTTTACACATTTTTTTGGAAAAAGATACCAAACTTCCGGCATAGTGGCGAAAACCCGCCTTTTTTTGTTTTTTTTTTTTCATTTTCATCAACTTTTGTTGGAAAATGCAAGAATACAATTTCCGCCTCTTGTTTTACCCCCCCCCCCCAAAAAAGCCCCATCCAACTCCGCTCCTGGGAAATGGATTTTTTTACATTCCTTATAACCCCCTTCGCAAGTTTCAATTGTTAAACTGCTGTTAACAAATTTTTTTTGTTCATAAATGTGTAAAAAGCCTGCACTGTATAAGGCAAGATTTGGATTCATGCAAAACGAACAAAAAAATCGAGATAACAATCAAACATGGCATTACGATAATAGAGAACACGAAAAAAGTTGGTGGAAAAATTCTGTCTGTCTGTTCAGCTACAGCCTAAACGGCTGGATCGATTTTCTCCAAACTTGGTACATAGTGGTATTTGGTGATTCTGCCAAAATATTTTTTCATATTTTCTTAGAACAAAAAATAAAGCCTAATTTTTCTCATAAATGGCTTCACAACTTTTCTTAAAAAAATTCAATAAATTTCTTTTAGTAAAAGCTACCTTTGGATGGGAAACCTGGTACCTACCTCCCAAAGAACTATTTTCTTAATTTTTGATTTTTTTCAAAACTGTACGACGATTTCAATTATTTTTTTTTACAGAAGCTTCCAAAAAATATAAATAGTTGTATGTACCAACATTTTTGAAAAAATATTTTTTGGATTTTTAAAAAATGATTAAAATTTTTTTTTTGGAAAATCAAATATTTCGAAAACGACATTTTTTGAAACTCGATACTAAAGAGTTTTTAAGTACTCTCTAAAATATTTTTAGAAAAAATTTTACATTTATGAAAAAATAATGGTACCTTCCATATAAAAGTTAAAAAACTACAAAGGAAAATATTTGTTTGCTTAAAAAAGACTCCTATGATTTTGATTCAACTTTTTTCATACTAATATTAGTACGATCTACTACCAAAAATTATAAAATTTTACACTTAGCAACTATTAATAGTAGGTACTTGTCATAGAACGTATTTTTTTATTTTGAATTTTCTCGTTTTCGGCCAAACGGATTTAGATGAATTTTTGTATACAAATTTCAGATATTATGTGTGCTACTCGAAATGTTTTTAATTTAAAATCGTATTCCTCGAAAAATCTACGATTAAAGATTTATTACGGACACGTCCACTCGAAATTTCAGTATGGTATTTCTAGCTGGGGAGGAACCTACTTTAACACCCTTGAACCTATTATACTATCGCAAGAGCATATAGTAAGAATAATCTGCAATAAGAACAGGTTAAACAGCAGTTGGCCTTTGTTTCAGGATCTTCGCATTTTACCACTTAAACATCTATAAGTCTATAAAGTACTTAAAATATTCTTTATGCGTAGCGGTTCTACATGTGCTATCAGAGGCACAATTGCATACAATTTAAGGGTAAATAATAAAGCTCTAGTAAATGTACCAGCGAGCGTCGAGAAAGACTCATTTTTTCAAATTTCCTTACTGTCTCAGCCCCTAGACTGTTTAATAGACTACCACACCATATAAGAATTATGAACGATCGAAACTAATTTTTAAATGCAGTAAAAAATGGATTTTAACAAAAGATAGATCAGCAGTCAGAAATTTACTAATAAATATAGTTTGTACAATTCTTAAAACCTTGGATTTGTTATAGAAGTGTATACTTTTATTTCCATTATAGATGTAGTTTTTAAACTTATTGTCTAACTTTTTGTACTTTAAAACTATACTTTTTCAATTATGTATTATAATTTTGTATTTTATTTTTATAATTATGTATTTATATAATTTATTATATTCTTTTCAATATACAAATTATAAAACAATAATTAAAACAACGCCTACCCCACACTATATTAACGTAGTATATAGTCATTCGCCTCTAGTCGTACATGGCTACATAATGACTTTTTTCTTTTTCTTTTTATAATGCATTTTAAAATTTGTCATTGTCAATATTGTTAGTAATGGTATTGTAATTTTGTAAGAAAGAAAAGGATAGTAAATAAATAATAAAAATGATAAAAAAGATAAGGTTACATATCAAAATTTTCAAAAAAAAAAGTTTTTGGGTTTTTAAAAAAAGTTTCAATTTTTTTTTTTAGAAAATTTGATATTTCAAAAACCGGTTGACAATTTTTGTTTCAAATCTTGTTTTTATGTACACATAAATATGCATACCAAAATTTGTTCTTAAAAATGTTTTAAGAATTTTTTGTATACAAAATTATTTTTTTAAAAAACCGCTCCAACAATTTTAAATTTCTTTTCCCATACAATCATATGCAATCAAGAATTAAGATGGCATTCTTTTTTTCACCTCAAACTGTCAAAAGAGTTATTTTAGCCAATTTGAATGTCGTACTTCATGCTTCTCTACATTTTTCTCATAATTTCCATGTTTTTATATACAATTTTCTTAAGCCCAGAGTACAAGAGCAAGTACGTGCGACCCAGTCGTGCATTTTATTTGGTTATGTGTTCAAACCAAAACTTTGCAGCCAGCTCTTAGACTACTCGTCTTAAATTTTTTTTTTTTCAGTTCGAAATTCGGAGCGAATGTTACGGGAATTTTGAGATCTTTATTTGCGATATTTCGGTTTATTTTTTGCAAGATGTAAATTAAAAAGGGAGTGCTACATCCCGCAAACCAAAATCTCGAATAACGCTTTTTTTTAAGTCTCTAATGACGAAATCTCGCAAGTTAAAAATCTTGTTTTTCATAATCTCGCAATTACAAAATCTCGCTTTTAACAATCTCGCAACTACAGCTGGAACCTTAAAATCTCCTAAATTTCAACCAAAATCTCGCGATTCAAAATTTCGCAAATCAAAATCTCGCAAATTCAATTTTAAAAGCAACGAGTTGCCCACGGCTTTTAGAAAAAATTGTTTTTTTATAATATACCTACCCAAGAGCACCTTGCAAAATTTTTCTTTCCAACTAATTACAACTATACTCGTCAGTAAAACAATTCTTATCCTTTATTACTCTTAATAACCTCAATAATCCTTTTTGTTGACTTTTACGCGTTTATAATGGAACTAAAAGTATTTTCTAGTTCAAGGCAAAATACGATTAATGCAATTTGCTCATGACACTCTACAACTGGATACACTATCTCTCTGTTCTCTCTCTTCCTTGTTCTTTTGACAACAATATTGAAAAACAGTTACAATTAATGAATAACAGTGTGGCAAATTTAAAACTTCCGCGAGATTTTGATTAAAAAAATGTATTTGTTGCAATACAATTCAATTTTGCGAGATTTTAGTTTGCGTGATTTCGTTATTGCGAGATTATGAAAAGCGGGATTTGTAATCGCAGGATTATGAAAAGCGAGATTTTGTAATTGCGAGATTTCGTTATGCGAGATTTCGAATGCGTGATTTTGATTTGCGAGACTTCGAAGCCAACCCAATTAAAAATTGTAAGAAATGCGATTTTTTAATTTTGAGATTATTGAATTTACCTCGTTAGTCAAGATTTTGGTTCTCCGAAAATCATGGGTGACATTAAAATGCAAATTGGGGATAATTTTTTGCATTTTGTTTCGATTTGCTGGAGGATTTGATTGCTTGAATTTGCCCACCTAGCAACTTGGCAGAAACTATTGGAAATTCAACGTTTTTGTTTGTATATGGTGACGCTGTACTGAAAAGTCCTTAGAAAAAGTAGTACCTAAGTTACTCAAGTTACTTAGTGTTAGTCATTACCAGATAAAAGAGAAAAATAATAAGGGATATCGTTTTAAGGCAAAAATTACGGTTCCCAAACCATATTTTCAAAAAAAAAAAAAACATTTATTTTTGATTGCAGTACCATGATTTTTGAAGAACGTGACCCCCCCACCTGGGCAAAAGTCTTGTTCCGCTCTTGTCACCGTAATGTTATATTTAATTAAAACTGCCCTTTTTCAGGAAACCAATTCTGGACTTATTTATGAGCAAGTAAATAAAAATAAGTATCTAATCAATTTTTGCCAGATTTTTCATTTTTGAGAACCAATTTAATATGCATATGCTCGTGGCTCGTACGTTATTATCTACAAATAAGGATCCAAATCCAAATGTTCTGTTTCTTTTTCATACATGAATAAATATAATAAGGATAACGAACAAAAAACTTTGCAACAAATTTGCTCATCGGTAAATAAGCCTTCGAAATTATTATTATTCCAACTATCACACATGTGGGATTTATTTGAACACAAAAACTTGGATAATCAACTTATTGATCGACTTCTGTAGTGAAAGTTTTTTCTTCGGGGTGACATTTATTTAACCCCAAGTATAAATATCTAGTAAAATAAATATTAAAGTTAGTTTATCCTTTCGAACTTTTATTATTTGACTTAATGATTGTTGGTAACAAGAATTTTACTTCGATAACTTCTTTTATTTGTGGAATCAATTGAGCTCATATAAACTTTTAAATGTTTCTTTTAGTTACTGATTGGAATTAAATTATTAACAGTATTGAAAAGATACCCTTAACTTTTTCATCCTTGGTAAATATTGTTTTTAAGCTAAGTGTACTTTTTGATTTTCTTTTAAGTTTTAAATTCGCATTTGCCTTTGCTAATTGGCCAATGAAACACGGATGCCGGCCGTTTTGATGAAAATCCTTTCCCAAAACCAAACTCCGTAGTAGCAAAAGTTGTATCGAATCTTCGAATTTTCTTTCGTCCTGGATTTGTTCGCTGTTTTTTTTTTTTTTTTTGTTCTACAAGATTTTGTGTTCTGTCATCTTGGACCGTACTTTACTCAACGGTCTTTTCTTGAGGGTTTGAAGACCTATACTTTTGAACAATCTTCTTTCATCAATATTATAATTCATCTGAAAAACAGATCCCAATTCATCATTCTCGACAAACTTGTCAACTGACTAAACAATTTCTGGCTGGAGCCAAAAACTTCATCCTCTAAACTCTTAGTCAAAGAATGGCTTAAAATCTCTTATTTTAAGTTCGTATTTAATTTAGACAACACAACGCATGCGTCGTTTTGGAAATGGAACCACAGACCAAGAAGATTTAATCAAACGTGATAAGACAGCAGAAAATAAGGGGAACCGTGCTAAAGTACTTTGGATTTAAAAGAATTGAAATGACTTGCGCATCGAACTCTAGAAGCTCAGAAGCTGGGCTCCCACAATTTTGGAAATTGTAAAGAAATCCACAAAATATTTTTCACAAAATGTTTTTTCGACTCCAGTTTTTTGTTATTAAAAATTATTTCGTTGTGTCTATGCAAGGAAACCATTTAATGTTAGATTGTTTGATGATTGCTTAAAACCTCGAGCATTCAAAATATAATTTTTTTCTCCTGAGGAATTTTCTAACCGGAAGACATACACGTAAAGTTCTACCTGATGGTAGAAGAGAAGTTTATTCCTTTCAGTAATGATGTGTCCTTCCTGCTCGATAACACTTTGTCACTCAACAGAGTAAAAAAACGAAAGTTTTGCACATCTTTTCGATAAATAAAAAGAAAAATCCTTGGGAAAACAATTCATCCTTCATCAATGATTTTTTTTTATCAGATTGTATACCTTTAGCTTCAAGCTATTGACTAAATAATGAAAGCTGCAAACTGCACTCCCAATCAACCTCCACCCTCTCTCTCCATTACCAAGAAGACAAAATGATGACGGTTGCATTGAACTAAATTTATTGATTTCGTGGAGCAAAATTAAATCCTGTCAGGAGCTAAATATCCGGAAAGTTGAAAGAAACTTTTCCGTTGCCTTTTCTTTTTTCGGAACTTTTGGATGAAACAAAAGGACCCCGAAACAACAACCAGACAGTATTGGTAAGGACACACAACAAAAAAAAGTTTCAAAAAGAAGTTTTTTTTTTTTTTTTTTGTTTCACTGTCATTCTGTTTGTTTTTGTTCTCTGAATTAGCCGGGGAAAACGACGAACGTTTGGTGGCAGATTCAGAACACAACTTGGCGAACAAAAACAGTGCGGCAAGTTCAAAGTAAAAACTCCAAGGATTACAAATTTCAAAAAAAAAATAGACTGAAAAAAGCTAAAATAAAAGTTTGAAATTTTTTATTTGTTAACATATTTGTTGTGATCCGCAAAGCAAAGTTGCTTCTGCCCCACACACATGTTTCAAGTAAAATTTTTCTAACGACACACAGTGCATTGCCGGGAAGAAAACTTTGCAATGGGAGTTAAATTTTCTAATGAGAACGACAAAATAAAATTAAACCCTTTAGCAACTTTACAGAGTTCTGTACTTGGGGAAATATATAAGGAGTTTACAATATGATGATGATACATACTCTTTTTATATGAAGTGAAAACTTTGAGGTTACTTTGTGCGTGTTTCCTTAGTTGGATGATTTCAGATACAATTAAAAAGATATCCAGTTTGGGAAAGTTCTGCTATTCTCTTGTTCCAAGAAGAAAAAAAAATAGAAACTTTTATCTCGATTTAATTACTAGATACCAACTCAGTCTCGTCTAACTTCGCAAAACAAATCGGCTATTTGATGATGGCTCTTAAATAAATTCTGGGTGATGGTGCACCTATATCAAATCTTTTCATTCTGAAGCTGATGGGAATAGGTAATTGACTTATATATATTAATTTGAGTGGCCTTATAAGGAATCGATATAATTATTTGCTCATATTTGACCTATTCAATATTCAATGCCTTGGGAACAACATAAAAATTCCAGGTACATGTCTTTAACCAAAGTTCCTTAGAAAAATATAATTCTAAGTGAGTTCTCTCATTTCTTTTTATATTGATGTCGGCAATGATACGAATCGACTTAACATTGTGTATTAGATTGGGTATGATGACACTAACTGATGAGCCCATCACCATCAAACCCAGCAGAGAGAAATAATGATACCAAAAAGGTTCAATGACAATTGTTTTGTAATTGAAATTTCCAAACACTTTTTCAGTTACTCTTAAAAGTACCTAATTGAATAAATTAGAAGCGCTGCTTCTTTGATCAACATGGAACTGTTACTTGTACGTGTATAGAAAAGTGTCCGATCGACAGATACCCCCAAATCAAAAGTTCATGCTCTAAAAAAAATATTTAAATATTTTGCCAAACAAAAAATTTTGTCCGAAGTCATGTACCTATACTTTTTCTATACAAATTTCTATGGGATTTTCTGCCACCTAAAAACAGAAACGTTTTTTTCTGAGATACTGCCTCTTGTGAGGAACTGATAAATCCTCCAAGAGTATATCTACTTGTCATGAATAATTGCTTCTCATCTAGCCCTTTGGACTCGGCAAACAATTGTAGATCCCCTCTTTTCCTGCCAACAACACGCACACAGGAATGGTTGAGAGTTGTAAGCCACTAGGCTCTATAGTTCTCCATGAGCTGGTGCGCCACCCAATTTATTATTTATGGGATTTACACCCTTTTCACGATTTATTTTTTTTTTCTCTCGAATTACTACTTTTTTTTTTAAATGTCTGAGTTGAGTTTTTTTCTTTAATGATCCCCTTAAAACATCTCATTGAAAAAATTAATAAAAAAAAATTAAATAAAAAATTAAGACGTTTGAGTTTATGATGTTTTAAATGGGAATTCCCTTTTTAAAATAAGACCGGGAGCCCGCAAAATATTTTTGGCATGAAAGGATATTAATAAGGTGATATTAATATTAGAAGTAGTCCTGGCGAGGGTGATAATGAATGCGTTCGTCTGCCAGCCCGTAGTGGTACCGTTAAAAGTGCATCAAATGTACAACTTTTTTCAAAATTGAATTAATGAGGGAAACCAGTTCTAACGCAATATTCCCTTAAGTCCTCAACTCACTGATTACAAATATGGTCACGATAGACGAGTACGAATATGTACGTGACAGACCTCTAAGTGACGTGTGTGAAGTTAGCTTAACATTTTTGAGCTAACCCAATGGGACCATGGCAGGAATTTGCAGTTTTTTTTGCATTTTTTATGAATATCTATTCCGGATTTTGCAGTTCACCAAATAGTGGGTGTAACCGACTGTACTGCTAACTTCACTGTGAAGTTAGCATGAAAGTCTTTTTCTCAGCAACGGTGACACTTAGAAATTTGCAGTTAAGCTCCAAATTTGCAGTTCAAGAAAAATTAATGTAAAAATTTTCAAGTCCAAATTTGAAAAACAAAAATCAAATAAATTTATTTTTCCCTGTTAGCGTCACTGTTAAGTTAGCAGTACATACCCTTTTCTCAGCAACTGTGCTAGGTAGAAAATTGCAGTTAGAGTCCAAATTTGCAGTTTTTTATGCACTTCAAGAAAAAACTAAGTTCAAATTGTTACGTCCAAATTTGACAAAAAAATCGAAAAATTTACTTTGCACTGTTAACAACATTGTGAAGTTAGCAGTATATATCCTTTTCTCAGCAACTGAGCCAGCTTGAAAATTTGGACGTAAAAATTTGAACTTAGTTTTTTCTTGAAGTGCATACAAAACTGCAAATATGGACTCTAACTGCAATTTTCTACCTAGCACAGTTGCTGAGAAAAGGGTATGTACTGCTAACTTCACAGTGACGTTAACAGTGAAAAATGAATTTATTTGATTTTTTTTTCAAATTTGGACTTGAAAATTTGGACATTAATTTTTCTTGAACTGCAAATTTGGAGCCTAACTGCAAATTCTAAGTATCACCGTTGCTGAGAAAAGGACTTTTATGCTAGCTTCATAGTCAAGTTAGCAGTACAGTATGAAATTATTTTTATGTAAGGATTAAAAATTTGGTTTTTTCCTTTTCTTGAACAGCAAATTAAACTGCAAATTCAGAGCCTTATTTCAGATTCCTAGCTAGCCCGGTTGCTGAGAAAACGATAGGCACTGCTAACTTGACAGTGAAGTTTGCAGTACAGTCGGTTACACCCACTATTTGGTGAACTGCAAAATCCGGGATAGAAATGCATAAAAAATGCAAAAAAAACTGCAAATTCCTGCCATGGACCCATTGACCTAGCTCAAAAATGTTAAGCTAACTTCACACACGTCTCTAAGTGGCCCCAAAACCCCCGACAGATGTCCTCGAAAGTGCAACTTTTTTCGTATTTTTTAAATTCTAGGAAACCACTTGAAATACATCTCAAATGAAAGTTCTTGACTCTAGGCCAGTCATATTGTATTTTCACCATGCAAATTGTGGGGTAGTTTTGATTTGTTCGCTCTTTTATGTTTTCGGAGCTGTTGAATACGAATCAGAGGTTTGCCAACAAAATTTCGTGACGCAACATGGAAAAAAAGCAAAAAATTATGCAAAAATGCATTTTTGGGAGTTGTTCACTAATGACTCAATAACTACCAGTTATTCGAAAATTACATCAAAATACCATTGAAAATATACACAATTTCCAATAAATCTCTATTCAAAGTTTTTTTCTGCGTCAAGCCATTTGGACTCAAGCGCTAGTCGAAAATTGACGTATTTTTACGTTTTTCGAAAATCCACTCACACACAAGTGTGACAAAATTTGAACTTTTGTCTGTAGCATGAACCAAGATATACTTTTCTGATGGTCTTTGATGCGCTGAGCTCGAATCTGGCCTCGGAATTGATCTAGCACGTCACTTTTTTTAAATATTCGAATCTAAAGATAAAAAGATAAAATAAAATGCATTTTTTATGCAATGACTGACTGACTGGCTGGAAGAAGCTTGTTAGTTGAGGCCTTTGCTTTGGCGTTCTCAACGCTGTAGCCGTATTGCCACTACTACCTTAAGTAGGTAAAAAGATTGGTATTATTTATTGCCATTTTTTTAAAATCATTATGCCTGGTGACATAATGGTTAGTGCGTTGGACTACCACGCCGAAGGTCTGGGTTCAATTCCCAGCCGCTGCCACCTAAACAGAAATGTTTTTTCCGAGTATACTTGTCATGAATAAGTGTAATAGCAGTTAGGACTCGGTTTGTAGGCCCCCTCCATTCCTGTTAACAACACGCATACAGGAATGGTTGAGAGTTGTAAGTAACTAGGCCCAGGTTCTCCACGAACTGTTGCGCCACCAAATATATTATTTATACTTATTTACCTTTGGGAAATGCATAAGAGCAAAAGTGCCTCTGGTCATCTTCTTGTGACCCTCTTTTTACTTGGATATTGGTAGGTACTATGTATGTATAAGACGAGTTCTGGATTCGTGCAAAAAAAAATTTTAGTTAACAATCAAACATGACATTACGATGATAGAGAACACCAAAAAAGTGTGTGGCAAAATTCTGTCTGTCTGTCTATCTGTCTGTTCGTCTACAGCCTAAGCGGCTTGATCGATTTACCAAAATTTTTGAAAAAATATTAATTTAAATTTAAAAAAAAATGTTTCAAAATATTTGTTTGAAAAACAAATATTTGAAAAACGACATGATCGATTTTTTTGAAACTCAACATTTGAGCATCTTTTAGTAATCTCTAAAATATTTTTGGAAAAAAATTTAAATTTATGAAAAAATAACGGTACCTTCCATACAAAAGGTAAAAAATCGCAAAGGAAAATATTTTTTTTTTCAAAAACGACTCCTACGATTTTGATTAAACTTTTTCCATATTCCAAAATTAGTACGATCTACTAACAAAAATTATAAAATTTTACACTTAGCAACTATTAATAGTACCTGTCATAGAACGATTTTTTTATTTTGAATTTTCTCATTATCGGCTGAACGGATTTAGATATATTTTTATAAACAAATTTCAGATAAAACTATAAATAATATTGCATTTCAAGATTTTCAAAAAAATAGTTTTTGAATTTCTAAAGAAGTTTCAATTTATTTATGAAAATTCGATATATCAAAAATGGGTGGACAATTGTTTTTTGAAACAAGTGTTTTTATCTGCACATTAATATATACTTTAGATTTTCAATTCAAAATGTGTCCATACAAATGTTTTAAGAATTTTGTATATACAAAATTAATTTTTTAAAAAACCGCTCCAACGATATGATTTTTTTTTTTGTCAAACATTCATATTCAATGAGGAATTAAGATGGCATTCTCTTTTTTCACCTCAAACTGTCAAAGGAGTTGTTTTAGCTTTATATTTAAATATCGTGTGTCATGCTTCTGAAAAGAGCAACTTCGTGCCACCCAGTCATGCATTTTATTTTTATTGTTGTAAGCACACCTAATACTGGCTCTTTATAACACAATTCGATACAACAAGACAAGTGTGCTTTTAAGCATACCTTTTGGTATATGTTTACCTCGCAAATGTCACCTATTTCCCACCATCAGCTCAGATGTTTGGGATATTCCCTTCAGAAAATGAAAAATTACATTTTTTCGTTTCAATGGTAATTTTAAATTTGCAACAACTCCAAAAAGTACCAATCTTCTCTTTCACAATTTGATTAAAATATTTGGCCAATTTTTTTGTCTGTAGTAGATACTAAATACTTACATACCTACCTACTTAAATTTTACTTTTCTGATACCTTAATGGAGAGTTTATTCAACAATAACATTTCTAACAAATTTTGACTTCTCATTACGTATGTCAAAAACCGCGTAAGCCTATGTTATTTTTATAAATTGTGTTTAGTAAGCTGGAAAAGAATAAAAAGTTAAGAGCATTTCTTAAATTTGCTAACGCTTTTGTGTTCAAATATTGCGGATAATTAGCATCAAATACTAAATGAATACAACTTTATAGAAGAAGATACGGCTTCAACACAAACGAGAAACTCAGAATAATAATGGTCTTAGTCCACTTTGAAATTGTTGATTTTACATAACTTTTTGAAGCAGTGTTTTCAAATTTAAGGCAAACAAAATTTCCAGGATAAAATTTTTTTCTCCTGAATTTTAATGTCTCCCTTTTAGTCTAAGAGCCGACAGCAAATTTTGGGAGTGGAGGTATAACCAAAATCGGAGTATGAGGGATTGTATAGGTTTATGTATCGTGATATCAAATACCAAAGTCTGGCAGATTTTGTTTTCAGCCTTTGGGAGGAGGGGGGGGGGCTAAAAAGAGCTAGATCCCCTGATTTATTTTCAGGGCTATAAACCATTTAATTCATTTAAAAAAAAATCGGATATGATTTCAAGTAATTTTTTCTAAGCATAAACACCACAATCTTGTCGGTCCGATTAACAAAACTCAAGATATAACTATTTTACGTGAACCTTATCATCCCTTTTTTGGAGATTTTCAGCAAAACAGAAAATCAACAAATAAAGTCTCCACAAAAAACGGCAATAAGGTTTGCTTAAAAAGGTTAAATCATGGGTCCTAATTATCGGATCGCCAAGATATAAGTCTTCAGACTTAGGGAAAATGACAGAGCATCATATCCTATCTTTTAAAAGTGAATTGAAGTGTTAATGACCCTACCATATAAAGAGGAAACCAAGCGGGTTTCAAACCCCCACCCCCACCAAAGGCTGAGAAAAAAATCTGCCAGACTTTCATATTACATATCACGATACATGTACCTATAATCCCTCATACTCCGATTTTGGTTATACCTCCACTCCCAAAATTTGCTGTCGGCTCTTGGTCTATTTTGGCTAATAAAAGTTGCGTGCTTTGCCAGGGAAAGCTCAAAATACAAAAATTAAATCAAACTACACTTTTTGTTCACATATGAACAAATGTACCTAAGTGTGGTTGAACATGTATTCGCATGCTTATTAACACTTTACCACTTTCAAAACGCAATAATCTCAAATCCGAAAAACTTAAAAATGGCGCCCAATATGAACTTTTATGACAAAGACATTCATTACAAAGAAATGCAGTTTCATTCATACAAAATTATCCATGCATACAGAAATACCACTTTTTTTAAACATAATTTCTAGCACCAGTGTTGTATTGTTTTGTGTCGCATTAAGTATTATTTCTTTTCTCCCTTGACAGTTTTATGTCAGAGAGAATATTTGTTTTGTTTGTCGATAGTAAAAAATCGCCTCATGACATGATACATCCCTGAAGCCTTAACAACACAACACACCACCACGACCACCATCACCATCACCTTCACCAACATCAAAAACAATATTCTCTGGCTCTCTGCTGTTCTCCAAACTCTGAGTAGGTATTTGGTCTTTGGTGTAAGAAAAAGTGGAGTTTAATTTTTTTAATTCATATAACGAAGAAGAAGAAGAAAATAAACAAAAAACAAATTGTAGACACAAAAATTATATTCATGCAATTTCACCTGACATTTTGTTTTGGGTATTACCATGATAGCTATTATTTGTATGCTAGCAACAATTGATTTAAAGTGTTGCTGTTGTTTTTTTAAGGTAGCAGAAATAATACAAGTAGATATATGTGTAAATTTAGCTAGATTTTAAAGTTCTTGTTTTTTGTTTTATTTATATTAAGAAGAAATCTTTTAAATTAAATGAAAATGGGTATGTAAGATTGTAATGTTTTGGAATTGATACCTAAGATACATTGCATAATGACTTTTTCTATAATGCCTTTCCTTACTTATTCTCATAAGAATTATTCATTTTCCAAATTGAAGTTACAAATCTTTTCTTCAACATAAAAATTATATTTATGGACGAGAAAAATAGGTTCTGAGGTCGAAAAAGCTAATTTATAAAATATTAAGATTGGTATCGACGCTTGATAAAATGAAACATTTATGTCAAAACTTCGACTCAAAGGTATTTTTCTAAATGCTCGATGTAATAAGTTCAACCTCGATACTTATCTGGGATGGAGTCTCCGGACGAATTTTAGAGGAAAGTGGAAAATTGGCCCAAAGAACTCAGCCACGGAACCAAATGGCCAAAAATTAAATTGCATATGAAAGAATGACATTTTGGCTTCAAATTCTCGTAATCACGTAAGACTTACAAATAGATTCCCTACTATGTACATAAAGGTATTTTTTTCCAATAAAACAGTCGTTATTTTCAATTTTTCTAATTTTTACTAAATCCAATTGCCATAACGTGTTTTTTCTTCGAAATTGAGCGTCATGTAGTATGATCGATCGAATCAAACCAAACAGAGATAAAAATATTTGAATCTGTGTTTGAACTTTTGTCCTGAGGCGTCTTAATTCAAATCGCTGTACACGTTTTCAAGAAATGTGGAAATGAAAATCAATGAATATACAAAAATCATATTTTTGGAAATCTCCGTAATCGTAGTTTTATGTTCGATTAAAACCTCAAAATTTGCTTAAACTAAACCAAACTAAAACCTACAAAAATATTGAATTTCCTAAAATTCTACGGAAAAAAGATTAGGTATACCAAACACATTGTTTTTCGTAGAAGCAATAGATTTTGTGAAAAACATTCACAAACGTTCTCATTACCTATTTTACCCAAGTGAGATGTTGAAAAAAATTAATTTCACTAAAAAACTCTTATTAAAACGTTTCTGCACGTTTTTATCAAAATCTGTTGCATACTCCAACGGAAAAAGGGCTTTAATTTGTTTTCTTTAGAATTTTATGAACGATAATAACATCGTGTGACAAGGTTTTTGTAACATAATATAAAAGATAAATGCTTGCACATCAGATTGACAATAAAAATCTATTTCGAAATATATAACTTTAAGAAATACTTTCACTTCAAATTTGCCTAAAAACACATTATATTTTTAAAATTTAGATTCAAATATCTCAAAAACGTGATGTGCTAGACTAGAGCATCAGATTTGAGATGATTTAGAGGATCAGATTTGAATTCAGTGCTATCAGAAAAATATATTTTGGTTCATGTTAGAGACATAAAACTAAAATTTTGTCACACAGTGTAATAAATTTACTAATTTTTTTAACAGTTACGGTTTTACAGAACAATAACAAAAGTCTTACTTTGACACGCTACAACTTTGAGATTAATAAACTGGCTCTGGACATTTGGAACCTCTTATAAGGGAAATTTGATAAAAAAAATATCCCATCTAATTGGTTAGTAATTGGTCAGAAAAGGTCAACTG
Source organism: Dasysyrphus tricinctus (assembly GCA_963921185.1). Taxonomy (NCBI): domain Eukaryota; kingdom Metazoa; phylum Arthropoda; class Insecta; order Diptera; family Syrphidae; genus Dasysyrphus; species Dasysyrphus tricinctus. Next base: position 52,413,997 of record OY992530.1, on the reverse strand, counting down.
GTCCCAGAAATTAGTCAGCCCTAGATAACTTTTAATCAAGGCTTAAAATTTCTCAAGGTCTCTCAAGGTCACGCGCGATTTTTGGCACCACATTAAAGAGAAATTTGCTTAAATTGTATACCATCCGAAAGATTTCTAGATCGTGATAAAAGGTCAACTATTTTCAGTAATTGGTCAGCCATAGATTTTTTTCTATGAATTTTTGAAGTTCGTTTCAAGGACCTTTCTGATGGTGTTAAATTTTTGCAAATTTCCCATAAATGAGGTGCCAAAAATCGCTATGACCTTGAAATTTTTACAAATTCATTAAGAAAAATCTATACCTGACCAAATACTGAAACAAGCTGACCTTTTACATAGATCTAGAGATCTTTCAGATGGTACACTTTTTTGGCAAATTTCCCTAAAATGAGGTGCCAAAAATCGTTTTGACCTTGAAATTTTTTTTTAAATTCATTAAATATTCATAAGAAAAAGTCTATGGCTGACCAATTACTGAAAATAGTTGACCTTTTATCAAGATCTAGAAATCTTTCGGATGGTATAAAATTTTGGCAAATTTCCCTTAAATGAGGTGCCAAAAATCGCGCGTGACCTTGAGCGACCTTGAGAAAGTTTAAGCCTTGATTAAAAGTTATCTAGGGCTGACCAATTTCTGGGACCAGTTGACCTTTTCTGACCAATTACTGACCAATTAGATGGGATATTTTTGTATCAAATTTCCCTCATATGAGGTGCCAAAGGTTCAGAGCCTAATAAACTAACAGAGTTTGTCAATAGCTCATTTTTTAGATAGTCTTATTGTCTAAACATAATTAAAGTATTGTTTTGTTGTAAATTTTAATTTAATCGATTTATATTGAATAAAAACAAGATCACCTTCTCTTTCAAGATGGCTGCCTTCTCCTTGCTCCAGGATCTCAAAAACTTCGTTTTATAATAAGGGGATGAACACAAATTGTAAAAAAAAACTTTTGCCCATCGATTAATCCCATTTTTATAAATTGCTTGACTAAATTTGCTACATTAATAATTAATTAATAAATTTCCCCAAAATGTTCACCTTTTCCAAATTAAGGGTACCTACTTTTTAGAAAATTGTTAGAATGCCATAGCACCACCAAAATTCAGCTTTGTCGGAATTTTTCGTGGTGAAAGTTTAATTTATCTGGGCTATATGGGTTTAATTGATAAAAATGCTTTAACTCAAACTGTAAAGCTAAGTATACACTATTGGAAGATCTTTCAATATTGGCAGACCTGTCAGAAGTCTTTCAATTGCTTCCAATAAGCTTCCAATTGAAAATTTTCTATCAAGTGAAAATTGTCCGTTTACACGGTTGGTTAATTTTATACAAAAATCTGCTAATTTTGTGGTAGAAAATTGGTCAAAATTTTTTGTCTTTCAATTAAAAATTGGCTGCTTACAAGATTGGAAGACTCCTGACAGGTCTGCCAAAATTGAAAGATTTTCCAATCGTGTAAACAGGGAATCAGTCTATCCTCGATGACAAACAAAATTCATCTGCCAAATAAAAATTGGAAGATGTTCTCCGCACGAACATCTTCCAATATCCATTTAGTTGGTCAATCGTCCAATTATATGTCAAGTAGAAAAATTGTGTGCTTACACGTGTTCACACAATTGCTAGCCAATTCGGCCAATTTCTTTGTTAAAAAACTGGCAGACAATTAGCTGAACACTTTTTTCTGTCAATTTTGGCAGATTGAATTGAATGTCGATACGGTTGATAGAAATTTTTTTTTAATTTTTTGCGAAAAATATGCCAATATTGGAAGATCTTCCAATCGTGTATAAAAAGCTTAAGACTGTAACAGCGTAGTCAGCAGTCAGTACTAATATTCTGACTGTGCAAATAATTATAGCAGTTAATTGACTAAGAAGTTATTTAACTGCAGTACTGTTTGGAATGGTTTTAATTGCCTTTCATATGAGCTGCGAATAGTGAACTGGAATTGCGAATGGTCGCTGAAGGACGCGCATGGTCACACAAAATAAAATGCGTGACTGGATCGCACGTACTTGCTCTTGTGTTCAACTTTAAACAATATTCAAGTACTTATAGAAAAAGTATAAAACAGCATTTAAATCGTTCTTTCAATTGTATAAACAGCCTGATAAATAACTTGAGCCCAAAAAAAAGTATACCATTTGATAACTAGAAAAAATATGAGTACTTATATGCAAAAAAAAATTTAAATCATTGGAGCCGTTTTCTTAAAAATTAATTTTGTATATATAAAATTTTTGTAACATTTTCCAAACAAATTTTTGGTATGCCAATTTTTAGTGTATATTAATATACATTTAAAACTGAAATTTCAAAATAATTGATCAACCCCTTTTTGAAATATTGAATTAAAAAAAAAAAAAAATTGAATCTTTTTTTAAAAATCCTAAATTTATTTTTTCCAAAATTTTGGTATCCAGTATTATTTATATTCTAACAAAGCTTTTGTGCAAAACATTTTATTGAAATCGGACGAACAGTTATTGAGAAAACCAAAAATCAAAAAAACCGTTATATGGAAGGAACTGTAAATAAATGCTTTTGGTAATTTCTTTTTACCAAAAAGTACACCATATCTACAATTTTTTTATCAAAGTCGTTGGAGCTGCTTTCGAGAGAAATTGGCTTTTTCCTAACGGTTGTATGCAAGTACCATTATTTTTGGAGCTAAGAAAAAAATAAATTTCCCCTCTGGAGAGTTACAAAAAAACCTTACGTTCAAACTTATAAGCAAATCACTTTAGTGCTGGTTAGGCTGTAGCTTGAGGTACAACCAGACAGACAGACAGAATTGTGCCACCCACTTTGTTCGTGATCTCTATCATCGTAATGTCATGTTTGATTGTTATCTCAAAATTTTTTTGCACGAATTAAAAACTTGCCCTGTAGTAGTTACCTACCTACATACATACATATATCACAAGTAAAAACCAGCAAAATGAGTGGCAAAAAAAACTTGAGGTTAAATTCGATCAATTTTTCTTTCGCTGATTTGTGGAATGCGTCCTAATGGTGTGGATTGCAAATAAGTATTTGACAGTTCGCAGAAAATACCTCATTGGTCAAGTAGAAAATATTAAAATATTGTTACTAATTTTAGGCCTTGTTTTCTTTTTAAAATTGTAGATAGGATCGTTTATTGTTACGTTCACGTTATGGCAAAGTTAAAACAAGAATTTGTTGATATTTGCGCTTGAGATTGCATAAACAAATTTATTCGCATTCGCAGTTCGCAGCTCATGTGATAGGCACTTTAGTCAGTTGAAAGTTTTTGTACTGCTATGGAACTACTTTTGGTTAACAAAGTCTTTTGACTACAGTCAATTGCTCTAACCCCTTGAACAGAATGAATGTAGCAGCAGCCTGTAGCACGAGTTAAATTTTGTTTAACTTCTGCTACACCATACATTTCTTGCTACATTTACAGCCGCAACTACAGCTACACCATTCTGTTCGGCCAGTAAGTCTATTTTAAGTCTTAATTCAAATACTTGAGGCTTGTGACGTTATAAACTGTAACTGATTGGATTAATAACACAATTACAACTTCTTTTACAAAAAAAATAATAAATAATTAAATTTTACTATACCTATGGCTACAATATTATTAGCGGTTTTTGAAGTTCTTATTTAATTAATTTGAAAAAATAAAAATGTTTAAAAAATAAAAACGGAAGGAAAATAAAATTAAATCAATTTTCGTTATGTCAAAAAAAGGAAAAACGGTAACTCAGTTTTCTAGTACGAAAAAAGAGTAGCGCATGACAAGTAATGCCACTATATAATGTTTAAGAGAGTCATCAGCCGTGACTTGCAGGGCAGGGTATTTAGAAAACCCCACTGTCTGTGTCTCTATCAATTTCTATAAATAATATTAAGCCTATGGCTTCATATAAAGAGATTCTCTTAATCCATGAACTTCCTCGCGTGTCTTAAATCTAATTCCAATACAAAAACACTGGCTGGCAGGTCTCAGAAGTCTCTAGTGTTCCCACTGTGTGTTGGAATTCCACAGAAATAACCACTTTATGTTCGTCGTCGTCGCCTGCATGGAACCCGAGACAGAGCCACCACCAACCACCAAGTTGCTATGGTTGTTCTCTGTTAAGTTGCATCAGCATCAGAGCTAGCTCAGTTGTCTTCGGTGTGTCGCTGAGAGTGAATGTGTAAGCGTATGAAACGGTCATCTTTTGACTTAGTATCTCATTAACCGGTTTAGCGTGTTTTAAGACACATCTTACCTCGGGAATCTAATGTGAATATTTAAAAATACCCTGCTGTAAAAAAAAACCATATGAAAAAAACATTCCACGTGTATACGTCACCCTTGTCTCGTATAATGTCGTCATTAAAAACGTGATGTGAACAAAAACTTATTTTGCTCTCGATAGTTTCTTATAACGCGCTTTTTTCTTCTGACAACTGATTAGTATCAGCTTAATTTTTTTTTTTGCCTGTTGCTTGCATATTATTGCTGTGTGCATCGATAACGGGGAAATATTTATACTTTTTTCATGGAATTAGTAACATTTGAATCTGTTTATGTATGATAGAAGTCGGTTAAGCGAAATCATTTATTAATTTCGTACCTATTGCAATTTATTAAAAAAAAAGTGTACACAATAGCAACACTGTGTCGATGAAAGTCGAAGTGATTAAAATAAAAGTGTCATCTCATTGTTGGAGTTACATTTCGCGCTCATTTGATTGATAGCATTTTGCTGGTGATAAAATTAAAAAATATATAAATAGAATAATTCCATAATTCCAGAGAAATTATTTATGTTCACTGCTGAAAAAATACTTAATAAAACCGTTATACAAAGCCAAATTGCAAATCTAGATTTGTTGACACAGTCTGGTATCTGGTTGGGAAATCCCCCCCCTCCCCCACCCCCCCTAAAAACAGTCGTTACAATCGTTTCTTTGTCAAGAAAAATAAACAAAAATTTGTTTGTCACTACAACAACATCAACAATATCCATACAAGAAAAAAAAGCTTGACATTTCACCCATACGATCAAGATTAACGCACGAAGTTTGTTTGTGTAATCGTTTCATTTCGTTAAGAAGTGACGTTTTTGTTTTTGTTTCTGTTTTTTTCACAAGTGCTGCGGTTTGTGGTTTGTTGATGTGCGAGTGTTAAAAACAAATTATTAAAATCTGCTAAAAATATTGTGAATTAAGGGAGAATTCCCATTTGTTTTTGAATTAATTGTTTTCGTCATTGGATTAGCATTCAATAATAACGGGAGATTTTGCCAAGAAGTTTCCTTAGCTTCGTCACGAAGTTGATTTTGAAAAAAAAAAGGTAAGTCAGTCAATGTTTAATGACTTTAATTCGACTTTTTAATTTAAGGTAACTCTCACAGTTTGTGATGTGTTGAATAAGGTATTTTGCATTTGTAGAGGTGAGAGAGAAGTTTGACGTTTAAACCTCAGTTTCATGAAGGTATAGCAGTTATTTTCGAGTTGTTAGGTTGTAAGTACATGGAAATACCTAATATTAAAGTTAATAACTGTTGAATAAATAACATTTTTAAATTGCGACGTGGTGAAATGATTACAGAGGAATAAAATGATTATAAGTTGATGAAAAATGCATCTTCTATAGGTAGGTGTCATTTACCTTATTAAAAACAAGCTTTTTGTTGGAAAATAAATAAATAATAATATCTGGTAAAATCTAGAAAGACTGGGTTTTATAAGTTTTGAATAATTTTTAATATAGGTAGTACCTATTTAAAACGCTGTACCTAAACAAGCACATTCTACGCTGTAGGTATCTTCTTTTTATTCTGATTGCTCACGATAAAGGTGCCTACTTGTGAAGCTATTAGTACAGCACCATTTTTGCATTAGATACAAAGCGTAATAGAGGTTTTAATGAAAACTTACCTTCATTACACTCATTAGCTTTACACAATTTTGGGTTAACTAAAAATTTTAGGTTAGTTTCAGCCTTGGCTTTGTCCACCTTATCCCATGCTTTTCCAATGAAAAGGGTTTAAAGAAAGGTACTCCAAAGTATCTGATTGTAAAAGTTACAAGCAATTGCCAACTAAATATGGGCAACACACCTAAAACCTGTTCTCGAAGTCTTTTCTATACAAATTAACTTTGTGACGCATCACGTATTATATTGAACAACTTTGGGAAAACAGAAACAACGAAAGTCCAATCTAAATTTAATCATGAGCATCGTCAAATTTGAAAAAAGGATTAAACCCAAAATAAGTTTGATAAACTAGGTAACTTAAATGAGAACCAGTACCTATGTACCTACCTTACAATGTTAAGATGTAGGTATGTAGGTGGCTACAATTAGCATGTAGTTTTGATCAAATTTTTTAATACACGGGAGTAGGAACTTGTTAGGATAGAGGAGTGGATCCTGCTATAAGAATCGTGTTATAAGTTCTTTCCCTTCTTCAAACTGCCGAGTGCCGATACAATTGGAATGGTGGGAAAGAACCATTGGTGCACGCCCGTAGTATACACTCAAATTCTGGGATACCATGATTTTGGCAACAACCAAAATATTGGAATTGAAAAAAGCAAATTCATCTTTCCAAAGCTCAAAACTATTGCATTTATAGGGTAAATTCAGAAACTTTAAAAAACAAGTAGCCAGAATATTTTTCCTCTAATTGTTGGGGTTATTTAGACCACTTCGATGTATAAGTTCAGTGTAAGCTGCGAGAGTTCAGGGAAATTTGAGAGGATTTGAAAAGAGACTGATGAATATTGGTTTTGAATGTCTGTATCAATGGGTATTCCACGTTCATAAAGTTCAGCTAAAGAAAGAATCTCTGTATCTAGCACAACGTCTGAAGTTGGTCTCAATGGTAAACGTATGGATGTTTATAGCGGTTCAAGAATACAGTTGCTGGGCCAAAATATCAAAATATCCAAGTATCGTTAGACTAAAAAGAGGGATGAAATATTCCGTCAGCGTTCAGGTTATTCAATTGTGTCTGTTATCAATCTGCTGGGGTGGACATAGGTTATACCAAGCAACCGGGAATATTCCCGATGGGACCTCGAGAGAGCGAAAAGTGCGCAACAGCTCCCGCTGTACCTTCTGTTCTTAAAAGGTAAAACTTTATCATGAAATGGGATTGCCGGGGGCTTTTGTGAACCTAAAGGGATCTCAGGAGGACCCAACAGCTTTGTACTTTAAAGAGCATTTGGGTTATTTAAACGAAAACTCCAGTTGATTTTACAAGATTTGAGTTTAAGTACTGTTAGTTAATTTTATGGTCAACATTATAATAAAATTACACTCCCAAGTGGTCCACATCGTGGCGTTAGGTCTTATCGCCAAAACCATAACGCCCAAGTTTTTAAATGTTATAACGCCCAAATAATTCCTAAATAATTTGTTTTTGTATTTTTGCCTTGAATTTGGGGATATGACAGTGAATTTGGGTGCTTTGACCTATATTTTTGGTGCTATGACATTTTCCAATTTAAATTTTAAAGCCCAAATCGAAAATGCCCAAATCCAGAGATGCCATAAGACCCAAAAACCTAAATATCACCCAAATTTTAGAGAAGGAAAGAGTCAGAAGCCCCAAACGGATTGTCATGCCGCCCAAAAATATTTTTGGCATTATAACGCCCAAATAAAAAAATTTCTTAACGCCCAAATAATTAATTGATTTTTAATTTGGGCCTTTTGAGTCCTGCAGTGCTTTTGAGCCGCTCCAATGCTTCAAGTGGCATAAGAAAAATATTTGGGTAATAAAACGTAATAGCACCAAAAACATATGTCACAACGCCCAAAAGTAATGCCATAATGCCCAAACTAGAAAACAAATTTTTTTTGGGTGAAATGACATTTCTCGTTTTGGGCGCTATGGCATTTTATTTATATTTTGGGCGTTATGGCATTCCTTTTAGGTCTTGTGGCATTTTCTTTTGTTAGTTTTTGGGCAATAAGACTGTTTTTGGGGGTAATAACATTTTAAGATTTGGGCGATAAGACCTAACGCCCCACATCGTATATATATAATTGTTGTTGAGCCTAAAGGCTTCCGTGGGATTTGGCGCAGCTCTGTTCAGACCCCCACGTTAAAAATTAAGCATATTATATTAGTTCTCGAGGAGGCCTTACTTGTATTTTTGAAGAATACCAAGTTTTTTTTTCCAAAATTTGAACTTCAAAAATTTTTTCGAAAGCTAGATTTGAAAGTTAAATAAAAGGAGGAGCTATCGTGGATAAAATTTACGACGGAATACGAACAATTTTCCACTGTTCTTTGCAGGATAAAATTTGGTGAATCAAAATGGTAGCCCAGTGGCCATGGAACAGGGTTACCAACTCCGGAAAAGTCTAGACCCGGAGGCTTTCCAAAATCTATTTTGTTCTCTTCCTCACAGATTATCATGAAGCGATTATTTTATTAAATTATTTGAGCATCATTTCAATAGCTACTAAATAAAAAAAGATTTTGGCCAATTTTTCAAGCCATTTTTTTAGAGCCTTTTTTGTCACAATTGCTCAAGGCCAACTCAGGAGTTGAATTGATGATTGAATTCTACTCGAGAGTTACACTTTCTTTTAACAACAATTTTCTCAACTCTAGAGTGGAAAATCTAAAGTTGGCCAATATCCGAGTCAAAAAATAAACCTGGGGATATCTTCCAGAGGCACATGCACCTCATGGGCTCCGAAATAAAAAAGACAAGTATTTGCAAAAATACCAAAGTAGACATTTTCAAAAAAAGTTGGTAGCATCGTATTTTTCAAAGCAGGGTGGTAAAACTGAAGATGATCAACTATTGAGTGAAAATCTATAGTTGAAAACGTCAACTTTGAGTGAATAAAAACAAATTCACAAGTTTAAAATAAAAATCCTGTGCATTCCCGGAGTCTCCGGGCCAAAATACCCCTGTTTTTTCGATGCTAATATTCATGTTCCCAGTTTTGATGATAGAAACAATTCCGTGGGAAATTTAGTTACTATAGCCCTCAATGGCATACTGTCAGTTAAAATACTGTACATTTCGTGTTCTTTACTTGGGTCCAAGAAAAATACAATAATTTAAATTGTTTCCAAAAACGGCTTTCACGGCTTTGATTGAACTTAGTACTTATGATGATCTCAGAGATTGCAGTTCAGTTTTTTGAGAAAAATCCACAGTATGGTACATAACGGAAAATAGGAGTTTGATATATGTTTGGGTTAATTTCATATGTTTTTTCATGCATTTATGTTTCGTTGATAGCTCAGCAGATTTTGTTCTAATTTTGCACATACGAAGGCACTTCTAACAAGTAGGGATAGCCACGATACCAGAAATGTCTCTCTCTCGTTTGGTATTGGTATCGGAAATCCAAACGAGACCGAGATGATATCAGCCCGAAATTATCTAAAACGATATCGAGCTGATACTGTATTTTTTGGACTGAAATTTGGTATCGGTAGAAAAACAGATTTTAATATCTATTATTATTACTTCAAGCAAACAATTTTTGCAATTGGTTTCTCGGAAACGGCTCCAACGCTTTGGATGAAATTTTCCAGATCATAGTTCTCTTAAGCTGGTGATTTAAGAAATCCACGCCCCTTTTTTCTTATTTTTTGTTTTTTTCGGAATTGACTCCAACGATTTGTATACCTATCAATTTTACCAAACCGATAATTTAGTACCATCCATAAAACCGTTTTTCTTTATTTTGATTTACTAATTAACTGCTTGGGTGATAATATGGACCAAACTTTATGTACAGTTAAAGTAAAGGTCTGATTATTAATCTGATATATACCTACATTTTGAGGTAGGCATCAGGGTCATAAGCCCATAGTTAAAAATAATCTTTGGTTGATAACTTATTCAAGTATGTACCTGTTACTTTGAAATCGAACAAAAATACAACTAGGCATGCGAGGTGTGATTTTTTTTTTTTTTTTTTTTTTTTTTTTATAATATACGCGCACTAAAGGGGTTGTGACTACCCTTAAAATGATTGAACACAGTGCGAGCGTTAGGAAAATAGGGAAGGATTTGAAAGGAGATACCGATGCACATTAGTTTTGAAGTTCTGAATATCAAAATGGAAGGGAAAAATAGAGCCGGGTAAGGCATTCCACATTCGTGTTGTTCGGCTGAAATAAGAATCTCTGTACTTTACAGTACGTCCGAAATTGGGCTCAAGAGTAAACTGATGCGCATTCCTGGAAGTGCGAGTATTACGGTGGAATTGTTTTAGGGGAGGAATGCAACTGGCTATTTCACTAGAACACTGTTTATAAAAATAGCGATAGAATAAGGAGAGACATGAAACATTACGACGGTGTTCAAGAGATGCGAATGTTTCAGTTATATTACAGTCACCTATCATTTTAAGAGCTCTTTTTTGGATTCTATCTAAAAGGCTTAAATGAGTTATTGGAGCACCTGCCCAAATATGAGAATTATATTCAAGCTTTGGACGAATGAAGGCTTTGTAGATTACAGCCAGATCAGAAGGGGAGAAAAATTTCTTGCATCTTCGAAGAAAACCTAAACACTTCGCAGCATTTTTGGCGACATTGAATATGTGTTCATTCCACAGAAGGTGATCTGAGATGCACATACCCAGGACTGAAAGCTGTTCGGTTTCCTCGATGCAAGTGCCACTCATGGATAGTGGCATTGGGGGTGGGTTCTGCTTTAGAGACAGCAAACAGCATTGAGTTTTTGAAGCATTAAATTCTACACGGTTTCTTATTCCCCACTGAACAATGCTGTCAAGATCAGAATTTAATGAGCTTATCATACGCTGCCGTTCAAGTTCCACATCCGAAGGACAAGGATGTGAATCAAGAAACGAATATGAAAAGCTGAGGGTGCTGTCATCAGCAAAACAATTTAATGGATTAGAAGTTTCAGACAAGAGATCATTAATGAAAATGAGAAAGAGAGTCGGAGACAAAACGGAGCCCTGGGGCACACCAGCATTTATTTTATGAATATCAGACTTGAAACCATCCAGTACAACTTGTATTGAACGGTCCGAAAGGTAACTTCTAATCCAACGAAGAAGAGATTCATCGAAACCAAATGCACGCATTTTCGATAAGAGAGCTTGGTGCCAAACTCTATCAAACGCTTTTGAAATATCAAGTGCAACAATCTTACTTTCTCCAAAACGATGTAAAGATTTGTTCCACTGCTCGGTGAGATATACCATCAGATCACCAGTGGACCTATTGCTACGAAAGCCGTACTGCCGGTCATTAAGAAGCTTCCGTTCTTCAAGATATTTCTTAAGCTGATAATTAATCAGCGTTTCCATGACCTTAGAAAGAAGGGACGTAAGTGCAATTGGTCGATAGTTGGAGGGAGACGAAGTTTCACCTTTTTTAGGGACAGGCTGGACAAATGCTGTTTTCCATCCACTCGGAAAGAGACCAGTAGAGTAGGACAGATGGAAAAGCTTAGGCAGTGGCTTTGCCAGCGTTGAAGAACACCTCTTCAGAACAATTGGAGGGATACTATCCGGGCCAGCGGATTTGTGTACATCAAGATCTTTTAGAACTCTAGCTACTGTACGAGTGCGAAAGAAGATTTGCCCCATAAAATCATTACCGCTCTCAAGTACAGGTGGAGTCATGACACTCTCTGGCAGCGTCGAATTAACAGCAAACTGTGCTGCAAGCAAATTGGCTTTTTCTAGTGAGCTGACAGCAGGAGTATCATTGAAGACGAGCGTTGGAACCGAAGACGAGGTAGAATTACGTACGTTTTTTACAAATGACCAGAAATTTTTACTACCTTTGGGACATTGTAGTATTTTTTGCCTTAATTTCTGATCATGCAAAAATTTGGTTCTTCGAATATGAACGTTACAGGTCTTTCGAGCTTGTTTGAACTTATTCCGGTTTTCCTCAGTGGGGTTGGCTTTGTATCTTCGGAAACTTACTTCTCTAGCCCTGATAACTGATAATTTGAATCCCAATTTGAACTTTTCAATAACAATCTATCACTAGTGTTATGCCTTAGTGACAGAATTGCATTGATCCGCCCCTGGTTACCCAAAAAAGACAATTAACCATACATCTGAAATCGATAGCCTAATCCCGCTACACTATGTGGAGAGCTTCATAGTCCACACACAATGCAACAGCTATTAAGCTAACACGACTGTGTGAGAAGAAGGGGGAAAGGAAAAGGTGGGAAAAGACACTCGTTGTGCTCCGTTGTGATGCATTTTTGTTGTTATTTTGGACTTGCACTGGCACTTATTATGATTTTTTTGGCTATCGTTTTTTTTTTTTTTTTTGCTTTTATTGCTTTTAAATGGTTGAACAACTATGGAGGTATTGTTGTTGTAGAGATATGAATGCACTGGCACTGATTTAGATGGCACTGATTTAGATGTTGCGCGGCACGAAAAAGGGATTTATTTGGGTTTTGTTTAGGTAATTATTATATTTTCTTATATTATTTAATTGAAGGTGGATTAAATAGGGTTAATTAATTAATTAAGTTTTTATAGAAACAGGAAACAAGAACAAATGGACAAAAAAAACAGATTGCACGATAACGAGGGGATTTGCTCTCACACGACCGACGTGTGCTGCTGACGAGATGCAGTTCGGCACTGATTGTAATGAGACCGAAACCAGACGAGGCCCATACCGAGACAAGACCAAGTTCTATGAAAGTGAGACCGATACCGGAACGATATACTGATTAGACTCTTACGAAACCGAGCCGAAACTTAGAAAAATATCATTTGGTCATTGGCGGATACAGGGGGGGGGGGAGTTCATGGGGGTTATAGCCTTATATGTGTGCCATTTCAATGAATGGTCTTCAATTGTGAGATAGTTTCAGTTAATGGTCAGGCATAGAATTCTTTTAGGAATTTAATTTAAGCTTTGAAAATTTATTAAAAATCAATGTCTGACCAATTATTGACACAAGCTGAACTTTTATGAACATTTAGTGACATTTTCACTGGTACTTCTTTTTTAAGATAACATAAAAGAGGTTCCAACAATTTTTTTTTAAATTAACTTTAGTGGCATTGAATAAAAACTTTTAAAATGTATTTAAACATAATATGTACATCACTTACCGATTCCTGAAACTAGTAGACCATTTATCACGATATATAGTTGCCTTTCTGGTTGGGTTGCTATGGTGACGTACCTCTGGTTTGTGTAGGATATGTCATTAAAGAAAGTAGTAAGTTACTTAAATTGGTTTGTGTTACAAGACAAAAGAGAACAATAGATTGTATTTAGGGCTTAAAATTTAATGCGAAATATTACGGTTCCTTAACTAATTTGCAATAAGAAAATTGATTTTTTATTTTATGGAAATGGATTTTGAAAAACATGACCCCACCACCTTCCACCTGGCAAAAAGTCAGGATCCACCCTTGCATCCCTAGCTCACTTGGTTCCTGAGATACACGCGATGGGGCCTGCTAACTTCACTGCAAAGTTGGTAGGTCACTCGATTGCACCCTTATTTGATGAGCCTCAAAATCGGGAATAGAAATGCAAAAAAAACTGAAAATTCCTGTCAAGGTCACATTTGCGTAGGTGAAAGTTGCCCTGCTTATTTCACGGACTTGCTTAACAGGAAGTTCGTGCGATTGTGCATATTTTTATTTGAATTTCTTGCCAATTCCGATAAAATACAGTATTTCAAAGCTTTTAAGAAGTCTTAAAAATAATGCGCCAAAACTAAAATAAACATTTTTATCATCACCAATAAATAAATCCACCCCTATTTATATGCGTTTGTTATTTGATATCTTTATCCAAACGAGGTTAAGAGAAGTTTTATTTTAATTTTATTTGTTTGTATAGTTTACACGTAGACTGTTTGTGGGACGGACAACACTGATCCGTCTCATACATTTTATTGGACTTTGAGCGTTCTTTTATTATAATGTGTTCCTCGTTACATTAACATAATCATTGCCAAATTGATTTCCATGATCATCATTGTCTTACTACACAAATATGCACCTACATACCTATATTTTTATCTGTTAAAAAATTGTTGAAAATTTGCATCAATTCTTTTCTTCTAAACTTACAAATAGTAGAAATATATAAATGAAGCTATACCTAAGTTGCATATTAATTCAATTATCTTTTATGGAAAAACCTCACTCTCAAGTAACAAATTCAACTGTGTGATGCTAAACAAAGTTCATCAGCAAAGACTTATTTTTCTTCACTTATAGATACTTTTATCTTGAAAGTGCAACCACATTATAAGTGAAGATTCTTGAAATATAAATAGTATTATGTATGTGATATATGAGTATGTACGTGAATTTCCATCACAAACAATCATTATCTGCATTGCAATTTGTTTTTGAATACAAAAAAATATTATTAAATTCGAGTAGACAGCAAGGGTGTAGTCAACGTGGGAGTTCACTGGGGTTTAATCGCCCATTAACCGATATTTAGTTTGTGAAAACTTGCATTAATAATTTTAAGAAAATCATTAAAATATAGCCAAAAGAACTTCATGGAAGATGAGGTAGTCGAACGGTGTCATTTAATTTGTGACTTATGTAGGTGTGTTATAGTTTCGACAAAATAAATGTTAGACCTTTATCCTGATGGTAATGTTACTAAAGTAAGATGGTCTCGATTCAATGCAACCATCATCAACTCCTCTGTGTGGTAAACTTGGCTCAACAAATTTCTTAACAACTGTACGAATAGTGTGTACAAAGCTCGTGCTAGCATTAATGAGCTGAACATTATCTTCAACCCATTTCCCAAAAACTCTGTAAAATTTAGGTATTTTAATGTTGTGAATTTTGTTTCCTGCGACCAAATTTTTGTGTGGTTGCGAGTTAAGACATTGTGGATGTGGTCAATCAACTCACAGCTGTTTAAACCATTGTATTTCCTTATCTATATTATGTATCTGCAATTCAATATTTTGTGCTTTTCCCTCGACGATTAACGCAGAGAAAGAAATAATAAAAAAGGGTGGAGATTAGGAGTCACTTTTGTTTTCTTTCAGTTGAAATTATAAATCAAGCAAGATGAATATAAAAATTGAAATTGAAAAACAAAGAAGTTGTGTTGACAAATTAATCGTGTACAAATATCTACATAAATACAAAACTAAAGAAAAATTACCTATTTCATGAAAGCATATGAGTAGATGTCAGCTGATGAGAGCTTTCAATGTGTTTCCCAACCACCGAAGCTTGGTTTACTGTATCGTGAGGGTTTCAGAGCGTTCATCAACTTGTGCAACCACACCTTAACGTATAATCGACCAACTCGTGGAACATACTTCTTACGAAGCTTTTCAACAATTGAGGGAGTTGATCATATAATTGTGGTACGGCAAGTAATTTGGATTTCGTTGCTCAACTTGGACAAGGTGAGTTTGTGCGTTAGTTAGTCTAAGAGAATACTTATTTCTTTATATGTACATTTGTACATTATATCCATTTATAAATTTGAATACACCGTTGAACGTAGTTTGTTGAACTAGTTACGCACGTAGTGGATAACGGGCATTATATTGGAGCATACTCATAAATGCCGTTTAAACTGTTGCTAGGCAAACCGGGAGATTATCTTATGGAAACTTTATAAGGTAAACTTAAGTTTAGCCTAACAATAACTTAAATAATGTCTATAAATACAAACAAAATGTCCAAAAAAATGTTTCAGTACAGGAAAGATAGGATAGCTTTGGGGTAAGTCACCATCTCGAAAACAACTTTGAAGCACTAGACTATACTTCGATCATCAGCAGTAGCATTGCCACTTCAAGAACGAGAAGCTCTACTATGAGGCCAAGGTAGTCCCCCACCCCTAAAATTAAATAAATTGGGTGGCGCAACAGCTCGTGGAGAACCAGGGCCTCGTGACTTACAACTCTCAACCATTCCTGTGTGCGTGTTGTTGGCAGGAATGGAGGGGACCAACAGTTTTTTGCCGAGTCATAACGGCTAAATGAGAAGCACTTTTTCATGACAAGTATCTATACTCTTGGAGGATTTGTCAATTCCTCGCAAGAGGCAGTACCTCGGATAAAACATTTCTGTTTTTAGGTGGCACGACTGGGAATCGAACCCACTCCTTCGGCATGACAGTCCTACGCACTAACCGTCATGCCACGAGTACTAAAGTCCCCCGCCCTTGGATAAGTACTAAATCTTTTTTGCAGATAAACCGGTTAGAAATCTTGCCAACCAACCTAATCAACTGATGAAACCGATGATAATACAACAACGATACCCTAAACTAAGGGACCTTAGCGCCATGGAAATCTTAACTCTGACTAACTGACCAGATATTTCTGACAGATTTGTGTCAACAAAAATGGTGAAATCTAAATGTGATACTAGAGAAAAAGTTGTTTCCATTGTGGCGTTGTCGTCGTATGGATTTCAAGAGTGAATGAATGATTTCCAAAGTGTCGCACGTTAATTTCAAAAGATTTTTGGCAACTTTAAATTATAGTTAATCTGCATCGTTTTTAGGTTAACTCTGGCCTTACTAAAAGTCAGTTTTTCAGGCCTGATATAACTCTTAGGCCCTGAGTTTGGGAATTATAACCAAGTGCGTTACACATCCTGCATAAACCTTAGTAGGAACAACCTCAGAATAATAACGGGTATTCTCACAGGGCACTGCAAGCTAAGAAGACATCTCAGTCTCCTCGGCTTAGCGAGTAGTGCAACTTGCAGATTCTGCAACACCTACTAGGAAACACCGGACCACATATTAGGAAAATGTGATGCACTCGCGCATCAAAGACACAGGTATCTGGGACATTACCAGATTGACGAGAGAGAGTTTCCTTCTCTGAAAATACCCGACATACTTGAGTTCCTAAAAGGAACCAATCTCGGGGGAGAGTTATAGAATGAGCCGTATCACTCTACTCTTAAAGGGGACACAATAGATAGGTCGCAGTGCGCTTATCCCTAAGTAATAGATCTGAGTCTATTCTAAGGTCGCCTTTAACAAAGACATCCGTAGAATTAAAGCACAAATTTCAGGACTAAATGCTTAGAAGCACCTCAAGCTAGGTTAGGTTAGGTTGAAGTGGCTGTCAGTCATGAAAACTGACACACTTAGACCATAAGTTGGCCCATTGTGATACCACAAGAATCTGGGAAGCCTTTTTCCCTACTCGATGAACCATTTGGAGCTTCTTATGAAGCGTAACAGACTACCTATGTCAACATTTACTAAATCACTAGGATCATTGAAGTAGAAATCTCCAAGATGGAGTCTTCGCCTATGAGATAGAGCAGGACAAGTGCATAGAAGATGAGGAATCGATTCTACCTCTTCCTCGTCCATACAGCTTCTGCAAAAATCGTTAGAGAATACGCCAAGACGCGTTGCGTGCTTGCCTATAAGACATTGTCCGGTTATGACACCGATCATGGAGCTAATGTGCAATCTGCTTAGAGATATCAAACATTTAGATCACTTAAAATCCATTACTGGCCAGATTTGTTTTGTTGCCAAGCAAGTGGTGATATTGTTCCACCTAAGGTTTGTTCTCTCTAAAGCATCTTGCTTCAGCATAAGTTTACATGTAGCGATGGGAATACCAATATCTGCCTTACTAGGTAGAAGAGGTAGAGTTGTTCCATATTTAGCGAGTTCGTCGGCCTTACAATTACCTGGAATGTCTCTATGCCCCGGCTTCCAACACAGTTGAATGTTAAACTGCTGCTCCATCTCCAGCAGAGATGAACGACAATTTAGGGCTGTTAAAGAGTTAGTAGAGACCGATTCCAGAGATTTGATAGCTGCTTGACTATCCGAGAAGATGCGGATATCTGTAGTTGATAACACGTTTTCTTTCAGCCAAGATAAGGCTTCTTTGAAGGCCATAAGTTCCGCCTGGAACACGCTACAATGATTAGGAAGACGGAAGGAGAGACCTAATTTTAGTCTTTCTGAGTACACAGCACCACCCACCCCATCATCAGTTTTCGATCCGTCGGTGTAAATATGGATTGATTCATCTTCCAAGAGAGCCGTATCCTCCCAGAGAACTCTAGAAGGAATGCTGACTTGAAAGTTTTTGCCAAACTGAAGTTTTGGGATGGTGTAATCAGTGTGACTTGGGATTGATCCGAATGAATTCAGAATGATGGAATGGCCAAAGTTGTTGTTGGTCCATTGTGAGGAAGCTTTAAGGCGAATGGCTTTTTTTGCAGCCACTTGTTTGCTGAAAGTATTGAGGGGTGTCACATGGAGCAGAACGTCTAGAGCAGCGGAAGGTGTCGTACGAAGTGCTCCACTTATGCACAAACAAGCAGAGCGTTGGACTTTGCTCAATTTGTCGCAATTTACCGCTTTATCCAGAGCAGTCCACCATACTGTCACTCCGTAAGTGAGGATCGGTCTAATCACCTCAAGCTAAGTTTGAAATGATCTAATCTAAGCATTTAGAAGTGAAATTTGTGTTTAATTTCTACGGATATTTTTGTTAAAGTCGACTTTATCTAGATTCGGATCAATTACTCAGGGCCTTACTTTAATTAAAGCTTTTTAATCCTGCAAATAAACTAGATCTGTGTTTATTCAGAACCAGAAATATCCCTTTCAATATCAAAATCAAGATAGTACGACTATCGAACTAGCCAATTCATCAGTTTCACACTGTGATTTCAACAGATTTTTTACTTCTTGTTTCTGTTAGAAAAATCTGTTCAGTTAGTCCAGAGTTAACTCAAAAAATTTGGCGACCAATTTAACCCAAAAATTAGGGTGATCTCGCATAGATAAACTGGGCTTTCATGATGGTATAGTTCTAAAATTTCGTTAGCTACATAAACTTCCAGCTTTGCACATGAAGTTATTTATCCATTCGAGCTGTTTGGTCGATATGACAATATATCAAAAAAGGCCCTCACTATATGTCACTGATGAGTCCAAGCAAGATCGCTGGACGAAACGCCAATTTATAGGTCTAAAAAAGCTTTTAAATGCCATTTAAAGCTTTTTGAGTCAATAACTCAACAAGTCCAATCCTTTAATACTAAGTCTTCTACTTGGCTGATTTGTTCGATATTTTTTTGTATATTTCGGTTGTTATTTCGGATACAACATGACCAATATGGAACAGTTATAAGGTATTCCAACATTTCAGCTGTCCTGGAATAGGTACCTAGCATCTTAAACGCAGCTCCGCAAAATAAACACGATTTCGTAGAATCGCATCATGAGCATGAGCTATATAGAAGGAAATCCATTTCGGTTGGTTCCAGTACCAATTTGATGGTATTTATCACTAAACCCAAAATTTGAATATTGAATTTTATTGATGTTCGAGGGCAGGGCTATATTAGTCTAAGAGCCAACGACCAGGGGCCTATAACACAGAATAACAGGTCAACTAGTCAATAATTACTTGTTCAACTATATTTGTTCAACAAGTAAAAACATTTCTGTAACAATATAAAAACCATAACAATTGTCCTCTGAAAAAATTTCCCTCGACTTGTTGAATCAGTTCAACAAGTTATTCTTACACGATGGGTACCGTTTCAAAAAAAAAACATTTTATCTACACTCAGCGCTATGCTTTTATTAGTGAATGAACGTTATTTTTGTAGGAAGGACTTTCAGTAATATAATCAACATTTTATGCACCGCATACGGACAAGACATGGGACTCTATTTCAAAGACAATTTTTTCTTTGAATATATGTATTTGTTTTTTTTTTTTTAAATTCCAATTATCATTGTTCGATTCAGAATAAAAATTTAAAAATTGTTAATTAAATAATAATTCTAATAAATAAATTCTAAGCAATCTTCCCGATTCCATCAGTTGATAAAAACTACCGCAAGTGTTTATTTCTATTTCTAACTTCTTGACTTCGATCAGGTCCACAACCGTCAGTTCAAATTTATCAGTTTTTTACAAGTTTATTCTCTATTCTTTGAACTCTTGTTTTTTCAGTTACAGAAATGGTGGATGTATGAAATTTCCCACTTGTTGAAAGAAGCCAAAACAATCGTTTAAGTTACACAAATTTTAAAAAGTTGTTGAATTTTACTTATTCAACAAGCACTTTATGTATTGTGTTATAGGCCCAACGACATATAAAGTCAAGTAATTTGCGGAAAATTGTAAGTCATATCAATAATAGCTTTTGAGGTTTTGAACCAATAACCGTTTGTCTGCCTACTTAAACACGTGTCGAACAGGTGTAAAATTTGACGTAATTTTTTTGAATAATAATTGTTGTCATAGGTCTATCTCTCCGTAGTGAATCCCTAAGAAGATAGAGAGCCACAAAGTTTCCAAACATCAATTGTTAGCCTGGGTTTTTTTTGAAACTTTGCGCTTTCTATTATTTAAGGGACAAACACCAGAGAGTTTAACCTATGACAACAATTGTTCAAAACTCCAAGCTTGTATCTTGTATGTACACTTTTTCTCTCCGAACAAATTGAAATAAATCGATGTAAAAAATTAACGTCAAATCTAACACCTGTTCGACACGTGTTTAGGAAGGCAGACATAGTTGCATACTTATTAGATTAACCATAAAAACCTTATGTATTTATTTATACGAACAAAAAAGCAAAAAAAAAGAAAACAATAAAAAAAAACATTTTTATTGATGGTTCTAATAAAGCAAACCAGCGTGTAATAACGATTATTGGTCATTTCAGTCTGGAAAACATTTTTAATGACAGAAATTCCGCATAAGTTGGTATTAATCTGAACGCAAAATAAAAATACTGATAAATAAGTCAAAGGTTATCAGTTTTTTGCTTTATAAAACACTCGTCAAGAATTCAACGTCATAAATGTTGTTTAAAAACGCAAAAAACCTAGCTGAGGGTATTCATGTAAATATTTGGTATTGCTTAAAGAAAAAAAAAAAAAAAATAGACTGGAGACTTACACATATTTACTACATAGCATTGAAAAAAAATCAACAAGTTGAATTTAATTCAGGTGATATACCTTTTTTCTTTAATGTTTAACATTATAGACATAGGTATGTTGGAATTGCAACGCAGAGTTTTTTTTTACAACCACCTGTTATAAACCTAGCAGACTTTAGTTTCATAAATTTTCCACACAACAAATATTTAAAAAAAAAAACACATGAGACACTTTTTTTATGAAAATCGTAACTAACAGTTCGTGTTGAACAAAAAAAAAGTAGATGGTAATATGACTGTGTCAAGAACTTTATACCGTCAAGACGGTTCTAGATTAATGACCAAAAGAGGAAGTTAAAACCATTGTTTATAGCTTTTCTCATAGATAAAAATGCTACAACAGACGTTAAATGAATAAAGAAGCCGCAATAAAGCAATTTAATTAATTTAAAAAAAAAGAACGAAAGAAAGTAGACCTTTCTTTTTTGTTTCCTATTTTTGTGAATTTAGATTTTGTAGAAATAGAAAATGGGTAATCTTGATAAATTTATCACTTCATAATTTATAGATAGACTCATATATGCAAACAAATATATATATTTTGCTTTTTTTTAATTTTATGGGATAGGAAACTAACAATTGGGACCACAAATAAGGTGAATTGGAAAATATATACCTATGTAGATAGAAATTTAAAACTACAAGATAGTTAAGAATGATCTACTTAGTTATGTTAATCATGCCTTGGATCATTGTAACTTACAGTTTTTATTTATGCGTCAAGTCGGCAAAGGAACACTGACAGATCAAAAGGTGTTCCGATATAATCAGTCATTAATTAAAATAAGTATTTTTTATAACTTCGTATTCGTCAACTAATAAATGGAAAATTATTGAGCAAAAATCAATTCAATATAAGAAGTTTAAGCACTTTTTCAAGTGGGTGCTCCACTTACTTGACTCTAATGGTTTTCTACATGACCCGATTATAAGTAGATTAGCGAGATTTTTTGTCAGCTATTCTGTAGCTTATCTAAATCTACTGATGCTTTGCATAACATTAATCGATCGTGTTGAAAACCGTCAGTGAGTAAGAGAATAGTTGAATTAAATCAGGCGATTTTTGTCAGCGTGATATTTGAACTATTGTCACGAATCATTACTTTTTTTTTTTAATTGCCAAAACCCCTTAAACAATAATTCACCTGGTTCTATTCAACATCGATCAATTAATTGATTTAAATACCTAAACACAATGTATGGTAAACAGTCACAAGATGTTGGCTGTGAGTTGAATACGTATGACGTTGTTGTTAGTTTGTTTGCTTTTCTCAGTTCACATTGTCTTATGACTGAAATATTAATATGGAGACTGGTGGAATTTCTCTGCAAAATCGTCTTTTGCCCTTGCTATAGTTTAAACAAATATGTAACGAGGTATTACACCACCTACATATCCGTTAATTAATTTAAGCAGACTGTCCATACAACCCCATGCATAGGTATTATGTTGCATGTATCGTAATGGACACATCTATTATAGTTCGAGGTAAGAACGAAAAATAAAATTCATAAAATTTCATTTAATTCGTTCTTCACGACTACAATTCACACTGGCTTACTTCAGAAAACGCCAATGTATCGAGAATTGGAGATTGGGCCGTAACATAAACCTTTCACAAGGAGTTTCGGTGACAGAAAGGCATTGCTCAACAGGCTAAATAGAATGGAGACGGAGCTGCAAATGGAACTGCAGCTGGAGCTGGAATAGCAGTCAAAATTATCTTGAATACACTATACAGACTTAACACAAATTAGGCCTGCAGCTCAAGCCCGAAAAGCCTTCAAATAACACAAAAACTGTCACATACGAGATAAAAGTTTCTAGCAAAGATTATTCGAAAATATATTATGATAGGGTAAGGGTACTGCAGCCAAAAATTACTGTGGCGGAACATGCTCAAATTGTGCTTTATAGGTCCATGCACACTGTTTTCCTATATTTCATTATTTACTCATAAAAACTAGTAAAAAAAATCCCACAAAGCTGAATTTTTGTGGAAACCTTTATTTTGATGTCCTGAAAAAAATTCAATTACACGAACACAACAAGAAGCAG
This sequence comes from Dasysyrphus tricinctus, assembly GCA_963921185.1. Lineage (NCBI taxonomy): Eukaryota > Metazoa > Arthropoda > Insecta > Diptera > Syrphidae > Dasysyrphus > Dasysyrphus tricinctus. The sequence continues at coordinate 52,390,976 of OY992530.1, read as the reverse complement.
CTGCAAGCGCAGCTAGACAAGTTGGCCAACTTTTGCTTGCAGCTTTTAGTTTCAACATTCCGAGTGCAACCGAGTATTTTCATGGGGGTTGAAGTGATTCATTCTTTTCAATATCTCATAAAGACGTAAAGTAATTTCAGCTTCTTTGTCATCATTATTCAGTTTTATTTTTGTTTTTATTTTCGATACTGAAATGTCAGAAAGCTGTACAGCTACGTTATGGGCGTGTACAAAAATCACCTACGATATTTTTTGATAGCTATTCCAGCTTCAGCTGCAGCTCCAGTTGCAGCACACTATTCAATGCATTTATCTTTTTTTAAGAAATTTTCTTATCAGTATAAGTATATAGCATAAGTTATAAAGGTATTTCCATAAGAACTGACTTTTTTTTCTTCTGAGCTCCTCTTCAAGAAGCTCATAAGACAAGAATCTTTTTCGACAGTTCTGCCCGTGTCTTTTCCTGGGTTGTGTGCCAGGGACATTCCTTTAGTTCCTTTGGGCTACTCTTCTAGAAGCTCATTTAACAAGGCCTTCCTTCGAGGTATCCGACCGCTTTGTTCCTATTTTTGCAGAGGACATAGGCCTTGCGATAAGGCTCCCCGACTCCATTTTGTCCCTCCAAGCTCCTTTTCAAGAAGTGCATTGGATAAGTTTTTCCATTGAGAGAACCGCCCATTTCTTTCCCTAAGAAACTTGTCAGGGACAATCGTTTTGTTCCTTTGGACTCCTAGTTCACTGGACAAGGTTCTCCTTCAAGAGTTCTGACCATTTATTTCCCTGGGTTGTGTGCCCGGGACACTCGTTAAGTTCTTTTGGGCTTTCTTCTGGAAACTCCATTGGACAAGGTTCTCCTGTGAGGGTTCCGACCGCTTTGATCCTTATTTGCTAAGGACACAGGGTTCCGATAAAGACTCCTGACCGTTTTATTCCTTTAAGTTAGCTGGAAAAGGATCTCCTTTGTGGGTTCCTACCGTTTTTTTCTCTAGGATTCATGCTGGGGATATATTATATAAAATATTTAAGGCCAAAAAACATTGTAGACTATATGAAGAACCATATATGCTTTTAAGAAATTCAAATTATATAAATAATCTGTAAGCCCTGAATTTTGAAAAATTAAAAATACAAAAATAGTTTTCTGTAAAGAAATAAAAAAGGAATTAAAGCTGATTCATTTGGAGATTAGTAGATCCTCCTTACCCATAAGTTTCGTTGCTTCTTGATGAAGAATCCTGGGAACCACCGATCTTATTCCAGCTGTAAAGTGAAAAGCATCATAAATATTATTTTATTACCTTCTACTAATAGATACTTATTCCGGTTTCCTCTCGTATCTAAGATGGACACTGGAGTTGTTGTAGGAAATTTATTGGAAGTTCTGGGACCTACTAGCTCCATCAGACTTCCGGACTTTTGCAGTGTCTCCCAAGCTAAGGTCTTGGCAGTAACAAAAGCAGCTACCCAAATATCAATGATGGGGATATCTCAAGATGATATCCTCCTCTTTATTGATAGCCAAGCAGCAATAAAAGCAATTTCTGTCATCGAGAAACATTCGAGGCTTGTAGCTTGGTGTCGCGAAGAGCTTAGGATTCTTTGCATGCAGCATTACATAAGACTCTGCTAGGTTCCTTGTCAGTGATGTACAAGGAAACGAAAGAAACGATGAGCTGGGAAGAACGGGGTTTTCGCATGATTCAAGTCAAGCCGAACGACATACATATTACAGTAGCAACCTGTAGCATAAAAGAGAATTCGATTAGATATAAGCAATGAGGGATGGAATCATCTCGAAATATGCGGCACAATTAGAAAGTTATGACCAATTTTCAATAAGCTGAGGAGATACTAAATAATGGAAATGAACAAGAAACATCTTCGTTACCTTGTCAGCATAATCACCGGACACAACCTACTGGGATACTACAACAAAAATGAGGCTCAGTTCTGGCGACCTTAGTGGAAGGTGCAGTGATGAATAAGTACATGAGGATACGTTACACTTCCTTTGTCCCTGGATATTACTTTGCCGTTTAAGAAAGTATAACACCTAGGGAATAATTTCTTTGACGACTTAGTTACTTTCTTGAACTCTGCTGCTAATAGCCTTCTGAACTTCATCAACGCCTCTAAACGACTTGACTATGCTAACATAACACATAGGTTCTTACATTAAGTGGAATACAACTTCCTTGGATATCACAACGGATCTACAAAAAAGATGGTAACAAGTTCAACTGTCTGCATTCTACCTTCTTCTCGTTTATTTCTTTCCTTCATTTCTTCCAAGTGCATTAGACTAGGGTAAGCCTTAACCGATAACAGATTCATCTTCTAGTCTTTTGCTAGGAGCACGGACGTTTCCCAAATGATTATTTCTGAGTACCACAATAGACAAGCTTGTTGCCACGAACAAAGCGCAGATTTTCTTCTAGTTTATTGCTAGGAACAAGAAAAAAATGTTTGCCTATTTATTTCTGGACTCAACTTCTTTTAAGTATATCGAAGATTAAGCTAGGCCCGATTTGTCCTCTGTTCTTTTGTTAGAGGAAGGGACGTTTCCCAACCGATTCTTTCAGTGGCTTACTTACTTACTTACTTAAGGTCGCGCTGCAACAAGCTTCTTCCAGCTGGCTTGATTTCTAGCTAGCTGTCTCCAGTTTCGCACGCCAAGCTAGTTGAGGTCCTCTTCTACTTGCGTGCACCACCTTTCACGCTGTCCACCCCTACTGCGCTGCCACACGAGGTTGCATTTAAAGACTTTCCGAGCCGGAGCATTGGTGTCCATTCGCTCTAGGTGACCCAGCCATCTCAGTCTTTGACTTTTCACTCTTGTGGCTAGGTCAGTGTCGCTTTACAGCCCGTACAGTTCGATGTTGTTTCTTCTTCTACATTCCCCATCTATGCAGACGGGACCAAAAATCACACGGAGAATTTTATTCTCAAATAGCCTAACGCGTTCTCATCCACCGTTAACAGTGCCCATACCTCTGCACCATACATCAGGTCAGGGATGGTAAGCGTCTTATACAGGGATAGTTTAGTTTCTCGAGACTCAGGACTGCTATCGTTCGCTGAGTTTATAGCGGATCCTAGGTAGACCAAGTCTCTGACCACCTGAAATTTATAGCTGTCTATAGTGACGTTCTGTCCGAGACGTCGATGTTTGGTGTCCTTTCTTCTTGACTGCATATTTTTCGTTTTGCTTTCATTCACCGTCAACCCCATCTTCTTGGCTTCCTACTCAATACTCACGAAAGCACCACTGACATCTCGCTTTGTTCGTCCGATTATGTCAATGTCATCAGCATTAGGGAGTAATTGGACGCACTTTTGAAAGATTGTGCCTCTAGTGTTGACGTGAGAGTTTTGTACTGTTCTTTCAAGAACGATGTTGAAGAAGTAGCATGACAGTGCGTTCGCCCTGTCTATCTCTTGAAACTTTATTTAACCTATGTCCATTAAGTTTTTAACTGATTGAGTCCGATATCTCGGAAGTTTTCGGGTAAGAGAAGTGTAGGCTGGGGGCTCTCGTGAGGCTCCGTGAAAAAAAAACTTTGAAGAGGACTCATGAGTCATGAACCTCTGTTGTTTTTATTTCAAATCTGCTAAATCCAGAAATTGTCTAAAAGTTTCTAATGTTAAACACGACAAGACTCATCAGACTGGACTTAATCTTCCAGGGTCATAACTACACTCTATTCGTCCTCATATTGGTTACACATAGGTACACACATAACTTTATTTTTAAATAACAAAATTGAAAGTAAAAATGTTTTTCTTTCCTCAATCGTCTTACAAATTTTATGATGTGTCTCATTTCAACTTTTATATTGCTCTTTTTGGTTCATAGATATAAAAAAAACCTCAATCCCTGCGCCTAATTGTATCATGATAGACTTAAATATGAACATAAAATTGTTATAAAATAGCAATAACGTAGTTCCTTCGTCAGCCATTCCATGATATTACCATTAAAGCCCTAGGCTATATTTTATCATAGAAAACTCAGTAAATAAAACTTAGATAAATAAACATTTTCGCATTCGTAATACCAAAAGCTTACCCTATTCCATACATATTGTATATTGCTAGCAAGCAGGCAAAACTCTTCCAATATAAATAAATCATAAAATAACAAAAAAAAAATAAAAATAAAATACATTTAACCTGTCTTCACTCTTGTGGGGTTATTTCCGGTTATTTTTTTTATTGCTTACAACTCATTTCCAATGGCTCCTTGCCCTTGCATTATAATAGGTATAGTTACATTGGACACATTTTTTTACAATACATAAACAAAAAAATATATATTTATGACCACTGCAAACGCAACATTGTTGGTGAAATAGCGTAAAAAGCTTCTTTCATAGAGAACGTTATACCTAACTTAGGTCTGCTATACTCTTTCCACCTACAGTCTACAGACAGCCACTTAACGGATTATAGAAACACTTAAACGGGATCGCATTACATTTTTATCCTTTATCGCCAACCCTTTTCATTCGAAAGGAATGAATTTCGATTTATGAGTTGAGTTGAATTTCTTATGGGGTTCTAGGTTAGTTGAAGTTGGTACCTATGTAGGTATATAGTATTTACCTACATATCCCTTTACCTGCCTTATGCAGTTTAAAGCTTTCCTCCTTGCAAGTCTTAACCAAAAGGACAAGGCCAACAACAATAACTGAGGAAATAATGATTTAATGGCCAACTTACAGAGTGCCACTGACAAGGAAAAGGGGAACTCTATATATGTAATGGAGAACCAGGGCTACCAACATTTATTAATAATAATTTTGCGAGGAAAATCCTTTAAATCTTCCAATATGTCACATGAAGCTTTTGAGGTTCAAACCATGGTCTTCTGGTTAAGTTCCTTTTAAGAAATAGAAGAAAATGGTAAGTGTGTTGCACAGTCACGCGTCACGCTGGAGGAGGGCTGGGGATCGAATCCCACCTATGCCTTCTAAGAAAACTTAATTTTTAATGGACAGGTAGCTTTTATCTTACCCGTCCGGATTCGGCAGAAAATTAAAGGTCATCTCCATTCCTGGAGACTTACAATACGCACACAAGTATGGCTGAGAGCTGTGATTCAACCAGGCCCTAGGTCCCCAGGAGCTGTCTCACCTCGTGAGCGTTATAAATGTTTAGAAAACTATGACCTTTAAGCTTTTAGTCAGCTCTTAGTTCTGTAAATAATAAATATAACTCTTTCCATAAAGTGTTCGTGGCTACCATGTTCGATGCCTCGGCTGGAGTCAACGCAGCTGTGTGCAAAGTGTGTGCATGAAGCACCGTTAGGTAACAAAAATGCTTTGCTTTTGTTTATCTCCCGCGAATTGTGAAAATGAACATAACACAACCATAATAAAAAAAAAAGAAATAAGACAAAACTGCATGACGCGTCATTCATCATTGTGTTGGCTGTTGGCAAGTTTATCCAACCAACCATCCAACCAACTTACCCCCAACGTGGAGCCTTCAGCCTTCCACATTTTCCCGCCAAAAAGTAGCATGGTGGTGTCTTCTTGTGGTGTTGCAATAGCAATAGCAGCAAGAAAGTCGTCGTAAGAGAAAAAAAAGAACCAAAACAATATGAAACCCTAAACAAAACGAATAGTAGTTTAGTTGTTTTATTCCAGTTTAATTTCATTTTTGCCATTAAGGATAACGACATGAAGGATATCCTTAAGTGTTTGCTTTTACTTCCAGTTCCTAGAGTGAATTCCCGTTTTGTTTGTTTTGGTTTTATTTTTGTATTTGTTTCTAGTGTCTCGAACTGTGCTTGGTATTTGGCCAACACTTTTTAATTAAGCTCTTACTTTTTCTCTCTGCAAGTCTCACTGTTGATTCAGACGAAAAGCGTTTTAGAACAAAGTAGGTATACACAGTTAAATTGCATATGCAAAGCATCCAATTTATATATTTTCCCACCAGCCAACACTATTGCACCACCCTGTCCTTTTGGCCTTTTAAAATACAACTTTGTTTTTCGTGTATGTGTGTGTGTGTGTGTGTTGTATAGAAATAATTGTATAGTGGTTTTTGATGATGAAAAATTTCTTTGATGCAACGTTGTGGAAAACAGGCAAAAACACTCTTTTGGAGTTAATGGTTGGTTGCACAAATGACAAACAGAGGATATATAGAATAGGGTGTTTTAATTAATTTTGATATAATCAAGGACATTTCAAAAACAGGCATTGCGGATAGATGGCTTTAAATTGGAAGCTATTAACATAATTTTTGTGGGTAGGTATATAGACCTAGGTATATATAACTACCTACCTATGATGTTGATTTTGTCAAAAAATAAGGTGGCTTTTTATACCTAAATAAAAATTAAAAATGTAGCTTTGATGATACAGTTTTGCACTCCTGTTTAACAACTATACACCAGTAATCTAAATTTAAATATGTACAAAGGTATCTACACTCATATATCTACCTATAATTATGCAATTATGTAATGACTTAATGAGTTATTGAATATTAGAGAATTAAAAGCAACACTTCTACCTGCTTTTCTGCTACCGATGTCATCCCTAGGCTTTTGGTGTCCTGGTTTACTCCATCCTACCAGCTAATTTACCTCAAAATCGTTCACCACCTCATATACGATACAAAGGGTTTTCATTCCCAGTTGTTTTTCGTTCATACAAGCTATAGATCCCCAGCCCAACATAGTCTTCTGAGCTTTAATTGTTTTAATCTACTTGGGTGTAAATTGTATTGGAATTGTAGGTAACAACGGTTTGTTGTTGCATGGTTATATACAGTGCAACACTTCTTCATTAGAGTTTTGTTCTCATCCCTGTTTTTCCAAGGAAAACAAATTTCTGGTAAAATTTCATACATATGAATATCAGGATTTTTAAATTTAACTTTGTTTGGAACCCTTTCTGTTGGTATTTAAAAATAAAAAAGAATCACATCTCAGAAAGAGAAATATCCAGAAATGTTTGCACGATTTATTTCTACCTATATTAGCAAAAAAAATACTTAATACCTTATAATAAATTTTATACCCTTTTTTTTGCATTTCCCACGAAAATACAATTTTAATTTTACGAATTTAAGTCGGAAATTTTTTCCATGATAATTTTCAAAACCCTGGTTGAATTGCCATTCGAAATTCCGGAATTTTGTTCAAAATTTCCCAGGCTTTTTCGAAAACAATTTCCGAACAAATTTGTTCATGTGAAATCCATTTTTATTTCAATTTTAATGATTTTTTATTGTTTGGTTGTTTTTGTTTGTTATATTTGTGTTTTCATTAAAAAGAAATTACCTTAACTTACCTTAATCATAGCCCTGCAACTGTATGATTTGGTCAGGTGTTTTGCTCAATAATAATCTAATTGAGAGTGGCAACGCATTGGTGTTTTTCACCCATATTTGAAATACAAACTCACCTTAAACATCAGAATAGATTCTATAATTGACCTAGAGTCAAATTTGTCAATAAAATGTCAAATAATTAATGACTTCGATATACAAATCGACTATACTTGAAGTCATTATGACAACAAAATACAATTCTTCAGATGTACAAGTGGTTGCATTTTTATATCATTCCTTTAAAAGTTCTTTTTTTAACTAATTTTTTTTTGGATACAAAAACTTAGGCATCAACATTTGGTCCTTCGAGCCGGATTTGAACCAGCGACCTATGGATGACTTAAAATTTCACATTAAACATTATCATTTAAAAAACAAGTGGTTGCATTTTATTTTCGCTTTGTTACAATTTACTCTTTTTCCTAATTTTTTTATAATAAAAATCTAGACTATAACACAACTCTTCAAAACAAGAAGGAAGAAAAGAATTCTAATAGAAATATTTTAGTTAACTTTCTGATATCTCCCAAGCCTAGAAAACCTCACACGTAAACTCGATTTTGTGAAGATTTCGTATTTTTCGCTAGCAATCTCGCAGCTTGCGACCCTAACGCAAAACAAAGTAGCTATTTCTTTTTTAACAGGTCACCCAAAACTTAAAAGTAGGTACTGTTTGTGTGATTATTTTCCGTTTTGACGGGTTTTAAGCAAAAGTTATTCGTTCGTAAGAAAATCGAGCTCGAGATTTTGATCAAACCATGCATTACGATGATAAAAAATACTTAAAAATTCTATGTCTGTGTGTCTGTTGCCTTACAGACTAAAGGGCTGTATCTATTTTTTTTTAAATGTTATATCAAGCGCAGGTAATAGGTATACCTGATTTGGGTTAGTCCGACACATTTTTAGGATCAAAAATAACGGTAGGTACAATCTTCATTTTGGTAAATTTTTGTTGGCATTTTTTTGATTTTGAGTTTTTTGAGTTCTGGCATACCTTAAAATTATATAACACAGTGCAAGCGTTAGGCAAAGACGGAAGGATTTACCGATATACATTGGTTTGGTAGTTCTGAATATCAAAATGGGAGGATAATAAAGAGTAAAACAAGGCGTAGTGCGGCTAAAAAAATAGAATTTCAGTACTTGACAGTACGTCCGAAATTGGGCTCAAAAGTAAGGTAATGTGCATATCTAGAAAATTGAGTATTAGCCTACGCGTTGGAATTGCTTAATTGCAACTGGCTATTTAGAAGACTGTTTATAAAAATTCTGATAAAATAATGAGAGACATGAAACATTGAGGCGGTTTTAGAGAGATGCAAATGCAAAAATGTTTCCGTTATCGTTCCATCATTTTTACCGCTCTAATTTTAATTCTATCCAAGGGACTTAAATGAGAATTTAACTCAAGCTTTAGAGGCCTCATGCGCCGCTGGGCCACCGGCCCCCAGACCCGCACAGTAACTTTGAAATTCACTTGTCGCATTTTACAAAACTCTTACCTTGCCAAAATATCATAAATTATTAAAAGTTGCCTAAAACAACCTTGTGGCACAATTTGGGGACTTATTTTATCATGAAACTATTTCCCAAAACTGGGGGCTTATTCCATTGCATACTTTGGGGATTTATTTCATTATGAAATAATAACCCAACTTAAAAATGAAAGAAGTAACCAAAAAGCCAAAATTGGGGGCTTCTTTCATTTAAAAAAAACTTCCCAATTCCATAAAAATTTTGGAGAGTTATTTCATTTTTTTTTGTTGTTATTTTATTGGGGAGTTGTTTCAGGATTTCTATTAGGGGGGGAGGGTGGTGGTTGGCAAACTCATTAAAAAAATAGTTTTGGTACAGAAATATTGCCTTAAAATTCTTTCAAAAGAAAGCAAATTGCCTAATGCTAGCCGCGTTTTACTACCACTCATAACCCATATGGTTCACCTCGTGAAAATAAAACGATGTGGTTTAGTGCAAAAGCAGTGCTGTATATCAGTCCCTTTTTTTCTTATGTTTATTTGTTTTTCATGTAAGTACTTGTCTCTTTTCCTCTCTATTCATAATACTGCTGACAAATCGCTGACATCCATTCACAATGGTAAATAGCCCTCTGCCGGTCAGAGTGAAAACCTCTATCTGGGTTATTTAAATTAACCTGGATAGAAACCTAGATCTCAAGTTGTTTTTGTAATGCATGTTAAAAGATAACCTCGTCCAAGCCCCACAGATAATAAAACGCAGCTGCTATGTTTCCTCCAAAGATTTATCTCAATATACACTGAGTTACAAAAAAAGTGGCGCAGTCATAATTTTTGATAAGTTGTATTCATTTTGATAATAGGCCGCTATGTTTCTGCAGAGCTTTTTTTTCATTTTTTTTTTAAATGAAGGGCTTATTTTAATGTATTTTTTTTAATGAAGTACTTATTTTAACGTTAATAAACAAAACTGTATTAAAAAAAAACCATTTTTTAAATCACCTAAAAATATTGCAAAATTTCAAGGTCCACCACTTTTTTTTGTAACTCAGTGTAGATTAAGTTAATCTTTTTGGTGTTTCCACAGCACAAAAATATTTAAAAAAGATTAAGTTTGACAGCACCGTCAAAAATTCAAATGGGGTTTCAATTTCTCTTATGAAGTGCGAGTGAGACAGAATTTTTGATTCATGTCAAACAATGAAGAACTGAATCGAATCTTGAATGAATCGTTCAGCACCATGTAAGAATAGGTTAGTTCGATTTGTAAAACTATTTGCCCTAGGAAGGGTTAAAAAGATTAATTTCTAATCTTCAAGATTTACGAAATAAATTTGTATATGGCGTTTTTCTTTTTTGGCTCTGAGCAAAGCTCTGAGTAGACGCTGAGCGATCAGAGCAGAGCTCCGAGCAGATTATGATCAGATTCCTCAGATTTAATTATGAAACACACTTGAGCACTGAATTGTCATTTAATAGGTGGTTTTGGTAAATTTCGTGAAATTTCTTGCAGTTTTCCTACAAATAACAGGCGACTGTCAGGGACTGACCAGAGAATCCATTTTAAATTATGTATCATTGAAAAAATAAGTGAAGTTGGCTTCGCTCAGCGTTTCGCTCGATTCGCTCGGTCATTTAATCCTGAGCTAATTGAGCAAGCTCTGAGCTTGCTCCGATGGATAAAAGAAAAACACTTTTTATGCTCCGACATGTCTGAGCTAAAAAAGAAACATAGAATTTTTGTTTGACAGTTCCGTGATCTGCTCTGAGTTTAAAAAGAAAAACGCCAATAGTAAATCTTCTAGATTTGATGGAGATTTGAGGTAAATCTTATTAAATCGCAGATTATACTAAGTGGAAATGTAGTATAAAGTGTCAAATATTCTCTGATTAGGGGGGGGGGAGCAAGCACCCCAACCTGTCCCCCCTTAAGTACGCCCTTGCTTTATTTTGATTACAGCTAGATCAGAGAGGAAACAAATTTCTTGCATCTTCGAAAAAAACCTAAATATTTTGTAGGATTTTTGGTGATGTGTAATATGTATGTGATCATTACACAGAAGCTGGTTTGTGATGCACATACCCAGAACTGAAAGCTGATCGGATTTCTGGATGCAAGTGCAACGCATGGATAGTGGTGTCGTATAGGGGGTGGATTTCACTTTAACGACTGAAGACAGCATGATAATGATACAAAGTATATTTTTTTCAATTTTTCTTGGTGGAAAATAAAATCAATATGAATTTTATTATTTATCGGGTTTTTCAATAAGAGCGGTATAAAAGTTTTTTAAATAAAACAAAAACGGTTTTTGATATCAATGAAATTCTTTATTCCTGTGAAAGTACGTTCATTATGTATGGAACTCGATTTCTTTTGCATGGCCACCACGGGCACGCTTGCAGAAGTCCAGACGCTGAACCCAATTTTCGACGGCTTTCAAGCATAAATCGGTCGATACTGTTGCAATTTCACGTTCGATATTCGTACCAAGTTCATCAATCGTCGCTGGCTTGTTGGCGTAGACTTGACGTAGCCCCACAGGAAATAGTCTAACGGCGTCAAATCGCACGACCGAGGCGGCCAAGCGACTGGACCATTTCGTGAGATAACACGTTCTCCAAACTTGGTTTCCAATAAATTGATTGTGACATTCGCTGTGTGGCTTGTGGCGCCGTCCTGTTGGAACCACATGTCCTCCAAGTCCATATCATCCAATTGGGGCCAAAAATATTCGGTTCTCATTGAACGGTAGCGATCCCCATTCACAGTAACGTGCCGGTCTCGATCATCACGGAAGAAGTACGGCCTAATGACGCCGCCGGCCCATAAACCACACCAAACCGTAATTTTTTTCGGGATGCAATGATGACTCATGGAGTACGTGTGGATTGCTGCCTGACCAATACTGCATATTTTGTTTATTGACGAAGCCATTCAGCCGGAAATGAGCCTCATCGCTGACGACCATAAATTGGACGTAGCGCTCTTAACGTTGAGGCCACTGATTCCGAATTCCGGTAGTAAACTTTAATAGTTTCGACTCGTTGTTGGCTCGTATATCTTTCCATCATGAAATGGCAAACCTTACTGAAGAGAAATGTCAAAAGAGCGGCAAGAAAAAAAAAAAAAAAAAAAAAATAAACAGAAGATACTCGTAGCATTGAGTTTTTGAAGCATTCAATTCTCGCCTTTTTCGCCTTTTTTTCTCCCCATTGGACAATGCTGTCGAGATCAGAATTTAATGAGCTTATCAGCCGTTCAAGTTCATCTCATCAGAAGAACAAGGAAGCGAATCTTAAAACGAATATGAAAATCTGAGGGAACTGTTGCATTCGTCAGCAAAAAATTTTTATGGATTAGAAGCTTCCGACAAAAACACATTTATAAAAATAAGGAAGAGAATCGGAGACAAAACGGAGCCCTGGGACACACCAGCATTTATTTAACATGAATATCAGACTTGAAACCGTCCAACACATTTTGAGAAACAACAGAAACGTTTTTTTTTTCTGCGGTTCGAAAGGTAATTTCTAATCCAACCAAGAGGAGAATCATCGAAAGCAAATTCACGCATTTTCGATAAGAGAGCTTGACGCCAAACTCTATCAAAAGCATTTGAAATATCAAGTGCAATAACGTTTCTTTCTCTAAAACGATATAAAGATTTGTTCCCGCATGTTTGGCGAGATGTACCATCTGATCACTATTGGTAGTGGACCTAATGCTACGAAAGCCATTCTACTAAACTGATAATTTATCAGTGTTGCATGACCTTGGGAAAGAAGGGATACAAGTACAACAGGACGATAATGCTGGTGGCTTTGCCAGAGTTGAAAACACCTCTAGATAAATGGGAGTGATACTAACCGGAGCAGTGGATTTAGGTATATCAAGGCAAGACCTTTAGAATTCTTATACCATTGCATTAGTGTGAAAGAAGACCCGTCCCATATGAAATCATTTGCACTCTCAAGTACAGAATTAATCAAAATACTTCCCGGCAACTTCGAATTAACAGCCTACCAAAGACGAGGTGGTATCTCACTAGTTATTTTTTACAAATGACCAACAATTTTTTAACATTGCAGTGTTTTTGCCTTGATTTATGGTCATGCAAAAATTTGGTTAGTTGAATATAGCCGTTAAATGAGTCTACATCACTATCGAGGAAGCATAGTGACTAGTTAAAGTCCCTGAAGAAACTGTTGAGACCCACAGTACACTTATTAAAGGTAATATACTGCGCATTTTGTCAAAAATCGGTTGTCAGATAATGAAAAAAAAAAATGAATTCTCAGAGACCTTGTCAAATTGATAATGGGTACATTCAAAATATCTCAATCTCAGTACTGAATATTCAGATTTATGAATTCTGGCCAATCAGAGGCTTGGAAAATTGAGAAAACTGAAAATCTTAATACAAAATTTGGAAAATGTTGAACGTGCCACAGTACACTAACATTGAACTGACAGAGGTCTCTGAGAATTTGACATATGCACGAACTTGAACGAAAACGAAAACTCGGAATATATTACCTTTAAAATGTGTATACTGTGGTTGAGACCATCCCAGTTGGTTTTCTTCCTATTGCCAAACGGTTCTCCAACTGAGTTCGTCAATTGAGTGTTCTTGGCGCTATAAATTGGCAGATACGACACACTGGTCTGATATGCCTAGAGGGGTTAATAACTAATCTTTTATAATTCAGGGTCAGAGGTAAGAAACAAGCCTAGTGTGTTGATGGTTTGGCATGCAGCTTCAGGGATTCAAGCTGGGTGTTGTCTGGCCAGAAAAGCGAAGCCACGATGAACTGTATACATTGAAATTGCCCGCAATGACGGCAGACATTTAACTTAGGTTATTTAACTCCCATAGAGCCAATGTTCTTAATTTTACTAAGACTGTTGGGTTACACAATTCCATCTGTCTGTTTGTATCACGACCTTCTTACATACATCGTAAGCCACTGTAACGATTTTCTTCAAATTTTTAACTTGAGATTGTATTTTCCTAGTTAGCAAATTCATATTTTTTTAGCTCCAAACAAAACGGAAAGTACTTGCAATGCAACCGATAAGCCGTTAAAAAGCTTATTCGTCTCAAAAACAAGTCTAACAATTTTTAGCAATTTTTTCCGTGGACAAAGCTATTCATCCAAAAGTGTGTCTCGTCTAAAAAGATGATTTTGTGGCAAAGCTCAGGATCATCTTTTGAGTTTTCAATAAGTTCCCAATTATAGCCTATTGAATAGACCTTTTAAAAAGGAATAATTACGTGCTAGGGTTTTTATTAGTGAATATGTTTGTTTGGCCCATAAGCATTCTTAAAACCAAAAATGCTACTAATTTCACCCATGCGTTTCTGAGAGAATGGTCACACTGGCCACTTTTCACAATTTTTGGTATAACTCGGAAACTAAGCCGAATTTGACAATTTTACTTTTGAAACTTTTTGTTCAAAATTAAATTTTCTATCGAAATGGATAGCTAAGAAAATTTCATAAGAAAATTTAAGTAGGAAAAGTTAACAAAAACAAACATAAAAAAAATCGAAAAATCAATGTTTTTTAGTTTTTTTCTAAATAGCGCATAATTTTTTTCGGAGCGAAGAAACGCTCAAGATATACTTCAACAAAGTAAAGTAGAGCTTTAAGACCTTAATATGATATGTTAAGAACCCATATAATTTGAAAACTGACAGAGATACCTCCATTCAAACTTTGCCATTTCTTATCATTTTCCGAAGTTTTTTGCCCGATAACCTATTTTTTGGTGCTTTATTACAAATTTAACATTCCTGACACCTAGTACCAAATCTTATTTTAATCGGACCAGCCGTTCGGTCTGTAGATCTGAAAGTATTACAAAACTGTCGAAAAACAAAATTGTGAACATACATATTCTTTTTAAATATTCTCTTAGTCGTAATGTCATATTGTATCAAAATATTATTTTCGAACATTTTTACGAATATGAAATTGTACTGAAAAAGGGGCTTTCATAGCCAAAATTGCGAAAAATTATAAGAAATGGTTTGACTTGAATGGGCTTATCACTGTCAAATTTGAACAAATATTACTTTTTAAACACGCCATATTAAAGCCCTTAACCTCTTCTTTATTTTGTCTTAGCATGTCTTGACCCTATCTTTGCTTCAAAAAAAAGTTATCCACAATTTATTAAAAAATTTAGAAATCCTTGATTTTTTATTTTTTTAGGTAGGGTTTTGTTTACTTATCCTGCTTAAATTTTTTTATAAAATTTTTTGAGCTATCCATTTCGATGGAAAATTAAGTTTTGAACAAAAAGTTTGAAATGTAAAATTGTCAAATTCGTCTTAGTTTTTGAGTTATATCAAAAATATTGAAAAGTGCACAGTGTGACCATTATCTCAGAAACGCATGGGTGAATTTAATAGCATTTTCGGTTTTAAGCATGCTTATGGGCCAAAAAAACATATTCAATAATAAAAACCCTTGCACGTAATTGTTCCTTTATACCCCTCAATTTCCGGTCTATTCAATAGGCTATTAGCGAACTTCAGCTCTTGAGTCAGTACGACATTATAAGGATGATGTAGTCACAAATCACTGCACTAAATTCACCTAGCTTACTTTTGAGATGTCTGCAACATCATAAAACGGCACATGAGACAGCTCGTGGATATGGATAGCCAAGGCCTGGTGACTCACAAATAATAACTCTTCCATATGTGCGTGTTTCCAATCGAAAGGAAAAGACAAAATAATAATTAAATTAACTAAAAATTATCAACGTTAGTCTTTAACCCTTCCATCGTCAACTTTTACTTTATAGGTTGGTACGTACATAGTTCTAAAGTAATTTCTTCAATTTATAATATAAATCAATAGCATTGGTTCATTAAGTTTTGATAACATAAAAGAATTCGTAATTTTAAAAACAATTTTCAAATTCCCTACAAATTTATTTTTCTCTTTTCAAACAAAGCAGCTTTGTGTGATATCGATTATTTTTGAAGCAAATTTTGTATTGAAAATAGAAAACTAAATTACCTAGAATGATTTTGATTCCCTCGACAAAATTGACAACCACTGATACCTACAACACACACAAATACAAATCTGCTTAAATGTTTTAAAGGTTCATTCGTAAATTAACTTGACATCCACCCACAAGAAGATAAAAAGGTCCTTGAGGCATCGCAGCATCGCACAAGTGAAAAAGAAAAATGACGGGTTTCTGTGATTCGCATGGCTGATCGCCCACAATATTTCCTAAGTGTTGTGTTGGTGTTCATCTCGCGCCATAACGGTTGCCACAAAATTTATAAATTCATTGCAATCTGTTTGATTTAACACTTCACCTACCTTTCTTTATAAAGCCAGCGAAATATTGTAAAATACGCTAAGGTACCAGTAATGTACCGCAAACCAAGTTAAGTATCCCCTTTATACTTTCATCTCCTCATCTGTGGCAAAAAAGAATTTTACCGTCTGTGAGCTGCGACGCCATAAATGGGGATGATTCAGAAAACTTCTTCCACGTCAACATTTTTGATGAAAGGGTTAAACGTCGAAGAGGAATGAGAATGAAAAGAGGAAAAAAGTATTTTATACATGAGAGAAAACTAACAAAAAACTTTTCCAACTGCCAATTAAATTCCTCCCAATGCGCTTCGGCCCCCCGACACGGATGTCAGGTGAAGTTTTTCGTTTTACAAAAACGTTCTATTTTAGTCTCCTCTCAGACTCGAGCACGGCCCAGAAGTCAGGAGCACCGATTTCGTCATCAAAACTTCACGCCCGCTCAAAGTTAAATAATTCGAAATTATTAAATATACTTTGGAGTTTTTTTTTTGTAAGTCACAAAACCTCCTCCTCAAACATCCATAGCTTGTTACTTACGCCTCCCCATACGTAGAGCTTGCTTAAGGCCTGTATATGGAGGATAGACAAGGCACAAGGAAGGAATGTTGTATGAGGGCATAGGACTTTTCTCTATTTACTTTATCCCTAGGAGCGGAATCGTATGTAAGTATTGAGGGCGTGCGTGTGTGTTCATAAAGCACGTACTCTGACTTAAGTTGTCGCTTATCATGGTTTCGTAGGCACATAAGTTGAGACTTTCACATCGTTACTCATCTTTGTGCTATTCTTTTTTCATTTATAATTTAATTCTGGCTCCTGCCTACTCGATTTCCTTCAGTCACATCACAAACTCCCTCCACTCTGCCCCTATATCTATACTCGGTTTCATATTCAATAACAAACCCCCTGCGTTACGGTCGGTCCTTGAAATACATAAGCTATGAAATGAATAAAAAGTATTTTAATTTCAAATAAAGATTTTAAAAATGAATTTAAGAACGAAATTATTTATTTATTTCGAGGCTCAAGGGACTCTTATTCTTTGAGGGGGTGTTGGTGAATGGTGATGTCTGGTAGGTAGGTGTATTCGTGTATATTCGGCTATTTATGAAAAGAAAGAGATTAAAGAATTTTTAGGTAAAAGTGACAGCCGTTCGATTTGGGGGTGTTTTGTTTGTGTTTTGTTCAACAAGGAGGTGTTTACCTTAGAAACGGGCATTTTTAAGTTGTCTAAAGTTGAGATGAATAAGTGGCATGTGTGCGCGCTGTCAAAATTTGAAGCGGGAATTCATATTCTTTTTTTTTTGGTCTTCCAGGAATTTAGTTGTAAGGGGGAAGTGGCTTGTCATGAATGGAGTAAGCGCTTGTAGATTTAAAATTTATTAAAGTTAACAACTTTTTGGCAGCTGAACATATCCATATCTATACCTATGTAGTACATGAAGTATATATTCCCATTTGGAGTTTTCTATAAATATAATGAAGAACTCAATAATTTATTGTCAGAAATCAGCTGTTTTTAAATGTATCTATTTTGTTTTTGTCCGGCTCTATTGAGCCGGACCGGGAAACAGTATTCCGGAACGGAGAAAACTAAGCCCAGACTGGCAGAACGGAGTGTGTTTGCAGGTGCTTTCGGGTTTTTAGTTTTGCTACAGAGTTGGTAAGGTGCTCCTTAAATGCCAGCGTTCAGTCCAGAGTGACTCCGAGGTATTTTGGTGAGGGGCTGTGGGTTAGATACACGTTTCTGTACCGAAACTTGAGTTTTGCATTTGTGAGTTTGTTGTTAACATGGAAACAACTAGCCTCAGTTGTGCTCATGCTTGGACTTAACCGTAATTTTTGTGAGTATTCATTCAGTTTTGAAAGATCTGCAGTAAGAGTTTTTTTTTTCGTTTGTTTCATGCTTTGGTGTTTGGTAGCTATGATGAGGTCGTCAGCATATGCGAACTTCTTTGATGTCGTATATCTGGAAGATCATAGGTGTAGAGGTTGAATAGAAGTGGAGCCAGCACTGATCCCTGTCGTATAGGCCGTTGTTAAGTTTTCTTTGCATTGTCAAGAAAGACTGAAGAATGATCTATCCGAGCATTTTGTTTAGAATTGTTGATGCAGGGTACGATCTGAAGAAGTTTGTAGATGAGACCATTCCTCCAGACTCTGTCGAACACAGCTGTGAGATTGAGAATTACCAAAGATTTTTAGAGTTAGGCTTGGTATCCTGCTTATTTGTGTGTGGTAAAAGCCAGCACTTGATTAAAACAACTGCGCCTAGATATTAAGCTTGTTTGTTCCACGGATACTCCTGCGTTGATGATAGGTTTAGGTTCGATTCTGTTGTAAATCAGTCTTTCAAAAAGCTTGTATATGACGCTAAGCAGTGTAATCGGCCGTTAACTTTCTGGTTTGTCCTTATGTTTTCCAGGCTTATGCAAAGCGATGATTTGCGATTTTTTTCAGTTCGTTGAGGAAGGTTCATATTTCCAAAATGTCTGAATAAAAGCGTGCGTACCAACTTTTGAAATGCGTTCCATTATGGAGGAGAAACTCGGGAAAGCTACTATCTAGGCCAGCAGCTTCTCCAGGATAAAGCTTAAGGAGTACAGCTTGAACTTCTTCCAGGGTAAAAGTTCTTGAAAACTCGATCATCTTTTGAGAGCTTCTTTACAACAGTTTGAGATTCTGAAGAAGCCTTGGAGAGCTTCACAATTTTTTTTGAATTGAATATACGAAGTTGGTATTTTCAACAGCATTTACCCACTTAGCACGGCGTGTTTTGTCGAGATACTTTAGCAGTTTGCCTGCGGTTTCGGGTTTACCATTTGACTGGAATTTTTTATATAACAGGTGCTGGTCAGGGCACAAACTTTTACTTGGGATGGTTAAAAGCCCCCAAAAATCGCACGTGACCTTGAATGACCTTGAGAAAGTTTAAGACTTGATTAGAAGTTATCTAGGGCTGACCAATTTCTGGAACCAGTTGACCTTTTGTGACCAACTACTGACCAATTAGATGGCATTTTTTATTAAATTTCCCTCATATGAGGTGCCAAAGGACCAGAGCCGTAGTGAAAGCTGCCAAAATCGCACAGTAGGGAAACCACTACTCTTTGGAAGATTGTTTTGCTGGCAACTCTTGATGTACGAAACACTTTCAACTCAGTAAGGAGGAATGATATGCATATGAACACCCTTGACACAGGGTTTAACTTCCCAGCCTATTTCTTGCTGGTTGTGGGGACTATCTCAGGGATTTGGAAATGAACTACGAAACCACAGAAGGCCCACGAAGGCTTGATCTTAGGTCCACATCTTTGGAACATCTCTTACGATGATATTCTCCGCTTAGATATGCGCGAGGCCCCTTCCTAGCAGGATACGCTGATAACATCACTCTGGCGACAACGGCAAAGGACACCGAAAGCACGCAATGGAAGCTAAATCAGGTCATACAACAAGAAAACTCCTGGTTAGACGATCACGGTCTTAGCTTGGCAACCGGGAGAACTGAGATAGTCCTCCTGATGAAGGAGAGAATTCCTACACAAATCGACTTCCACTTTCCACATCAGCTCTAAAGTCAAACAAAGTAAAGATGCGGTGAAGTACCCGTGCCTGAGGCTCGACATCAAACTACCCTACTGGCAACAAAGAAATGTAGCAGAGCGGACAGAGCTTCAAAAGTGACTTCTCCGCTGAGTAGGCTGATGGTGAATTTAGGTGGACCAACAGCAATAAGCGAACACTGCTGATGTCAACAACCCATTCTATTTCTCTTGAAAGTGAAATATGAGCAGATATACTTCCACGGGAGAAGTATCGAAAACAACTAGTGGCAGTGCAAAGATGTGGAGCTCTACGTGTAGCTAGCTCTTATCAAACGGTGTCTGTAGCAGTCGTCCTTGCAGTCACAGGTGTAACTCCCATCGATCTCCAATTGACAGAAAGGAAGTAAGTCTACAACAAAAAGTCGGAAGTTGAAGTGGGAGCGGCAACCAATAAGGCGAAGGAGAAAGAACTCACGAAGAAGAAGTTGCAATAGCACTGGAGCTCAGAAAGCAGACGAAGATAGACAGCGAAACTGATCAGGAACCTTGCTGATTGAAAAATGGTAGCGTTAACTACTACGTGACCCAGGTACTCACCAGAAATGGATATTTCAACGCCTTCCTCCACAAGATCGGGAAAAGAAACACTCGAATCTGCCAGTATGGGGACTCTCCAACAGACGATGTGGAGCAGACTTTCTTCGCCTGCAACAGATGCAAACCCTATAAACGAGACCTGGAGTGACGGGCACCATAAAGCCAGACAACATAGTGGAAAAGATGGTGGCCAGCAAGCAAAAAATGCAGCCAAGTCTGCCTTTATGCAACAAACTCTCAGAAAAAAATGAAAGAAAAAGATGAATTACGCGAAACATAGTGAGACCAATAGGTCTCGTACGCCTTGTAGACAAATGAGTTGGACACATGGAGGGTCAACGCCAAAAGACCTTCCTATCAAAAAACTTAAAGCCTTGTGATTAATGTGCATATTTCAATTCAAATCAATCACAATCAATCACAGCTCAATTGTCCTGTTAGTTTTTGAGTTTTCAATTCATTTTCAAGTATTGTTGTTCAGCGCCATCTTTGAGAAAACTTGAAAGCTTTCAATTTTGATAGACTTCTCACTCCATAATAAATGTATTGCATCACTTTTAGCTCAATTGGTTAGTTAGTTTTTCGTTTTGAGCATCATCTATCGGAATACTTCAATTTCAACTTGACAAGAATCGACTTTTGCTCGATATTCAGTGAACGCACCATATTGAGCGCCTTCGCCAAAACGTAGGTTCCATGTGGGTGATTTCTATACTCATATCGCATTCGGCCTTAAGCCACATTTTGATCATTCCAAACTTTTTCCCTACAGAACCTTATCTAAGATACCTATTAATACCTACACGTGCATTTGATGTCAATATTTATAGAACAACATAAATAACATCACTTAATACAATATTTGTATTCCTCTTGCCTTTAAATGAAATTCCGACAGAATGAAAATTCCCCAAACATTTCTTATATACCTGGGACTGGGACCTGCCTATACCCACTATATTTCTCTAAATTGAGCTCTTAATCCGGCCGCCATCATCACCACCCAAGACGATCAAATGCCAGACAACCTTGTTCAAATACCAACACGTGAATAAAAAAAAAATCAATATATGATACCACGTTCAGGATATTTTCTTTTTTTAAGTAAAATGTGTACAACGAATCCTTTCTAACATCATCATCATCATCATTATAGGATCAAAAGCCATTGAATAGCGTAATGATATCCGATAATTAATTTGTTTTCACAACATCATCATTGTCTAGATTGATAAGTACAAAAAAAGAAAGTAAGCGGGTGTCCCTAACGACCACCACAAAAACACAGTATCATAACATCCCACAAAGGAAAATCCCTTTCCAACACCTGATATTTGTGTTCAAACAAAACGTACAAAAAAAATTAACAAAAAAACAACAAAAACAAATCCCAAAAGATCTATTAGATTTAGATATACACGTACATCAGCAGCGTGCCGCATCCTGTAGTTAATATTTTTTCCTCTTTTTTTGTTCCTTCTAACATGAGACATGTTCAATGTCCATGGCATGGGATGCAGGTTAAAGTCGTTAGAAGAACCCTTAGTCGCTGCCGGGGACCGCAGGTCATTTTTATTCCCCACAATCGTATTACATTTCGTGTTTTTCCTTTTTTTTTTTTTTTGGAACTCTCCATTTCGATGTGTTGTGTTGTGTAGAAAGGAAAGACGAGCAGAGTATCTTCTTTACCTAAGCTATGCAAACATCAAAGAATAATAATGTCCTACTGGGAATCTTTTACAAGGATGTTATTTTTTTATTGAAGAAAAAAATAGTAAAATATTCTTTGATTATGTCTCTCTTGAAACCTTTGTTTACTTTTCCCATGGAACAAACACTAAACCTACAGTATTTTTGTTTTTTTTTTTTTGGTGAAAGTTATTTTGGTCACAGTGGACTAATGAAGGGAAATTTTATTAATTTAGAAAACGTGGTTTGTTCTTTAAAGATATTTAGGACAGGTTTGTTTTGAAGGGAATCAAATGTAAACAGCAATTTTTTTCCTCCTCTAATTAATTTGGCCAAAATTACTTAAATCTTTTTTTTTTTGTATTATTAAAGAGGAAATGTTTTTATTAATTAAAATTAATGAGAAATATTTTTGTGAATTATTTTCATCAACAAAATAAAATCGTACCCTGCCAACACATCACTATGATGTTGTTGCCGATGATACCATCATGAAAAGCTTTTGACCGAATTTCTTAATCAATATGATTTCCAAAGAAAGATTTTTTATTAAAACCCCCCAAATTCGAAGGATATTTTCTTTTCAAAAAATAATTGAGTTTTTTTTCTGGAGATGTGTATATTATTTTTGCAGAAGCATTTAAAGGAATTGAAACGGAAACCCAGCGAATATAAGGAGATCATATGAAGCAGACTACATAAATGATGGATCCATATGTCAAGTTCTGCATAAAAGAAGGTTGTCAGAGTAGTTTAAAATCCAAAGTGGGGTTAGGCAAAGTTGCATACTGTCACCAATACTGTTTCTGTTATAGTTTATAAGTGATGTACTGCACGCTGCTTTGTC
Source organism: Dasysyrphus tricinctus (assembly GCA_963921185.1). Lineage (NCBI taxonomy): Eukaryota > Metazoa > Arthropoda > Insecta > Diptera > Syrphidae > Dasysyrphus > Dasysyrphus tricinctus. The sequence continues at coordinate 52,368,114 of OY992530.1, read as the reverse complement.
AACTGGAAAATGAGGAATTCAATACCTCAAACATGGCGGACGTAACACCAGCACGTGACGTAAAATGAAATAAATTTCTTGGCACGAATGCTCGTGGAGAACCAAGGCCTAGTGACTTACAATTCTCAACCATTCCCGAGTGCGTGTTGTTGGCAGGAATGGAGGGGACCTGCAATTTTTTCCGGATCCGAACGGCTAGGTGAGAAACACTTATTCATGGCTACAGATACTATTGAAGGATCCGTCAGTTCCTCGCAAGAGGCAGTACTAGGAAAAAAAAAAACATTTTTTGTCTTTAGGTGGTAGCGGCTGGGAATCGAACCCACACTTTCGGCATGACAGTACATTACACTTAACACTATACCACGAGATGTGCTTCGTATATCATAGGATCTTAAAGATCTCTATCAAATAAGAGTAAGGGACGAGAGAGAAGCTCGGAAAAAAACAAAGGTTTCAGCCGTCTTTCCAAGTAGATTTTTCTTGACAACTTGTAGAAATGGTAGAAAAATTTCAATATCTTTGTAATATCGTTTCTCTTTGATGACGGAACCGAATTAGATATCTATAATCAGCCAAATCGAGAAAGCTATAAGGCTGCTTTTGGAATGCTGCCTAAAATATGGAAAAACAACTCTTTAAGCTTAAAGCCTAGTACATACTTCCCCGGGAAGTGAACAATCACCAGTGGAGAAAGTGATTTCTTGACATTGCTCACTGGTACAGACTTGCGAGTGTGTTGTGAACGTTTGACGTTTTAAACCACAATGCCTCCAATGAGGCATTTTTCTATTGTAATCAAACTGTCAACTACTGTTCACCAGGAGTTCCGGTGCATTTTGCACGGAAATTGTTCGTGAACGAAAACTCTCCACACAGCTTCACGTGCATGCTCACGGGTGAACCAAAATTCAAATTTTGTATAGATTCACGACTTGATTCACGAGTATGTACTAGGCTTAAAGACCAAGCAACGACTGTTCCGTTCCAATGTTAAATCCATGCTACTTAATGGATGCAGCACTTGGAAAGTCACACTCGCTATCTGGTGAAAGACTGCACATGTTCGTAAATAAAAGATGTCTGTGAAACATCGAGAGGATTTTCTGGCCTAACCGTATCCCCAATGATGAACTTCATGACATGTAGTCAGAAATCCATTTACTCTATCTACGAAGACGTAAGTGGCAGTGGGTAGGGCAAACGCTTCAAAAAGGCGACGAATGCATTGTGGGTCAAGTGGTTTAATGGAACTCTCAGAGAGAGGCAGATGAATGTGCCAACCTAGAAGATCTTGGCGAAGAACATTCGAAGAAAAATCAGCACAATTGGCGAAAATATTTAGAGGGAGCTGAGTTTTCCTTGCTATCACCTGGCCTATGCACTGCAATTAGCTCCAGACGAAATTTAAGAAGTCACATAAAACCGCGTCATCATGTTTTGAATAATTTGGAAGAGCTTTGTGTAAATCGATTCCACATTGTATTGTGTATTTTCTTATGTCACGCCACAGATAAGATTACCGGGATTACAAATTCGACCATCGCCATAAAGAGGCTTTACAAAATGGTGGAAACCTTGGAAGGCCTTTTAGGAGATTTATCCTAGTGTGAATATTTGGTCTATGATTGATCTAGCGGCTGCAGAACAGCTTAAGATGCTCACACAATTCATTAGTTAGGATTAGGATAATCCTCGTTAGCTCTAGCGAGACATAGAATCGCCACTTGTGTATATGCGGTAAATGGTGAATGATTTGATGAATTTCCTCTATATTTGAATACTTCCACTGGTAATCCCGCAAAACACGCAGTTTTTTTGTTATTTAGCTTTATGTTATTGATAAGCCTTAATTTTTTGTTCTGATGGGTGGTGGAACTCGGGTTTATATATTGGTGGGGGTGGATTATCTTCTTGTATTATCATTGAATCACATAATTCTACTTATTGAAAACATCTACTACCTATTTCCTGTGTCTAGGTGAAACACTGTTACTAGTGACAGTAAATATGACACCTGACAGATAATTTGAGCTCATTTCATTGCCAATCGACCGTTTATAAAACTATGCGAGAACAACGTTTGGAAATTCTAATTGCTGATAAAGGTACAATCCCAGTCTTTAGATGATAAGAAAGTATTGGCTTTCCTCACTATATTTTAAACTATGAGGAAATATTCACAACTCGCAGAAACTAATGTTTTCTTATTCAATTTCTTATCTATTTTCCCTATTTCGTTGATCGTTGTTTTTACTCCATCAGGAAGTGACAACATCCGAATCATTGGTGAAAACTTATACTCCCAGAATGCGATTTATTGCAGCCAACTACGGTGCCCATATCTGCCTGAAACTATTTTTAAACTCTGCCCCTGGGCTCTGGACCTTTGGTACCTTGTATATGAGCATTTTAAAAAAGAAAATGCCATATAATTGGTCAGAAAAGCTAAGATAACTTGTAATCAAGGCTTAAAGTTTCTCAAGGTTGTGCAAGGTGACCCGCAATTTTCGGCAGCTCATTTGTGGGAAATTTACACAAAATGTATACCATCCGGAAGATCTCTAGATCGTGATAAAATGTCAACTATTTTTTGTATTTGGTCAGCCATAGGTTTTCTCTATGAATTTTTATAAACTTCATTTCAAGGTCACAAAAAAAAAACTTTTGGCACCTCATTTGGGTCTTTTAAAAAAAAAAGTATTGCAATTTGAAAGGCCACTTCACGGCTATAAAAGGTCAGCTTGTTTCAGTAATTGGTCAGCTACAGATCAGGGTTGCCAGAACGGGCTCTTTATCGCCAATTTGGTTACTCGAACTTTTCACTCGCCCCTTCAAATTGTGATTGGTGATGAATCCCAATTTGGGCTGATTGGTTTTGAAATTGAGCAATTTTAGGATTCTTAAAAATTGAGACATACTATTTTTTTTTATTTGCTATTTATCTAGATGAGAACTAAAACTTTTGACAAATCTATTTTGCTTTTAAATATTTGCTTGTAATCCCACTCTCTACTCTAATCAGTTGATTAACTTTACCCTCTGACACTTACGAAACACATTAATAATTTTGGACCAGAGATTATCAATATTCATATGGGTATGTAATTGATAATAATCTCTGATTAGGACCTTTGCCAGTTTTTATTGAATTTTGAAAACCATATAAGTATATTAAAGTAGAAACTTCATTATTTTATTTTAAATGATGCGCCCCATAATTTGTCCCAAATAAATAAAAAAATCCTGTAAAATGTTACATCATTATTTTGCCGTTAACCTAGCCTCAAGACGAAATTTCGAATGAAATTTTGAATTTTTACAACTTTTATAAAACTTTGGATATATAGAAAAATTAAAATTTTAAACGGATTTTTGTACATAATTTTTAGTCGGGCTATTTGCGGCTCCAAGATTTTTCGAATAGGGCTGCACTCGCATTGAAAAATCTGGCAACACTGCTACAGATTCTTTCTTACGATTTTTTGAAGTTTTTTTTTTTTCAACGTCATACATTTTCTTGGACATCTCATTTTTACAAAAAAAAAAAATATATACTTTCTCATAGAGATACTCATAAAAGGTCAGTAAGTTTCAGTAATTGGTCAGTCATAGATTTTGTTTTATGAATTTTTATCCAAAAATCGTTCGTAACCCTGAAAAAAAACTTTAAAAAGCTGACTAACTACTGAAACTAGCTGACCTTTTATTTAGATCTTAGCGCCTTTCAGGTGGTTTTAATTTTTGCAAATTTCCCCGAAATGATGTGTCAAAAATCGCTATGACCTTGAACAAAAATATTAAAATTCACTAAAAAATTCTATCGCTGACCAATTAATGAAACTAGTTGACCTTTCTCTAAGGACCTTTCAAGAAATATAAAGTTTTGCAAAATTCATACAACAAAATTTTTGGGTGATCAATATTAAGGGCCCTGGAGACGCTCGAACCTGGTGCGAGTGAACATGGTTCGGGTACTATGTTCGAGTTGATTTTACTTGTCTGCGGGCTGGTTCGAGTACCAATTATTTGGTGTCACTAAACAAAAATTTGGTCTCACCAAAATCAAAAGGAGTTTGATATTTATCGATGTTCGAGGGCGGGGCTAATCGTTTGTCGTACCAGATTCGCTGTTTGCGGACCCGTTTCGTATGTTTACTCGAACATATCGGTATAATTTCGAGTTTCAATATTAAAAATAAAAAGAAAACTGTCAAACAGCCGGAATAAAAATAAATTTAATTTGACAGTGAATATTTTTAATGACATATAAGTCGTAAGAATAATGAAGTTCGAGTAGTTTGGTTTCTGTGTCTGCGGAGTTTAGTCGAACTATGTTCACTCGCACCATGTTCGAGCGTCTCCAGGGCCCTTTACTGAAAATTAATGACCTTTTATGACCGTGAAGTGGCCTTTCAAATGGCATACTTTGTTTTAACTTTTTAAAGATCCAAATAAGGAGCCAAAAGTTTTTCTTGTGACCTTGACACGAACTTTAAAAATTCATTGAAGAAAACCTATAGCTAAGCAAATATTGGAAATAGTTGACCTTTTATCATGATCTAAAGATCTTTCGGATGGTATACTTCTTTTTATAAATTTCCCACAAATGAGGTGCCAAAAATCGTGGTTGACCTAACGTGACCTTGAGAAACTTTAAGCCTTGATTACAAGTTATCTAGGGCAGAACAATTTCTAGGACTGGTTGAAATTTTCTGACCAATTACTGACCAATGAGATAGCACTTTCGTTTTTCAAATTTTCCATATATATGAGATACCAAAGCCCCGGAGCCCTGCCCCTGCTCTTATTTATATATTTTTATAAATTGTGGAAAAAATGTTGAGAAAATTTATATTGCGGGACTTGTTGCACTGCGGGTGTGTTTACGTTTAACTTTTCGTCACTGTCGGCCTCGGTTTCTCTTAAAAAAAAAAGGTTTTGCTGCAATATGCTCGATTTGTGTTCCGCTATGAACCATATTAAACAAAAGTCGTTCTTAGTATGGTCTTTGGAGTGTATTCTATTCATCTTAAAGTCTAGTACGCTGCTGATGCGAAACGAAAAATCCCATACAAAAATGACATAACGAAATCATAAACTAAAAATTTAGTTTTACTTTTCGTTCTGCAGTACGCTGTTCGATGAACGAAACTGAAAATGTTTGCATACTTTTTGGAGAAGTCTACACTCTTTTTCGCACACAATTAATTACCCAGTCCATTTATTGTGTGCGGAAAAATGACATTTGTGTGTATTTTTGTCGTTTATTTCATTGCAGCGTGGCTGTCTGTGTTCTTTTTTTCAGTTGCATTGGCTTTTAATTTTTGAATTGGTGTAACTGTCAATGAATATTTTTTCGCTGCGTTTTCGTAAGCATTTCGTTGTGTTGTTGGAGACCAACTAAAAATTTCGTTTCGCATCAGCAGCGTACTACCCTAGTAGCACAGAATTCGATTTATAACAAAAATTTGTTATTTTTGAGTTATATAGGAGTAATCTGCAACATGTATGGTTACAAAACTGTTTTGATCTTGTAAATCGAAAAATATTTGTAACATTTTGATTTAACTCGTTTTTAAACTATTATATTCCAGTTAAAGTTGTTAGTACAAAAATACCAGTTGTTGCTTAGTTATTATTAAAAAGTTGGTTAGTCGAAGGTTGTAAAAAAGTTGTACCTATATTTCTAAGCTTCTGTTTTAATATTTCCAGGCTTAAACGTTGTTACATCTGAAATAAAACATACTCTGGAAACTGTTTTATAACAATATTATAATATATTATTTTTGGTTGCTACAATGAATTAATATTATGTTTAAAACAAATTGCGGCCTTAAAATATTATTTTCAATAAGTTCAGTTAACGATATTATGAAGACTTTATAATAAATTAATAACATTACGTTTTATTAAAACTCAACTCGTTTTATAAGAGATGAAATAATTGACATGGTTTGTAGGATCGGGTTTTAACATAAACATTGATGTTTAGTCATTGTTTTACATTTGAATTTGATAATTTGATAATTTCAACTCACGAAAAAATGCTTTTTCACACTAATATTTTTAAAACATCAATACATCAAACTAATCGAGTGTCAATTATTTTGTTTCTGTTATACAAGTTACACAAATATTTTTATAATGAAGGTAAAACTAAATCAAGTATGAATGATATAAACGTCATTTGGATATTTACAATTTTTCCTTCACTTGTGAAATAAGTTTTGGTTTTTTTCAGTGAAAATTTAATTTAATAAAACGCGAAATAATGGAAAATAAAATAAATCAAAAACAAAATATATTGAATCTTAGTTCATGGAAAAAAATAAAATCAAATGGAAACGACAGAAAAAAAACGACGAGAACTGATAAATTCTCTTATGTCCCCAGATTTGGGTATTCCTCGTGCCAAATCCATTGCTGTCAATGAAAACAAAGACGCCAGCGATACAAAAAATTTAGTTCCTGAAAAAAACTTTCAACATTTTGATATTGAAAACCAACATTATGCTGTTCCCGATCTGGATACTCAGGCAGAAAATTGGGACACAGAACTCGATGAAACCACCTTTCAGGAGCTTGATGCTGAAATTGAATTTGATGATAAGAGACTATCTACAATTGACGGTCTTAGAGAATGGAGTGCAAAATTTTTAATCAAGCAAAATTCTTTGAATGCGCTTCTTTCTATGATGAACAATAATTTTCCCGAACTTAAACTGCCAAAGGATTCAAGGACAATAATGGCTACGCCCAGAAACAAATGTGAGATTAATGTCGACGAGTTTGGCGGTTCTTATTGGCACTATGGTTTGGAAAACTCACTTAGAAATTGTTTGGGCGAAGTGAAAAAAGACACAGAGATCCAAATAAATGTAAATGTCGATGGGCTGCCTTTATTTAAAAGTTCCAGATTTGAATTTTGGCCAATTTTGGTAAACATTCATGAAGAACCTATCATTGCTCCAATGGTTGTAGGAATATACTATGGACAAGGTAGGTGCCATGCCGTAAATATTATAAAATCAATCTTCAAATATAAAACGAAAATTTTGTAAGGCAAACCCAAAGATGTTAATTGGTTTATGAAACAATTTGTGGAGGAATTTCTTTCAATTGAAGAGCAAGGAGGCCTCAATGTAAACGGAAATGTCGTTTTAATAAAGATTCGTTGCTTTATATGTGACACACCAGCCCGTCACTACTTGAAAGGTATAACTTCATAAACTTTTTGTTAAATTCCCTATTAACACCTTTTGATTAATTTTTTTTTTCATTAATAGGTGTCATAGGTAGCAATGGTTATTATGGATGCTTGAAGTGCGAAACAAAAGGCAAATACTCTCATTCAGCAAGAACAATGATATATACAGAGATTAACTCTTCGTTACGCACAAACGAAAAATTTCGATCTGGCGTGTATAATGATCACTGCAAACTTATAACTATTGTTAGAAAATTGCCTATTGCCTATAGGCGTAAGGCGTGTATTAAGCAACGCAATCTTTGATTTTCAAAATAAAGACTCTCATTACTATGCGCTAATAACTAATGCTTAAAATAATAATATAACAAATTAACAAATCTTATGATTTCTTTTTTCAATTTTCTTAAAAACCAAGTTGTGCTCTTTTCTACTCATAGATATTTAAGGATACGCCTCTTTAACGACCGAAATATATTTTTCAAAACATCTTAACGCGTGTATAGCACCGCCATTTTCAATTGTGCACGTATTGCAGTAAATTTTTATTTATTGTTTTAAACCGCTAACTTTTTTTTGAGGTGCTAACTGTACGCTTAAAAAAATGGCAAAGTACCATTAGGTCGGTTCTGCGTTGACCCGAAAAATGTAGGTCTGTATCGAAATCTCTAAAACTCTCGTCTAAAAAAATTTGCTACGTCCTGTATTTTGGCGAACACTTTTTGGTGGAGTCAAAATATTATTATTATTATTATAAGCTTTATTAACCTATTAATTTACATAATATAAAATTAAAATTTATCATCATGTTTCTTTCTTAATTTTTTTTTTTGTTATGCAAAGTTATACAATCTTTAAATTCAATATATTACATCGATAAAAATTCCTATCCGGCATAAGCCTCCCCCATTGCTGCCCATATTTCTCGGCTTTTTGCGTCACTATACCAATTTTGATTGAATTGTCTTATGTCGTCTGCCCATCTCTTTTTTGGTCGTCCTTGTGGTCTTTTATCATTTAAGGGTATCCATTTCGTCACTAGCTTTGTCCATGTTTGGTCCTCTATTTTTGATATGTGTCCAGCCCAGCTCCATTTTAAAAGCTTTGTTCTTTGTACAACGTCGATTATTTTTGTTCTTTTTCTTATGTCTTCATTTCTTATTGTCTGTACTTGTCTTATGTTAAGCAATTTTCTTTCGATTTTTGTTTGACAAATCCTCAATTTTTCATGTAGGTTTGATGTCAGTCCTAAAGTTTCGAGCCCGTACGTCATTACTGGTAAAACTGTGGAGTCCAATATGTGTTTCCTCATACCATCACTTAACTTCGAGTCCAATATTTGTTTTATATTCCAATATTGCTTCCAGCTATTGCTTATTCGTCGATTAATCTCTTTTTCGTCCTGATTTAAGAATGATTTGAGTTGGCCCAAATATATGTAATCTTCCACATATTCTATTTTGTTGTCATTCAGATGTATATCCTTTTTTAGGTGGTTTGTCATTATTTTTGTTTTCGTCAAGTTTAGACATAGTCCATAGTCCTTACAAGCGAAAGCAAGTTCGTTTATCATTGATTGAATGTCATCTGGAGAGTCCGAGAGAAGGACCACGTCATCTGCAAATCGTAAGTTGTTAAGCTTTTGTCCCCATATATTAAATCCATATTTTCTGTCCCAATTCAATTTTCTAAAAATGTCTTCTAATACTGCAGAGAAAAGTGGTGGTGATAGTGGATCTCTTTGTCGAACTCCTCTTTTTATGTGAAACCGCCTTCCAATTTCATCTGTTTTAATTTTAGCTGTATTGTCTTTATAAATGCTTTTCATTGTCCTTATAAAGTCTGGATGAATATTAAGGTTACTTAGTGCTGTCCAGATACAGTTGTGTTCCACTGTGTCAAAAGCCTTTGTGAAGTCTATAAACATAAGATAAAGGAGTCAAATTACATATTTGAATATCTAAATTTGTAGCTAATTATATGTTTATTTGTTGCACAACGGTTTCTTAAATATGTATTTAAGTTTCCACTAAAATAAGACTGAAGTTAGCTGACAAAAATCTACCGGAACAAAGCCAAACGGACTCTTGTGACAGTGTCAGGCTATAAATTTTGCTGATTATAAATTGAATACTATACCGAATTAGACAGGGATTTTGACATAATTATTAAAGCCCTTAAAAATTATATGTATAAAGGCAGTTGTTGTTGCATGAGGAGTTTCATTTGAAATGTTGCAAATTTGATTTTGAAATGTTTGTTTTTATTTTTTGTTGCCAAAATTGCGGATTAACTAAATGTTTTTTTCTTTTATTTCATTTCAGGTATGTTATTGATTTGCATTTGTGGATTTGTATACGAGTAAATGACGAGGGTGGTAAGAATTTTAATGATTTAATGTTAAAACTCTTGAATGTAACAAAAACAACTTGAGTGAGCCAACACCGAGTTCCCAAACTACTTCCTATGGATCTCATGAGCTCTTGACTGAAAAACTGCTTTCCATTGTCATTCTGTTACTACGAAGAACTATCATACCTGCTTCTTCAAGATCTATAGACCGAATTGTATCCCTCGTTGCAGTGCCTTGATGGTAGCAAACTTCTTCTACTGGTCCAGCATAATCACACTGTTTGTTTTTGTTCACGTGCCTAGACTCTTACCATGGACCCAAAAAACCGATGAACAACATCCGCAAAGGTCTCTCAGCCAAAAAAGCTGTACCTATCGCAGGATTCAGTGTTGTATTTGATGCTTTTTATTTTGAGACCTTAAATATGATGTAACTCCTGATAAATGTCTTAACATGGGCTGCCATTTTACACCCGAAGAATTGACGCTGATACACAGTTAAAATTCCTGGCGATTTTGCCATGCGACGCCTCGCCTGTGATGGCTGATGAGCCACAGTAATTATGTGTTCAGTGAGCGGTACACGAACCAAAAGCTTCCAGATAAAGTCCTCTTCTGTAGGATTTCCTGAGCAATGGTGGGCCTTCATAGGTTGGGTTAGGTTAGGTTTAGTTTAGGTTAGGTTAATTGGCTGACAGTTGGTCTTGTTACCGTCACACATAGATCAATGTAGATCTATTGTGGTACCCTAGGGATTGTGAACCCCATGAAATCAAACCTATAATGAATCCCATGTCAATTCAAACCCGTTAAGGGTGTTGATGAGATTCAGCAGCCTATAGCCTGAAAAGTCGGTGGGTATTTCTTAGTCGTTGAAGAAATATCTGTTATCCCATAATCACCTGGCTGAGGAGAGGAAAACGCCTTTTAAAAACGTGATCCTTCCCTTACCCCCTATTGAGAAATCATCCCTCCATCAGGCCGGTAGGAGCAGTGGCTCCTTGCACCACCGTCTGGTGGAAGAGTACGATATGTCAGTGGTTGGTGTATGTGTCCGTTCGTTTGGTTAGGACTGCTAAATGAGTCGAAGGGACTGTCCCTATCCTCAAGACGGTTTTACCAATTTTCGGGAGAGTTGGCCCCATCAACTCACTGACGCTCGTGCTCACCGCAGAGGCGATAGTAGCTGGTGTATAGGCGAGGTGCCAATTCTCCGTTTCCTACCGCTCATTCAACAAATACGTGCGACGACGTTCAGTTATTGTTTTCTTCGTTCTATCACTGTCACGCTCGCTTTCACCGCAGAAATGACAGAAGCTGTGTGTATAGGCGAGGTGCCAATTCTCCATCCACTGTCGCTCCTACAAGAAACACCCGTGATGTTCAATTTTCGTTCGTTTTATTATTATCATCCTGTTCCTGTACCATTTTTATGTCCTTGACTGCAGGGCAGTGACATAGGTAGTGATGAGTATCCTCGTGTATCTCTATGTCACCACATCCCCTGAATAACTCGTCCAAACTGAGTTTCATCTTTTTCTTGTGATAACCCAGGTGATTGTGACCGGTGGTGATACTTACGAGGAGAGGTAAAGACATTTTACTAAGTTGGATGATGCTGTGGGTCTTATGTTTGTTGAAATTAGGCCAAAATTTTCTGATTACAACACAGGTATCGAGCGAGCTCCATCGCTTGTTTGACGTAGCTAGAACTTTGCTCTCGATCTACTGTTTAAGATTACAGGTTGGGACTTGAACTGTTGCTATTGCTTGATTAAGGTCAAGAGTTGATCCTATTCTTTTTTAGGTGGGGGCACAATAAATCTTAAGGTCGCAGTGCAACAAGCCCAATATTTCATTCATTCATTCATATGTAGTGCTGTGTACCAATAACCCTTAGCTCTTCGCGACAGCAAGTTACAAGCTTCGATTTGATTTCAATGGCAGAAATCGCTTTTATTGCCTCTGGCTATCATGGAAAAAGCTGTTATAAACTTGTGGTATTGAGACTTATCCAGCTGCTCTTGTCTCTGCCAGGACCTCAGCTTGGAAGATACTGCTGTAATCAGGAAGTCTGAATGAACTGGATAGTACTAGATAGCACCAAAACCAGTATCCATCCTGGAACTCCCGGTGTATATAGTTATATCATCGATTCGCAGGTTGACGGCACGTTCATTTGTCAGTCCTCTCTGCTAAGAAAGGTGATCGTGAACGGCTTGTGGAAGTCTAAACGGGGTGTAATGTAATCAGTGCATACCATATCTCCCGTGTATTTCTGTAGAATATACGCGTGACCTGTAGCACTCTGTCTCCAACTGCCAGTTTGACTAAGCCAAAGTGCGCTATTGGCTGCTAATTCCTGTATACATAGATCTAGGAGTTTTAAGTTCAGTATAGCTTGTTTCTGTAAACGGTGGTAAGGATCTGGACGTTAAAAGTAGAATAAATAAAGCTCGTGCTGCCTTCGGTACTCCGTCCCCAATTTGGAAATCCAGTCAAATCTCCTTTCGCACTAAGTTGAGATTCTTCGAATCCAATGTCAAATCCGTGTTGTTATATTATCCTTGTGAAACCTGATGGAAAGTCACGTCTACCATTTCGAAGAAAGTGCAGGCTTTTGTGAATCGCTATCTTCGCCACATCCTTAAAATTCGCTGGCCACAAATAATATCAAATGAGGAATTGTGGCGCAGGACAATTCAAGAGTGGCTGGACATCGACATAAGAAAGCGTAAATGGCGTTGGATTGGTCACACACTGAGGAAACACAACGATGAAATTACAGAGCAGTCCTTTGAATTGAAACCTCAGGGTGCACGGCGAGTTGGAAGACCAAGAACAACATGGAAATCAACTGTCTTAGCGGAAGCAGAATCCCAGAGAAAGACGTGGCCACAGCGCAAAAATTCATAGTTTTTAAGTTTAGAAAAGTGCAATCCGTTTCACTACCGTACGAAGAAATTGGCCAGCAATATCCTTAAAAGGCTAGATTTTCATTCTTTTTGAATGCTTATTTGTAGCGCAAGCTAAAAATTTGTAGCTGTTAGGTTTTTTTTTAGTTGATTTTAATTTCAAGTAAAAAGTTAGTAACAAAGTTAGTTTTTGTGCAACAGCCAACAAATCAAAACAGTTTAAAATTATTTTTTTAATTTTTTATTTTGTCCGTTAAATTTGGGGGTTTGACTTTACTCGTGTTTCCTTAGATATGATCTTACTGTTATAGGTTTTACATTAAAGTTAGGTCATTATTATCAATACAGTCACCTTATTAATATAATAAATAGAAGTTTCCTTACTTGTTTTCCATTCATTGCATGAACAATACTGAAGTTTGCATTTCTCGAGGTTTAACAGAAAACTATAAATCCAAAAACAATATTAATTAAGTTTGGTTAAAATTGAAAATAAAAATGAGGAAACAACTGTATAATGTATAGTTTCTGTTTTAATTTACTGGGTTTTTGTAATGTATTTTTAATAATGAATTACTTTTACGGCTCTTCTGGAGAAGAAGAACGAAAAGTCTGATCTAAGTAAATGGTTAAATTAGAAAACTTATCTTGATGCCAAGATTTAAAAAAAAAATCCTTTTTCGTAAACACCCAGATGATCTGAGAATATAGCAGAATTTATGTAAGCTTTTCTTTTGAGAAGAAAAAATTATTACACTCGTAAGGTATGTATCTATGAATGTATATAGATACTTTCTTGTGTTCTCAGTGTACATAAGACAAATGGGCGGACAAACAAAAATCTTAATGTAAACGCAAGTATTTCCAAGACAAAGTTGTGATGTTAATTTTTTGTTTTTTTTTACTTTTTTTTTGGGATAAGACTTCCGGAAATTTACGGCCCAGAGAAAAACAGGAAGTAGAAGACTTATCAGATAGGATGAATGTGCACTTCTTGTACGAAGAAAATTCATTACAAAACATTTTTTTTTTGTTGGGTTTGTTTTGAAATTTATAATTTTTTTTTTTATTTTTTTTTTATTTCTTTGGGTTTTGTTTGGCTTTAGCTCTTTCACAGGTTGTTGGTCATTGTTTTCAATATATTTTCTTTCTTGCAATTTCGTTCCAATGAATGATTCGAGGGAAAGACGTGGGTTGTGTTACAACAGCTATATAGTGGAAGGTATACATAGTAATGTGGTTTCGGTTGAGTACGTTGTTGTTTGTTTTGAAAGTTTTTTTTTGTTTTTTTTTTTTTTTGATAAGAATATAATTTAGTTGCATTTCGGAGTAATTTGTGAATGAAACTATTTTTTTTTTCTTTGCAAGAAACGAAAACTAACAGGTGGCTAAATAATGGCTATAAGGTGAATATTTAAATATTCTGGGTTTGTTGCTAGAATCTAATGTAAAGAAGAAATAGACTTTTCATATATAAAATAATGGCAGGGGCACCAATAAATAGACCAATTTAATACAATTTTTCAAGCGGAAACATTATCTATTCCTCTTTTAAAGGAGAGTTTTATTTATTAAATTAATTTTTTGATGTTATGTGTCAGTTGATCAGTTAATATTTGAAATGAAGCTGCTTTACGGAGGCTCTGGGATTGACAGTTAACAGGATTCTTCCAAAAATATGAAAGATATAGAAATAGTTATCAACTCACATAATGTATGTAAAATTGAAAATGTCGAAAAACTTAGAACGACATAAATGATTGGAACACTTCTGCGAAGACATTAATCAATTAAAAATCATTCAACTTAGTATTTTCCTTAGAAGAATTAGTTTTTAAGTTGCGATATTTAGGTACTAGGTATATGACTAGTTAATCACTGTTAGAAAGATAAACAAATTCGATATTTTGATCAAACTTGTTATTGCGGTGATAAGAAAACCAACAAAGTGGGTCTCAAAATTTTTATGTCTGTCTGACCGTTGAGCTACAGCTCTAATTGATATCTATTCTTCAAACTGGGTGTATAGAACGTTTAAATCATTCCCTCCAAACATTTTTTTGAAAACTCAATAATTTTGAAAACTATTCATTCGATTTTTACTTGCGATATAGGCAAATTTTGGATTCGTGCAAAAAAAAATTTGAGATAACAATCAAACATGATATTACGATGATAGAGAACAACAAAAAAGTGGGTGGCACAATTCTGTCTATCTGTCTGTTTGTTCGTCTACAGCCTAAGCGGCTCGATCAATTTTCTTCATAGCATAGTGGTTTTTGAAGAGTACGCCCACACGTTTTTTTCATTTTTCCTTAGAACAAAAAATAACGGCATCTGCCGTACAATTTCTTTTAGCAATTTTACATAATCGTATTTTTTCTCAAAAACGGCTGGACAACTTTTCTTAAAAATATCTTAAAAAATTCAATACATTTATTTTAGTAAAGGCTTCCTTTGAGTGGAAAACCATTTTTCAAAAATGTTTATTAATGGTACCTACCAAAGAACCATTTCTTTAATTTTTGATTTTCTTCAGAACATTACGACCGATTTCATTATTTTTTTTTATACAGAAGCTTCCAAAAATTGTAAATAGTTTTAAGTGCCAAAATTTTTGAAAACAAAAAAAATATTTTTTGGATTTTTAAAAAATGTTTCAAATTTTTTTTTGGAAAATCAAATATTTTGAAAACGACATGATCAATTTTTTTGAAATTCGATATTTAAGAGTTTTTCGGTACTTTCTAAAATATTTTTAGAAAAAAATTATATTAATGAAAAAATAACGGTACCTACCTACCTTCCATACAAAAGCTAAAAAACCGCGAAGGAAAATATTTTTTTTTTCAAAAACGACTCCTACGATTTTGATTTAACTTTTTTTATATACTTTTATTATATACTAGCTGATGCCCGAGACTTTGTCCACGTTTCAAAATAATTATGAGGGTGAGTACCTTCCTAAAAGAAAAATATGGCCCTACATGCCATACAGCCAACGAAACAATCAACAACGCTTTATTACTGACATGCGGCCCCAATTGTTGCAAAAAGTGGTCGAAAATTGGGCCTCTCGGCTGGAATTTATTCGAGCCAGCAAAACTCCCTTTATTTGATGTTTTGTATGTATGTAAAACTGTAAATCTATCTTCATCATCATACATACTTAGGTACTATGTATTTGTAATCATCTTTTCTCGTCTCTTCTAATAATAATAAATAAAGAACATAACAATGCAATGGCGAAATACCCAGCGGGCAAAAAGGTCTATTTTAGTCAGTTACATCCTTTTTTGGGACTATATTCCTTTTTTATTTTCAGGGCTATAACCATTTTAATTCATTTAAAAAAAAATTGGATATGATGTCATTTTGTCTAACCATATAAACACCACAATCTTGACGGTCCGATTAATAGAACTCAAAATATTACCATTTAACGTGAACGTTATCATCCTATTTTTGGAGATTTACGGAAAAACAAAAAATCAAAAAAAAAAAAGTCTCCACAAAAACGCCGATAAGGTTTGCTATTTATCGGATCACCAAGAGACTTACGGAAAGTGGCAAAGCATAATTTCCTAATTTTAAAAAGTGAATTAAAATGTTAATGACGCTTCCATATAAATAAGAGCCCAAGCTCGTTTTAACCCCACTCTCCCACCAAAGGCTGAGCTGCCAGACTTTTGCATTCCATATCACGATACATGTACTGTACCTATAATACCTCATACTCCGATTTTGGTTACATTCACTCCCAAAATCTGCGGTCGGCTCTTGGTTTATAAAATCTGTACTTTCGAAAAGTGAAAACTAATTTTGAAGGAGTGCTGCAATCAGAAATGTGAAATAGGAGCATGTTCAGAGGAGCTAATACGTTCTTAAAGATGGCGCATACTTTATGCTACCAGATTGTTAGCTTTGAAAACCCTGAAAGAAAATAAGAGGGGAAAAACAAAACTAAAAGATTATCGCCTCATTATCCGTTAGAGTAATGTTTATCATTTTGCCACCATTCTCGGTATCCATGCAGCCATTTTCCCCAAATTGTAGGAAATTGGTTTCTAGAAACATGTTTATTGCATTACTCGCAGAAAACCACGTGCGTGTCAAATAAAACTCTAAAACTTCGATTGTTGTTCGCGAGATTGCTTCTGAAAAAAACCGGTCACATTTTTGTAAAAGGTGGTCTGCGACGAAGAATCCAAGTTTGTGATCCGATCCAAAAATGTTAAATCAATTTGTAATAACTGAAAGTATTTTTGAAGTTTAAAAATCATCAAACATCAAGTTCATAAAGCGGGCCATTCACGTTAAAACTGTCGTAAGGACTGTCCGACAAATTTCAGTCGTATATGACAGGTTCTACCGTGAATGTCCTTGTTGTACATCGGACCGTGCGACTAACGACAGGTTGGAAGTCCGTTGAAAATTTCAACGAACCTTGCGACACGACCGAATGGTCGTATAGTGAATGGCAGTTTTTGAGACAGTCCTTGCGACCGAACTACTCAGTCTACGAATAATCTTAATATCTTGCATTTTGTTTCTAGGAGACGAAATTACTAAAAAACAAATTGAAGGAATTTTTTGACACACTGATCGTAAAACTGGTTCGCAACGTGTGTGCGTACTTTCGACAGTCGTTCCAATAGTTTGATCGACAGCCTGTGTGACAGTCTTAACGTGAATGGTCCGCTTAAGAAGTATTTCACAATGTATTAGAAACTATTTATTTGTATATTCTTTGTTGAGTAAATATTTTGTCATAATATTGCATTTGTCATAATATTGCATTTGTGTACCTTCTTTGTCGGTGGGCGGATTGTACACAACTTGATTTCAATTTAGTCTCATTATTTTAAACAAATTCTAATTATTTCACATAAATCCACAGGTTTACAAGGTTTTCGACACGACTATCTAAGAGTTGATCTAAATGTAATTTTTCGTGTTGAACTCAAATCCGCTATCCGTTTTTCGCTATCAGCTCTGTTTTTTGAGATATTACCGTTAGAAAGTGCCAAAAACCTCTTTTTTCGCTATTTTTGGGGTTATGTAACTGTGCGAACTGATTTTTATTTTTTTTTTAATTTTACAGATTTCTGAAAGGACTAAACTTAATCTTCAAAATTCAGCTTTAATCGTCAAAATTTCCCTTTTACTTTTTGAGCATTCCTCAGTTGCATTTTTCAATATATTGTAAAGAGCAGGCGGGAGAGCGACTTCACCAAGATTTAGAAAGAATAGAAAAAAGTTACAAGGGTTTTTAGGATGATGGTATGTTAAGTGACTATTGTTGGTCTCTTTTTCACGTTCCTTACACTTTGTTTTAATTTGTAAGATTTATAGCAAATTAAAAAATAACTACGGTCGAAAACGGGTGATTTTTTTATTTATTTCTAAAAGTTGAGCTGATAGCAAAAAATGGATTTCAGATTTGAAATCTACACTAAAAGCTCTTTTTAGAACATATTTTACCTGCTCCTGTCGAAAACGACGTAAGCCAAAGAGAAAGTATTTTTTAAATTATATAAAGTCAGATGAGGACTAATAACTAATTTAATATAGATAGATATTGGGACGATTAAAGCTGAATTTTGAAGATTAAGATTAGTACCTACTTTCAGAAATCTGTACAATTAAAAAAATAAAAATCAATTCGCATTAGTTCCATAATCCCAAAAATGGCAAAAAAGGGTTTTTGGCACTTTCTAACGGTAATATCTCGAAATCCAGAGCTGATAGCGAAAAACGGATAGCGGATTTGAATTCAGCGTGAAACCCTTAAAACGACTCTTACTTTCACGTTTCGAAAAGTAAACCGATATTTGTAAACCTGTGTAGAACCTATTCTGAGGAACAAATAGTTATACATATGTACTTATATGCATGAATAAGTAAAGAAGAAAGAAAAGAAAATCACCCCTATCTCCTAAACGGGATGAGATTGATCCGCCTTCAAATGCTTGTATTTGACCCCCTCTACAAAAATCCGTTATCAATTTTTGGCGCCCAAGTTATCGTATACTCTCTACCCTACCTTTGGATGGGAAACTATTTTTCAAAAAAATATTATTAATTAAAATTAATCCCGAAGACCATTTTTTTTTTATTTTTGATTTTTTCACTACGAATAGACTGATTTCAATACATTCTTAATACAAAAGCTTTTACAAAATAAAAAAAAATTTATATTTTTTAAAAAATGTTTCAATATTTCAAAAAATACATAATCGATTTTTTTGGAACTAGGAACTTAAGAGTTTTTTAACAGTTTGTAAAATATTTTAAGAAAAAATCTGACATTTACTTAAAAAAATAACGGTATCTTCCATACAAAAGTTTAAAGACAGTTTTTTTTCCAAAAAGCTTTTTATGGCCTTTAGTCCTACAAACTGGCGTTTCGTCCGGCTTACTCACTTGGACTCATCAGTGACATAGTGAGGGCTTTGTCATACGCAATTTGTATATTAAGTTCAGTTCAACTTACATGAATTTTTCAACAAAAATCCACTGTAAACTATATCCAACAAGACTATAATTCCTAATCATTAAGCTGGAAGTTTTTTTTGCCCGGGGCCAGGCATAGTAGTTTCTATATAAGAAGGTTTTATACTACTGAAATAAATGAGCCAACACGGAAAGAATTGAAAAATTACCAATTGAAAAATTTGCAGTTGCAATTTACGAATCATGTTTTATTCGTAAATCAAGGCATTTTGATCCCAAATCAATTCAAAAACTGGTGATTTAATATTCAAAACGTAGCAATTTACACAATTTGTTTCTTCGTGATTTGCAATTAAAATCCATGATTCAAGCTTATACTTTTCATTGCAAAATACAACTTTTTTGGCGTAATTTACTCTCCAAAAGAACATTTTCACAAACCGCCTCTAAAAATATTGATTTGCAATAAATATTTAGTAATTTACATTACACAATCACTGATTTACGTTTTTTTCTCGCAATTTGCAACTCTATGAGAATAGTTGCAAATCACCAACAAAAAATTCCTAAATCACGACTTTCTTGTCGCAATTTACTTCTCGAAGAGATAATGCACCACAACATGGCATATGTATATCTAACCATTAATGTGTGACACCAACGATCTGTAATGCAAATTGGCCTAGTGGTTGCATGCTTGCTCCGCAACTGGAGGGTTGCGAGTTCAAATCCAAGTAGAATCAAGCGTAAAGTATTTACTTCAAATAATCTTTTTTGCAAATTTACAAATTGTGCAATTGAGGAATATTTGCATCAAATTGCGATTTGTTGTTCGCAATTTTTGTTTTCTCTCGGAAGCATAATTGATACTTAAAGAGGGTTGATTTTCGATTTTTGAATATTAATGTCTTCATTTTGCTCAGTTTTGCATATTAAAAACAAATAGGCGTAAATTACGAAATCCCAAGCCCAAATCGGGATTCATTTTTCGTAATTTGCAGCTTATTTTTCGTGATCTGATC
The DNA here is from genome assembly GCA_963921185.1 of Dasysyrphus tricinctus. Lineage (NCBI taxonomy): Eukaryota > Metazoa > Arthropoda > Insecta > Diptera > Syrphidae > Dasysyrphus > Dasysyrphus tricinctus. The sequence continues at coordinate 52,348,159 of OY992530.1, read as the reverse complement.
CAAGAATTCTTTCTGTGAAGTAGAAGACTTAGAATTAAGGATTGGACCTGATGAATTTTTGAATCAAAATAGATTTTTATGGCCTTAAGTCCATATTTTTTATCGAAAACTTTTTTCGTATGCTAGATTTAGTACAATCTACAACCAAAAATTATAAAAATCTAAACCTAGCAACTACTTATTAGATAATTGTGCCTCTAATAGAATTTGTTTTTTTTTATTTTAAATTTTCTCATGAATCTAGATTTAGATTTTAAAATACAAATTTTAAATAAGTTCAAAAAATATTTCATATTAAAAGTTTCAAAAACAAATATTTTGAATTTGTAAATAAGTTTTAGATAGTTTTTGAAATTAAATATCGCAAAAACGGGTTGACAGTTTTTTCTGAAATTTTATTTTCGTATGCACACAAATTTGTTCTGGACAATGTTTTAACAATTTTATGTTTGTATTTGAAAATTTATCTATAAAAAAAACGTTCCAACGATTTTCAATTTTTTTTGTCCATACAATTATTTTCAATCAAAAATTAAGATGGCGTTATTTTTGTTTAGCTTATTTAAATATAGTCTTTCATACTTTCAAGCATGTTTCTCTCATGACTTCCATGTCCTTATGTATACAATTTTCTTAAACCCTCAGCCTCTTGAAAATAGAAGGAAGTCCTTACGTGCAACCCCAGTGGTCCGTTCCTTTTCTCTAAAAATGTTAACAATTGTTGATGTGTCAAAAAAAAATGTTGGAATGTCATTGTTAAGAATGTTACACTTTGTAACATTTCATTTAGGAACGATCAATGTTGAAAATATTGTTGATCTGTCAAACGGCAAGGTTGGAAAAAAAAATCGAAATGCATTTAGAATGAATAATCAAGAAAAAACTATTTATTGCATAAAATTCATTGAAAGTAAATACATATAATTTCTAAATAAAATTTCTATTAACTTTAACTAACTATGAGCACAAATTTCCTTACTAAAAATCACGGAATTGATAAAATGCAATGTCGAAAAAAAGTAAATTTATCATAAAACTATTCAAAGCCCAAAAACAACAGTAAAATTAATTAAATTAAAAATACATATTTGCAAAAATTCTAACAATTCTAAATCCCAACAACGAAAAGTAAACAAAAGATAATCACAAAATAAAAAATTGCAGTTTCAGCTGTTTTTGACAGATCAACACTTTCAATTCATGTCGAGGAGATGAGTTGGAAATTGTTACAAAGTGTAACATTCTGACACTTCAACATTGAGTTTAGGAACGATTTTATGACGTCATAATGTTACACGATGTTATTATTTGAGAATTTAGGAACGATCAGTGTTAACAATTGTTAACAATTGTTAACATTTTAGAGAAAAGGAACGGACCACAGTCGTGGATTTTTGTTTGCATATCAGGTGATTCGCGTAAAATCTTCCGAAAAATTCAGGGGACACGCAGTAGTGTCCGTGAAGTTAGCATATCAAATGTCAGCATATCAATTTTGTTTGGTGTTCTTAACGCATGCACCTGAGTTCTATAGTTGCTGAGAGTTTTCCAAAATAGTTCTGTTCGATTTCACCAAAAAAATCGATTTTGAAAAATGGGATGCTAACTTCACGCAGCATATCTATTATCGAAATATGATAAAAAATATTATTTTTCGGTGCACAAAACCACCCCTAAGTAGTTCCTTATGCCTAAAAAAAAAAAGTTCTGCTACCTTCACGACTAGAAAAAATAAAAACCGTTAGTAAAATGTTAGATGAAAAACTGAAACTTGTACCAAAAACAACCTTGAATTTCAAATAAATTTATAAGTTTAAAGTTCTGAAGTATTTTAAGAGATAATTATATTTTGTATTTAATAAATTCCGAGGAAATCCTGTTTCTAACACTTTTCTAACAAAAGTTATGATTTTTGTTCAACGTAAGAATGGACTTTTGACTTGTCAAAAAGCTACAACACAATCCTGGAAGTGTTCCTGTTGTTGTATGATTTTTTTTTTTCTTTTTAAGTATATATTTTTTATAAAACGGTACTTTCTAGATATCCAAACGGGGGAATATATAACACCCCTCTTCTATGATTCTTTTTCTTCTCTACTCTTCACCTATGTACATATGTACATTAGGGTGGCCTTATATTGGGTTTTTTGAAATTCCAACTTGGATAGGCATCAAATGACTCTAAATAGAGAAAAACAAATTTCCTAATTTTTTAAGATTTTTATTTCACCCCCCTGGTCTCCCTTTTTTCACTTCAAGGTGCAAATAATGGAGCTAGAGTGATTCTTATAACACGTGCAAAAAAAATCAGAACTTATATATTAGATTCAGAAGAAAAAAAATCGTATCGGAGGGTGGGGTCTATTTCACCCCGTTCAGGTGGGAGGGGTAATTTTCTAAAAAATTTACCTAAAATAGAAAAAAAATATTAAAAAACAACGGGACCACTTACAATAGCATGCTATAGCTTTTTTGAAAGCCATGAATTCAGTCTCTAATATGTTTTTTAAATCAAGTTTTTATTGTAAATAGTTTCTGAAAAAAATAACTTTCAAACGTAAGAAATTATTATTTTTGTTTTTATTTCTAAGCTTGAAAATTATTTTTTCAAAACCTATTAACAATAGAAACTTGATTTAAAAAACATATTAGAGACTGAATTCATGGCTTTAAAAAAAACTATAGCATGTTACTGTAAGTGGTCCCGTTGTTTTGAATAATTTTTTTTCTATTTCGGGTCAAATTTTTAGAAAATTACCCCTCCCGCCTGAACACGGAGAAATAGACCCCCCCTCCGATACAATTTTTTTTTCGTCTCAATCTTATCTATAAGTTCTGATTTTTTTTTCGCGTTTTATAAGAATCACCCTAACTCCAATATTTGTACCTTGAAGTGAAAAAAGGGAGACCAGGGGGGTGAAATAAAAATCTGAAAAAATTAGGGAAATTGTTTTTCAATGTTTTGAATCGAATGAAGGCTATTCAAGACAATGTCCATTTTAAGGACCACCCTAATGTACATACCCTGAATTTTGTGTATGTATATTCAAACAAATTTCTTCATTTGGATCTGTTTTAGACCCATTTAAATACGTATTAAAACTAAAAAAACATATATCCCCCCCATCTCTGTTAATTGAAACTAAAACTATTTCAATTCTACCAAGAACTGTTCAACAAATAAAAAGTTTTTCAAATTAAAAATCCACTTATTAATGTTAGCCCTTATAAGGGTTTAGACAAACATCAGACAGACAGAAATGCGCAATTTTACGTGTATACTATAATAATTATTATTAAGTCTGGTTTTATCAAAATCCTAACTTCATTAACAGTGGCGTAGCGAGCACTTTGGGGGCCCCGTATCAAATATTTTTTAGGGGCCCCCTTTTTCCTAACAGAGACTCAGCCTTAGATATAAACTTTTTTACTTGCATCAGCATAATAGATAAATTCAATTTGATATTTCATTTTGCAGGGATAAGAAACTATTTTTTTAAATATGTATCTCGAAACCCGTTAATTTGTTCAAAAGATTTAAATCCAAGCTCATGAAATTATACGAAAGAAAGATTATAACACTTTTTTGTACGAGAAAACAAATTTTGAGTGTTGAAAAGATATCAATAATAATTTTGTAACGTTTGTGCACGTTTTGCTCAAAATCTTCTACTCTATAATGAAATAGTAAGTGTAATAATCTTTCTTGTGTAGAATTCTATGAGCTTAAATTTAGACCAGCTTGATTTTGAAAAAAGTAACAGTTTTCTAAAATATTTTTTGTCACTTTACGGTTAAAATCAAAAGTCAAATTTTGAAACGTTATAACTTTTGGACTTTAATGATAGCTCATTATTATAAGATTATAAAATTGTAAAGTTTCTGGTTCCTCAATTATTCATTGTAAATTGAGATTCGAATTAGTTATTAGAAAACATATGCACAACTCACTCCCTCTTTTGATAAAACGGTCTTTTCCTTACCTCTTCCATCAAAAACTTTATTTTATAATAAGGAGATGAACCCGAATACGATTTGTACAAAAAATGTTGTCCATCGAAAAATTAAGTTTTGATAAGTTTTTCAACTAAACTGGTCATGAAGGTAAAGTAAAATGGAGCTCTCCATCGAAGTTCAGTTTTATAAGAACTATTTTCTAATTTTACCATTCGTCTAATTCTCCTGGGCTCTAACCAGCGAATTCTGTGTTTTTTGACACCAAGGGTCGCCTTGAACTCCCCCTAAAGAAGTGATATGAGCTCCAAAGCATTTTTTTTACTTTGATAGTAACAAAGAGAAATAGAAAATGGAAGCTGTGGTTTTTTTCCATTGATTTGTAAAGAAAATGTTGATTCTTGCTTATTTCACAATTGAGAATCCTTTGGTGTTTTTTGACAATTCTCTTGGTTAACTATAACCTATTAAAATTGTGTTTCGAATGCATCTTAATGAAAACTTTCTTACACACGTCAAGTACTCTGAATCTCGGGGCCCCTAAATCTCGGGGGCCCCGTATCATTGATACGGCTGATACCGCGGTAGCTACGCTACTGTTCATTAATAGCAGCAACAACATTGTTCTCAGATATTCTTATTCTTTATCAAATTGCTAAAAATAAAATTCTTTTTCTTTTCTAATTAAGGAAGGTATGCAATTATCTCAAACCAAAAAATGAACATTGCAAATTTCCATTGAATGATGACGATACGTTCTGTTCTCCTTTGTGTTTTTAAATTTTTTTTTTAATTAAGTGATGAACCAAAAATTATTTTTAATTTTCTCATTTAAAACCATTTCTGTTTTTAGAAACAGGTCTTGAAAATAATAATAAAAAAAAAACAAATAAATATAAACAAGTTATTTGGAAATTTATAATTTGTATTAAATAGGAATAAATAAATTCAAAATGAATAAATTTCGCACATAAAAATAGTATCTAATAAAAAAAAATAAACAATCCACATAGGTTCAAGCCTAAGCTTTCGTTGACTTTTGAGATCCGAAACAAATATTATGAACAAACGCTAGAGAACCATGGGGGTGTGAATAAAATACAAAATAATATCTAGCTACAGCCATTTTTTTTTAAAGCTGCTTTTGTTTACACACGCAACCATTATTTTTGTGTGAGGCATATAGTATGAACTCTAAAGCTTCATATGTAGACTATGGAGAAACCAATATAAACAACAATTCTTCATTGATTTAAGACTTTGATCGAATCTAGCTTTAGTTGTTTTAAAGTTTCTCTTTATGTTTGTTATTCTTTTGCTTTGTTTGTCAAAAATAAAAAAAAAACGTGACGAAACATTATTATTTAGCACAACAAGTCTCTATGGTTTTTCACATGCCTAAAAGGCCACCTTTCATTTGGATAGGAACTCACTCTTTTATTACTTATGGCTGTTGGTTGTTTTTGTGTGACTTTTAGATACTTTATTCATTTGTATTCGTTGGCATTTTGTAATGCATGTTGTATAGTACATTCGTCTTGTAACATCTCTTTTTATAGGTAGAAACGCTTCCATCCTCATGGCAGACGAACAGGTTTCTTTTTTCTTACATTTTTCTTGTCTCCTCCGTACCTCGATGGTTTTAATTACCTTTGAAAATAGACACGTAGAAAATTAAAAATTAATCACATAACTGAATAAGTACAAGATGCCAAGGTAATTTGTAATGACAAAAAAAAAACAACAAAAAACTCATACATCAAAGAATCAAGGAGTGACAAACGGCGACACGACAAGACGCTCCTTCGTAGTTAATTCCATCGAAAAGATACATAACTTCACCTTTGTTGAACACGTAAAAGCTTTACAAAAGTAACTTCGTGTTTTTCATGGTGCTGATGGTGCTTCTTGCATCAAGCACTTCAGGTTTTTTTTTAAGAAAATAAAAAAAAACTCATTCTCATAAAAAGTTAGCAGAAGTTCATTTTACAAGTGGGGTCTGATATTTCTATAGCTTCTTCATCTAGTTTTAAATGAAAATTCATGGTCCAAATGCACCCAACACAAGAGCATTCTATCTACGTGATGTAACCTTTATATCAAGAACCCACCTTGTTATGAACTTTAAACAAAACAAAAAATAGAAAAGAAATTGTTTATTGTTAAATTTATATCTCTTTAAAAAGCAGCCCACACTAAACACGTTTTTGTATAAATACACAGTTATACCGTATATGTTTTTGTATTTTAGATATATCTTTTAAGACGAATCTAGTGGAAATGAATTGACCCAAATGCAAATGGTAACAACCAGCAATAACCCAAAGAATTCAGGTGAACATAATAGCGTTAATCAGATTTATTCGACTACACAAAACATACATATCTCTTGGAACTTGTGAATATATACAACTCCTCAAGTTTATAAATTGTTGAAAGAGAAGAAGTTTTGTTGTAATCTCTGTAGGAGATCTTTTATTGGTGCTACGTCTCGCTGAACACACTTCCTTGTCAAAAAAAAAATTAATGAAAAATTCCAGAGTATCTTGAATGCAATGTTGCCAGGTAAATATCTTTAAATAAATACATTCAGTACTTGTCTAATAGTTCTTGGTTCAGCTATTAGGATTCAAAAATAGTTCGTTTTGTCCGTAAACTGATACTTTTGTAAGCGCAAGAGTGAAGGGAACCATATCGGCCTTATCTTGTAGACAATATTCCAAATATTTCTATACGGTGTGCCTTAAATGGTTAAATCTTGAGTATTACTAATCGGATCGTTTAAATTAAAGTCTGCGGTCTTAAGAAAAATCAAAGAGCATTATTTACCATTTAAAAAAAAATAATTGAAATGGCCTTATGCTACATTTCCACCAAGCGCTAATCTAAGATTTAATGAGATTAACCTTAAATCTCCTTTAAATCTCGTAGATTTTTCATACAAATTTGTTTCGTAAATCTTGAAGATTAGAAATTAATCTTGTTAAATCTTCCTAGTACAAATAGTTTTACAAATCGAACTAACCTATTTTTACATGGTGCTGAACGATTCATTCGAGACTCGCATTCAGTTCTTCATTGTTCCACACGAATCAAACATTCTGTCTCATTCGCACTTCATAAGAAAAATTGGAAAGCCATGTGCATTTTTGAAGGTGCTGTCAAATTTAATCTTTTTTAAATCTTTTTGTGCGGTGGAAACACCAAAAAGATTTATTTAATCTAATCTGAGATAAACCTTTGGTGGAAACATAGCATTACCCCACACAAAAATTGGAAAGCCGCTATTACCAACTTCTCGTCCCCACTACGGGCACCAACAAAATCCTGCCCGACTTTTGTATTCCATGTCAAGAAGCATGCACGTACCAACCCTCTTACTCTGATTTTGGTTATGTGTTCACCCACAAATTTTGATGTCAGCTCTTGGTCTATCAGACTTTCTATAATTTAGAATTTGAAGGAAATTAGAAAACAATATTCTTCTTTTTAAGTGTAGTAGTGACACCTGATTTCAAAAAAACTTTTACTAGTTTCCAAGAAATTAGCCAAAAAACTTAAGAGTCTTTCATCCCCAATAACAATTCTAGCCCTCTGCCTAGATTAAGAGTAGGTAAGTAAAAAGAACTATCTTCTTGGGCAACACAAAACGGTCTCGGGGTTAACCCTACAAAAACCGAACTAGTTCTGTTCACGAATAAAAAGAAACTAGGGGATTTTACTCCTCCCAGACTTAATGACATTCCTCTGAAACTCTCCAAGGAAGCTAAATATCTTGGAGTTATCCTTGATTCCAAGCTAACATGGAAACGTAACACAGAAGAAAGAATGAAAAAAGCACTATGCGCTTTCTACACATGCAAAAAGACCTTTGGTACACGGTGGGGTATGCGACCGCAGGTTATCCAGTGGATGTACACGACGATTGTTCGCCCCATACTTACCTATGGTTCTATACTTCTATAGTGTGGTGGAAAGCTGTTGAAAAAATAAGCTATCTCAAAAACCTGAATAAGGTACAGAGACTAGCCTGTATAGGAATAACGGGGGCACAGAGGTCTACGCCACAGGCAGGTTTGGAAATTATTTTAAATCTTCCACCCCTAAACGAGTACACTAGATACACAGCAGCCCAAAGCGCATTTCGACTCAAAGAACTGGGCTCTTGGAAGCACAGCACCTATGGTCATGGGTCTATCCTACAAAGGTATGACACAGTGGCTGCACTTGATGTAAAGACTGATTATATTCCTCCTTTAATGGATTTTAACAAACACTACTTCTCTATTTCAATACCCGAAAGACATGGATGGGGACCCAAATCACTAATTAGTGAACAGGGTATCCCCTTCTACACTGACGGGTCTAAAATGGAAGAAGGAACAGGTGCGGGGGTGTTCTGTGAAGCCCTTAATATTAGAGAGTCATATAAACTCCCAGATGAGTGTAGTGTCTTTCAGGCTGAGATTTACGCTATTCAAAAAGCGGCAGAATTGGTACACAAGAAAAAACTGATCTCGTCGGAGATCACATTTTTCGTGGACAGCCAAGCTGCGATCAAAGCAATAGCCAGTGAGACCATAAGATCCAAAACAGTGGTAAAATGTCGAGGCATACTGAACAAAATTTGCAACACTAACCAAGTCAAACTCTGTTGGGTTCCTGGACATAGCAATATAGAAGGGAATGATATAGCAGATGAACTAGCAAGGAAGGGGTCATTATCAAATAGAAACAGTAGTAGCCAATTAGACATGGGACTTGACATCCCGATCGGCGTAATTAAAACGAAAATGGACCTAATAACAAAAGAGCGAATCAATAAATCCTGGATTACCAGGAACGATTGCGTTATCTCTAGAAGTCTATGGCCTAGAATTAATGAAAAGGAAACTCAGTATATTCTATCGCTGAGTAAAAAGAACATTAGAATCTTGATAGGTGTACTAACGGGTCACTGCGCCATTGGCACAATGGCCACCAGATTGGGTGTTCTCGCACCCGACTGTTGTAGGAGCTGTCAGGATGTTGAAGAAGTAGAAACCATTAAACACCTGCTCTGCGACTGTCCGAACCTCCAAACAAGCCGCCTCCGTTACTTGGGAAACAGGTTTGTTGGAGAACTGGACGATCTAGCGCAGGTCTCAATGGTAAATATGAGGAAATTCATAGAGAGCACAGGCTGGTTTGTTAATGAGCCAGTCTATCTGAATCATTAGTTTAGGAACATCTCTGCTTTCTTTTTGTAAGGGGATCACAATGGACCAACAGGCCCCCGTGTACGCAACAGCCTCTGTGATGTGCACACCCCTCCTAACCTGTACCAAAAATTAATTGAGATGTGACCATTCTCTCAAAAAAGCAAGGGCAAATTTAGTTGCATTTCCGGTTTTATGTTATTTATGCCCCAAACAAACACAGTCAATAATAAAAACCCTTGAACGTATATGTTTCAATGTTCCCCCATTTTTCCGTATATTCAATATCCTATAATTGTCTCAACTTGGTCAAGGAGTCTGTTCTTAGTACCCATAAAAGCAGAGGGGAGCCAAGTTTCTAGTACCTATCTCATGTAAAACTGTTTTTAAAACCAATTTTGCTGCACTTCATAAACACTTACCAGAAGCTAGAAATTTATAAATTTTCTATTTGCACATTTTTGCTTTCGTTTTTTTTTCGGAATGAATGCTTTTTTTTTAAGAGTACCTATTGGAAAGTGTAAGCCCACAAAGTTTGAATAAAAAACGGTAATGCGTTTCCCGGTGACCACGCTGAATGCAATTTGATGCGAAACGTTCGGGGTGAGTACCAAAGTGCACTCTTTTAGGCGAAAGCCTAAAAAATTATATTTTGAAAAAGACTGAAGAGCGAGAATTCGATTTTCTTGACTTTTACCACACTAAGTACTTGGAGCTATAAATTTTGTAAGTCAAGATATCTTCTACAACTTCTGTTTACGAACGATTTTGAGCCCTTATTCCGAAAAGAGGGGTATAGTTTCAAAACTCTTCTTTTCCACTTTTGAACATTTTGAGTGAAATGAAAAAAACTGTTAAAGGCTACAGAAATGATAAAAGCGATTAGTTTTAAGGCTAAAATATAAGTGAAGGATGACTTTTATCCATTCTTTAGGGTTTTGAACATATTTGGTGAGCCCACAAATTATGAAAAATCAATTTAATTTGGAAAAGAATAGTTTTGAAAGTTACAATTATAGTCGATCAGATTTGTATCGTATGGGAAGAGTCTAGGAATAGAGAAGTTTGATAATACAAAAAAACTTAAAGAAAAGACGATTTTTGGTTAAGAATTTGATTTGTAAGGGAATAAATGAGTTTTGAATTGAACGGCTGAGTGGAATAATGTAGTTTTGAAAAAACACCAACTTTCAAGTACAGAAAAGTTAAGGAAATTACAAGTTTTTATAAATTAGAATCTAATTACGTAGATTAAGGGCCTTCTAAAGAACATTTCCTCATACTTAACTCATTTTTGAAAAAAAACTGGAATAGGAGAGTTTTGAAACTGTACCCCTAAAAAAAAAATTAATGAAGAAATACTGTCGAAATTTTGTGCTTAAACTGAGATGCTGCGGATGCTCTTTTCTTTCTGCGCAGGGTTTTTTCTCTTTCCTTCTCTTTTCACGGCACTTCTCTCTTGCTGCTCTTGTTTCCCGTTGCAGCATTTGTATTCGTGCATTTTCCGTCTCCTCAATGAAACGTCTCCATCCTTCACGGTCTGCTGCAAGGTACTTTAGCTGTGGCCACGTCTTTTTCTGGGATTCTGCTTCTGCTAAGACAGTTGATTTCCATGTTATTCTTGGTCTTCCAACCCGCCGCCCGTGCACCCTGAGGATTCCATTCAAAGGACTGCTTTGCAATTTCATCGTTTGGTTTCCTCAGTGTGTGACCAATCCAACGCCATTTACGCTTTCTTATGTCGACGTCCAGCCGCTCTTGACTTGTCCTGCGCCACAATTCCTCATTTGATATTATTTGTGGCCAGCGAATCTTTAGGATGTGGCGAAGACAGCGATTCACAAAAGCCTGCAATTTCTTTGAAATGATAGACGTGACTTTCCAGGTTTCACAAGCATATAACAGCACGGATTTCACATTGGATTTGAAGAATCTCAACTTAGTGCTTTAGGAGATTTGACTTGATTTCCAGATTGGGGGCAGAGTACCGAAGGCAGCACGAGCTTTATTTATTCTACTTTTAACGTCCAGATCCGTACCACCGTTTGCAGAAACAATAACTGCCAAGGTAGTTGAACTGTTCCACTACTTCAACTGGCGTCTCCTGTAGAATAATACGCTGCTGTGTGGAGCAGCCTGTGAGCATTATTTTTGTCTTCTTGCTGTTTATTCTTAGACCACTCGACTCTCCCTTCACTTGCAGTGTTTGGCACATCCCGTTCAGCCCACTGATGTTATTTGCCAGTAGACATATGTCATCGGCATAGTCTAAATGACTGAGCCTTTCGAATGCCCTTGAATGCCCTGTCGCTCAGCTGTACCAACTCTGGCCGTCAATACGGCGTCCATCGCCAGCAGGAAGAGAATTGGCGATAGAACATCCCCTTGTCTCACACCCTGTTGCACTATGAAGGAGTCGGATAGCTGCCCGTTGTTCAAAGCAAAACACCTTGCGTTGTTGTAGGACTCTTTAATAATGGCAACAATTTTTGGTGGAATTCCTTTACCAAGCAACGATCTCCATATACATTCTCGGTTAACTCGATCAAAGGCTTTCTCAAAATCCACGAACATGAGGTAAAGCGGTGATTGAAATTCCATCGACTGCTCGAGGACGATACGCAGGGTGTTGATATGGTCGACACACAATCCTTCCAATCCCTGAGATAGCTTTCGTTTTCCCAAATGCTTTGTATCAACGGATGTAAAATACTAGCCACTGTTACGGGATCGGCTTTCAGGAATTCAGCTGGTATTCCGTCCAGTCCAGCTGCCTTGTTGTTTTTGAGGAGATTTATTGATGTAAGGATTTCCGATTCTGACGGGGGTTCAATGTCAATACCCCTATAGGACCTGCGCATCTCGTTTAGTTGGGGCACTTCAGCACTCTGCTCAACTGAATCCTCATTTAGCAGGGCACAAAAATGGTCCTTCCATCTACGAAGCTGATCCTCAATTGATACCAAAAGTGTGCCATCCACATCCATTACAGGATGATTGGTGTTGCTTTTTTTCCCGATCACGTCTTTGTCTATTTGGTACAATTCCCGGATATCTCCTCTTCTGGCAGCGATTTCCGCATTTTCTGCGAGTCCATCTAACATCACCCTCTTGTCACGTCTCACACAACGATAGACCATCTTATGTGCAATGCGGTATTCTCTTCGCAAGTCAGCCTTTCGTTGAATATCTGCTTCGGCATTTATTTGTTTTTCCAACTATAATCCGCCAAAAATGTTTTCTCTTCCAATTTTAGCATTGACTCTATAGGCTCCATCCAGGAGGTCGTAAAACTCCTCCTTCCCAAACTCCTTAGCTTCATCGGTAGGAACGTGTGCACATATTAGGCTGATATTTTTGAAGGTTGCTTTGATGCGGATCACAACCAGGCGATCGGTAATCAGCTTAATATCGATGAATTTCGATTTGAGTCGATTTCCCACGACGAATTCGCATCCTAGCATGTGCAGTCTTTGATGACAGCTGTAATAAATGTCGCAAGCTTTTCTTTTCGTTATACCTGATCCTGAATCGCGGTAATATCTGCCTTGTACAGCGAGAGGACTGATTCCAGTTTTTGAGTAGCACCTAGCGTATAGAGTATCCTTACATTACAGGTGCATACTCGTAGGTCATAGTCCACTTTTAACCATCGACGCAATACAGCCAAAATTAAAAAATCATGTATACGCCCGAGTGTACCAAATCCACTTTTTTAAATTAATGTTTTTTTTTTTTCTATCCTCTATGTTCATTTTGTTTTGAGTCATAAATTAAATTTAGTTGCATTTTTTACTCAAAGATATACTGTTTATTTAAATGTATTTTTTAACTACTTATGCAGGTAATTTGATTTTAAAGTTATAAAACAGTGTAACAGACCTGGTGAACGTTTTGTTCAAAGTGTTTTATATCTCCAAAATTTGTTAGCTTACAATTTGTACAAGTGCAAACTACCTTCATGTGACCAATCTGACAGTGTAACTACGGCCTTTTCACCAACAAAATGCACTTTATCAGAAGGTACAAACAAATTTCTAGTGTCTTATACCACACTTAATTTTGTTCACTTGAACTTTTTTCCGGTTCAAACTACATGCCATCAACCTGGCAGTGTTATGAAATTGCTAAGACCACCAAAACGCATTTAAAAAGTCTGGAGTGAATTCTGAACATAAAGCATTTTAGATTTTAATCAATGATTATTGCCACAAATTCCTATGTTTATGTTTTACCGGTAAATTCGAGTTTTGCACCAATTCGGGAATAAACAGTAATTATCACAATAAAAAATGGTCACCTATTTTATGTAGATTTTATCTTTGTCCACACTTTCTCATTTTTAAGCCTAGTACGCAGCTGAAGTGAAACGAAAATTTTCTGGTGTTTCCAACTCGAGAACGAAATCAGAAACGAAGTGATTGCGAAAAAATATATGGAGAGTTTTATCAGAAAGATGTCAAAATAAATACAAAAATAAAACAGTTTAAAATCTTAAGTCAAATTTTTTTCTCGTCTGATGTGAATTCTTGTTTTTTTTTTTTGTTTTCGTGTCGTCCGTTGTGGTGCTAAGGGTTCCAAATAATTGTGTTCTGCAGTTCGTTTCGACGGTATTTTCTTCCATTTTCATTTTTAAATAAAATTCAACAGCAAAATATAACAAACTGTCAAATTTTCGTCTGAAATAATGTTCCGAACAATAAATTGTATACGAAAAATAAGTGGAGACTTGGTTCGAGTATCTGCTAGGATTTTCAGTTTTATTGACATTTCACTGTCGAACTGCGTACTACATAACAAAAATCACTACGAAATGTTTCGTTTAAGATTTCGTTGTTTCAATTTCTGTATGAGAATTTTCGTTTCACTTCAGCTGCGTACTATGCTTTAGCATGCAAAGTCAATGTTAAGCTTTAATTAATAAAAGCCTTGAACTTGAATCTTAAGTCATGCGATTAAGTCGTGCATTTTATTTTTCATGAATAAAATAATAAAATAATGAAAATTCAATTTTCTTTTTCAATTCGTGATGTTCAGTCAGTGAATTAAATCAACACCTGGCAACATTGTTAAAACCACATAACATACCTATAAATTTATATGTTTTAACGCCTTAAACCCAAAACCTCTTTCGATGTTCAGCTACTTAAATAATAATGAATTCTATATATGTGGGTCTCTTCTCCGACTCCCATGTTATTTATTGTGTATACGTTCCAAAAGTTTATTGACCTTAACTGTTCCATAGTCAATGTCACAACTTTGATGATGATAGTGACTTTGCCGCTACCAACACCACCGTCTGTCGCCAGCCACCGTCCATCGTCACCGCATGCCGTCAGTAGAATCGTGTCGTGACACAAACCTTCTTAAAGACGAATAACTTAATGACCATTGGATTCCTTGTCTTTTAATGACTTCTTTCTCCTCGAATACCTAAATGCATTTGGACAATCAATCTGATGATTCTTGAATATTTTTTTTTTTTTCTTCTTAACCTCTTTGGTATGCAATTATGTTTTATGTAAAACTGATTAAGAGGGCGGCATTGTTGACGACGATGTATAGTGGATTCCTGTTTAAGGTGATGGTTAATTCTTAAGGTGGGCGGGATTATCTTATAATACTGATTTAATACTTTTATCCTGAAATTCTGACATTCTCACGGATGAACAAAGAATAGACAGAGAACAACAAAAAACTAAATGTGTAAATGCAAGTGGAATTTGAATTCTATTCTACTCGTATTTTATTGTAAATTAGAATGCGGTGGGTTAATGGACGTGTGTTTCCTGATTGTCTATTGCTGATGGATGGCGACGAAGATGACAAGAGAAAAAGGCTTTGAGTACCATGTAAGTCTCATTGGTCATAAATCTATGCTTCAACTATTTCAGGTTGTGTTTTTGATGTATGAAGTGGTGTTGCCTTCGATTGGTAGGTAGGTGGGTGCATATACATATCTATTTCAAATAGTAGGGTATACTTTTTATGTTTTGTTATTTTTCAAGAACAAAGAAGTTAAAGGGATATGAGATATGACTGAAGATATGAGAGTACAACATTAAAAAAAAAAAACTTAGATATATAGAAAATTATTTCACGTAATAAGCCACTGCGACAACTAAATCTGAATTTTAAATTAAATAGATAAATAGGTATAAGGCACTTTAAAACAGATGCTTGTCTCGAAAGCTTTTATATATTTGTTCATTTTCATACAATTACCTACTTATTGCATTAAGCATGTAAGCTCAATCTGGTCATATATTCGTCCAATTTGTGTCGAACTTGTAAGGAATTAGGTTTTTGTATTAAGGACTATTTTCGGTTATTTAAAAGATTATCACATTTTGTGTGTACCTACCTAATTTAATTAATATTTTGCTTTAAAATAAACAATCTGTTGCACCTTTAATATTTTACCATACAATTGCCTTAAATGAATCATACGATCTGTTACTATTTATTTCTAGTAAAATGAAAGGTTTTCTGTATTCTTTTATTTCTTGGAAGATTAGAGTATCGATGTCCCGTATTGAATACTAAATGAAGTAAAAACAATTTTAAGGAGTGCTTGTATGGGATGTTTTGTATGGTGTCAGTTGCTTATATTGACATTAGTAATATTGGTTTGCAGTGTTTGGACTTAGATTTTCCATCTCTATGAAGAGTTTTCTAACAAAAGAGGTGGTCTTTACTTTATGGATGCAGCAAATACGAGCATAATTCATTTATGACAGCAATATTGATTTTCAGAAAATATTCCTAAGAGGGAAGTTGGATACAAAAGAAAATGATGTCTATTGATAGGTACCTACTTTTATATTATGTTCTATACATATATTGAATGTTCTGCAATCATCAATTTTTACTTGCGATTATAGTTAGGTACTAAGGTAGGTGCGGGTAATAAGGCCTGTCGGCTAATAAGGCCTAAGTTTCGAAAAAGCAACTTTAAATAGTAGTAGACACTAACGGCCAGCCTACTATGTAGCTAACGCTCATAAATGACTCATCAGACTTGTTGCTACGTGTCTGCTCGCTCATAGACATCATTGTTGTGTTATTTATTGTGAGAGGTGATTGTGCAGTCTAAATAAGAAGAGTTCATCATATTTAATCGTAAGTATTTTTTGTAAAATTACACTTATGCTTTCAAATTTGCACTTTAGTTTAACATTATTTCCTTTTTTGTTTACTTTTTATGTTTAAAAATGTATAACAGTTTAAATAATGGTTTTTTTTTAATTTTTCCTTACAAATGGTGTAGGGGGTTATTAAGGCCTACAAAATTAAATGGAAGGCCTTATTACCCTCCTTTTTTTTGTATCAAAATTTGTCTGTTTTAAAATTTTTCTGTGTGTTTTTCAAAACTTAGGATATACCTATTAGTAAGTAATTACAAATTTTTTTTTATTTGATTTATTGTCTTTTTAGTGACTTAAACTACAATGTCTCCCAAACGAGATATGTCGTGTGAAAATGACTTGGTGTCGGCTGTCCGAGCAGTGCAAAGAGGGGTGCTTAGCACCTATAGAGCTGCTGAGAGGTATAAAGTTTCCAGAAGAAACATCAGAAATGATCTTTAGACTGGCAGTTTGAAAAAAGCTCTAGGTCGAAAATCCATGCTTAGTGACATGCAGGAAGCTAATCTTGGATTGAGCATACAACTGCAAAGAGACCTTCTGCACCGTTTTACTGCATGGTTTATGGCATTTCTAGTTCGGACGATGATGAAGATAATGTTCCACTCGCACAAATACAAAAAATAAGATTTAATGAGCTTATGCCTACACCAGCTAAAAATACTGAGAAAACACCCACAACTATCAGAAGACAAGCCATTAATTACAGAGGAACTCCAGTCACCAAAGACATGTTCGACAAGGTTAAAAATACAATAAAAAAGACCGTAACCCCCCAAGGTGGAAAAGAAGAAAACCAGGTGAGTTGGTACTGTCACGGTTGTGAGGTAGACAAAATGGCTGATATGAGGCAGTGTTATAAATGCGGCAAGTGGTATCATGAGGAATGCGTCGGCTTATCAGCGGATGATAAAACAAATTTTTGAGTGTCCTGATGGCTGTAAAAAAATATTTAATGTCTTATTTTAAAGAGTTTAAGCAATATTAATGTGATGACATTTTTTTTTGATCTCAATTACCAAATTTATGATTTTTTTTTTTATTTTTTAAGTATCTTTAAGACTTAGGCCTTATTACCCGCCCATGGTATAATAAGGCCTATTGACAAGGTTTTTAAAAAAGATGAATTTTGTTTTTGTTGAAGGTAGAAGTTGCCATGTTTCTTTATTTTTGTAAAGAAATGTATATGTTACGTTAACCAACAATAAAATTTATTGATTCTCATTGATAGTTTTTGTTTTATTTCAAATCTCCCTTAGCTAGGCCTTATTACCCGCACCTACCTTATAAGGCAAGTTTTGGATTCGTGCAAAAACAAAATTTTGACATAACAATCAAACATGATATTACGATGATAGAGAACACCAAAAAAGTGGGTGGCACAATTCTGTCTGTCTGTCTGTTCGTCTACAGCCTAAACGGCTCGATCGATTTTCTTCAAACTTGGTACTTAGTGGTTTTTGGTGATTCTGCCGACACATTTTTTTCATTTTTTTTTAGAACCAAAAATAACGGTACCTGCCATACATTTTTTTTGGGCAAATTTACATAATCATATTTTTCTCAAAAACGGCTCGACAACTTTTCTTAAAAAAAATTCAATAGATTTATTTTAGTAAAGGCTTTCTTTGGGTGGAAAACCATTTTTCAAAAATGGTTATTAATGGTACCTCCCAAGGAACCATTTTTTTAATTTTTGATTTTCTTCAAAATGGTATTACCGATTTCAATTATTTTTTTTATACAGAAGCTTCCAAAAAATGTTAATAGTTTTGTGTACCAACATTTTTGAAAAAATATTTTTTGAATTTTTTAAAAATATTTCAAAATTTTTTTTGGAAAATCAAATATTTCGAAAACGGCATCATAGATTTTTTTGAAACTCGATATTTAAGACTTTTTTAGTACTCTCTAAAATATTTTTAGAAAAAATTTTACATTTATGATAAAATAACGGTACCTTCCATACAAAAGTGAAAAAACCACAAAGGAAAATATTTTTTTGCTTGAAAACGACTCCTACGATTTTGATTAAACTTTTTTCATATACTAAAATTAGTACGATCTACCATTAAAAATTATAAAATTTTACACATAGCAACTATTAGTAGTACCTGTCATAGAACGTATTTTTTTATTTTGAGTTTTCTCGTTATCAGCTTAACGGATTTAAATGAATTTTTTTATATACAAATTTCAGATAAGATTAAATAATATTGCATATAAAAATTTTCAAAAAAAAAGTTTTTGGATTTTTAAAAAAAGTTTCAAACTTTTTTTTTGAAAATTCGATATCTCAAAAACGACAATTTTTTTTCAAATTTTGTTTCTATATACACAAAAATATATAGTTTAAATCTGCATACCAAAATTTGTTCTTAAAAATGTTTTAAGAATTTTATATATAAAAAATTAATTTTTTCAAAAACCGCTCCAACGATTTTTAAATTTTTTTTTCCCATACAATCATATTCCATCATGAATTAAGATGGCATACTTTTTTCACCTCAAACTGTCAAAAGAGTTGTTTTATCCAATTTAAAAGTCGTATTTCATGCTTCTCTTCATTTTTCTCTCATAATTTCCATGTTTTTATATACAATTTTCTTAAACCCACAGTGTCTTAAACATAAGAGCAAGTACGTGCGACCCAGTCGTGCATTTTCTTTTCTTTTTCAATCCATCTTAAGAATAGCTTATACATATAGGTACATAGCGTGTTTGGCTGCAGAAAAAAATCCGATATGCGATTGTTTGTTTGCAGTTGCATATTTAAAAAGTTTTTGTCGGCCCAAGAGAACTAAATTAAACAAATTTCAGCTGATACTCTTGTCCGCGTCCGATCAAGGGAGTGTCCGCTTAAAGGAACGTAGAATGTATGGAATTTAAAGCCTAGATCCACGGTCGCTAGAATTTGTCCGCTTATGAGATCTGTCCGCTTAAGGGAGCTGTCCGTTAGGGGAGGTTTCACTGTACGTGTACATAGTAGGTAATGTGTACCAAAATTTTTAATAAATTAATTTTTGGGTTTTAAAAAATGTAACAAGTTTTTTTGAAAATCAAATATTTTTAAAACGACGCACAGTGGCCCGTGTTGACTTTTTTGGTTGCAAAAATCACAACTTTTAAACGAATGAAGATATTTACACAATTTTTGTTTGTATCTTGTAAGAAATTTACAAGAATATGAAAATGGAGAATTCCAAAAAAAATGTAGAGTGTTTCAGAATTTGCTGTTGAAATAAGAAATTTTAGTTAAGGCGATTAACATAATTTGTATCTATCTGAAGTAGTCTGAGTGTAATTTAAGTAGGCAAAAAAGAAAATAAACCAATTTGAGTGAAACAGTGTGGAATAAGTCTTCTTTTTTGTTTATTAAATGATTTTTTTTGTATTTTTGCTATAAAACAGTACATTAGTTAAATATTTCAGTGATAAATAACAAGACAAAGAGTGGAAACACAACTAAACGTACTAAAAATTTACTTTCAATCGTTCTATTTCTTGGAAACTATCATCTAAGTCCGGGTAAATGTGTATAATAAGTTCATCATATCCGAATCCTTGGAATTTTGCACGTATTTTAATATCTATATTTCTTGTAGTCCTTATTTTTAGCTTCCGGGCTTCTTTTGACAATTCTCCAAGTTGCAGTGATTGATATTCGATAGTATTTTGACTATGAACCAGAATTTTATCGATCGTTTATTTTTTGCATTTGTATATCCTAAGATATTTAAGAAAAAATTTTGCTGTTTTGAAAAAAATAACGGTATCCTCCATATGAAACTAAAACACCATTAAGGAAAAGATTTGTTTTTCTCAAAAATGGTTCTTAGGATTTTGATAAAACTGTTTTCGTATGCTAAAATCAGTGCGATCTAGTACCAACAATTGTAATAAGTTATAGAATCTATAAAATGCACCTCTCATTGAATGTTTTTATGTTAAGAATTTTCTCACTATCGGCTATAATGTAGATCAAATATTTCGAAACACGAATTTCAAATAAGTTCAAATAATATTGCATATCATAATTTCCAAAAAAAAAAGTTAAAATAATTTTTTTGAAAATTTGATATCTCAAAAACACAATTTTTGTTTTGAAATTTTTTTTTTCATATGCACAAAAATAAATATTTAAAATTTTGATACCAAAATGTTTCCTTAAAAATGTTTAAAGAATTTGATATGCAAAAAAAATAGTATTTTGAAAAACCACTCCACCGATTCTAATTTTTGTTTCAATCATATTCAATCAAGAACTAAGATTCAAAAAGTGATTTTTATTCAAAACTTTACCAGTTCTTATAATTTTTCAAAGATTTAGCTCGAAAGCCTATTTGTTGGTAGATACTACAAAACAAATTATTTAAGATTCTTTTCAGCATGCACCAAGTCTAATAGTCTTATACATATAAATCGAATCAGCCTTGTATGTAGATCATGTATCCAGTTAAAAACAGCCGCAAAACAAAATTGCGGGAAAGAAAATTCTAAAAATGTTAAAAACGCGCAGGCTTTTTAACATTTTCGAAACCTTTTTGTATTATTGGCGGAATTTTGTGAAGCAATTTTCTCATATTTGACTTAGCATTAATTATAAGGAAATTTTTATTTATTTGGTTTTAAGACTGCTCTTTTGTCACACAGTAATCGTGACTATAAGTGCAAAAGTAGCGCAATTCTTTTTTTTTTTTTTTGAAAAATCGACTCTTTTGAATTCTGTTTTTACATTTATTCGTCAAAGTCCATCTAAAATATCATTTTATATTCTTCATTTAACATTCTTCAAACTTTTGGACAATTATAATTGGTGCAAACCGCATCTATAAGACATATAGGGAAGAAATTGAATAGTGATTTACATACAATTGAAAAGCAATCAGTTCAACACACCAATGAACTTCGTGTTGTAGAAAAATATTAGCAGCAGTCAAACTATACATAGTTTCAATAAATTAAATAAAACAGAATATTATTGGTTTCGATTAATTATTCATTTAATTTTTATATCAAAATTTTTTAAATAACTGGACAGCAAAATCTCTTAAGTTTGGAAAATAGTGCACCAATAAGTGTGTAACAATAAGGTTGAGAATAACTTTTTTTACTTTTAATTTTAATTTTTGTAAATTCGTGTTTAAGAAAAAACAAAACAAGCTGAATTTTATTGTTTATAATTTTGAATTACAAAATTGAAAAAAAAACAGAAAAGCAGAATTTCAATAGACAGAACTGAAAAAAGCAGAATTTTTGTTTTTCGATCCACTCGCAAGGCCAGTGTGACCATTCAGACGCGCAATGTTTATGAATGAAAAAAAAAAAAAAACTTGACCAAAATGACAATTGATTCGATCTTACCTCAAAACAATTGAAAAAGCACACCTATAATTAGTCCAGTAACTATATACATTAGACCTTGCGTCAGGTCCGGTAGTTCTGATTTTTTGCTGAGTTGTTTATGATGTTGGCCTAGTATTAAATCTGATTTTTCGACCTCGAGCGCCGAACGCAACATTGGTAAAAATCCAAAAAACCGCGAATTTCTCGCGGTTTTTTCACTTATTGGCTATTTTAACCATTACGCCTTAACTTCCGAATAAAACATTGCTCTACGATTTCAACCTTACTAAATTTGCTTCAATTTGAGTCCAAAGCCGGTTCCGTAGATATAACGGTTTCCAAGGGACGGCATTTCAAAATATAGCAATAAAAAATTTAAAACAACAAGTAGTATATAAAACAGTTTAATAACAAAAACATTGTCTTTGACATATGTTGCATCAAAGCAAATAGAGCGTGTAGATTGGGCCAAAAGAAGAAAACAATAGTACTGGATGGGGGGTATATATCCCCCCGTTTAGGTGGGAGGGGCAATTTTAAGAAAAGTTGACTTCAAATAGAAAAATAACCATAAGAATACCATGGTAATATCTGGACGAAAATCCATTCCTCATCTCAAAGCCAGAAATCCATTCTTTAATTTTTTTTTGAAATAAAGTTTTTCTAGCTGATAGTTTTTGAAAAATTTAGTTTCAAGCTCAAAATTTTGAGAAAAAGACGATTTTTTTCGTTAATCTTTTTTTTTTTTATTTTATGGTATTAAGTACTATTTTTGATTTTGAATTGCAATGCCCTTATTAATTCTTAGTTAAAAACTGAAAACCAAATGCTAAAATGACTTCTAATTTTTGAGAAAACTGAAATTAACATGATCAACTTCACTGTTTTCAGTCTAGTATCCTTTTTCTTCGGGGTGGGAGGGCTCTGCCTCAGGTGCGGTAGTTCTGATTTTTAGATGAGTTGTTTATGATGTTGGCCTTCGCAATAATCCAAGTTTTCGACCTCGAGCACCGAATGCAACTTTGTGCAATACCCCAAAAACCGAGAAATTTTCGCGGTTTTTTCAGTTATTGGCTATTTTAACCTTTAAGGCCTGGTTTTCGATTATAATTTTGCTCTACCATTTCAAAATAATTAAATGGGCTTCAATTTGAGCTAAAAATCAATTCAAATTGTGAAATTTTTCATCAACTTTTGAATTTAGAATGCTGCAAATCGAATTGAAGGGGGCTTATTCACCCCTTGTGTGAAATCGTTTGCCCCTTTTCAATGATTTTTGTATACTGTGTAGCGTGTCATGTTGGCTTTATTTTAAGATCTTAATCATGAAGATCGGATGAGTAGAAACGGAGTTATGATTTTTTAACGTCAACCATATAAAACTCGAACTGAACAGTACTCAGTTCAGTACCCACCAGTGGGTTATCTGAACCGAATGTTTTAGTTCGAGTTTTATATGGTTGACGTTAAAAAATCATAACTCCGTTTCTACTCATCCGATCTTCATGATTAAGATCTTAAAATAAAGCCAACATGACACGCTACACAGTATACAAAAATCATTGAAAAGGGGCAAACGATTTCACACAAGGGGTGAATAAGCCCCCTTCAATTCGATTTGCAGCATTCTAAATTCAAAAGTTGATGAAAAATTTCACAATTTGAATTGATTTTTAGCTCAAATTGAAGCCCATTTAATTATTTTGAAATGGTAGAGCAAAATTATAATCGAAAACCAGGCCTTAAAGGTTAAAATAGCCAATAACTGAAAAAACCGCGAAAATTTCTCGGTTTTTGGGGTATTGCACAAAGTTGCATTCGGTGCTCGAGGTCGAAAACTTGGATTATTGCGAAGGCCAACATCATAAACAACTCATCTAAAAATCAGAACTACCGCACCTGAGGCAGAGCCCTCCCACCCCGAAGAAAAAGGATACTAGACTGAAAACAGTGAAGTTGATCATGTTAATTTCAGTTTTCTCAAAAATTAGAAGTCATTTTAGCATTTGGTTTTCAGTTTTTAACTAAGAATTAATAAGGGCATTGCAATTCAAAATCAAAAATAGTACTTAATACCATAAAATAAAAAAAAAAAAAAGATTAACGAAAAAAATCGTCTTTTTCTCAAAATTTTGAGCTTGAAACTAAATTTTTCAAAAACTATCAGCTAGAAAAACTTTATTTCAAAATAAAATTAAAGAATGGATTTCTGGCTTTGAGATGAGGAATGGATTTTCGTCCAGATATTACCATGGTATTCTTATGGTTATTTTTCTATTTGAAGTCAACTTTTCTTAAAATTGCCCCTCCCACCTAAACGGGGGGATATATACCCCCCATCCAGTACTATTGTTTTCTTCTTTTGGCCCAATCTACACGCTCTATTTGCTTTGATGCAACATATGTCAAAGACAATGTTTTTGTTATTAAACTGTTTTATATACTACTTGTTGTTTTAAATTTTTTATTGCTATATTTTGAAATGCCGTCCCTTGGAAACCGTTATATCTACGGAACCGGCTTTGGACTCAAATTGAAGCAAATTTAGTAAGGTTGAAATCGTAGAGCAATGTTTTATTCGGAAGTTAAGGCGTAATGGTTAAAATAGCCAATAAGTGAAAAAACCGCGAGAAATTCGCGGTTTTTTGGATTTTTACCAATGTTGCGTTCGGCGCTCGAGGTCGAAAAATCAGATTTAATACTAGGCCAACATCATAAACAACTCAGCAAAAAATCAGAACTACCGGACCTGACGCAAGGTCTCAGTACTATGAAACTACAAGGTTACTGGACTAAATACACTTTATCAATTTTTGGTTCTAAGTGTATAATGAATGAACATCCGGAAAAGGGAAAGAAAAGAAAATACTCCGACAAACGTTGAACAATTTAACGGAGTTAATATGCGACTGTCAGTAAAATCGCTTAAATACCGTATGTATGTTGATCATAAGTTAATTCACAAATAAAAAATTTCTAAATAATGATAACAAAAACTACAACGGTAAGTATCAAATCTTAACGAAAATCTACTTCAATCAACGAGAACTATATTACCACCAATGAGTATTTTTTAGACTATGTGTTATAAAGGGTGTTTTTTTTAGACGTGTTGTTTTCAAGAAAGAAATAAAACGCATATAATTTAATGTTATGGCCAAGAATTTAGCTTTAATATAAAGATAAGGGTTTGCCATTATGTTTTAAAAATGATTTCGGGCAAGTGACCACTGCGATTGGTTCGAATGAATTCCAGCCAAGAGGCCCAATTTTCGACCACGAATTTTCGACCACCAATTTTCGGTGCGCACTGTACGGCGTCTCTGAGGATGCGCATTACTCATGAGAGTAAACGTGGTGCGAAAACGACCCATGGTTGCTCGAATCACCGACTCTGCTGTCGAGTGAATACTAGACGCATCACGCGATGCCATTACCGAACCATTATTTTGCTAATAAATTTGCACGATTTGCAAACGTTGTTCAGGAGCAAGTCTATTCATTATGAAATGGCAAACCAAACTGAACATAGTCCAAGTGACACCTGTCAAAAAGATCAACTCCGAAAAAGTATTGCCAGACTGAAAACCACATGTCTAAAAAAAACACCCTTTACTTACACTTTTTCACCAAATGCGAACTTTTACACTCATACAGTGAAGGAAATTCCCATAAAAACACATGGATTTTACTCATGTGACTTTCAACGAAATTCAGTCTTGCTGTCTAATGGACTGCATCCAAAGGTGGCTTTTTGGATGTTTTTTTTGTAAATAAGGCTTAGGTTGACTTTTATAATTTATCTTACGCTTCTGCTACAAACAGACAAGTCAAGTTTCGCCTTAATTTAAAAATCGAACAGCTTGTGTTTGACCACTTCACGTGAAATCATTCGAGCTTAACGGGTTGTTAGCCTTTTATTTCATCTATCCATAATTTGTTTTTCCATAATTTTCGCCTAACCTTAAAAATTTATGAATAACTGTATTTGATATCCCATTTGTCTGGTAATTTCACGATCAGAAAGGCCACAGTCTTCGTATGCAGTAATTTTTGACATTTCTTCTGCACTTTAAATTCCTCCACGAGGCATGATTGAATTCTACTAATACATTTCTACAACAATTTAAAAGACAAAATGATTTCCTACCATTTTCAGTAAAAAATTCAAGCCAATTTATAAAATTACCGCTCTTAATTTGACTGTTTTTATACGAATTTCCACCTTTAAATATCACTTTTTGTTTTTAGACGTTATTTCGCAAAAAATTAGGAATAATGTTCGACGTTGATTAAAAAAGCTTAAAAACATAACGGTTGCCTAAGTAGGTATTGATTTGGCAGATCACTGCGGATCCAATAAAAACAAAACTGCTTCCAAACTTGCATTCGGTGCAATAAATTATGTATGGAAGATTGCAGTGTTTTTATGGGAATTTCCACCACTGTATTTTCTCATTTGGTTTGAGCTTATGAATACCATATATGTCACTTGAATTAGTTTTGTTTGTATCTAAATAACACGTAGCCCATCATCTTAGACGGATTACCTTGAATTTTACATTTAACATTTTACACATAGCTTACTAACTTATAATAATTCATGTTTGATTTGGGTTTATTTATACGGGTGATAATGTTTTATTTCAATTTGTATAGTTTCTTGATCATTTGAATTGGTGTTCAGAAATCGGACAACCTGACAATAAATATCAGACTTCGACAGGATCTATCTTATGAGGCCATCACTGTTGAATGTAGATACCTGGGTGAAATGCAATGAATTGAAATTGCTTGAATTTTCAATTAAATTAGATGTAATGTAGATTCAATTGACCCAACTAAAATGAAACAATTTTTTTTCTAATTTGCTTCATCTTTTTTCTTAAAAGTTGTTCCTCAGTATTTGATTCATCAAGTGTCTCTATTTCATACATTTGTATGTATGTAGATACATATAGACATATACAAACATATTTACATATGTATATTCATTTATTTATAAAATACAGCCAATACAATACGCCCACTTAATTAAATTCAATTCAATTTAATGTCAATTCTTTTGGTTTCCATAGAAATTTTAATAAATGTACATCCATGGATCAATAGAAAAAAAATCTCTATTTCACTTCAACAAATATTCTTTAACAATAGAAACAAACAAATATGTATAGTTAAACAATACTAAACAAAAAAATAAAACACTTGAAAAACACATTCAACCATCGCCAGCCACCACTTTTAACTTATATGAAGTATCACGCAAATAACAACAAAACTCAATGCTTACCAATCGATTGAATTGTTTCGCAACAAAAGATTAATATAAAAACCTAAAGTGAAGTCAATTCAACAATAATAAAATAGATGTCTGCAAATAGAAAAAGAGTCGAAGCGTAATTAAAGAATTACCTAACTAACTGACTACTCTGCAAAGTAACGCAATATCAACATACAATCTAGTTTATCCATAGGTACTTATATCTGCTATGGCGATTTTGCATCGTTGTATATCCTGGCATCCTTGTGAATGTGAATTAGTGTGCGGTGTAGTGTGCGATCAGCTATGGTTTTCTATCGAATATGTTTTGCTGTTTAGACTCCATTCTATCATCAATATTCCACCAGCATTACATTGCTATGTGGCGCTGTTTTCTATATATATAGGCTTTGATGGTCTATAGTCGAGTTCAAGTCTCTTGTCCTTATAGCTGGTCCTGATGCACACATTTTCAAGTATCACATCAGTGCACATTTTTGAAGCGGCTTCTGTGTATACATGCGTAGCTGTTATTACGTTATTTCCATCATGAGAACCAGAAAATCTCATCGGCTCTTATTATGGTGCATGGAGGGTATAGCAGGTATATGGAAAGCTTATCTGCAAAGTAATCCATGTATAGGTATTAGTAGGAAATAATGTTTTACCCGTTGTTAATGCTTTTGAATCTACTTTAATCCTCCCTGGCACATATAAGATGTTATCAATTTTTGATTAATAACAAAATGTGGTGTAGGTGCTCTTAAGGAAGTTCACAAACCAGCTAACCAGCTATTCTGTTGATAATAATTATGATGTTACTTAAATGAACAAAATTTAGAAATTAATAAAAGGGATGAAAAGCAGTAAGTAAGTAATTTATTATTTTATTGCATTTAGTGGTGAAATTTGTGTTTTATTTCTACGGATGTCTTTGTTAAAGTCGACTTTAGGCTAGATTCGGATCTATTTCTCAGGGCCATGAATCGTTGAAGTAGTTTGTTTCCATTAAATTGAATTTGAGTTGGGAATAAAATGTTATACCTTCCAAATCACGTCCCCTTAATATGAATGAATCGCGTGTAGAAGTTTCTGAATAATGCGGTAAAACTGCTCCTTTAAATTTTTTGATCTAGCTACAACACTTTTCCACAGGCTTGTCCCAAAACTTTCCAATTCGACATCCACCAATCTTCGTTCCTCATTTCATATAGGGCCATTTTACTTTTGCAGACGGGCATCCTGAAGAGAAAATATCTTAACGATGTAGTGCGTGTTAGTAAAAACTTTTGGGAGACCTGTTTCAAAATACAGGGCATAGTTTGGTGAATTTAGCGGCAGGTTAAACAATTTCTTCAAGAAGTTTCTGTAAAATTTTTGGATCTCATTTAGCAGGGCACACAATTGATTCTTCAATCTGCGTAGCAGATCCTCAATTGATACCAAAAATGTGCTATCCGCATCCATTACAGGATGGTTGGTGTTGCTTTTTTTACCAACAACATTTTTGGATATTTGATACAATTCATATCCTCCTCTCGTTTTCCTCATTATCTGCGAGTCCATCTATCCTAACTTTCCTGTCACGTCTCACACAGCGATAAACCATCTTCCGCTTCGGCATTTATTTGCATCTTCAACGTTTTCCGAAGCTCGATTTTATCCCAGGTGTTTTGGGATATGCAAGAGTCTGTAACTCTTGTCCATCTTGGTACCCTCTTTTTTGTATGTTTTAGCTCTGGCTGGAAGATCCCTTGCACACATTTTGTAAGTCATTGTCCATAGGAATATTTTGGAGATATGTATTCATGAAGATGCTTAATGACGTCTTGGACTGCTTTTGGTTAGCCAGCACTCTTATAACAGCAAGCTCCTTGTGTCAATCTCAGTGATATCGTTTTGGGTAAGTAGAGCGCTATGTTAGCTTTAATATCCTTTGTCCCTTTAAAGCCTATATTTTGTCCCTGATGTAGTTGATGAAGACTTGTTAACTTTAAAGTACCAGCCAAAATTCACATCAAAATACACTGATAACAAAAATCATCCCATACATTTCTGCACACATTACATATATGACAAAATAAATACTGAAAACATTTTTAAATGCCCAATAGCAGAAATGCAGCCAATGAATATGTATTTAGTTCTGTGGGCTAATAACGTGAAATTTGTCGTTTATCAATGTGTAGAACTGTTGACGGCAGTGCATACATATAAATATCTATGTACTCATTACATTTATTCGTATTCGTATCGCTTATCTACGATGAGTACCTACATGGTAATGTTCTGTGTACAGATTGCCCTCCACCCATAAATATAATTGTTTTATGGACTCATTACACAAGAAGTTATGTATTGAGTACAGAATTATGTAATAAATTCATGCGTTTAAGAGTCGTCTATAACGTCACTTATTGCTCAGTAGGGTGTGTCATTAATTTCAACTCTGGAATTTCCACATCTAATACCTTCCAAAAGTTGCTTTATATTACTTTTTATTAAAACTAAATTCTTCATTTCAAATTTTCGTTTAAGTTATAATTGGCTTTGGCTCGCTAAAAAAGCTTGAACCAAAAACATTTGTTTTAGGCCATGGATTATGTCCTAAAAAACAGGGCAATAAGGAACTAAGACGTTCATGGGATTTTATTGTAACAATCTTCAAAGGGGTCATTGAAGATGAGAAAACCACGTAGAGCTATTAAATGAGAGGGTGCATTTTGGAGAAGGGGGTGCATAAGCACCCTTTATGGTTTTGTGCATATAACTCGAAAACAGAGCGAAATTTCGAGATAATTCTGAAAACCTTTTTTGAAGAGAATACAATTTATCTACCATCGAAATGGATTTTTGAAAAAAATTCAAAAACTTTTAGTTAGCTAAATTAAAAAAAAAACATTGCAAAAAAAAGTGCAAAACCACATATTTTGTTTTTTTTTTCTTACTTAGAAAATGTTAAGCTCGTCTGGCAAAGACTTTCAACCGTAAAACTGGTCTGACACTATTTTTTCATGTTCCAGAAGGTATACGCTAACATGTGCTCAAAACCCGGCTTTGTAAGAGCAAGTTTGTTGATTTTGGAAACTATTTTAAATTTGGAAAACATTTGCGGCAACCCTAAAACTGGGAAAAATTCCAAACTTGATTTTTATTTTTGACTTAACTGGTCATGACTCACTAATACACCCAGTTTGAGCGGATAAGTAGAAATTGATTTAAGAAAAAATTATTAATATCTGTCGCACTTGAAAATTGTATAAAAATACAATTTTGAGTGATTTCGAATTTTTAATTCAAATTTGTATTGCCTTAAATTTTTCTCTTTTTAATTGTTTGTATACTTGATGCAAAATTATTTAAATTAGTTAAATCAGCTCAGATTAACTATATCCTAATGCAAGCAATAGACAGAAAAAGTACTAAAAACACAGTTTTCGAAAATAAACCTTGTTGTTTAGCGAGCCAAAACACCATCTATTTTAAAAAAAAATGTTATATATTCTTATTTCTACGATTCTAATGCAACTTTTGGCAGGTATTAGATTTTAAATCTGAACAGTATTTTTTTTCGCCATACCAAAGTGTCACACCCTATTGCTCAGCTTGTTTTGCTTTTATTCTGAAAGTCATTTTTTTGTTAAATACTTGACTTGGATTTGAACTGGACAGCTATGGAAGGATAGGAGAAGGCTCGCATATCGCATACATTTGACAGACCTTAAATATTTATGTATCATATGCATTGAATAAACGTCAATACAAACTTAGTGTATATTGCCTACATGTACTCAGCACAAAACTTGCTGTGATGAATACATATTTTTCTTCTTTGGCTTTGAGGTTTTAAATATTTATGAAGACGTTCAATATTTCATCACTAACTGGTTCATAGACGTGGTATACATAAATGTCAATAAAGACTCAGTGCACGTCAATAACCTATACCCAGCACATAACTTAAATTTTCAAATTTAAATTTGCTGGTCCATATTTTTGTATTGAGTACATTACGTCTGAATTCAATAATGAAGATGCATTTTCTATATGCTCACTGTTATTAATCATTGCATCAATATAGTACTCAGTACTATTGATGGTTGGTTTCATTTGGTACATTAACTGAAATGTAACCAATACACTATAACTTTTCTAAGTTAATAGAGCCCTCGTAACAGTCCCATGTAATATTCAGTGCATACAATTTACTTCGCAGTTCCTGTACTCAGTGCAATTTATAAATTTTTCTCTCAGTGCATGGATATAATTTCGCCCTGCGAAGCTTATAATTTGGGTTTTAAGTGTTGTATCTTTAAGGTTATCATTTTTAAGTGAAGGTCAAATATGAGACATTTGTGTACATACAAATTATTTCGGGTGTCAAAAAAATGTATGCTAAAGCGGTTCAGTGTTGTAGTAAGCCACAATCCCACAATGACTATAGGTCCTCCAGGAGCTATTGCTTCACAAATTTTGTTTTCACTTTGAGCACTATAAAATGCTTAAGCATTATAAATTCATTGAAATTGCTGGGTTGAAGTTGAAAGTGTAAAATAGTCAACAAAAATTAAACTGAAGATCAATTATTCAGGTTTTGGTGGCATTCATGAAAGTCTGGACATCATCCTCCATTTTTGAGGTCGTTTTCTTGAAGGCTGAATGTTTTGAACCAATATTCCAACCCTTGGTTGGTCCAGAGGTCAGCAAAATTGTAATAAATATGTCGTCCTGTGGACTATAGTTCAAAGATTGATCCATCCATCACATATTAAATTAATAACAGTCTCTTGCTGCTAAGTACTTACAACTTATTTATGCGCTTTAGACATACACACACAGGCAGAGAGATGAACATTAATATTTCCCAGATTACTAGGTATGTTGTACCTAATGCCATATACTTTTGTGTGCTATCCGGTATATTTCCCAAAAGTGCTTATTCTGCTTCTAGTATTACATTCTTGCTATGTGTTGCCTTGTGTCAACTCATCGATAAGTGGCAGCCATTAATAATGGGTGTTGATCGATTAAAGTATCTACGAGAAGCAAATTGAGCCGTAAAGTGTGGTTGACACCTGCAACAGTAGGATCTCCTCACCCCCCCTGTAGACACGTGGAGATATACAGCATACATATAGCAAGATTGAAGCAATATCAACACCCATAAGGGATAAAATAGAAGGAACAGAGTGAGAGTTGTGCCGACGACGAATATACGACAAGGCTACAATGTACATTAAGTATCGCAGACAAAAGTGTAAGTGAGCAGCAGATGGATGCCTCTGTATAGTAAAGGTACCTTATTCCTCTTCCTTTCCAATTCGATATAGCATGAGAGGCTATGGGGATAACGCTATGCTATCCATAAACAAGAACTTAATTTGAAAGGGAATAGAAATTGTCAGACGGATATTCGTCGTACTCCAAGCAAAGACATCAAGGGTGGTTAGATGTGATGGGGTGTTTGTTGGGTGGCACACACAACTGGGAAGCAAAATGGGATTGATGAAACGAAATACTAAACGAACACAATCCAATGAAGTAGAACGTCATAGAACTAGGAGAGAGACAGAGAATTTGTAATGTAATTTTGGGATAATTGAAGTGAATAGCTTGGTGAATAGCCAGCGACAAAACGGAACGAAGCCAAACGGACTCTTGTGACAGTGTCAGGCTATAAATTTTGCTGATTATAAATTGAATATTATACCGAATTAGACAGGGATTTTGACATAATTATTAAAGCCCTTAAAATTTATATGTATTAGGGCCAGTTGTTGTTGCATGAGGAATTTCATTTGAAATGTTGCAAATTTGATTTTGAAATGTTTAATTTTATTTTTTGTTGCAATAACATTGTGAAATTAATTGATGTTTTTTTTTTTTTTATTTCATTTCAGGTATGTTATTGACTTACATTTGTGGATTTATATATGCTCATAGGAGGAAATGATGAGTGTGGTAAGAAATTTATTGATACAATGTTAAAGATCTTAAATGTAACCACGGCAACTTGAGTAAGCCAACACCAAGCTCTCGTTTGGATGGAGTTGTAGTTATTTCAGAAGTACTAATGTAGCGGAAGTGTAGCGTTTTCGGAAGAATTCCCAAACTACTTCCTTTGGATCTCATGAGTTCATGCTTTCCATTGACACAGAGTATGGTCTCTGTTACTACGAAGAACTATCATACCTGCTCCTTCGAGAAATACAGCCCGAATTGTATCCGTCGTTGCATTGTGCAGTGCCTAGATGGTCACGAACTTCGTCTACTGGTCTTGCCCAATCACAATGTTTGTATGTGCTCACGCTCCTAGACCATTTCCATGGACCCAAGAAACCGATGAACAACATCCGTAAAGGTCTCTCAGCCAAAAACACTGTACCTATCGGAGGATTCAATTTTTTTTTTGTTGAGGCTTTTGATTTTGAGACCTTAAATATGTTACAACTCCCGATAAATGTCTTTACCTGGGCTGCCATTTTATACCAGAAGAATTGATGCTGATACACAGTACAAATTCCTGGCGATTTTTCCATGCGACGCGACGCCTGAGGTGGCCGATGAGCCACAGTTATTATGTGTTCAGTAAGCGGTTCGTGAACCCAAAGCTTCCAGATAAAGTCATCTTCTGTAAGACTTCCAGAGCAATGCCAGACCTACATACATAGGTTGGGTTAGGTTAGGTTAGGTTAAGGGGTTGACAGTTGGTCTTGTTACCGTCATACTTAGATCAATGTAGATCCATTGTGGTTAACAAGGGATTGTGAACCCCATGAAATGAAACCCATGATTAATCCCATCACAATTCAAGCCCCTTAAGGGTGATGATGAGTTTCAGCAGGCTATAGCCTGAAAAGTCGGTGGGTATTTCTAAGTGGTTGAAGAAATCTCTGTCGCCACATAAAAACCTGGCTGAAGAGTGTATAACGCCTTTTAAAAACGTGATTATTTATTTACCCCCACTTGAGAAATCATCCCTCCATCAGGCCGGTAGGAGCAGTGGCTTCTTGAACTGTCTGGTGGATGAGTATGATAGGTCAGTGGTTGGTGTATGTGTCCATTATTTTGGTCAGGATTGCAGAATGAGTCGAAGGGACTGTTCTTATCCTCAAGAAGATATTATCATTCTTTGGGAGAGGTGAACCCATCAACGCACTGACGTTCGTGTTCACCACAGAAATGACAGTAGCTGTGTATATAGGCGAGATGCCCATTCTCCATCCACTGCCGCTCCAACAAATAAACGCGCGTGATGTTCAGTTTTCGTTCGTTTTATCATCATCGTCCTGTACCCTTTTTATGTCTTTGACCGTGGTTGGAAAAGTATCCAATCATGTGGTCGGGTGGTTGATAGAGCTTAAGAATTTTCAAGCGTTAAATCTAATTATCTGCATTGAATGTCAGAGAGTTCTTCCAAGTCGTTGAAGAAATGTCTCCCTAGGAGCCTGATGCTTCTCAGATGGTATAGCCCAGGGCAGTGACACAGCTAGTGAGGAGTATCCTCGGGTATATCTACGTTATCATGCAAACTGAGTTTCATCTTTTTCTTATGGTTTTCAGGTAGTTGTGACCGGTGGTAATACTCACGAAAAGAGATAAAGACTTTTTACTCAGTTGGATGATGCTGTCGATCTTTTGTTTGTTGAAATTAGCCCATTATTTTTTAGTTATAACACAGATATCGAGCGAGCTTCATCGCTTGTTTGAAGTACCTAGAACTTTGCTCTCGATTATCTGTTTAAGAATACAGGGTAGGGTGGGACCTGAACTGTTGTTTCTGCCTGATTTAGATCAAGAGTTGATCCCCATTCATGCCAACTCGTCAGCGTTTTAATTCCCTGTGACACCACTGTGACTAAGAACCCAGCAGAGCCTTATATGTTGTGATTTGTACCAAGAACCGTTAGCTCTTCGGGACAGCAAGTTATAAGCTTCGATTTATTTTCAATGGTAGAAATCGCTTTTATTGCCGCTTGGCTGTCAATGAAAAAAGTGATATCACCTTGTGGTATTGCCATCATTGAGACTTGTATAACAGCTTTTGTCACTGCCAGGACCCTAGCTTTTGGAAGACACTGCTGTAATCAGGAAGTCTGAATGAGCTGGATAGTTCGAGGGTTTCTGAATAGAACCCTGCACCAACACCAGTATCCATTTTGGAACCGTCAGTGTATATAGTTATCATCGATTGTCAGTCTTCTGTGCTAGGAAAAATGGTCGTGAACGGCTTGTAGAAGTCTGAACAAGTTGCAATGTAGTCAGTTCATGCCATATTTCCCGTGTTTTTCTGTAGAATATGCGCGTGACCTATAGCACTCTGTCTCCAGCTGCCAATTGGGCCAAGCCGAATTTCGCTATTTGCTGCTGGTTCCTGTATTTACAGATTTATGGGCTTAAGTTCAGTATAGCTTTCAGACCCGGTACGAGGGTGAACCTCATTGCCCCAGTGATACCAATACCTGTCATTCTTTGTACATTGGTCATGATTTTAAGGTTGGTAACTGTGTCTAGTGCATTCCCCTAGCCTACGTTACCATATGTCAATACAGGTCTTACTATGGCTGTGAACATCCACTTGATAGTTATAAGGCTTGGACCCCAAGTTTTGCTAAATATCTTGTTGCAGGAATAGAAAGCAAACATGACTTTCTTCGTTCTTTCTTCAATGTTGGGACTCCAGCTTAATTTCTTGTCCAAGATCACGCACCAAGATATTTCACCTCATCGGAAATTTTGAGCTGGTTCCCCTCAATAAAGGGAATTTTAAATGTTGGTAATTTTCTTTTGTTTGTAAAAAAGAACAGGTCGGTTTTTTGTGGGTTAATCGCTAGACCACAGTCTTAAGTTATTGATACGGCATTCTCTATTTGTTCACCTACATACTTCTAAGTGAAATTTTCCGACACTTGATGAAGGTAGCCTGTACGTAGCATTCTATACATTCTGTACTAGGATTCGGAAGATCAATACGGAACATATCGCAGTGATCTTTCATCAGGGAAGCATCGCAAATCACAGCGTAAGCTCCGTTCATTATCGAAAGTGCAATCCCTTGAGATGATCGTTAGTGAAATGGAATCTGTGAAGTTTTGAGCTCTATATCGCTTATCAAACACTAAGATCTTTCTCCGATCCTTTGACGTTAGCTCAAATTATCTGGACTCTTATGACAGTAGCAATGCATTCATCACGCTGTCACTTTTTCCCCTTCTTCAATATACCAGTGAAAGAATCCACTAACATAGAAAAGTCCTTCAGATCAGGCTGCTTAACCGACAATCAGATTTCTTTAGTGGTGGTAATTCTATTTTGTTCACTAAAATCGAAAAACTTTTATGGTCATTGGACATAGATCAAGTGTGTTCTATTTGAAGTAAGCTTGTTGAATTGCAAAAACAAGTAGGTACTGTTACATTCGATTTTATCTCTTTTACAATTATATTTACCTTTAAATTTATAAAAAAACACGTCTTCCTTAATGTGCAATCAATTTAACGGTGTCCTATTGTGATCATTCTAAAGATCCATTTTTTGTAAACTTAACCATCAAAGTACAGATTTTTTCGGAAATGCTCTTATTAAATACCATCAGACTTTATAAAAGCTCTCAAAAATAAAAACTCCTACCTCTATTATTTTATAAATTTCAAAGTCCATTCATCGTATCTTGTTTCCTCAACGTTCTCTAATTCCCATAAAAAAAAAGTAGAAAACTCTGCAATGAAAAGAAAGAAGTCCATATAGGTATGTATGGACAAAGCAAACTGCACCATCTCAAAAATAAATCCTTTTTTTTCCCCGGATGGGTATAAAAGAATTTAGTCCATCCATTTTCATAACACTCCTTGCAAAAAAATAAATATGTGTGTATAAAATATAAAATAAATATGTACTCATATCCCTTTTCATTAAAATTAAACAAAAAAATAAAAATAAACAAAGAAACAGGAAAATAAATAATATAATGGTTCTGGCAAATCCTAGCTGACCAAAATCCCACACTCTGACAAAAATAAAACCAAAAAATATATAAAAAAATATAGAATTCAATTTTATTCATGAGCTCCTGTCCATAAAGCGAGGAACCACACATAAAAATATGCCAAATAAAGTCATATCAACATTTATCCTTCTTACTGTACCTGTCGCTGCTATGTTATATGTAGACGTACATAGGGAATATAGAAGCACTCATACAATAATTGTGTATATGAATAGTTCGCACATAGAAATGTTTATAAACAGGTGCACAATATGGAAAATGGAAGAAATATTCCGCATACAAAATTGTGTTATTGTTGTTTGGGGAAAAGGGTTAAATTAAGGGGTTTTTTGTGTGAACAAAAGGATGAAATATATGAAATATGAAATAAATATGTCTACAAAATCCTTGACAAAACAACTTTGGAATATTATTTTTGTCAATATTTTGAATGAACATATCGACCTGTCGTCATGAGTGTATAAGAACTTATATGTAGGTTTTATTTATTCAAATGGCTTATTAGATTGTTAAGAATTTATACAATATATATAAATAAATATGACGATATATTCACCTACTTAAGATTTAATAAAATGCCCGATTTCATTAACCGATCTAATTTTTTCTGACAGAGAAATAATGCCGAACAAAAGAGTATTTCCATCAAAAACCTGTCCAAAACAATTATCCGCTCTTGTTGTTATCATTTAAGCAAAAAAATGATATAGTAGGGTCGCTTAGCAAGAAAATCTGTTTTTGCCGGACAAAAACACCAAATTTTTTGTAGGTACTACTTAGGTCCATAGCTTGAGATTTAGGGTAGGACCCATCTCGGCGGTCAGCCATCTTGGATTTTATAGCCACCATTTTGAAATTCAGGTATATTATTAATATCTCGGCTTCTAAATCACTTAGGATCCAAAACTTGGTGTCTAGATATACATTTTTGGGGTCAGAGAATACAACCACATACTTTTCAAATGTTAAAGTTTGCAAATATACGAAGGGGCCATGGGGGTCATGACCCCCTTGCCCTAAGACAATCATATATTAATATTTAGGGTCGGATAATATATATACACAAGTTTAAAATGTATCTGACTAAACTTATTCAAGGAGGAAATGGGGGTCATGACACCCCCTCCCCCCCTCAGAGCCCAAGAAAAAGTATAAATATAAAACGAAACTTCACTTAACCACACAGAAGTGCAAAGACTGACGCGACGTACGGCTAGCCCAAATTATTTCATAGCCGTAATGTTACCTTTTATGAGACCATGGTAATATTATTCGCGAACAGTGTATGTTTTGTCGTATCGAGTTTTTCTGAAAGGAAAATGAATAAGTTAAATGCAAATACAAAATGCAGATTTTCATCATCTTGGACTCCATTCAAAATGAAAACAGAAATAGAAAAAATCTTAAAATATCATATAGATGATCATAAATAAAATTTAAATGAATTTCTTTGTCAGCTGTTTTAAGCAATATCTATTTTTTGGTAAGTTGTCTAAATGCGACCATTAACGCAAGATTTTTCTAAGTCCCCTATTACACGATGATTCTTTGCCTCTGACTCTTTTCGAACATAATGAAAAATGGCTGTAGTAGCATTGTATATCCACTCTATAGTATTAGTAGTAGGTGTATGGTACGTACTGTTGACACGGACGTGGTGGTAATCCTCATTGGCAAGTTCCATCACCTGATGACCTTGTGTACAAATTTGAAGATTTCTGTTGCCTTTGGTACGGACAGATCATTTAATTATAAAGACATCAATGCTATTAACGAGAAACTGGGCGTAGAAAAATCCTTGGCCTCTCCGTATTTCACAGTTTTACGGGTTGCGATACAACATCTTTATTTTTCGGACGAGGCAAGAAATCTGCGCGGGAGGCATGGAATTGTTATCATGAGGTGACACATACCTTAACATGCATAGCACAACATCCTTACACAGAGCTTGATGGTGAACATTTAAAAGGCTAAAACGCTTCACGGTAATATTAAATGATAAATATAGTCATTCGGACAGTATGAATGATGTCAGCAAGGAGCTGTTTTGCCAGAAGAGTAAGACAATGGAGAAACTTCCACCAACAAAAGATGCACTACTTCAACACTCAAAGCGGGTTGTATACATCAGGCAGTAGTATGGTGTACCAGTGAACACATTTAACAGTGCGCTCCTAGTCTGGAAGGCTGGGGCTGGACTCAGAAAGAAGAAGGTGGATCATGGGTTCCTGTATGGAACACATTACCTATAGCTTCAAAGGCATGTACTGAATTGGTGAAATGTAATTGTAAGAGTCAAAAAGGATACACTGGTGGATATGCTTGCAAAGCTGCTCGTTGGAATTGTACTGACCTTTGTAAATGTCAATGCTTGAAGACGACATAAGCAGTCCATATAGATAAATGCTATTCAACATCTTTCATTATGTGATTTCTCTTGTATTTAAATTTTATTTATTAATATGTGTGTACATGTAATAAATAAATAAATAAATTGGGTGGCGCAACAGCTCGTGGAGAACCAGGGCCTAGTGACTTACAACTCACAACCATTTCTGTGTGCGTGTAGTTGGCAGGAATAGAGGGGACCTACAGTTTTTTGCCGAGTCCGAACGGCTAAATGAGAAGCACTTTTTCGTGACAAGTATACTCTTGGAGGATTTGTCAGTTCCTCGCAAGAGGCAGTACCTCGGATTAAACGTATCTGTTTTTAGGTGTCCCGGCTGGGAATCGAACCCACACCTTTGGCATGACAGTCCTACGGACTAACCATCATGCCACGAGGTACTACATGTACATGTAAATATATCTTATTTCATTTTCAACCTTTTATCTTAGAATTTAATATTTTTGTCACTCGATTTAATAATTGGATAGTTTATAATTAATATATACTTATACAACTCGATTTATAAGTGTGTTCGCGAATAATATTACCATGGTCTCATAAAAGGTAACATTACGGCTATGAAATAATTTGGGCTAGCCGTACGTCGCGTCAGTTTTTGCACTTCTGTGTGGTTAAATGAAGTTATTTATTTATTTATACTTTGTCTTGGGCTCTGGAGGGGGGGCGGTGTCATGGCCCCCCCATTTCCCTCCTTGAATAAGTTTAATCAGATACATTTTAAACTTTGTATATATATTATCCGACCATAAATTTTATATATGATTGTCTTGGAGCAAGGGGGCCATGACCCTCATGCCCCCTTCGTATATTTGCAAACTTTAACATTTGAAAAGTATGTGGTTGTATTCCCTGACCCCAAAAATGTATATCTAGACACTAAGTTTTGGATCCTAAGTGATTAAGAAGCCGAGATATTAATAATATACCTAAATTTCAAAATGGCGGCTATAAAATCCAAGATGGCTGACCGCCGAGATGGGTCCTACCCTAAATCTCAAGCTATGGACCCAAGTAGTACCTAAAAAAAAATTGGTGCTTTTGTCCGGCAAAAACACATCATCTCGAAATTTGACGCTAAGCGACCCCACTAATATTGATACAATAAAATAAAATTTTAACTGAACTTAAATCGGATTTTATTTGCGCAAATGCGAAAAACTCATTATGGTCAGTCCCTCCTTAACGCTTCATCCATGAAACAAACTTTGGCATGCGGAGGAAAAATTGAGCAAAGAAATATCATTCCAATATTTTTTCTTACAAGAATTATGTATGGCGTATGAGTGTCTTTTTTTTTAACATGAACTTGAAAAACTAATTGGCCCAAAAATTTCGGATAGTATAGCAGAAAGTAGCCATTAATTCTTTTGTATTGAGTTTAAGAATGTATAAGTTAGAGGCAGACAAGAAAAAAAAATCCCACGTGAGGGGGATAATATTTTTCCCCGCTTGGGCAGGAGAGGCAATTTTATAAAAAAAAATTAAATTAAATAAAAAAAATAATTAGGAAACAACTACTTTCAGTCTTTAAACAAAAAAGTTGGCTTCTTATAGGAGTTTAAAATTACAATTAAATTATATTTGGTGGCGGGACAGCTCGTGGAGAACCAGACCCTAGTGACTTTTAACTCTCAACCATTTCTGTGTGCGTGTTGTTGGGAAGAATGGGGGTGACTATCAACTTTTTACCGAATCCGATCGGCTAGATGAAACGCAAATTTGCTATAATTTTTTTGATAGTAAATGTTCCATTTTAATCTATTTTTTAATCACTTTTCAATTTAGGTGAAGCGTTTTTGACAATAAATTATTATAAAATAATAAATTATTTTGCAAGTTGATTTTTTTCACCTTCTTTTTCCGCTTTTTAAGCTTTGATCCTAACTTACCCTATCTATTGGTCCAAGTTAAACCACTTCAAATTAAAAGTGGTCCAACTAGCCCCACCCTACTCTACGTTATCCCCAAAAAAGGCGAAAAAAGAGTTTAATAATGAATTTTATTTTTTGGTTCTAAACATTACAAAATAAACAAACAATGGGAAAAGAACCTTTCGTTTTTTTAGATTTTTCAAAAACTAAGAAAGATTTTTAGTTTGTATGCTTGGTTTTCAGTATTTGATTAAAAATTAAAAATAAGTGTATTGAATATTAAAAATATTGAATATTTATTTTCTATTCTCTTTTTTTCTATAATATTTATTTAATATTTAATTTCTCAAAAAATATTTTCTTTAACTTTTTGATTTAGAAAACAAATAAGAGACTAGAATATTAGCTTTCAAAAAAACTATAGCACACCATTGTGTTGGATGTAAATGATCTTTAATAGTTTTTTTCTTTTTAAATCAATTTTTCAAAATTGGCCCACCCTGCCTTGGGGGGGGGGGAGATGGGGTGGTATTGAATGTCCCCCTTTGCACTTTTCTTTACTTAGAATGATCCCAGAAATCATTGCGCAAAGATCAGACATACATTTAGGGACTTACTGTGTAAATGGTTACTACGGCGTATGTGGAATATTTTTATTTTCCATTTGTGAAACTTGTTTTTTTTTTTTTTCTTAAACTAACATTGAATTGACGGCATTTCTTGTTAATTTAAGACTTTTTTGTAAGAAAATGCAACGTTTCTGAATTCTATACGTGATCACCAATTCAAGCGTCAATGGCCGTTGATAGTAGGAAGAGGAACTTGGTATAAATAAAATTGAATTTATTGAAAATAACAACTATTGTTAATTTGCTGCAAAATTTAAAAGGTGTGGCTATTAAATTAAGAACCATGGTTCAACCACATATTCATTGCATCCACAATAAATCTTTAAAATAATACGTAATATTAACAATAACAATTGTCATATTTATAATAGCAATTATCAAATTGACAATCGCAACTGTTATTTTTGCATTGACAATCGCCAATTTGACAACCACAACTATCTGCACTAAGCTACTGAGGTCTCAGTGATAATTGTCATTGAATTTGACTGAGCAGGAGGTGAAACCCTTACAAAATTCTTTTGAAATTTATAAATTATAGCTGTTGAGATATCTTGTGTAATTAGAAACCTGAAATTTTCCATTACAGTTTAAAATTTCAAAATCAATATTGCCGTTCGTTAAAATCGTAATTTCTCACACGAAAAATTCTGAAAGTGTGTGCATAATAAAGCAAGGTGGTTTTATAGTAGAATGACAATTATTAAAATATTATTAGCATTCACTTTCACTAGATAATAATGTTCTTCAATTTTAAAACCAAAAACAGTTTGTTTTAAAGGTAAAAAGGACTCCAAAAGCCAGTTTTGTGTCATGGAAAAAACCAGCCACATTTTCCATTTTCTCCATCCGCAATACTTTCAATAAAAAAATTCAATATTTATTTTTGATACTGTAAAAGCAAACATTTAAGAGAAAAATCATGTCAAGCGTTCGGCTTTTCGAAACACAAAAAAGATCTACATTATTCAATTCGAATGTTAGAGATGTTTCTAAAAAGGTATCAATAAAATCGAGAATATTTAAACCCCTTCAATCA
This sequence comes from Dasysyrphus tricinctus, assembly GCA_963921185.1. Lineage (NCBI taxonomy): Eukaryota > Metazoa > Arthropoda > Insecta > Diptera > Syrphidae > Dasysyrphus > Dasysyrphus tricinctus. The sequence goes on along the minus strand of OY992530.1, from coordinate 52,305,295 downwards.
ATCAAGATCACAAACCCCAAACATATGCAATTCTATTTTTTGGATTAAGACAGCATGTCGAGTCCTGATGATAATTGCTTTCCGGTTAACCCACAAAAAGGAATTTCTTAGATATAAATTCAAATATGTCCAATCCAATCACTTTTGAAAACACTAATGGCATATAGACTGGACAATATTTGATTTTGAAATGGGTCAACATAAATACTTGCCCTAACTTACACTGAAGTTCTTTGCGGGCCAAAAAGTGTTTTAGCTTATATTTACTTAAATTATTATAGACACCTCATGATATATGTCATTTTGAGAATTTCTTTTTACTCTCAACCTTCTCTGTCTCTAATCCATATACGTACATAGTTTTTCAAAAGTTCAACTATAGAATTTAAGTCCTTTATAGATTTTCTTCTTTTGGTAGATGTCAATAGAAACCACCTCCTGACAGTGCCATTATCTTATCCGAGATGGAAAATAAACTTTTATTCCGATATGAAACACATCTCCCACCGGGGATATCCTTCTTCTGCATTGGCAAATAACCGGAAAACTAGATACGAGTATATACGAGACGATACATATAGAAAATACTACCATTGCTGGCCCCAAAGAATATTTGGTCAAAGGACACACACTCTATTGGAGTATCATCTCAAACCCAAACCATCATGCCATCAAGGACTCTTTCGTTAAATCGTATACACATATGGCAGAGTGTTCGTCCTTTTTTCCTATACTCCAAGTCTAGACAAAATGCTTTACAGATTTCTAGTCAATTCAATAACATTTTTTTTTTATTTTGGTCCATCGCATATGGGGAGCATTAAAACGAAGGCAACCAAACGATCGACCCACAACGCAACGTCGTCGTCGGTCGTCGTTGTCGTCTCCGTCCTCTTTCAAGGCACCAGCAGGAAATGGGTAAACTAAAAAGCAGCAACCAGTTGGGAGGAAAATTGCTGCGAACCGAGAGTATTCAGTCTTATTTCTTGGGCCATTTGGTTGGTTGTTATTTGAAAAACAAGAAGACCAGCGTGTGTGCGGGAGATGCCTCTTAACCTCCCATAGGGATTTAATCAGAAAGTTAATATTCCAATGTCTTTTTTTTTTGTATCACTCTACCAACTGTTTTTTAAGCTATTGATTGGCCTTTGCTCTGCAAAACAAAATTCAACCTCCCTAAGGGTTAAATGTCAAAGAAACACCATAACTGTCACATGGAATTAAATTCGATATATTGCTTTTTCCAAATAGACCTCTCGTATAAGTGGACGAAAATAGAAATGGAGAAAGAGAGGAAAGACACAATTCCTTTTTTTTTACCCATTGGGCCATCTATCAAACGTGCGCTAGTGCTGCTACGAAAAATTGTTTTGCCATTGGATTTTCTTTTTAACAACATATGGGCAGGTTAGAAAAGGGACGAGAGTCCTGTGAGGACTATGAATTATTAACTCGAAATGTCATCGTAATCCACCCACTTGACGGCAGGACTTTCTTCTTTTTCTTTCGGGTATACAAAATCACTGCTAATGTATTGATTTCCCATTTTGGATTTCAGGTTACAAAACCAAATTAGTTCATCTTCGTTAAAAGTCCTTGACTCGTTTTATTTTCACTCTTGTATCGTTTGTGTAGTGTAGGTATATTATTTGTTATTTATCTTTAGGGAATTTGTGGCTATAGACAAATAAATAGTTAATAAATCAATAGCAATCGATTTAGGACTTTGTTTCAGTTTTTCTGTATTCCTTATGCGCTGTTCTCAGCCAGTCCACCGTCACTTCCAAATGGGACAAAATAAAAAATGGTACCCAATAAATAATTGTAATTTGTAACCTTATTTTTAGCTCACTTAACAAATAACCTAATAAAATATAAAAATGAAACCACGAAAGAAACCGGAAAACCACCGTGTCGTCGTCGCCCGCCATCATTGTTTGTGAATTGTGCGACCACAATGGTTGTTGACAGAAGTGGTTTTAGAGAACGATGACGGCAAAAACAAACAATAAATGCGTCAGGCAGGATGGTATATTAATGTTGTCGTCTCTAACATAAGTTACATTACCAGATGAACTCATTGGTTCTGACAGTTCCTTCATCACTTCTCTTGATGGTCTTAATGCCTTTCGGACCAACAACATCGCGCAGTTTGGTAGAATCAGCTTTTTTCCAGATGGTCTCTGCCAACTATCGCCCAGCATACATAAATGTCCTTTTTGATATATAATATCTTAGAACAAGGCGGCGGCGGTGGTGAGGACTCGACACGATACATTGCCATTTTCTTTTGGCGCGTTGATTTGACACTAAATAATAGAGAAGCAGAGTGGAAACTTAGATTAATGATGTTTGTCTGCTAGTGTGGTTTGGTGATGGCTCATGGCTGAAGGCTAGCTGGTTCGAATGGATTGTATTGGATCAAATATCATTTGTTGTCTTTTGGATAAAAAAAATATATTTGAGATTAATGACATAGCTGCATGAAATCATTTGTGTTTTAATATTGGGAATAATGTATTATTATACTCAGATAATTCACAATCAAAAATCAGATTTTATGGTTTTCAAGATAAGGAAAAAAACTGAATCCTCTGCTCACAATTTACTTAACTTTAAATGAACAGAAAACAAAATGGTGGAAATATGTGGAAAGTTCTATTGGACTTACTAATTCATGTAAGTCTAAATTTTATGCCCACAGACAAGTAATAGCAGGAAGCAAAATCAATAGGGGAAAGGATGATGGAAATAATGGACGAAACGGGGACGGGGGAAGAGTGGATAAAGGAACTAGAGGCGGTGAGAAAAGATAAGGCGATAGAGAGGGGAGGAGAGGAAGCAGAGTGAGGAAACGGGAGCCTTGCAACTCTTAGAGGAGGAAATACAAAAAAAAAGAAGTAATAGCAGTATAGGACGAAAATATAGACAAAAACAGTTTAACAAAACCTCTTCGTAAGCTTTTTTACCTTTTCTATTCTTTAGGCCACTTTCCGTCTGGGTGGAAAAAATCATTTGTACAGCCAATCCCTAAAAAAAGCGATTCATGTTCTCCTTCCAATTATTGACCAATTGCTCTGAGATCCATTCTTTCCAAGGTCATGGAAACGCTGATCAATCGTCAGCTTATGAAATATCTTGCACAACAAAAGCTTCTTAATGACCGTCAGTACGGCTTTTGTTGCAACAAATCCACTCGTGATTCGATGGCTTTTCTAACCGAAAAATGGAATTAATTATTGCATCGTTTTGAAAAAAGCAAAATAGTTGCATTTGATATTTCTAAAGCATTTGATAGAGTTGGGCATCAAGTTCTTTTATCGAAAATGCAGGCTTTTGGTATAAACGAATCACTTCTTCGCTGGATTAGTAATAACCTTTCTGACCGTTCAATCCAAGTTGTTTTGAACGGTTTCAGGTCTGTAGTTCAGAAAATTAATGCTGGGGTGCCTCAAGGCTCCGTACTGTCTCTGACACTATTTCTTATTTTAATCAATGATTTCTTGTCTCAAACTACTAATCCACTAAACTGCTTTGCTGATGACAGCACCCTTAGTCTTACATACTCCTTTCCAGATTCACCTCCCAGTACCCAGTTCTTCAAACGCTTGGAGCAGAAACGGCAGAATAATGTTGAGCTCATTAAATTAAAATTTGAACAGCATTATCAAATGGAATATTAACAATCGTGTGGAATTTAATGCATCCAAAACTCAAAGCTATCTTCAGTCTTTAAAGTGGAACTTGCATCGAGGAAACTGAAAAGCTTTCGATTCTTGGTATATGTGCGTTTACTGATCAGCTCTTGTGGAGTGACAAGATATTCCTAAGAATATTGCGAAATGCCTCGATTTCCTTAGACGATGTAAGAACTATTTTCCCCCCTCTGATCTGGCTACTATATATAAAGCATACATACGCCCAAAGCTAGAGTATAACTTTTAAATCTGCTCAAGCACTTCCAAACCATCACTGCACCTTCTGGATAGAATCCAAAATAGAGTTTTAAAACTAATAGGTGACAGGCAAATTTCGGCAACATTTGATTCGTTGGAACACCGCACCGTCTAAATGTTTCTTGCTTATCACTGTTTTATCGGTACTTTTCCAAATGCTGCTCTGTTGAAGTAGTTAGCTGCACTCCTCCCCTTAAACAATTTCGGCGTAATACCCGCTCAGCTAGGAATGGTCATCAGTTCATCCTTTAGTCCAACCTCGGACGTACCGTCAAGTATAGAGACTCTTTGTTGTTGTTGGCAGGAGGGGACCTACAGTTTTTTGCTAAGTTCGAACGGCTAGATAAGAAGCACTGTATCATGACAAGAATACTCTTGGAGAATTTGTCAGTTCCTCGCAAGAGGCAGTACCTCGAATAAAACAGTTCTGTTTTTAGGTGGCACGACACGTGGAATTCCTTACCCAACTCTGTTTTTTCCTTCTCATTTCCATATCCAGATATTTAAGAAAAATGCTCCTACTCTATTCTCCCTCTTGCTTCAGGGGTGGGGTGATGATGTGATTGTCCCCTTACCCTGAAAACTTTTTTGACAGTCCATGATATGGATTTGGATTTCTCCCGTATAGTTCCTTCCTATCTTTTTGTTATGGCATCCCATCAGCCAGAAACAAAAGTTACCATCGTCAGGCCACACCACTCAATCCTTTTCTCTTCCAGGCAACCCGGTTCTCCCAATTCCGAAAATGGTTTGGTTCGGTTTCCTTGCTTTTATCTCCGGTGGTACGGTATCATCTCGTAGTTATGGTTAGGTTAGGTTAGAAGGGATGAGGATATGGCAAGCCATACCATCTCATTAGGATCTCAATGGATCCATTGTGCTCCCTACAGAATTTAGATAAGGTAGGTGTAGAGCAGCGGAAAAGGTGGATTGGGTGGATTTTAGGTATAGGATGCCTCTCTGAACCACCCAGAATTCTGAATAAATTTAAGGATGTTCTTTAGTGGCATGTTAAACATGTCGCCCAATTCGTCAAAAATGTAATCTCCGAGAGCTGCTTCTCTGGTTCTGGCTAGGCTGGGGCATTCACAGTAAGTGATATTAGCCACTGTGCTAAAATCTTTATGTGGTCTGATGCAGTCGGTTTGAATTTGTATGTCTTGTAACGAAGTTTACACTTTCCACTACCTCACACCAACCAATCGCCAATTTGTCACCGATCCATCACCGTCTATCTAATAGCTCCAACATCAACTACCAGCACCCTATCACCATTAAACCACCATAAGCCAGTCATTGATGCACACCATCACCTTGCCTAGCCTAACCAGCAAATAACTACCTACCTCCACATCAACATACACACCCGCCACCACGCACTATGTGAAGTCAACGTCTTGTGACTTTTTCATTCGCCTCATATTAGTTCACATTATCTTCTACTGGAAAATCATTATGAGGAGGTAGAAAATCCCGAGAAAGTCGAAGCTTATTGACTCGTGCTAATTTCGATTTTCGATCAATCCGAATTATAAGAGGCATAAAGGTTCCAGCTGATCTCAGTTTGTAGCAACTCTGGATAAGCTCAGGTTACTTTTCATGGTGCATTCGTGGGTGAACCTTTCAAAGATAATCTTTTTGGCTTCCGCCGTTAAAAATCAAAGTAATGTTCCCTTGAGTTAGCCTTGAGATTGGGCACCAAAGTTATTGTTCCTTTGGGTTAGCCTTGGGCTGGGATCAGATTCCTACCGTATTTGTCCCTGGTTCACTTCTTCAAAGTTAATAGTGTGGACCGAGTCTACTCCTGTTGCTCTACCGAACAAAGTTGTATATGAAATAGCGTGTTATTTATAATAAGATTAAAGAATATCGTAAGTTTGTAAGCCCCTCTTATTACAGTCATAAATAAAGAGTAAAAAAAATATTAAAACCGGTGACTATCTCGAGTTCTTTTACCTTCTTAACCCAAGTTTTACTTGCTTCCTTCGGGCATACCTTGGACTACGATGAGCTTACTTAAAAAAGCATCACAGTCTATGAATTTCATAATAATTCTATGAGCGTAGTGGCCCCTCTTCCAGTTATTACACTGTTCTAGTCTTAAAGCAGTTTTTGCCGCCAAGTCTTTTGTAAGCAGATGGAGTGGGGCTTATGAAAGGTGTGGTTTTAATAGCACTGTAGTCTATAAATTGTTGTCATGGTATTTAGGATTGATTTCCTTATCCAAAGCTGGCCACCAGACAGAGCATGCGTACGTAAGAATAGGTCTTATTATTGGGTTAACGTTAAGTCCGCAGCTACTGGTCAGCTATTGAGATTATCAAGGTCTGTTTGTAGGAGTTCGCCCACTCTAGCGACATATTTTCCCGAGGCTATTAACACAATGTCATCGGCGAACTTGAAATCGCTCGGACTTAATATGTTAATATTTGAACAACAAAATATATTTTTTTGAGCATAAAATTTATGATTTTGGGGGCGTTTGCCACTAAAAAAAGTTTTTGGGAATTAACGGGCACCTTAATCTATATTTAGGTGTTCCTTATAAAGGTCATTATTTAATTTAAGTTGGTGTGCCACTCTAATTTCTTCCAAATAATTAAAAAAAAATCTATTAAATTTTAGCTCATTACTTTACTGTTAAGATGAATGAAGTTTTATATGGTTTTATAAAGAAAAATGGTCAAACAAATTTTGAATTATTATAACTTCAACTCTAATTAAGTGCTGTTAATACTTGAAATGCATCCCAAAAGTGCATTTCAAAAACCTAAAACACCAACAAATAATTGTACAGCGAAAAAACTGGTCTCAAATTAAAGGCATCCCAAAAAGGTGAAGTTCAACTTTTAAATACCACTTCTTCGTTCCCAAACCATGTGAAAACTTTTGGAACTTGTGAAACTTGTGGTGATGCTAACACCATAAACGATTTTAAAAATATAATGATACAGAAATTACGTCCTACTTAACTGCTAAGTAAGTGCTGCAATATCAACGCAGCATTTACATAATTCGGATGAGCTTGAAATCGGATGGAGAAATAAAAAAAAAATATAGACTTTTTACATACGATCTTAATCCAAGAAGTAGAAACACCCGAACTAAACTTCTTTCGAGTAGGTTGCCAAAATTCACATTTTATTTTTTGGACTCTTGCATTACCATCTGTTTCAGAACTTAATTCTAAGATTCGAAAGCATGCTCTTAACTACCTAATATAACTTTCTGCCCTTCTCGGGATAAGAGCTTGCACCTGCAATAGTTTTAAATAAAAAATTATTTAATTTACTTAGTTTAAAATTGTTTTATTCAAAGACAAAAACGATTTACAATATTTGAAATTAATCTTAAATCATCTTAAAAAAAATCCAAAGCAAAAACAAATTAAAAATTATATATTCATGAAATAGTAGAGTTGAATTTTACATAAAGCTTAAAAAAGATAATAATCAATCAATTTAAGACATGTCCTTAATTCTATAAAAAAAAAACATTTTCTTAAAAAATGATCTCTGTTTATATTGTGTGAACAAACACAAAATAAAATAATTCTTACGCCTTGAATTTATATTATGTACTAAACACATTTTCTCGAACCTCCCTCTCATAGCAATAATGTGCCAAAAGTCTCTTTTTCAATAACTCCTCTTATCATCTGTATAAGAGTGATCTCTAAACAGAAGCCCATCAGATAACCTTTTTTTTCATAAATATCTAACAGAGTTCTGTTTTTGTCGCTCTCACAAAACAAAAAAAAAATAAAATAAAACAAAATTCAATAGACCCGTTTTCAATTAAAAACCATCGTAAAATATCATTCCATTTTGACACATTGCATCTGAATAGAGATTCTTTGGAAAGATTTTAAAATTTCCAACACGCCAGATATGCTTTTATGTATAAATTCAGCACTTTCTTATCGCCTGTCATCTGTTGACCTATTCCCATCACAGAACCAGAACAGCACAAGCAAAATCAGCTCGAAAAACATCCCCTTAACGTGCCGTCATCCGCATCAGCAACCCTCTGTTAAAAAGAAGTCTAAAAAAAAAAACAAAAAGAAGAAAATAGGAGCAGCACTTCTATTTGAATAGCTTTGAGAAGATTCCAATTGCAGATTACTCAGATGGACGTCTTCCAGCTATGTAAACAGTAATGAATCACAGCAGCAGAAGAACTGAATGAACCTGAGAGACTGAATTCAATGAAATGAAAAGCATCAAACTCATCTTCTGGCAATTTTAACTTATCTACATATATACATGTGTAAGAGTATTTGTATTTATATGAAAGAGTTTGTATATATGTCCTGCAAGGACTTTTAATAAATCTCCCATTTCTAACAGCCCCCCTCTGTTGGCTTAGGGGATATCATTTCGGACAGCAAACTAGTAGAGAGCTCAGATAAATGGGAACGTATATAAGGTTTCAAATGAATAGGACGACAACGTGGGATAAAGGAGACAAAAAAAAATGTCTACAAAAGTTTGCCAAATAAAATGCCAGATATAATTGTCGTTTCCGGTTGAGAAGAGTTCTTTTGTATAAACGAAACCGAATCGAAAACCTGTCTGTCATCTATTGAAAACAAATTCATGGGATTTTTTTTTAATTTGCTATAACTGACTACATATATAGTTATAGTAAGACCAGGACCCAGGAGTTTTGATGTTTTAGTCAAATTTCTCATTACGATGCTAAAGAAGTCCAAAAGAGTCATTTTCGTCTTGCCGTTGATTGGCGCATCGTCCGTTGCCGTTGACTGTTTGTTTGTATGCCAATGGGTTCAGGTGTTCAAAAATAGAGCTAGAACCCACACGCAGACGGTTGAACAGATGTGTTTAAAATTTCTTACAGGCCATTTTTGTTCAATTCTCTTGAAGTAAAACTCGAATTTTTGTTGAGTTCATCTAGATTCTAGATCATTTCTCTTTTTTTTTTAATTTTTTTTTCGAAAATGGCTATAAAACTATTTTGTTGAGACTTTGTACATGAAAATGTATATTACCATTCAGTTTCAAGTTTTTGACAAGAAATTCGTATAACACAACGAGTTTTATTAAGAAAATCACCAATTTTGCTGGGTAATTCCCGCATATCTTTTGAATGACTTAACCAATCGTGCAATAAACTTTTTACTTGCGATATATGTAGGTACTATAAGGCAAGTTTTGGATTCGTGCAACAAAAAAAATTTTGAGATAACAATCAAACATGATATGAGAGAGAAAGAGAACACCAAAAAAGTGGGTGGCACAATTCTGTCTGTCTGTCTGTCTGTTTATCTACAGCCCAAACGATCGATCGATTTTCTTCAAACTTGGTACATAGTGGTTTTTGGTGATTATGCCCACATTTTTTTTAAATTGTTTTTAGAACCAAAAACAACGGTACCTGTCATACAATTTTTCTTAGCAATTTTACATAATCGTATTTTTCTCAAAAACGACTCCAAAACTTTTCTTAAAAAAAATAAAATAAATTTATTTTAGTAAAGGCTTCACTTGGGTGGAAAACCATTTTTCAAAAATTGTTATTAATGGTACCTCCCAATGAACCATTTTTTTAATTTTTGATTTTGATTTGATTTTAATTATTACTTGCGATTATAGGTACTATAAGGCAAGTTTTGGATTCGTGCAAACAAAAAATTTTGAGATAACAATCAAACATGATATTACGATGATAGAGAACACCAAAAAAGTGGGTGGCACAATTCTGTCTGTCTGTCTGTCTATCTGTTCGTCTACAGCCTAAACGGCTCAATCGATTTTCTTCAAATTTGGTACATAGTGATTTTTGGTGATTCTGCCGACACATTTTTTTCATTTTTTTTTTAAACCAAAAATAACGGTACCTGCCATACATTTTTTTTTGGCAAATTTACATAATCGTATTTTTCTCAAAAACGGCTCGACAACTTTTCTTTAAAAAAATTCAATAAATTTATTTTAGTAAAGGCTTTCTTTGGCTGGAAAACCATTTTTCAAAAATGGTTATTAATGGTACCTCCCAAGGAACCATTTTTTTAATTTTTGATTTTCTTCAAAATGGTATGACCGATTTCAATTATTTTTTTTATACAGAAGCTTCCAAAAAATGTAAATAGTTTTGTGTACCATTATTTTTGAAAAAATATTTTTTGGATTTTTAAAAAAAATTTCAAAAATTTTTTGGAAAATCAAATATTTCGAAAACGGCATCATAGATTTTTTTGAAACTCGATATTTAAGACTTTTTTAGTTCTCTCTAAAATATTTTTAGAAAAAATTTTACATTTATGAAAAAATAACGGTACCTTCCATACAAAAGTGAAAAAACCGCAAAGGAAAATATTTTTTTGCTTGAAAACGACTCCTACGATTTTGATAAAACTTTTTTAAAATACTAAAATTAGTACGATCTACCATTAAAAATTATAAAATTTTACACATAGCAACTATTAGTAGTACCTGTCATAGAACGTACCTATTTTTTTATTTTGAGTTTTCTCGTTATCAGCTTAACGGATTTAAATGATTTTTTTTATTTACAAATTTCAGATAAGATTAAATAATATTGCATATCAAAATTTTCAAAAAAAAAGTTTTTGGATTTTTAAAAAAAGTTTCAAACTTTTTTTTGAAAATTCGATATCTCAAAAACAGGTTGACAATTTTTTTTCAAATTTTGTTTTTATATACACATAAATATATAGTTTAAATCTGCATGCCAAAATTTGTTCTTAAAAATGTTTTAAGAATTTTATACACACAAAATTAATTTTTTAAAAAACCGCTCCAACGATTTTTATTTTTTTTCCCATACAATCATATTCAGTCAAGAATTAAGATGGCATTCTTTTTTTTCACCTCAAACTGTCAAAAGAGTTGTTTTAGCCAATTTAAATGTCGTATTTCATGCTTCTCTACATTTTTCTCTCATAATTTCCATGTTTTAATACACAATTTTCTTAAACCCGTAGTGTCTTGAACATAAGAGCAAGTACGTGCGACCCAGTCGTGCATTTTTTTTTTTTTTTTTTGAGTCAGTCATGGTCGTTAAAATAGGTTTTTTAGGGTCAGTTTTTCAGTGCGAGATCATCCTAGTCTCGGGGTTAAACCGGAGTTAACTCCAAAAACGTGTTTTTCACTTAATTGAAATCGAAAGTTAACTCCGAGTTAACTCGTCTAATTTGGTGAGTTAACTCAGGCACCAAATTGAGTTTTTTTTAGTTGTGGCACCATCTCGATTTCGATATTGAAGGTTATTGCCAGTGCAATTCGTTGCAGCGCCATATGCGTAAAAGGCGTAGAAGGGTGATATCCATAGTGTTACACATCGTTGGCCTCAGAATTCTTACAGCTCAAAGATAAAGTTAATCCTCAACTGAAAAACTGTTCCTGATTTATCTCAGGGTTAATTTATTTTCAGGATAAGCTAACTCTGATTTAACTCAGAGTAAAGCCTGAACTGAAAAACTGGCCCTTAGAGTTTTCATATTTGGATGGGCCTAAATCAGCTCTAAATGGCTTTCCAAAAAGCTCCAAACATTACTGCAAGTGTTGCTGTTGTTTTTTAATATTTTTTTTTTTTTTGTATGCAATTATTTTATCAAATTGCCCCTCCCGTCCATGCGGGGGAGATATTACCTCCTACAGTAGGATTTTTTCTTGCCTACTTCCCACCTACATGCTCTGAATTTTTTGGCAGATTTTATGTGAATTTCCTAGTATGCAAAAAACAAAAGGGGGAATTTAATTGACCCCTACAGCGACTAAAGGGGATGAAAAGAAAAATCTGAAAAAAATTAGGGAATTTTTTTGTTCTTCATTTAGAGCTCATTTAGGCCCATCTGCCGATGAAGCCACTCTAAATCACACATTATTGAGATTGTGAGGTCTCCTAAAAAAGTAGCAATCTGTCTGTTGAAGTGTGAATTGCTACTCCATTCCTAAACCAAATGTCCCCTAAGTACACACTACACCAAGTCATGAGAAAAAAGAAATCCTCTAAGATGTTCGCATATAAGGTGTAATTCAATGCTTCAAAAACTCATAAATGCATTGAGTAGTTAAAAAAATCTTTAATATGAACCGCAAGGTTCCTGGTTCGCTCCCAAATGACGGCAAGGAGTTTTTCAATTATACAACCAGACTAAGCAACACTAAAGAAGTCTGATGATCGAGGTGGAACTCGTGAAATAGCTACAACTCCAGCCTTATACTTGGTGGTAACACACACAAGTTATGTTGTTGTTCATTCAAAATTATTCAAAATCTCTTACCATTAAACATAAATAGAACTTTCCAGTGTTTGAACCTTGCTCCAATCCGAGCTTTTTATTTTTGTTAAATACATTTTTGTTAAAAGTACAGTTTTTGAAAACTTAAGTTTTCCCTTCGTTTTAAAATCTGCTCCGGAAATTTTTTGATTTACTCCACTTTTTTTACAACTCTGCTCCGAAATTGTATTACTGAGGTTCGAACCCTGGAATTTTCTATAAGATATTTTAAAAAATACCGCCGCATCCAAAACATCACTGCATCTAGTGCATAGAATTCAGAATAGAGATTTAAGGCCAATAGTTGGCATTTGTTTCGCTGGAACACAACAGTCGAAATGTGCCTTGCGTATCAACTGTATTATTGCTTATTTTTCAAACGTTACGTTGCTCTGTTGACATAGCCTTCCCTCATTCAGAGTGATACACACTCTGCTAGGAATGCCTTATTGAACCTTATTTCGGACAACTTCATTCTCTAGCTGAACCCTCACGAATGTGGAATTCCATACTCAAATCAGTCAATCTATGTTTCCTTCCCATTTCAATAACCAGGCATTTAAGCCAAATGTATATTAGATAAAATACTTAATCCTCTCTCTTATATAAAAGCGTGTTAGAAAATTATAAAAAAGAGGTTTGAAAGTTCTTCTATAATCATCCCTGCGGAGTAACATACAATTTGGAGAAAATTGTGAACATAGTTAGAGTAACCAAACTTATAAAAAATAATGAACCATACAGTCTCCTTTTTGTACATATTCATAACAATAGATTTAGTTAAATCTGTGATAGTAAAATTACATCCAAAATCATTGTTTACAAAATATGTAATTAAAACTATTTTGTATGTAAATTAAATTATTTTGTAAATTAAATTCATCAAAATTAAATTCAACTGAACTCAATATTCTATTATTCCAATTCATTGGATTTTGATTTAGGTATTCTTCTTGTTTTATAAATTAAATTCGTTTTAAGCTTTGATGAATAACATTCCAGAAACCTCAAAATACTATAGCTAGGTACAACCAGATTTTAAGTAAAATTTGTTTTCAAAGTATTTCCTTCTGAATGCTCTGTATAAATATTGTATGTACGTACACATACTCATGCATAATCCTATGCCGCACAATTCAATATTATTCGTCTCCTTTTCCTCTTTCCCCGAAAACACATACTATGCTAGCAGCTTAACTTTAAACATGCACATCTCATAAACCATATTTACACTATACACAAAAACACCTCCAGGCAAGAGGATTTGTGAAAATGTCGAATATATTACATTTGTACGTGGGGCTGTGTTTTTTTATGTAGAAAAAAAAATAACTGCTTTTCATATGCAAAACCAACTCGTAAAATTTGGAGCCTAACTCGAATTAACAGGGTGGTTCTGTGAAGTTTGAACATTTTCAACTTTGAATAAATTAAAAATCAAGAACTTGCATTTGGTCCTTTTTGTAGAACTGGTATCAAGTACGACTTATTGATTTTATGCACAGATATGATCAGGGCCGGATTAACCCTCAACGGGGCCCTAGGCAACCATCAATTTGGGGGCCCTTTTTTCACGTCGGTTCCCTTCTTTTTTCGATTAAAAAAAAAGATGCTTTTTTTCAACAAACAATTTGTTTAGGTAAAGTGAAACAATAAATAAAAAATTAAAACATATATAAATATAAAAAAATTAACAAAAACAATTTTTATTTCCAAAAAACAAACTTAAACTATGAAATCACAAAAAAAATTCTTAATAGGAACAAAATTCATGTCATTTTAGCTTCATAACTACCTAGGTACAAAGTATTGATAAAAAAAAAAACATAGTTTTAGTTCATCAGATCGTCTTGGTCCTTGAAATCATACATTGATTTTTGAAACAGGGATATATGGGTGATTCCGTTCCAACTGTGATTCTTTGCGTCCAGTGCTTTTTTTGTTGTTTAATGTAAAATGTTCGTATATATTTTTGGTTTGGACTGTGTAAATGGCTATTTACTACAATCTACATTCAATATCATGACCAAATTTGCAACTTCTTCGACGTGGCTTGGAAAAGTATGGTCAAAATGTCAGTACCGTGGCATGTCCGATCCTTGATTTTCCGATTAAGTCTACTGTTTTCGAATGAAATAGTTCATTGAATAGAAATGTTGCCGTTAGAAAAGTTTGAGTGCAATACTTGCTTGACAAAATAATGTGAAACTTAAGTCAAAATACTTACAGCTGAATAAAATAATCATGAATGAATGTTGTCCGAGGTTTTAGTTTTATTTTTGAATTCAAAAGATCTCCCGCTCAACCGCCATTTTGTTTTAGCTTTAACACGTATGTATTGTAGTTTTCTAAAAAAGAAACTATTTATGTATATTTAACAACAGTAATTTTATTTTCGGTTGTATTTTAAGAGTGATATGTTTGCATGCGATGAAAGTATGTCACAAATTTATTTGTCAGTACCGTGGTAGCATTTTTCATGCATGTTATAACATGTTTCTGGTTGGTTATCAGAATTTTGTATTCCTTTTAACGGCACAAGTTTAAATTGTCCTGGAAATTATTTTTCTCATAAGCATAGAGAAGTGAGGTTACATAAACTGTCTAAATGTCAGTACCGTGGATGTCAGTACCGTGGCATTTAAATACTTATCAAGCTTTAAATAAATATAATTAAATAATTCTTTGCAATAATATTTTCTTCTACCAATTTTCTTTATGAGAACGGTAGCAATACCTCAGACGAGCCAAGAAAAAATCATTCCGTGCAATAAAAACTAAGTAATAACCCAACACAAGGAAAAGGGTTGCCATTCAGAAGAACAGACTTCAAAAACGAAAAAAAGATAATTTTTTTAAGAAAAACAGGGAAGTAGAAATGTCAAGAGGTCAAAACGTATTAGAAAATAAGAATCTCAACAAAAATATGGTCAAAAAGAGGGAGAAAAAATTAAAAAGAAAAAGAGTGTCATTATCGTCTATACTAGTTTTAGTACATTTAACTATACTTTTTGTTCTTTAAAAGTTGTAGCGAAATGCTTTTACAGATATGATACTCTGACTAAATGAAGCCACAAACACAAAACAAAAATTGTTTCCGAGAAGTTTGAGTTTTTGAAAATTTAAAAAAAAAAAAGAATCACAGTTGGCAGAGAATCACCCATATGTGTTTGTTTGAATTGCAGATCATAGCATTTTTTATAAAAATATTTCAAATACAAAGATGACTTTTTGAAGAAAAACAAGCCTTAAAGCCTCAGTTAATGAAATAATGCCTAAAAGGCATGACAAAGCCTCAGTTGGCATCGCTGCTCGTATCGTACCAACCGGTTCGTTCGAATTAACTGTGAACGGATCCAACCAAAGTAGCGAACTGTACTCAAAGTTCTTACACTCTCACTCAGATATGAATATGGGAATAGTGTTGTATCTTGACTTTGTTTTGTTCTATTCGTGCTAGAAGAATATGAACAAAATGGGAAATTCGTTTGGAATAGAGAATTTTGTTTAGTGGAGGTAAGAAAACGAATTTTCTTTAACCTGTAAATAAAAACTTGGAAGTTGTTTTTGTTTATTAAAGTAATGCTTTTATAATTTGCGTGTAAAATTTAACTAGAAATTAACATCAAGTAGTGAAAAAGTTGTTGTTAAAAACTGTTGTGATTGTGTTATTGAAAAACTTATAAGCAAACCCTTTTACAAGTGGAATTCAGTAGACAAATCTGCAATTATAGCGACTGAAAGACCTACTCCATTGCTGCCGGAAGGACAACAAAATTTTGCAATAAAAAAAAGTGTTACTAGAATTTTATGTTTGTAACAAAATTTTAGAAGTCTTTTTCATTTTTCGGCAACTGCCTATTCTGCCTACTTGTTAATGCGGCCCTGGATATGATTGAGATCATATCTGAAAGCAGATCATACGAGATATTTTAATATCTAATATTTATTTTTGTTTAAATTTAAAATGGCATCACAGTACATCTGAATTTCAAAAACCGCATGGGCGTGAAGTGAGTCGTATTTGGTAATGATTTTGATGTTTGTTACGACATTTTTACACGTAAATTCAGATTTTATGTAAATAATAATAACCGAATGGAGTCAAAATTGGCCATATAGTTCGATTCGTATGTTATTTCATAATCAGGTCCAGATCACACTGATTTGTATATTGTTTACTTTTTTGTCTGAATCACCCTGTATGTATTGTGTTGCTTGAACAAAGAAAACAAAATAATAAGCTTTTGCAATAGCACAATACAGATTCGAAATGAAATTTTCATGACAAGGACTTTAGTGCCTTTCTTTTACCACAAAAATTGGGAAGGTAATAAATAATAAGAGATCAAAATGTGGTTATTTTTTTTTTTCATGTGATTTCAAGGATTCGACAGCATCAACGTTGTTTAAATAACAAAAGTGTTGCCAAGTATAAGATGAAATATAAAAAGAAAAGAAGGAGATGTTGTAGAATTTTCTTTGAATTTGTTAAGAATGAAAAAAATAATTCCGAAAATTGCTTGAAAATAATAAACTATTAGAAACTAATCGAACTCGATCCTATTGGAATTGCAAACAAAAAGAACTTGGTTTATAAAGGGTCCGCAAATAACTTTTTTTTTTTGAAAATGCTACTACTTCATGGAGTGAAGCTTCGGCTGTGTGGCACGTAGCGCCATCTTGTTGAAACCAAATGTTGCCAATATCCTCCTCTTCAATTTTTGTGAACAAAAATTCGTTCAACATGGCCCAATAACGATCGCCATTGACTGTAACGGCCACTCGAAGAAAAATGGCCCAATTATGCCCCTGGACCAAAATCCGCACCAAACAAGGACTCGTTTTGGGTGTATGGGCTTTTCAATGGCGTGCGGGTTTTCTGTTCCCCAAATGTGACAATTTTGCTTGTTTACATACCCGCCAAGATCAAAATGAGCTTCATTTGAAAAGATGATTTTTTTTGGCAAAATTGGCATCTTCTCTAAGTCGATCGCAGGCCCACTTAGCGAAGCAGCTATTTGTATGAAATTATTTTCCATTATTAACCGGAAGGATTGTACTTTAAATAAAAAAAGAAATTTGAAAAAATATTCAGTAGTTTTTTTTTAGAGCATTTTCAAAAACAAAAAAGTTATTTGGCGGACCGTTTATATTGTTGTTTTTTTTTTGTAATGTAATGACGAGAAGGTGGAAGGAAGTTTTTCACCCTGCGGAGGGAGTCAGACTCATTTTTTACTTTTCACTCATAATAAAAATGTCAAAACTGAGTCTTTTTCCCTCCAACTATCAAATTCCGTAATCCAAGTGTCTGTTTATAGAAGAATTTATTTGTACAATCTCTAAGGCCTTTTGGATTTTTTGCGTATAACTCGTAAGAAAAACTTAATTTCGAGATAATGCTGAAAACCTTTTTTGTAGACAATAAAATTTATTATAGAAATTAATTTTTAAAAAAATTAAAAAAAAAAATTTTAGATACTTAAATAAAAAAAAAACGTTGCCAAAAAATGAAGTTTTTAAAGTTTAATAAATGGCATTTTTGGCTGGGTGCAATATTCATTCATAACCCATTAGGTCAAAAATAGTAATCAAATTTCAAATTTTTCAAATTTTGACATCAGATGTTTTCAAAATTTAAAATAATTTCCAAAATCAACACATTTGCTCTTACAAAGCCGGTTTTTGAACACATTGTTAGTTTATACCTTATTGAAGATAAAAAAAAAGTACCAGGCAAGTGTTTCGGTTGAAAGCCCTTGCCAGATGAGATCAACATTTTTAAAGTATAGGTATTATAAGAAATGATTTTTTTTTCTTCAAAATTTCAAATAACCGTCAAACTTACTTTTACCAATCCTGGTTTTAAATTTAAGGATGTTATTTTATGTCTTCTTAAATATGGAAAATATAGTGCCAGACGATTTTGGTGGTCGAAAATACTTGCCAGACGGGCCCAAAGCTTATTATAAGAAATAATTTTTTTTTCAAAATTTTAAATTGTCAAAACTAACAAATATACTTTCACAAACATTTGTAAGCTCTTACCTTTTGTTAAATGGATAAAACATTGCCAGACTAGATAGGCATTCCAAGAATAAAGAAAAGTCATTTCTTATAATACGTACTTTATTAACTTTAGCCCCGTTTGGCAAGCACTTTCGATAACCAAACCCGTCTGGCACTATTTTTCCATATTTAAGAAGACATCAGCTTACTTATATTTGAAAACCCGGTTTTGTCAAAAGAAGTTTGACAATTATTTGAAATTTTGGAATAGAAAAGTCCAAAAAACTTTCAACCGAAAAACTCGTCTTGAACTATTTTTATTTCTTAGTTTAAGAAGACTAAGCTAGCATGTGTTCTTAAACCGGTTTGTAAGAGCAAATTTAATGATTTTGGCAATAACCTCATGTTCTTTAAATTCAAGTATCTAATTTTTTTTCAATTTTTTTTTTTAAATCCGTCACTCCGCGGTTTTCTCATTTCGTATGACCCATTTAATGATTTTTACAATAAAAACTCATGAACCTCTTAATTCCTTATTGCCCTGTTTTTAGGACATAATCAATAGCCTAACAGTGAGTAGTGAGTGCTTGCCACTGAGGCCTACATACCTTTTGAAAGGACGTTCTTTGATCCTTAGACACCTTCCGAAATCGCTTCAATGTGGCCTCCTTGAGCCCTGTCTTGGTGCGATAGTCAATTGTAACATAACATCCTTCATTCAAACAAACCGCAAATTCGACAAGACGGTCACCTGAGAGCCGAGAGCATTGAAGCAGTAAAACCCTCAATCTTGCAATCCTTCTTCTTCTTCTTCTGAGTGCATCATCTGACTTGGAATTACGCCTGTGAAGTTAGCAGGGCAACTTTCACCCACGCAAATGGGACCTTGACAGGAATTTGCAGTTTTTTTGCATTTTTTTTGCATTTGTATTCCCGATTTTGCAGTTCGCCAAATAAGGGTGTAATTTAGTGACCTGCTAACTTCATAGTGAAGTTAGCAGGTCACATGGTGTATCTCAGGAACCAAGCGTGCTAGGAACATGTAGTAAGGCTCCAAATTTGCAGTTTGTTTTGCATTTCAACGATAGGCTATGTTCAAAATTTGAAGTCCTCAATTTAACAATTTCCCAAATTCGACTTCAATATGAAGCAAGTAGGTCACATCGTGTATCTCGCGCCAACGTTTCTTTAATCTCTCTTGACTGGGAGATATCGCTTCAAAAGTCATCCTGTTGAATTGTTATACAATATTTATGTAACCATGTGACCTGCTTACTTCCCTGTGGAGTTAGCAGGTCAGTATGAAATTTTTTTTCAAAAAAAGGACTTCAAAATTCTGACCTAGCCTTTTCTTGAAATTCAAAAAAACTGCAAATTTGGAGCCTTATTGCAAGTTCCTAGCATGCTTGGTTCCTGAGATACACCATGTGACCTGCTAACTTCACTGTGAAGTTAGCAGGTCACTAAATTACACTGTTATTTGGCGAACTGCAAAATCGGGAATAGAAATGCAAAAAAAATGCAACAAAACTGCAAATTCCTGTCAAAGTCCCATTTGCGTGGGTGAAAGTTGCCCTGCTAACTTCACAGACGTCTTAGAATTTCCTTTCGTTCAGTGAGGCGAATATTTGACGATTACCTTCAGTACCATTTCAAAAAAATTAAAGTCAAAGATTTTTGTAAGGAACTCTCCTCTCTTCTCAAAAATGTTCCATTAGAGGACTCAATCGAAAACATTTTCACTATAGGGGATTCGTCAAAAAACAAAACATTAACTGATAGGCTGACACCAATCTCTAATAATTTTATAAAAGGGCTTTGCATTCACTTTAAGTCGAAGTGTGGTGTCCGATTTCTTCAGCTGGGATTGTTGGTGGTTTCTATTCCAATAATTCTTTTGAGTATAGGAGGAAGAGAGTTCCATAGCTTTATTGCATAAACAGTGCAGAATTCAAGTAGGTGAAAGCCGTTGCTAAGAGATTGGTAGTTCTAAGAGATTGGACAAATTGAAGTGTATCATCCTAAATGTATATAACGGAGCCTTATTTTCTATAATTTTGTGCAAAAATATACCGCATCTGGCATCTTGAAACCGAAAGCGACTTGTTTTAAAGTCAAGTTTGGTAACAAATTCAACAAACTGAAGCTGGAACTGGGAGATTTACCTGGGGGCAAGAGGTAGGTGTCAATGTGCTTTTAAGATATATGACAATAAGTTCAGAATTAACCCAGTGTTGAGTTATAGACCATTGTCAATAGAACACTTGGTAATTTCCATATAATTTGGGACATCGTTTGTAGAGATATAATAAATAAAATAAATAAATTGGGTGGCGCAACAGCTCGTGGAGAACAATGGCCTAGTGACTTACAACTCACAACCATTCCTGTGTGCGTGTTGTTGGCAGGAATGGAGGGAACCTACAGTTTTTTGACGAGTCTGAACGGCTAAATGAGAAGCACTTTTTTTGTCAGTTCCTCGCGCCTGCCTAAATCGCGTAGACCCTTAAAGAGACAGTACCATTGAATTCAGAATCCCCTAATCATTTAGGGCCAGTTTTTCAATTCAGGGTAAGCTCTGAGTTAAACCAGAGTTAGCTTATCCTGAAAATAAATTAACCCCGAGTTAACTCAGGAACAGTTTTTCAGTAGAGACTTATTTTTAGTTTTCAATTTTCAAAAATCTAGGGCAAATGATGTGGGACACTATGGATATCACTCTTCTATTCCTTTCACGCATCGGAATAGAGATGGCGCCACAACGACATTGCATTGACAATAACTTTCCTTATCGAAATCGAGATGGTGCCACAACTGAGTTAACTCGTCTTATTTGGTGAGTTAACTGACGGACCAAATTGAGAGCCTTTTCAGATGTGGTGCCATCTCGATATCCATAGAGTCGCACATCGTTGGCCCTAGATTTTTGAAAACTGAAAACTAAAAATAATCCTCTACTGAAAAACTGTCCCTGAGTTAACTCGGGGTTAATTTATTTTCAGGATTAGCTAACTCTGATTTAACTCAGAGCTAACCCTGAACTGAAAAACTGACCCTTAGCGTACCCAATTTCATTAATTCGTATTAAGAATTGGTGTGGGAAATGATTTTTGTCGTCGAAATTCAACAAACGTGCAGTTTTGATCTCGATAGTGAAAGTAAAAAGCATAGGAGGGTGAAATCATAGTGTTGCACAACCATTTCAAATGATTTTTGTCAACTGAAAGATAAAGTTAGTCTTTAAATTTAAAAACTGCTCAGGCTTAATTTAATTTCAGGATAAGCTAACTTTGATTTAACTCAGAGTTAACTCAACACTGAAAAACTGGCTTTCGTAATTCGAGTTATTTAATAGGTTGACGATTGATCTGCGTTTATATTTATGACCTTTGAAAGAATGGATATAAGAGCAATCGGTATAGATAATTATTGGAGTTAGAAGATGATAACTTTTTTTTAGGGACTGATTGCGCAAATGCTTTTTTTCCATCCCAGGAGAAAGTGGCCTTCAGAATAGGAAAGGTAAAAGAGCTTACGCAGTGGTTTTGTCAAAAATGATAATATGTATTCAAGACAATTAGGTGATATATACCATCAGTGGCCACGGATTTCCAAATGTTGAGATCTATTAGTGCTACAAATGTCGAGTTCTATAAGTGGTCTAGCAACAGTTCGGGCTCAAAAATATTTTAGTCCCAAAGAAAAATGGGTGTTCTGTAACCAACATCGCTATATCCAGCCCAGCAGGTACCTTAAGAATTGGAGATCCATAACCTGCGACACTGCAATACCCAACAGCACGAGATATGCATATTAGGCCAACACACCAACATTATACACAGTATGTTTCCATTATTACAATTAACATCCACTGGTTACGGAAAAGGTATCATGAGGAGCTTACTTCGGCGAATGAAAATTGCCCTTTCGGTCAGTGCTGAAGTCAGTAGAGCTAGAGTAAACTTGATTCAATAAATCAGTTTCACTTAAGCTGTGGAAGAGCGTAGTTGATACATCTAATTGTCACCAGGGGCTTCGGTACCTGTGATCTACTAGTGCATAAGCCTAGCTAATACTGCCACTAGGAGCATAAACCTACGATCTTACCATCAAGGCTTATACCTGCGATCTTGCTACCAGGGGCGTATAGCTGCGATCTTGCCACCAGGGGCTTATACATGTGATCATGCCACCAGGGGCGTATACCTGTGATGTTGCCACCAGGGGTGTATACCTGTGATCTTGCCACCAGGGGCTGGTCTATCATTGGATATTGTATAATTACTATATGAATTCGCATGCTTTATTTATTATAAAGAATTTATTATAAGGTTATAAGGCTTTTCAAATTTAAGTTTGGTGTTTTACTTCAAAGCCGACCCTGGCAAACCGGCGAACAAAACCTTGGCTAGAAATCAAAAAGCACATCACAGTTTTTAAGTGATTATTTAAATGAAATGTTTCCTCTTTCTGATCTGCAAGCTGTATTTCAGTCAGTCAGTTTACACCTAAAGCTGAAAATTCAAATGTATCCCGTTTTCAGATTTACCCAAGTTTACCCTACTTTTTACTTTGCACTTATAAGCAACCACATAAACACCAATTACCTTGCTTTGACACCTCTTAAAATTTTTTTTCTTCCATCTATATTAAGAGGAAAACTTTTTACACAAAAACTCATTATAATAAACCACCAAAACATAAAATACGTTAATTTTTCCTTCAAAAATATGAACATACTTCAAAACAATGCTTAAACACTAAAAAAATTTGGGTTACGTACGAATGACCGACGAAAAAAATGTCGACTGGTTAAAATGTCGACTTTTATCGACTTTTTTGAAAGTTAAAATACCGACTTTGTTTTTACCGACTTATTAAAATGTCGACAGTTTGAAATGTCGATTTGACAAAAAGTCGACTGCCCTGATAGAAGTCGAGAAAAATATCGACTTGTCGGAATTTTTCCCATACAGAAAAGTCGATATAAAATATAAATCGACATTTTAACCAGTCGACATTTTGACTTGTCGATATTTTGTCTGTCGGTCATTTGAAAGTAACCCAAAGAACAACGCTCTGCCTTAAATGTTTACATGGAATAACTATAAACTCAAGAATCATAAATTCTTGCCTGATTTTTTAACAGGAACTTAACAGTTTTTGATGCTGTGGAAAATTTAAGACTATGTTTAAGATACAAGTTCTTATTTGATTCTTATAATAATTAACTTATTTAGGTAGTTATGAATTTTATATTACCTACCTTTTGTTTAGCTTCAGGAAAGTTCAATAGAACGCATTCTTGTTGCCTACCTACATTATACCTAATATTTCGAACGTTTAACTGCCTCATTTTCTGGATGTTTTATTATTGTATTACAATTAAAACACGTTACAGACCCTGAATAATAGGCAATTAAGACGTCAAAATATATAGGCAACAAAAATTAAATTACAAAAAATGCGATTTATTGCACTATGACAATGCGATATTAGATAATAATGATCAGATCATAGTTTAGGGAATGATGTTTACAAGCGCGCGCTTGTAAACATCATTCCCTAAACTAAGATCTGATCAAAATGTCGACTTTCAAAATGTCGACTTTTAAAATGTCGACTGTTAAAATCTCGATTCATAAAATCTCGATCACTGTCGACATTTTGAGAGTCGACATTTTGAAAAATCGACATTTTAAAAAGACGGTTAAATTTGTGTCTATATTTTGATCTGTCGGTCTTTTAACCAGTCGAGATTTTTTCTGTCGAGATTTTAAAAGTCGATCTTATGGAGTCGATATTTTAAAAGTCGACATATCGTACCCAATCCAAAAAATTTTTATTATAAATGAAACCTCAACAACAACAAAAATAATCTGAAAGCATACAGACATTGAATATATTTTCTCTTTTTCGACTTTCCTCCAACATTCAGATAAAATCTGCAATAAAACTCGCACTCTCATTCTTTTTGAACAAACAACTCGAAACAACACTTCATCTCTTTAATTTTGAAAGTATTTTATGAATTCAATTGAAAAGTTTAACATCCGCAATTTATTTTCCATAAGTACGAGTTTAGCAAATCTCTTCCAAGCAGCAGTCTCCAGTCTCCATCCATAGTCATTGCCTCCTCTTGGAGTTGGTAAATCCCTGTCTCCATACATGAATATATATAGTCCAGGACTCATTCAGGATCATAGCAAGAAGTATTATAAAGTGAGAGGAAAATGCTCTTCAGTCAAAGTGAGAGGCTACTCTTTGAAAATGAGTAGATATATAAATAAAATAGGAATGGCAAACAGCTTAAGCCTTAACTCAAACGGAAAGCAAAAGTTTTGGTATTTTATCCTTTTTTTTATTTTGTTGTTTTTCGTCTGGACAGAGTCCTTTCTAAAAATGAATCCTTAAGAGTTTAGACGAATGAAAAACGATATGAAAGTATTAGAACTAATAACATAGCCTGTGAACTTTTGAATAACAATAGAGGCTAGAGTTTAAGGAACATCTATATCACTATGTATTATAGAAAATGCAGATGTAAGGCGGCGCAAAAATATATAAAAACCAACAATAACAGCATTAAAAAGGCAATAATGGAAAGAAAATTGAGTGAGGAAGAATAAAAGGACAATTTAATATTATTGCCTCGCACACTGATTCCGTGTGTGAGCTTGGCTGTGTGTGTATAATAGTGTTGTCCTAACTATGCTTATATGTTTGTGTGAATGAAAAAAAAATGTAGTAAAATTGGAGTTATTTCTCTATTTATATTTAAATGGCAATAAAATTTCCATTCAGAATGAAATTGTGGTCTGGGGTCTTATCTCTTATACAAAAAAAAAAGCAATTTCGCATCCTTTACTTGGGATTTTCTTCTTGGATGACAGAAAAATGTCTTCGTTTTTCATTTCCTCTTGGAATACGAGTATCCTGCCAACCCTCAAGTTGGTTAAGGGCTTATAGGAAAGAAAGTTTCTCAATTTTTAAACAACTCTAAATGATGCTAGATGGATTATCATCAGAGCTTGAACGAAGTTAACTATAAAACGGAAAAATAAAATATAAATAAAAATAGAAATAGAAAATTAATGAAATATTATATACCTGAACCTATTTTTATATTCATAAATTGAGAGTAGAGGTGAGGTTATAAATATTGAACTATAAAATTGAGTTAAGGGAGATGACTTGCAACGCAACTATAATGGAAACTAAAGAAAATAGATTTCCATAACTAAAACAAATTTAAATTGAATCCTTGCTGGTTCAAAAAACTCAATTACTGGCTTGAACTAAGTCATAAAAGATGTGTTTAGATAGTTTCTCGCCACAATGGTTATTTGGAACAGCGTTCCAAGAGAAATGGATTACCTTGTTGTTTTGTTTTAAATTATTCTTTGACCCAGTAGTGCTTATAGTGCTGTCAGATCCGGATACCGTGCCTCGGAGTGTTTCTATTTGCTTGTGATGGCTCTCACCAGTGAGCTGAGATGGCTGCTATGGTTATACGTCGGAAGCACTAATCATTATCCAGGTGCGTTATTCCGCTTAATGATAAATTATTTTCGTAATCGTTGGCCAAGGTGAAATCCCATGCAGATTCGCAAGATTATCGTAGCAACACTATAAGTTTTCTCAGCTGCTTTTGGAAATATTAAACCAGGAAAGCAGTATGTTATGATTGCGGTCTAAAAAGTAGCTTAGAGAAGCAACTTTATCTTTTGGCTGATGAATACATTCCTTTTCCGCATAAGAGGGTGGATGCAGTGAACAGCGAAATTCGCTTTTTTAGAGTATCCGACTTTGATGACACACTTTGTGCAGAACTCTCACAACCATCTCAAGTACATTCTTACGATTATTGAGGCTTCTAAGCTTTAACATCTTCGTTTTGGAACATAAGATATGGATTTAAAATGGCGTGTTTCTGCCGAAATCCAAACTACATGTCGGGAATGATGTTGTTAGTGGTGCACGCATTTAGCCTACAAAAGATTAGCCTTCAAGTATTTTGCTGATATTGCAAAGAAATTGTTTTTCAAATCTTCGGTTAATATCAATTGTTACTCCAATGCACTCGTGACTTTTTTGAACGTATGTCCAGTCCACTGCCACTTTTGTTCTCGCATTATAGAGTCTATGGCTTCCTGACCTGACCTTGCATAAGGTTCATTATTGGAGATACGGTTAGGCCTGAAAATCCTCAAGATGTTTCGCAGACCCCTATGCATGAACGTTTACAACTTTCTTGTGATAGCGGGGGTTACTTTCCCAGTGCTGTACCCATCAAGAAGCACGGATTCTTCATTGGAGCGGAACTGTCGTAGATTGGTCTTTTGGCTTATAGAAATATTTCTCCATATTTTGGACAGCATTCCGAATGCTGCCTTTCTTTGCCCGATTCGGCTGATTATATCCAGAAATATCTTTTTGAGTAGATGACGAAGTTCCAAGGCTGATCCTCTTTGTTTTTGCCCTTTTTATCTTGAGTCCAACGATTTCAGCTTTTCTCTCCACCCTTGTTGTCATTTGATTGATATCCATGATCCTATGAGAGAGTAAGCCTACGTCATTTGCGAAGTCACGATGTGTGAGGTGTCAGTGCAGATTCCACTGAATTGCTCCATTTGCGGTCGACAAAGCTACAGGAACAGTATTGGTGACAGTAAACAACCCTGTCTAACCCCACTTTGGATTTCAAACTCCTCTGACAACCTTTCTTTATGCAAAACGTATAACATTCGGATCCATCATATGTTGGCTAAGTAATAGCAATACAATCAATTTATCCGGGATGCGCCTCCTGCGCAAAGCAAGCCAGATGCATTCTCTATTGACATTGTCAAACGCCTTTTCGAAGTCAATGAAGAGCAGGTGAATGGTGATCGATATTCAACGCACTCTTCGATTATGATCCGCAAATCGTTGATGTGGTCCAAGATCCAGTGGGGAAACCTGCTTGTTCGGCGTCAAGCATATCTTCGAGGTGGTCTTTTATTCGCTCCAGGACGATTTTTGCTATCACCTTGGCCTCAGCAGGTAGCACGCAAATTCCTCTCCAGCTTTTGCACTGCGTAAAGCCTCCTTTCTTTGATAGCTTGACAATCATTTTCTTTCTCAAATCATCAGGAAAACTTTCTGTTTCCCAAGCTCTCTGAATGAGTGGGTGCAGGAGCTCACCCGATGTTGTTGGCGCTGCTCGTAAGAGCTCTGCGGGAATCCCGTCAAGTCAAACCACTTTGTTGTTCTTCAGTGCTTTAATTACGGGTAAGATTTCTTCTCTACTGGGGGATACAGTGCCTTTTCGGAAATTTGTTACTATGGACGGGTTTTTATGTGTTGGTTTGACTTTGCTGGTGTAAACGCGATTTAAAACCGCAGAAAAGTGCTTCTTCCACCTTTTGAGCTGGTCCTCATCCAAAACTATCTGTGATCCGTCTATGTCCTTTACCAGATGTTGCTTAGAGCTTTGGACACTTGTAAGCTCTTTGGTAATTCTATAGATGGTCCTACTGTCACACATACTTGCGACCTTTTCTGCTTCTGTTGCCAGTGCGTTGTTATGCTTATCACGTCACACGCTACGGTGAACTTCTCGCTTCTTCATGCGATACGCAGACTCTAGATCGTTTCACCCTGCTGCTGGATTTGCTGCATGCGAGCTTTGAGCTGTTTTCTTTCTTCGATCCCAGCCCAAGTTTCTTCGAAAAGCCAGTCACTTTTTCTTCCTTGCAACCGATCGACTGTACTTTCATCACCTGATATAAAAACATTTAGCAATTGTTGACGCAGTTTATTTAACAGAAGCGTGGGAAACAGAACCATGTCTCTTGGACCCTATCTTATCCTTATGATTTCTTAGGTCATCTACTATAGACTAGCTCAGGTGCTTCTTCAAGGTTTTTGAAGGTGTCATTCAGTTGCATCACTGATAGGATTAGTATTGTAAGAAATGATAGTTTCAGTGTCCGCCAGCTCTAGTTGGAAGCATTGAAGTTCGCATTCTTCACCATTTGGTAGTTTTTGTTGGCCGTTTTGCAATTGTTATTCTTTCCGTTCTGGCCGTTTTGCAATTGTTATGTGGTATCCTTTGTTGTTGCTTCTTCAATCGTTAATGAAGACCATTATAGTTGAACAATTCCTTCTGGAAGATGCCGGTATCTGTTTCTTGAAGTCTTTGGTCTCTTTTGGTCATCCAGGGCATTGATTATGGTGAGTTCCATTGCTACGATAGCTTCCACAATTTTATTGTTGGAATTTTTTTTGCAACATTATAATCTCTTCAATTTGTTCTTTGGAATCATTCGATATCGAGTTGGTTGCAGTCGATGTAAGTCTAATTTTGTGCATCTGTTTTTAGGATCAGCTGGTCCACTGGTCCTATTAAAATCCATCAGTACTTGTTCCGCATGAGGATTTTTGTAACATAACTGGATAAATTAAGATAAAACCAGAGCAGGATGATGTTCTTGGGATGTTAGCTTCGTTTGAGAGACCACTATAGGAATGAATAGTTGATGGGTGCTCAAAATGGTCACCCAATCAATTCAACAAGAAGGCTATGTTCTATCATCGTGGGTGTCAGCCTTTTAAGTGGCCTTCTCTAATCATTCCAAAAGATGGACAGCTAAGTTCTAAAATAAAAAGATCGTGATTAATATCAGTTGGTCTTGGACTGCATTTTCATACCATATGCTGAAAACAATGAGTATTGCATCAATTTCAAATTTCTTCATGGCTGATGTCAGATCGATCTCGAAGTGTTCCTTCATTTATTGATCCGTTTCTCCTTTGTTCTTGTTTCTATGGTGAAAGTGCTGTTTTTGGGTGCTGGTGTTTCGTAGTTGGCTGCTGACACTGTTGACGCTGGACCTAGGCCGTGATTCCCATATAGGCCATAGCTACAAAACTTACCGATGGTTTAGTCAACGTACAGACAGATTTGGCTTTGAAGTCTTTCTGAGTTTTTTTCTGTGTCTTCGCTATTTTCTGCTCTTTTTATAACAGTCATAGCCAAAGCAATCTGCTTGATCCCTGTCCTTTGGCTTGCATTCACCTGGATTGTGGTTTTCGTTGCACTTCACACACAATTCTTACACTTAACTATATCAATACCTTTAAGTCATTCCCAGTGAACCTTCTGGTAGAGGATCAGCTTTTTTGTGTAGATGTCGACCCCACATCACAACATTTGCTGAAATCTACTGAGAAAGAGATGAAGCTTTTGTTTGTTTGCTTTCCGATCTAAGGAGTGAGAGTTTAATGTTCGTCCTTGACCTCTGTTCTGAAATGATAAATAGGAATGTTGACTTTCTTTTACGAAAAGAAGCGTTTTCATGCCTTCACGAATGGTGAATATTTGATAGTTCTAAATCCTTAGAGACCGTCCTTGGTTACCATATTGAAAATTGTTTAAGTAGAAGATATGGTGGCCACAAGTAACTGGCTTAGTGGTGTCAATCTTCATTACTTTGGTGAACCTGCCTACTGCCGCAATTTTTCCCTGAAAAATAATAATGTGCGATATGCCTGGTGGCAGTTGATTTTGTTACTATCACGCTGTTTCTGTTGTCACTTTTGGGACAAAAATGGCGTCGGATGTGTGGAAAATGCAAAATTGAAAAAAAAACTCTTAAATTAGGTATTGGAAAATTTCCATGATCAAATTAACAATTAAGGTCTTAAAAGATAGGTTTTAAGTCAACGCACCTTCGTGTAAAATTTCAATGTTGCCACTTTTCGGGAACGTTAAAATGTGGGACTTCCCCCTTTTTTTGGTAGTTTTTAAGGTTAACAAATTTCTGGAAACGCCTCCAGAAGTCAAACGGGTGTTTTCAAGTAACAGTTGGTATGTTAAAATATAAGTGTTAAGTAAAGGCACCTTTTGATAAAATTTAAGTGTTGCCCATTTTCAGAAACATCCTTTTTTTAAGTCAAATGAAAAATTCTCATTTGTTTTTTTTTTTTTTATCGAAAATTCTGCTCACTTAACGCAGCAAAAATTTATTTTTGTCAAAAATATGTAAATATGCACCTGCACATGGCAACACAAATTGGGCACAAAATGACTTCGCAAAACTGTTTTTTGGCCCCGAAAGTGACAAATATGCGATTTTCTTATCTCTGCGGAATATGGCAGCAAAAATTGAGCACAAAACAGCACAACTTTAATTTTTACAAAATTTCAAATATTGAAAAATTTTCTTTCGTAAAATTTGCAAATTTGCGATTTTTTCTTATATTTACGGCACAAGGCGGCACAAGTTGAGCACAATGCAGCACAATTCTTTTTTAATCGAAAATGGCGGTGCTAACTTCACTCTTCGCAAAACTGTTTTTTGGTCGAAAAAAAATACGAATATGCGATTTTTACATGCGATTATAGGTACTATAAGGCAAGTTTTGGATTCGTGCAAAAAATAAATTTTGAGATAACAATCAAACATGATATTACGATGATAGAGAACACCAAAAAAGTGGGTGGCATAATTCTGTCTGTCTGTCTGTTCGTCTACAGCCTAAACGGCTCGATCGATTTTGTTCAAACTTGGTACATAGTAGTGTTTAGTGATTCTGCCGACAAGTTTTTTTCATTTTTTTTTAGAACCAAAAATAACGGTACCTGCCATACATTTTTTTTTGGCAACCTTACATAATCGTATTTTTCTCAAAAACGGCTCGAAAACTTTTCTTAAAAAAATTCAATAAATTTATTTTAGTAAAGGCTTTCTTTGGGTGGAGAACCATTTTTCAAAAATGGTTAATGGTACCTCCCAAGGAACAATTTTTTAAATTTTGATTTTCTTCAAAATGGTATGACCGATTTCAATTATTTTTTTTAAACAGAAGCTTCCAAAAAATTTTAATAGTTTTGTGTACCAACATTTTTGAAAAAATATTTTTCGGATTTTTAAAAAATATTTCGAAAATTTTTTTGGAAAATCAAATATTTCGAAAACGGCATCATAGATTTTTTTGAAACTCGATATTTAAGACTTTTTAGTATTTTCTAAAATATTTTTAGAAAAAATTTTACATTTATGAAAAAATAACGGTACCTTCCATACAAAAGTAAAAAAATCGCAAAGAAAATATTTTTTTGTTTGAAAACGACTCCTACGATTTTGATTAAACTTTTTCCATATACTAAAATGAGTACGATCTACCATCAAAAGTTATAAAATTTTACACATAGCAACTATTAGTAGTACGTGTCATAGATTTTTTTTTTTATTTTGAGCTTTCTCGTTATCAGCTTAACGGATTTAAATGAATTTTTGTATGTACAAAATTCAGATAAGATCAAATAATATTGCATATCAAAATTTTCAAAAAAAAAGTTTTTGGATTTTTAAAAAAAGTTTCAAATTTTTTTTTTGAAAATTCGATAGGCTCGAAAACGGGTTGACAATTTTTTTTCAAATTTTGTTTTTATATACACATAAATATATAGTTTAAATCTGCATACCAAAATTTGTTCTTAAAAATGTTTTAAGAATTTTATATATAAAAAATTAATTTAAAAAAAAAACCGCTCCAACGATTTTAAATTTTTTTTTCCATACAATCATATTCCATCATTAATTAAGATGGCATACTTTTTTTCACCTCAAACTGTCAAAAGAGTTGTTTTAGCTAATTTAAATGTCGTATTTCATGCTTCTCTACATTTTTCTCTCATAATTTCCATGTTTGTATATACAATTTTCTTAAGCTCGCAGTGTCTGGAACATAAGAGCAAGTACGTGCGACCCAGTCGTGCATTTTATTTTATCTATAAATTGAAGCAACACAACTTTAATTTTTTACAAAATTTAAAATTAAGAAAACTGTTTATCCGTAAACTTTGCAAGTTTTTAAAAAATATTTACGGCACAAGGCAGCACAAGTTGAGCAAAGTACAACACAATGCACAACTTTTGTTCTTGCTGAAAATAGGTACCCTCTTAAAACCAAACCCTAAGTACGATTTTCTTAAATACGGCACATGGCAGCACAAGCTGGGCATATTACAACACAACCTTTTTTTTTTGAAAATACAAAATGGCAGTGCTTACTTCACGCACATGTTATGGGCAATTCCATGGTAACTCACGTTACATTTGGGAGAGTTTGGCGCTCTCTTTTATTAAAATTTCAATATTTATATGAATATAAATAAAACAAAATTTAAACGCTTTACATGGTAATGATTTCGACTGCTAGGAAAAAATTTAATTTTTGGGAAAAATAAATTCTTTCTTATTAAAAAATACTAAAAAGTGTTGGTAACTCACGTTACCATATTCGGACACGGGTTTTGTAGCAGTATAATGCCTATTTTCTAAAAATTAAACAAACCAATAAGGCTTAACTGGCTTGTTGAATTAGATATAAGAACTTATCAGCCTGTTTATATCTGTACATAAATTTTATATTATTGAAAATATTTTATACAAATTTAATAAAATACATGGTAACTCACGTTACAAAAAGTCGGTAACTCACGTTACTTCACGTTTCTAACTTAAAAATTTAGGGCTACGCCTTTTAGAATTTCATTTTATTTTCAGCCGTATGTTTGTTACTTGAAGGATATTTTGCTATTCTAATTTTAAAACTAGGAAAAAATAGACAGGGGGCGAGATAAATTTTCCATTTTTCTATCTCCATGTCCACTTTTTCATGGAATTACCCTTATCATTGGCTGAGTTTTAGCTTAGTTTGTTGTTTAAATAAATTGTATGTAAAACCAAAAGTGTTTCGGTAAACTTCCGCCTTTATTTTAAGTGTGATAAATCTTTAAATAACTTCGAAAATCCAAGAAATACATATACCTACCTATCTCTCTTGTAAACACATTTAGAGGTTATTTATAGATTGGTACAGAGCTGACTTTTATTCGGTCAAAGTTAATTAAATTGAAAAATTGTTTTTCTTCCGAGCTTTTAAGACACTACAATTCAATTTGAAGATCCTTTCTATAATCTACAACCTCCTATTCCTAGAGACACTTCAGAGGCAGACAATTTAAGAGGAAAATAATGATAAGAAAAAACTTAAAAAAAAGCACGTAGTCTCTTCTAAAACGAAAATAGGTACTTAAAAAAAGTTCAAAACACTTCTTATAATCCTTTTTTTTTTGTGGGGTTTCCTAAACAATTGAAACCCCTAAAAAACAACAAAAGGCGTTTGATTTATGAGTCTCA
Organism: Dasysyrphus tricinctus; assembly: GCA_963921185.1. Classification (NCBI taxonomy): domain Eukaryota; kingdom Metazoa; phylum Arthropoda; class Insecta; order Diptera; family Syrphidae; genus Dasysyrphus; species Dasysyrphus tricinctus. The sequence goes on along the minus strand of OY992530.1, from coordinate 52,271,870 downwards.
TTAATTAGATCCATTTACATTAAATTAGAATTAAAAGAGTATATAAGAGCTCGGAAGCTGAGCTTGACACAAAAGTTTTCATTAATCCTTCGACTCAAGCCAAAGCAGTTAACACCCAATGACTGGCAAAACGATTTAAGTTAAAACAATAAGTGAGCCTTTTATCCTTGCTAGGCGTTTTGTAAACTTCACACTGCGCTAGCATATCAGAACTTTTTGTATTTTTTTTTTTTTGTTATAAACATTTTAAAAGATAAACAGTATAATTTCGTTTTAATGCCATTTTCATTACATCCCATTATACTAAACCGGATAAAGTCATGAGAATACAATCTATATAGATACCTATAATTTTGTTTTGTTTTTTTTGCATGAGACTTATCTTCCTCCAATCCTGAAATATTCGAAATCAACGAATGGCAAACAAAAGGATATTAAAATAAAATCAAATAAAGCAATAATAAACAGTAAACAACAAGATGCCTTTGAAAAAAAAATATAAAACAAAAAACAAAGCAAAAGTCCTTCGTCCTTGTGGCGTTACGTGTATTCAAATATATAAATTGGATAAGGATCAAAACGTCGCATTCACCAAAGTGTGAATCGAATAAATCACAATAGCAATGGCAATGGCAATGGCAGGTGAGCAAAGTAGAATGGAGTGAGTTGAGTGTGTATGTCGTGGAGAAAAGTTTGTAGCAAAGGAAGTGGATTTTCAGCAAAAATATGAAAATGAGAGAAAATATTACTGTGCCCGTTGCTTGCGGCACGAAAATGGCTTAATAAATCACCAGCCTTTCGATAACGCATGTCATTGTAATCTGATGCCAATACCAATTGGTATAATAAATCCGATAAGGACACAAAACGCTCGAAAGAATCGCGCATATAATTAAAATATTCCCCAGAAACAATGTTCGTCGACTTCCTATTGAAGTATTTATGCCATTATTAAATGAGGATTAAGCGATGATAATTCATGAATATTATGTAGGTAATCCTGTTCTTAAGATGCAATCACCTTTCTGAAGCTGACAGATGAATGAGATCCTTACTACCATAAGACGGATAAAATTCATTACGAATTCCTTGAATAGACACACAACGAACGCAGAAACAGCGTAGAATCTTATGTTTTTTCTTTATTCTTCGAATCGAAAACAATAATAAAAGGATCTAGAAGAAAGAGAAAAATATTTCATCACGACTTGGAAAATTAATTCCACTAACCGGGCGCACAAAGAAACAAACGAACAATTATCCTTCTGCCGCAACATTTGAATGCTAAATTGTGCCAATTAAAAGGCACAAGGATTCTCCATGACTTTGATAGAGATAGGACGATAGGAGAGACGAAAGTGAGGTCTTTCAAAAGCTCTGTGAGTGGAAATAAAGGAAATTCGCAATCGCTTTGGATATTACGAGGTAATAATCGATTGTGATGCTATAGTGCAAGAGAAGGAACGAAGAAAAGACTTTTCCGCGTAAAATGTCGATGATGGCATTTATCTTATCATGTCAGAGCAGCAAGGATTCAAACGAGAAAGAAAAGAGAAATATAAATTCTTTTTTTTTTTATCGTTTTGGTTTGTGTAACCCTTGGGAATATTGTTCTTTAACTATTTTATTTTTCAGCCACAAGATAAAACATTTTGCATTTTTTTTTTTTTGTTCTCAAAAGGCAAAAAGGATAGAGAAAGGATGAAGAATAAATCATTTCGGATTTCCATTGAAATTAATCAAGTGATAGTCCATATATAGACAGGCGAATGGATAGATAGTTGGATGGCCGGCGGAAGGTAAAGAAATTAATCTACAAAAGACTCCACCATGCCGCGCCAGAATCAGCATCAGGATGAGGATGCCACTAGATGTCGATGAAAAAGTCATTGGAGAGCTTTTCGATTAGGAGTGTAATTTCAATTACCTCCATAAGACCAATATAGTGGGTTGAAAGGGTGCCTCGGAGGAAACGGAGTTCTTTGATAGATTTAAGTTTATCCTTTAGCATGAAAAAGGTTCGTTTTTTTCTACATTTTCTTGTTAAGGATGTGGGGAATATTAATGAGTGGGAGTTTTTTTTTTTTCTTCTTGGAAAATTTGCAATTGATTTAATGTTTGAATGGGAAATAGGTAGAGAGGAAAGTGTGCTAATGGACTTTGAAATATAGAAGATTGAACAACGAGGATTGAATTCATTAAGAAGTTTTTGTTGTTCTTCTTAAATATTGTTATAGTTGAAAAAAGTGATGTGTAAACTATCAAGTACTAACATACAATGTATGTATGTATTTCAAAGTCAAATGAGCATATATGCCCACCACAGATTCCGATATAAACTTTTAGTGAAACCTGATGCTTGATTGCGAAAGTGTTAGTTTTCTCTGTGAAGTGTTAATACACATAGAAGATTGTTACACATCGTAAAAGAAATAATTTTAACTTTCCTAAAGTGCGATTTATAAATTATGTTTTTATAGAAACCCTAAGTTACATTTTTCCTCTCATAAGACTCTACCAGAGACTTACTAGATTAATTTATTTGAAGAGTTAAAATGGACTATTTTAGTATACTACTAGACTCTTATAAGATATTTAAAAGTGTTTAACGGCCAAGAAAGCAATTTTTTATCTCATTTAAAAAAAAATACATATTTCAATCAATATCGTTTTTTAATTTTGTTTTTTCTTTACAGCCATCTGTTTCACTTTTCCTGCAGTTGAGTATCCTAACAAATGCTCTTTGAATTCTCCACTAATAAGATGCTAAACTTTTTATTTTTTGAATAGTGTCCATTTGCCTGAAAACGTCATTGCTTTTGATTTGGACGAAGAACACATTTTTGTATTGTACCTCATATTTGCTTCTTGTTATAAAGAATTACATTCCATACATTCCGTAAAAACTTTTAAGTAGAGTTTAATAGCTTAAACTCTTTAAAGTTTATTTATAACGATATTGTAAACAGAGCATAAGTATTATAAAAAGATTCTTTCAAGACTTAAATTTTTAAAAACTTTACTTAAGGATGAAAAACTGATCAACCAATAGAACTTTAAAAAAATTTGTGCATAGGTTATATAATAACAATGATATGAGAGTAATTCAACAGGTGCAGGGAATTAACTTCACGGGAACTACCTTCACATGGGAATTAACTTCACCACTAGTGGGAATTCATTTCACTTTTTTTAAGTGAAATTATTTCCCACTGAAAGTGAGTAATAATTTCACTTTTTTGTGGGAATTAATTTCACTTTAATGTGCGTTTCTTTGAATCCAGATTCTTTAAATGCAAAAGAAACTTTGCATACACCCAGCCTCGCATCTACCCCAAATCCTATAATGTGCCCAAGCAGGGGGGTTGCACTGTTTATTCGCCGTAATGCTTTGCCTTACATAAATACAGTGGTAGCAACAAGCATTACGGCGAATAAACAGTGAGGTATATATGGGGGGGGCATGCTGCCCCCCTGCAACCCCCCTGCTTGGACACATTATAGGATTTGGGGTAGGTGCGAGGCTGGGTGTATGCAAGTTTATTTTGCATTTAAAGAATCAGGATTTAATGAAACACAATTTTATATTTTTGTAATTTTTATCATATCATAGGTGAGAAATATGTAACTTCACACAATTTTCGGATGAAATTATTTCCCACCTTCAGTGGGAAATTACTTCACAAAAAAAGGTGAAATTAATTCCCACTAGTGGTGAAGTAAATTCCCATGTGAAGATAGTTCCCGTGAAGTTAATTCCCTGCACCATTCAACAATCCAAACAAGATAATAATTATTAAATCTAGCTGTGGGAGCTTAAAGAGTCTTATGACAGAAGAGATGCATAAATGTGGAAAATTTATAGAACTGAAAAGTTTTCTCATTTTAAGGTGATGTAGGTTTAATGTCTGTTGAGGTGCATTTCATTTCACCTTATTCTTCTTAAACGTTGTGCAGTTGCGGAGACCCTTTAATAGATTGAAGTTGTATTTCTGGTGGAATGGCTGTATTTGGCTCGGGGTTAGTTCCTGATGTTAAGTCGAACTCATCTAACAAAATCTTCAATGGAAGTGGCTATGCAGATGATTCTCTAAATCGAAGTTGGTTAGCATGTGATCTTACCAGTTTATCTGGATTGGTTATCAACACGTTATTATTAATTTTTCTAACACGTTCAACAATCTCAGCTGGTGACCGGATCCATTTTGAAGAGCAATATTGCTTGACAGAAAAGACATTACCTCTTTTGAACTCCTTTGGCTTCGCGTTATGCTGCTTGTCGAATAACTTGTTTTGATGACTTTTTTCCCTATAGCCTGTTGGAGTTTTTGGCTTAAGAAGGTCCATTGTTGTGCATATAGGTATTCCCAACATGGGCTCTGCTGGTGATTTGTTGCTAAGTTTTTTATTAGGAGTTGGCCTATAAGAGAGAAGAAAAGTATTAATAATTTCTTATCAATAGTCCCTTCCCCTTTCAATTTGTTCAGTGAAGTTTTAAATGTTCCAACCACCCGTTCTGTCTAGCCGTGGAAACGTGGTAAACCATCTTGATTTTACCATCAGGAAAACGGTGAGATAAACAGGCTCCGATTCGCGTGGTTAAAAGCATCGGCTGCAGCTATAAAAGAAAGATCTGGATCATAATTAGTAAGAGCAAGGTCCAACTGCAATATTCTTTTAAATTCTTGAAAAACTGTTTCACATTTATAAGTCCACTTCCATTTTGGATCTTTTTTCAAGAGATGATCCAACGGGGCCCAAAGTTGACTCATTTTTGGGATTTATTTTCCACAGTAATTGATTGCCCCTACAAAGGAGCGAAGCTTGAGCTGGCATGATCCTTATAAGCCTCTGTTTTCTTTGGGTTAGGTTGTGTGCCCTCGGCGTTGAAAATGTGACCTAAATACTTAATATCAGTCATTAAAAACTTGCACAATGATTTTGATCTTGAGTCCGTAATCATCAAGGCGCTTAAGTACAGCAAATAGGCATCTATCATGCTCAGCACGAGTTTTTCCTGAGATTAAGAGATCATCAATGTACGCTAATGCATTTTCTGCATCTGTTTTTAAAAAAATTCATCTAGTCTTGGAAGATTATATAAATGAGGTTGCAGTGCTGCATTCAAGCCAGTAGAATAATCTGAATTCGTATTTGGCCATTTGGCTTCTTAGCTGCAACAATTGGTGCTAACCACTCTGAAAATTCAACTGGAAAAATGATACCGGCTTTCTTTAAGTCTGTTAAGTTCAGCGTCAACTGCTTCTTCAGATGCATAGGGAACAGGGCGTTTTGCTTTGAAGACAAGAATGGCATTATCTGTTAAATGAAGCTTAAGTTTTGATTTGTTGCAATATCCTAAAGAGTTCTCAAAAAAAAGAAGGAAAATTCACTTGTATTGTTTTGCTAAGAGTATTTTTGTCATCATTGTTAATGTGTACTTGATTGCAAATAGAGTTCAATGGTTGATCCCACAATCCGAATTTCTCAATCAAATCGATCCCCATAATAACTTAAGTTTTGACCTGGTGCTCACGAAACATTTTGCTGTTTGTTTTTGGTTAATGAAACTCACCTCGCAGTTAAAATATCCTAAGACGTTCATTGGATTACCTACGTTTTAATTTTGGCTTACTTAAGTATACCCTTGTACTTTCACCCAAAATTGTCACATCTGATGACGTATCCACCTGTAGCTTAACTGATTTGTCGTTTATTTTCACCGTAACATATTTTCGGTTTGCAGCCGATGTGTGATTAACTGTGTGAGTCACGTGCACGTTTCGATTTTGATGACGTTTGTCCGGCCTGGACCATATTTTTGTTTGTTTTTAACTTTTTTCTTTGAAGAGTATGAAAATTGATTTGAGCTCTTTTCTCTTCTTTTTTTAAAGCAAAAACAATGCCCTTCTTTATGGCCTTGTTTATGACATTGACTACAATAGGCGTTTTCCTTTGGAGGTGGCGAAGTACTTGCAAGTACTTTGCCAGCTTTTTTCAACGGAACACATCAAACTGCTTTCACATGTAAAATGTATCTACTCGCGCATGAGAACATGTGCAGTTGGTAGTACTAGATTAGGGTTTTCATCTACTCGTAAGTACTTCGCCACCTCCAAAGGAAAACGGCTAATATTATGTTCTTTGTATTTGCAGTTTTGGTAGAAATGCATAGCTCCGCAGTTCCAACATGGATTGCTTGGTGTTTGAGTTTATTCGCTGCGATTTTGATGATCACTTGCTCAAGGCTTTTGTTTAATAGCTTTAACTGAACGTTATGATGTTGATGAGCTGGGTGTCCTGCTTGATTCTTGAAATGCAATGACATTCTGAAATAAATTTATCTGATGTTAAAGGATTTTCTGCTGTTTCTGACTCTAAAAGAGCCAAGAGTCTTGATCTAATATCAGATTCAGACGATGATTGCAGACCGACATATGACAAACATTAAGCATTTGAATTGATCAGCAGATGATTTACTCAGTTGAAAATTTTCACATTGCCTGTTGACTTCACATGCAAAAGTGACATAATCATCTCCTGGTAATTTTCGTAGTTGTAAGCAGCAGTACACATGCTGAAGACAGATTATTTCATTCCGAAAATGATTTCTAATTTTTGTATCGATGTTTCAAAATCAAAATCTTTAGATTGTTTAGGTAAGATAAAATTTACGTACCGACTGTCTTCTTGAGGATCAAGTTTTCTCATGAGTAACCTTATACCTTCGCCAGTGGCGTAGCGAGCACTTTGGGGGCCCCGTATAAAAAAATTTTAGGGGCCCCCTCTTTCCTAACAGAGACTCAGCCTTAGATATAAACTTTTTTTACTTGCATCAGCATATTATTTAAGTTCAATTTGATATTTGATTTTGCACGGTAAAAAAGACAAGAAACTATTTTTTTTTTAAATATGTATCTCGAAAACCGTTAATTTGTTCAAAAGATTTAAATCCAAGCTCACGGAATTATACGAATACGATTATAACACTTTTTTGTACGAGAAAACAAATTTTGAGTGTTGAAAAGATATCAATAATAATTTTGTAACTTTTGTGCACGTTTTTCTCAAAATCTTCTACTTTATAATGAAATAGTGTTATAATCTTTCTTGTGTAGAATTCTATGAGCTTAAATTTAAACCAGCTTGATTTTTGAAAAAAGTAATAGTTTTCTAGATATGCATTTCCAAAAATATTTGTTTGTCACTTTACGGTCAAAATCAAAAGTCAAATTTTGAAACGTTATAACTTTTGGACTTCAATGATAGCTCATTATTATAAGATTATAATTTTGTAAAGTTTCGGGTTCCTCAATTATTCATTGTAGAATGAAATTCGAATTAGTTATTAGAAAACATATGCACAACTCACTCCCTCTTTTGATAAAACGGTCTTTTCCATACCTCTTCCACCAAAATCTTTATTTTATAATAAGGAGATGAACCCGAATACGATTTGTGCAAAAAATGTTGTCCATCGAAAAATTAAGTTTCGATAAGTTTTTCAACTACACTGGTCATGAAGGTAAAGTAAAAGGGAGCTCTCCATCGAAGTTCAGTTTTATAAGAACTATTTTCTAATTTTACCATTTTTTCGTCTAATTCTCCTGGGCCCTGACCAGCAAATTCTGTGTTTTTTGACACCAAGGTCGCCCTGAACTCCCCCGAAGAAGTGATATGAACTCCAAAGCATTTTTTTACTTTAATAATAACAAAGAGAAATAGAAAATGGAAGCTGTGGTATGTTTCTATTAATTTCTAAAAGAAAATGTTGATTCTTGCTTATTTCACAATTGAGAATCCTTTGGTGTTTTTTTGAGAATTCTCTAGGTTTACTTCAACTAGCGAAACTATTAAAGTTGTGTTTCGAATGCATCTCAATGAAAACTTTCTTACACACGTCAAGTACTCTGAATCTCGGGGCCCCTATATCTCGGGGGCCCCGTATCATTGATACGGCTGATACCGCGGTAGCTACGCTACTGACCTTCGCAACACTGTCTAGCTTTGTTGCATCTTTCTCAAACAAATCTGAGTATCGAACATACCAACGCTTAAATGTGTGTATTATCAAACCACCCATCCCAAACCGACCCAGACTATGATCGGGCAAAATATCTTCCACGGTTTATAAATCTCCAATGGTTAGAATGAACTTGATTTCAAATGCGAAGTTAAAATTACCCTAACACCATAGGCTTCCATGTGGATTGGGGAGAACCATCTTTCTTTCTCTTACAACGAAATGCTACATTGGGCCTTCAGCCACTCTGGGATTGATGTCTGGCGTTGCCTGTATTGACAGATCTATCTCTGTATAGTTTAGACCGTCTGTCACACATTTCATTGGATAATGCACCATCTCTGCTGCATAAATACATATCATCGTTGATGTAGACCGCCTCTCCCACACATAGCGTTGGGCAAGGATAATGTGTGATGTGTGATGCCTTAAGGAAAAAGTGGACCCTCTGTCTCACTTTATGTTATTGTGATTTTTATGGACCACCGTCACACAATTATTCTTCGAGTACCTGTTGGAGTTGGTTTTTCAAAGATGCTTTAGGAGCAGGCCTCTAGTAGCCCGATCATCCTAGACAAAATTTGACTATATATCAAAGTTAAATGAAGTACAAAATGTTTTGATGCAGTTTTGTTCCAATAATAGCTAAGAATATAAAACCACAGTTTTACACCAAAATTTGTAATGGCGTCTAGGGTAAAATGGGGTAAAACTGAAAAAGGGCCAATTCTAAACGGGAGTTTCTAGAATTTTCTTTTGTTTTTTTGTCGATAGATGTTAAAAATATAAGAAAGTCATGCATATATTTTAAAATTCTAAAAAAATTTTTGAAGGAGTTATGATTGTTTAAAAGTTGAAAGCAAGAAAATAGTTATTTATAAAATAATTCACCAAAAATCAGAAGTTCAACCGATTTTGATTAAATTTCTTTTTTTAGAAAGATAATAAGAACAAAAATTAACCATATTTAAGGATATTTTGATGCTCCTTTCCTACAATTTTTTTTGATTTTTTTAAAAAACATGCTTTTTTTGTGTTAATTTTTGACACATTTTTGCCTATATCTTTCTAAGGGGGCGGTCTAAAAACTTCAAATTTTCACAGCACATACATAATGTTGATTTAAATTTTTGAGCAAAATTTTGATTTTTCAAAATACCGTTAAACAGAGATATTTACATTTTACAGTTAGTTTAAAAAACACATCATATGTCTGGAATATAACTTTTGTTTTTTTTTTTAGTTAAAAAGTTTAATATCTTTTTGTTACTCAAATATATAATACATAACTGTACATGCTATACAAGCTCCACAAATCGAGTGGAAAATCGAAAAAAATATCACCTATTTTACTGTCTTTTAAGGGTAATAACCAAAAATAATAATAATAAAAGATAATAACGGTTGATTTTTCGTGAAAATTTTGTCTTTCCAAAACTTAGGTATTTGCATTTAACAGTTAGTTTGAAGACAACTCATAACTCTGGAATGCAGTAGCGTATACAGGGGGGGGGGGGTATATGGACTTAAGCCCCCCCCCCCCGGGCTATATGGACAAAAGGCCCCGGGGCTATATGGACCCAATCCCTTCCCCACAGGTGATTTAAAAAACTCAAAGGGAGGGGTGGGGGCTATATGGACTAAAGCCCTACCGCATCGAAGTTGATTCTTTAAAAAATTCAATGTATACGCTACTGCATTCCAGAGTTATGAGTTGTCTTCAAACTAACTGTTAAATGCAAATACCTAAGTTTTGGAAAGACAAAATTTTCACGAAAAATCAACCGTTATAATCTTTTATTATTATTATTTTTGGTTATTACCCTTAAAAGACAGTAAAATAGGTGATATTTTTTTCGATTTTCCACTCGATTTGTGGAGCTTGTATAGCATGTACAGTTATGTATTATATATTTGAGTAACAAAAAGTTATTAAACTTTTTAACTAAAAAAAAAACAAAAGTTATATTCATAAACTCCAGACATATGATGTGTTTTTTAAACTAACTGTTAAATGTAAATATCTCTGTTTAACGGTATTTTGAAAAATCAAAATTTTGCTCAAAAATGTAAATCAACATAGTATGTGCTGTGAAAATTTGAAGTTTTTAGACCGCCCCCTTAGAAAGATATAAGCAAAAATGTGTCAAAAATTGACACAAAAAAAGCATGTTTTTTAAAAAAATAAAAAAAAATTGTAGAAAAGGAGCATCAAAATATCCTTAAATATGGTTAATTTTTTTTCTTATTATCTTTCTAAAAATAGAAATTTAATCAAAATCGGTTGAACTTCTGATTTTTGGTGAATTATTTTATAAATAACTATTTTCTTGCTTTCAACTTTTAAACAATCATAACTCCTTCAAAATTTTTTTTAGAATTTTAAAATATATGCATGACTTTCTTATATTTTTAACATCTATCGATAAAAAAACAAAACAAAATTCTAGAAACTCCCGTTTAGAATTGGCCCTTTTTCAGTTTTACCCCATTTTACCCTAGACGCCATTACAAATTTTGGTGTAAAACTGTGGTTTTATATTCTTATCTATCATTGGAACAAAACTGCATCAAAACATTTTGTACTTCATTTAACTTTGATTGAATTCCTAGATTTATCGGGCTATAGCTGATCGACCGTATTCGCACTGAGGTGCAACAAGAAAAGGAAGGGTGTTAGGTTAAAAAAGGAAAGGAATGAGTGGGGGAAACTTTTTGTGGTAAAATTTACCGCAATAAGTTTTCACGCTCAAGCTTATGGGGTTTTCTTTTGGTAAATTCAGATTTTGATCTGAAAATTGATTTTTTTTCGTCGCAAATGGTATACGATTTCAGATTGATTTTTCTTTTTCATTGTTTTGGTGTATCATTTTTGTCTGTGAAGCTATAGCGATCCAGACATGTCAAACCGATGGCTTTCAATTGTTCTGGTGTGTAATGGTGTTAGTAAAAGAGGGGTAAATCTGCCGAAAAATCCAGATCTGCAAAATTGATTTTCGATCAAAAAAAAAATTGATTTTTTTGCCCATTGGAAGGCTTTTATTGCCAAAATCTGTGATTTGACAGATCTGAAGGGGAAAAAAACTCAATTTTTGTTACCAAAAGAAAACCCCATTAGATTGTTTCTCCGCCACCTAAGATGTAGAGCCAAGGGTCGTTTTCTTAAGAATAGTTTTTTAATAAACTGTTCTATGGCTGGCAAAGTTTTAAACTTGTCTCAGTATACATTTTGTCTTCATATATTTGGCTTGGCAAACCTTCGTTATCAATTGGGAAATTTAAAAATATAGTAAAATAGATATAATTGGTAAAAATAATATAAATTATTATATTAACTGTTTTATACAGTAACAAGTGCAAAGTTCAATAAATATCGTTAGAACTATTAAAGTCGTTGTAGATATAGCGGCTACTAAGTCTATATAATATGATAATTTATACACCGACGAATTTTGTTAATATACAGGGAAGTCCAGTAAGTATATCAATTTCTCTTTAAAATTATAAAAAAAAGTATAAAAATCATTGGCAGATGCCAGTACTTTCCAATGCAGTCGATTAAATTACTTACTAAGAATATCGTTGAATAAGTTCAATATAATACTTGGAAGTATGTATTTCAGCTTAAATCAACGAAATTAAATTAAATGAGTTTTAATATATTTGCAATAAATTAAAGAATATATTGATTTTCTTGATATACAATACATACATATGTATTGCGTATATACAAATACATACAATATAACTCTTTAGATGATTTGAAACTACGATTCACCTATGCAAGACAGGTATGTTAATAGGTATTTCACAAATAACATTTCTATTAATAAACAAAAACCACAAACAATCAAAGACAACAACCACCAACAAAAAAAAACCCATGCAGAATCATGTGTTTATAATTAGTGTATTATTTGTCTTTATTTGAAAACCCCCACTCGCAACACCCCATCACACTGAAATCTTTTTATATTTGAAACCTTTAATGAACCAAACTTTCTACACATTTCCAAATTAGACTGGTTTATTGGTAAAGTTCCATATTTGAATTTAATTATTATCATTATGGGATCACATGATATTTGTAAATATCAAAATTTGTTCCTTACAGTAGGCTACGTTTAACTGAAAATTTAAACTATGTACATACTTAAATTTTTTGTCAGACCCTCGTAGTGGATTTCAGATAGTTTAAATAATATGTAAAATTCTACAAAAAACTAAACAGCAGAAATTTGAAAATTAACAAGAAAGTGAGAGATCATCCTAGTTTCGAATTGACTCCTAACAGTAAAATAGTGCTTTCCGCAGTTTCCAATAATTGTGATAGCTTAAAATTGTAGTAGATGATCCATTAAAAATCGCTTTCAATCTGTTAACAGTATTGACTAACTCTGATTTAGCTAAAAGTTATATCAACTCTCATGTATTTTAGTTTTACAGAACGAAAAACAACAGACTGAAAAACATATTTCAGGAATTTGCTAGGGTAAACAAGGACCAAGTGTTGAGTTACCAAAGAAACATATTTACCGATCGAAAAGTGATTTATCGTAAGTAAGTCCTTAATTGATTATTGTGATAATTTGGAATTAGAACTTCCATGTTTCCAATGTGTTTTGCTAGCTTGAGATCAAGTAAGCAAAACAGCACCTCGAAACCCAGTAAAGTATTCTAATACTTAATAGTTCTTTGCATATTAATTTGTCGTTAATTGGTCGCTAATTAGTTGTGACAAATTTTATTTTTTCGTACATTATTTTCTAAATTTGCATTGATCCTTTGCTAAGTTAATATATTGAAACCCCTGTGAAATGAATTTGAAATGTTCACAAATAATTAGCGATTAATTAACAGCTAATTAACTTATTAACCAATAAATCATTAATTAAAAAAGAAGTTTTTACCCATTTTGAGGTGCTGATATCAAGTTGGCAATGCAAAAAAAAAAAAAAAAAAAACCATTGCACGGCAAAACTGAAGCTTTCACAACTCACAGCTAATTAATGACTAATTCATGACTTATTTTTTAGTAATAAGCCGTTCAATATAAAAACCTTTCACCACTTTTCAATGTCAAGTTGGTACAGGAGCAGAAGAAAATCAAAAAACTTTGCCCGAAAAACCTAAAATTGACACTGCTTATTAACAACTATTTAAAAGCAAATTACTAAGCAATAAACCATTTGATACAAGAACTTTGTACCCGTTTTCAAGGTGCGTTTTCGTCAACTATCAATATAGCAAACAAAAAAAAATAGAAAACATGGAACGACAAATTCGAAATTTTCTTAACTAATTAACGACTAATTAACGGCAAATTATACACCTTACCAGTTTTGACTGTTGAATGCTGCTTTGCATTCGCACTGAACAACTGGCCCCGGACAGATTATGCTCGAATATAATCTCGGTTTACAGATAACTGAACCATTCTTGGGGCAAGTTTTTCAATACTGTTTTAACTCGTTATAAAACAAATATTTGTTCAGTTGACTTTGAGTCAACTCGCCTAATTTTGTTGGGTTTTGTCGGATTCAACCTCTGATTCCAATAATTTCGCACAGAAAAACTGAGATCTAATAAAAACGTGAATTAAATTTGCCTTTAGGAGAAGGTTTGATATACAAAAATGTCGTGCAATATTGACCCTTAACTAACGAGAAAAATAAAGTATCTGACCCAAATCGGTGTGAAGAAAAACCAACAAAATATATTATTTACCACTGTCACGTCACAAATTGCAACACGTTGCACACAGTTACTCGATATAGCTTTAAACTCTATTCTAGGAAGGAAAAACGGAAAACTTATTTTGTCAATATAAAATTACAAAGAAGCTAGGTAAACCATAAAACTTGGGGTTTGCTGTTAAGCGGGTTTCCACCAAACCCACTCAAGTGACTTATTGTTCAACCGAGCAAATACGATAAAACTAGCTCCATCAACATTTAACAACCCTCCGCCCCGCACCCCCTAAACCACCAATTTGACCATCTTAAGTGCAAAACTATGTACTATACTTCTCCCTCTCTCTCTCTCACATCAAGGACTTGCTTGCCTTCACCATCATCTCGAAAGATTGCCCAAGAAAATTTTCTGAAATTAATTTAATCCCCTTTTGTTCAGGTTCTAGTGCTCTCCTGACGGATGCTGCTGGTTTAGGTACTGGGAACTGGTTGTTTCTTGTTGGGATGACGATGATGATGATAGCAAAAACAAACACACATATGTGTCTGTATATAGCTTACGTAGGTATAATTATTATTGTTCCAAGTACCCGAACAGAAGTTTACTGGCTGAGAAAATATTTATTGCCACTTAAGGACGATAAGCACCTCTATACATGAAGCCACATATATACACTCGCATTCATTACGTCTCCGTCGGTCTCTCAGCAAGAGGGGAGCTGGAGCACACATAAATAGTTCAATTTCCAACAACCCCCTCACCCTAAGTGTGCGAGTAAATTACCTGTTTTTATGTGTGTGTGGTGGCGGTAGTGGCAACTTCCTCCCCCGGGAAAAGGTGTAAATATTTCACAGAACGTTTACCGAGCAGCGCCACGTTTGTATCTTCACGTTTCATTTAACTCGCGTAAATGTGGTCGCGGCACCTTGAAAATTGGGGTTGCACCCATTTCGTGACATTTAAGCTGCGATTTTTCTTTTTGTTACAGTTACTGGTATCAGCTTCAGCCCCAATTCTCATTCTCTGCCTCTTTTTTCCAACCCCTATCCATATATTAACTCTCACCGGGAGTGATGTCGTTTACAATTTCATTTCTCTATGGTAAAGGTAAGTACTTTTTTGTGCGCCTTCCTTTCTTTTGGTGGCATCTGGAGTCATCTCGAAGTCAATTTGGAATTTGAGATATGAGCAAAGAAAAAGCGTTTTGGCAGATTGTGTGAATTGAGGGAGGCTATATAGTAGGGCTGAGTGTATATATGGTAGGTTAGGTATATGTATGTAGGGGAAGGTACAAAGTCATAATTCTTTCTAACAACTCCCGCACATTTTTTTAAAAGTAATTTTCCATGTGAGCAAGTTTACAGAGTTTTTTTTTTAACCTAGATGTATTTTTTTTTTTGTGTTGTTAGGAGTCAAGGCTTTTGATTTGGTAATTCACTAAAGTGGTTAAGAAATATTGTATTCTTGTGGTTGATTTGGGAGATAGCTTGTTTGAAAAAATAAAATACCTTAGAGAAATACAAGATTTTAAAAACCAAAAAAAAAAATGCACGCCTTGGTTCGCACGTAGTATCTACATTCAGGTTTTGTCTTATGGCTAAAGGTCATGTAGATTTGCTAAGCTTAAGTTGTTATGAATTTATTTATTCAGCAAAATGCGACATACATACATAGGTAGGGAAGAGTTTTTAAAATTGTAAAATATTATAAATGGAATTCACGGCCTGATCGCACGTACTTACTCTTGTAGTTCAAGATTCTTGGAACTTGAGAACTTTTTAAAATACAAGGAAATATGAATATATTTAAAAATATGAAAATCGTTGGAGCGGTTTTCTTACCAATTAGTTTTTTTCTATATAAAATGTTTGTAATACTTTTAAGCGTTTTGGTCTACAAGTTTTGAGATTTATAAATACATATACATACATTAAAATACAACGTTTCAAAAAAAAATTATAATGCCAATTTTGAAATATTGATTTTAAATTAAAAAAAAAAATATTAATAATTTTTTAAAAATACAAAAATTCTTTTTTTTTATTTTGATATGCAATTTAAAAAGAAAACCAAAAATCACAAAAACCGATCGATCACAAAAAATTTTTTCTTTTTTAAAAAAGCATAGATTGTACCAATTGCTTGGAAGTTAAAAACTTTTAAGAATATTCAAGTAATAAATAGGCTTAAATAAATTTTGTGGTACCATTTTCTCAGAAAGTATTGGACCGATCTGGATAAATGTTATGTGGTTGGAAAGCTATAGTCGCGGGGGATGTGCGAATTACAAAATTGAATACTACCGGTCCGTTTTGGCTAGGTACCATTTTATACTGCCGCTCACTGTGCACAATTGAACTTGACTGCAAGGTCAGTGATCTCACGTTAGCCCTAAACAAATCAATGGCTATTTCCTCTCCACTTACTCAAGTAAGGGGAAAAAAGAAGCCGTATTGGTGGGATTCAGGGCTTGAACCGCTCAGGAAAGATTGTCGTAAATGTAAATCGAGCTAAAAGTACCCGAGTAGTGTCAGATTGGGAATCCTATAAGGAAAACCTTAAATTATATAAGAAAGCTTTGAGGAAGTCTAAGAGATCCTCCTGGAGAATTTTCTGTGGAAAAATAGAAAAAAACTTCAGAGGCATAGGCTTAGAAAAATCTTCTCTTCAAATCCAGTGATGCCTAGCTGTTTGAAAAAATGCTGGTGGCTCATGGACCAACTCTTGCGAAGAATCGCTAAACCTGCTACTAGATACTCATTTCCCTGGAAGCTCCAAAAATATTAATAGCTTCGACCATAATAGGTCAGATAATGAGCCAAGATATCCACACGGTCTTGTTACTAGGGAAAAGCTGTAATGGGCGCTCAACAGCTTCAAACCATACAAGTCTGCAGGACCCGACGGCATAGTACCAGCTGAACTCCAAATGAATTCTGATTAAATTCTGCCAATTCTGGAGATCATTCTTACTAGTTGTTTAAACCTGGTCCACATTCCCCTGTTATGGAGAGAAGTTAAGGTTGTGTTTATACCCAAAGCTGGCAAATGCTCCCAAATAAACCCGAAAGATCTCAGACCTATTAGTCTATCATCATTCCTTCTTAAAATCTTTGAAAGATTGATCGATATCCACCTGCGAACAAGCATAGACACGCGACTTTTGTCTACTGTTCAACACGCTTATTGCAAAGGGAAATCGGTTGAAACTGCGTTACATACTCTAGTTCAAATTATAGAATATTCCCTTCATCATAAAGAGTACACCATGGTCGCTTTCTTGGATATAGAGGGCGCTTTTAACAATGTCGATCGCATCTGCTCTGACATCCCTGAAGGTAGATGGTACGCTTGGTGAATTGATTAATCAAATGCTGACTAGCAGGGTTATCAATTCAAAACTGGGCAGCTTTTCCGCTAGAAGGTCTGTCAGTAGAGGTACGCCGCAAGGTGGTGTCCTATCTCCCCTTCTCTGGAACTTGGTAGTAAATGAGCTGCTGACATGCCTGGAAGCGGAGAGTTACAGAGTGATTGCATATGCGGACGATGTTGCTATTGCCGTATCAGGAAAGCATCCTACCACCTTAAAAGAACTCTTACAAAATGCTTTAAATAAGCTTACCAACTGGGCTGACCGGTGTGGTCTGGGTGTCAACCCTCATAAAACAGAACTTGTTCTATTCTCAAGGAAATATAAAATCCCTCATATTGATCCTTCTTCTATCAAAGGTACTCCACTAACATTCACTGATCAAGTAAAATATTTGGGACTTATTTTGGACAAAAAGTTAAGCTGGAAACCTAATATACAAGAAAGAGTCAAAAAAGCCACAGTGGCACTTTTCTCATGCAAAAAAGCCGTTGGGAACAAATGGAACCTTCAACCTCGAATCACTCACTGGCTATATACTTCGGTGATTAGACCGATCCTCACTTACGGAGTGACAGTATGGTGGACTGCTCGTGATAAAGCGGTAAATTGCGACAAATTGAGCAAAGTCCAACGCTCTGCTTGTTTGTGCATATGTAAGTGGAGCACTTCGTACGACACCTTCCGCTGCTCTAGGCGTTCTGCTCCATCTGACACCCCTTAATATTTTCAGCAAAAAGTGGCTGCAAATACAGCCATTCGCCTTAAGGCTTCCTCACAATGGACCAACAACAACTTTGGCCATTCCATCATTCTTAATTCATTCGGATTAATCCCAAGTCGCACTGATTACACCATCCCAAAACTTCAGTTTGGCAAAAACTTTCAAGTCAGCATTCCTTCTAGAGTTCTCTGGGAAGATACGGCTCTCTTGGAAATCATTGTGGCGTGTTCCAGGCGGAACTTATGGCGATCAAAGAAGCCTTATCTTGGCTGAAAGAAAACGTGTTATCAACTACAGATATCCGCATCTTCTTGGATAGTCAAGCAGCTATCAAATCTCTGGAATCGGTCTCTACTAACTCTTTAACAGCCCTTAATTGTCGTTCATCTCTGCTGGAGATGGCGCAGCAGTTTAACATATACCTGTGTTGGGTGCCGGGGCATAGAGACATCCCAGGTAATTGTAAGGCCGACGAACTCGCTAAATATGGAACAACTCTACCTCTTCTACCTAGTAAGGCAGATATTGGTATTCCCATCGCTACATGTAAACTTATGCTGATGCAAGATGCTTTAGAGAGAACAAACCTTAGGTGGAACAATATCACCACTTGCTTGGCAACAAAACAAATCTGGCCAGTAATGGATTTTAAGCGATCTAAATGTTTGTTATCTCTAAGCAGATTGCACATTAGCTCCATGATCGGTGTCATAACCGGACAATGTCTTATAGGCAAGCACGCAACGCGTCTTGGCGTATTCTCTAACGATTTTTGCAGAAGCTGTATGGACGAGGAAGAGGTAGAATCGATTCCTCATCTTCTATGCACTTGTCCTGCTCTATCTCATAGATGAAGACTCCATCTTGGAGATTTCTACTTCAATGATCCTAGTGATTTAGTAAATGTTGACATAGGTAGTCTTTTACGCTTCATAAAAAGCTCCAAATGGTTCACCGAGTAGGGAAAAAGGCTTCCCAGTTTCTTGTGGTATCACAATGGGCCAACTTATGGTCTAAGTGTGTCAGTTTTCATGACTGACAGCCACTTCAACCTTACCTAACCTGTGCACATTCAAAAAATACAAAAATTGTTTTTTGCTTCAATTTTCAAATATTTTATAGCATCTTTTCACTTTTTGATTGGTGTCAAATTTCGACACGACGAGGCTAGTTCAAGTAATTATATAAACATTTTTAGATTTTTGTTTGTAATCGAAATCGTTTGAGCCGTTTTTGAGATAATAAAGCTTTTTCTTAACGGTTGTATTGCAAGTATCGTTTTTTTTGGAGCTAAAGTGTTTTAAGATGTCAATGAACAAAAAAAGGTGCTCAAAACTTTTAAAATAAGGAGCAGCCTAATGTACGTAATATGTATGTACATATGCAGCAAGTAAAAATGCCGTGAATACATCCATTTTGATACACAATACTATTTAAACTTTTTGGAAAATAAAAAAAAAATGTTGGACCATTTTTTGAAAAACTTTGTTGATTTTAAAGCAAAGCTGCGTAGCCATTTTGAAAAAAAATAATACCAGTATTCATATGCAAATAAAAACGAATTATTTTTAGTCAGTAGGTTAAGTGCCAAATCTTATCAATAAATCAAAATTCAAGATGATAAGCTTATTCACTATTGTAACTAGTTACATTAAACGAGTAATTAAGTTAAGAATACTTCTGTCATTGTTGCCAAAAACTAGAGATAAAAGCAAGCAGACCCTAGTGACAAACATTTTTTGCTACTTACAACCATAAATGTTAAATTTAGTGAGACTGTTTATGTGCATTTCAATAAATAGTCTTTGGTAACAGCAAAGTTCTTGTTAATTGTACAGATTGTAGTAGATTTTCGTTAAGATTTTGAACTTAAAGTGGATTAGCAGTTTATATTTGTATTGATATGAAATTCTAATTCGTGAAAACTAACTTCTAATCAACTTTTTAGTTAATTTGTGAATAAGAAGATACCAGAGCACTTTTTATTGATAGGGCTGAAAGAGTTTTTAAAATTGCTAAAATAAATTGTACAGCTGGAACAGGGGCCTGAAAGAAAGTATCTAAAAGAAGATTTCTGGGGAAGCCCATCAATGATAAAATTTTGAGAATCTTTATTTCCAGGTTTCGGAATCATTTTACTATTATTCTTGGTCTTTTGAGACTGGTTGAAAATTTAATGAGACGAAAGCAAAAAGCGCGACAAAATCCCGTTGCAGACCAATTTTAACCGATTAATGGACGAAATTACATAAAAAATTACCATCCTGATTCTATTCTATTTTGTTTAAAAATATTGGTTCTTCAACGTTTTTATAACTATAGAGAAAGATGGCGTGCATTTCCTCATCATCATTTGCAAGCTCTTCTCTCGATTTTCAATTATTGTGATTTGTGAATCAGTCATAGGTCCCCAGTAACTTCAGCTTCATTTTATGTAGGAAGACAAACGGTTATTGGTTTAACACCGCAAAAGCTATTATTGACATAACTTACAATGTTACGCAAATTACTTGAAAATAACGTCCAAGCGTTTTCGTGCCTATCATGATTTTTTTATGGAATTATAAATTTTTCGCTTCACAGTTTCAAAAATCGAGAAATGGCCCCAAATGCTTAAAGTTTATTTACTCTACATATTTATTGTGCTGCTTATCGAGCAGCTTGTTTCCCTTTTAATTAAAAATATTTTGTATTTAAAAAATATTTCAACACCTGCTTGGATTTGAACTGGGAACTTTCACAAACACGAATAGAGCACATTTCCTCTAGGCCAGTGTTTTTCAAACTGTGGGTCGCGACCCCCTAGGAGGTCACCAAGAATAACTAGGGTAGTCGCGGTCGCAAGCCATTAGGTGCAAGGTACTAAAACACTTAACACAACATTTTTTAGTGAGACGGTTGGAACTGTTCTTCTTTTATTAAATGTTAGAAACTTGGTTGTATCTTTGAGGCGTAAACAATTTGAGCATTTTTCTATTGAAGGAAGAGAACGTGAGTTTACATAGGTATGATGTGGTGAATAGCACTAACAATCTTAAAGCCTCTTTTTCCAGCTCTAGATATTTTCCTCTTCTCTTGACTTTATCCAGAAATTATGAATGGTTCTTACATTGAATTCAGAGCATACCATCTGCAGCTAAATCTATAAGATTTTCTGTCATCTTTACCGATGGAAGATCAGCCAGATGCACTGATATATTTAAAAAAGTATTAAGTATCTATCTCTGACCATTTCCACCTTCAGAATTGTCATCTGGAAAGTCACTTAATAGATTCTTCTCCAAATTATACAAATTCTCATGGGAGGAATGTGAGGAGCTTACTGTCATGGCATGTATTCATCTGATGAAATTCAGTCGAGAGTTTTCTGAACCCGTGGAAAAGAATCATACATTTTTGTTCGTAAATACACTGAGCACAATCGAAGTTTTGCGAGGAGTCCTCTGATTTTGTCTTTTGCAGTAACAATATTTTCTTGTCTCCCTTGAAGGCTCGTATTCAAGATGTTTAAGTGGTCAAAAAGATCAGCGAGAAATGATAATTTTAAAAGCCAAGTGGGGACAGAACAATGATTTGAATATCCAGATTTTGAATCTTGTACAAACATCAATTATTCAGCTTTTAATTCCAGAACTCGTGTTACTTAGGCAGAGAGCCCACAGCAGATTTCGGGTGTAAGTGATTCCAAAAATCATGTAATCATGTTAGCCGAAATTGGTTTTCACCCTACCCTAGATAAGCTCCTTGGGTCACATATCACGAAATCCTAGACCATTTGCTTTGTTCGCCCTGCCAGACCGTTTAAAAAATTCAAAATTCGAAGTGAAAAACGGTTTTTTTAACAGTCTGGCAGGGTGAACTATATGTATACTCAAACGATCATAGATTTCGTGATATGGGATCCGATGAGCTTATCTAAGGAGGGATGAAATCCAATTTTGGCTAACACGATTACCCTCGTGTTTTCTCACTAAGGCTCCGGTTATTCGGACAAGACTTCGATTTTTTGAATGGCCTTTAATGAAGCTTTTGACACCTATATTTTTTTTTTGCTATCTATAACACCCAAAATCTGCTGTGGGCTCTTAATCTAAATACTTTTCATTTTGACAACCATCTGAGCTCTGAGCACGTACTCAAAAAGTTTGAAAAACACTGCTCTAGGCCAATTCGCTACTCCAAAAACTGGTGTCAGAAATTAATAACTTGACACTCATTATTTGGATGGCTGATGGGATTTCAATATTGACTATAACAACCGTCTGTTTTCAATAAATTTCAATATGAAATGAAATGTTACCAGTACACGTTAACTTAAATCAGTGCTACCATGGCAGTCCAATGCATACTTCGGTGTAGAAATGCATATACAAAAAGTTTTGCCTTAAGCCCTAAGGCATTAATTTTCCCCTTAGTGTAAGTTTTGTAAAAAAAAACGCATTAACTTTTGAGTTGGGTCTTGTGTGTAAATGGAAATTCACACACAAGTGCAGTGCATGCTGCGCATTATACATCAATTTATATTGAATAATTTTGAATGAACAACAACAACTTGTGTGTGTTACCACCAAGTTTTATAGGCTGGAGTTATAGCTATTTCACGAGAGCCACCTCGATCATCAGACTCCTTTTAGTGGTGCTTAGTCTGGTTATGCTCGTATTAATTGAAAAACTCTTTGCCGTCATATGGGGAAAAAAGAAAGAAACCGACTGAACAATAACAAGCTTGTGTGTGTTAATAAAAATGCTAGTCGCTGTTGCAATTGATAAACAACGAAACCTGCTTTGGGATAGAGCTAACCATGTGGCTTCAGTGGCGCGGTGTGTAGTGCATCGGCCTCTGAATCGCAAGGTTCATGGTTCGCTCCCATATGACGGCAAAGAGTTTTTCAATTAATACGAGCATAACCAGACTAAGCACCACTAAAAGGAGTCTGATGATCGAGGTGGCTCTCGTGAAATAGCTATAACTCCAGCCTATAAAACTTGGTGGTAACACACACAAGTTGTTGTTGTTCATTCAAAATTATTCGCATTAACTTTTGTTATGATCAAAATCGTATGTCGTTTTCCTTTCAAATGAAATCAAATAATTTTTGTTGAGTTGCGGTCCATTCATAAAATTTCGATTCCATGTAAGATCAGGGACTATCGCACGTTCTAAAGTAAGATATCATAGAGCTAAATCCACTCTTGTATTTCTAAGGGAATGGTCACACTAGCCACTTTTCAATCATGGATGTAATCGAATCCCAGATACTGCCTCTTTCGACATTGTGACACATTCTCCAGTAGCAGTTAGTGTAGTAAGTTAGTAAATTAAAGTAAGTTTATCTTAATTCTAGATCCTATATGTATAATCAAAATATGAAACATGAATTATGCGTAAATAAGAACGAGCTCTGTTTTTAAATTGTTTTTGAATATTTATCTATGTTTGTCTATATACAACTTATTAGAATAAAAAATGTGTTCGTATGACCATGACCCATTATCTCGTAATTTATTACTTGTTCACAAACATCAGAATGATCATTGGCGCAAGCAAATAAATCCACGTGAAATTAATCGAATGGACAAAAATACGTACATAAATAATCCTCTGTGAGGTCCTCGTATATTTCCTTGATAAAATATCTCGTATGAGTAAATTTTTTTTTTTGTTTTTTTTTTTTTTTAATTCTGTAATTTTAAAAGCCCTCTGGATATGGACATGATCGTAATTAAATGGCCCGTGCTTTTGCTTTCGCATAATCACCTTAATCACACTTACTTCTTTTCTGTGTATAATTTTCGTTTAATACTATTGCTATTTTTAATATACATATGTATGTGGTAATGCATTCAATATTAATACAATTATACATACATCAACATTAAATTTATTTTATTTTTTATTTTTAAATGTTTTTTTTTGTTTTTAATTATCACTTTCATAAATCGAACGTGTTGTTATAAGGAAAAACATTGCATTGGATGAGAATAAACTCGAACGTAAATTTAATCCAGATATATTTTTTTCCGAACAAGAAGTAGATACTTTACTTTTTTATAGTATGTGAACGTATATGTTTTTGTTTGTATGTTTGTTGATAAATCATGTGCCTGTGTTTTTGCCTGAAAATTAATAAGAATGTTGATATTAAATTAAATGTTAATACAAAAAATATACACGCGGTGCTAGGGATGCTTTTCAAAAAAAAAAACAATAATATTTACTCAATAATAACTCTCTCGTTTCAACTGATATAAATGTTAATGAATATAACAAATGATTTTTAATTTAGTGATGCAAAAAAATGATTCATATAAAAATCTTTTTTGTTAACTAAAAAGTTGTTCGATAAAGTATTTCAGTTTTTAAAATGAATTATTAATATGGACTATTTTCCTGCTTTCACAGTAAATGGCACTATCTGAAAATAAATACCACGTCAACTACCCGCTTCCAATGCAAAAGTACGAATCCTTCATGGCCAGTCTAACAATATCAACGAGAATTGCATTTCGTTTTTATATAATTCACATTCACCACGGGCACATGGCGTCATAAAGAAACCGACACAATTCTTATAGTTCACCAATCATCCTAGATTATAACTCACACTCAGTCCTTCCCAAAAATATAACAAGGGATCCTGTTTGGATAAATGAAAAATCACCATTCCAACCATACTCAACGGCATACAATATAGTAAATCTGATCGTGATCAGTTTGACTCGCCACTCCGTCCAAGTCATTTTGGTCACTTAGCTTTTGGATTTCTCGAAACTCTTACCCATTAGTGGTAGGGGGATTCGTTTGAAAGACACGATTTAGGTAGGAAAAGTTGTACAGCTATTTCTCACCAAGGCCTCCCTCATACCAGTGATCTAAATTGCCAAATGGGGTTTTGGTATCAACCTGCTGATCTACCAAAGTGAAAGCCTTCAGTGTCGGGTGCAAAATGTACCTGCTGATTGAATGCCACCAGGGACGTAGTACCCGCTCATTATTTGCCCCCAGGAGCTTCAGTAATCGGTTCTTAGGCTGATCTAGCAGAACGAAAGCCATTCGTGTCAAGTAGTGCCACCAGAGGCCTGGTACCTGCTGATTATTGTCACCAGATGCGTAGTTCCTGATGATTAGTGTAAACAGGGGCGTAGTTTCTGCTGAATATTGCCACCAAGGGCGTTGTACTTGTACTTGCTGAATAGTACCACCAGGGACGTAGCTCTTGAAGATTAGTGCCACCAGTTGTGTTGTACCGCCGTCAACCAAAGAATATTAAAATTTGTATGCAAATAGAAATCTGAACAAATGCAGTACATGCTGAGAAGAATACAGTGAAACTTCCCTTAGGCGGACTAAGGGAGTTGTCCGTCCGAGAGAAAAAATCAAAAAAAATATTTAAAAATAAAATTTGTATAAAGAAAATATTTTTAGCTCCAAAAAATAACAAAAAATTAAGTTATATTAATTATTGTCCTTAAAACATTCAACTAAATAAATAATGATATTTAAAAAATACAAAAAACAAGACTTAATTTCACAAAAAAAAAATTATTTCAATAAAGAATTTGAAAATTGGTGCCATAAAATTCATTAGCAAACGGAAAATAAATAAGAAGATACAGTAACTGACCACAATTGCAAAAAAAAGTCCGTTATGAGATTTTTTAGTAAAAATTTCATATTAAAAAAGTTTTTGTCTGCCGAAGAGAATTAAATTTAACAAATTACGGCAGATATTCTTGTCCGCGTCTAATCAAGGAAGTGTCCGCTTAAAGGAACATTAAATGTATGGAATTTAAATCCTAGATACATGGTCGCGAGAATTCATCCGCCTACGAGATCTGTCCGCTTAAGGGAGCTGTCCGTTAAGGGAGGTTTCACTGTACATCAATTAATATTGAATAATTTAAAATGAACAACAATAACTTTTGTGTGCTACCACCTAGTTTATATTTGAATTGAAAAACTCTTTTCCGTCATCTTGGAGTGAACCATTTACCTTGTGTTTCAGAAGCCGATGCACTACACACCGTGACGGCAATGCCGTATGATTAGTTCAATATCAATGCTGGTTTCGTTGTTTACCAATCGCACCGGTCGGTGACTAGTGTTCTTATAAGCACGCACACAAGATAGTTATTAAACTTAATGGAATTTGTTATCTATGTTAACGGCCAAACTATTTTGTAGGCCAAACTAGTTTATCCTATAGGCAAAACTAGTTTGGCCTTTGTGCTTTCGGTTAAACTAGATTTTCTTGGGCTAAACTAGTTCATCCTAATTAATTTAGGATTAACTAGTTTTGGTGGATAAAAATTTTCAATATTTCAGGTCAAACTAGTTTATCCTAGGACAAACGTTTTGCTTAGGGTGAACGTATTTCACAGTTTTGATAACGATCTGCGAAATAAGGCCCAAGCTAAAAAGACTCCAACAATTATTTTGGGATTGAATAACATTTTATTTTTGGATAAACTAGTTTGGCCTAGAATTAACTAGTTTGGTCTGAAATATTGAAATAATGTAATAGGTATGGTCAAACTAGTTTATCCTAAGTGCATTAGGACAGCGGCGTAGCTACCTAGGGGCAAACTGGGGCGGCGCCCCAGGGCCCCGAAGGTTTGGGGGCCCCAGAGACTGACAGAAACAATTTTTCGAAGCGAAAATAAAATTTCATCTTGACTTTAAGAAAGTTTTTGCTCAGTTTGTTTTGGATATTAAGGGTCAGTTTCAACACTTATGGATAAAGTCTCGGATAGCCTATCACGAACTGCTAAAAGTTTCCGTCCTAATATTTTGAATTTCACCTAAAATAAATCCGTCGCGGTTCATACTGAATTTAAATCTTTAAAATCAGTCACATTTTAGATTAAAACGACAAGGATTTTCAGTTTTGACAACAAAAATTTAATTTTCATTATGTTTTTGATTTTTTATATTGTTCTCAGCCTCTAGTAAAGATCTTGACTTGTGAATAAACTTCAGAAGTATATGTTGCTATTTGGTGAGAAGTTCAACTAGAAAAAATGGAAGTATATCGCGATATCGTTTTAACAGATCTTTTAACGTGATCGATGCAAAACAAAAAAAACCATAAAAACTGACAAATGGGATCATGAACGAACAATGCCTTTTTTGACTTTGCTTCTGGTACACGGTAATACGGCCGAGATTGATTATTCTTGCAGATTATTGGGAAATGGTTTCATTCTTTTTTCGGACAGAAAACATTTCATTTATATTCACCCCGATTACAAAATCCAATGAGTGAGCGGAGGGAGTCAGACTCAATTCTGACATTTCGCTCATAGTAAAAATGTCAGAATTGAAACTGATTCCGTCCGCAGCTCATTCATCGGATTCCGTTATAGGCCTATATTATATTGACCTATAGTTTCGCTTCCTTAAGTCACCTATGCACGCACAATACATAAAAATAACAAAACCAAATTTCCAGGATTTAAATTTCAAGGTTAGTACTATATCCTGAAACCTTCACGTCAAACACATCTGAGATGTGCTGGCTTTTTCAAAAGACGTTTTCATATGGAATGACTCGAAAATAAAATGTTTGAGGCTAAAATTTCTTATAGATCTTTTATTTTTTCAAAGGAAAAACAAAATGTTTGTACTGCAAAACTGAACTTATCAATGAAGGCCACAAAAATGTATTGGTTCATTAACGATTTTTTGAAACATTCCACAAACATTTCTGTTCTTAGCCACCAATTTTTTGCTATTATAAATAAACTGCATTCTAAGCTTTAAAAATTATATGCCTTACGGACATATTGTGCTGACAGTTTTTGTAAAAAAATTCCTATTACATTACATACCTATCTTCTAAACTTTCTCTTTTTTTTTGCTATAATCAAGAACGAAACCGATTTTTGTGAAGGGGCCCTATTTTATTTTCTGCCCCAGGGCCCTCACCTACCTAGCTACGCTACTGCATTAGGATGAACTATATTTTAGCCTAGAAAAAACTTGTATATTCGAACGCACAGAGGCCAAACTAGTTTAGTTTAATATGTAACCGGCCAAACTGTTTTGTTGACCAAACAAGTTTGTTCTAGGCAAAACTAGTTTTTGTTATGCTAAACTAGTTTATCCATATTTTTTTAGAATAAATAAGATTTTTGCCCAAAATTATTGAATATTTCAAGGAAAACTAGTTTATACGAGGCCAAATTAGTTTATCCTACGAAAAACTAGTTTATCCGAGGGCAAACTAGTTTATCCTGGGTCAAACTAGTTTTGCCTAGGATGAATAGATTTTAAACAATGCCCAAGCAAATAAGACTCCATAACAATTATTTTGGGATTGAATGTTAAATAAATGTTAATAAGGGATAAACAAGTTTGGCCTAGGATAAACTAGTTTGGAATGAAAAATTGAAAAATCTAATAGGGCCAAGCTTGTTTATTCTAAGTGTATAATGATGAACTAGTTAAGCATAGAAAAAAATCATTCATCCGAATGCACACAAGCTAAGGTCCTACGCAGGCTTTCGATTAGGAGGGGGGGTGGGGGGACAAACTCCTTCAAAAAATAGTTTTGTTATAGAAACCTTGCTTTAAAATTCTTTAATATGAAGGTAAATTGTCTAATGTATGAAACATAGCACCCCTACCTGCCCTCTCCCCCTTGCCTAAGCCCTTGACATATGCCAAACTAGTTTTGCGTAGGATAAACTAGTTTGCCCTTAAAAAAAAGTTTAGCTGGTAACATTTAAAGCCATTTCAATGAAAACTGTGCATATCTTCCTTAAGACCCTTTCCTCTGAAATTTCGTGCACAATTTTTATTTTCGGGTACAGTTTATGAAAACAGTCTAAAAAACTCATAGCCACTTGAAACATAAGAGCCTATAAGCACTTACGTTTGACCCAGTCGTGCATATTAAATCCTAAAATTTAAAACTATGTACATTTTTCGAAAATGATTTCCTGCAAAACTACCTTCCGAACTATCATATTTGTACACAGATCTCATTTTTATTGTGCTAATCTGAATTATTTTAAAAGGGCAAGTGCTCAAAACCTTATTCAATGCTTGATACAAAAAAAAACTACCCACAAATGAAAATTTGAAGCGATTGTAAATTTCAATTTGATATTTTCAAATCTCGTAAAAACATAAATTCTAACCGAAAAAAAAAAGTTTTCATAAATCACTCAATTCGCTTAACAAGATTTTCATGTCCCTGAAATGAAACTTTTTCACCCAAATACCAATCAAAACACAAAACCCTGTGTGTCCACAATTCGGAATGGAAAAAGTTAATATTTGAGCCCTAAGCGGATTGGTAATGGTTTTTTGTCATTCGTCCCGTTTTTTATTTCTAAATTAAATTGTGGCAAAGGTTGTTGGGCTAAACAAAAAAAAAAAGTTTCCCTAGGTTTATAGCTGTGCTCAATGTGAATGACCACTTTTACATTGATAATTTGTGGGTATGAATAAAAAAGTTTCATTTTTTTGTTTTGTTTTTTAGTTTGAATCCTCCGTCTTTTTTCCGCTCATTTAATACGTATTTTCCAAAATTGTTGATAATGATAACGACAATGATGACAATAATGAAGGTGATGACTTACGATATTTTTCAAACACATTAATCTACAGCATCATTGCCGTTCCTTTCTACTCTATGCGATATGCGAATGTCCTGACGGCAACAACGGCAAGAGAACTCATGAATTATTAATGACTTCGAAGGGGGAGCAGGACATAAAACTCATATACAAAAGGCACAATTTTCTTCATAAATTTGCCGGATATTCCTGAATACTGAATATAAAAAAAGGAGATATATCTGTGCGTAGGGAGGTATATATTTGTATGAAGTATTTCATAGGATGAGCTTCAGTTGTTGTGAAAAAATATTACTGCATGTTGTATACACCACAATAGGAACGATGATAAATAATTTTATTTGTTTGTATGTGTGTATGGTAAGTAGGGACTTATGAGGCCAGTGTTGATGGGGAAGTGTTGAGCCCACAATCTGAAATTAATTTAGTCATTTATCATTCTAATTGAGTTTCTGTTTTTGCATCGACAGCAAAAAAAAAAAAACAACAAACAAATACAGATACGAAAAACAAAAGTGATCCAATTGTGTGACATTGAGGTTGACAGTGAAAAATTAATTAGTAAATGTACGAGTACTTGTTCAAATGTGTACCCCATTTCGAAGTTTTACTGAAGCTGAATGACAATATTTACATTACTTTCAATATTAAAAAAAATGTATATAACATCATATAATTGTATATAAGAGTACAAATATTTAGATAAGCGAGGAAGGCATTGGAGAGGACATGTTTTGGCATTTGAAATTTTGACTTAATTCATTAATTTGTTTAACTCGAAATAAATAATTGATTTTGTGTATATTTTTCTAAAGGCTCTGCTAAACCAACGACAAATCATAGCAAATCATTCGCAACTTTACAAAATATGACAGAGATACACAATGCTACAAAACAACAAAAAACCGTCGTCAGCAAATGTTTCGCGTTTCGGTTTGGGAGAGGCTTTAAGCTTAGAAAGAAAAATTTTGAAATTTGTTTTGAATATCCTTAGAGAATTTTCATAGTCAGGAACATCAGGAACAAATCAGACTGAAAACCAACGACTTAAAAATCCAAAAAACACTCTCTATCTGCCTTAGGGATTCACACAGAAATATTGCGACAGTTGTTCAAAATTGCAAGCTAAATATTTCTGGTAGGCACACTTTTTCCCTCCGACCAATAGGCATTGAAATAAATCGATGGGTTTATCCCATGGTATAAGAATAACAAGGTATGCTTGACAGCTCAGGCAAATGATTCGTGACGTCATTGCGATTGAATGATCTCAATTGTTTGTCATTTAGCAAAGAAAGTATACAGTAAATTGTTCATTTTTTTCAAGCTATTAAAACTCAAAGAAAAACAATAGATTATTTATGTTTTTAAATTATATTTTGTTAAATTTCAAGTAAAACAATAAATAATTTATTTTTTAAAGCTGTGTGTTGGTGAACACTCGCTATGACGTCAGACAAAACAAATATGGCAACCCTTCATCTCATATACAACATGAACATACCTTGTATTTTTATATCATGGGCTTATCCCAACGTAGGCGTTTCCAAACTTCAAATCAAATCAAACTTTATTATTTCCATATTAGAAATGGAGGGGATCTACAAGTCCGAAAGGGCTATAGATGAGAAGCACTTTTTCATGACAAGTATACTCTCTTCAACCAAGTCCTGGAGCAGATAGTGCGCAAGAGTGGAGTAAACATGAACAGCAACAATACGTCTTCTCAACTGCTTGGCTATGCGGACGATATCGAAATCATCGGCCGCTCGAAGCAAGCTATACTTGAAGCATTCACAGCTACTAGGTGAAACGCGTCAACAAACAAATCCTCATCTGCTCATTGCCTAGGACAAAAAGTCACTGTTGGTAGCACTAATTTCGTTGCAGTCAAGGAGTTCACCTACCTCGGAACAAACATCAATTCCACAAACGACACCTTAGTGGAAATCCGACGAAGAATTACCCTAGTGAACCGCTGCTACTTCGGTTTGGCCAAACAAATGGGTTCAAAAGTCCCTCAAAGTGCACGCTATACAAAACGCTAATTTTATCAATTCAACTCTACGGCGGCGGCGCCGAGTGCTGGACGATAAGTAAAAAAGGGGAATTGATACTGGGCACTTTCGAGAGAAACATTCTTCGGCGGATATTTGGTCCTATTTGCGAAGAGGGCGATTAGAGGAGAAGATTCAATCGCGAATTGTACGAGCTGTACCAACTACCAAGATGTGGATTTAGTCCAAAGAGCCAAAAACACGTTGATTACACTGGCTCGGCCACATCGAGCGAAAGTACAACAACGCTCCAACCAAGAAAATCTTCGAATCCCAGCCCCTAGGTTCGAGACGACCAGAAAGATCAAACTTTCGCTACAGGGACCAGGTGGTCACAGATTCAAGAGCGTTTAGTATCGACGACTAGAGCGAGTGTGCGAGGGACCGCAACCGTAGTAAGTAAGTATACTCTCGAAGGTATGGAACGCACTTATCATTATGCCACGAGGTTCTACATTCCTGCCAACAACACGCACACATTTGTCAGTTCCTCGCAAGAAGAATCGTTGAGAGTTGTAAGTCACTAGAAGAAAAAATCGGTCCGAAATCCGCGATGACAGGCTTGTCCCTGCTTGTAGCAAAAAACTAGAAGAATAATCGGTTCAGGTAAAGCCTTGTCCACGATACACTAAGGAAAAGTTGAGCACGGAAAGAAACAGGTTCAATGCAACTTTCATGATTCATTAAAAGAACAATCAGTGCTTCGTTCGCGACAACAAACTTGTCTGTGGCACTATTTGAAGAAGGGTAGCCACAGAAGAAATAATTGGGACACGGCTCTGCTTCTATCAAAAAAGTAGAAGAAAAATCGTTGAAGGCTTGGGCTAGAACTATAATACTCGGAAGGACAGTAAAGTGGTCGGAAGAAACCAAGTGAGGACATTTAGTGAAATAGGAATGTTAACAAGATAAGTATAGCATGGGTGTGTTCCTGTTTTGACGATACGGAAAGCTACTTTTCTTTGGTTTTTGATATTAGCTTCAGTATCAGCGCCCTTTCGATTCCAACCATTACAGTTCTACCTTAAACCTTGCCCACGATAGACTTAGAAGAAGTGGAGCGCATAAAGAAACAGGTATAATGCCACCTTCTTGCTCCTGGCAGCACACTAGAAGAAAAATCAGTGCTCTTTAAAGAAGAGTAGGCATAGAAATAATCGGTGGCATACGGCCCTGCTCTAAAAGACTAGGAAAGAAAAAGGTAGGTGTTTGTCCTTGTCTACGATACACTTAAATAAATAAATAAATAAATTGGGTGGCGCAACAGCTCATGAAGAACCAGGGCCTAGTGACTTACAACTCACAACCATTCCTGTGTGCGTGGTTGTTGGCAGGAATGGAGGGGACCTACAGTTTTTTGCCGAGTCCGAACGGCTAAATGAGAAGCACTTTTTCATGACAAGTATACTCTTGGAGGATTTGTCAGTTCCTCGCAAGAGGCAGTACCTCGAATAAAACATTTCTGTTTTTAGGTGGCACGGCTGGGAATCGAACCCACACCTTCGGCATGACAGTACGATACACTTAGAAGAAGTGGAATGTAGAAATAAACGGAGAGAAATGATAGATAAAGCAGGAATAGGGATTAAGAAAGGCTTTCGCGAAGCTTTAATTTTGCTAATTTAAACGTCGTTCCCAACCCAATTTTTATTTAATAAGTACCGTATTCTCCCTTTCAGTACACTAGATTGGTACTTAACATCAAGCGAAGGCTTGGACACTAAAGGCCCAACTATAATAGACTTAACCGAGCTTAATTCAGCTTAAGCCACCGAGCCATTACACAGACTTATATGGTTTCACCCATAATAGCCGTCTGCTCAGTTTCGTCAAGTTTCGTTAACTTTCGCGAAACTGAGAGAGAGCCATTGAAATGGCTCTCAACTTAAGCAAATTTGAGAAATGCTGTTTACAACGGAAACAATAAACACAAAAGGCAACAAAATAGGTACACAGCTGTTTGAATCGTTCTACGAATTTAAACATGTATGTGTAATCTTTTTGTTGAATTGCTTTCACATTTGTACATGTATTTATTAGAAATGCGGAAAAGAGCACAATGTTGGAAAATGGATGAGGGAAGAAGGAGGAGGTTTTTTTTAATTTTTGCTTATGTGCGCATAAGTCAATTATGGCTCAAGGAGGTAATTTTGCAAGCATAAGCAAATTTTCGTTGGCTTTTTGACACTAGCTTATGCTTGCTTATGCCTATTATGGTTGGGCCTTAAGGCAGAAGATGAATTTTTATGAAAATTCAAATTTTAAACACAAGGCAATATAAGCTGAGAGATGATAGAAAAACTAAAAACAAAGTCATCCAAGTTCAGCTCAAACAACATTCATATATTGTTAACTGTATTCCTAATATGGGTGGAGGTACTCAATCAACCCAGGGTTTGGTGCAGTAATTAATATTAGGGTTCGTCGAAAAAATATTAATTTAGAAAGGGGGTTTGGCGGGTAAATGAAAAAGTGTAAAGCTATGATTAGACGGTCAACGCAAATGGTCAACGCGTTAACTCTCTGACGTCAATATGACGTAAAATTCTGTTCCAGAGTTGTCTTTTCGTGTGATCGTCAACGCAGAATACTGTCCATGCATTGACGGCTGCGTTGACACTTTCGTTGACACAAATTCAAGGGTCAATGCGTTGACTATTTGCGTTGGCCATGTAATCACTCGGTCAACGCATTTCTCAACAATGCGTTGACTGTATCTTTACGTTGACACAGCGCGGCTTTTTCTGCCATTTCAACGTACTCTTCGTTATTTTGAGTATTTTTAAACATCGACAGTTGATGACTTGACAGATGAGGGGGATAAACTATACTTTGACGGCAAAAGTTTATTACAATCCAAATGTCACTGAATTGCCCTTAAATCACTTTTTTCCGGAGCAGTACATGAATTTCTAAAATTGCTGATTTTTTAGATGTTTTTTAATCCATCGACATCGTAGCCATCCTTCAATGAAACTTGACAGTTGATGGCTTTGTAGATGGAAGACAAACTTTATTTTGGCAGCAAAAGTATATTTCGGTGCAAATGTCACCCAATTGCCAGGGAATCACTTTTTCCGGAGCAGTAAACAAACTTCAAAAATCTCTGATTTTTTAGCTGTTTTTTAATCCATCAACATCGTAGCCATCCTTCAATGGAACTTGATAGTTGATGGCTTGACAGATGAGGGAAGAACTATATTTTGATGATAAAAGTGTATTTCGATATAAATGTCACCCAGCTGCCTTAAAATCAACTTTTTTCTGAGCAGTAAAATAAACTTCAAAAATGTCTGATTTTTAAGAGGTTTCTTAATTCATCCACATTGTATTGTTCGATAACACTGCAGTCAATGTTGTGTGATCGTTAACGTACAAAATGATTCAATTTGGCTCTTGTCAACTCCGTGTCAACGTTCATATATTTGGATATGGTCAAGTAGTGTAATCGTCTATGTTTCACGTGTCCCTACGTAGACACCAGAGGGTACCAATTGGGTTGACACAGATAACACGTCAACGCATTTTGGGACAACATTGACGAGTGCCGTCATCGTCAATGTTTCATGCGTTGACACAGTCTACGTTGACAGTATATTGACAGTGTTTCTGATGACGTCAAGGAGTCATTGCGTTGACCCTTTACGTTGACCGCCTAATCTAAGCTTAACGCTTTGTTTCGGCATTGCAGAATATTTATTATGACCCAAATGATTAATATCTAACTTAATTTTGTTCAAACGTGAAGGTCCTATTTTGGATCATTCTTTTAATCAGTATTGTGACCGGTATCTGCCCAATGACGCAAGTACTGTTGTCTTTCAAGTCCTGGTTGGTAGCTGGCTTATTGGTGAAGACTTGAGAGTTTAAATAACCCAATAGACAAAAATCCGAAAACTTGATATCACACGATCTAGGTGGCCAGTTGACAGATCCGAAACACAATATTAACTTTTCACACATTTGTCTCCTCAATAAAGGTATGGCTTCACGGGCTGCGTTGCATGCTCCACCGTGTAGTTGGTACTTTATATCCTGCAGGCTTCCATTTTAGGTAGCAAAAAGGAATTTTTCTCGGCGTGGTGACGGGTGCCATTCTCAGTTACGTACGTTCTGTTCACCTCGTTTTTAAAGAGATATGGAACGCTATGATTCTACCAGTCCTTAAACCATTCCAGACTGTTGTTATGTCTAGAAGTCATACATACATACATTGTACATGTACATAGGCACCTACCCACTAAACCAGAAATATGAAAATGATAAATGAAAAATTTTGGTGGATTTTACTCAAGTTTTTCAAGAGCCTCCTAGGTGCATTATTTTTAGAACCTGTGCCAAGATAAATTTTTCCACAATGATTTGTCAAATACTAATAAAAAAAAACAATTAAACATATAAAAACTAGAAAAATCTACAAAAATAAAGTAAGAACCTATCTATATCAAGGTTCCTTCAGCCAGTGCCGTAGCCAGGATTTTGTTTTGGAGGGGGCTTGCTTCCAAATTTTACGAGAAATTCTTTAAACAAAAAACTATATTTATTCCAATTTATTGATTTTTATTAGTTTTTAAATAGAACATACTTAAATATTTTTTTTGTACACATTTTCTTAAAGCAGAAGACGTCTTGATTTTTTTCACATGACTTCAATCACGTTATCTGGATCCACATCAATATGCGAATGAACAGATATCATAGCAAGAGAGCTTAATGTTTCATTCCCCATAACGCTTCGGGATACTATTTTAATCCTTTTTATAGTTGAAAAGGTTCTTTCAACACCAGCTGTGGTCACTGGAAGCGTGGCCAAAACCGTAAGCAAGAAGTTTATACCTCTATAGTAAGGCTCTATACCTATATCAAGCAATTTCAAAACTTCGGTAGAAAGATCCCTCGCCAATATTTTTCCGCACCAAAGAATGTACTCAGCTTTCACAGCTGACAAAGAAATTGTATTATCAAAATCATATGTTAGTTTTTCCATTTCGTTCACTCGCTCAACTGCGGCAAAATCTGGGAGAAGAGCTTGAAACGATGCTATGGTAGAACGTCTTCGTTGTCCATGAATCTGTCCGTAAGATTTTGTATTAACGAATTTTTGCAATGAATCAGTTTAGACACTCTAAAATAGGCTTCAGTAGAAGAGGTTTCTGGATTGGATCGCAGTGTTTGTTTCAATGAAGTTGTTGGAGCTCTTAATTGAACTTCAAATAAGTCTTCGGCAACTTGGGATATGCGGATTGAAAAGCCTTTCTGAAAAAATTTTCGGCATTTTCTCTTATGTTCTTAAGAGAACTCCAAACTTCTTTTGTGCGGTCGATTGCAGAAATAGCTCTGTAGGAAAACTGATAAAGGCAGCGTTAAACAGAATAGTTTTTCGCACACAATGAGGCTTACTAGGAAATCACTTCTTTGAATCGCTGCCAAGTGTTGATGCTTTCGAAGACATATCGCCGACGTTCTGCTCGTTATTTCTTCAAAACTTATTGAGATGCATTTGAAAAGCTCTATAAAGGAAATAAAACTGTCATGCATTTCAATGACTCTTGTTTCACAAAGTCGAGTTTTTCGGCTCTCTGGTGCGTGTTTTTTAATGACAGTTTAGAAAGTTATATTTGCATTTGAATGGTTGTGGAAGAAATTAGCTATTTCACTTACTACACCAAGGCAATTTGAATTGCAGGACTTGACATGGTATTAAACAGAGCCAGGTTCAAGCGATGGCTTGCACAGTGTACATACCAAGCGTTTGGATACTGTTGCATGCCTAATCCTGCACTGTACTCCACTTAAGTGACCTGCCATATTTGCGGCTCCATCATAGCCTTGGCCCACACAATTCTTCATATCAAGATACAGCTCTTCACATAGCTGCAGTATGGTTTTTGTCAAGTTTTCAGAAGTTTAGTCATCAACAGGAACAAAACCTACAAAATCATCCCGAAGCATACAACTTTTGGGATCTGTTAAACAGTCGATATATCAAAGGCATATCGAAAGTTGTTCACACCCAGTAACATCCATTGTTTCGTCAGCGAGGATACTGATACAACTTGAACTTATAGCCCGTTTAGTTATTTCAGTTGTTACAATATCAGAACATATCTCCAGGATTTCATTGTGGATATCTGGACTCAAATAATTAAAATTTTAAAAACCTAAGCTTAACAAAACCAAAAGGGTTTTAATAATGATAAAAATTTAATAGCCTTAGCGTACGCTCCGTCATAATAGATTTTTACTATGAATCCAAAAAAAGTATTAAAACTCCCATGCCGTAACAAAAATATCAGGTAAAATTCAAAGTTCGTGAAAATTCACCCGAACTATCCCCGGGTTCATAAAATACATTTTACTATAAGAGCTTATACTTTTTTGTGGGATTCTTCCGTATGTATTGCGTAGGGAATAACAACTTACCACATTCACGGGTTTTTATTGAAAATAACTTTAAATGGATCATTAAAGATTGGAAAGTATTGGAGTACTTTTATATTAAAGGGTGCAATTGTGAGAGGGTGGAATGGTGGGGAAATTGACCATATCCAATCATTTGCAGCAAAACTCTTCATATCCAAATTTTATTGTTAAATAAACGGAACTTCCAATATTTTTTTGCTCTTAATCATAACATATAAATTTAAAATTTCCGCAAGCTGAAAGTTATTTTAAATCATACGTTTTGGTAACGCGCATATCACTATTTTTATTTATTTTGGTTTGTTTTACTCTGAAATCATATAGAATTTGTGGTTATTTTTAATTTGCAATTTTTTGGCAATAACTGAAGTCGTTTACTGATCCCAATTCCAAATCAAATAAAATGTAGGTATACATATGTAGAATATTCTCCTCATTTTAATAGCTTTTAGAGTTAAATAAAATACCTAAAGAGTCTCCAAAATTCAATACAAAATTGTAAACATATCTAAATAGTCTCTTGCTTTTTAACGAAGTATTTTCAAGTAGTTGAGAGCTTTAGCTAAATACAAATAAACTATTCCTACCTGGATAGTCTCCTTATTTTTATAGGTTTGAATTTAATATATTAGAAATGTTTAAAGTTTTGTTTAGATTTTCGGGTGGGGCTTCAGCCCCTCAAGCCCCCCCTCTGGCTACGTGCCTGCCTTCAGCGTTGTCATCCAACTGGAAGTTGTTTAATTGGCTTCACAATCAATTTTCATCATTTTCATTTGTATGACCATCACTGCTTGCGTTGGTGTAAATTTTGTTTTCCTCATGAATAAATTTTCCACTAACTTGATGCTGTTGCTTCGTGTGGCTCAGTGTGTATACGTAACGTACCATAGTGCAACCAACCTGGTTACTGTATATAAATGCCTCAAGGCTGGCAAAAGTCCAAGGATAGTGTACAACCACACAAAATGTCCACCTGTTTTACACGGGCACGCTTGTCTGGGCCACATAAAGTAACTAAACGTTATCCATCTCTTTATGCACTGTATACCAACTCTTTATACTGAAACTTGCATGTTGCAATATTATTTTACCTTTTATAACCCACTACATCACCAACCAAGCTGAAAGGACACCATATAAAAACTTATCCTTAACTCAGTCACTCACTCACATGCTTCAGCGCTTTTTGGTCAGTTTATTTTTTGTTTTATATTTAAAAAAATAAAACTTTATACTATTTTAAACTTTAGACTTGTTTTTTTGTTTTATTTATGGTTGAAAGGAAAGAAATTATGTATGATTCTCCCTTGAGTCTTTTGGTTTCACTTTAGAGGTGCAATTTTTTAAATAGTTTTTGACTTAACAAATTGGGGCATATTCATAGATGTTTTTAAGCTGTTGCTAAGGAAATCTGAAGTTTATCATATCGAAACTTCCTCAGGTAAACTTCAGTTTTGTCTAGCAACAGCTTAAACAGCATCTTTGGAATATGCCCCATTGTAATCGTGCTACAAAAATCGAAAGAGCTCCATACAATTTATAATAATTTTTGAGAAAGTGGGTGGATGCAACGCCCCTGAATGCAAAATTGCAAATCTTCCATTTTGTTTCCTTTGTATACACCACAAGACCTAACGTTTTGTGAAATATTAAGGTCCTTCGGTGTCGGGAAGTGCACCATAATTATGACGATCTTTCAGTGAGTGTCAGTCAGTCAGTTACGGTTTTAGCGATTTTTGAAGTCCTATATCTAAGGAACTACTAATTATAAAGAAATTAAACTTAGTTAGCCGACTGTGTTTGACAAGCTCCGCTAATACTGTGAATTTGAAGTTTCTGGCTTTATAACTAGGAGGGTCGAAAATCATGTGAGTTTGTTTCTTTAGAAAGGGTATAATGCTGCTAACTTGGCTGGGCACTACCGTGCCTTTTGATAAAATAAGTGCAGTACCCTTTGGCGAAGTGGTGGTTACTACATTGGAACTGTACACGATGGAGGTCTAGGGAGTCGAATCATAAGCTATATGCCAAGTAATACAAAAATAGCTTTTTAAGGGTTACTGTTTCTTTTGGAAAAAAAACAAATCATTCAAGACCATCAAGAGTATCTGTAATCATAAAAAGGTGCTTCCCACCTAAGACCCTCTGATTCACCTTCACCCTGCTGCCCGTCCGGCTGCTACAAAACAACCGTTTCGTCAGGGCAAAAGCTCCTCTAGCTCTGGTCAGAGTAGCATTTATATGTCTTGTCGAAATACAAATACTGATCCATCCAGATGCCAAGGTACTTTACTACACTTTTACTCGCCAGTGGCTGTCTATTTGTCCATACGATCACCAGCTTGCGCCAGTTCTTTCTCGTATCCATTGTGCTTCACGCAACGGCGGAGTCCTGAAAAAGATAGTTTCTGATTTCTGGAATTCCAGGTAGGTATCACTATATCGCTGAATCCGATCGAAGTGACGCTGAAAATAACTTCTGATTACCTCGACTTTTGGAGCTGTTCTGTACGGAATTAGACCGTCGGCATACGCAATTGCCTGACTTAAGCTACTTATCAGATCGCTGGTGTAAATGCTGAATAGAATCACATACATTCACTTCCCCGGTTGGAGAGGAATGGAATGCATACGATGCACGCCTCTAACAGCCGAAATCTGCGCAGATCACTATTATTATATAACTTTATGATTAATGCCTTTTCGTATCAAGATTCCGACGCCACCCCCCCCCCCCCCAGTGGAGTTAGGTCGATCTCTTCTAACGATATTGTAATTCTTGTAAGTCAACTTATGTTTCTGGTTCAGCTTAGTTTCGCTGGCCATAAACACATCTGGACTCTGGTCATTCAACAAACAACAATTGGAAAAGATTAGCTCTACATTCGGTTATAATCAGTGAATTTACATTCAGAGCAAGGATCCTAAGAGTCCTCTCCGATAGCGCGCCTTTAACTTCTAAAATGCGATGGGCTAGGCAAAACAGAGTAGAGATGATCTACCCTAGCCGCCTGCTCACTTATCTGTTTTTGAAGTCCTGTCAACTGGCTTTGAATTTCCAGCAACATGCTTCTAATTTCGGCCTGAGCGTCCGTAGCCTTAGGCACGAGGGCCGGTTGGGTTACCTTAGCTGCAGGCTGTACCGTGCGTCCCCTTCCTGCCGTCATTTGGCCGTGGAAAATTTGGGGATTGATGGGTGTTGTTGTGGAAGCACGCGTTGATGGGCGTATTTCTACCCCTGTCTACCTAGCCACTTTGTTGGTAAGGATCTGCCGAAAAGCTGAGCAACTCCCTGCAGCGTGGCCGAACCTTTGGCAGCACATGCATTGAAGCATGTCACCGTGTCTCTGAAGTTTATCCCAATTAATAACCTGGTAGCTGAGGACGGAGATAACTCCTCAAACTATCCACCTTGCTGCTGGGCGAGAGCTGAACTAAGAAGCACGGCAAAGACCGCTTCTCCCGTCTGACTTTAACTGAACGGCTTGACCCCGATAAACTCTAGATCGCCGCTCGCTTTTTTGCGGAGCTCATCAAAGTGCAGCTTTCGTTCCGTACAGGAATCTAGGCCCTTCAACAGGACTGTTTGACACTTATCCACCTTTGGGGAAAAACTGGAGAGTTTAGTCGTGGATTGTTTTAATAATGCTGCGCCACTGTGGAGCAGTGGATAGCATGCCTATCTTTACCTTGACTGACATAATTCAATTGTATACTGTAACTCCATCTTGTAGGTATTGATAGGTGGCACCTTTTCCTTATTTCTCCTGGTAGGCTGTGGCTGCTGCTGGTGTTCATTTTGCTGCTGCTGCTGCTGCTTCTGTTGTTGATGTATCTGCTGCTGTTGGTTCTCCTGCTGCTGTTTATTGTGTTGTTTTTGAATTTCTTCTTGTTGATTCTGTTATTGTTGCTTTTGTTTTTGGTACTGCTGTGGCTGTTCGGTTTGCAGCTGTAATTGTAACTGCTTCTGTTCTTGGGCCTTAAGAACATTATATCCATAGGTAGGTAGGTAAAAATGGTGACAAGGGCGTTGTAACGAAGCGTTACAACTCCTACAATACCCTAATTATCTATATATTAATACGTAAACACTTTTCTATATCTCCCTTTTTAACTGACTTAATGGCATCGTATTTTCATAATTTTTTTTTTTATTTGAAAGGTATAGCCAATCGCTCTGACAGAATCTAATTTTTATATTCATATGTTGCCATTAAAACATTAATAGAGAAAGGTCGAATTTCGACCACGGGGCGATACTAGTTATAATTATTATATCATTACGTACTCCTATCATTTCGTGCATACATCGTATGACACTCACCTTTAGGTAATTCATACATATCACGAACAAAAATAAATTAATCATGAAAGTCCATATAAATTTGAATTTCATTTCTT
The DNA here is from genome assembly GCA_963921185.1 of Dasysyrphus tricinctus. Taxonomy (NCBI): domain Eukaryota; kingdom Metazoa; phylum Arthropoda; class Insecta; order Diptera; family Syrphidae; genus Dasysyrphus; species Dasysyrphus tricinctus. Next base: position 52,229,592 of record OY992530.1, on the reverse strand, counting down.
TCAATTCACATTGGCTTACTCCAGCAAATGTTATATGGCAAAGTAAGACAAATGGTAAAATTGTCTTTTCTTCTCGTCCAGTGGTGGATACCAATTAAGTGTATAGAGAATTAAAGATCGGGCTGTAACACAGACCTTTCATAAGGCGTTTCGGTGACAAATAAGGCATTGCTAACGCCGACCGTTTCTTTCCTCTGAGCTCCTCTTCAAGAAGCTCATTGGACAAGGTTCTCATTCAAGAGTTCCGCCCGTTTCTTTCCCTGGGTTTTGTGCCAGGGACAACCGTTTTGTTCCTTTGGACTCCTCTTCAAGCAGTTCACTGGACAAGGTTCTCCTTCGAGGGTTCCGACCGTTTCTTTCCCTGGATTGTGTGCCAGGGACAACCGTTTTGTTCCTTTGGGCTACTCCTCTAGAAGCTCATTGGACAAGGTTCTCCTAAGAGAGTTCCGACCGCTTTGTTCCTTATTTGCCGAGGACATAGGGTTTCTGATAAGGATTCCCGACCCCGTTTTGTTCCTCTGAGTTCCTCTTCAAGAAGCTCATTGGACAAGGTTCTCCTTCGAGAGTTCCGCCCGTTTCTTTCCCTGGGTTTTGTGCCAGGGACATCCGTTTTGTTCCTTTGGACTCCTCTTCAAGAAGTTCACTGGACAAGGTTCTCCTTCGAGGGTTCCGACCGTTTCTTTTCCTGGGTTGTGTGCCAGGGACAATCGTTTTGTTCCTTTGGGCTACTCCTCTAGAAGCTCATTGGACAAGGTTCTCCTAAGAGGGTTCCGACCGCTTTGTTCCTTATTTGCTGAACATAGGGTTTCTGATAAGGATTCCCGACCCCGTTTTGTTCCTCTGAGTTTCTCTTCAAGAAGCTCATTGGACAAGGTTCTCCTTTGAGAGTTCCGCCCGTTTCTTTCCCTGGGTTTTGTGTCAGGGACAACCGTTTTGTTTCTTTGGACTCCTCTTCAAGAAGTTCACTGGACAAGGTTCTCCTTTGAGGGTTTCGACCGTTTATATTATATGAAATACGATGCTAGTTATTTCTAAGACCAGAAAAACATTGTAAAATATATGAAGTACCGTATTATTTATTGTAAGAAACTAAAATTATAATTTATATGAAATAACTAGTTAGTTCCTGATTTTGAAACACTTTAAATAAAAGAATGTTTTTGTAAATAACTTAATAAAGAAATTAAAGCCGTTTTATTCGGAGATTAGATCCTCCTAACCCAAAGTTTCGTTGCTTCTTGGGGAAGAATCCTGGACACCGCCGAGCTTACCTCAGCTGCAAAGTAAAAGCATCACAGCGTACCACTCGCCCAATTAGCACTGGATTGCACCGTTTTGATACCATAACTCGTTTGACCTGTGTATGAAAGCAGATAAAAGCGTTCCTTGCTTTGAAATAGGACGGCTGTGAAGTACGATTAATGTACCTTGTGAGTTGGGTCATAGGACACTAACTCGATCGGATCGCATCTCGCCCGAGCTTGCCACATTATGCCGAGCTCGGCAGGTTGTAGAATAGCGACGAGGCGCGATCGATCCGATCATGTGATCATCATTGCCATTGAGCATCATGAAGCCCCTCAGAAACCCGGGTTCCGATTACTCGCGGACTTTGGATCTGGGGGGAAACATGATGCAGAACGCAACAGATTTTTGTCTCAGATCCATTTCGTAGGGTTAAGAAAATAGATCAAGTCTTTGAATTTCATTTCGGAAAGTTTGTTTGTTTGTGCTCTCATTCTGGCTAGAGCTGGACATTTACAGAGAAAATGAAGGACTGTTTCCTTTTCTTGCTGGTCTCCACAGCTGCGACAGTGAGTATTATAAGGAATACCCAGCCTCGCCGCATGTTTTCCAATTGGCCAGTGTCCCTTTTCAGTGCAGGTTGCTACGACCCTGGCTATGTCCCGCCTGGGTCTATGAGATCAATTGTTCGGGATTTATTTAAAGCGGGCCAGATCGTTCTGGATATTTTGCAGTTGGCTAAACTGCTCCACCTACGATTGGATTCCCTAAGGTAAATTGACAATATATTGCCCTTCACAACTCCAAGAGGAATGTAGACTCTTTCCGCAAGTGAGATGTGAAGGGCTGATCCTTGCCTGGCTAGTTCATCTGCCCGTTCATTTCCCTCAATGCCACTGTGACCAGGGACCCAGATAAGAGTGACCTTGAGGTTAATGTTTAGACTTGCGAGCTCATCTCGGCATTATTGGACCAATTTAGAGGATGATGTAGCCGAATCAATGGCTTTAACAGCCTTCTGACTGTCTGTAAGGATGGCTGTATTACGATTTTGGTTTGGATCTGCTTTTAGCATCTTGCATGCCTCCCTGATTGCCAGTATTTCAGCATGAAATACACTAGCAAAATTCGGTAGCCGAAATGACTTGGAGATGTTGAGAGACTCAGAGAAGACTCCTGAGCCAACACCGCACTCCATCCATACATTATATCCATAGTGTCACATATAAAATTCAATAGACTTTTCACAACTGAAATATAAAGTTAATTCTGAACTGAAAAACTGGTTCTAATTTAACTCAGGGTTAATTTATTTTCAGGATTAGTTTGATATTGTTTAACTCAGAGTTAATTGAACACAACGTGTATGTAGGTGCAGACAATTTCATTCTAAAATGGTGATTGATTCTTGGCATCCAAGTTCAATCAATTCTCCGATTCGGGATATTGTGTATTTAAAAATTTTCTTGAAAAAAATAAAATGACCAATTTTTAAAGTTCAAGTGAGCTCAAATTGCGTTTCACAATTATGGAGTTGAGCTCACTTGAACTTTTAAATTGAATTACATATAAATATTCAGTCACTCCACTTAATCCGAAGAATTTCTTTTCAAATTTTCTTCATATTCTATTACAATTTTTAAAGGTTCGCAAATACTAAAATTTATGATAAAAAAGTAGTAGCTGACTTTCACAAAAAGTTAATCGTTTCAAAAAATAAGTGGAGCATTTGTGACAATACTCCTAACTTTAAAGCCAACGGTTGCAAATTCGGAAATGACTGCAATTTTTATGCTCATGTATTTTTAAATCTAAACTATATGAATGATTTGAATTTGCACCTTGAATGCTGGGATATTCTGTTAAGTTAGGTTTCCTTTTCTTCACAAAAAGTGATTTTAACAGTACTTAATGAACTATATTAAAAAAAAAAAAAATATATATTAAATTAAATTAATAACCTTTAAAATTAATCACTTTCTTTTTAAGATATTTGTTTGACTTTTGTTTTTTTATTCTTGCAGATCTCTTCACGGATTTGATAATATTTAAAATCATAGGATTATCTAGTGTTTGGATAGGTGAGTGATTGATATTTTTTATTTCCATTCTTTACAAGATGAGATCTTCTGAAGTACTCATTTTAATAAAAGGCAAATACAATTATAATTAATCTTCTCAAATACATTAAGTTTACAAAACCGAATCATCTTGTAAGGCTATTAAGTATGATATACAAAAGGGATTTCTGAGCTCTGACGCCAGTAGGTATGTTATAAGTACACTTCTGGTTATTCAGATAAAGTGACTCCCGTTGATGATGTCGGTCCACTTTTAATTGACTCGTTTATCCAACATCTTCTTTAATAGTTGCACCATTTGAAGTAATAATGCTTCAAGGCACTCAACTTATCCACTCATTGAATGGATTTGTTTGTATTTTTATTTTTCAATTATTTCTACTCTCCGGTTGAGTATAATGCTTTTCCGTTGTCTATATACATTTCCTCGTGTTATCCATTGGTCTTTTAAATAGAGACCTCAAGTTATCTGTTGAAAGACAGAATGATACAGTCGTGCTTCTGTTGATTCTTTGAAAAGTTCCGATTCTATATAATGCGTGTTACAAGAAGAAAAGAAAAATTTAAATGAGGGAAAATGAACAATGAAATACGCTTTGAAGCCTCATAATGGTTCCTTTGTGATGCAAGCTTAGTTAAGGAGTGAAAAATCGTGATATGAGGGAAACAGTTAAGAAGTTTTTTCTCCTGAAACTCCGAAATCAACAGCATTATTGATATTATCATCAAATATCTGACAGAAATTATATTTAATAATGTTAATGCTTCAACGACTGTTGATGAGTTGATATGAATCATTCAAAATCAAATGATGTCTTTTACGTTCACGGATGTCAAAAATGTTGTGCGCATTTAGATTGATTAAACTGTTCACTTGTACAACTTTATTTTGTATTATAATCTCCTTTGTCTTAGAAAAATGCAAACACTCAATTTTGATTAACATTAAAGCCTAGTACGCTGCTGAAGTGAAACGAAATTTTTCTGGGTCTCCAACTCGAGACAAAAACCTAAACGAAAAGATTGCGGAATTAGTCCAGTCAATTTATGCTCAAAAAGGCTCTTTGTGAGCAAATTATGAGGTAGTTTTGATTTTTTCCCTCCTTTGTGTTTTCGGGGGTGCTGAATCCGAATCTGAGGTTTGCCAACAAAATTTCGTAACTCTACATGGAAAAAAAAACGCAGAAAATGATGCAAAAATGCATTTCATGGAAGTTTTTCACTAATGGCTCGAAAACTACCAACTATTCGAAATTTACATAAAAGTACAATTGAAAGTATACCCAATTTCCCATAAATCTCTATTCAAGGTTTTTTTCTGCGGCAACCCATTTGAACTCAAGCGCTAGTCAAAAATTGACGTATTTTTACTGTTTTCGAAAATCCACTCGAAAGCGCAAAGAAATTACTTTGTGTGACAAAATTTGAATTTTTGTCTATGACATGAACCAAGATATATTTTTCTGATGGTCTTTGATGCGTTGAGTTCAAATATGGCCTTGGTATTGCTCTAACACATCACGTTTTTGAGACATTCGAATCTAAAGATTTTAAAAAAATGCATTTAAAAGTTAGCTCACCAACATAGGCATAAATTATTAAAAATTTTATTAGAATTTTATGCTCTTTTTGTGCTATTTTTTGTGTTGTTTTCGCGATTTTTGTGCTGCAATATATTTTTTTGTATGCAATGTTGTGTCACCTTAAATTTAAGCTGGCACAACTTTGTCAATTATTAACCGATTTTAATAAGAGTGGTGTCATATTTTTGTGCTCTTTGTATGTTATTTATCTGCATTTAAAAAAAATTGATTCTAAGGTTTATTTTTCTTTTTATGCAATTCTGTGTCACCTTGAATTAAAAGTAGCATAACTTTCTCAATTACTAACTAATTTCAATCAAACCGGTTCCATAATTTTGTGCTCTTTGTGTGTTATACCTATATCTGCATTTAAAAAAATTGATTCAAATATTTAATTTTTTTTGTATGCAATGTTGTACCACCAGTACGCCCGTAAGACGATTATTTCAATGACAAACTCTTTGTTGTTGTTGTTGTTGTGATACATTGACTTTCCCCAACAAAAAACAAAAATCGCACTGGAAAAATCAGGTCGTGTAAATGCCGACTTTTTTCTTTCTAAATAAAGGCAAAACCGCACTCGACGGAACTGCACTTCAGCGGAACAGAGCTTCACAATATTTGTTGTATGAAATTGTGTCGCACTAAGCGACAACTGAACTTCACGGGACAGGCGCAGCACGATGCAGCAAACTTGATAATCTGACCAACTATGCCGCGGACTGAAGTTCCGTTCAGTTTCGTTGTCGAAAAAAATATTTTGAAGTTCTGTTCCGCTGAAGTGCAGTTCCGTCGAGTGCGGTCTTACCTTTATAGCCCTATTCTGGCGTTGTGAGGGTTCACACTCACAGATCACAAGTTCTTGTGAGGTTTTCCTTGTGAGGTTTGTTGTGATTCGATTACATTTTCGGTATTCTGGGAAAATCCTCACAAGAAACCTCACGAGAAACTCACCACGGTGAATGGGCACGTTCAAACATGTCAGATTTTCATGATTTTTAGTTTTATTGGGCTCTGATTGGCTGACTGTCATAGAAAGATAGATGAGTGAACTTTCAAAATGTTCTGGATTTATGTTGAACGCACCTATATATTTATTACGTCAAAAGAAACATGATTTGTTTGATTTTTTTTGAATAAATTAGCTAAGCGCATGCAAGAATGTTTATTTTTCATTCATTTATTGATTTTAAGGAGGAAGCAATTAAGAAAAACACAAAAAACATGTAAATGTCGTAATATTCGAAATCACAAGTGTTAATTTTTATTTGTGACCTCCTCCGAAGGAGATCACAGCTTCGATAGTTTTTGTGAGGATCACAAGGTGTGAGGTTGCTGCCATAATACAAAAACCTCACAAAATCAAATTAACCTCACCTTGTGACGTTGTTGTGACTTGTGAGGTATCAGTGAGGTTTGCCAGAATAGGGCTGTTAATTTTAAAGAAAGAAGCCGGCATTTACACGACCTGATTTTTCCAGTGCGATTTTTGTTTTTTGTTGGGGAAAGTCAATGTATCACAACAACAACAACAACAAAGAGTTTGTCATTGAAATAATCGTCTTACGGGCGTACTGGTGGTACAACATTGCATACAAAAAAAATTAAATATTTGAATCAATTTTTTTTAAATGCAGATATAGGTATAACACACAAAGAGCACAAAATTATGGAACCGGTTTGATTGAAATTAGTTAGTAATTGAGAAAGTTATGCTACTTTTAATTCAAGGTGACACAGAATTGCATAAAAAGAAAAATAAACCTTAGAATCAATTTTTTTTAAATGCAGATAAATAACATACAAAGAGCACAAAAATATGACACCACTCTTATTAAAATCGGTTAATAATTGACAAAGTTGTGCCAGCTTAAATTTAAGGTGACACAACATTGCATACAAAAAAATATATTGCAGCACAAAAATCGCGAAAACAACACAAAAATAGCACAAAAAGAGCATACAATTCTAATAAAATTTTTAATAATTTATGCCTATGTTGGTGAGCTAACTTTTAAATGCATTTTTTTTAAATCTTTAGATTCGAATGTCTCAAAAACGTGATGTGTTAGAGCAATACCAAGTAGAGCTGGGTAAATCGTTCATTTCAAATGATCGAATCATTCAAGAATCGATCACCAAAATGATTCGATCATTTCAATCAATCAATCTTTCGATCATTTTCATTTCACTGAATTAACTATCGATTCAATTTTCATTTCGATTTCGATGGAATTAAATCTCTCCGATTTTAACGAATTCAATTCAATACTCTTCCCATTTTGATCGAATCCGAAAAATTAAATTTTTGATGGATTGAAAATCTCAACAAATATGAAATTTTCACAATTTTTCACTGCTCAGGAAAAAGGTGATTTTTAAGCAAGTGGGTGACATTTTGATCAAAATAGACCTTTTGTGTCAAAATATAGTTCATCCCCTATCTGACAAGCAATCAACTGTCAAATTAAATTGAAGGATGGCTACAGTGTCGATGGATTAAAAATATCTAAGAAATCACAAGTTTTTGAAGATAAAATCGAGATTCATCAAAATGATTGAGATTGAGATTGGGATTGAAAATGGAGAATCATCGAAATGATTGAGATTGGGATGTACAATCGAGAATCATTGAAATGATTGAAATTGGGATGGAAAATCGAGGATCATCGAAATGATTGAGATTGAGATCGATTGAAATGAAAATTTGTGATTTCAATCATCAATACTTCTCGATGATCGGATTAAAAAAATCGAATCGATCCTGATTGACACAGCCCTAATACCAAGGCCATATTTGAACTCAACGCATCAAAGACCATCAGAAAAATATATCTTGGTTCATGTCATAGACAAAAATTTAAATTTTGTCACACAAAGTAATTTCCTTGCGCTTTCGAGTGGATTTTCGAAAACAGTAAAAATACGTCAATTTTTGACTAGCGCTTGAGTTCAAATGGGTTGTCGCAGAAAAAAACAATAAATAGGGATTTTTTGGAAATTGTGCATACTCTCAACCTTCTTTGATGTAATTTTCAAATAGTTTGTAGCTTTCGAGCCATTTGTAAAAAATTCCAGAAAAACGCATCATTTTTTGCATTTTTTCCATGTTTCGTCACGAAATTTTGTTGACAAACCTCAGATTCGGATTCAGCATCCCCGAAAACATAAAGGAGCGAACAAATCAAAACTACCCCACAGTTTGCATGGTAAAAATACAATATGACTGGACTTAAAAAGAAATATGGAGAAATTTATCAGATGTCAAAAAAAAAAATATTCAAAAAAAAAACTGTTGCGACCCTAAGATCTATTGTGACATTTGTGACCCACCTAAAACAGAATGAGATTGCTCATCTTACAGTTCTTCCTCCAATTTTATTTCTCTCAGGAATTTGAGATCTGGCGGACTTTTAGAGGTTTGTTTTACCAGCCTGTGTCTCAGTGTTCTTTCCTGTTTTTGGGTCTTTTAGCCTCCTCTAGTTCCTTTAATTTGTTGTGTATCACATTTTCTTCTATGCTTTATGTAAGAAAAAAAATGGCACAGTAGGTTCCAGGCCCCATTAAGGGAGGCATTGTCCCTATTTTCGCTAAGAAATCAGCTTTTTCATTTCTCTGGACAACAACGTGACCAGGTACCCAATAAAGTATGACACAGCTGTTTTTGGCAATGACATTCAGCCTGTTCACACACTCCCAAACTTGCTTAGAGCTGATGGAGTAAGAGGTCAGTTCTTTGAGTGCGGCTTGACTGTCAAACATAATGTCAATGTTTTAGTTTTAGTAGTTTCTTTCGAGATTACGATCTGCGCATTTCACTATGGCGTAAACTTCCCTCTGAAAAATTCTAATAGACAGTTCCATCGGTACTGAAAGTTTAGTTCTATAAGTCCAAAAATTCCAGCCCCAGTCCCTTCAGTAGTTCTCGATCCATCAGTATGTCATTTGATGGCATTTGGTTTGAGAGTGTAGTTTACTGTTTCGCCTACCCACTCCTTTTGGTTACTTAACTCCGCTTGAAAGTTTTTCTCAAAGTTGTATTTTTTAATCATGCCATCTCTTGGAATGTCAATAAGGTTTGTTACTGTTGACTTTCGAATGCAGTCCCTAACCCTAGGACTTACGCATTTGCAAGTCCCGGTTCCCTCTTTGGCAAACCTCATGATGGCTTCCTTTTGCAGCAGCACCTGCTATGGCGTCAGGTATGAATACGGTGACCATCCGTTCATTATAATAATGAACTGTTCTGTATTTGAAGATGTTGTTCATTATTAATTATTTTGTACACGAAAACATATAAATGTTCTGTATTTTATTAGTTGTTCATTATTTGTTCTGTATTTCTTTAATTTTGTTCAAAAACAATAAGGCACACATTGTGAACGTAAAAATTTAATGAAAGAAGCTGATGATGCTAACGTGCCCTTAGTTAGTGAACGAAGAAATTATAAATCTAGTACACATTTATTTTTCCTTGCCGCCCTCTATCGCTTTTGGCATCACATGCATGTTCAAGTCAAAAACTATTAATTTCATGAACCGTGAACTGTGTTGTCTGCGTCTGCGCTGAAGAACTGAGATTTGTAAGTTTTATATGAAATTATTTATAAAAAAGCAATTCAATATTGAAAATTAGTTTAGCTTACCCTGATGCCACTCAGGAGGAAGTGTGTATTTAATAAAGAATTTAAAAACCAGTACAATTTCTTGACCTAAGTTTTTAAGTTTTTTTTTATTTCTAAGGCCTAGTACGCTGCTGATGCGAAACGAAATTTTTAAGTCTAGTACGCTGCTGATGCGAAACGAAATTTTTAGTTGGTCTCCAACAAGACAGCAAAATGCTAACGAAAACGAAGCGAAAAAATATTCATTGACAGTTGCACAAATTCAAAAAATTAAAACAAATGCAAAAGCAAAAAAATCACAAGCATCCATGCTGTAATGAAAAAAAAATAACGCAAATGTCTTTTTTTCGCACACAAAAAATGGTCTGGGTAGTTAATTGTGTGCGAAAAAAGAGTGTAGACTTCTCCAAACAATCTGCTACAATTATCCATTTTGCTCATCGAACAGCGTACTGTAGAACGAAAAGTAGATCTAAATTTTTAGTTTATGATTTCGTTGTGTCATTTTTGTATCGGATTTTTCGTTTCGCATCAGCAGCGTACTAGGCCTAAATTTGTATGTAAAGCCTAATACGATGCTGATGCGAAACGAAATTTTTAGTTTTTCTCCAACAAGACAACGAAATGCTTACGAAAACAAAGCGGAAAAATATTCATTGACAGTTGCACAGATTCAAAAAACTAAATCAAATGCAAATGCAAACAAAATTACAAGCAGCCATGCTGCAATGAAGGAAACAACAAAAATAAACACGAAAAAACACAAATGTCATTTTTTCGCACACAATTATGGTCTGGGTAATCAATTGTGTGCGTAAAAAGAGTGTAGACCTCTCCAAATAATCTGCTTCAACTATCAATTTCGCCCATCGAACAGCGTACTGCAGAACGAAAAGTAGAACTAAATTTATAGTTTATGATTTCGTTGTCATTTTTGTATGGGATTTTTCGTTTCTCATCAGCAGCGTACTAAGCTTAAAGCAAAGACTGAATTGATTAGAGCTTTATAATATGTTTATTCTATTTAAAGTTGAGCCATTTTTCCTCATAGGATATATTTTATTATTAATGAGTTGAATTTTGTTTCTTTTTTCTTTTGTTCATTATTCAGCTTTCTAAAATATGGTCACCGTAGGTATGAAGGATAAATGAAGGTTAACGCCCATTGCTCACGTAGGGCAAGTCCTCATTGCTTCAGTTATGCGAGCCTTTGGACTTTTCTTTAGTGATTTCCTAGTTTTGAGTAATTCGGTTCTTTTTTGCCATGACCGCACCATAGGTGATGATGGGTCTTACCATCATGGAGAACATCAACCTAGGGACAGCTGGCTTGCAGCCTGCTAGTTTCTTGAGGCGTTTTTGGCTTTCCCGACGGTTATTTCTACGTGTTTATTCCAAAGAAGTTTGTCTAGCGTAATACCTATACCTATAGATATTTAACCTCACTCCTAAGGCTGTGCTGACGATATCATCAGCAAAACCGATACAATGTATGCCTTGAGAAGTAAGCTTTCTAGCAGTTCATCAACTACAAGACTCCTCAGCAAGAGTGATAGAACTCTTACCAGTGGACAACCTCTTAAAGATGGATGAACTCAAATCAACGATGTTAAGATTTTCCATGTATTTGAGCCTGCTAGTGCTTCAGGTGTTCTAAGTGGCTAACATCTCACCAATCCATGTGGATATGATGCTGAGTTAACCCTTCCTTACAAGAGCTATATTAACCGCATAATGGGAGCCCCTTCTATATCTAGAAAGGCAGGTAGTGCAATTTCTTTTGCGTCAAAAGCTTTCTGTAGGGGATTAGTGAGTTCAAACAGAGCGGTTTCTGTAGATCTGTCAGCTCTGTAGGCATGTTGACATAGATTGAGAGGCCTATTACCTAATACTTCCGATCTTATGAAGTGATCGACTATTTTTTCCAAAATTTTCAGTATAAAGGATGTAAGGCTTATCTTATTACCTGATGAGAGACTTTGGGTGGGTTGAATCTTTTTCCCAATTTTAGGAATACAAATTTTTTCGGCTTTTCTCCGACATCTTGAGACCAAAGAATTACCAATACAAACAAATTGCTCATCAATTTTTATCAATTAATTAGTTAAAATAAATAAAGAATAAAATAACGAATGCATAGTTGTTGGAAAGCAGTCTTAAGGCTCTTATTAATTGACCCTCCTCCGATTCGCTTTAAAACTGACCGTACAATTAAATTTTTGTCGAAAGATCAAGTTTCAGAAAATTCTGCGGTACATGTTTTTATTTAAAATAAATAAATTAAATTAGGCATACATAAATATGTCGCTGAGGTTGAGAAATATAAACAAAAAAGCTTAAAAAACAAACCTTATACAAGCAGCCCACATCATAATAGAGTTGGAGGCAAAGTAACTCCATTGACATCCTACCGCATATCCTCTTTTCATTTTTTTTATTTGGTAATTTTTCATCGTTATTGCCACAAAAAAAAGGACATTTTAATAATAATTGTTTATATTTTTAATAACATTTTGAACTCATTACCAACTCTTTGGTTGCTCTTAATGTAGGATAATTAAAAATGCGACCCAAAAAACTCAAAACGGAAATGAAACCGCAAGGAAAGCAAAATAAGACTGTTTTTCATTTAATATAATATATACAATGTACAACTGGAGAGAGAGGTATGTATATAAAGAAGACAAACAGCAAAAAAAAAGTATATGTATATACAAAAAAAAATAAAATAATAAGTACCAAGGATAAAACTTCACAAAAAGGATAAAAACCAGGCCAGCAAATCACAAGTGACATTGTTAAGCTCTGTAACATGATGTTATCAAGGGTTTACATGGCTGTACGCACACTTTCTTTTTTTCTTTTTGTTAAAATTTTGTGTCTTTTTTGCTTTTCTGTACACTATATAACAGTCCTGTGTAACATATATTGTATATCCTTGTTCTGTCCCTATGTCAATTGGAATAGAATAAGTATTAATAATGCATTGTGAATCTTGTTTTTTATGTCCTTAAGGGATCATGGGAAGAAGTGTTGGAAAACAACTTCACAAAAAAATCCGAGAACTTAATAAGTTTGTTTGGAAAAAATATGTTCATTTCTGAATGATTTCAAGTTGTAGATTTTGATGTAGAAGGAAATAAGGGCAAGGAACTTTAAAACAAAAGAATATTAAGTTCAGATGTAAAATGAAAAAACAAAAATATTGATTTGGGGCAAAATACAAGTTGTGTTACAAAACAAGATGTGTTTCAACATTTTGAGTTATGTTGAATAAAGATATTAAAAATTACAGTTTAGCAAAATTCTAAACTTTTGATTTTAGTTTGACTTTGTGAAACTTGGTTTTCCTGAGTTTTTAATATCTCAAAAGAAGGTAGGAAATTTTAGGGTCGACTTTAGCAACATTCGTGGGCTAAGGAAAAATTTCTATGCTGCGTATGTTTATACTGCGTTAAACAGGCCAGCTGTTTTGGCATTGGGTGAAACCCAGGTAGGTGATAATACCGATCATACGGAATTCAATCTACATGGGTATAACCTAGTGCCATTATTCTTTCCTCATCATGGTCTCGCCGTTTATATAAGAAATGATGTTGCGTACCAACTTCAACCTCAATATGGTTTGTGCTCAAACACAAACTTCAATTTCATGTGGTTTAAATTCACGGTTAATAAGCGCATCATCCATACCTGTTTTATTTATCGGAGCCCTAACCTGGACAGAGATTCAACTTCTAACGAATTTGATTATCTGTCCGACTCCATTCAAAGAATTGTTGCCCATTATCCTCACACTGAAATCGTCATTGCGGGCGATTTCAATGTACACAATTCTTCGTGGCTTCGCTTTTCTGGCCAGACAACACCCGAAGGAAGGTATGTTGAGATCTTTGCTGAATTAAACCACCTAATTCAGCTCGTTGACGAGCCAACTCGAATCCCTGACGTTGCAGGTCAATCCGCCAACACACTAGACTTGTTTCTTACCTCGGACCCTGATAAATACACTTTATGTGTATTATCGCCTCTAGGCACATCAGACCATTGTGTCATATCTGCCAATTTCTTGTGCCAAAAAAACTCAGTTAAAGAGAAAACTCCTAAGAGAACCGTTTGGCAATACAAGAAAGCCAACTGGGACGGTCTTCAGGAACTTTAACTGGTCACTATGCTTCCTCGATAGTGACGTAGACTCCAGTGCAGATATGATATCAAACTTGATTCTTTACGGAATGAGAAATTTTATCCCTCACAGGATAAAATCTATCAAACTGAAAGAGAACTCATGGTTTGATTTGAGCTGTAAAGAGGCTATCAGGAAAAGAGAAGTAAGTTTCCGAAGATATAAAGTCAACCCTTCTGAGGAAAACCGGAATAAGTTCAAACAAGCTAGAAAGACTTGTAACGTTCATAATCGTCGAACCAAATTTGTGCATGACCAAAAATTACGGCAAAAAATACTACAATGTCCCAGAGGTAGTAAAAATTTTTGGTCATTTGTAAAAAATATTCGAAACTCCACTTCGTCTTCGGTTCCAACGCTCGTCTCCAATAACACTCCCTTTGTCAGCTCACTAGAGAAAGCCAATTTGCTTGCAGCACAGTTTGCTGTTAATTCGACGTTGCCAGAGAGTGTTATGACTCCTCCTGTACTTTGAGAGCGGTAATGATTTCATGGGACAAATCTTCTTTCGCACTCGTGCAGTTGCAAGAGTCTTGAAAGACCTTGATATACACAAATCCGCTGGCCCGGATAGTATCCCACCCATCGTTCTGAAGAGGTGTTCTTCAACGCTGGCAAAGCCACTGCGTAAGCTTTTCCATCTGTAATACTCGACTGGTCTCTTTCCGAGTGGATGGAAAACAGTATTTGTCCAGCCTGTCCCTAAAAAAGGCGCATCTTCTTCTCCCTCTAATTATCGTCCAATTGCACTTACGTCCCTTCTTTCCAAGGTCATGGAAACGCTGATAAATTATCAGCTCAAGAAATATCTTGAAGAACGAAAGCTTCTTAATGACCGGCAGTATGGCTTTCGTAGCAATAGGTCCACTGGTGATCTGATGGTATATCTCACCGAACAGTGGAACAAATCTTTACATCGTTTTGGTGAAAGTAAGATTGTTGCACTTGATATTTCAAAAGCATTTGATAGACTTTGGCACCAAGCTCTCTTATCGAAAATACGTGCATTTGGTTTCGATCAATCTTTTCTTCGTTGGATTAGAAATTACCTCTCTGACCGTTTAATACAAGTTGTACAAGACGGTTTCAAGTCTGATATTCATAAAATAAATGCTGGTGTGCCCCAGGGCTCCGTTTTGTCTCCGACTCTCTTCCTCATTTTCATTAATGATCTTTTATATGAAACTTCTAATCCACTAAATTGTTTTGCAGATGACAGCACCCTCAGCTTTTCATATTCGTTTCAAGATTCACTTCCCAATTCTTCGGATGTGGAACTTGAACGGCAGCGTATGATAAGCTCATTAAATTCTGATCTAGACACCATTGTCTAGTGGGGAAATAAAAATCGTGTAGAATTTAATGCTTCAAAAACCCAATGCTGTCTGCTGTCACTAAAGCAAAACCCACCCCCAATGCCGCTATCCATGAGCCGAACTTGCATCGAAGAAAATGAACAACTTTCAGTTCTGGGTATGTGCATCACAGATCACCTTTTATGGAATGATCACATATTCGAAGTTGCCAAAGACGCTGCAAAGTGTTTAGGCTTTCTTCGACGATGTAAGAAATTTTTCTCCCCTTCTGAACTGGCTGTAATTTATAAAGCCTTCATCCGACCAAAGCTTGAGTATAACCCTCACATCTGGGCAGGTGCTCCTACAACTCACTTGAATTTGTTAGATAGAATACAAAATAGAGCCTTCAAAATTATAGGTGACAGAACTGTTACGCTATCAATTACATCTTTGAAACACCGCCACAGTGTTTCTTGTCTCACATTATTTTATCGCAATTTTTATAAACAGTGTTCTAGTGAAATAGCCAGTTGCATTCCTCCCCTTAAAAAATTCAACCGCAATACTCGTGCTTTTAGGAATGCTCATCAGTTTACCCTTGAGCCCAACTTCGGACGTACTGTCAAGTATAGAGATTCTTTCTTTAGCCGCACAACACGAATGTGGAATGCTTTACCAAGCTCTATTTTCCCCTCCCATTTTGATATTCAAAACTTCAAAACCAATGTGCATTGGCATCTCCTTTCTAACCCTTTCCTATTTTCCTAATCGTTCGCACTGTGCTCATCATCTTAAGGGTAGTCAAAACCCCTTTAGTGCGCGCTCATTATAAAAAAAAAAAAACAAAAAACTTTGTGAAACATTTTTTTTGAGCACAGACAGGAGTATTGAGATCGGTGCTTAGAGAAATTCCCCCCAAAATTGTTGCCATTATTAGGGAGTCCTAAATTCTATTGGAAGCTATCAGACGCAACAGGGTGTCGGATAGGGCATTCAATGGAGACCGTTTGAAAGGCTAAGTCTTTTAGACTATGCTGATGACATATGTTAACTGGCAAATAACATCAGTGTGCTAAACGGGATGTGCCAAACACTGCAAGTGAAGGAAGAGTCGAGTATTCTAGGAATAAATAGCAAAAAGACAAAAATAATGCTCACAGGCCGCTCCACATTCAAACAGTTTAACTACCTTGGCAGTATTGTTTCTGCAAATGGCACTACGGATCTGGACGTCAAAGTAGAATTAATGAGGCTCGTGCTGCCTTCAGTACTCTGTCCTGAATTTTGAAATCCAGTCAAATCCCCTTACGCACTAAATTGAGATTCTTCGCGAATCCATGTCAAATCCGTGCTGTTATATGCTTGCGAAACCTTGCTTGC
The DNA here is from genome assembly GCA_963921185.1 of Dasysyrphus tricinctus. Lineage (NCBI taxonomy): Eukaryota > Metazoa > Arthropoda > Insecta > Diptera > Syrphidae > Dasysyrphus > Dasysyrphus tricinctus. The sequence continues at coordinate 52,213,194 of OY992530.1, read as the reverse complement.
GAAACCTGTCTACCATTTTGAGGATATATCAAGTTCTTGTGAATTGCCGTCTATGACACATCCTAAAGATTCGCTGGTCACAAATTATATAAAACGAGGAGTTTTGGCGCAGGGCAAGTCAAGAGCGGCTGGCCGTTGACATAGGTTAGGTTAGGTTCGAAGGGGTGATAGTACGGCAAGCCGCACCATCTCACTCGGATCTCAGTGGAAACATTGTGCTCTCCCTCCAGGGTATAGATGGTTAGTGAGGAGGGATAGGGAGGGAGTTAAGGGGAAGTTTTAGGTGTGGGTCACTCCTTGAACCATCCTGAGTTCTGAATGAATTTCAGGATGTTCTTTAGTGGCAAGACAGAGATGTCGTCCAATTCGTCGACAAGGGCCTCTTTTCTGGTTCTAGCTAGGCTGGGTCATTCGCAAAGGAAGTGAGGGGAGCCCTCCTCTGCCTGCCCATCATGACACCCTCTACATAAGTCCGATGAGCTGATGCCCATTGTGTTCATGTGGGTTCCCATTGAGTTGTGGCCCGTAAGGACGCCAACCATGGGAGATAATTGAGGCCTTCTTAGCTTGAGTAAGTAATCAGTTTTTCTTATCTGACCCAACCCCCTCCAAGGTTTTGGAATCGTCAGTAAAGATCGAAACATCATTTGCATTTATGACCCTATTTTCATTCCAGAGTTCCCTGGTTGGAATATTTTTGTTATGGTTACGGGGTTGAAATCTATGTGTGGTGAAACGTATAGTCTGTTTGAATGTCTATGTCTGTAAAATTCATTATAGTAGTTCTGTGAACTTAGAGACCCTTTTTCCAATGTTTACATTGATGAAGTCTCAAAGCACTTTTGGACGCCAACTCTTTCGTAAACAGATCGAGTGGAGCAAGTGAAAAGAAAGTTTCAAGGGCGGCCGTTGATATGGTCCTGATAGCACTGGTTGTGCCAATACACGCTAGTCTTTGAATTTTAGTCATGGTTTTTAGATTGGTTTCCTTATCTAAGGCTGACCAAGAGACCATGCATGCGTACGTTGGAATTTACCTTATAATAGTTGTGTACATCCAATGAATGGTTCTGGGGCTGGGACCCCATGTTTTACCAAAAATTCTGCTGCAATTGTAGTAAGCTATTGAGGCTTTTCTTTCTCTTTCCTTAAGATTTTCTTTCCAGTTTAGTTTACGATCGAGAACAACGCCAAGATATTTGGCAGTACCCGAAACCTGTAACGGTATTCCAGAAATGGTTGGCGGGTTTATGTTTGGAATATAACGTTTCCTTGTAAACAGCACCAGTTCTGTCTTCAGTGGGTTAAAATCTAGGCCACAACTACTGGCTCAATTTTTGAGCTTGTCCAGGGACAATTGTAAGATCTCGCACAGAGTGGGGATACATTTTCCAGAGGCCAATAACACAATGTCATCGGCGTATGCAACTACTTTGATACCGCCCAGATTAAGTTTAACCAAGATCTAGTTGACGATAAGGAGCCTAAGCAAAGGAGAAAGTACTCCAACCTGTGGAGTGCCCCTACTCGTCCTAACTCTTATCTTGCTGTCACCCATTTCTGCATTTATGAGTCTCGTTTGAAGCATAAAATCAATCCAGTTTATCAGAATGGATCGATGTTGACGGAGCTTAGAGCTTGTCGAATTGCAATGTCATCACCATTATTAAAGCCCCTTCTATGTCAAGGAATGCTGCTAGAGTGAATTCCTTGAAGTGGATCGATTTTTCAATTGTGCCAACCACTTCACGAAGTGCTGTCTCAACATGATTTGTCCTTCAAGTACGCATGTTGGGCCTGTGAGAGCTCACCATTATTTAGTTTTAGGCGAATTTGAGTGTCAATTCACATTTCTTAGGTCTTCAAGAGAAAGGAGGAAAGGCTAATATGCCTGAAGTCCTTCGGTTCGGTATGGGCGGGCTTGCCAGCTTTCGGGATGAAGATGACTTCTCTCCATCTAGCGGGGATATGGGTGATGTTAAAACAACCTACATAAATATCCACTAGAACTGGAACAATTATATCTTTAGAGCTTTGGAGCAAAATTGGAATGATTCCATCAGGCCCTGCAGACTTGTATGCTGAGAGCCGTTGACATAAGTGTTATAAGGAATTCCGTATACTACATTTCCTCCCACTCAAAGATAATGTCAATGTGAAACCTGGAATCGGACGACTGGTCTTCGATGTCTGTAGGAACGTCTTGGTGTTTGCATACTCGGAATCTGCGCGGGTCTGACCGCTGCATTGTTGTCGCTTGACGTGGTTTCCTTAGGAACAAACTGGCTTACTGTTGACGAGACTGAAGGAATATTAGTATTATCAGAATTTATACTTGCCTGATTTGTAGTAGAACGCTCGAGACTTTTATTTATAAAAACCTCATCAAGTTGATTTTCGTACGATTGCCGAAGCTGAGCCCTAAGTTGGTTTTGATGTCGCTTGAGAACCCCAGCGGGCGTTGATATCAGGTATGTCATTCGTCCAAGTTGTTCCTTAATATTTCCTCGAATCCATTTTGGGCCTCTTGAGAAGTTCCTCACTAGCACCGGTTGTTTGGTCTCAAAACGGTTAAGTTCTCTGCTGCATGGAAGCTTACTCTGCTTAGGAAACATCAAGGCAAGCGGGATTTTGGGCTGCCTTCCATGCAAAACTTCTGCTGGTGATCTTCCAGTGACAGGATTCGGTGTCGATCGAAAGGTACTTAAATGCTGAAGTAACGCACTATTCAAGTCTTCTCCTCCTTCCATAATTTTCTTTAATGATGATTTAAATGTCCTTACAAATCGCTCAGCCTCTCCATTAGAGGCGGGATGGAAAGGAGCTGAAGTCAAATGTTGAATGCCGTTTGCGGAACAAAATTGCTCGAACTCGTGGGACACAAATTGTCGGCCGTTATCCGAAACAATTGTATCTGGTAGTCCTTCCAAAGCAAAAATACCTTGAAGAATTGAAATCGTGGCTGTAGATGTTGTTGTGCTCATTTTAACGATGAACGGGAACTTCGAAAAAGCATCTATGCATACCAACCACATGTGCCCAAGAAACGGACCAGCAAAGTCCAAGTGTATACGCTGCCACGGATGATCTGGTGAAGGCCACGAAGAATACTCCTTCCTTGGGCTACTGCTGGCTTCCTGACATTGTGCACATCTTGCTGATTGATCTGTTATAGCCTTGTCTATTAATGGCCACCAACAATATCTTCTTGACAACTGCTTCATTCTCGTGATACCCCAGTGTCCATCGTGAAGAAGCTTCAAAACCTTTGACTGTTGTGATGCCGGAACCACCACGCGTACATGTTCAGCCTGAAGTAAAATAATATTATTTTCAATTGACAGAGAATATCTACGGTTAAAATATGGTTTTAAATTTTCATCTACAAGCTCAATTGAATCTGGCCAACCGTTACGTAAGAACTTGAGAACTTTGGATAGGACAGGATCCAAAGCTGTAGCGTTGGCAATCCGCCGGAAACGCTTCAATCACCTCCTCAAATTGGATGTGTAGACAAGAGTGCACACTGGCATCAAACTGCTCATCCTCTCCCATTGGTAGCCGGGACAACGCATCGGCGTTTCCATGCCTGCTTGTAGGCTTATATCGGATACTGTATTGATAACCCATTAAAAATAGAGCCCAACGTTGCAATCTTTGAGCTGTAAAGACAGGTAAATTTTTTTCAGGATTAAATATTGAGACCAACGGCTTATGGTCCGTATACAAAATAAAATGGCGACCGTACAGATACTGGTTAAATTTCTGAACCCCGTAGATAATAGATAGGGCCTCCTTCTCTATTTGACTATACCTCTTTTGATGGATATTCAACGTCTTTGAGGCGTGTGCAATCGGCTGTTCTGATCCATCGGGTAGAACGTGAGAAATCACTGCTCCAATGCCATGGGAAGATGCATCCGTGGCTAGGACTATTGGCATATCGTCTCGAAAATAAGAAAGCTGTGTTGCATTCACTAGCTGTAATTTTAAGTATTGAAATGCTGACTCTTGATCTTTTCCCCAGACAAACGGTGTGTCTTTCTGTCGTAGCTTATTTAAAGGGGAGCTGAATTGAGATAAATTCTTAATAAATTTATTATAATAATTGACTTTTCCCATAAATGCTTGTAAATCTTTCAGGTTATTTGGACGTGGCAGATCTCTTATAGCAATCACCTTCGAATCTGAAGGTCGTATACCTGACTCACTTATAATATGGCCCAGAAATTCTATTTCGGTTTGCAAAAATATGCATTTTTCCAAGTTGCAAACCAGACCATACGATTTCAACCTTCCAAAGATTTCACGTAAAATAACTAAAAGCTCATGCTTCGTCTCAGCTGCCACAATAATATCATCAATATAGTTTCCACAACGTGGAATATCAGCAATTACCTGTTCCACTAGTCTTTGGAATATTGCCGGAGCACTAGCAACTCCGAACGGCAACCGTTGACACTGGTACAGGCCTAATACTGTGTTGACGACCATGAACTCCTTTGATTCATCATCCAGCTCCACCTGGAGGTAAGCGTCCGAAAGATCAATTTTTGCAAAAAAATTGCCTCCACGGACCTTATGTATCATCTCTTCCACTCGTGGTATAAGCGCATGTTCCACTTCCAATTGCCCATTTAAGGCCTTGAAATCGCCACAGATTCTCACTCGTCCATCATTTTTGGGCACTACGACGACAGGTGCCGCCCAATTACTAAATTTAATTGGTTTCCAAATTCCTTCTGCTACAAGGCGTTCCACTTCCAGCTTAAATGATTCCATCTGAGAATATGGAATAGGACGGCTTCTGAAAAACTTTGGAGATGCTTTAGGTTTTAATTGTAAGTGAGCCTTAAAAGGGGTGCAACATCCTAATGATTTCTTAAATATGCTACTAAATTCGTCACACAAATCTTTTACCTTTGATTGCATATGGTCGTTTGTAATATTACTTACTACTTCTTGTTTCATATTAAGCCCAAACGAGTCTAGCCAGTCTATGCCGAGAATGTTGTTAGCTGCTTTTACGTCAGTAACAATGAGAGGTAAAACTTTTTTAATTGAGCCGTATTCCACGTTCACGAATGCTTTTCCAAGCACGGGCACTGTAATGTCACCATACGCCTTAAGAACAATATCTGCCGGGTGCAGTTGCTTACATTGCAATTGATTAAATTGTTCCTTACTAACCATAGAGCACGAGGCTCCGGTGTCCACCAAGAAATCCAAAAACCGATCATTTATTTTAATTTTTAAAATCATTTTATTGCCTCTCCGAATTGGCTGACTGCGCAAAATAGTTTTATCTAGTGTCACTTCATTATTTCTTTGTTTGTCCAAATCGACCACGTTTATAAAGTCAAGCATCTGACTGTCAATTGTTTCAATATTCTCTGTTTTTCGCGACCCGTTAACTAAATGTCTATTGCGTGATCGATTCCTACGGTAAGAATTCATGTTTCTTTTTTTGTTTCTATTACCCGTTAAACAAACGGAGGCGATGTGACCCGTACCGTTGCAATTATAACAGCTTGCATTACGAAATTTACAACTCTCTGTACTGTGGTTCACCCCACACCGCGGACACGATTTGAATGCCTCCGTCTTTTGACCACTACTTCTCACCTTACCTTCGCTCATGGACCGAACTCTACCAGATTTGTTTGCGTCTATGCGGAAGATTTCTTGCTGTTGCGTGTTTTGCAGTTTTACATTTTTTAGCACACTTACTGTGTTCTTCGTAGCTTCATACGATTCTGCTATCAACAGAACATCTTCGAGAGTGGGGTTTGGCTTTTGGAGCGCTGCAGTACGAACGGCATCGTGGGGTGTATTGATGACGATAGTATCCCGCAGCAGTTCGTCTACAAATTCTTGCCTGCATTCTGGCTTAGAGCAGACATACTTACAATTGCGGGAAAGACCACGTAACTCAGCTACCCAATCTGCATAGCTTCGGTTCTCGCCCATTTTTGCCTGAAAAAATTCATATCTTGCCGCTAGTATGGGAACATTGCGTTTGAAATGCTCCGACAATTTATCAGTAATATCTTTAAATGACCGCTCTTCTAGTTTGTCGCCCAGTAGCTTTTGAGCCAGTTCAAAAATATCAGAACCTACCCAAGAAAGGAAGAATGCCCTTTTCTGCTGATCTTCTTCCACCGAATATGCGGAAAAGTGTTGCTCGAGTTGCTTCAAATAAGATTCCCAGTGATGCTTTTCTTTTTGATACTGATGGAAAGGTGGTGGTGAAGGTGTTATTGAAGAAGGCCTTCCTGATCCATCCATAGACGTGCCTGGTTTAGTCCATTTTTCCATCCATTCTCTATGGCTGCTCATTAATGATTTGAGAAAATTCTCCTGCTGTTTGAGTAATTCTTTTAATTTGTCTGCTTCCATAGCTTACGATCTTTTAACATTCGGTACCTTGACACGTGGTTAAAGATAATTAAAACCAAATTAATTATTGTGTGTGGAAGAATGTGTGTGGAAGAATTCCGTATACTACAATAAGAAAGCGCAAATAGTAAATAGATTAGTCAAATACTGAGGAAACCAAACGATGAAATTGCAAAGTTAGGTTAGGAGGGGCGTGCACAACACCCATTCTGTTGGCCATTGTGCCAATGGCACAATGACCCGTTAGTACCCCTATCAGGATTTTAATATGCTTTTTACTCAACGATAAAATATACTGAGTTTTCTTTTTATTAATTCGAGGCCATCATAAACTTCTAGAGATAACGCAGTCGTTCCTGGACGTCCAGGAGTTATTGATTTGCTCTTTCGTTATAAGGTCTAATTTCCTTTCAATCAGGACAATCAGGACGCCTGGTCCCATATCTATTTGGTTACAACTGTTCCTTTTGAATATTGACGCTTTCCTTGCCAGTTCATCTTCTATATCATTCCCTTCTTTGCTATGTCCAGGAACCTAGCAGAGTTTGACTAGGTTGGTGTTAATGTGTCGGAATTTTGCTACTGTTTTGGATAACACCAAGAACAACATGGAAATCAAATGTCTTAGCAAAAGCAGAATCCCAAAGAAAGACAAAGTTTAATATATCTTAAGAACCGTTCTCAAAAAATTAAAAAAAAGAGCAAACAAAATAACATGTTGCACTTGCACATCTATGAAAGCTGTCGCGATACGATCTCGAGTGGACCAGGGTCTCAACCAACAAGCTTCTTCCAACCGGGTCAGTTTCTAGCTAGCATATCAGTTAGCATGTACTGCACCGTCGCACGGGGAGGATTCAAAGACTTTCCGGGCCTGAGCATTGATGTCTATTAGCTCTAGGTGACCCAGCCACCTCAGTCGTTTGCTTTTCACTTTTGTGGTTAGGTCGGTGTTGCTGTACAGCCCGTACGGTTCATTGGTGTACCTTTTTCTTCAAACATCCGCAAAAAATATTCTTCTCAAAACAGCCTTAAGCCTTCTCATCTACCGTTAATAGTGTCCATGGCTTTGCACCATACATCAGGATTGTGATGATAAGTGTCTTTTATAAGGACATCTTAGTTGCTCGAAAGGCAACTTTTGCTCCTCAATTACCTTCTTAGTCCAAAGAAAAAGCGATTGGCAAGAGTAAGTTCTTCCCTTGATCTCAGCACTGATATCGTTCGCTGAGTTGATAACTGAGCCTAGGAACACAAAGTCTCAGACCACTTCAAAATTATAGCTGAGACGTCAGTGCTAGGTGTCTCTTGTTGTTGACAGCATATATTTGGTTTTACCTTCATTCATCGTTAAACCCATCTTCTTGGCTATATCTTCAATACTCATGAAAGCACCACTGACATCACGCTTTGTTCGTCTGATTCATCGATGGAAGTGATTAACTGGACTTTTGAAAGATAGTATCTCTAGTGTTGACGTGACAGTTTTGCACTATTCTTTCAACAACTATCTTGAAGAAGTCACATCACCTTGACTAAGACATTTTTTGACATCAAAGGTATCGGTGAGGTTTTTGTCAACATTGATGGAGCAGCCTGTGTTCTCCATCGTCATCCTGCACATACGGATGAGCTTGGGAGGGATGCCAAAATTATATAATGCTCTATATAGCTTATCACTATAGATTCTATCACAAGCGGTCTTGAAATCGATGAAAAGGTGGTGGGTATAGATTTGAAACTCTTTTGTTTTTTTCCAAGATCTGCCGTAATGCAAATATTTGGTCAATGGTGGTTTAAAACCACACTAAAGTGGACCTATCAGGTTGCTGACGAATGGCTTCAGGCGTTCAAAAAGTACGACAGAGGAGATCTTGAACGCGATGTTAAGGAGACTGATACCTCTGCAGTTGGCGCAGTCCAGAGGATCACTTTTCTTGAGGATCGGGCAGCTTATGCTGAGGTTCAGTTCATCGGTGCTGGTGCAAACTCCCCACCATTGCATCGCCAGCTACTTTGAACAGCTCGGCCGCAAGGCCATCAGCTCCGACCTGTTATTTGTCTGCATGCTCTTGCCGGAATACTTCATAGAACCATGAGTTTCACTGTGATGTTCGCGGAACGCCCAGCACGTAAGCTGCTTAGCTCTAAATCTGTGCCTTGAATTCTCCTGTTAAATTAATTTTTTCCTTCACAAAACTAAAAAATTCAAAAAAAACACCAAAATAATTACGAAGCATATCGAAAGAGTTTTAAATAATTTAAAAATAATTCATTTTATTGCATTCATTTGATTGCGTTCGTTTGATTTAAATCTTTTAAATTTCGCTCAATGATTGCTATTCAATATGTGTTTGCTTCTTTTTGTTATTTTATACGGGCTTAAAATTTCCTTTTTCAGTCTAGAGAGTATCAATTCTTTGTCAACTTGCTCTGTACTTGGATGCAGAATTTCATAATTAAACTAGAGTTCCCATTTGAATTTGGGCTTTGAGTTTTCGGGACCCTATTAAAACGAGCTTTTGAATTTTCATAAGGAACTTAAATTTAAAATTTATCTTAAATAACATCAATTGATAACCTATAATGGTTTTCCATAGGGACGGCTTGATGTTTGAATTTTATTCGCTGAAATCGAGGTCCGCTTCCAATTGCCCCAACATTTGAGTATTCACTGAACACATGACAATCAATGGTCGCTGTAACCTGTCATTGTTACTCGTACTTGTCTTTAGTTTCTGGAAAATAAAAAAAAGGATAGAAACTAAGAACAGATAAAACAATATGGCTGCCAAGAACTGTCGAAATCAACCCATCCCTATTTGCAAATCCTTTTAAATTTCACTATCCATCATAACTGAAGACTTAAAATATATTAAGTATTGGCATTTTTATGAAACATTAATAAAAAATATTATGGCAGATCCTAAAAAAAAACCCTCTTTTATCATAAAGCATCATCCTTCAAAACTTCTCGTATCCTTTTTTTTTCTCATTTAAAATACTAATTTTCCACACATTGCAGAAATTACTCAGTCGTTAAATTGCTCATGAAAACCCCAAGACTTTAATAAGTCGATCAACTTACAAAGCAATCGCATCGTTATATCTCCCACATCCTTACCCAACCAGCTCCATAAAATTCACCCCATATTCCATATATCCAACCCTTAGGGTGTGTTCTTTCACAATCCTCGTCATTTTGTTTCAAGGGAATAAAACGAAGCAACAATAACAAACAATATGAGCAACTGTTCTCAATAAAATGTGCCTTAGGTCAGTTCAGTTTCAGAGGAGAAGCTTGTTCAGTCGGCAAACAAAAAAAAAAAAAACAATGGAAGCAGAGAAGTGGTTCCAAAATGGAAGTCCGAAAATTCGTAGAAACATTAACCATCACTTAGTTTCACGAAGCAATTTTGCTACACGATTTGTGTAACTTCTGTAGTGGCTCCCCCTATACCTATGTATATGCTGCCCTCTCCACTTTCATAGACAATAACATGCCATTTGGCCATTCTTAATGTCTTAATTTGTTTTATGTTGCCCTGCCCTTTTACTAGGCCCGTTGTTGTGTCGGTCGTAAACCTTTTGTGGCTGCTCCATCAGCCCATACTCGTTCTTGCTTTGAGTACATCACACATGTACGGCTATAAATTTACGCTCAATTTGTGTTTCAATGCCTTGTAGCAATCATTAGGGTTAACAAACCTGCAACTTGGTCGTTAAAACATATAATGAAAGTTCTGAGGGAGGCTTGAAGGGATGACTTCGTGCCAAACATTTAATTTCTCAATCAGCTAACTATTCCCGCGTGAAATGCACCAAAATATATGCAACATACAATACCAAACTCCAGCCGCCCGCCAAACCCAACTGTCGGAATGACACCGTTCGTGTTTTTTTTGCAAATTGAAGGGTGGCAAAGCGAGTCCTGAAAGATTTGTATACCTTGATATGAATTTATGAGTGTAAATGCAAATTAGAATTGCGTTTGGCATGCCTACAGCTAGAACTCCTGAAAAGAGCTTGCAAGTTTAAATGGCGCCCGGGTGCGGATCGTTATGTGTACCTATATAATTGAATAGTGCAGCTCCGTCAGTGCAGTGCATGCCTTTAGGGTATGGCATTGATTTGTCATGTGTATCGTAGCGAAAATTCCATCAGGATATATACACGAGGAAAAGCTGCCTGCTTTTGTGTGAGGCGCGAAATGTGGGGGGTCGAATTGAGGAATGGCATGGTAATGCCATTTCAGAGAACCGCATATGCGGGTTGAAATAATTAAGTCTAATCGGTTTTTAATTGCTGCTTGCAGAGCTGTCGCCAGGAACAACGAACGGGCAGAATGCTTGGTTGTCGCGTCGGTGGAGTCGTTTTCGTTTGGAAGGATTTCGTGCAATTTGTCCGCTCGTTTGTCCATACAGGCGGCAACGGATGACACTCCTATTTTAAACAAAGATGAATGAGGGTGCGACGTGCCACACTGTATTCCCTTGTTATTTTTGTTGCTGTTTATATACATACATATATTTTTTTTATTCTCGGCCAGTTCTCCTCTTCCTGTGTTTGGCTTGGCTCGAAGAACCAATAGGTGTCAAACAATGCAGCAGCATTTTGCTGCTGCAGTGTTTTAACATTTTTCATGGAGCATACTATTAATTACGTTTTTATTTGAAAAACGGCTTTAAGGACTTTCGACTTTGATGGTTGGTATATGGTCGTTTGGTAGGTATTGCAGCAATAAAAAAATTTGTGTAATTATTGGCAAACTGATGACGACAATAATTGTTGTGTGAGAAAGGCTTTCCCAGAAAAATCGATTTGGTAAGTTTTTTTGCTAAAATTGTATTTAAAGTGGGAACAAGTCAAATTGGATTTAAATAAAATAATTCAAATATAATTGATGAATGGAGATGAAAATATGTGTCGGTTTCTTGTTTCCATGTCCTCTGCCATGTGCTCCGTCACAGTGAGTTGTCAATTAAGTCACTTCATATAGTCACATAATTTGGAACACACTTTTCAGTGTGTTCTTTACTCTTTTGTATTTGAAGATTTCAGGAAGTGGTTCAAGTTCCTCTCTTATCCCCTACAATATATCCCTTAATTTCGAAAATTGAGTTATATTTAAGTTGTTAGAAAGGGTTTTCCAATAAAAGCTGGTGGTTAATGGAAATTATTGTTTATTTGAAGACATTTTGACATTTTGTATCGAATACCGCACCACCCAACTAACAGTATTGCTTTGAATTTTAGACATTAAAGTTATATTCGTTTCTATAGCGCTCCTATTACCCCTCTGACGGGAAGTAAATACCTTATTGAAGCATTACTGATTCCTTAAATATTTTCTGGTGCAAATTATATCAACTTGATAGAAGCGATATACCAATGTTTCTTTAATCTCTCTATATTGCTCTTATGAAATGATGACGGAGCTTTTGCTTCTATAGTCATGCTGTAAAATTATTATACAATCTCTATGTTAGTTTCTGTTACTTCGTTTCTATATTGCTTGTATTGGTATGCTTAAGTGCAGCCACAGACCATTTCTGCTATACTAGTGAAAACAGAAACCTCTTCTGGTATACTAAAGGGGATAGCCAAGCCACAAACCAGCAGTGTGGAGAAATTGGATATGTTATTTTTCATCGTAAATATATTCTTCCATGGCCAAGCGGTTAGCGTGGTGGACTTTCAGTGCGAGAGGACCATGGTTCGAATCCCACAGAAACCTTGTAATTTTTATAATTTAAAGAATATCTAATAAATTCCAAGATTCAATTCAGATAAAAACTTTCAAATAAAATATCAGCAAATAAGTAATATAAAACAAAAATAAAAATAAATATAAATCAATTGTGAAATATTTTTTTTCTATTTTTCCACCTTCTTCTATAAGACCTCTTAATTGAGTCCAGTAAGTGTTTTTCGGGGAAACTAAATTTACTCCATAAAGGTCCAATAGGAGCTTAAAAAGTGCGGCTTTTTAGCTCTATGGATTAATATATAACGCTTATATGATTCCAAGAAATGATTATGAGAAGCTTCTTTGGATTATTATAGGGGCAACATTGTTAGTTGGGGCGTTCAAATGTCCACGGTGGACTCGAACGTTGGCCCCAATACAAGCGGTTGAATGTCCAATTACTCCTACCCATAGATCGGGCTAAATGAGTGGAATGATCCATCGATTACGTCTTATTGACATAGACCTGCAACTTCAAAAAATCTAATAAGAAAAAGTCTAACGGGGTCAAATCTCACGATATTCTTGGCCAGTTTACGTCACCTCCGCGATAGGTAGCTCTTTCTTCATATCTTTCATGGAGAATGTATTTTGTGGCACCAGCTGTGTGACATGTAGTGCTATCCTGCTGGGACCACATCTAGTTCACATCCATATCATCTAGTTTGGGTCAAAATAAATTTTTTATCATGGATCAGTAGAGCTTCCACTTGACTTAATTGACTACCCAGGGCCCTCCTGCAAACTGTCATCGAAAGTAGGGATGGTTTCGACATTTCGTTGACATACGGGTATAGCCTGAGTAATCATTGAACTGGTTTTCGGTCAACTTCGATTTGGCCACCAAATGGCAAAAAATCGAGTGGGAAGGACCACTGAATAATTCGTCAAATGAGTGTGTAGCCATACAAGAGAACACTCATTTGCATAACAAACTTTTATCATTTACAGGTGTTGTTCAGTCGTGTTACTTGCCATTGTGATTTGGAATCAATGACTTTAATAAACAACAGATTTGACAAACGTGACCAAAACAACATGGCCGTCAAAAACTGTCAACATTGACACCTCCCTATAGTAGACAAAACTTTTTTTTAAGATGGAATAGCCAAATAAACTGGTTTATGAATATTTTTAAATCCAAATTCTCTTAAGTTTTCTCAGTTGATTCTAATGTTTTTAATTAGAAAACTTTCTGTGGCAATACAAAATTATGCCAAATTAAAATATTTTAATATTTAAATGCGGACATAGAATACAACCATAACAAAACTTTTAATTTCTATAATCTAGAAGACACTCTGATATTACTTTGCATTTCAAACACATCAAGATAAGCCACATCATTGCCATTAAATTAAATAAGACGATCAACTGAGGTATATTCTGCTCCTCTTCATATGTCGTATTACCTCAATAAATTTCCATAAGCTTTTAGCTACACAATCTACTCATAAAGCATACAATTTACATACACAAATTTATACACACACTCACACACACAAAGACATATTAAATGTAAAGGATATAAAAGGAATCCTTTTTATTGTGAACTTTTGCCAAATAAAGTACATAATCTACCATATGCGGCACATATGTGTGACTGTGCGTGATGCCTTAAAGACTATATTACTGTTGCGTGCCTTCATCATCAATGCTATATTCACCACATGTGCTTTTCTGAACTCATTGGCTATTATGATGTAATGAATTCATTTTAAGTACGATATTATTATGTGGCGCTATAACATTAGTAATAAAAATAATGGTAAAATTAATATTATAATATGAATCATATGGGATTCTTTTGATGTTGCTACTGTAATAGCTTATAGGTATTTGATACTGACACGTGACGTGATATTGAACGACTTTTCATAAGATCAAAAGAAGTTGTTTGGTGCTTAAAAAAATTAAGCAAGTATCGATTTTCAATTTTTAATAAGAACACAAATTTAATTAAAAATAGTTTTAAGATTCACACAAAGAAAAATATTTATGTTTTTGTTGTGATTTCATTCCTTTTTGCAAAGATATATTTTGCCAGGTGAAAATGAAACCCCACCACTCTACAAAGTTTCATAATTCTACGGCAACCGAAAATGCTCCACATAAATAATAGCAAATCTGATAAAGTGGGTTGATGCCACACCCCCTGAATGGAAAATTCCAAATTTTAGATTTTTCTTTCAAAGTACTTCAAGCCCTGCCGATATACCAATTTTCATCGTTCTACAACAATCGGGAGTATTCCATATAATTTATAAGAATTTTTAAGAAAGTGGGTGGATGCCACGCCCCCTGAGTAGAAAGTCCCTTATATGCACTACAAGGTGTAAGTTCAAGTTTTTACGATGTCGGGAAGTGCTCCATAATTTTGATGATCTGTCAGTGAGTCAGTCAGTTACGGTTTTTGCGATTTTTGAGTCCTATATCTCGGGAATAACTAATGCTAAGAAGTTGAAATTTGGTGAGCCACCTGTGTTTGATCAGCTCAGCAAATACTGCGAATATAAAGGTTATTGATAGTGAAGTTAGAGGGGGGTTGAAAATCACCTGTGTTTGTTCCTGTAAAAAGGGTGTAGTGCCGTGAACTTGACGTGTGTGAAGTTAGCATAACATTTTTGAGCTAGGCTAATGGGACCATGGCAGGAATTTGCAGTTTTTTTGCATTTTGTATGCATTTCTATTCCGGATTTTGCAGTTCACCAATTAGTGGGTGTAACCGACTGTACTGCTAACTTCACTGTGAAGTTAGCATAAAAGTCCTTTTCTCGGCAACGGTGATACCTAGAAATTTGCAGTTAGGCTCCAAATTTGCAGTTTAATTTGCAGTTCAGGAAAAATACATGTCCAAATTTTTAAGTCCAAATTTGAAAAAAAAAATCGAATAAATTCATCTTTCACTGTTAACGTCACTGTGAAGTTAGCAGTACATACCCTTTTCTCAGCAACAGAGCCACCTAGAAAATTGCAGTTTAAGTACAAATTTGCAGTTTTTCATGCACTTCAAGAAAAAACTAAGTTCAAATTTGTATGTCCAAATTCGACAAAAAAAATCGAAAATTTTACTTTGCACTGTAAACAACAGTGTGAAGTTAGCAGTACATACCCTTTTTTCAGCAACTGTGCTAGGTAGAAAATTGCAGTTAGGGTCCAAATTTGCAGTTTTTCATTTACTTCACGAAAAAATGCAGTTCAAATTTTGAAGTAAAAATTTGGCATTAAAATCGAAAAATTCACTTTGCACTGTTAACGTCAGTGTGAAGTTAGCAGTACATACCCTTTTCTCAAAAACTGAGCCAGCTAGAAAATGGCAGTTAAGGTCCAAATTTGCAGTTTTTCATGCACTTTAAGAAAAAACTAAGTTCAAATTTTAAAGTCCAAATTTGACAAAAAATCGATTAAATTCAATTTTCACTGTTAACATCACTGTGAAGTTAGCAGTACATACCCTTTTCTCAGGAACAGAAAAAAAATAAATTGGGTGGCGCAACAGCTCATGGAGAACCAGGGCCTAGTGACTTACAACTCACAACCATTCCTGTGTGCGTGTTTGTTGGCAGGAATGGAGGGGACCTACAGTTTTTTGCCGATTCCGAACGGCTAAATGAGAAGCACTTTTTCATGACAAGTATACTCTTGGAGAATTTGTCAGTTCCTCGCAAGAAGCAGTACCTCGAATAAAACATTTCTGTTTTTAGGTGGCACGGCTGGGAATCGAACCCACACCTTCGGCATGACAGTCCTACGCACTAACCATCAAGCCACGAGGTACTACTCTCAGGAACAGAGCCAGCTAGAAAATTGCAGTTAAGGTCCAAATTTGTAGTTTTTCATGCACTTCAAAAAAAAACATAGTTCTTGAGAAAAGGTTATGTACTGCTAACTTCACACTGACGTTAACACTGCAAAGTGAATTTTTCGAATTTTTTGTAAAATTTGGATTTAAAAATTTGAACTTAGTTTTTTCTTGAAGTAAATGGAAAACTGCAAATTTGGACACCAACTGCAATTTTCTAGCTGGCTCAGTTCCTTAGAAAAGGATATGTACTGCTAACTTCACAGTGAAGTTAGCAGTACAGTCGGCTACACCCACTATTTGGTGAACTGCAAAGTCCGGAATAGAAATGCATACAAAATGCAAAAAAACTGCAAATTCCTGCCATGGTCCCATTAGCCTAGCTCAAAAATTTTATGCTAACTTCACACACGTGCGAACTTGGCTGGGCACTACTGTGCCCTTTAATTAATTTGATGAGTTAATATATCTGGCCTAATATTCAGTGGCGTATTTCCCTAGGATAATAAGGGCCATGATCCAGCGGCGTGGAGCAGCATACTCTCCTTTGGGCGCAAAATGTAAAATTCCTTAACAAATTTCTGTATGGAATTAATAAAGCCTTAGAGACACCCCAGTCAAAATATTATCAAAACGATACTTACGTATATCTTACTCAAAAACTCTTTTGTAGAACGTTAAATTGTCTTTCATACTAATATACCTACTGACTTTCAATTGTTCTTATTTTAGAGATATCAAATTAGGGACGCTATACAGGAAATGCATAACATTGTTATGAGCCACCTCTAAATATCAATATGAAAAGCTCAAATTTAAGGAGGACAAATATTTTGGTATTCAAATTATTAATTTGAGACCAATCATTAAAAACAAACGTTTTGATATTAAATATGTATATTGTAATGACTTTCCATATTTGAACTATAACGACTCCGAAAAGCAAACAAACGGACACATTAAAGCTTTCGGTCGCAGTGCAAACATACCCTTATAAGCTATAATTATAGCGACTCTCAACCGAAAGAAGCGCCATTTACCGGACTATAGCAGATACACCAGCTGTCAAATAAAAGCTTTTGGAAGGGAAATTATTGGGAAATTTCCCCTACGGAAGGGCTCTGGAAGCAGAGACCAGAACATTCCACTACTTTCCAGAGTTTGGAAAACAAGTATAAAAGGCACATGTTTGAACGGCAGCGACACAGTTTGTTTTTAATCGTGAATGAATAAAGTTGGTTGTAATAAAAGTGAAAAGTAAAGTTTGTGAATTAATTTCAGTGGTGAATAATAAATCGTTTGTTTGTAGTAAGAAAAGTAAAGTGTTTTATTTTGTGAAATAAATAGGTGGACGTTTTAAATAAAGTAAATAAGTTTTATTAACGAACCCGAGAAAATATTACAATATGTATGTCTTAAAACTTAAAACACTATTATGTATATTGTTTAAGCATTCCGAGTTATATTTTGCGCAAAATCCAAATCCGTCATCTATTTTGCACCATCAGCTCTGTATTTTGAAATATTTCCGTTAAAGATTTTAAAAACGAGGTTTTGAGATGTATATAAAGTTAGCAGGACACTTTTGGAAATTCATGTTAAAAACTATCCTATCATTAGTTGCTAATTAATTGCGAATTAGTTACGCAAAAAAAAAATTAATTGCTTTTTTGGTTTAGGAAAAAATGGGTGTCCTGCTAACTTCATATGAACTTAGCAGGACAACTTTCTCAAAAATAGAGATAATCGAGGTGAAAAAAGTTTATTATTGAGGACTAATTAATTGCGAATTAGTTACGCAAAAAAAAATTTAATTGCATTTTTGGTTTGCGAAAAAATGGGTGTCCTGCTAACTTCATATGAACTTAGCAGGACAACTTTCTCAAAAATAAAGATAATCGAGCTGAAAAAAAGTTTATCAATGAGAACTAATTAATTGCGAATTAGTTACGCAAAAAAAAATTTTATTGCATTTTTGGTTTGCGAAAAAATGGATGTCCTGCTAACTTCATATGAACTTAGCAGGACAACTTTCTCAAAAATAAAGATAATTGAGCTGAAAAAAGTTTATTATTGAGAACTTATTAATTGCGAATTAGTTACGCAAACAAAAATTTTTTTGCATTTTTGGTTTGCGAAAAAATGGGTGTCCTGCTAAGTTCATATGAAGTTAACAGGACACCCATTTTTCCGCAAACCAAAAATGCAATAAATTTTTTTTTTGCGTAACTAATTCGCAATTAATTAGCTCTCAATAATCTAATTTTTTTAGCTCGATTATCTTTATTTTTGAGAAAGTTGTCCTGCTAAGTTCATATGAAGTTAGCAGGACACCCATTTTTTCGCAAACGAAAAATGCAATTAAATTTTTGTTTGCGTAACTAATTCGCAATTAATTAGTTCTCAATAATAAACTTTTTTCAGCTCGATTATCTTTATTTTTGAGAAAATTGTCCTGCTAAGTTCATATGAAGTTAGCAGGACACCCATTTTTTCGCAAAGGAAAAATGCAATTAAATTTTTTTTTGCGTAACTAATTCGCAATTAATTAGCTCTCAATAATCTAATTTTTTTAGCTCGATTATCTTTATTTTTGAGAAAGTTGTCCTGCTAAGTTCATATGAAGTTAGCAGGACACCCATTTTCTCGCAAACCAAAAAAGCAATTAATTTTTTTTTTGCGTAACTAATTCGCAATTAATTAGCAACTAATGATAGGATAGTTTTTAACATGAATTTCCAAAAGTGTCCTGCTAACTTTATATACATGGTTTTGAGGTTACAAATCCAAGGAGCTGTATGCTTAAATAAAAAAAACATTGCAACGGTTCTTGATAGAACTAATCTTCTTATTTTAAATTGTAGTTTAAATCTTTCCAATATCCAGTTTAGTCGTTGAGAAATATCCTTATTTAGTTGTTAGTCTTCACCTGTCCCTACACAATTTAATAAGAGTAACATGCGGTTCAATATGAATGCTTAACACAATATGTATTTCAACAAGGGATGTCTCAGAGAATACAAAATTTATTGGAAAAGTTTAAACCGTATTTATTTATTTATTACAAAAGTTTTAAATCAAGGGTTGTTCACGTATAGTCAGAAAAATAGTGAAAAAACGGTGATGACTAACATCTAGGCAAGGATATCTCGGAGGGTTATAAAGCTATTCAAAAGATTTTTACGAAATTTTGAAGAAATTGATTAGTGCTATTAGGAATTGTTACTAATTTTATTATAAAAATTTACCTCTTGCTGTTGCATAATCTCAAAGAATGAGAAAAACAGTTCTTTTTTCATTTTTTAGCAGGAATATCTCGAAAAACTGACCTAATGGCGGAAAATCGGTGACGGATTTGAGCTTCAAAAAGTATGCTTAGAAATTTGTAAACCTGTTCAGTAAGAGAGTACTCGAGGTGCAAATAAATGGTTACCGTAACAAATAAGCATTTAATTATCTGCTAATTTAGATATCAAAATAATTTGACTACAAAAATTGACCGCCAAAACTTATTGGCCCAGGCGCCAAATCCTTATATACAAAACTGCTAATATTTAAGAAATTTTGAAACCATCCGTGCGCCATGTCGGTTTGTTTTCCGAAAAATCATTCCATTAAAAGTGTCAAACAGTCAAAGGAGATGACGCACTTTTGGGCCAAGAGCGTGCATGAACAAGAGTGGTATCAAAAAAAAGGTGAGTGCTTGCACATTGAAACTATGAAGTTTTAGGAAAATCGTATGTGGGGATTTTGAGTTATTGATGTTTCAAGCTCATATTTCCAGCTAGATTTTTGTCCGTTTATAAGCAAATAAAGTTTTATATCAAAGGAAGCGCAAGACAAACCCCTATGTATTTGGTATCGAATGAAAGGTGAGTTTAATACCTAATGACGTAAAAATAATGATTCTAGTCTGTGTCTGTTTTTAAAAAAAACAATTAAACTTTAAAACTAGTATTTTTTTAGAAACAAGTAATTTTTGAAAAATCTACAGTGGCATTGTACCTCTTTTTAACGTTACATGAAAGAACACCTTTCAGTCTTTAATTTGGTACATAATAATTTAAGATTCAGCCAATAATAGGTAAGAAAACCACCGTCAGAAGCCTTGCTTAGGAAAATCAAAGAGCATCTGCACAATATGGACTTTTATAGTAGATATAGATATTTATTTCCTGTCTAACTCTGGTGTCCTGTTCTAATTGTGTCTATATTTGGACACACATCTATTTTGTAGTTCCCGTTTTCCTTGAGGTGTTGTCCACAAAATGAGCGAGCTTGTTTTATTTGGTAATTTCTCAGATATATTTTTCGTAGCTCCTCCCAACTTAGTAAGGGAAAGTTACCTAAGGTGGCAATAGCTGCGTTATATTATCTCTGGGTCTGGGTCGAAGTTATCTTAAAACATGCTTTACAAAAACAACATGGGATCTAGGTTTCTATCGAGGTTAATTTCAATAGCCCAGATAGAGGTTTTTACTCTGATCGGCAGAGGGCTATTTACCATTGTGAATGGATGTCAGCGATTTGTCAGCAGGAATAGAGACGAAAAGAGACAAGTGCTTACATGAAAAATAAATAAACATAAGAAAAAAAGAGACTGATATACAGCACTGCTTTTGCACTAACCCACATCGTTTTATTTTCACCAGGTGAACCATATGGGTTATGACTTATGAGCGATAATAAAACGCGGCTAATATCACCGTCAATGCTTTGAAAAACTACCCTTCTTCGATGTAGGTTGTTTTCAATTACAAAATCACCAAGGTGATTCGAAGTACCGAATTTGCTCAAGGCAATTTGTAATAACTCGCTATCAGCATTGTCTCAATGATTGTAATTTGGGATTTTATTCCGAAAAAAATCTGACTCCAAATTGGTGATTTTTTCTTCAATGTTGTCTCTTAAAGCATGCAAGGTTTGTGGTTTACAGTGATGGTAAATGTGATATTTTGAAAAGCCCTTAAGAAAAAGTGTAACACTGCCAGATCAAACGATATGGCCAAACAGTTCAAATGATTGAAATGAGAACACGTCATAGAAATTGGTGCTTCAAAATCTTCTTCGTTCGTTACTAGAGCTGTCTTGATGATTGCTCCGTCCTCCCGGAACCAAAAATGCTTCAGACTAGGGCTGGTAAAGATCACTTTTGGAAACCGAAAGGAGATCAAAATGATACCAACTTCAAAGCTTCCGAAGCGATACTGAGACGATTAAGTATTTCTTGGACCGAAATTTCCCAAGTCTCGGCGTTCTCGTTTCGTTTCTGAAAAAAAATGAAATAATAATTTTTTTAGAACATTATTATTATTGATTTATTACAAGAAAACAATTTATTACACAAAAGATTTATTACAAGAAATCAATATTTGTTATGGGTTTCGTGCAAAAGGCTCAGATGATTTTGGTTTGTACATTTGACACACTATTTTTTGCTGATGGAGGAAGGCTGAGGAAGGAATTGATTTAGATAAAAAAAAAAACCCACTTGCACACTGCTTTGGTCACTGCCAAGTCCTCCGAGAAAATTCCTGCACCCACTCCAGTGTTCATTTTAGTACCATCAGTGAAAACAGTTATCGTAGATTCATTACTGAATAGTTGTTTGTTACCCCCATTCCTCTATATTGTGAGAAGAGGAAGTGAAGGGTTTGTTGAAGTTAAAATGGGGAGTAATGAAGTCTGCGCAAACATTAATTCGCACATATTTCCGATGAATCTGAGTATGACCCGCTGTGCTTGATTTCCAGCAGTTAGTCTGGTTTAGCCGCAAGGCACTATATATGTTGCTGAATTTTGCACGAATATTGCATCTAGGGGCCTCAAGTTGAGTATCACTTCCAGTCCCGCTGCGGGTGTGGTTCTCAACGCCCCCGTTATACCTACGCATACTTATCTTTGAACTTCTTCCAAAGTGTTAAGGTTTGTTGCTTTCTCAGTCTCGTTCAACCAAACTAGATTACCGTAGGTTAGTTTCGGTCTAACTATTGCCGTGTGCTGTGCATCCACCTGATAATTTTTAGTTTCGGTCCCCGAGATTTTCCAAAAATTCTATTGCAGGAATAGAACGCAACCATAGCTTTCTTAGCTCTTTCTTAGTGTTGAGACCCCAGTTCAGTTTCTTATCTATTATCACAACAAGGAATCTGGCCTGATCCGAGATTTTGAGTGGAGTCCCTATAATTGATGGTATTCTTCAAAATGGTATTTATTAGATAACCCATGTGAGAAGTGCTGGAGGGCAAAATGTATACGTATTTGCCATATATAATTGCTCAAAATGAAATGTTAACTGCCAATCAAGGATTGCCAAATAAGTTAAATATTTTAATCACTAATGCAAAAGAAAGAAATATCAAGTGAATTTTGGAAAAATAAGTAGGGTTACCCTGGAAAGTAGGTACGTCATCTAAATATCATTCTTATTAATAGAAGACCGAAAATATTAATTTTCGTCCTTTATAAAATCAAATAATGGTCTTTTACTGAAAATAATTTCCAAGGATGAATTAAATAGTCAAAAAACTGAATTCCAGGACAAAAAGAAAACCTCTAGGATATCTAACTTCATATATGTTTGTGTGTGCTCCTTAAATTAGAATACAAAATAATAACAATTTTTAATATTCATGCTTGTTAACTTCAGCTGGATTCAATTTCCATTTTACCCACTACCAAATGTAAGATTGATTTTATATTCTAAGGATATTTCGATAAAAGGTACAAATAGCTTAAAAATAATTGGGTGCCATGAAAACAATTTTTATTTTTGTTTTGTTATTTTATTTTAGGTACCTACATACATATTATTTTCCCTTATATCTATACATATAGTATGTCTGCATGTATGTATATGTATATGTAAAATAAAGTTCAATTTATATTGAACTCAATAACAAAAAACGAAATAATAATTGCATATGAAGTGGGTTTTATGAAAAATTAATTCATATTGTTGAAGGCTATGGTAATAAAAAAAAATCCTTCCTATATAACACTGAATTAATTTTACATATATAATAGACTTTATTGGAATATTAACTTCTTCGGCTTCAATGGAGAAAATTGTGAATTTATGAATTTGATTGCTACCTACAATTGGTTGTGATTTCGAAGAAATTTTATGACTTTTTTTATTGCTAATATCAGACTATAGCCGGTATATAAATTTCAAACATTAATTTTATGTTTTGAATTATTTGTATGGGGCTTATACTTTTATTACCTTATGAAAGGTAAAGAAGATTTTCCCAGAAATTAATATCAATATAATTTTTTTTTAGCAACTCAATGTGTTGTTATCATTAATTAAACGATTCTTAAAGCCTTCTCCAAAACAACTTGGCACTTGTACACTGTTGTTACTTGCGATATATGTATGTATATAGAAACTTCATTCGAACTTGAGATTTTGATCAAACTTGACAAAATTCTAAATAATGCAATTTCTATTCTGTAGATTATAAGTACGACATTCATTTATTTCCGAATCTCTTTCATATTATTGTGTTGAAATACTAATTTTTGGCTCATAGAAGTGGTAAGGCTTCTGAAAATCAAATAAATTTCAAATCAATACTTCTCATTCTCCTTTGAAAACATTGTCTTATTTGAATCCAATTATTGTTAATATAAAAGCTTTGCTAGTTCCCTAATTCCGTTTCTTCTCAATATTCTATAGTAAATAAGATAAGATTGAAATTTAAGATAAACATAATCCAAATCTTCCGACGATACCAAAACTCAAACCTATATATTTGTAGATTCATATCCTAGAGCAGTGTTTTTCAAACTGTGGGTCGCGACCCCCTAGGGGGTCGCCAAGAATAACTAGGGGGGTCGCGGTCGCAAGCCATTAGGCACAAGGTACTAAACAAATTAAAACACAATTTTTTTGAGAAGACGGGTGCAACTGTTTTTCTTTTATTAAATGTTCAAAACTTGCTTGTGTTTGAGTCGTTAACAATAAAAGCATTTTTATAATGAAGGAAGAGGACGTGAGTTCACATAGCTATGAAGTGGTGAATGGCACTGACAATCTTAAAGCCTCTTTTCAATTCAATTAAATTCAAGCTAAATCTATAAGATTTTCTGTCTTCTTTATCGATGAAAGATCGGCCAGATGGACTGATAAATTCAAAAAAGGATTAAGTATCTTCCTCTGTCCATTTCCACCTTCAGAATCGAGATCTGGAAAGTCCACTTAATCATTTCTCTCGAAATTATACAAACTTTCATCAGAGGAATGTGAGAGCTTAATGTCATGGCATGAATTCATCTGATGAAATTTCGTTGAGAATTTTCTGAACCCAGAAAAAAAAGAATCATACATTTTTTTTTATCTGAACACAAACGAAGTTTTGCTAGGAGTTCTCTGATTTTGTCTTTTGCGGTAATAATATTTGCTTGTCTCCCTTGGAAGCTCGTATTCAAGATGTTTAAGTGGTCAAAAAGATCAGCGAGAAATGATAATTTTAAAAGCCAAGTGGAACAGAAAAATGATTTGACTATCCAGATTTTGAATCTTGTACAAACATCAATTATTCAGCTTTTAATTCCAGAACTCGTGTCAATTACACCGAGAGCCCACAGCAGATTTTGGGTGTGATTGATAACAAAAAAAGAAGTATAGGCATCGAAAGCTTCATTAAAGACTATTTAAAAAAATCGAAGTCTTGTAGTCCACAACCGAGGCCTTAAAGATAAAACAGGGAATCGAAAAAAAAGTATGAATGCAACGTCGAGGGTAATCGTGTTAGCCGAAATTGGTTTTCATGCTACTCTAGATAAGCTCCTCGGATCACATATCACGGAATCCATTTGAGTGTTTAGTTCGCACTGCCAGACCTTTAAAAAAAATCAAAATTCTAAGTGAAAAACCGTTTTTTTTTTTAATAGGGGAGAAATCCAATTTCGGCTAACACGATTACCCTCGAAGTTGCATTCATATTTTTTTTTTCGATTCACTGTTTTTTCTTTAAGGCCCCGTTTGTTTACTACAAGACCTCGATTTTTTAAAAAGATATCAATGAAGCATTCGATGCATATACTTCTTTTTTTGCTATCAATCACACCCAAAATCTGCTGTGGGCTCTTAATCTAAAAATACCTTTCCTTTTGACAACAATTTGAGCTCTGTTTGACAAAGGAGATTTTGATGAGCTCGATTCATGTCGTTTTTTAAAACTGACAAAGTATTATTATGAATGTGGGGGGTCGTACGTATGTTTTTACCAACAAAGGGGTCGCGTACTTAAAAAGTTTGAAAAACACTGTCCTAGAGAACAGATGTATCTGTATAATCCACATACGTTTGTATGTATTTTATTGTATGAACTTATACCAAACGATTTACACCCAAAAGCTGTTCGAAATTGATACACTTGAAAATGTACATTTATATGCGGCCTTTCTGTATAAATATAAAATAAGAATTATCACACTGTCCGTATGTCTATCTGTCTATCTATTTGTCTGCCAACAAACCAATATTCTAGATTAAAATCATTTTACATACATATTACACAAAGAACAAATAGATAGATACTCCGGATATGGAAAGAGAGTGTAATCCGATCATTTTATATAGAAGCATAGATGGCAAAATAAAAATAGAACTATAGCCAAGGGACAAGTAACAACACCATCATCAACTTCAAAAACATATATCTAATGCAATTTTGGTTTCCTTTACGTTTAGAGATTATGAGATTCATATTTTGGAATATATGCTAAACTTCTCAGTTTCTCTTCTGTCTTATATGTATACATGTATGTAGGTACCCCTTTCCTTTATCCCTTTTCTGTAATTTTGAATTTCATCTTCCGGTCCCAAGCCGTGAGTATACTAAAACACAACACTCTGTTTATGGTATATTCATTCTCTTTTGCCACACATTAGTTTTGTAGAAATTTTGGTCTGCCGCACCAACATATGAGCATCCAACTAGAATTTCTATGCCAACCATTACACATGAGGATTTAGAATAAACTTATCTGAATTTCACCTGCTCAGGTACCTACATAAACATATGTACCTATCTAGTTAAGGTCAAGTTTTTTTTTTTAAAGATTTTTGGTTCAAAGGATTGTTTACAGTTTGATTTACTCAAGGAACTGGCATCTATTTAGTAATATCGATTTATTTTTAAATATTCCTACAAAAAAGTACGTATACGCCCCAATGTACCACCACTTAATTTATGTACCAAGTTCCTTTTAGTCATTTGCATGCATTTTTAAGATACCTTATACCTCTTCGATCCTTACCACGCTTCTTCTAGGCGTCTAAACCGCGATAAAATAAATTGAGTGGCGCAACAGCTCGTGGAGAACCAGGGCCTAGTGACTTACAACTCTCAACCATTCCTGTGTGCGTGTTGTTGGCAGGAATGGAGGGGACCAACAGTTTTTTGCCGAGTCCGAATGGCTAAGTGAGAAATACTTTTTCTTGGAGGATTTGTCAGTTCCTCGCAAGAGGCAGTACCTCGGATAAAACATTTATGTTTTTAGGTGGCACGGCTGGGAATCGAACCCACACCTTCGGCATGACAGTCCTACGCACTAGCCATCATGACACGTCTAGACCGCGATGGTTTGGTCCCTAAGCCGGAGGTTTAGTCTTCTTCGTTTTCTTGAAGCTGGGGGCTGGGACTGCGATTCAAAAATTCTTGGCTGGAGCATTATTGTCCATTTTCTCGATGTGGCCGAGCAAACTACGTCCACATCTTGATACACCTCATAAAGTTCGCGGTTATATCGTCAAAGAATTTTTTTTCAAACGAGCCCAATATCAGCTCTCTCTTTCTGCTTATCACTTCGTCTTTTGTGTGAGGAGTTTTGAACCCATCTGCTTCGTCAAATCGAAGAAGCCCTGTAAGATTATTCTTCCTCGGAACTCCACTAAGATTTTGTTCTTGGGATTAATGTTTACTCAGAGGTAGAAGAACTACTGATTCGAAGTTGTTGCTATATCAACAGTGACGTTTTGTCCTTGTTGGTTGTCAGATCTTTCGTTGTTTGTTGATAGCATGAATTTGGAATTTTCATCATTAACTTCGAGATCAATAAGTTTGCCTGTTCTTCAATTGCCTTGAAAGGCTCTATAACGGCTTTGGAGCTACCGATGATGTCGATATTATCGCCATACCCTAGCAGTTGGACAAAACTATTGAAAATAGTGCTCTCAATGTTAACGCCTACCTGGTGGCGTACCATTTGATCCAGAACGAGATTGAAGAAATCTCACGATAGAGCATCTCCTTGCCAAAACCCTCTGCATGTTTGGAATGCTTCGGAAGAGGTTTTCCCTGATTACACATTGCATCGTGTATTTTCCAATGTTACGCAACACATAATCGCCATATAGAGCTCAGCTCCATACGATATGCGGCTTTGAAGTCAATGTATAGATGGTGAGTCTTGACTTGAAATTCGTTGTTCTTGTCCAGGATTTGTCTGAGAGTGAATGTTTGATTTATGGTCGATTTGCCTGGCCACTAGTATTTGGCGATTAAAGTATGTATTGAAGAACAGCTTAAGATACTCACACAGGACGTTGGATAGGATCTTATATGAGACGTTAAGCAGGGATATACCTTAATAGTTCTTTCAAGACTTAGGATCACCTTCAACATATTTCCATGTGCATCTACTGTCACATTTTTTCAGCTGTACGCACTCATCATCATACCAAAAGGATGCCTGGTTGCGGCTACCTCTTTGATGATATCACGATACTGGGACCACTGGTTGTTGACGTCTGTGGCAGGTGATTGCACAACGGAGAGCTTCTCGGTCAGATGCTCACTGTAGGCTCTGGCGACTCCATGTATGCTAAGGTGATTGACATCTAATTTCTTTTTAATAGCGGTTCGTCGTTTGTTTTCATTTGACTGTCAAGAAAATGGTCAAATTCGACGTTTACTTCTCGAAAGGTACGCACGTCTTAGATACGAGAGGCGTGTCTTCCGTCGATTAGCAAATGGTCGACTTGATTAGCGTATCGAGCATTGTTTTGTAGACAATACTTTGACCAATTAAGTGAACATAAACTAGATTTTGACAACTTCATCATTACAAGGAAAAGCGCAAAAACCGGAGTTTTTGGCTTTTGACGAAATTGTTTACTAAAATAAGGATATCTTTGAAATTATACTTTTTTGAAAAATAAAATTGGATTTTGCTTAGAAGGTTACATAGTGTATAAAATTTTTATAAAATTATTTTCGAAAGCATTCACCTGCTTGAAAAGAACACCAAAAAACCTTTGTTTGATAAATTTGAGAGATTATAAGACTGACAAATTTGTACTTTGGATTTCGGCGTGCGAAGTCAAAAGATTTCCAGAATTCTGAATGGATTTTGAATAAAAGGGTAATAGGATTTTGATATTGCGGAAGGAGTTTTAAAAAAAAAAATATTTCGTGATGAAGCATACCCTCAAATATGGCGAAGAACGTTTTTTTAATGCTTATTTGGATATGGATATTTCGAAAAGGCTTCTTTAAAAAAAAACTATGATTGTTATTTTATAAAATAAATAATAATAACACAAAAATAATACAAGCAACTTCTACAAATGGGGTATCAAATGAAAGCTAAGATTGTCCTCTACACCAGCGATTCCCAAAGTGTGTTCCGCGGGACCCTGGAGTTCCGCGGGAGAGTTTTCAGGGTTCCAAAAATTTCTTGAAGTATAAACAGTAATAAAACACAATAAAAAAAAAAAAAAGAAAAATTTCCACAAAAAAAATGTGATCAACATTTTTTTTTAAGTTTATATTTCTTAATCGAAGTGTCAACTTCAATGTCATAAACTGTTTCATGAGCAAACACATCATTAATTGGGCAAAAAAATGCATTTTTTATACAAATTTGAAGTTATATTTTTTTCTTAAGGTAATTTTTTTTTTCCAAAAAAAGTTTATAGTCATTCTGAAGTATGAACATTTTACTTCAAAATTCTTTTTGAATCTTTCAAATACCTTCATTCGTCTTCGAGAAATCTATGGTTTTCGTCTTACTACCTAATTCGAAAAATCCAGTCAATTTGTGCTCAAAAGAGCAAATTGTGGGATTTTTCGAATTAGGTAGTCAAACGAAAACCAACGTTTTCTCGAAGACGAATGTAGGTATTTGAAAGATTCAAAAATAATTTTGAAGTAAAATGTTCATACTTTAGAATGACCACAAACATTTTTTTCTAAAAAAATTACCTCAAAAAAAAAATCCCCAAATTTGTATAAAAAATGCGAAATTCGAACTCAACGCGTCAAAGACCATCAGCAAAGTATATCTTGTTCATGTTACAGACAAAAATTAAAATTTTGTTACACAAAGCAATTTCTAAGAGCTTTCGAGTGGATTTTCGAAAACAGTGAAAATACATCAATTTTCGACTAGGGCTTGATTCCAAATGGGCTGTCGCAGAAAAAAACCTTGAATAGGAATTTATTGGAAATTGTGTATGCTTTCAATGGTAGCTTGATGTTATTTTCGAATAGTTGGTAATTTTTAGCCATTAGTGAAAAACTCCCAAAAAATTTATTTTTGCATCATTTTTTGCCTTGTTTCGTCACGAAATTATGTTGGCAAACCTCAAATTTGGATTCAGCACCCCGGAAAACATAAAGGAGCGAACAAATCAAAACTACCCCACAATTTTCATGGTAAAAATACAATATGACTGCACTATCTCATGTGTACAAAAGAACAATTTAAGTGTTTTCCAGTTTTACATGAATTCTTGCAAGAAAACAGGCTTGAGTAGATATTAGCAATGTAATTGCTCTCCATTTGGTTAGGTGCCAGTTATAGCTATCATTGAGATTCATCATTGAAAACTTAAATGATTGATTTTGAGACGTTTGAGAAGTAAAATCTTTTATTATTTTAAACTAGCTGGCCCGGCCCGGCTCCGCCCGGGTAGACAAACATTTAACAAACAAATTAACAAACAAATTAACAAAACAAAATTTTAATTAGGTATGTGTCCTCGTTTAATCGAATTCCTGATAATCGAGATTCGACTATATTTTTATTTTTATTTTGTTTTGTTGTTTATTTTGATTGATTTCTTTTCAAACTGAATTGATTTATTTTTTTTTTGCATAAAACAAGACCAAATTAAAAAAAAATCACCAAAAACACTCTCAGAACCAAAGATTACATGAAAAGAATCATCCAAATAGGTCAAGCAATTTTTGAGTTAAGGCGTGACAAAGGGAAATCGCCGCCTGAGTACTTAAATGCCCCATAGACCACTTTTTCGGGAAACTGAGTTAATGATGCAGTTATACTCATTCGAATTTTCTCTATCGTTTGCTGCTATCCACGTTGCTCTATCTCTATTATTAAGGAAGTTACAGAAACCCAGTTTGCTCCATAGACCACTAATTTGTGGGTCCTCTTAGTGCTTATTTGCCGCACATTCAAAATTTGTACTATGTGGGACAGTCTTTGTAGAAGAGTTCTTAAAACATTCATTTAATGCTTAAGTGCCCCATACCAAAGGGCCATGGATATAGAGCGTTTAATTATATCTGGGTCTGGGCCAGGGTTATCTTCTAGCATGCAAGAACAACATATGGGATCGAGGTTTCTATCGGAGGTTATTTCAATAACGCAAAAGTAAGTTTTCACTTTGATGATGGTAAAGAAAAAAGACAACATTAAGGTTGAAAATACTCAACCATGAGGTAGATAGAGATGGATGCAAAGCACTGTTTTCCTATTAGTCCGCAATGCGGTTATAAGTAAAAATAAAACATGGGTAATACTTATTTAGACAAGTTCATTTACGTAACTTAATGTTCCCAAACTTCAAAACTGCATTTAATGCAGCCTTGTAGGTTTTTTAACGATTTAATTTAAGCATATTTTTTTTATTTTTTACTTAAGTGGATAAAATCAAAAAAGGTAAAAAAAATATAAATTTGAAAAAAAAACTTTAAAAAACAATTAAAACTTTATACAATGTAATGTTGACGAATTTTTATAAATTATTCCCAATTAAAAAAGACGTATTTTTCAGGAAAATATTAAGGACCAAAGTTAGTTTTAAGTATTTTTCATAATTAAGTATTAAAATACTTAAGCAATCCAATAAGAGCTTTAGTAAGGTATAGCCACTAAATTGATAGTATTTTTTGTTTTATGTTCTTATCAATAAAAATGAAATTATAAAAAATAAATAGTACCAGTACTTTTGAATTTTTTTGTTCTTCTTGCTAACATTAAATTCCCTCCTTTCAGTGCACAAAAGTCCTATATCCATAGGAAATTTTCAATATGATTTTCATCGATTTCGCATTCGTATGGGAGAGGGTCCTATATCCATTTCTGACTTTTTTCATACTTTTATTTTTTTTTAAATAACCGTTACAGCTTTTGACGTCATGTCTTCAAATTACAACAAAGATATTTTCAAACAATGTATATAAAAATTCAAACATCATATTTCTCAAGGAGAAAGTAAGGAAATTATTTTTCAAACCTTAAAATTCGTTTTCTGGGGAAAAAATTGGATATGGGGCGTTTAAGTACTCAGGCAGCGAAATATTGATTCATTTTTATGTATAGAATTAGTTTTAGGGCTCAAAATTTCAAAAACTTAAAATTTCGGTTGAACCCCATTTCGGATGAAAACTACTTTTTACCCCAAAATTTTTTCTGAAAAATACTGAGAGAAAAGTATATTTCACAATACCAAATCTCGGCCCCACTGTGCGCCGCCGCCACCGTGATGCTGTTGTGTCCTATAAAATGCAAAGAAATTATTTTAATAAAATGAAGATCAGCTTTGGATTTTTCGTAGTCCATTTAATTCAAGTCGTGTTGATAGAAGTATGAAGGGAATAATATTGGTACAACAAACAGACTCTTTTCATTACTATTTAGTCCAGTCATATAAGCCTTAAAATCATCCAAATTACGGAATAAATGGCTAACAAAGTTTAGTAAAGGCTAATTTTCAATAAAACATTTTTAATTTAATTTTTCCACATAATTTTTCCGGAATTTCACTGTTTTTCTAATATTTCAAAGATACCCCTTTTTTACATTTTTTACCATTTAAAGTACCCTAGGATACTCCACTACATGTACGTTAAGTCTCTTCAGAATCGTTTTGAAGATTATTGTGTTCAAACAGACAAAATTTTTAAAAATATTTAATTTTTAGCAAATAAACAATCACCTGAGCAACTTTTAATTATTTTTCCATATAAAAGACAAACACTACAATTTAATTCTTATTTAAATAAAACCTGGCAGCGTTTCAATCGCATTATTGCATTATTGTGGTTTAGGGCCGTCATAAGGCTGCAAGGTCGATGGCATGTAGTTTGAACGAATTAAAAAAGTAAGGTATAAAATACTTTTTTTTGTTACATCTTGAAAATACATTGTGGTTGTCACTTGTCAAACGGCCGTGGTTTCGCTGCCTTATTGGTGGCATGCAGTTTTCACAGATCCGAACAGTACGTTCACAATTTTTAATAGTTAAGACATTTTATCAAAATGTTAATTTAATTTTCTGACACTTTTAAAATTGATTATTTCTACTTGTTTATAATCATTTCCTGATTTTTTTTTTTCGATAAAATTTTTCCATAATTTCATTCTTTTCCTTAAATTTTAAAGATACCGTTAACATTTTTACAATTAAAAGTAGCCCAGATTACTCCCAGAGTTGTACACTACATGTACGTAAAGTCCCATTACAACCTGTTCTGCTGTTTTGAAGGTTACCGCGGACAAACAGACAGACAGACAAAATTTTTTTAAATGATGCAGTTATGTTTCTTAGCAAGTAAACAACCACCTAAGCTCAAAAACTTGAAATTATTTCAATATTAACGACAGACACTCCAATTTTATTTATAACGGGTGATTTTTTAAGAGGTTTAGAACTTTAAAAAAAAAAAAAACACAAAAAATTCGAAAAAATGAATGAAATATTTATTTGAATCGATAGTTTGAACCTTGCAATTTAATGTTTAAAGATAATTTCACGCAAATGTTGACCGCGGCTGCGTCTCAGGTAGCCCATCCGCTGAGTCCAATTTTGGCATACTCTTTCACACATATCGGCCGGTATCTCACGAATGAATGCATGGATGTTGGCTTCCAGTGCGTCAATCGAAGCGGGCTTGTCCCTATAGACATTAGCCTTGACATACCCCCACAAAAAATAATCTAATGGTGTCAAATCGCACGATCTAGGCGGCCAATTGACCGGCCCGAAACGTGAAATTAACTGTTCACCAAACTCGCCTCGCAATTGCGCCATTGTTTCGCTTGCTGTGTGGCATGTGGCACCGTCTTGTTGAAACCACATATCATGCAAGTCAAGAACTTCCATTTCGGGCAAAAAAAAGTTTGTTATCATCGCTCGGTAGCGTTCACCATTGACAGTAACGCTGCGATTCGCATCATCTTTGAAGAAATATGGCCCAATAATGCCGCCGGCCCATAAACCGCACCAAACAGTGGCTTTTTCGGGATGCATTGGTAGCTGTTGCAATGCTTCTGGCTGATCTTCACTCCAAATGCGGCAATTATGCTTATTTACGTACCCATTCAACCAAAAATGAGCCGACCATAAAATGGAAGCAGCGCGCGATGAACATTTCGAACCGAGCACGAATTTTGATAGTAAAATTCAATAATTTGCAAGCGTTGTTCATTTGTAAGACGATCCATGGTTAAATTGCAAACCAAACTGAAGCTGTTTGACAGTGACACAAGGTACTAAACACACGTCAGCTGTCAAAACCAGTGTTGCCAAAACCAAACCAGCTAAAAAATCACCCGTTATGTATAGATGTATAGATAAAGCTCAAGACTTAATTAATATTTCTAGCCAAAAAAAATTTCAAATAGCCCAAACTTTCCACATAAAAAGACTTTTCTTATTTCAATGATTGAACTACCTTACCAATGATCATTGAAAAATTAAAAGTCATTTTTAGTGGAAAGTTGGGCCTATTTGAATTTTTTTTTTACTAAAAATGTTAACTAAGTCTTAAGATTTGTTTTTTCACCTAAAAAATAAATGATTTCGGTTACTAAACATCTCAAAATCAATCATTAAAATTTCCAATGATGAGTTTTAATGAAAGCTATAACTGGTACCTTAGTCTCGAAAGATTCATACTCGATTACTTTCCAGATACATAAACTGACATCGAGTGGGTACAATATCCATTTCTAATGAAAACCACCAAGCCTATGACCTTGAGTATACAGGAATACGAATCCCTGATAGATCAGCAGAGCTCTTATTCATAAAAATTGTATTTGATTCTGTAGCATTAAACGAGTTTTGGATTGATATTAAGAATGAATTCCCTGAGCTTGCCAAGAAAGCTATATTAAATTTGCTACACTCAGAGAAAAACGTCAGGTAAATAATTAACCTGGGCCTTGTTGAATTCACGAGGTGCACAATCCCATACAAAGTAACTGACATTTCAGAAATTTACCTGATTTTAGTAACCTTTTATTCAGTGCAAAATCAACCTGGTGGACTTTCTTGCCATATTCAGGTTGATTTAAGAAGATGACCTGTAATTTTAACACTAATTTCTTGTAAATAAGAAATTTTAACAAGAATATAGTGTCAATTTTAACCAAGGTCGTGTTTTTCTAACACTGTATGATATGAATTTCTGTTTTACTATATATCAGGTTGAACTAACATTCAATGTGTTCTTTTTTACCTGTTGTATTTTACCTGACCTCATGTTAAAAAAGCACTCTGCCAGTTCATTCCAGCGTGACACAAGTGCTGAAACGCACACACACTGACAATTTAAGTAAAACGATTTGAATTTAACCTTGTCTCCTGTTAAAGAAGCAATCTGCCAGTTCATTTAAACGTGACATTAGCGTTGAAACGCACACACACAGGCCATTCAAAAATTATTTGAATCTTACCTGGCCTCCTGTTAAAGTAGCACTCTGTCAGTTCATTTACACGTGACACTAGTGCTAAAACACACACACAAGCCATCCAATGAGTTTCAACTAAGGTATTGATATTTGGTACCAGTTTTTTGTGTTGTGAATTGGCCCAGTGGATGAGTGCTATCTCCGTGTGTGAAAGGTTCCCAGTTCAAAACTGAAGTAAGTATCACAAATAATTTTTAAATTAAAATAAATAAATAATAAATTTCTATATGTACTTTCAGAATAATGCTTACGAGTTGAGCGATAGACAGCGCAAGAGACGGCTCTTAGATGTATAAATTCATGAATTATGCCGGATTTACTCGATTGGAAAACTGCCAGTATAATGACAAAAGCAACAAAAAAAGAATGGACAAATTAATTATTTTTGTCATTATAGTGGCAGCGTTCAAGTCGTGTAAATCCGGCATTAGATACAGGGTTGATATAACATTGAAACCTTTTAAATTAACTATAGGTTGTCAGGTTAAACTAACCAGATTTTCATGTTAAAATTACAGGGCATTGAATATTTTGTCAGGTTAAATTAACTATATTTGCAGGTAAAATTTACAGGATTACAGTGTTAAATTTTCAAATCAGGTATCAGGTTAAACAGTTAACCTGATTTACCGAGTTGAAAAATAACAACCTGAAAATAAGGTATGATTGGCCAGAAATTGGTTGATAATACCTGCTTTTTTCTCTGAGTGTACCTTTTGTTACAACGCTGTTACCGCTGTGAAATAGGCTTTTCAGCGTATACTTACACAAAAACTAAATACAGATCGAGGCTGGACGCTGCCCCAGATATGCGAATACAACTTTCGGACATAGAAGTGAATTTAAAAACAATTACCTATAAATCAAACAATGAATTAGATTCATTCTTCACACTAAATGAAAAAATGATTCTGAAATGTGTTGTTTTTCATTTTTTGCTATTGTCAGGATAGGGTTCTGAAATATATTTGGGCATTGTTTAGGATTCCACAGCTTAAAAAGTTTGGGAACTGCTGGTGTAGAGGACGGATTGTCTTAGCTATCATTTGATACCCCATTTGTAGAAGTTTATTCTAAATTAATTTCAAAACTTTTTCCACATATTCTTGTTTCTACGATTCTAGTGCAACTTTTGGCAGTTATTAGATTTAAAATCTGAAAAGTATATTTTCGCCAAAGTGACACACCCTACTATACAAGTATATTAAATAGTAAATAAGCCATTGAACACAATTGTTCTATTCATCCCTTCATTTTCCAGTACATTACAGGACACAATGTACTTACGAAGCATAGAATTTCAGGACCAACTTTATCCGTTCCTTGTCGTAATTTGATTTTTTCTTGCAAATCTTCGTTTAGAACCCTTGTAATAATTAATCACATAGTATCAATTACAGCTCTATCATATCAGAACAAAGAAAAATTATTACTTTTTTATCGTGGGACTTACAGTTACGTCCCACTTAGATCAAGTTTGTATAAATTATAAATGACGTTAAAAGAGATAGTTTAATATACATACACATTAAAGCGAGAATTCAACTACAAGTCATCACTAATTCAATCAAACGACTTGAGTTATAATAAAGAGCAAGAAAAGAGCTTACAAACAAAAATTATTGAAAAAATAGTAATTTTTAATTGTAATGGATAATATATGTATATTGCTCTGTTGTCTGTGATATCAATCACAAGTACTTAACATAGCTGCTATTAGAAAAAAAAGCTTGTTTGCACCTTGTGAAATTCCCCTAGCAAATACTTCTCATTCAAATTAAGCTCTTTTGGGGATACAAACACACCGATTGTATATGAATGTTCCTACAGAAAGAGAGAGATATTGGCCCACAAAAAAGGAATACACCCATGTAAATATGTGCACACGTAGTTATATCCTTGTTAATTTGATTCACAACAAATCCTTTGTGATACACTTAGTTGCTTACTTCGGTTTAACCGATGTGCTCTGGCCATGGCTTCCCAGTTTCTGCACTCTGTTCTTAGCGAGAATTTCAAGATTTGCTTTGGTATACATTTATGCAGCATAAGAAGAGCAGTCCTGCATGCAGCAGGATGCACCCTAAAATGTACTTTGTGGTTATGTGCGTACATGTCAGGGTTATACTTATCCAGGCAGGTAGATATGTATGAATGTATGTACTTCCACAGAGAACACTAATTCCATATAAAATTGATAACTATACACACTCCTGTTGCATTTATCTTCTTGGGTTTTCGTCCTGATATGGAAATGGTAGATGGGCTGAAGTGGTGGCTAAGTAAATACCAGGCAAATCTACGGTCAGTTAGGTACATATTTATTCATAAGATCCCTTTTGCACATGAGACCAGCCATAAGTAGATTCTAGATTACAAGAGGCTTTTAGAACATTCAGATATATATTCATACTTGTACTCGTATATCCAAATCCAAATGAATGAATCATTTTGCTTGTGTGTGATCCAATTAAATCATAAGATTTGCTTTACATTTTGTTCATCTTATTGTTGTTGTTTTATGTGAACTCTGTACGATATGTGGTAAGACCAGCACGTTGTTGTGCATCTGGTGCTGGTTATAGAACACTTTGATATACATAGTTATTTGTGTACGAAATCGGATTTGTTCCTTTTGGCCCGAACAAATCTTATATAAAGTGCATAAATTTGCATTTAGAATGGTTGCTCATTCACTTTTATCAATTGTATTAATTTTCAAAAATCCAAATTCTTCTCAAGTTCAAGGAGTTGAAATGTTTGGTATGTTAAAATTCTTATTCTAATCAGATATATGGTCTAAGCTAAGGTTAATGTTATGGATTACCTTATAATTAGAATAGGGACAGAAGGACACTGCATTTATTATTTTATTGGTTTAAATTGTTATCAATTTTTGAAACATTTTGAGCTTGAACGCAATTGCAGGTTGCATATTTATGAAAAGCTTATTCTTCTGTGTACTGAAAGAATGGAGTTACTTATGTACGTACTCACTTACGGTGGCGCTGCAGTCCAGGGTGGACCAGGGCCTCAACCAACAAACTTCTTCCAGCAGCCGGCTCGGTTTCTAGCTAGCTATCTCCAGTTTCGAACGCCAAGTTTGTTGAGGTCCTCTTCCACTTGCGTGCGCCACCTTTTACGCTGTCCACTTCTACTGCGCTGTCCCAAGGGGTTGGATTCAAAGACTTTCTGGGCCGGAGCATTGGTGTCCATTCGCTCTAGGTGGCCAGCCATCCCAGTCATTGGCTTGTCACTTTTGTGGCTAGGTCGGTGTTGCTGTACAGCCCTTCCTTTCCCCATCTATGCAGAAGGGACCAAAAAAACACGCGGAGAATTTTTTTCTCAAAACAGCCTAGCGCATTCCCATCTACCGTCAGTAGTGTCCATGCCTCTGCACCATACATCAGGACCGGGATGATAAGCGTCTTATACAGGGACAGTTTAGTTGCTCGAGAGAGGGCTTTGCTTCTCAATTGCCTTCTTAGGCCAAAGAAACAGCGATTGGCAAGAGTAATTTTTCGTTTAATCTCAGCACTGGTATCCTACACAGAGTTTATAGCGGATCCAAGGTAGACAAAGTCTAAGGACCACCTCAAAATTATAGCTGTCTATAGTTACGTTCTGTCTGAGAGGTCGATGTTGGGTGTCCTTTCTTGTTGACAGCATATATTTCGTTTTGCTTTCATTCACCGTTAATCCCATCTTCTTGGCTTCCTTCTCAATACATCACTGACATCTCACTTAGTTCGTCCGATTATGTCAATGTCATCAGTGTAAGTGAATAATTGGACAGACTTTTGAAAGATTGTGCCTCTAGTGTTGACGTGAGAGTTTTGGACTATTCTTTGAAGAACGATGTTGAAGAAGTCGCATGACAGCGCGTCACCTTGCCTAAAACCTTTTTGGCATCAAAGGTGTCAGTGAGGTCTTTGCGGACCTTGATGGAGCAGCGTGCATTCTCCATCGTCATCCTGCACAAACGGACCAGTTTGGCAGGGATGCCAAAACTAGACATTGCTCTATATAGCTCATCTCTATAGATGCTGTCATACGCGGCTTTAAAATCGATGAAAGGGTGGTGGGTATCGTTTTGAAATTTCTTGGTTTTTTCCAAGATCTGCCGTAGTGCGAATATTTGGTCGATGGTGGACTTCCCTGGCCTAAAGCCACAATGATATGGACCCATCAGGTTGTTGACGAATGGCTTCAGGCGTTCACAAAGTACGGCAGAGAAAATCTTGTAGGCGATATTAAGCCAGAGGCAGGGCCGGACAAGCTATACGTGCAAGCAGTGCAAATGCGCAGGGCGCCTTGAGCAAGTATCAAGAAAGCCACTACCACTAACTACTTTTTTTTATTTCCAATTCCATACCCATTCTGAATTTAAAGACAGATATCTACTTTCCCAAAAATAATTCGATGCCTAGCTTCTTATTCACACCCACAGTAAAAAAACCTAATCACAAAATCTTTGCAAAGTACACGATTTTGTTCGCCTCTTGGGGTTAGCTCGCTCGACTTTTGGGGACATTTCGTTAAAAAAAAATCGCATATCAAAGTCAACATCTTGGGAAATGAGAACATGACTTCTTCCGCACCAAAACAGCAATTGAGGGGCGCTAGTGATGAAACTTGCGCAGAGCGCTAATTAAGCTCGGGCCGGCCCTGGCCAGAGGATCGCCTTTCTTGTGGATCGGACAAACAATGCTGAGGTTCCATTCATCGGTCATGCTTTCCTCCGATCATATTTTGCAGATGAGCTGGTGCATACTCCTAATCAATTCATCGCCAGCCGCTTTGAATAGCTCAGCTGCAAGGCCATCAGCTCCAGCAGTTTTATTGGACTTACGTTCAGATATAAATATATTTACTACGTCGAGATCAGGTGGACGGAATTGTTGACCTACGTCGTCCAGGTTGAATGGTGCAGTCTGCTTTGTAGCGGAATTTGGTTCGTCATTGCCGTTATACAATTTGCAGAAATGATTTTTCCATATCCTCAGTACTAACTGCGATTCTACCACGATGTTCCCCTGTTCATCCTTGCAGGCGTCGGTTCGGGCCTTGCAACCCTGGGAGGTTCTCTTTACTTTCTGGTAAAACTTCCGAACCTCGTTCCTGCGATGGAATCCCTCTATCTCCTCGATCGCGCGCCTCTCATGCTATTTCTTTTTCTTTCTAAGAAGCTCGTGTTCCACTCTTGTCTTCTGCTCGTAGAGCTTGCGAGCAGCTCTGGTCCTTCTATATGCAGCGCATGCCGCTTTGTATGCCTGTTGTTATTACTGCATGAACTTGCCGGCATTCTTCGTCGAACCAGGGGTTTCGCTGTGGTGGTCGTGCAAGGCCCAGCACGTCAGAGGCGGCATCTCTGATGGCATCCTGGTAATTTTTCCACTGGTTCTCGATACTTGCAGTTGGTGGCATAGGACTATTTAAGAGGGTGCGGGAGACTCGATCGGAAAAGGACCTGGCGATTTCTTGCGACTGTAGCCGTCCGACGTTAAACTTCCTCATAGTATTTCCCTGTTTTGGTTTTGGTCTGGATATCTGTAGCACTACCTTGGCTACAACGAGGTAGTGGTCTGAGTCAACGTTGGCTCCTCGGAACGTTCGGACATCCTTGGATACTGGAGGAGTGCCTTGCGTGGATCGCAATGTGGTCAATTTGGTTGGTGGTTGATTGGCCAGGAATTTGCCATGTCCGCCCTTATGTATATCGAGATGCGGGAACTGCGTACTAACTTCCACAACGTTTCGCCCCGTAGCAAAGT
Organism: Dasysyrphus tricinctus; assembly: GCA_963921185.1. Classification (NCBI taxonomy): domain Eukaryota; kingdom Metazoa; phylum Arthropoda; class Insecta; order Diptera; family Syrphidae; genus Dasysyrphus; species Dasysyrphus tricinctus. The sequence continues at coordinate 52,172,510 of OY992530.1, read as the reverse complement.
CGGTTAACCTGGGTCCGTTATAGGAGGTGGTGTCGTGCAGGCTATATCTTCCGATTGTGCCACCAAAGACGTCTCCTCTTCCCACTTTGGCATTAAAATCACCCAAGACAATTTTAATGTCATAGCTAGGGCATTGCTCATATGTCTTATCCAGGAGCTCGTAGAATGAATCCTTAGTGTCGTCATCTTTTTCCTCTTTGGGGGCATGCTCGCATATGAGGCTGATGATGTTGGCGAACTTAGCCTTGATGCGAATTGTCGTGAGGAGTTCGTTCACATAGTTTAAACTCAAGACATCCAGAGAGACGCTGGCTGCTCTTGTGGTCGGTAACAGTCACCGTAGTAGATATTAGAGTCATTCAGTTTTATTTGCCTGGACCATCCCATCGCACTTCTTGTATGGTGGTATTGTCTGCTTTGTAGCAGTCGAGGGCTTACGCTAAATGTTCGGTGGCACGTGGTCTATAGAGAGACAGATCCGAAGTTCGTTGTCCTTGTTTCGTTTGCTAGGTTCGTCTACAGTAAATCCGTCCGTTTCCAAGGCTTGTTGGTGCTTCGCAACTAAATAGCTGTACGTGGCCTGGAAGTTACCCCGACGGCACGACCCCCAACCAGGAGGACCAGAACCTTACAATATATACGTATTTCCAAGGGCGAGGATTTACGCTGCATATAGGCCTGAGCTCCGAATATGTCGTAGTAGCCCGTATAAGGTTTTCACTAAGTGGTTCAGCCTGACTGGAACTGAGAAGTGCCTTAGTGGGAACACTCCTCCCGATTTCTGTCTTCAAGACTCTTGATGGCACCGTTGATTCTCTGTGCTGAATTCATCCGACGCATATCGTGCTTCTGGTAGGCTCGCCCAAGACTTCAGCCGAATTATACAGCCAGGCATTTCCGACAGAAGATTATAGTGTTGCTTTTTCTGTCTTTTGGTCAACACTCCTGCTTATTAGTTTAGAAAGTTAACTCCGCATGAACGTTGCATCACTGAACATCACTACGTTGACGCCAATCAGTGACTACTTGCTTCGTACAACGACTAAGTCACAGGATTTAAACAAGAGTCCCTGAATAATAATTTTATAAACATTCACATTTTTGGAGATCTTTCATAATTGAATATTATCTTTGAGTCAGAACTCAAATATTAACTTCAAGGAGCCACAGTCTATTTAATAATTTTGACTACCCTATCTGAAAATATACAAAGAAATGTCAATCTCAAAGAATCAAAGCCTTACACAAGTAAATCCCCTGCACTAAGAACTAATTTACCTAAATTTCAAGCTTCAAAGATCAACCAATCAAATCATATTCAAATCGATTTCATATGAAACATAAGCATAATACAAAAATGGCAATCCTATCATTACAGTCAGATATGTATACCTATGCCATCATTATCCTGGATGTGCAAAAGTACTTTTCTATACAAAACATGTCACACATATTCATTACCACATCAGTTCACTGTGGGTAATGATATCAAGTTGAGAATAAAATCAGAGGCGCTTCATTGTCACTTACGAACAAAATTATAATCCCCGCATATGGCATACCTACATTATAGTGAACTGACAATTGACACTATAAGTAGTCGTCTGGGCGAATACATTTAACTAAAGGATTCAATCAAGCGAAACTTAAACCGACATCATCATAATCAGAGCGCTTCAACTACCATGCGTCGTCGCTCGTCGTCATCGTCATCGTTGTGTCGGTGTCGGTGTCGTCGATGTCGACGACAAGACGAAAGAACATCAGCTAACTTGCGCAATCTGTTCTAATTCCCAATCGGATGCTATTACAATGAGAACAAAATGATGGAGGAAGTTAGTGCGGAGATGGAGAGTATTGTATATTATATGTGGTTCTAGGTATGAATATTGGTTGAAAGATTAAACCCAATTTAATAGCTCAGGTTCAAGCTTCCGTAATATGTAGGTATGTAAATGAAAGGTGAATTTTTTAACCTTATAATCGGTATCACATTTCAGTGAAATATCTCTTAAAAACAAACAAAAACGTATTTAGTAAATTTTAAAGAAAAATGGCGTCACATCATTTGAAATATCAAATTAAGAGTTATGTATGTAATCAACGTTGATTATGTAGGAATTCATATTTAGGTTTCGAAATTAAATAAGATCCCTCAAAAATATACAGGCGTTCTGTGTTGATTAACAGAAAACAAATTTTTCATTCTAAGAAAAAATAGAGTTTGAGATTTAAGTCAAATTTTTCACTGCAATGATTTTACATAGAAAATAGAGAAACAAAACAGCCTCGGATTTCACATGTCCTGCAACAGCCTTAAAGTGAAATAATTTTCCTAAAACTTAGGATCTTTATGCGTCACATAGATCGAGTCTATAATAGCTTCAGTAGCTCTCAATTTATGCCAAAAACAGTCGATATGAATCGTTAATATTTTCGTCCTACCGCCATATCCTTCAAGGCATTCCAACAAAGAAGCGAATTGTATCTCAAACTGATATGGAAAACTAATAGCATTTCTATATGTTAACAGGGCAACTTTCACCTTGGCAAATGGGGCGTTGAAGGGAATTTTCAGTTATTTTGCATTTCTAGTTCACCAAATAAGGGTGCAATCAAGTGGCCTTCACAATGAAACTAGCAAGTCACATGCTGTATCTCAGAAACCAAACTTACAAGGAACTTGCAGTTAGGCTCCAAATTTGTATTTTTGTTTGCATTTCGAAAATTGGCTAGGTCCAATTTTTGAAGTCCTACTGAAAAAAATGCACAGTGTCGGACCTATAGCCGATTCTTAAAATGCAAATTTGGAGCCTTACTCCAAGCTCCTATTATACTCGTTTCTTGTGATACAAGATGTGATTTGGGGTCAACTCTCGATCTGTTGTTTCAGTTTTTTTTACAGAGTTTTATAATTTTATCACTTCACAAACACGCACAAGGTGATTTCAGAACTCGTTTTAAAAAACAGCTTTCAAAGTGAGTACTAAAATGAAAAATGCAGTCACTCGCTCATAGTAAAAGATGATTGTGACGTCATAAGAACCAAGATGACAACTTGTGTGTATCTAATGAGAATGAAAATACATTATTTCTGTTTATCATTTACATATCTTTTCACAGTTTTTCAAAGAATGAATTGATTGTGATAAAAGAATCATATATGAAAACCATTTTGTTTTTTCATTTTTTCACACTTAGAGAATCATATTTGGTGAGAAGGCGTTATCGTATTTGTCACTTTACAATTTCACAGATCGAGAATTGATACGCTGCTAATGTAATGTCTATAAACTTATATGGTATATTTTAATAAACATTTAATGTCCTTCAAGTAACCATTACCACTTTACATTTTGAAGGTTCAATAATGTGATTAAGTTTCGTAAATTTGCTTTTTTTAAATAGCCCCTGGTAATGCTTACTTATTGTTTTCTAGTGGATAAGATAAAGGATAGAGTCGTCACTCAAGAGGTATCAAGCTGGATTTCACAGTGGGCCATCCTGTGCCGTTCATATTAACACTCTGCGAAAAGTTCTTGCATAATAAGGTGATTTTAATCACGAATGAATCTGGCGATCACTTATCATGAGAGGTATCCCTGAGAAGATAGTTGCTATTATTAAGGAGTCATAAATCAACGTAAGGTACTGCGAGAGCTTGCTTTCCGATTCATTCGAGGTGCGCCAAGGAGTACGACAGGGAGATGTGTTGGCACCAATTCTGTTTTTATTGGCAATTGACAATGTACTGACTGCTACGGTTGGTATGAGCGAGAGGAATTGCACCCAATGGAATGCTTTCAAAAACTTAATCATTTGGACTACGCTGACGATACATACTTTCTCCAGTGTGGAACTCCAGGGGACTCATTCCGTAAAACGATTATCACCCGACGATAGCATTTTGACGATAGTCTTGCATTCGGTAAAACTGAAAATGACTATCGTTTGGGCGATATGGTTTTGAAAATCAAATATTTGCTTCATGTAAATCGATAATCATCAAAACGTTATAATGAATACGATAGCGTTGAGACGATTGCTAAATAGGTATTAGTGGAGCTGTTAGTGAGACCAACCTTTCATTTTGACCTAACGGGGTCAGTTTTAGTATACAAATAGTTCATGTCTTAACTTTACTTTTGAGAAGTGTTGCCCTGCCACTTATCAGTTTAAATCCAGAAATGTTGCTTATAAATCGAAAACCAAGGGTCGGACGATGATCCGAGAACTCTCGTTGGCTTCAGCACCCTTGAAACCATAGGACTACATTATTGATTTGCTCTCACTCTTGCACGAAGGGGGTGGAAAAAATTCGTATTGAGAAAGAAAACTTGAAAAGCCAAGAAAAGTAATACAAATATTTTTATTAATAAAATTTAAAGATGTTGTCGATGCAGAATTTCACAATCTACTACATCAAAAGTTGATTGAAAACCTACTTTGGTTTTTTTAAAAGCCACTTTCAAAGTACTGGGGAGGGGGATATGAAAGATTAATAAACTTAAATATTTATTTTGGTATAATATAAGTATATGACACATGTTTTTAAAGTATTTTTTAATGCACAATCTAACTAAATAAGAATGAACTCGATACAACTACCTTCAAAAAAGTTATAGCGTTTTTCATAAATGATGCCTGATTTTTTACTGATACATATAAAATATTACCAAATTCCAACAGCATTGACACGAAACTTGGTCCACATATTTCACTTGTCATAACATAAGCAACTAGAAGCAAAAGAGTCTACAAAAATATTTATAGTTAAAGGGTGTTCTTTTTTTCAGTGAAAGGAAAACATTTTGAACTTCTACCATGAGTCCCCTCCTGAAACTGCAACGTTGATGAAAATTGGTGAAAATGTTTAATTATTCATCGAAACCTAGAATCAAAAAATAATGACATGCAGCATGCAGGCTTGCCAGATTGGGCTATTTATTGAAAATTGGACTATCTTTTTTCAAAATTGCCGACAACAATTTCAGTATGACTGCTCAATTATAATTTGACAATAAGTAACCATAGGCGCCCGCAGGATTTTGTCCAGGGGGGCAGACACCAACCGAATTTTGAGATATAAAATTTTCGAAAAAATGTATATAAAAAATTTTTTTTTTTTGTTTTTTTTTTTTTAATATTTTGGTATGCAATATTATTTTAACTTTTTGGAATTTTTATGTTAAATTTTGATTATTTTATATTTAATAGTAAACCGTACTTTTTTTTAGCACACATACAATTTTTCATAATTTTTGAGCAAAATGAGATTTTTTTCTTGGGTTTTTAACATTAATTTGTTTTATTTTTAAAAATATTTTGGAATATTATAAACCAAGTTTCAAAAAATTCTTTTTGAATATTAGCCTATTGAATAGACCTTTTAAAAAGGAACAATTACGTGCAAGGGTTTTTATTATTGAATATGTTTGTTTGGCCCATAAGCATGCCTAAGAACGAAAATGCTACTAAATTCATCCATGCGTTTCTGAGAGAATGGTCACACTGGCCACTTTTCAGTATTTTGGGTATAACTCGAAAACTAAGCTGAATTTGACAATTTTACGGTTAAAACTTTTTGTTCAAAATTAAATTTTCTATCGGAATGGATAGTTTGGAAAATTTTTTAAAACAATTTAAGCAGGAAAAGTAAACAAAAACCAACATAAAAAAAAACGAAAAATCAACGATTTTTAAATTTTTTTCTATACTGCGCATAACTTTTTTTGGAGCAAAGATACGCTCAAGACATTCATAAAAAAAGTAAACTGGAGTTTTACGGCCTTAATATGACATGTTAAAAAAGCCATATTACTTAAAAATTGACAGAGATATAGCCATTCAAACTTTACCATTTCTTATCATTTTCTGCAGTTTTTTCCCGAAAGCCTATTTTTTGGTACTTTATGACAAATTTAACGTTCCTAGCACCTAATACCAAATCTTATGTTAATCGGACCAGCCATTCGGTCTGTAGGTCTGAACGCATTTAAAAACAGCCGAAAAACGAAATTGCGAACTTACATCCTTTAAATAAATTCTCTATAGTTCTAATGTCATATTATATCAAAATTTTGATTTCGAACATTTTTACGAAAGTGAAATTTGCCATATTGTACCGAAAAAGGGACTTTCGGGCCAAAACTGAGAAAAATTATAAGAAATGATAAGGTTTGAACGGGAATATCTCTATCAATTTTGAACAAATATTAATTTTTGAACATGCCATATTAAGGCCTTAAGTCTCTACTTTATTTTTTCCCTGCATGTATTGACCCTATCTTTGCTTCAAAAAAGTTATGCACAATTTATTAAAAAATTAAGATGTCCTTGATTTTTTTATTTTTTTAAGTTGGTTTTTGTAAAATTTTTCTGCTTAAATTTTTTCGTAAAATTTTTTTAACTATCCATTCCAATAGAAAATTAAATTTTGAACAAAAAGTATTATACGTAAAATTGTCAAGTTCCGCTTAGTTTTCGAGTTATACCAAAAATACTGAAAAGTGGCCAGTATGACCATTCTCTCAGAAACGCATGGGTCAATTTAGTAGCATTTTCGGTTTTAAGCATGCTTATGGGCCAAACAAACATATTCAATAATAAAAACCCTTGCACGTAATTGTTCCTTTATACCTCTCATTTTCCGGTCTATTCAATATTAATAGGCTATATATTGAGTTCTCGAAAAAAAAATGTAATTTTTTTAAAACCAAAAAAAGAACTTATCAAGACCGACTTTACTGGTTTCGAGAACATCGAAAGTCATTAAATTTTTTCTTTCCGAGATACTATTATTATTTTTTTAATTTGTGGGGTAGGTTTTAAGAATATTGAAATGGTGAAAGAATTGTATGGCATGGATACTAAACGCTAAAACTAAATTTAGTTCTAATAAAACTAAGTGTAAAATACAAATTTGTATAGAAGAAAAAGCTATGTATTTATTTGGAAAATAAAGAATCAGAATTGAATTGGATTTCGAGAAAATAACTTAACTATTTGGAAATTCTACATACAAAATTTCAAATTTCTTGTTTAAAATGATCCAAGATTTTCTTTAAAATTAAGGCACATAATTTTTGGAAAATCTTAAAGTTCTATTTATTTCCAAAAATTAAGTACCTATTTTTAAGACTATGATGGCTTTTCACTACGCCCGCCATGACGATGAGTTTATTGAGCAAGCTCGTCGCCATGGCAGGAGTAACGAAAGCTTGCAATCTTAATAGGCTCTATTGATTGTATCGTCACACAGAAAATGAGATAGCTAGGTACATTGTACAATGTACATAACTTGTTCCTGCTTTAAGAACAGAGAATGGACTGGTTCAGCTACCTATACAACTATGTATAGGCTTGCGTTGTTAAAATTTCCTGTGAAAAAATAGCTGATACAAAAGCCATTCAAGGTACTGAAATTTACTGAAATTTTCAAGTAAGCTAGATAGTTTTGAAGATAGAATACTCGAACGCAAGGAATGGTTCCTTTGATGTTCATACTTTCTTATGAAACATCATTTAAGGCACACAACAATCCACAATTTGTCTGTCCATTTTCTTGAGAAACAATATCCGTCTCATGGAATTTGCCTGGAACTTCTTAAAAAATATCAATTACCTAGGTTCCTTTTTATATTGGCAAATGCAAGCGGGGGCAAACCATGATAATCAAAAGAAGATGGCAAGAAAATAGCTTCATATATTTTAAAAAGCATATCGAAAATAAGGATTTTCAGATATAAAGGGTGATTTTTTAAGAGGTTTAGAACTTAAAAAAAAAAAAACACAAAAAATTCGAAAAAATGAATGAAATATTTATTTGAATCGATAGTTTGAACCTTGCAATTTAATGTTTAAAGATAATTTTATGCAAATGTTGACCGCGGCTGCGTCTCAGGTAGCCCATCCGCTGAGTCCAATTTTGGCATACTCTTTCACACATATCGGCCGGTATCTCACGAATGAATGCATGGATGTTGGCTTCCAGTGCGTCAATCGAAGCGGGCTTGTCCCTATAGACATTAGCCTTGACATACCCCCACAAAAAATAATCTAATGGTGTCAAATCGCACGATCTAGGCAGCCAATTGACCGGCCCGAAACGTGAAATTAACTGTTCACCAAACTCGCCTCGCAATTGCGCCATTGTTTCGCGTGCTGTGTGGCATGTGGCACCGTCTTGTTGAAACCACATATCATGCAAGTCAAGAACTTCCATTTCGGGCAAAAAAAAGTTTGTTATCATCGCTCGGAAGCGTTCACCATTGACAGTAACGCTGCGATTCGCATCATCTTTGAAGAAATATGGCCCAATAATGCCGCCGGCCCATAAACCGCACCAAACAGTGGCTTTTTCGGGATGCATTGGTAGCTGTTGCAATGCTTCTGGCTGATCTTCACTCAAAATGCGGCAATTATGCTTATTTACGTACCCATTCAACCAAAAATGAGCCTCATCGCTGAACACAATTTTTCGATAAAAAAGCGGATCCTCGGCCAGCTTTCCAAGAGCCCATTCACCAAAAATTCGGCGTTGTGGTAGGTCGGCTGGCTTTAGTTCTTGCACCAGCTGTATCTTAAAAGGCTTTACGCCCAAATCCTTCCGCAAAATTTTCCACGTAGTGCTGTAACAAAGGCCTAACTGCTGGGAACGGCGCCGAATCGACATTTCGCGGTCTTCTGTCACACTAGCTGATACGGCCGCAATATTTTCTTCACTACGCACAGTACGTAAACGTGTTGGTGGTTTAATGTCCAACAAAGTAAATTTGGTGCGAAATTTGGTCACAATCTTCCGAATAGACTGCTCAGAAGGTCGAGAATGCCGACCATAAAATGGAAGCAGCGCGCGATGAACATTTCGAACCGAGCACGAATTTTGATAGTAAAATTCAATAATTTGCAAGCGTTGTTCATTTGTAAGACGATCCATGGTTGAATTGCAAACCAAACTGAAGCTGTTTGACAGTGACACAAGGTACTAAACACACGTCAGCTGTCAAAACCAGTGTTGCCAAAACCAAACCAGCTAAAAAATCACCCGTTATATATTTGTTGGGCAAACCATGAACTCCGCCAAAAAAAAAGAAGTATTTGTTGAAATTCATAATAAAATTGGAAAAAATATGTAAATTGCGTGGTATTTCCCAGAGCCAGGGGGGGGCAAGTGCAACCCCCCCCTTGCCACCCCCCTTCTGGGTGCCTATGTAAATAACCCAAATCTAATCTTGGGTGACATTTTGTTCGTATAGATAAATAACATAAAACAGGACTTTTCTAACCATAAAACTGTCCATAACGCATTCCACAATTTGGCACTACTTTTTATTCACTGATATCATTGAGTTTATATAAACTCAATGCTGATATCCATTTTAATAAGAAACACAAAATAACTGTAAAAAGCAGCAAGCAAATAAATTTGAAAATATTAGCTGCGTTTTATTATCTCTGGGTCTGGGTCGAGGTTATCTTTTAACATGCATTACAAAAACAACATGGGATCTAGGTTTCTATCGAGGTTAATTTCAATATCCCAGATAGAGGTTTTCACTCTGATCGAGGGCTATTTACCATTGTGAATGGATGTCAGCGATTTGTCAGCAGTATTAGGAATAGAGAGGAAAAGAGATGAGTGCTTGCATGAAAAACAAATAAACATAAGAAAAAAAAAGACTGCACTGCTTTTGCACTTACCCACATCGTTTTATTTTCACGAGGTGAACCATATGGGTTATGAGCGATAATAAAACGCGGCTATTGCTATTGTGTCAAATTCAATTCTGTCTACACATATTGTTTAAAAATAAATAAATAAAATGTAATTGAAGTTATGATCAAATTTAGAAAAAAAAATGTTGGTGTTGAGCTACTATTTGGCCTACTTTTTCGGCTCCAATTTCGACAAAATTTAATTGGGCTATCGAACTAGTTCAAGGCATGGCAACCCTGCTGACATGGGCAAAATATATTTTCTCTAGCTGTGTAAGGATTTGGTTTGATCAATGTCAAATTCTAAAATAGCAACCTTGCTCAGGAGGTACTTATTTAACTTTAGTTGGCACTACATTCAGCGTGGAGTGCTCCCGAGCCACAAGTATTAGACTTCGTTAGCTATCTAGATCACCAGAGGCACCAAAAGGCACCAAGTCGTTTGGTTCTTTCCATTATGTCAAAGTCATTTGCATATCCAAGACTTTGCATACATTCTTTTTCGTAGTCCTCTGGTGGTTTCAAAAGTTTCGGTAGAATCTCTTTAAATTTGGACAGAACAGTGAGCATTCCCCAACGTCGCAAAAATTTGACATGTCACGGTAAAGCTCATCATTGTCAACGCTGTCATACCCTGCTTTAAATAGAGCTTTAAAATTGATAGGTGGCAGATCAATTTCGGAAACATTTCTTCTGACTGACTATGCTTCGTCGAAAAGTCCCTTATTGTTTATCATTGTTCGTTGATTACTTTTTTAGCAGTACTCATTTTTTCGTGATGCAAAAAACATCAGATAACCGCTCATCAGATAACCGCTAACCACGGAATACGCATCAGATAACCGCTGAGTCTGGCTTTACATACACCGTTAATAACAGAGCTTGTTTTCTAAGTCATGCTTCACGAATGGACAAATTCTTTCATTCCTATGTCCTCCTTAACATTCAACTATGTTTTAGTGTAAGATTTAAATGGCAGTCATAATGCCTTGAACGTTTGGTAAATACCACAATAGTCCTGTAGTTATTATGAAAAACAGAATTTTTGGAAAGGCAAGTTCTAACCAGAAGGATGATATAAATTCATTTTGAATTTTGATAAGACAAATTTCTTCAGTAACCGTTGAAATACTTCTTAAAACCAAAATATTTTGTTGGTGAATTTCACCTTTCTTTTATCCTAGAAGCATAATAATTACTCCATTAATTCAAGGGATCCATCTGAATCAATAATTCAAGTAAGACACTCCGATTTGCGGATTCACAAATGCAAACAATTGCTCTGTTGAAGAAGATCCTCTGCGGAAAGGTTCAATAGACACCAAGATACCTGGATTCAGATACATTCGCCACCAAATAAAAGCGAATATATTTCACAGCCCCTGTGTGCTGCTGCTGTTGGTTTTGTCCCCATTTTCATGGTCTTCGTTGTCGTCTTTGTTATCGTGTGGCGGTAGAGTTGTTCGCGTTCTCGTCCTCGTTGTGTTTATTTGTTTTGTATGCATTTGCATTTTTGATCATGAGTGTGAACGAACGTTAGTGAAAAACTAGAAATGCGATATTATTATTTTTCTTTTTTATTTTACTAGATTGGATTTGGATATCCATCATGCGACAACGGCGGATGCTGTTCTAGGTAAAGCTGATGTAGCCTGCAGCTTGGCTATATTTCAAAAGGGGGACGCAGGAAGAGGTCTTCTCCACCCACGCCATAAAGTGGGTGAACTTTTTGATATATTTGTAACCAGGTTTATTGTTCTCTATAGGTAGGTACTCTGCTGCTATGTTTGCACATCTCTAGGTATATGGAGTTTAGGGTGTAGATTTAATTTGTTCGAACAGATATATTAAATTGATGGTCGTTCTAGGTAATTATTAATGGAATTTGTTTTTTTTTGGTGACGCGACAACATATGCGGACTTTCGAAGCTCGGTTTCGTTTTGCTAAATAATTTGTTCGCTACATTTATTCATATTTATTTCGGTGTACCATTGAGAGCACACAAACGGTAAAACGATGTTGTTACCTAAAGCCAAATTGTCCCCAAATGCCTAATAACGTTTGTTTGAATATCACTAATTGCTGATAAAATGACATTAAAATTTACTCAGGTTATAAATTTGCCTACATTTACCTACGTATTGTTGATTTATAAATATGAAAATTAATAATTTGAAATACCTATAATTTCTAGAATGAAATGCGAATTTATAATTTTGTATACAGGGTGAGCTATAACGTTGAGAGGACTTAAAAACATTTTTCGAAAAGGCATGATTAGATGGTGCCAAAGTAATGTTAGTTTTGTGTTTGTAGCTTTTTTGTTAGAGAGTTTTAAGGGTCTGTAATTTTACTGTCTTTTATATTTATTCCGATGAACTCGATTTGTTTTGTCCAAATAATAATAAATAACTTAAAATAACCTAAAACACATTGCATTTCTTAATTTAGTAATTTTTTTTATCTCAAGTTTCTCAAAAAAGCCATTTATAAGAACCCGTCTGGCGGGATTTCCTATATTTGATTTTTCCTATATTGTTTTTTTCTTGCACACGCTCAGAGAAAAATCACAAGCAGAAATCCAGTAATATCGGGCTTATTTTCAATTGTTTAAAATCGTATTTGGTTGTTATTGAATGACACCCAATGCCCTAAGTTAAATAATGAAAATCTAAAAAATAAAATGCACGACTGGATCGGACGTATTTGCTCTCATATTAGTCATGTTAGTTACTTGGAACTTAAGAACTTTAAAAATATGCAAGTAACTATGAAAGTATCGAGTTTCAAAACAATCGAATTATTTATTTTCCAAAAAAAAAATTTAAACATTTTTTTTAAAGGTTCAAAAAATATTTTTTAAAAAATTATGGTTCATAATTCTATTTAGGTATATTATAAGAAGATTCTGTATAAAAAATATTGAAATCAGTAATACCGTTTGGAAGAAAATCGGAAATTAGAAAAAATGGTTCCTTAGGGCGTACCATTTATAACCATTTTTTTTTTTTTTTTTGAAAAATAGTTCCCACCCAAACATAGTCTTTACTTAAAGTAATTTATTGATTTTTTTTTTGAGGAAAAGCTGTAGAGCTATTTTTGAGAAAAAAAAAAATTGCCAAACAAAAATTGTATGACATTGGCATATACCGTTATTTTTGTCCCAAGAACAAAAATAATAAATGCCTACGTGTGGGCAGAATTACCAAAAACCACTATGTAGCAAGTTTTAAGAAAATGCATCGAGCTGTTTAGGCTGTAGACGAACATACAGAATTTAGAGACAATTTTTTTTTTCATCTTCTCTTTCATCGTAATGACAAGTCTGATCAAAGTCTCAAGTTCAATTCTTTTTACGAATGCATAACTTGCCATGCAGTACCTATATATCGCAAATTAGAAATAAATTAAGAAAAAAAAATCTTGATCCTGAAAATTCTCAGAAAAGTGACATTCAACTTTTTGCCGTATCATATCAACGCCGTTATGGTCCATTCAGAAGGGTCAATTTTTGATCACTCTTTCCCGCATTACGAACGCTACTATTTCATTTTCATTTCATTTCATTCTATCTATCCAATTACGCGAGTAATAATGCTTTCCAAGTTTTTAACCATAGATGACTTAATGGCGAAGAGTCTTGTCTTCAGGACCGAAACTCGAAATAAGCTGCTCGCTCACCAAAATTATTTCTCAATAAAGCCATTAGGTAGACAGATCTGTGTTTCTTTATTAGCTCAGAGCACTTAGAGCGCTCAACTTGTGTTACTTTTTTTTCAAATAAAGCTAGCTCATATTGAAAAGACCAAGCAAATGGAGCAACAAGCTGAGCACAGCCAACTTCACTCTTTTAAAAAACATTTCAAAAATCGTCTATTGTTTCATACTCTGTGTGTACCGTAGCCACGTTTTGCTGAAATCAAATGTCATCGACATCACGGGCTTCAGTTAAAGGTAAAAATAAAATCCAAGACTGGGTAGCACGTACTCTTATGTTCAAGAGGCTGAGGGTTTAAGAAAGTTATAAGAGAAAAATGCTTAAAACATGAGATACATACTCTTTTACTGTACTAGCTAAAAGTAAAAGAACTCCATAATTCGAACTCCCAAAATGTAAGAAAAATAATTCGAGTTATAGAAACTTCGAATTAAGGAAATGAGACACAATTTTTAGTTTTACTGTTTTATTTTAATAAATGGAATATTAAAAACAGAAAATAATTTTTGATTAACAGAATCTTTAAGAAATCAGAAGTCATTTGCTGACGTACAATTTGGAGACAGCCTTGTCAACACACTTTCCTAATTACCTAAGATATTTTTTGTTATTAAGGTTTTTTCGTTTCGTGAATTTTCAGGATTTGTCTGTACTTTCTCTGTTTTCAGTATACATATAGTTGGAAAGTGGTAAACCATTTTGTACGGCCACATTTTTCTTTTTAACACCACTCTCAAATTCATTGATGACTTTCAGTTTTTGTTCAAAAGTAAGGTGCTTTAATTTTCTTCCTGACATTAAAAATCATAAATTCCAAGAAAATTGGGAATAAAACTAGGAGCTTCTGCGCATAAAAATGTTTTAAATTAATCAAAAGAGTTAGAACACATCTCCTGAGCAAACGTCCAAAATCATCACAGTAGACTAAGTATTAAAAAAAAAAAAATTACGGAACATTTTCGAAAAGTTTCGAGACTTTTTGCATCAAACGCAATCCAAAAAATTCGAAATATAGAGAAATTCCAGTTACCATCTTCAGCGAGCGTCGTTTGAGCACAGTGCTCAAACGACGCTAGCTGAAGATGGTTCCTCTGATGTGAACCAAAATGCATTCGTAACAATTAAATAAAAAAACACTAATACATAAATTTGTTCTTATTTTATTGAACTACATTATATTGCGGTCTATAAGGTTTTTTCATTAAATTATTTAATATAATTCGACCTCAAATTCGGCTATTTTTCAGTGTTTAATAACTGATAACTACCTTCCTTTTGCTATTCGAAAGAGTTCTACCTTACCTACAAGCTACAACAAACAAAGAACAAAATGGTTGTAAGCTATGTCCGCCCAATACGACTTTCAATGTTCTCCACACCGAGAGCTAAAATGTTTTTTTGTTTTAAATACCGAGTGCTAAGATGCTTACACATCAAAAATTATTGAAACCAAATACTGTTTTGAAGAAAATCGAAAATAAAAAAATGGTTCTTTTGAGAGGTACGATTAATAACCATTTTTTGAAATATGGTTTCCTATCCAAAGGAAGCCTTTACCAAGATACATTTATAGGATTTTTTTAAGAACATTTGTGGAGAGAAAATACGATTTTGCAAAATTGGTAAAAAAAATTGTGTGACAGTAACGTTATTTTTTGTTCTAAAAAAAAAGAAGAAAAATATGTGGAAAGCATCACCAAAACTACTACTAGCCCAGGAAAATTAGACAAAAAATGGCGAAACTTCGAAATAATTCCGTGCGGAATTTCGGTGGAGAGCTTTGTTTTGACGTCTTAAGCATTTCCTAAAACGTTCGTTAAATTTGGGCAGGGGCTAATTTTTTTAGGAGGGGTAAAAGGGGCTTAAATTCAGGTTTTTCTTAATTTCTCGAGAACTATCAATTAAATTGCAAAAAGGTGAATGTGCAAATTGTAGCTTATGTAATTCTACAAAAAAAAGATTAATAAACTTTTTTCATATAATCAATAGATTGAAAGAAAATCGTGCAAGAACTTCATGGTGGAGCAAATTTTGTCAAAAAATGTACTAAAATTTCATTTTCTTTTTCATTTCTTGAAAAAAAAGTGATTTGGTTTTTATTCAACAACTCGATAGAATTTTACTAAAAAATAACATTTAGTTACTAAAATTATCTTAAAAATGAGCTATTAACAAACTATGTAGGCTAAATAGTCTTGAAGTTACAGAGTGTCAAAGTAACATTTTGTACTGAAAAAGGTATAAATTACAATTGTTTGTAAATATCTCAACAAATAAATTTTTTTTTCAGAAAATTAATAAATAAATATTATTGCTCATAAAATTCTACACCAAAAAATTACAACCCTTTTTTTCGTAAGAACAATAGATTTAAAGAAAAACGTGCAAAAACGTTATAATAAGAGCGTTTTACTGTAATTTGCTTCAATAAAATAAGAAATGAGCTTGTACACGTTTTTCTCAAAATCCATTGCTCCTACAAAAAAGTGTTATAATCTCCTCAGGTTGCTTTTCATCCCTAATTATATTAAGATATTTTTGATAATTTTGGGGACCATCAGTTACTCTAATTGCAGCAAAAACAAGTTTCTCATCACCGTTGATTTTCGAAATACCACTGAATGATTTTTCTACGGTTTTTTGCGAGGCTTAGTCTTTCAATGATAAAATGTCAAACAATGATGAACATAAAAACCATGACAGTCTAACACGGCTCATGCGAAATCTGTCTAAAAACCATAGACAAAAAAAAATACTTCAAAAGAAGCACTCGTTATAAAGTATCTTATTTTCCAAGCTTTTTGAGAAAGCATTGTGCCAGTGCCTGTACCATAGTTTGAAACTCAACTGTCGGAATGTAATCTGCAAATAACAACATGGTTTTATACGAAATAAATTTTTGTTAAATATAAATAGGCGTGTTCAGGAAAATGAGACCTCAGACGGCTCGGTGTCAAAAACTGAGCAAGCGAATCTAATATTTTCTTTCCAAAGTTATTTGACAGCT
The DNA here is from genome assembly GCA_963921185.1 of Dasysyrphus tricinctus. NCBI lineage: Eukaryota > Metazoa > Arthropoda > Insecta > Diptera > Syrphidae > Dasysyrphus > Dasysyrphus tricinctus. The sequence goes on along the minus strand of OY992530.1, from coordinate 52,156,067 downwards.
AAATTTCTGAGGAATCCTGTTCACTAGACTTAGATGGCTGAGGGCTCTGAGATCTCATTTTCCTGAACACGCCTAATTTATACTTCTAAGGCCCATTTGCTGATACGAAACTTAAATATATAAGTAGAACATAGGGGCTAATGTGACAGTTTACGCAGAGGAAAAAGTAGAACATAAGATTTTTAAGTAGAACATAAATGCTTAAGTATCGTATGAGCAAACGGCTCTAAGTTTAATTCAGGAGCTTCCTCTTAAATTCTGTCCTTCTCAAAGCTCGAGTTCCCCACGGTAGTCACTTAAGACCACTTTTGTTTGTTTTATCTTTTTATCAATTAATGTTTTTTGTTTATTATTATTTTTGCAGCTAATATGAACAGTCTTAAGCAGTCTGTCAGTGATCGTTCTTGTTATTAAGGAACGGTGTAAATAGCATCCCTTAAAAATTTCAGACAGTAGATAACTTTTTCTTAAAATTAAAACAAATCAAACGAATGATATTTTGTATACTTTGTATTCATCAGTTTTTTAAACGGGCGTTATTCCTGCCAATAATTAATTAACTTGTATTAGCTGTAACTTACAAGGGCTACAAGCCAAAGCGCTCGTGTTTCATATGCCTAGTTAGTATTGTATCCTTGTCTTATTCTTAAATGTATTAATTATATAACTTTTTTGAATGGATCCCTTGATAATTGACATTATTGTTGGCTTGATGACATGGTTATATTGTTTCTTTTTTTAATTTTTTATTTGTACTTAATTAAAAAGTTTTAATTATTAATGATCATCAATTATATTGTGTACAATATTTGATGTCATTAGTTTTGAAATGTCAAAATAAGTCCTTAAAAAACTTTTCAACAGTCGTTGTCACAAAACTTTTCATTCTGAAGCTTCACATGTCACATCGAATTGAGAACTAACACCCCTTGTCTATGTGTCAATTATATCATTGTTCAGCTCTCCCAGGCAACTGTTTTGTGAAATGTTATTCCCATTGGAGTGCTTTTGTTCTTTTATGTCATTTGTTCGGCTTACATTTTTCACTCGGATACAATTCGTTGGATCGTTGGTGGTACGACAAATATTCAAAAAAAAAAAAACTATTTAAATTTTTTGCTTTGCCAGTGGACCGTTAATATCAGCATCCGAGTGCCCCAGATCTGCGCTTTGTCGCGAGTCATTGTCCATTTCCATTTCATTCTTCTATTCTAAAACCATAACCATAGTTCCGCTACTTTTGTCTTTACTGCAAATACGAGCTCATAAAAAGGGAGAGCATCGTTGATCCACTGTTCTTTTAACTGTTAAGAACCCAGAAGCGCAAACAAAAACGAAAAAAAAAATAGCACACTATGGGTCTGATGGGGTGACCTGGGGTTACAAGAAATTAGGAGAGCATATCATTTCGGTGTTAGGACGCGAAATGCCAAAGAGTTCTTTTATCATTTTCTTTCGTTTCCTTTCAGCTTCCCCCGACCACCCACCATCATGTTCATTTTTACTTTTGTTTCAGTTCCTGTGGCCTTTTTTATGCATATAACTGTCACACAGAAATAAATCAAGTGAATACAAAAGAAGAACGAGGAACCAACCGTTTCGTAACGTTACTACTGGACTGGTTAGGTTAGGTTATGCTGCTGCCACTATTCTATACATACCATAGCTAGCTGCTGCTGCAGCCATAAATTCTGTGCATAAGTAGTATCTCTCTCTCTCTGCCATGGTAGTAGTTACCTAATAGGAATGAATGTGACAAGTGTAAGAGGGAGTTTTGGGGGAGGTGGTTTGTTGTTATTGTTGTTTGTTCCGTTTTGGTTTTGACGGAAATGAGCAACATAAGGGTGCATTTGTGTGTTGGATGTGGACCTCTTTTTGTGTCATCATCTGAACTGAATGGCATAGCAAAGAATAGCATTGTTTTGAGTTAACTTCTTTTGAAAGTAATTTGCTGTAAAGATTTATGAGGATAAATGAGATGCAAAGAAATTTATTTTTGCTGCTCCTTTTTTTGTATATATACGAGTCGCTTGTATGTGAAAGAATGGAAAAGATATGACACCAAAAGTGCATATAGAAGATGATTTGTGGTCCGACAAGAGAGATTTGCTGTTTTGGAAGGAAATATGTATAAGTACCCACAGGATGCATGGGATGCTCGAAAGAATAGGGATAAATTTAAATAACTAAATAGGTAGTTGACATTTTTAACTCACCTTAAGCTTCAATTGGTGGTATCTATGTACCTTGTCAGAAAGTAACTTACTAAAAAAATTATTCATTTTATAATTTATTTTAATGTTGCAGCTTTTTGTGGAGTTTAACCGATCCATGCTTGTGTTTACCAAGTGAGGGCTCTTAAGCTTCTCCTTGTGTTCTTAAGAACCATTCTTAATATAGAAATAGGTACCAAAATAATCCAAGAACTTGAATGCTTGCTTTTCGACTTCTCATTTTTTGAATGTTTGATTGACATTTTGTAACAATGCGGGAATTGAGTTTTTGTGTGTGTTTAATCTTGCTGATCTTCTCAAAGGTAGGGCTCAGAAAAGTCTCGGGGTTGGGCTCAACTTGGTTCTGATATCGTTTGGTCTCGGTAGAAAAAAAAAAGTTTTAAATCTCAATAATTACCGCTGTCCACAAAGAGTGCAAAACGTCTCGCTTTGCAAAAGGAATCCCACATCGATGCATGAATCGTTCATTAAACTCCTTCTCAAAAATTTGTATTGTTATTTGTATACTTAAAACAACATTGTCCAAAGAAAGACTTAAAATGAATCACAAAAAAATAACCGACACTCCTCACTTCCTCTTGCCACGCAACAAAATGGCTCCACTTTCTTGCTAGAAATATATCACTGTTGCTCAAAATGTTATGCTTATTTCACAGTGGGCTAAACCCACTATTTAATAAACTGAAAAGCTCGGAATAAAAATGCAAACAAAAATACGCAATCCCCCAAGCACAATACCTCAATTGGACAAAATCCCCAAGTAAACCAACAAGAGAATCCCCATTAGGTATGTTCAAAGCCCTATGGACGAAATACACAACATTAAATATTTTCGTTTGCCAAAATCCACTCTCCAAATTTGCAATCATCCGCAAACATACTTTGCGGGAATAGAATAGACATTTTTGTTGAGATATTTGGCTTAGGATTAAGCTCTTCAAACACCAGGACGCACAGACGCATGAATGCACAAAGGCACGGACGCCCAGACGAATCAACGCATCGACGATGCACAGACGCAACAACGCACAGACGCATCGAAGCATAGACGCACTGACGCACAGACGACCGCACCACACGCGCCGATGCAATGCACAAACGCACAGACTGACCAACGACATAACATAAGCTACTTTCTTTGACTTTTTCATCTTCGTAAATTATTGTTACATTTGATTAAAAAGTCAGAACTTTTTGGAACAATATCAATGTACTTTAACGAAGTATTACACTTTCAACTCTCCCACACTGACCGACTGACACTTAATCACTGACCCGTCACCGTTAATTCACCAGTCACCGTCAAGAATACACCCATCAACATCAACTACCAGCACCCTAAATCACTAAATCACCATTAAACCACAATAGACCAATCATTAATATACCTACTCCATCATCCTGCATAGCCAAACCACCAAATATCTACGCCAATATCAACATACGAGTACAACCGCCACCACACACCGAATGATCAACAACCACCAATCGTTTTGTGTATTCGTCCTCCTAACAGTTCACATTGTCTTGCGGTAGAAAAATCGTCATGACAAGTAGGTACGAATTCCAGAAAATGACGAAGCTTATCAATTCGTGTTAATTCTTAATAAGCTAATAATTACGAATTATAAAACCAATAAGGTTCGTGGTGTATTCTTGTTCCACTTAAAGATAATCTTTATGGCTTCCGCCGTTAAAATTAAGTTGTTCTCCCTTGAATTTGCCTTGAGCAGGTATCAGATTCCAACTAATTTCTCCTGGCTTGCTCTTTCAGAGTAGGTGCAGGGCATATTGAAATTGCTCTCACTCAGATTAGCCTTGGGCAGGAAACAGATTCCTACCGTTTTCTTCCGACTTTCTCCTTCAGATTAGGTTCAGCTGAAATTGCTCTGTCTCGGATAAGCCTTGGGCTAAGTGAATTTTGTGGGCCCAGCCTACTCCTGCAGCTCTTTTATACCGAGTTTTAATACATATGAAATACCCTGTTTTTTATAAAGTTCCTAATAGCCCAGGAAAATTAGACAAAAAATGACCAAACTTCGAAAAAATTGCGACAAAGCTGATTTTTGGTGGAGTGGCTTATTATGACGTCTTAAGCATTTCCTGAAAAGTACCCTAAATTTGGCCCGGGGATAAGTTTTTTAGGGGGTGAAAGGGGTTAAAGTTCAGTTTTTTGGGAATTGCTCCTAAACTATCGGTTTTATAGAAAAAATGTGAAAGTAAAAATTAAAGCTGATGTTATTCTACACAAAAAATATTAACATACTTTTTTCGTAGAACCAATAGTTTCAGAGAAAAACGTTCAAAAACTTCATGGTGCAGTGAGTTTAGTCCAAAAAATTTATAAAATTTTTGCTTATCGCTGGGCAAATTTTGTTTTGTGATTTATGTTTAAGTACAACTCCTTATTGTAAAATCAAGTTTTTGGGTTGGTAGGGGAAAGGGAATGACCGCCATCTTGAAAACAAGGTAGATTTTGTTTTTGTTTAGTAACTCGTTTTTCAAAAAAATGACCAAACGGCAGATTTTAGACGATTAAATTATCTAAAAAATGAGCCATTAAACAGCTCTGTATGTTTATTAATTTCAAAGTTACAGCGGATCAAAGGTTACCTATGCCTCATTATATGGTATGGGGATGAAATGACGTTTTTTAAGGTTTTTCGCTTATTTGTGAATTTTTTGGTCAGAACAGAAGATTCATTTTACAGACAATCAAGAGCAGTGCAAAATATATTCTAGACATCGGCAACACTTCAACCCCTTTCACCCTCCCCCCCCCCCCCTTAAAAATTTAGACCTGGGTCAAATTAAGGGTACTTTTCAGGAAATGCTTAAGGCGTCGTAATAAGCCACTCCACCAAAAATCAGCTTTGTCGCAATTTTTTCGAAGTGAAAGTCTAATTTTCCTGGGCTATAACAAGATTTTAAGATTTTTAACTTATGCCTCATTGTTAAAAACAAAGTATACGAATTATAAAACAGGTGTTCTTTTCGAGTTCTTTCCTTCTTAACCCGAGTTTATTTGCTTTCTTTGTAAATATCCTGGACTGCGGCGAGCTTACCTCAGCTTCGATAAAAAAGCATCACAGTACAATAATTGTAAAGGTGTACATACTTGCCTCAATGTAAAAATGTAGAACTAAAAACAAGTATCTGAATCAATGGATGAATTATTATTACTTGGTCTTATGAGCATTATTATTGACAATATCGTCGGCTTAGAGTGTAAACCTACTAACTCCATAAATGGAAATTTTACAGGAGAAAGAAAAAACTTCGCAAAAACTTTTATCGTTGCTAGAAAATAAAATCCAAAACATGGATTGTGTGTTAGTTGGTACTCTTCCTTTCTAAACATAAAACAACTCAAGCAGGATCTTAGTTTTGTACTTATTTGCATCTTTGTAAGTTAGCCGGTTTTCTTTTTTTGGTAGTGTAAAAAAATAATGGACTTAGCCGTTTTTCCAGAACAATCAAAAATAGAGTTGGATTTTTGCTAATCGATAGCTTTATTGAGTATAAATAATGTTAAAATAAAATATATAGCATTCGAAAATTAAATTAACCAAATCGCAAATAGGTTTAACCCAGTGGCGTAGCTAGGGGGGGGGGGGGCGAAGGGGGCAACTGCCCCGGGCACCAGGAGTTAGGGACGGCAAAATTAACTTCGTTGTGCGTTAGAAGTTGGAAGCCAATTAGGTAAACAAATTTTTTAATTGGAAATTTAACTAAATCTATATTAGAAAATAAAATTTTTACTGTAAGTAATCTTTTGTAGCTTATATTTTGTATATGTAAATTTCAGTTCAGAGCTCAGAGGGGTTGACACTTCTCAGAAATCAGAATTTTTTTCGCGGTAGACATGCAAAAAAAAGTAAAAAAAAATGCTGTAACCTGAATATTTTTGCAGAAGATTTGTTGTTTCGTTTTTTTTTTCAAGAAAAAATATAATTATTTAATTATTTAATTATTAAAATAAACCTACCGTTGCTTTTTTCAAAACATAAAAAAATAAAACGAAAAAACTATTAGTTCATAGTAACGGCTTAATGTTAGTCAAAATTTTGTCTGCTACTTTAAGTATGAAGGTACCCATAACTTAACTAAATAGCTTAAAAAATAGTTTGACAAAATTTTGTTTGATTATGGTTAGACCGAAGGGGCTGCAAATTATTGTTTTGCCCCAGGTGGCAAATATCCTAGCTACGCCACTGGTTTAACCTACACACAAATAAGTTTCACCCAAGTGCAAATAGATTTAACCCAAACGCAAATAAAGGGTCCGCCAAATAACCTTTTTTTTTTTGAAAATGCTACTACTACATGGAGTGTAGCTTCGGCTGTGTGGCACGTAGCGCCGTCCTGTTGAAACCAAATGTTGTCAATATCCTCCTCTTCAATTTTTGTGAACAAAAATTCGTTCAACATTGTCCGATAACGATCGCCATTGACTGTAACGGCCACTCGAAGAAAAATGACCCAATTATGCCTCTGGACCAAAATCCGCACCAAACAGTGACTCGTTTTGGGTGTATCGGCTTTTCAATGTATGCGTGCGGGTTTTTTGTGCCCCAAATGCGAAAATTTTGCTTGTTTACATACCCGCCAAGATCAAAATGAGCTTCATCTGAAAAGATGATTTTTTTGGCAAAATCGGCATCTTCTCTAAGTCGATCGCAGGCTGAATTAGCGAAGCAGCCATTTGAATGAAATTATTTTTCATTATTAACCGGAAAGATTGTACTTTCAAATAAAAAAAGAAATTTGAGAAAATATTCAGTAGTTTTTTTTATAGCATTTTCAAACAAAAAAAAAAGTTATTTGGCGGACCCTTTACAACTATCCCCATTCGATTTAAGCAAAACGCAAATATAGTTAAACTATACGCAAATAATTTAAACAATTTACAAATAATTTTAACCAAAAAGTAAATTGAATTAATCTAACCTTGAATTATTGATCCAGTTTTACTTTTTGGGTCTAATGGATTTTGGAATTATCCATAATTGTTAAAAAGCTATTATTAGGGGATTGGCCTTTTATTTGTTCGGAAAGTTCTTGGAAAAACGCGCAGAACTAGTGGAACTTACAATACTGTTAAGCCTTCCATTTCTTCACCACACAGCTGGAACAATAAGTTGAGTCTGGGTTAAACCAATTTGCGTCTTGCTTAAAATGATTTGTTAATAGTTTAAATTATTTGCGTATAGTTTTGTTTAAATCGAATTGCGCTTGGGTAAGTTCTATTTGCGTTTGGGTTTTGGGTTAAATCTATTTGCGCTTGGGTGAAACTTATTTGAGTTTAGGTTAAACCTATTTGCGATTTTGTTAATTTAGTTTACGAATGCAGTATATAGGGGTTAATTTCAAAAGGTAGTGTTTTCGCTAACACAAAGGTTCATTGGTAGTGTCTACCTTGAGATTTAATAAAGACAATGTTAATGTACATTTCGAAACAAAGTATGTGGGTACTAACGGAGGTACTATTTTTGTACTTTTTTTTTAATTATTTTATAGAATACCTATCATGATAATAATCTGTATTATTTCTTAAAAATCAGGTTCCCCCCTCTCTGTCCTGTTATTCGAATTTTATATGGTATTTTTAATTGTTATGGAGTTAGCAGGTGAATTTGGATGTTATGGACTTAGCTGTTTTACTCATCAAGCGTTTTGGCCAGCTAAGAAGCCGAATTTAACAAAAATAATTATGTCAGACGATGCGTCTTCGTTTGATCTTTCAAACTGCATACTTATCTCAAATTTGACAAAAATTGGATTTAGCAGGTTTACACTCTAAGCCGACGTAATGTAGAGAACATCATTTAACTTGTACTTTATTTTGTAACATATTTTTTTTTTTTTCAAAATAAAGTACTAACGTAATAATAATAATAATTAAAAAAAAAAACACCGATGTAACTAGGACAGAAAAAAACCATAAATATGCTTGCATTTTTTATATGTGTGTATTATGTTCCAATTATAATGTGAAGATAATGTGATGAATTGCAACTGAATCTAATGCAATAATATAGAATTAATACTATATTCTCTCATGGTCAATGAATAAACAAAAGCTAAAACAAGCAAAATGATCTTTTTTTTCTCTGGGAAGAATTTTTCATTCCCCCTTCTGAGCAGCGAAATGACTTAATTACCATAGTATTTGAGTTCATCATATAATAATAATTCTATGACTGGCTCTTGGCGCAGTACATCAACCATGACAGTGTATTTCACTCATCAGTGGATTTCTCTGCAAGTATAATTATTCATACCTTGCTCCAGACATCAATTATACCAGCTCGAAAAGTGAATGGGTCTTCTTTTCTCTGAAGCAAGCAAATCCAACATCATGTGAAGAAATATTAAACAAAAAAAAACTTTGTTCCACTAACCCGATAGCTTGAATTATGTTTTTTTTTATTTTGCTGAGAATACTCAAACAGTCTCGAGCTACATAGACGATATTATGATGACAATCTAGTTAAGGGTGCTTGCGAGATACATAAATGTAGGTATATACTTTCACACCCCAAAGAATAAAAAAAGTTAATTTGATATCATTAAGCAATGATAAGATCGCAGTAAGAAATACGTCATAGCAGTGCACCGTGACTTTAAATAAAAATATTAACTAATTCAAAACTAACGATTCATATTTTTAATCATATCCATCGTAACGTGATTAGTTATGTTCTATTAATTTTTTGTTCGCCGCTCAAGCTGAGCTTTAAACATTGCAATAAAAGTTGATTATCGTTGCATATTTTTATGAGGAATTAACAAGTAATCTACGCTTTGTAGCGTTAAACATAAATCTTGAAAAGTTGAAAAAAAAGGAAAAGTTATTTACAATTCTACAATGCTTTTATTCTATAGTTGTTCTCATTAGTTGTAATACAAGTAGTTGCTTCTTGTCAAAACTGAGGTATTAATGAAGGAAACGATTCGAGATATGAAAATAGGTACATATACTGTTTTCAGGTGCCCGAACAACAAAGAGATATTTGCATCTCCTTCGGTGGGCATATTACCAGTACAAAGAGTTTCTGACAAGTCACGTAAGGCGTGCTGATATACGTATAGTCTTAGTGTCAGAAAACTGTTGTAACAGTTGTTAACTGGCATTTCTCTAGACACTGTTATAAATTAACAAAATGTAAATATTGTTTTGACTTATTTTTAATGGAGAATGCCCAAAAACCCAGCTTCGACTACGATTAAATGTATGTATAAAAGGGCATCCATTTTAGATATCAAATATGAAATCACTTTCTTTGAAAGTTATCCCCTGAGACGGGCAGTGGCGATTTATAAATTGAAACTAAAAAGTAACAGGTAGTGCGAAATAGAGAGATAGAAACAGATCTATTATACTGAAGTGATCAAGTCGATTCTGTTTTTAAGTTTTAATTTGATTGTTAAGCCTAGTACGCTGCTGATGCGAAACGAAATTTTTAGTTGGTCTCCAACAAGACAACGAAATGCTTACGAAATCGAAGCGAAAAAATATTAATTGACAGTTGCACAAATTCAAAAAATTAAAACAAATGCAAATGCAAAAACTCACAAGCATCCATGCTGTAATGAAAGAAATAACAAAATAAAGACAAAAAAACACAATTATTGTCATTTTATCGCACACAATAAACGGTGCAAAAAAAGAGTGTAGACTTCTCCAAATAATCTGCTAAAATTATCAATTTCGCTCTTCGAACAGCGTACTGCAGAACGAAAAGTAGAACTAAATTTTTAGTTTATGATTTCGTTGTGTCATTTTTGTGTGGGATTTTTCGTTTCGCATCAGCAGCGTACTAGGATTTAGATCTGAATAGTAAAACAGAAGATGAGAAGATGCAAAGTATCTACATATAAGAAAAGAAGTGAAGAATGCATTGCAGCCAAAAGTACTGTATAACATAATTGCATTCCATAAGAAAGAAGACTACCTTGGAATCTAGACTTAAAAGCATAACGTTGACTACAAAGTGTGCATCGCATCGAGTGCATGGAAGTTGCTGACGTTTGAATGAACGAAGCATGTATCGGATCCGATGAAGATTCGTTGAAGCCGCCAACTTAAACGGTTCGGGCTCAAATCTGAACCGAACCATTTCAGAAAAAGAATATTCGAAGATAATAAGAGATTTAATAAATAAACTGTCATTAATTAATAGTTATTTTGCTTGTTAAAAGGACAAGTCTATTAGCCTATTGAAAAGACCTTAAAAAGGAACAATTACGTGCAAGGGTTTTTATTATTGAATAAATTTATTTATTTATTTATTTATTTATTAATAATTTCATCTACGAGCTTTATAGCTTAACAGATTACATATCGGTAAAAAATAGATAGTATAAATTTATAAAATTACTTAAAAATAGATAACAAATACTTAATATCTTAAGAATAAATAGTATAATACATTCTTAAATTTTTCTCTGGAGAGATATAAGTCAACATGATCATAAATTTTATTGAACTCTCTAATTGACCTTGAAATTGGTTCGTTACATCCGTAGTTCGTTCTATGTGTGGACTCAAAAAAAAGGGATCTTTCCCTCAACGGCCTCGTGGGAGCATATATACACATAAAGGAGAGTAACTCAGGACATCTAATGTGGTAGCAAAGAATATCCCGCACAAAAACAATATCGTGAGTTGTTCTTCTGGCTTTCAGAGATTGTAAGCCCAAAAAGCTTTGCCTGGCTTGGGAACATGGATGGAAGTTCCATTTTTGTAAAACACATATCTTGTGAAGCGATTCTGAACTCTCTGTATTCTATCCGATAAAAATTGTTGACAAGGATTCCAGATAACATCCGCATATTCAAGATTTGGCCTAACTAGAGAAGTATATAATGATACAAGGGTGTATGGATCAGAAAAATCAGTGGAGTTCCTTTTAATGAACCCTAACATTGAGTTAGCTTTCGCAACAATAGCATCAATATGAAGAGAAAATGAAAATTTAGAGTCAAAAAGAACTCCCAAATCTTTCACTTTTAATGTTCTCTGAAGAGGCTTGGATTCAAGAGAATATATAAACTCATAAGTAAGAAGTTTTCTAGAGAGGGAAATTATGAAACATTTTTTTATATTTAGATTTAAATGGTTTAAGTTACACCAGTGAGATATATTATCCAGATCCTTTTGCAGCTTGAGACAGTCATCTGCACAAGTTATTTTTGAAAATAATTTGAGATCATCAACATAAATGAGACATTTGCTAAAGTTGATATGGTTGACAATGTCATCAATGAATATTATAAATAGCAATGGGCCAAGGTGACTACCCTGAGGAACACCAGACGTACACTTAATTGATCTTGAAGTATATTCTTGAATCTTAACTTTTTGAACCCTGCCAGTTAAAAATGAAGAAATCCATTTGAGTAAGGTCGAATGGATTCCAAAAGCATCAAGTTTAAGAAGCAAAATGCTGTGGTTTACCGAATCAAAAGCTTTGCTGAAGTCAGTATATATAGCATCGACTTGACTTTTATTTTCTATAGCATCAACAACAAACGATGAGAAACAAGTCAAGTTTGTTATAGTTGACCTACCCGAAAGAAACCCATGTTGAGCACTATTTATATGTTCTTTCACAAGAAAATCAAGTTTGGATTTAACTAAACTCTCAAAAAGCTTGGGAATCGCGGACAACTTGCAAATACCCCTATAATTTTCAACACTATTTTTAGAACCCGATTTAAAGATGGGGATTAGGAAAGAAGATTTCCAGTCATCTAAAAATATCCCAGATGACAAAGATCGTTCAAAAATTGTAAGCAAAGGTGCACAAAGAGACTCAGAACATCTTTTTAATATTATGGCAGGGATGCCATCAACACCTGGATTAGAATTTGGCTTAAGAGAGTTAAGTCCGCTTAAGACATCAGAGTATTCCAAATGTATAGATCCAATATCTACCTTAGGGCCGTTCCGAGGAGGTTGAGGAAAGTTTGGATTTAAATTAGAATACACCGATTCAAAAAACTGAGCAAAAAACTCCAGAGTTTTATGAACATCAGTGGATTCATCGCTATTGAAATTCATAGAATTTGGAATTCCAAGAGATTTACGTTTAGAGTTTATGAACGACCAGAAACGTTTAGGATCACTCTTTAAGTCAAGCTCCAGATTCAAGATATAATTTCTGTGCGAGAATTTACTAAGCACCATAAAATCTTTACGAAATTTACAAAAAATATTTTTGTCGTCTGTACTATTTGATTTTTTAAAATTAGCAAAAGATTTATTTTTTAGATTTTTAAGATGAGCTAATTTCTTGTTATACCAAGGAGGTTTGGATCCATTCTTTTTGGTTCTACATGGCACAAATAAATAAAAAGCATTAGTCAAGATGTACACGAAATTATTAAAAGAATTCATCAAGTTTAAATTAAGAAACTCGGTATTCCAGTCAACATTTTCAAGGTAATTATTGAGTCCAATGAAATCAGTTTTTGCAAAATTAAATGAATCGGCAATGAAATGATCCACTTTTCTCAAATAACTGTAAAATTGTAGTTCAATATATAATTCTTTATGATGCATCGAGTTGTTTAACAATGAGAAAGGAACAATTTCAGTAATTGATGCCTTTAATTCATCATGATGAATGAAAACTAAATCTAGAATTTTGAATAAATTATTAACAATTCTATTTACTTGATATAAATTAAGAGCATACAGGTGATCAATGAAGGAAATTTCAATATCTCTTTTTAAATTAGTAGGTATAAGCATACTATCCGCAACAGAGTACGACCAATTTACATCTCCTAAATTAAAATCGCCAATTACACACATTTTTTGCAAGTTGTTACTCAAGTTATTCACATAATCAATGTTGTTTGGCTTAAAACCAAAAATGCTACTAAATTCACCCATGCCTTTCTGAGAGGATGGTCACACTGGCCACTTTTCAATATTTTTGGTATAACCCGGATGCTAAGCTGATTTTGACAATTTTACATTTATAACTTTTTGTTCAAAATTACATTTTCTATATCGAAATGGATAGTTTAGAAAATTTCATAAAAAAATTTAAGCACGAAAAGTTAACAAAACCCAACTTAAAATAAAATGCACGACTGGGTCGCACGTACATGCTCTTATGTTCAAGACACTGTGGGCTTAAGAAAATTATATATAAAAACATGGAAATTATGAGAGAAGCATGAAATACGACATTTAAATTGGATAAAACAACTCTTTTGACAGTTTGATGTGGAAAAAAAGAATGCCATCTTAATTCTTGATTGAATATGATTGTGTGGGGAAAAAAGTTTAAAATCGTTGGAGCGGTTTTTAAAAAAAATAATTTTTTATATATAAAATTCTTAAAACATTTTTAAGAACAAATATTGGTACGCAATTATGTGTATATAAAAACAAAATTTGAAAAAAATTGTCAACCCGTTTTTGAGATATCGAATTTTCAAAAAAAAACTTTTTTATAAATCTAAAAACTTTTTTTTTGAAAATTTTGATATGCAATATTATTTGATCTTATCTGAATTTTGTATATAAAAAAAATCATTCAAATCCGTTAAGCCGATAACGATAAAATTCAAAATAACAAAATACGTTCTATGACAGGTACTATTAATAGTTGCTAGGTGTAAAATTTTATAATTTTTGGTAGTGGATCGTACTAATTTTAGTATATGAAAAAAGTTTTTAAGCAAAAAAATATTTTCCTTTGCGGTTTTTTAACTTTTGTATGGAAGGTACCGTTATTTTTTCATAAATGTAAAATTTTTCCTTAAAATATTTTAGAGAGTACTAAAAAAGTCTTAAATATCGAGTTTCAAAAAAATCGATCATGTCGTTTTCGAAATATTTTATTTTCCAAACAAAATTTTGAAACATTTTTTAAAAATCCAAAAAATATTTTTTCAAAAATTTTGGTACACAAAACTATTTATATTTTTTGGAAGCTTCTGTGTAAACAAAGTAATTGAAATCGATCGTACCGTTTTGAAGAAAATCAAAAATCAAAAAAATGGTTCTTTGGGAGGTACCATTAATAACCATTTTTGAAAAATGGTTTTTTACCAAAAGAAAAACCCTTACTAAAATAAATTTATTGAATTTTTTTTAAGAAACGTTGTCGAGCCGTTTTTGAGAAAAATACGATTATGTAAAATTGCTAAAAAAAATTGTATGGCAGGTACCGTTATTTTTGATTCTAAAAAAAAATGAAAAAAACGTGTGGGCATAATCACCAAAAACCACTATGTACCAAGTTTGAAGAAAATCGATCAAGCCGTTTAGGCTGTAGACGAACCGACAGACAGACAGAATTGTGCCACCCATTTTTTTGGTGTTCTCTATCATCGTAATATCATGTTTGATTGTTATCTCAAAAATTTTTTTTGCACGAATCCAAAACTTGCCTTATAGTACGCGCAAGTAAAAATCGAAAATCAATAATTTTTAAATTTTGTCCTAGTAAGTGCATAACTTTTTAGGGAACCAAGATACGCTTAAGACATACTTAAACAAAGTAAAGTAGAGTCTTGAGGTCTTAATATGACATGTTAATAAAGCGATATTATTTGAAAACTGACAGAGATATAGCCATTCAAACTTTGCAATTTCTTATAATTTTTCGCAGTTTTTGCCCAAAACCCTTTTTTTGGAACTTTATGTCAAATTCAACATTCCTAGCACCTAGTACCTAGTCTTTGATTAATCGGTCTGAAAGCATTTAAAAACAGTCAAAAAACGAAATTGCGAACTTACATACTTTTTATATTATTCTCTATTTCGAACATTTTTACAAATGTATAATTTGCCATATTGCACCGAAAAATGGGCTTTCGGACCAAAACTGCAAAAAATTATAAGAAATGGTAAAGTTTGAATGCGCATATGTCTGTCAACTTTGAAAAAATTTTACTTTTTAAATATGCCATATTAAAGCCTTTTGCCTCTACTCTATATGCATAAATGCCTTGGCCCTATCTGTGCTTCAATAGAAGTTAAGCAAAATTTATTAAAGTAATTAGAAATGTTTGTTTTTTTTTTTAATTTTCTTAGGTTGGTTTTTGTTAACTTTGTTTCGTGCTTAAATTTTGTAATAAAATCTTTTGAACTTTTTATTTCAAAAGAAAATTTAATTTGAACAAAAAGTGTGAAATGTAAAATTGTCACATTCGGCATAGTTTTTGAAATATACCAAAAATATTGAAAAGTGGCTAGTGTGACCTTTCTCTAAGAAACGCATGGGTGAATTTAGTAGCATTTTCGGTTTTAAGCATGCTTATGGGCCAAACAAACATATTCAAATATAAAAACCCTTGCACGTAATTGTTCCTTTATACCCCTCATTTTCCGTTCTATTCAATAGGCTATAAAGTTTATTGTCTAAATTACATTACTATTATAATTATTAAATTATTCTCTTATTTAAAACTGAAAAGCTTGATTTGAAAAATATTCACAAAAACTTGCAAAAAAAATGACTTGGTTCGGTACAGCTGTGAGCCCTCCATATATTGTATAACGGTAAATTGGTCATGTAGGAAATACTCATAGTACCTAATCATAGACATTTTTCATTAGATATTTCTTTTCAAATAAATAAATGTCTAGTCGTGTACTTCTCAAAACTACGAATTTCTACGAATTTTATTTTTATATGAGCTTTGACAGAACTTTGGGATTAATTTGTAGTTTTGGGAGGTACGCGAACAGAATGAAAATTTCTTGAAATAAAATCATTGGTTTCTGCGTCAGCAGTTTGTAAAGTGCACGGTCCCTAAGCTCATACTGGGTTTAGTCAAGGATTACAACTCCTAAGAAGAAGAACAAGAAATAAAGCAAGAAAATATACATAAAGAAGAAGACGGGTAGCGAAAAAGGAAGATGCAGAACATCGTCAACTTCGTGCACGGATTCAGGTACCGTCGCACAGTGGGGCAAAATGGTTATTTTATGATATTAATTATTTTGTAAGGTGGGAATGTTGTTTTAATGGCTTCTTGTGATTTCATGACGAAAGTAATATATATTCGAAGCTTGTCATACAGTTTTATGTTACGGGGATATGTTTTGAATACCCCTGGGATCACTTATTCAAAGAGTTTTAATGGACATTTTACACTAGCTTACCACATTTAACTTTTTCCTTATCTGGAATCCAATTTTCAATTTTCCGAGGAACTTGAGTGTGCTGAATTCGAATCTAATGTTGAAAAAAATTCCACATATTACGTTTTCAAGATATTCTAATAAGTGCCATAAAAAGCTTGTTGGGTATTTTTACGATATACTTACTACATAACAAGATATATTTTTTGTTCGTTAAACTTGAATTTCGGTTTATGTTACCCTTAAATTGAAACCAAGCTGTAATCTTTTTTTAAGTTACGTTTTTGAGATATTTCAATCAAAATCAAAAAAACAAAGCATTTTTGGGTACTTTAAAGGTTATGTTATATTGCGAGATATTTTTGTCCCAAAAACTTGTAATGAAATCTAAAAGTACATAAGATACCCTTCAAAATTCAATTCCCTTAATTCTCTTAATAGATAAATAAATAAACTGTTGCAAATAATAAAATAATACTAAATATTTCGCTTTCGCTTTCGCTTTTCCTGCTCACTACTACTGGTAAAATCATTTGCAGGGCGTCCAACGGACAATGGATATTTTTTAAATGAAACAATTTCATTGAGACAATTTTTTATAGAAGAAAAGAATCGTTTTTTCATTCGGTGTGAACGATCCCACTTTATTTAAAAATGGTGTTTGAAGCTTTTCAAAGCTAATTTTAAATTAGCGACGTGACTTTTGCCGCAAAAAGTTTTATTTTTTAAATAAGATTCTACCTCTAAGAATTTTTGGTCAGGATTTTTCTGTTTGCTGGAGAAAAAAATTTCGACTAACTTTTTTCTTGAGCACCGGTAATTTTGGTCATCAGAATCTAAATACAAGTTACAAAATGCAAAATGAAAAATAGTTTTTTTTGTCAATTAAGGGGTAAGATATATGATGGTTTCATTCTTAAATAGGTGTTAGTTTGCCTCCGACGTGAATTTTTTCTTATTAATACGAAAAAATTGTTTATTGAGAATTTAAGTAGGCCAATTATAAAGTGAATATAACTAATAATTAAAACAAGAGAGCCACATACAGTCAAAAATGAGCTGTTAAAGTGTGTCGTAAAGACGTCCCGATACCAATTAATTTGGACTAGTATACAAAAAAAAAAATATGGGAAAAATGTAAAAACAATTTAACTGTGTAAATATGCTTTAAAAGTTGTAAAATATTCACCAAAAAAATTTTTAAATTAAAATATGAACAAAAGTCAGTCAATTTTTCACCCATTAAATCTCTTAATACTCATTTCAAAAATTGAAAAAAAGGATTTGGGGCAAAAGTTAAGCACATATTTTTTTATAATTTTATTAATCAAGTATTCCTTTAACTTTTCCTATTTTCAGACCTGCTTAACTTTTGCCCCAACAGGAGATATTGAGTAAAACGAACCGCGAAGTCTAAACAAAAATGTCTTTTTTTCTTGCCGATTTTTTTATAACAAAGAAATGTTTTTTTTTTATTTTTAAAGTTTAAATATAATCTACATGCCATCAGCTAGGTTTGACATTTTAGATATATTTTATATCACTCTTAATTTAAATAATATGAACAAAAACAAAAGTTAACCTTTTTCAACACTTTTTAAATATTCGATTCGCGCACCTTTAAGTCCAACTTTGATTGTCCGACTAGCCTCCACTAAATGACTTAAACAACTAAAATCACCCTCATCATATCAAATTTACCGTATAGTTTGAGAAACCAAACTTTATTTTCCCGGTGCTTTAGTTTTGCAAGGTGACCTTTTTATCATCACGATGTATGGAGCTGCCCCACTGTGCGTCGTGGTCCAAATGCTAACTATTTTTTATTTTTTTCTCAAAATTATGAATCTTTTAATGAATTAAATACAAAACATTTATTAAATATGAGATCCATCCATTTTTTTTTTTTTGGATAACAACGATTGCGTTATCCACCACTCGGAAGAGTTTGGGAAAAATCAAAACCAATGAATTTGTCCGATATTTGAAAAAAGTCCGAAAGCTGGAGAACATTCATACCACTTAAAATTTTTGAGACTTACCATTCGCATTAGTGCAAAATATATGCCACCAATTTTGCAGCTATGCCGCGTTACTTTTTAACCACAATTTTCGAAAAACAAGGAAAATAAAAATTGTATTCCTCTACAAAATTTGTGAACATATAATTTTGAATAAGTGCAAACTACATGCCACTATTAATGTAATTTATAAATGCAACAAAAAATATTTATCGAAGTAAATGTAGTTTTTATACGGCTTTAAATTTCGTTGACTGTATCCGTGCAGACTATATACATGCCATCAACCTGTTAGGGATGCTAGGACCCTAAAGAGCTAATACCACCAGAAGTTAGAGGAATACAATTCTAAAGACTACTTGAATGCATTGAAGCCTTTAAAAATAATTCCCGAATGTTATGTTTGGTAAAAATGTGTTCAGAAAATCTTCCACGACTATCAAACAATACAAATACGACTTAAATAAATGTAAATACGAGATATGGATAGCATAAAATATTAACAGTCGTATCCGATGTTGTGCATTACTCAATACTTATTCGAGTGAAGTCGGATATGCGGCTCCTGGAATAACAACATACGACTGAAGTCGAATACGAGTCATAAAAACGAGTCTCAGAATATAGGTAATATTTGTCGTTATGATGCTTACGTGTTATTTGAAGGGCCATCAAATAGCCATTCTAATTTACAGGCACTTTCAACGTTGACCAGCTGTGCAATATATTTCCTTCTATTTGTGAACTGTGGCGAATACTTACTTTTTTAAATAATGGGCACCGATTCAAATTTGTACGCTTTTTGGTTGCCAGTTAAGCAATGAGACTGCGAGGAATTACGGCTTTTGACAATGGTTTGATAATACATACCTATATCAGCAACCCTACGCAGACAGCCCTTAGATACTCAGATGCGTTTGTGGAAATAAACAATAATAAGATACCCAACTTGCTTGCAGTCAATGTAGATAAAGGAACGAAATATAAACCGGCAAAGGGTTGCATTCATTAGATTAGAAGCTTAACACCAGATACTTTCTGAGAATGACCTACGAAGAATTGATAGTTTTCGCTACAGGGTGACCACCAAACCACAAGAAAAAGTATTTTTCTTAAATCTTAGTTTAGTTTATTTGATACAAAAGGTACATATATGTACATTATGATATTTATGAACGTGTTTTACTTCAAGATTACAGTGGTGAATAAATTATTACAGGCACCGAACAAAAATACTAGTTTGCACTATTATGGTCCAAATATATGTATGCAGCATAAACCTTTATCAACCTATGTTTTTGTTGAATCTAAATTTGTAGTTATTTAGCTTTAAAAATTAGAAAGTGAAAAAATAGAAAAAAACAAAAATATCTAAAATACCGAAAGCTTTTTAAATATGGACTCAATTTCTTTTTATTTTCATCTTGAAATTTCTATAGTTTTGCACATTTTTAATAAGGTTTTAAACAAAAAAAGGTGAAAATCTTATTAATTTTTAATATGTTTTCGAGAAATTTCGGTAAAGATTCTTCAAGAGATATGGAAAGAGGAAAAGAGCAGACATTTAGACATCGTAATCAAGAACTGACCATTCTCAGAGGAAGACGCGGTATGAACGAAAAATAATTGAAGTCTATAAAAGGATATTGTCACTTTTTATCCAGGTATTGGGAACCAACATTTCAGATACGATGACCCGACGATGACACAATGGAATTTGCTTGCTTCCGTCTAGCAAAAAGTCAATTATTATAAAAACTGTGGAGAAAAAATGGTTTCAATGAGCTAATCACATAAAGATTTTCGTTATTTTTCGTTCATGACGCACCTTTCTTGCTCTTTTTCGTCTAAGTTTTCTTAATCTAAGTGGCAATGTGCTAGCATATTTGACCATTTTCTTAATAAATTTTGTTCACTGGAAATTTTGATACTCCTGCCAATAAATGTCGGTAGGTACACGAATTTGATTTCGGTAGATTTGTGTGTACCGAGGCTTTTCTCCGGTACAGGTTACACAGCTCTAAATTTTGAAACTGTCCTGGTAATTTTGGTACAGGTGTTCACGCTAGGTATATATTTTAAAACTTTCACCTTTTACGGTCGTATTGCTTGCTGGGAACATATCAAAAGAGATACCTACATTATAGAAATCTACAGATACCCCGAGCGCATAAGAGTTACAGGTGACGCTTAAACTCGCGATACCTACGTAAGAACTAGAATATATGCATATCCTTATATACATTCCCAGAAGTTATGCAAGAAACTCAATTGCAGAAAACCTCTGTTTATGCATTAATTGGCGTTTTTTTTTTAACTCAGAGCAGATCAGATCAGATTCAGAACACAAAATCAGAGGGCTCAGATAATTATATTTCAATTATTTTTGTGTTTTGAATCTGAGAGAGAATCTGCTCTGAGTTATAAAAAAAAGCGCCAAATGATCAGATCATCAAACATTGAAAAGTTGTGCGCACGGTTTTCTGGATTATATCTTGATCATAATGAGGGTATCAGCTATGTATGTATGTATTTTTTGTTGTAATAAATACCTACACTCATCCATATATGTGTACAGTACATGTGTCTTTTTATGTAAACAAAGTTGGATAGGCCGATACTATCCAACTTTGTTTTCATGAAAAATATTTTGTTATTAAAAATACAAAAATTAGCATAACCAGTCTCCGGGATAACTTTCAAAGTTTTCGTAAACGTAGTAAAGTTGTAAACTGTTTCCAAAAGTTATTATTATTATATTTACTCAAGACATTATGACAGTGAAATTGACCTGTTAATTGAAACCTCCGAAGCAAAAGCAAACATTCGTGAGAAATTACTTTGTTACCCTTAGGAAAGAATGTCTCCTAGTTATGGATGCGAGCCTGAAAAATGTTCAGTTTTTAATTTTGACTCCAACTTTAACGTAACATAATTGTGTTTTATTTTAAGAATAGATAGTATTTCAAAAAATCTCTTCTTGCATTTGAATAATAATTGAAAATTTAAACCAACCATCATTATTCAATACTATCTCCATTTCATCTTCCCTTTCCTTCACTCTAAAATAAAAGACAAAACTTAATTTAACTTAGAGCCATCTTCTATTACAACTCAAGTATACTATATATTTAAACTTCAAATCAATTTCATTAACTTACACAAAGAACGTTTTCTAACTCAATAAATTTTCAAGACGCATAGCCAAAACCAATTGAAATTTTCTTCTGAAATAATTGAAATTTCTTTGGTCTATTTATATACATTTTTTAAGTGTTTGTACATAAAATCGAAGAGTATTTGTATGTATTTATATTAGGGTGGTCCTTATATTGGTTTTTTTTTTTCAAATTCCAACTTGGATAGGCATCAAATCACTCTAAATAGAGAAAAAAAAAATTCGTAATTTTTTCAGATTTTTATTTCACCCCCTGGTCTCCCTTTTTCCACTTCAAGATACAAATAATGGAGTTAGAGTGATACTTATAAGACGCGAAAAAAAATCAGAACTTGTAGATTAGACTAAGACGAAAAAAAAAATCGTATTGGATGGGGGGTCTATTTCCCTCCGTTCAGGCGGGAGGGGTCATTTTCTAAAAATTTGACCCAAAAGAGAAAAAAATTATTTAAAACGGGACCACTTACAATAGCATGCTATAGCTTTTTTTAAAGTCATGAATTCAGTCTCTAATATGTTTCTTAAATCAAGTTTTTATTGTAAATAGTTTCTGAAAAAATAATTTTCAAACGTACAACATTATTATTTTTGTTTGTATTTATTTTTATTGAAAACTATTTTTTCAAAAACTAATAATAATAATAATAGCTTTATTTATTGAACTTTAAACAAATTTTTACAATTTAACATATGATAAATAAATTATGGCCTTGGTTTTGAAACCGTCTGCCAGATGCCATCTCTATTTTATTTTTCTGTTAAAAATTACAAAATATATTTTTAATAATTATAATTCAAGTAAGCTTTTTGATGTGTTTATTATTTTTACATTGTTTATATATATGTTTTTTTAAATAAATAAAGAAAAACATAAAATAAAATAAATTGCAGTACAAAAATGGGTTTTATTTTGTACAATGTGTACGCTAAAAAAAAAAAAAAAACGAAATTGATACATTTTGGGTTAAAATCTTTTAATAATTTATAAAATCTTTCCTGTAATTTAGGGCTTCAATGCAATATTGGGAGAGAAGTTTCCAGTTACTTCCATTTAAGATACTTATCGAATCTGATTCGCTTATTATTGACCTTTCGAAGTATACAAATCTTATTTCCTTTAATATGGGGCACACTGATAAAAAGTGATAAGAGTTTTCTTGTTCTTGTAAGTTACAGAGAGAGCAAAAGGTTAATTGATCATTAAAATAAGGTCTATAATTTAAGTCAAGAAGCTCTCCCCTAATGCGAAAAATTATCGAAATTTCATATAAGCTCATTTTGTCTGTAAAATAATTGAGCTCATTCAAATTATAATTGAGCTTTGGATATAGAGATCTACGTGAAGAGCCTTTTGCTTCCTCAATTAGATCTAATCTTATTTTGTCATCTAACTTTTCGAGAATGCAGTTGATCTTTTCTCTCATCCTCCCATCTTCCATCTCCCAAGAGTGCACAGAAATACCGCTCAATATGGTTATATCCTCCCATTTCTTGAACCAACTTATATTTTTTTGTATACTGTGTTTTGCTAATAGTTTTGGTAACCGATTATCATCATAAGAAAGTATTTTGGCGACATAATCAAGGTGCATTTTCAAGGTGAAAATAAAAATAGGAGGAAGACCTGTTTCAAGCAACAGCATGTAATTAGGTGTTGATTTCGGTAATCTAAAAAGTTTTTTTAAGAAGAGTCGTTGCAGTTTTTCAACATCATCATATTGCTGATATCCCCATACCTGACATCCATATGTCATTATAGTTCTCAGAGCAGCATCAAACACTTTAAATTTGACACTATGTGCAACATTTTTGTTCCTAAACAAGTTTTGCCAGGTTGAGTTTATAGCAGATAACGATTTCTTCAATTTACTTTGAAAATGTTTTTTTGGGTTGAGTTGGGGTGTTAGAATCATTCCCAAGTAAGTAAATTCATTCACAACTTCAATGTTTTCACCATTTAGAAACCACCTTTCATTTCTACTGTGTCGTCCTCGCCCTGTTCTAAATATCATAACCTTTGTTTTGGGAATATTTATTGCCAGATTCCACATTTTACAGTACTTATCTAGCCTATTTATCATGAGCTGAAGACTTTCTGGGGAATCTGCAAACAAAACGACATCATCAGCATATAGGAGGCATTTTATAACAAGTCCTGCAACTTTAATACCGTTTGGCAAAGCGTCAACTATGTCGTTGATAAAAAGAGCAAACAACAAGGGGGATAAAAGACATCCTTGACGCACCCCACTTTTGGTTTCAAACCATTCTGATATTTGTTCACCGTCCCATACAGCCGATATAGTATTCTCGTAGAGTTTTCTCAGTACGTTAGAGATCTTGGAGGATAAGCCCAATAGGTTTAATTTATAAAACAACGCTCCTCGATCAATGCTATCAAAAGCAGCTTTGAAGTCGATAAATATTGCATACAGCTTTTTCCCATTTTCTGCGTAATAATCTACGATATTTTGGATGGAAAAAATGTGATCCGTTGTTGAATAACCTGCTCTGAAACCTGCTTGAAATTCGTTCAACAATTTATTCTCACTAACCCAAAACTCAAGCCTTTTCAGTATAATTCCTGTAAATATCTTCGCAATCACATTTAGAAAAGAGATGCCCCTATAATTTTCTACATTATTTATGTCCCCTTTTTTGTGTATTGGAAATACAATTGACTTTTTGAAAGTTTCAGGTACTTCAGCCGTGTGCAATATATTTGAATAGGTCCTTGCTAAATTTTCCAAAAAACCGTTTGGAGCGTTTTTGAAAAATTCATAAGGAACTCTATCATACCCTGGGGCTTTGTTATTTTTTGCTTTATGTAAGACACTATGTATTTCTTCTATGGTGATATCCCGATCTAAAGAGTCAACGATTATATAGTTTTCAGCGAATTGTATTGGTTCTTCAATCTCTAATGGATTAAGAATATTTTTAAAATGATTAGCCAAAAGATGGGCATCCAAATTGTTGCTAATTTTGAATTTTTTCCCATTCAGTTCCTTCACTACTTTCCAAAATTCAGAAGAATCCTTGGCACTATTTAAATTTGTTGCTATTCCTAAGAAGTATTCGTTTCGCTTTATTTGGCAGAGTTTTTTGTATTCCTTATTTGCCTGAACATAAGCTTCACGGAAAAAATTTCCGTTTCTGATTCTTGCTAGTTTTAGTAGATTGAAGGATTTAGCTCTGGCTTTTTCGCAGTTTTTGTCAAACCATTTTTGTTTGCCTTTAGCTACGTCCCTCCTTTCTGAAAAGGAGGCCGAGTTTTTTATAGCTTCCATAAAAGATTCAATCTGGTGGCTCGTGCTTGCTTGACTTAAATCAGTTTGTACAGTAAACTGACTAAGTTTGGCTTTATAACTTTCTTTTTCCCTATCGTTCCAAAATAGTCTAGGCAGAAGAGCAATGCTTTTTTGGGGCAGAGGTTTGTTTATGGTCAGGACTACTGTGATTGGCATATGGTCCGAAAAAGTCAAAGCACCAGCATTAAAACTACCTATTTTCTCAAACCATTTACCACTGATGCCACAATAATCAACAACTGATGCACCTGGACCTCCTACAAAAGTCATTTCTCCAGACAAGTCCCCACTAGTTGACCCATTAAGTAAAAAAATATCAAAATTTTGAAAAAGTTCTAGTAGTTTTATACCGTTTCCGTTCAAAACTTTATCCTTTGAAAGTCTAACCGATTCGAATTGTTCGCCAAAAGAAATCATATCACTTTCTATCTGATGTTCCGCCACTCGAGCATTGAAATCTCCAATAAGCATTATATTGCTAATATTTGAAAAATTTAGTAAGCGTTCCAAACTACAAAAATCCTGCTCCCAATTATTACAATTTAAATAGATAGGGAGAATATAGTAATATTCATCCTCAGAGATTACTTTAAGAGCCGTATAGTTTTCAATGTTTACAAAACTACAAGAATTTGAAACAATAGATTTGAACCCAAAAAGATACCCTCCAATCGCTCGTCCACGTGTGTGAACCCGTGTCGCTGGGATCCAGTGTAATTTAAAACCTATAAAAAAATGTTCAAAATCCCCATAATTGTCCTGCATTACATGCGTTTCACAAAGGAAAAAATAATCAAAACTGTTTATATATTCAAAAAAGGATGGAAAAAGTAATTTATTTCTTAATCCTCCTACATTATAAGATAATAAATTCAAAGTACTTACATCTAAATAAATATTTTTTTCATTTTCTATTTCTGATTTTTTTAAATTATTCTGGCAGACGTTTTCGTTTCATGCGAGAAGATTATTTGTTGATTGTTGCATAGTTTTAGGTGGATGATTATTTCCTGTTGTATGGTTCTGGTTGTTGGCTTTACTATCATTGGAATTCGCTGCGTTTGTAAATTGTAGAAGCTCTGTGTTGGATAGGTTAAAACCAGAATATAATTCGCCGAGAATCTCACAGCCATCAGATCTGTCAGCGATTAGCCCCCTTACTCTGCACCAATTGAAGGTCTTCCCCGCCACCAACAAAGTTTCACCTTTAATTTGCACTTCCACATCTGCTCTGCTGTTTTTTATCGCCTTTCTTACTCTCAACAGTGATTGTCGTACCTTTCGTTTTGTTAAAGGGTAATCTCTATGGATGAACGTGCCAGTGCCTTTAAGCTTGCTGGAATTATGTAGTATTTCATCAACATAATCTTTGGAATTAGTTTCCACCAGTATGTTGTTTGTTTGGTAATTCGAGGTTAGTAGGCGAATAGAGTTTATCGAGACAGGTTCGTCTGGCTTAAGCGAAGCAAATAGCTTTTTTACTTCGTCACGATGATCGGTGTTCGGCTGCTTAGCAATGCGCACGATGAGGTTCTTTTCACACGATTTTTTTGACAAAAACTCAACTTCCCTCTTGAGCGACTTACATTCATCTTGCACTTCCTCAAGTTTTGTTGTAAGTTCTGAGTTTCTGATCTTAAGTTGTTGAATCTCATCACAAACTCCTGAAATGTCTGCTTTAGTGGCTAAATTTGATATTTTGTCGTCCAGAAGATTTCCCATAATTGTTGTTAAATCCTGGATTGACATTTGTCCCACTGCCATGGTTGTTATTGTTTTTTGTTGTCTTTTGGGTGAAGAAAGTATGTATTCTGGTGACGTGTCCGCAAGAGATCTTTTGTTATTCATTTACACTTTAATGTTTTATCTTTTTATGTTGACTTTTATGTTTTTTCGTTGTAAAACACAATTAAAATTGTTTATATTTCTGTTTTACATAAATATATTTTGTTATTTTTTAATTAAAAATTATTTTCAAGAGAGCTACTAGAAATTAGTTGTCACTTTTTATTCACTCAGAGTTGCCATTCATCTTTTCAAAAACTATTTACAATAAAAACTTGATTTAAGAAACATATTAGAGACTGGATTCATGACTTTAAAAAAAGCTATAGCATGCCATTGTAAGTGGTCCCGTTATTTTTTAATAATTTTTTTCTATTTCGGGTCAATTTTTTAGAAAATTACCCCTCCTGAACGGGAGGAAATAGACGCCCCCTCCAATACAATTTTTTTTTGTCTGAATCTTATCTATAAGTTCTGATCTTTTTTCGCGTGTTATAAGAATCACCCTTAATCCATTATTTGTACCTTGAAGTGGAAAAAGGGAGACCAGGGGGGTGAAATAAAAATCTGAAAAAATAGGGAAAGTGTTTTTCAATGTTTTGAATCGAATGAAGGCTATCCAAGAAAATGTCCAATTTAAGGACCACCCGAATGTATGTATATCTTCAAAATGATAGATAGCAAAAGAGTTAAAAACTTTCCTCTATTTATTTACATCACTTCACAATACTCTTGAACGCTCTTAACATTCCCTTAAACCAAATATGTATCTCGATGAAAACCCCCATACTTTCAGGCTTTAAAGTACATCAATTAAACTAAGCATTATGCATCTCGAATTCCAGTATACAACAATGAAAAAAACAACCAAGATTTAAGTGGAGGAAAAGATATTCTTAACATTTACAATATATTATATAGAATTAACTATCTCTATCACAACCATTCTGATTAATGAAAGCATCTTTTCTCTTTCTTATTTACTCCAACCACTATTTTCCTCCTCTCACACTCCTTATAGTATGCAACACTTTTGCGTAATTGAATGAAAAACTTCATCCGTTTCCTGCTCATAAGGAATTTCCTTGCATTTTTGATGAAATTTAATTTATTTGAAAGGCGTGAAGGATTTCTCGTGTCTAACTTTCCTCCTTCTTCCCTCCCCCTTCACCACACCCCCATCCCATACACTAACAGCTATGAATATGTATATAAGAGCTTAAAAAGTCTGCCCCTTGTGTTTTCTGTCCTGGGAATGGAATTTTTCCAAAAAAAAAAATAAGCAAGCAAACCGACGAACCCACTTGAAAGAATATTCTTATTATATAGTTAAATATTTAGGGACCAAAGAATAGAGTCAAGAAGCCGAAAGGAACTCTCAAGCAACATATCTTGTTCCTTGTGTACAAACTCTCTCAAGAGGTTCCCATTGTATGTGGCACAGAAAAGTTTTTTGCATTCCCATGAAAGAAGTCTTATAATTAAGAATATCACATAATCGACAATCCTTTAGGAGAGATCCTGGCTGTTGTCCAAGAAAAAACAAAATTAAATTTTGAACCAAGTGCAAGGCAAAACTTTAATTATAGATACCTGTCTGGGAATGCACGTTTAGTTTTCAATCACAAAGGCCAAAGAAAAAGCCATCGAAATGTTGGTGCAAGAGCAAACTTATGCCTCAAAGCATAACTTAATTTATAGAACCTGCACATATACACACTCAAAAGATGAAGGTCCTTTACTGTAGGTTCAACTAACAGATAGAGCAACGTATATTCACTTTAAAACTTGTCTTCCTCTTCCGACGGACAGCACGAGTTGAATTTATTGAAACTTCTCTGGTACTTCAGATGGGTCTTCTCTGATGTTGATGATGAGGATGACAATGATGCTATGGTGTCGTGCGAAGATTTGAGTGTCAACAACTAATTTCAAAGTTTTCCAAAAGGGAATTATTTTATAATTGCAAAATTTTGACAATGATGTTACACAACTGGACGGTGTTGTTCGTTAGGTTCTTCTTCTTGCATATTTTTTGTTCTTATTCTGATGAGAAGAACATTGTTAAAGTGATAAAATTCAAAATCAAATCTATCTCTTTATTATTCCTCGTTCTTTCATTAGAATTCACTTAGCTTTAATGACAAAAGTTTTATGAGTCAATTTGGACAAGTAGTCAAAATATGATGTTCACTTGAAGGTAGTATACATAATTGGATTGTTGTTGTTTTTTTATGTTGAATTGTACCCAAAAGCTATATCTAAAAGCAATTGCTGCAACACCAACTTTTACTAGGTTAGGGCTAATTTAACTTGTCAAAAATGGGACTCTCGGAATCTCTGTCTTTTAAATAATATTTTTTGTTGAAAAAAAAAACAATTTCCTGAAATTGGATTTGTAAATACTTTTCTTGAAAGCTCCAAATGGATTTCGCTGAATACTCCATCAAAGTTTTGGCTGCACCCACCTTCATGGACCTAAATTCCAACAATATTTGAAAACAACATAGATGCATTTCATGCTTCATTTGAGTGGGGCTTTTAGAGTGATGATGTTCTTTATAAAAATCGTTTGCTTTTGAATTAAAATTTAAAAAATGAGGCCAAACGAAAAATATTCTATTAAACCTGACCCAAGCATTTAAAAAAATAAATTCTTTTGAAAACCTTCTATGTATATGTTTTTAATGCTTTACTATACTAAATCATCTATTTTCGTTTTTTTCAGTTAAATTTATTCAACCTTAAACCATCAATAACAAAGAGAAACAGAAGTCCGTTTGGGATACCATGAAAAGACCCAATTGAAAGGCTAGCTGGTAGCTCTTCATATATAAACACACAAAGGTAAGCGCATCAAAATACATAAACCAAACGTGAAGTTTCCGCACAACAATTTATTTTTATTTTTTTTTTTGTTTTATTTTTTGCAAACAACTTAATTTCACGGATATTTTTTTTTTTCGATTTCACAAACCAAAAATACTAAAACTAACCCAAACACCATGTCCAAAAGTTTCGTATGTACGTATGTGTACGATGTTGTTTACTAGAGCATGATGTATTTGTATACATATGAAAAAACTGTGTGTACAGTACATATTTGTTTCGCTTTGTGAAATTCGATTTCCTAATGGAGTTTTTTTATTTTATTTTATTTTACCTTCAAAAAAATACGTTTTAAATAAAAAAATAAAAAGTGTATATAGGTATTGGATGCAGACTGTTGTATAGCTACTCAAATTTTCCACAGGTGGTAGACATTTGCTTTAAAATAATTGGAAAAAATTCGTAAAAACCTTTGCATTTAAAGTTAATAGGTTAATACCTTACTTAAGTCAAAGAATTGCAGAGTTTTAGGCGAATGAGAACTATTTTTTCATAATAAAGATTTAATTTTCTGTCCTTTTCTATTTGTTTTATTTGACATGTGGCATAAAACGTGTTGCAATATGTACTTACCTTAGCTTTTACATCAGTTTCTTTCTTTCATGCGTGAAGTGTTATATGATAATTTGAATCAAATATGGAACTGAGTGCATTTTTATGTGAATTCCCAGAATTTTTGTCTAAGCTCGTTAAGAGCAGGAATCAACTTATTTATTTACCGAGCTCTTTGACCCCTCCGTGGGGTAAAGTCGGGAAACAATGATTTCTTTGTGTAATTTATTTCAACTTTCATTTCCAAAAAACACTAAAGTTAAGCCTTTGGGAAAGACCCTTGTGCATCCATCACCTTTCCGTCTATAGTTGATGAGGAATCTAGGTCATCCTTTATCAAGGTTCAGTCTTCTTCTAATGTCAACAGTCTGACCGAAATGGGGACCAAAGATTACCTTAACCTCGTTCCTTTGAGTGAAGATGAGTTCAGCTTCTGACTTGGAAGAACGCCACGACACCGTGGTGGAGGCTGCTCTACCTGGTTGTAGCCAAATGCTGCCGTAAGTCCAAAATAACCTTCAACACTCTATCAAGGCTTCGGCCTCCGTTCTTCTCTGACTATCCAGAAACGGAAAAGATATTGTTCTGATCCAGAAACACTGGATTGTTAAATCCATGGTTAAAGGACTCAGAACTCCTGGGTACAAATTAGTGTATGCATCTGGTAAGGATGAACCTAGATCTTGCATACAAGTTAAAAGTAGCTCTAATGTGTTTTTACTCCCTGATTACAGCTGAAGATATAACCACTGGTAGACTGGAAATGGCCAATGGTACGTACTGGCTGGTTTGGGCGTATCTGGGCCATGACCATGACCATCTTGACCCTCTCCCCAGTCATACACTGGAGAGAATCATCGCACAGGCAGAACGGCAGAAGATAATGCCCCATTATTGGGAATGATGCTAACTCCCATCCCACTATTCAGCATTCCCATCATACAGTATGGTATGGGAAAGAACTGATATAAATGATAGAACTGAAACTCTTTTTGATTATAATTTAAGTACTAACCTTATAGTAAGTAATGTCGGCAACAAACTTACCTTCATTACTAAAAACTGACAGGATGTATTGGATAAAGAATAACACTCAAAGGTCTATTGAAACCTGATCTTTTAAATCCTCCTTCTAATATAATTGAACTTGACTTTAAGGTCAGTAATCTCATGTTAGCCCTTAACAAATCAATGGCTACTTCCTGTCCACTTATTCAAGTGAAGGGAAAAAAGTAACCACATTGGTGGGATTCAGGACTTGAACCGCTCAGGAAAGATTGTCGTAAATGTTTCAATCGATCTAAAAGCACTCGAGTAGTGTCGGATTGAGAATCCTTAAAGGAAACCCCTTCCTGGAGAATTTTCTGTTGCAAAATAGAAAAACTTCAGAGTCATCCCGGCTTAGAAAAATTATCGCTTTGAATCCAGTAATGCCTAGCTGTTTGAAAAATGATGATGGCTAATGGACTAACTCCTGCGAAGAATCACTCAACCTGCTACTAGACACCCATTTCCCTGGAAGCTCGCAGAATATTAATAGCTTCAACCATAATAGGTCAGACAATGAGCCAAGATATCTAAAGGGTCAGATTACTAGGAAAAAGCTAAAACCCCTATTGGTCTATCATCACTCTTCTTCTTAAAATCCTTGAAAGATTGATCGAACACTTTCGAGCAAGCATAGATACGTGTCTTTTGTCTACTGCTCAACACGCTTATTGCAAAGGGAAATCGGTAGAAAATGCATTACATATTTCACGTCTACAATCGCTTCTGCACTGACATCCCTGAAGGTAGATGGTGCGCTTGGTGAATTGATAAATTAAATGCTGACTATAGCAGGGCTATCAATTCAAAACTGGGTGGCTTTTCTGCTTGAAGGTCTGTCAGTAGAGGTACGCCGCAAGGCGGTGTCCTATCTCCCCTTCAATGGAACTTTGTAGTAAATGAGCTGCTGACATGCCTGGAAACGGAGAATTTCTGAGTGATTGCATATGCGGACGATGTTGCTATTGCCATATCAGGAAAGCATCCTACTGTCTTTAAAGAACTCTGTCAAACCGCTTTAAATAAGCTTAACAACTGGGCTGATCGGTGTGGTCTACGTATCAACTCTTTTAATACAAAACTTGTTCATTCTCAAGGAAATATAAAATCCCCCATATTGATCCTATTTTTATCAAAAGTACTCCACTAACATTCACCGATCCACTGATCGAGCAAAATATTTGGGTTTTATTTTTGATAAAAAGTTTAGCTGGAGACCTTCAATACAAGAAAGAGTCAAAAAGGCCACAGTGGCACTTTTCTCATACAAAAAAGCCATCGGGAACAAATGTGGCCTTCAACCTCGTATCATTATACTTCAGTGATTAGACCGATTCCCACCTACGGAGTGACAGTATGGTGGACTGCTATATATAAAGTGGTAATTTGCGGCAAATAAGTCCAATGCTCTGCTTGTTTGTGCATAAGTGGGGCACTTCGTACAACACCTTCCGCCGCTCTAGACATTCCGCTCCATCTGCCACTCCTCAACATTTTCAGTTAACAAGTGGCTGCAAATACAGCTACTCGCTTTAAAGCTTCCTCACAATGGACTTGCAATAACATTAGCCATTCCATCATTCGGATCAAGTCGTACTGATGACACCATACCAAAACTACAGTTTGGCAAAAACTTCCAAGTCAGCATTCCTTCAAGAACTCTCTCGGAGGATACGGCTCTCTTGGAAGATGAATAATCAATACATTTTTACACCGACTTACTCAGATAGACTAAAATTAAGTGGCTCCTTCCGTCTTCCTAATCATTGTAGCGTGTTCCAGGCAGAACTTAAGGCGATTAAAGAAGTCTTATCTTGACTGAAAAAAAACGTGATATGAACCACAGATATCTGCATCTTCTTGGATAGTCAAGCAGCTATCAAATCTCTGGAATCGATCTCTAACTCTTTTACAGCTTTAATTTGCCGTTCATATCTGCTGGAGATGGTGCAGCAGCTTAACTTTCACTGTTGGGTGCCTGGACATAAAGACATTCCAGGATGAGCTCGCTAAAAGTAGAACAACTCTACCTCTTGTACCTAGTGAAGCAGATATAGGTTTTCCTATCGCTACATTTAAACTTATGCTGAAGAAAAATGCTTTAGAGAGAACAAACCTATAGGGGAAGCAATATCACCACCTGCTTGGCAACAAAACATATCTGGCCTGTAATGGATTTAAAGCAATCTAAGTGTTTGATATCTCTAAGCAGATTGCACATTAGCTCCATGATAGGTGTCATAACCGGACACTGTCTTATAAGCAAGCACGCAACGCTTCTTTATCCTCTAACGATTTTTGTAAAAGCAGTATGGACGAGGAAGAGGTAGAATCATTCTTTTTTTTTCATTCAACGGGAAAAATTTCATACTCCCAAGTCTGTGCTATTAAGGGATAAAGCATTTTTGTGAATATTTTTGGAGCTGTTTGATAATGCTCAACGGGAATGCCATTCCGTCTAAACCAACCGCTTTTTAGTTTTTAAAGGATTTGATGACTAACGTAATCTCGGCTAAACTGGGTGCGTGGGTGCAAATACGGGAACTTACTGCCGCGAATTGTTAATTTGGTGGTGGAACCAGTAGATACATTACCGCCACCGTCTAGAGGTTTAAGTACGGTGGCAAATTTGTCCTTCCATTTCCTGAGGTGATTCACATATAACACCAGCAAGGTACCATCTTAATCCTTGACGAGATGTTGTTTTCGGTTTTTATTTTCAACCATTTCCCTGCTCCGTCGCTTTATGCCTGATATTTCCTACTATATACTGGGATTCGATGTCAATTCTCTCACCTTCTGAGGCTGGTGCCAGTTGAGATCTGATAGCATTTATTTCTTTTCCCATTCATAAGGTGGTAATCGAAAGCTAACCCGACATCAAAACATGCGTCTATTCCGGACATCAATAAATCAATTTTTAAAGCGCTTGCTTATCAAGAAGGGATCAATAAAGTCCACTGTGCCAAACCGATCCGTGGGTAACCCACTTCTCTTGAGCTAAATCTTATTTCCGAGCAAAGTGCCTCCAATGATTAGTCCGTTTGTGTTGCAAAACACAACAAACCACTCCCTCTCCATTCTCGTTCTGTTCTTCAATGCCGTGGTCATCCAGAACGTGCTTAAGGACTGTGTTGTTATGTCCAACCCTCATCACCCTGGCTGTAAGTATCCTGTCGTTGATGGGTTTCCAGGTAAAAAGATCTTCTCGCACCTTTGGAGTCATCGTCAGTCCTACGCCATGCCGGCCGAAAATAGCGGGATTTCCCAGCTGATGGCTTTCCAGACTAAATGAAAAAAGTGCCTTTCGAAGGTGAATCCACCTGACCTGCACTCAACCATCTCTTTTTTCGCTAAGTCCCAAGATGTCTTTCGTATAGGAATTCTCTTTCAAGCTGATAGAATCTGGCATTGTTAGGACTTCTTTCGCGGTTGCCGAGAAGGGTTGAACATTCCTGAGTCTACGTTGTCCTTATTCGATAGCCAAAAGTCGTCGTTGTTAAATCAGTCTTTGTCCGAGGTTGGAGTTGCCAATTCGAAGCAGTCGGTGGTTTGCCTTACATCTGCGGAGTTGTTGACCCACCCCCATTCCGGAAGGGCCAACACGGCTCGAGCGATTTTTATTAAACTTCGCCGTTGTGATATCCTTGTTACAAAATTACATTTTTAAAAATAGAACTTGGTTCTACAATATTGACTTAATAACACTATTGAACTCAGCGTAATTATGTTCTACGACTGTAAAAACTGTAAAAAGGGCTAATGCAATGCTCCAATTGTTTCTTTACAAGATACCAATGGTTACAGAAATTTTAATTTTCAAAAGTAAAAAGCATTTTTAGAAATTAAAAAGTAACTTTTTCGACCACCCAAAAATTAACAAATTAAACATTGACTTTTTAGTTTTTACAACTTTTCAAAAACCTGTTGTTTGCATACCAGTACGGAGAACTAAGTAGGGCCAGTTCTTCAGGTCAGGGTTTACTCTGAGTTAAATCAGAGTTAGCTAATCCTGAAATAAACTAACCCCGAGTTAACTCAGGAACAGTTTTTCAGTAGAGGATTAACTTTATCTTTCAGTTGTCAAAAATCTAGGGCGATGTACGACACTATGTATATCAGATATCACCCTTTGCCTTTCACGCATCGGTATATAGATAGCCCCACATCGAAATTCCACTAACAATAACTTTCTTTATCGAAATCGAGATGGCACCACAACTGAAAAGGCCCACAATTTGGTCCCTGGGTTAACTCACCAAATTAGACGAGTTAACTCGGAGTTAACTTAGGATTTCAATCGACCAAAAGACACGAGTTGACTCAGGCTTAACCCCGAGACTAGGATGATCTCGCACTGAAAAACTGGCCCTGAGGGACTTAATTCTCACCTAAAATCAAAAAAATTATTTTGGAAAAATTAATTAAAAAAATTCCAATTAAAATTGCTAAATTCTCTACGTGAATAATTTATTATTTGTCTGTTTGTATTTTAAACTCTTTAAATCTAATTCAAACTCACCCAACTGATAGGTAAAGGAAACAAATATTCCATCCCACTTGATCCACATTCCAGCTAAAAAATATAAAAATCTTTAATCGAATTGAGTTTTGATGCAACAAAAAAAAAAACAAAACAAATATAGTTTCCAAGGCAATTAATATGAAACCAAAGTCCATGTGTTGCATATTCAAATCCGTCGAATACACAAAAACACTTATTTTTAGGAAGGTATTCTATTTTACTTTTTTTTTCAAGCTACATCCACAAATTTGCAACCAAAAACTAAATTAAACTTGGTAAGCGGAATAGCGCACAAAAAAAATTAAACAAAATAAAACAAAACAGCAAAATACCATCCAGCTTCCAGCATGTGGCGGAAGTAGCTCTTCTGTTGCCGAACATCATATCACATTCCGGTACAACGTTGAATATAAAATTAAATTTACGCCTCCATGCGCGTCCGTCGCCGTCGCTTATCGTAGTTGTTGTTGGTGGCAGTCGTGGCAGAGTAGCATAGCATATGGGTGGTAGATGTAGGTATGGGTAGATATTATAGTGCTACATCCAATACCGAGCACGCTTTTCAAAAACGTTTCAAATAATATTAATTTTTGTCGTCTACAATGTCAGGTTCTATTCTATGTCAGCTACTACATTCCACATCCGTATCCTTTTTTGTGGAGATTTAACATTTTGTCTGCATCCGGCGCGTCAGCAGCAGTGCGGCAGCATGTGTGTGGTGCATTTGAAATGATCTTTCTCTTGTGTTACGATACACAATGAGGCTGTTATAGTTGGGAAAAGGGTGATGGGTGTTTTTTTAATGGAAGGGCGTTGCTGTATTTTGCTTTTGATGAAAAATTACAGAAAAATTCCAGGGCCGCATTTGAATATAAGCTTATTCTTTTCCGTTCGTAATAACAGAATTTTAGTCAAATTAATAAGATTTTAGAACTATTTTAATATGATTGTAGACTAAAAGGACGATTTTGCTAATTATAGTTGATTTAAGTCGAAATTTTTCAAAAAATAAATCAGCCCAATTTTTTACTATTAACTTGGCCAATATTTATTTTAAGCGCCTGAATCATCTATTGATTGTTTGCACAACTAAGATCTTGAGTAAACACCACAAAAAAATTAAATGACTACGAATTCAGGTCCATGTAACATCATGAAAACGACTAATTACACGAATATACATCGATTTTTAGACGACTTGTGTGCCATACTTCCCATAATCTTGTTGGAACCATACCTTGACCAAGTCTAAATCATCAATTCCTGGTTATCATACCTGGGTTGCACTGTGCCTAACATTTCTTCTGTTACTATATTAGTTCTCTGGTACTTCGGTTAATTCTGGTTCTAGAATAATTCACTTGCGTTTCTGAATTCTAGTCTTGCTGTTGCACTGGTTTCTAATATTCAGTCCTGGCTCTGGGGTTTGATCTCGGGTAATGTGGCTTCTGATGATTGGGCCTTTAAAACTGGTTTTATACTATTCTGGCATCAGGTTTGGAACATTAATGTAGTTTTAAAGTCTTTAAAAAAAAATAGCAGGTTAAAAATTCTCTGGCACATCATCAGGTTCTACGCCCCTGGTGGTACTTAGAATAGTAGGTTTAACGCTCTGGTTAATCAGCAGGTGCTACGCTCTCAAAGTAACAGGCTAAAACGCTCTGGTACATCAGGAGGTAATACGCCCCTGGAGGTACTCGAAACAGTAGGCTAAAACGCTCAGCCAGTTCAGCAGGTACCTATAATTCCCTGGTGGCAATTAATTAAGCAGGCGCAAGATCAGCAAGTACCAACACCCTTGGTGGCAATTATCATCATCAAGTCCTGTAACCCCGATTGGGGCATAGGGCGCCAACAAATCGTTTCCTTCCTTCACGGTCTGCAGATAGATATTTTAACTGTGGCCACGTCTTTTTCTGGGAGTCTGCTTCTGCTAGAACTGTTGATTTCCATGTTGTTCTTGGTCTTCCAACCCGCGCGCCGTGCACCCTGAGGATTCCATTCAAAGGACTGCTTTGCAATTTCATCGTTTTGTTTCCTCAGTGTGTGACCAATCCAACGCCATTTACGCTTTCTTATGTCGACGTCCAGCCACTCTTGACTTGTCCTGCGCCACAATTCCTCATTTGATATTATTTGTGGCCAGCGAATCTATAGGATGTGGCGAAGACAGCTATTCACAAAAGCCTGCATTTTCTTCGAAATAGTAGACGTGACTTTCCAGGTTTCACAAGCATATAACAGCACGGATTTGACATTGGATTCGAAGAATCTCAACTTTGTGCGCAAGGAGATTTGACTGGATTTCCAAATTTGGGACAGAGAACCGAAGGCTGCGAGAGCTTTATTTATTCTACTTTGAACGTCCAGATCAGTACCGCCATTTGCTGAAACAATACTTCCAAGGTAGTTAAATTGTTCAACCTCTTCAACTGGCGTCTCCTGTATAAAAATACACTGATGTGTGGGGCGGCCTGTGAGCATTATTTTTGTCTTTTTGCTATTTATTTTAAGACCACTCGACTCTCCTTTTACCTTCAGAGCTTGACACATCCCGTTCAGCCCGCTGATGTTATATGCCAAGAGACATATATCATTGGCATATTCTAAGTGACGGTTTCCATTGAATGCCCTGCCTCTCTGATGTTCCAATGCTGGCCGTCAAAACATCGTCAATCACCAGTAGAAAGAGAATTGGCGATAGAACATCTCCCTGTATCACACCCTGCCGCACTTCGAAAGAGTCGGATAGCTGCCCATTGTGTAAAACAAAGCATCTTGCGTTGTTATAGGACTCTCTTATAATGGCAACAATTTTTGGGGAATTCCTCTACCAAGAAGTGATCTCCGTATATTTTCACGGCTAACTCGGTCAAAGGCCTTCTCAAAATCCACGAACATGAGGTAAGGCGGTGATTGAAACTCCGCAGACTGCTCAAGAGCGATGCGCAGAGCGTTGATATGGTTGACACAAAACCGCCCACTGCGGAAACCAGCTTGATGCCTCTTGAGTGTAGACTTGATTCTTATCTTTATCCGATCCAGAATGATGGTTGCCATTATTTTTGGAAAAACGGACAAAACTGTAATACCTCGCCAATTGTTGCAATTCTTATGATCACTTTTCTTTGGCAACTTAACAATCACACCATCCTTCCAGTCGCTGGGATAGATTTCGTTTTCCCAAACAGCTTGTATCAACGGGTGTAGAATACTAGCCGCTCTTGGCTGGTGTACCGTCAAGTCCAGCTGCTTTGTTGTTTTTGAGAAGATTTATCGAAGATTGAATTTCCTGTGCTGTAGGGGGATCGATGTCAATACCCCTATATGATCTACGCATCTCGTTAAGCTTGGGCACTTCAGCACTCTGCTCAGCAGAATCCTCATTAAGCAAAGCACAAAAGTGATCCACCCACCTGCGCAGCTGATCCTCGATTGATACAATTCTCTTATATTTCCTCCTTGGTGGCAATAAGGATGTTAAACTTCGAACTAAGGGGGAAAGTTAAGTAAGAAATAGCTGGACAATCTCTCCTACCTAACTTTCATCGAAACCCCTTACCACTGCACAGTGGTGCGTTTGTTGATTTTCGGCGACAATTAATCATTTCCCACACCAGTTCTGGATGAAAGTTAGTGAAATTTGGTACACTTAATGATTTTCGGATGCTGAATTCAGTGATATTGCCTAAATTTTTCTACTTCAAACAGGGATCCCACAATTAAGGTCTGAGCTAGGTTCCAAATTTCAAAACTTTATAAAAATCCCTGTGCAAGTCAGGAATTAAGTCAAGTTTATGTTTTAAATGTCTAAAAATATGTGCTTGAATGTGAACTTGCACATGAAAGTAATTCCAATACAGATTTGTACCAAATTTAGAAAATATAGTCAAAAATGTTGCTCAATTTTCTTTTGAGAACGGAATTAATTCTAGTTCTATTTTTTTTTTTCGAAAAAAAAATTTATTTATCGAGTCTTAAACAAATTTGACATTTTTGACACTTACAAGTTTGAAAAAAAAATTTTTGGACGAAATCGCGAAGACTCTAATAATAATTATTTAAAAATTATTGCAATTTTTATGTATGCCTTATTTGAATGTGATATCAGACTTTAAATTCTGACATTCGAAAGTTTTGAATAAACCGCTATTTTTCAAATAATAACAATAATCTTACAATTAATTCAATTTTGTTCACTTGTCACTTAGTGTGGAGCGATTTAATCGATTTTTTTCCAAATCACTGCATGCAACCTATAGTTTATGCGTAATGGTTTCCTGAATCATTAGTTTTGAGTCGCCCTTGGGAAAAACAAATTCGGGTCGCCGAAATACGACAAACGGACCACTGTGCACTGGTAAGGAGAAGCTCCGAGAAAGCAAATGAAGCTATATGACCAGATCCGATCGACTCGTCTATGGTGTAGGCCAAGAGCCGGATACTTTTTTTTCGAAATTTAGTGCTGAACTGATTTTCTTGATGAAATATGTTCAAGGGTGTTCCCCTCCCCGAATGTAAGTCCAAGTTGGCGGGACTGGGGGGGTGAGCCACCCAACATCATGGTAAACGCGTTTTATCAAATAACTTTTGAACGTACGAATATAATAGTGCATTTTTTTGAAAGCTAATACTCCACTCTTTTATTTGTTTTTCTAAAAC
The DNA here is from genome assembly GCA_963921185.1 of Dasysyrphus tricinctus. Classification (NCBI taxonomy): domain Eukaryota; kingdom Metazoa; phylum Arthropoda; class Insecta; order Diptera; family Syrphidae; genus Dasysyrphus; species Dasysyrphus tricinctus. Next base: position 52,115,747 of record OY992530.1, on the reverse strand, counting down.
AAGTTGTTGTGAAAAGTTTTTGAGAAATTAAATATTAAAGTCAATATATTATTGAAAACAATCATAAAATAAAATACAAATAAAATTCTCTATTTTCTTCAAAAATATTGACTTTAAAATTTGATTTTTAAAAAACTTTTTGCGGAAACAACTTAATTTCAGAAATCAAATAAAAGATTGGAATATTAGCTCTCAAAAAAATTAACTACATATTATATTCGTACGATGCACGGTTCAAGAGATATTTGATAAAACGGTTTTTCCAAGATGGCGGCTTACGCTCACTCACTCCAGTTTCGCCAACTTGGATTTAAATTCAGAGGATGTCCCTGAACATATTCCATCAAGAAAAAGAGTTTAGTAATAAATTGCATTATAAACACCGCTTTTTTTATTCTGGCTCTTGTAATAGTGTGTGTGAATTGAATGTAATTGAACTAGTAATTATGATAATACCAATGTTAAAGAAGCGGAGTGACATGGAACGCTTCGTTACAAATCTTCACTAAGTCAGTTAAAAAACTCATGCCATTTTGTTTTACAATGATAGAATATTTCGAGGAAATGCACACAAATAATTGCAAAATTTCCAAAAACTCCCTCAATTAAATTGAAATATGGAAACATTCTCGCTAAATAGTATTTCTCGTTGCTCAAAGTTTATAATCCATAGAGGGTCGCCCATCGCCCCCCTCCATTATAAGGCTTCAAACATTGAAAATACAGTCGTTATAGAGATCACACCACGCACACACGCCCCCATATCCTGTTTAGTACAAATAATATGTAATTAAAATCCTGGAATGGGGTTTGGCGGCGGCGCTCGGGCTTTTTTATCAACAATCCAAATCATCTAAAACATGGTACACACACTGTTGGTAGGTATTTAAAGCAAATACCATGTTAAATCCTATTTCGGTAGCTTAATATTCCTTTTGGATGCACCCACAATTCATATTTATAGTGTTGCCTTATCATTCTTCCTTTTGTTTCTCTCTAAGGATCCATCTGCTTGCAAACATTTCAAAATTATCTCTCTTCATTTTATGTATACAAAATCTGTTTTTTATTTTTTTTTTTTTTGTTGCTGCTTGTTTTATTGTGAATTTTAATTACAAGCTTTTTGAATAGTACGAGTATATATTTGCCAGGGTTCTCCTATATGAGAAACAACTCTAATTGGATTGTATTGTGCTTGAAGTTAATTCAATTTGGTATATTTCATGTGTAAAGTTAATTTTGTAAATTTAAATGGTGTTTTGTGTCAACTGTTATAGAAGTTTGTAACAAGTATAGGTTTCTGTATTCCTCTTTCGTTAGGATAATGAAAACTTCAATGGTTCTTAATAATATATAAATGAGTTTTGGAAAATGGATTCAAGACTTGAGCAGTAGTAATAATTAAGTATCTCAGTTTCATAATTGCGAGGCATCTATGGGATTTAGTGTTGCTTAATTCAATTGAACTTTTGTTGTTTTGTTAGACGTGTGTGGAAAAATTCATAAGTTTTTAACTTCCAGGCAACTTGAAAATAACAGCAAGTACGATGCGACCCAGTCGTGCATTTTATTTTCTGTTGGTTTTTGTTAACTTTTCCTTTTCCTGACCATTTATGCGTTTTTTTTAACCACCCATTTCTATATGAAACTTAATTCTGAACAAAAATTTTTAGAGTAAAATTGTCAAATTTGGCTTCATTTCGAGTTATCTATCATGAACATATTGAAAAGTAGCCAGTGTGGCCATCTTCTCAGAAACACAAGGATGAACTTAGTATTAGCATTTTCGGTTTTAATCATGCTTATGCCCCAAACAAACATATTCAATATTAAAAAATTCTTGAAAGTAATAAATATATTTTAAATGTTTCGATTTGTCGGTCTAATAGCCTATAAAGTTCATAGAGTGCTTAAATATTGTACTTGAATCAAAATTTTAATTGAAAGGAAATTTTAATCCAGATCTGATTTTTGATCACACAAAATACCATGTTCCTCATACTCGGAATTCAAATGTGTTTATTCTTTTAAAAATTAAGTAAACATAATAAACCCTGATATATTATTCGACCTTTTCTCGTTGTTCATAATACATACATTATACAGGGTGATTCGGAGGCTTAAGGTAGATTGGGGCAAAATAAGTTTCTAAAAATAAATGCAAAAATTGGTAGTGTAAAAGATGGTTAAAAAGTATAGCTTAGGGTCTTTAAAGTTAAAACTCTCAACCATTCAGCTGTTCACCATGTTGGCAGGAACAAAGTTGACCTTTTTTGCTTAATCCAAAAGACTTAGATGAGAAGAACTCTTTCATGGCAAGAGATACTCTTAATTTCACTTTAGTAGAAGAAATATGAGGTATAACTAGCTAGATTTATTAAATAAAAGCTACATTCTTGCTAGATCATCGATTATTCCAAAGCTTTTTGGGTTTTTATTTGTGAATTTTCACTTTTTACTTGTTTTATATACAGCGCTGCCCAAAACACTCCGCATTTTAGGGTTTTTGGTCTTCTGAAATTCATTTTTCCATCAGAACCAAGCAAATTTATCTTCATTCTATCCAACAATGAGGCATTATTCCAATTCACGCGGTGCAGAGTTTGTTGGCAAAAATGAGTCGGTGTTGAATTTGTATTTCCTAAAATATGCTACTTTTCGTCCTTCTAACGATTCGACTAAAAACGAAAGTGTTAAAATAATGTTTTCGGTCTTTTGAAAAAGAAAATGGCATTTTTGGTTCACATTGGCACTCACAGTCGTTTCATGTCCTTATAGTTTTTGCCCCTGGACTTGAATATGGAGCCCTGAACAATTTTTTTTTGGTTAACTTTAGGGCATGCGTTTTTTCATCCATTGTTTTTCCACTTTTTGTAAAGTTTTTTTTGTCAGTTCGCTCTCAGAAGTTAAACAATGGACTCTGCGACCCATTTTCATAAAATTTTGATCACTGTCGTAATAACCACAAAAAACAATCTTGTTTCTTGATAGAGCAGACGAAAAAAGTTGGTCTCACAATTCTGTCTCTCTGTCCGTTGAGCTAAAGCCTTAACGGCTGGATCGATTTTCTTTAAAATGGTAAACAGCGTTTTTGGTCATTCCCCCACATTTTTTTTAATTTTTTTTAGAATGAAAAATAACGATACCTGATACTTAATTATTTTAGCTATTTTACTGTATTTATACAGTTTACGTTTTTCTTTTCTTTAAACAAAAATCAATAGATATCTCTTTTACTAAAGGCTACATTTTGATGGGAAACCATTATTTTTCTGAATATGGTTACTAACAGTAACACCCAAAGAAGTATTTTTTTAATTTCGATTTTCGGAACGGTATGGCTGATTGCAATATTTTTTTTTATACAAAAGCTTTTTAAAACTCGATATTTAAAATTTTGCAAGGAAGGACCAGAGCTGCTCACGAGCTCTACGAGCAGAAGAGGAGAGAGGAACACAAGCTTCTAAGAAGGAAAAAGAAAGAGCATGAGAAGCGTGCGATCGAGGAAATAGAGGGATGCCATTGCAGGAATGAAGTCCGGAAGTTTTACCAAAAGGTAAAGAGAACCTCCCAGGTTAACAAGGCCCGAACCAAAGCCTGCAACGACGATCAGGGGAACATCGTAGTAGAATCGCAGTCGGTGCTGACGATATGGAAAAATCATTTCTGCAAATTGTATAACGACGATGACGAATCGAATTCCGCTACCATGCAGATTGCACCATTCAAACTGGAGGCCAACAATTCCGTCCACCCGATCTCGACGAAGTGAGGATAGCTATATCTAAACTTAAGTCCAATAAAGCTGCTGGAGCTGATGGCCTTTCGACAGAGCTATTCAAAGCGGCTGGCGATGAATTGGTTAGGAGTATGCACCAGCTCATCTGTAAAATATCGTCGGAGGAAAGCATGCCCGATGAATGGAACCTCAGCATTGTTTGCCCGATCCTCTGGACTGCACCAACTACAGAGGCATTAGTCTTCTTAATATCGCCTACAAGATCTTCTCTGCCGTACTTTGTGAACGCCTGAAGCCATTCGCCAACAACCTGATAGGTCCATATCAGTGTGGCTTTAGGCCAGGGAAGTCCACCATCGACCAAATATTCGCACTACGGCAGATCTTGGAGAAAACCCAGGAGTTCCAAATCGATACCCACCACCTTTTTATCTATTTCAAGGCCGCGTATGACAGCATCTATAGAGACGAGCTATATAGAGCAATGTCTAGTTTTGGCATCCCTGCCAAACTCGTCCGTTTGTACAGGATGACGATGGAGAATGCACGCTGCTCCATCAAGGTCGGCAAAGACCTCACCGACACCTTTGATGTCAAAAAAGGTTTAAGGCAAGGCGACGCGCTGTCATGCGACTTCTTCAACATCGTTCTTGAAAGAGTAGTGCAAAACTCTCACGTCAACACTAGAGGCACAATCTTTCAAAAGTCCATCCAATTACTCGCTTACGCTGACGACATTGACATAATCGGACGAACCAAGCTGATGTCAGTGGTGCTTTTGTAAGTATTGAGAAGGAAGCCAAGAAGATGGGTTTAACGGTGAATGAAAGCAAAACGAAATATATGCTGATTTTTGGTCCCGTCTGCATAGAAGGGGAATGGAGAAGAAGATACAACCACGACCTAGCCACAAAAGTGAAAAGCCAACAACTAAGATGGCTGGGTCTCCTAGAGCGAATGGACACCAATGCTCCGGCCCGGAAAGTCTTTGAATCCAACCCCGTGGGACAACGCAGTAGAGGTGGACAGCGTAAAAGGTGGCGCACGCAAGTGGAAGAGGACCTCAACCAACTTGGCATGCGAAACTGGAGACAGCTAGCTAGAAACCGAGCCGGCTGGAAGAAGCTTGTTGGTTGAGGCCCTGGTCCACCCCGGACTGTAGCGCCACCTTAAGTAAGTAAGTTAGTAAGTAATCGACCAATTTTAATCGCTCTTCATAAGGGGGTAAGATAATATTATTAGTCCAACGAAGACCACGAAGGGCAAATCGGAGAAATCTGCTATGCACAGCTTCAATTCTTTGGGAATGACAGTTCTGATTCTTAAGACGCCAAAACAAAGCTCTCCACCAAAATTCAGCTTTGTCGGAATTTTTTCGAAATTTGATTTTTAAAAAAGTTCAAATTATTTTTTGAAAATTCAATGTCTCAAAATCGGGTTGAAATTTTTTTTTGAAATTTTATTTTTATATGCATACAGATAAATACTTAAGATTGGCCCAAAAGTTATCCTTGAAAATGTTTTAAGAATTTATTATAGAGATTTTTGCAACGCTGGAGCTTTTAACTTTTTATGAAAACCCCTATTCTTTTTTCATATATCATTTATGCGAATCACCCTGTACCCAATAATAGCCTTTGCCTGCAGTAAAGTTGATTTAACAATAACAATAAATTAAATTTTGACATAACAGTCAGAGAGAAAGAGGAAAAAGGAAAATTTATGTTATGTCATACATCTTAAATAACGGCAAAATGTCTGTCAAACGCATTCACGCACGTACGATTCAAAAGTGTCATACATAGGTTCGTGCAGAATCCTTATATTAAATGTGAATAAACGATTGGGTTGTGTGATGTGCAAGCATTTATAATGGTCGACCAAGGCTAAATGCCCCAACAACAACAACAAAAATAAATAAAAAGGATTAATCCTTTTTGTTATCCAACAGCAATACTGCTGTTCAAAAAATTCTACCACCCAATCGAATCGTCCTCTCTTAACCCATTCAACTGGCCATATTTTTCGAGTTACTCCGGATGAAAAAAAATGGGAAATAAAAAGTAAAGGAAATATTTAGCTGTAGAATGACACGTGTTGTCCTGGCACTTACCAATATATGTGTAAGCTGTTCTGACATCGACAGCACACATTCAATAGATACCTACACACACAAATGTAAATTGAAAAAGTCTAACATGAAGGTGTATTGTAGGTGACTCGGGAACATACAGATGTATGTGCCTAATCTGACATTGGTTCCAGGCCTAATATGACGGGAACGGAAATGGCAAAGAGAAATTCCAGGAATAAATATCCGGTTGTCACAACAAGGCAAATGAAACGTTTAAGACTTCCAGGAAATAAATATTAAACATTGCTGCTGTAAGTATACACTAGTGGTTGGCACTTATGTATGTTTGGGTTATTATTTATTTCACTCGTTGCATCAGTTTCACAATAAAATACTTCAACTCACCAAAGGATTCCCACTGCTATCTGCATCTGCACTCTCCGCACGAGAATGGGATGATGCACAAAGCTCATTAAAGTCAGCTGTGACATTCGTTGTAAATTACAGATGCTCCATGGTAATTCAGAGTGCAATTATGGGCGAGTAAACTTTTCACAAGCATTCACACTGGAAGATTAATGCTCTTACACGCCTCTGGAATTTTTCTAACTGTCTGTAGGCTAAAACTGTACGTACTCAACTCACATCCAGATATAGCCCGATGCCCGACCCGTGAGTCCTGCTGAACAAGGGTTATCCTTTTTAGGGTGCGCTTTAGCTTTGGCGAATTATTTCCCCGGAAATTCAATTGATGTCTGCGCTTCGGACTATATGATAGGAAGAGGGTGTGGGAAGAGAGATATTCATTCGTTCAGTGTTTAGGGTGCAGAGTGCAGGGGATGTTGAAAAGTTCGGACTACACAGTTCTGTCTGTCTGTGTCCACGTCCACCCACAGCTATCTCATGGCCTTTTATGCAAAGCTCGATGACCCTTTGGGTCAATAAATCCTCATTTGAATTGCTGATTTGGTACACACAGGGCTTTATTTATAGTCCAGCTGGCTGGATGAATTTTACTGCTCTTTTTGGCTTAATTGTGGACTCGCAAAGGTTGTGTTCTGCATAAAATGGTTCTCGTTATATTTGTGCAATTCACCCAAAATTGACAGGGCAAATTATCACTGAATTACAACATGCTTTGAGAATTCATTGGGCCATTTCGTCATCGATTATTCCAAGCAAAACCCACCAAATGACACTGTGAATGTAGTTTTTTTTTTTTTTTTTTGAGGGATAGAGAGGGTTTATCCTAAAGCAGGAATGGTGATGGTGTTGTTGGCTTTTGGATGAGAATTTTGCTATTATTTGTGGTTTAAAATGTAAATTTTAGTTAAAAAAAAAATTAAAGTAAAACTTAAAGTTAAAAAAAATATGACTTCAACTGTTACATATTTTTCCCGCTCAATAAAAACACGTTGAGATTTGGTATTTTGCTTAGTGATTAGTGCCTATATGTTTTATTCTCTTCTTTTATGCGTGCACTCATCGATGATTGATTTGCACAGCTTTAACACGAGTGCTAGGGCAATAGGATAGGATTTTAATATAGACACCGATGCACACTATTGTGTCGAATTTCTTAACAATTTAAATTGGGGAAAGCTTTAAAAATTATCAAATTGGTCCCAAGAACTTTTCAGAGAAGTACTCGATAGATTTAGTCAAATTTTTTGATTAAAAGTCACTTGACGGAAGAGTTGCTGAAAATTGATATTTTTCGACTTAATCCCAAAAATTGAAATTCATTTAGTTTTCAGAAAATATTTCAAAATATTTCGTACGAAATTGTACGAAGTCCCACAACTTTTCACAAATTCCTGGTTCGTTCACTCCAAACAAGATTGCAACGATGGAGCACAATGGGATAGCAAGAAACTTTCCTTCTATTAAAATCTTGTGAATTTCTGCTACACACATTTCTGTGTGTCGGATGTAGAGAACAACTGTCAACATACAAAATTGACAGTCCGTGTACACTTTGGCGTATACATCACTGTTTTTCCGGTCGAGTTTTGACCTAGTTGTCAGAAATGTATGCCATGAACAGAAAACATACCACGCTTTGGGTTCAAGAAATACATAGAAAATATTTTCTGGTTACAAAGACATGAGGTTACAAAGACACTTACAGCCAATTTCTTCACAGAGTACTAACGTTAATACCGGTACTAGTCCTAAAGTTGATACTCAAATCAGTATCTCTTATTTATTCATACTAGTGTGTTTGATGAAGTGAGAAATACTGATTTGAGTACTTACTTTAGGACTAATACTGGTACTATCGTTAGGACTCTGTGAAGAAATTGGCCGTTACTTACTTTTGATGGCGCAAACAATCCTGGGTGGATTACGGCCTCAACCAATAAGCCCCTCCAGCCAGTTCAGTTCCTACCCTATGAAGCTGCCTCCAGTAACGCACTCCAAGGTGGTTGAGGTCGTTCTCCACTTGTGTGTGCTACCTAAGGTGGGGTCTTCCTCTGCAGCGCAGAACATCAGGGTAAGATTTGAGGACTCGTTGGGCTGGTGCGTCAGTGTACATATGCTTCACATGTCCCAGCCATCTCAGCCGCTGTATTTTCTGCTTTTTGACCAGCTCGTTGTTGAATCTTTTCCTCTAATTACTCCATCGATACAGACTGAACCGAAATTCACCAGAAGAATCTTCCTTTCATAGCACCCAAGCAGGACTGGGATGATTAGGATATTATATAAGGTCTCATTGGTTCATTGAGAGATGGCTTAATTACTCAAATGCCTTCTTAACCCGAAGAAACAGGGGTTGGCAAGAGTAATTCTTCGTCTGATTTCTACACTAATGTGATTTCGCGATTTAATAGTAATTTACCTATCCATCTTGACGTTTTGCCTGAGTCGACGATGTTGAGATTCCTTTCTCGATGATAGCATATACTTTGTCTTGTCCTCATTAACAGCCAAACCCATCCGATTCAAACGCGCCGGTTACAGCTCGCTTCGTTCATTCAATGCAATGATGTCAATATCATCTGCATAAAGTATATATAATAAAGTTCAAAGACCAGCGTGCATAGGAGTCACAGGAGCAATGAGATCCGACCCCACTGCGGAATGGAAACCATACTCAATCTTAGACCCCTAGATCCATTCGTAGAAGAAACTGCAGCCTCTACGGTGCTCTAAGACTAAGCCAGACCGATAGCTGGAAAAGGAACTCCGTAGGTCATGCACAAATTATCAACAAATTTACGGAGGGATGAATGGGCAGACTACACAACACCCCGTACAAATGTTGAAAAACCGTTTTCTGTCTCCATCCCCACAAGAGAAGAATGGGAGGTTGGTTTACAACAACCAGATAAACCGATGCGATGGTAGAAATTTACACCGACGACGGATCGAACATAGATACGGGAGTAGGTGCGGGCTTCTTCCAAGCGTAGGTTGTGGCAGTGATTAAGGCTGCAGAACAGATATCAATGATGGCGATACCACGGGCTGATATCACCTTTTACATTGACAGCCAGGCAGCGATCAAAGCTATCTCTGCAACAGAAATAAAGTCCAAGCTGGTTTCATGCTGTCGCGAAGAGCTAAAGGTTCTTGCCACACAGCACAACATCAGACTCTGCTGGATTCCTGGGCACTGTTGGATTCTAGGAAATGAAAAAGCAGATGAACTGGCAAGGAATAGTTCATTGCTAGATCAAAGCCTAACGGACTATGGTATTAAATTTCCATCCTGTGCCATTAAACACACAATTGGTTAGAAGATAGTGGAACTTACCAATTACAGATGGAACTCACTCGCAACTTGTACTACTTCAAGAAAATTGTGGCCGAGCTACAATAAGAAAAGATGCACTATATAATAAACCTGAAAAAGAGATCCCTGAATCTTTTAATAGGAATTATCAGGGGACATAATCTCTTAGGGTACCATAAGAAGAAGATGATACTAAGTACTGAAGACCTATGCAGATGTTGCGGTGACGTAGAAGTAGAGGAGGGCACCCTTCACTTCCTAGGTCAATGTCCGGCACTCTGCAATATAAGGAAAAAATGTTTGGGTAGCTATTTCTTCAATGATCTAGCAGAAATCTCGAAGTCAAAAGGCAATAACATCTCAAATTTAATGAACTTCATCAACATCTCTAAATGGCTCGATGGTCCATAAGATTTCATAGATTATATTTTTAAAGGGATGGTCCAATCCATCACGGTACCACAATGGACCAACAATGATCTAAGTGTGACGGGAACAAGATCCACCGTCAGCTCATCAACCTTACCTAACCTAATATCTGGTGTTTTTCTTTTTTAACTCAGAGCAGATCACGGAACTGTCAAACAAAAATTCAATGTTTCTTTTTCAGCTCAGACATATCAGAGCATAAAAAGTGTGTTTCTTTTTTCCTTTGGAGCTAGCTCAGAGCTTACTCAATTAGCTCAGTATTAAATGACCGAGCAAATCGAGTAAAACGCTGAACGAAGCCAACTTCACTTATTTTTTTTAGTGATACATAATTTAAAATGGATTCCCTGTCACCCGTCAATTGTACAAAAATTGCAAGAAATTTCACGAAATTTACCAAAAACACCTATAAAATGGCAGTTCAGTGCTCAAGTGTGTTTCATAATTAAATCAGAGGAATCCGATCATAATCGGCTCGGCTCTGATCGCTCAGCCGGTGCTCCAGAGCTTTGCTCAGAGCCAAAAAAGAAAAACGCCAATCATCTGCATAGGCATCAAGTAGTTGAACAGACTTTTTAAAAATTGTATCTCTGTTGTTGACTTGCGAGTTCCGTACAGTTGCTTCAAGAGCGATGTTAAACAGGTTGTATGATAACATGTCGCATTGCCTCAAAACCGTTCTCGACATGAAAGGGTTCGGTGGTGTTCTTAGCTATACTTTAGGGGTTTTTCTTTTTTAATTCAGAGCAGAGCCTGAACTGTCAAACAAAAAGTTGTCTTTCTTTTTTAGCTCTGAACGTTCAGAGCTAAAAATTTGTATTTCTTTTTTCGTTCTGAGTGTGTTCAGAGTTTGTTCAGTTTGCGCGCTCTATGAGCTCAGAATAAAATGACTGAGCAGACTGAGTTCAATGCTGAACGCATAGCATTTGACAGCTAGTGCTCAGGTGTATTTCAAAAATAGTTCAGGGTGGTCAGAACAAACTTGCTCAGATGAAGTTCAGAACATGCTCGACATGCTCGGACTCTGTTCAGAGCTCTTTTCTGAATTAAAAAAGAAAAACGCCTTTTGATGGAGCAGCGAGATTTCTCCATCGTTATCTTGGACAAACGGACGAGTTTGGCTGGGTTGCTGAGATGCGATATGGCTCTGTATAGTTCTTCTCTATCTGTGCTATCATTTGCGATTTTGAAATCGATGAAGAGGTGGTGTGTATCGATTTGAAAATCCGTTTTTTTTTTCCAAAATCTGTTTGAGTGTGAACATTTGATCGATGGTTTATTTGCCAGGACTAAAACCACACTGAAAGGGGCTGATCAGATCGTAGACAAATGGGTTTAAGCGATCACACAGTACAGATGACAAGATCTTGTATGCGACGTTAAGGAGACTTAGTAGTACATAGTTGGCACAAGTCAGAGGATCTGGTTTCTGGTGGATGGGGCAAGCTAAACCGAGGTTCCATTTATTGGGCATACTTTCATCCCATCAAATTTTCGAGATACTCCCTAGTCCCTACTAAGTCATCTCCCCATGCTTTGAATAGCTCGGCTGACTGGCGATCTGCACCAGCATCAGCAGCCTTGTTCGCTTAATGGTTGGCTATCGCTAACCAGACTTCATTTAGGTCGGGTGGACGGAAATGTTGACCATCGTCGTCCAGGGTCCGTATCGCGTAAAACCAAAGCGATCTCTTAAATAAATGATTGTCGTTTTGACCATCGCTCTCTCTATATTTAAATTATATGTTAACGATGATCACTGATTCACTCACTGACTCATTTACTGATTCTATAACGCTGGAAAATATTTTGAATATGAAAAAAAAATTGCGAAAACGCTTCCAGGTTCCAAACGCGCATTAAGAAAATAACGGTCGATGTCTCAAAAGATAGATGTTGAATAGAAGCACCATCGGCTAAGATCTCAGTGTCGCCGTTTTTCGGGAAAATACTTTTTCTTATGTCAAAGGATGGGACTTCCACTTTTTTGTTAGTTTTAAATATTTTGAACATGAACTGAATTTATCAAATGCCCACAGATGCCAAACGCATGTTGGACAAATAACGGTTGCTTTCTTGAAAGATGCCTGTTGAGTAGACGCATCTTCGAGTAAAATGTCAGTGTTGCCAAATGGTGGAATTTACATTTTTTGGTAGTTATTAATATTTTGAAAAGTTGCGAAAACCCCTCAAAATACCAACCGCGTGTTGGGAACATGACGGTTGATGTCTTAAAAGATAGGTGAAGTTGCGGAAACGCTTCCAGATATCAAATGAGTAAACGCATATGCAGGTAAGATATCAGTGTTGCCACTTTTCGGGAAAATACTTTTTTGTATGTCAAAGGACCTTCACATTTTAGTTTTTTTTTAACATGAACAAAAGTAACGGACACTCCTCTAGAAGTCAAACGCGTATTGGGAAAATAACCTTAAATGTTTAAGAAGATAGGTGTTGATGTCTGAAAAGATAGGTATTGAAGAGACGCACTCAGATGCCAAAAGCGTTGAGAAAATAAGGTCTTAGAAGATAGGTGTTGAGTAGATAAAGCAGGATAAAATGTTAGTGTTGCCACTTTTCGGGAACATACTTTTTATGATGTCAAAGGATGGGACCTCCACTTTTTGGTAGTTTTTTGATGTTTTGAACATGAAACAATTGTAGAAACGCCTCCAGTAACCAAATGCGCTTGAAATAATTTTGTATTAAATATTTCGTGCATTGAATAAAAGCGTTTCAATATATTCATCCATTTCTAACGGGTGCCTTAGGTGCGTTACAACCAACTAGTTTCCCTATAGTTATGATTGAGATAGCTATTGTCAAAACGTGTATCAAAATGACTATCAGCCAATTACATCCCAAGTTGGATGAATTATTCTCTCTAACAGCAGAATTTTGGCCATCTTCGGCGTTTATTAGTCTAGAAAATTGTTGTTTCCAGATCCTCTGCACCGACCGTGTATGTACCACCACTCCCACTCTCGTCTCTGCAGGCTTCCGTTCTGGCCGTTTGAACATCCCCCCTAGCGCATAAGTCTTCAATAGACTTGAACGCCCGCTTCGTATGCTCTGTCTTTTTTCCTCCTGAGAAGTCGGCATTCCTTCCTCCATTTATGCCCGTAGACGTAGAGCTCCGGAGCTGGTTTCTCAGCAGCTCTGGTTCAGCATTGACTTGTAGGTCTCGTTCGTTGCTGCAAAGATTACACTCCCTATTTCTCTTTGGCACCCCTATTACGGTTGTCAAATATCAATTTGATAGTTGATAAATTTAAAATTCAATGTTTAAAAATCCATCTTATAAAAGTTTTGATCATTGACAATGATGCAGACAGTTGCTAATAACAAGAAAATTAAAAACTATAAAAGAATTGTTGACCAGATTATTGATAAATTGAGTTTTAAAAACCAATTTTCAAGGTTTATCAAATATCAAATTGATAATTGACAACCGTAATAGGGGTCTGGGACACACTGTGTATGATGAAGAAAACGAAAGCTCCATTTCATTTCATCAAAAAAACGGGCCAAAAACCAAACAACTCCAGAAACAAATAAATTTATTTTTAAATTGAAAAATTCACTTAAAAAAAACAATAGTGAACGTATTTTTTTATTATCTTTCCAAGAAAAATGTATCTTTTTTTTAAATATTTTGTTTTGTGATTTCCAAGACAATTTTGTGTGTTTTCTCAACATTAAAAATTGTGGAGCTTTCTGGTTTTTGCACCGGATGCTTCAGTTCTTCTGGCTTATAACAGGTACGAAAATTAATAAAAATCGCGCTGATTCTAGATGAAAAAGTCTGGAAAATATTTCGTGTTTGTTTAAATATTCACAATTCAAAACCACAAAGCTTCCCCCTCAAAAATTCAATATAATATATTCCAGCACTCAAAGAAGCTGCCTTTAAGGCCATTGTCCTCTCAGATTTATTACATTTACTTTTTACTGCGTCTGATTTTTTTTTTTTCTATTTTTTATACAAAGTTGGTTTGTACTTCCGCTTTGATACTCTCCACTTGTTATAGTTCCATCCGTTTGCTTCATATCAAATTTAACTTCTTTTTTTTAAAAGGGAAAGGGAATAGGAAAAAGTACTACCATTACAATTATTATGAACAAAATAGTTAGGTACCTATCCGATGTTCCATTCTATCTACTGCAGTTTGTGTGGAAGTACAGAAAAGACCCGATGCAAACCAACCGCATTCATCCAACCAAAATAACACCACCTGCAGGCAAAAGCGGACAAGATACTATGTACTTGAAATCAGAATCGGAATCGGACCCAGAAATTTGAGCCGATATTGGATTGAATGACAATCAAAAAAAAAAAAAAAAAAAAAAAATACAACTTGAAGCTTATCGATTGTTGTTTTTTTACAATTTTTCACTGTAGATACGAGTATACTTATTTTGACTTATTTTAAAAGGAAATAGTATTGGTGTCAAGGGAAAAAAGATTGGGTTTAAACTGAAAATTAAAATGAAAAAAAAAAAAATTGCATTCACTTTGCAGAGAGATTTATTTTTCGGACTAATACTTCAGACTTTTGAAAGTTGAAAAATCTTGTGAAAAATATGTCTTACGAAAAGGAAAAGTTTTGGCCTAATGTGCACTTATAAGCCGAAGATTGGTGTCATAAAACGAAATTGATTTTGATTAAACATCGGTTTTAATGGAACCTAAACCAAGCTGGTTGTCTGAGGTATCCCCATATATAAAAGGGCCACTCCATACTCCAAACTCGATGCGCTTATGTGAACCAAGCCTAATACCTTAAAAAAAGATCATTAATAGTCTGAAGCTTATTGTTCAAATTTAAAACTTGGTATTATGTTAAAGCACTCCTGTTCTATAAGGTGTGTCATTATTTAACTCCAATGCATTTTTCAAATATTGGCTGAACTATATTTGGCTCGTAACATCTTCAGAGCAAGATTATGCGACCTACTAATGAGATTTTTCTGTGATGGTCACTTGCAATAGGCACGTGGATATTTATATTTTCTACCTGCCAGAAGCGATTTTCCATTTTACTTTTGTATCTCACTTCGATATACGTACATACATACCCAACCAAAAAAAAAATATCTTTTCTGTAAAGGCATAAAAGTAAATCACATAAATCCTCTGCAGATAAACAGCACCGATTGGCTTACACGTTTCATTGACCGTAGATTATCTGCTAAAGGAGATCTAGAGTTCTGAACAAAAAATTCTTGCAGAGGAATATCTTAATTAAGATAATTTCCACAATACGCCAAGCAGACTGACGACGAGAGTACGGAGAGCTCCCAAGTGTCGACTCTGCTGAACCTGGTCAATGTGCCTTCGAACAATTTCTTCACATTATGCATGACCACTCCGATGGAAAACATTAATTTCCCGCTATAACTCCTGTCACCCCCTTTATCCATATCTATCCACCATGCAACTTGCACACGTTGGAATATTTGTTGTTTAATTTTTTTTCTGAATAAATTAAAGAAAAACCTCACTTTGCAACAAATGAGACAAAAGAGAATAAAATTGAATTCAGCTACGGGAAAGCGAATGTGAAAGAGTAGAAGCGCCCTTCCGATTTCATCTTGTATATTTTTTGTATGCAGTTTAATTTGCTAGAGACGATGATGGTGATGACTAAAAGGGAAATAAGTGTTGCCATTTGGTTGAGTGAGCCTATAAAATTGCATATCCATAAAATTTAATGGATTGGAAAAAGCTTAAAGGTTAATCATTCTCCAAAGTTAATTCAGCATTATTAATAGCACATGAACGAATAGTACAGGTAAAAAATGAAAAATAACAGAGAAAAATCACTCACTCAGCAATCCTTAGCATTTGAATTGAAATTCAATTGAAATAACAAATATCCAATGTTTTCTTATTCTTCTAGGGTCTTTTGAATAATCTTAGTGCCTACTGCCTCATCATCATCAAGTCCTGTAACCCCGATTGGGACATAGGGCACCAACAAATCGCTTCCATCCTTCAAGGTCTGCAGCTAGATATTTTAACTGTTGCCACGTCTTTCTCTGGGAGTCTGCTTCTGCTAGAACTGTTGATCTCCATGTTGTTCTTGGTTTTCCAACCCACCACAATTCTTCGTTTGATATAATTTGTGGCCAGCGAATTGTGCGAAGCGAGCGGCCTGTGAGCATTATTTTTGTCTTCTTGGTATTTATTTTGAGACCACTCGACTCTCCTTTCACCTTCAGAGCTTGACACATCCCGTTCAGCCCACTGATTTACCAAGAGACATAGGTATATTATCGGTATAGTCTAAGTGACAGTCTCCATTGAAAGGCCTGTCTCTCCGCTGTTCCAACGCTGGCCATCAAAACATCGTCTGTCACCAGTAGAAAGAGAACTCACGATAGAACATTTCCCTGTCTCACACCCTGCTACACTTCGAAAGAGTTGGATAGCTGCCCATTGTGTAAAACAAAACATCTTGCGTTGTTAGAACTCTCTAATAATTGCTACAATTTTTGGCGGGATTCCCCTACCAAAAAGTGATCTCCATATACATTCACGAATGACTCGGTCAAAGGCCCTCTCAATATCCACGAACATGAGGTAAAGCGGTAATTGAAACTCCGTAGACTGCTCAAGAACGATACGCAGAGTATTAATATAGTCGACACACGACCGCCCATTACGGAAACCAGCTTGATGCCTCTTGAGTGTAGACTCGATTCTAACATTTATCCGCTCGAAAATGGTGGTTGCCAATAGTTTTGGAAAAACGGACAAAACTGTAATACCTCGCCAATTGTTGCAATTCTTAAGGTCACCTTTCTCTGGCAACTTAACAACCACACCATCCTTCCAGTCGCTGGGATAGATTTCGTTGTCCCACACAGCTTGTATCAACGGATGTAGAATACTAGCCGTTCTGACGGGTTCAGCTTTCAGGAATTCAGCTGCTATTCCGTCAAGTCCAGCTGTTTTGTTGGTTTTTAGAAAATTTATCGACGATTGAATTTCCAGTACTGTATTGGGTTCGATGTCAATACCCCTAAAATATCTACGCATATCATTAAGCTGGGGCACTTCAGCACTCTGCTCAACGGTATCCTCATTAAGCAAGGCACCAAAGCTATCCTTCCTACTGCCTACTTTAGTATACTCTTTCGAGGGGAAATAATTAAAGAAAAGAAGAATAGAAAACAACTTGTTACTTTTTTTATCTGGCTCCCAATCCTGGGTTGTAACCTGAGACATGGCAGCCTTCCACACTCTTTGATCCCGAGCACTCTGCTTCTTCATCTAGACCAAGCTTTCTGGCATACATGATGGCTCTACCGGTGGTTCGGTCTCCCTTCGGTTTCTTCCAAACTTGATGGGTGGAAAGTGTTTTGATTTTATGGACTACGTCCAAAGCTAAAGAGTTCGTGGTTGTATCTTATTCTCAGTTCGCCCTCCTCGCGCACAGGACCCAATATCCGCTGAAAAAATTTTCTTTCGAACGAGCCCAGTTTCAGCTCTCTTCTGCTTATCGCCCAACACTCAGCGTTACGCCATAAAGCAGGACTGGTAGTATAAGGGTTTCATAGAGCGAGCATTTTGTTTTTCATGTGAAGAGCCTTGAGTCCATCTGTTGCACCAGACCGAAGTAACACAAGTTTTTAAGGGTAATTCTTCATCGGAGCTCCACTAAGATGTCGTTCGTGGGATTAATGTTTACTCCAAGGTAGATGAACTCACTAACTACATCGAAGTTGTTGCTATCAATAGTGACTTTTTGCAATAGATAGTTGGTAGAACTTTCATGTATTTGGTCTTGTCGTCTTTAACTTAAAAACCTACAAGTTTAACATGTTCTTCAATTGTCGTGAAAGACTATAACGGTTTGTTTCGAGCTACCGTTGGTGTAAATATCTTCAGCACACCCTTGAAGTTGGACTGATCTGTTGAAAATAGTGTCTTCAGAGTTTATGCTTGCCCCATGCACTATTTGCTACAAAACGAGATCGAAGATATCACCTGATAGCACATCTCCTTGCCAAAACCCACATGATGCACGTTTGGTAAAGTTCTGAAGCTTTTCCCTAGTTGCTCGTTGCATCGTGTGTTTTCCAAAGTCACGTAACACAATTGTATCAGTTTACCCGTGAACTCAAGTTCATCCATCGCCATATAGACATTGTGCCTGAGAGGGGTTATTTGATCTATGGCCCATCTGCATGGCTGGAAGCCACATCAGAACGTTTCGATTATTGTGTTGCAGAAGGGTTCAAACAGTACTTTGGATATAGGATCCTGTACCTAACGTTTCAGCCTTGAAAGTTCTTACAGGACATATGAAGGGTCCAGGGGAAAAACGGCTCAAGTCCACTTTTTGAAAAAATTAAACTAATGATGACATCTTATAGATTTGTATGGGTACTATCTGATGTAGTATAGCTCTCTTCACATAGGATTTTGAAAACTCGCAAAATAGTACACTTTTTAAAAAAACTTTTTTCCAAAAGTATATTTTTTGCTCCAAAAACTAAACAAAGCGATATTAAAAAAAGAAAAACTTATAAATAGACCTAGCCACACGTCAAGTAAATAATTAAAACAAAAAAAATTAGATATTCTAACTACATCCGTTCGAGGTCCTTTCTAACAAATTGAATTACAAAAACGGTCCAATGTAACGCTTGTGAAAATTATTTTATTTTCAAACTCTATTTTGAAAATCTAGAGGTGTCTGAATAAAAAGCAAAAAACCGTTTCCAATTTACATGTCCGGTTCTTTCAGAAGAAAATTTCAAATCAAAAAATTCAAAATTTTGGTTAAAACATCGAAGGTCCTTTTGAATCATGTCAGCTTATGCAAAAAATTCAAGATGTTAAAATCAATATATGTTTGCTTACTTGAGTACTTCGTGCTCATTAAAAAAAATTGTTAGTTTTATTTATTTGTCTTTAAATTATCCATTATTTAAGTAATATATTTACAACTACATTTTTCTCGGATTCAATTTAAGTGGACTTAAGCCGTTTTTCCCCTGGACCCTTCATATAGAATTACCTTTTTTTAGATGGGACAAATGGAGCTGATGGACCAGTTATTGGACATACTTACTTCCACATAAACTTGGTTGATGAGTTGATCCATGCACATTTTCAGCATATTACTCCCGTGCTTGAAGACCTCCGCTGGTAAATCATCTGATCCAATGGCCTTACTGTTTTTGAGCTTTGTTTATACTGCGTATGGTCGAACTGGGTCTCCACGGTCTGGAGGCGTGTTCTCTTCCCGACGCCCGTTAAGCAGCTGCTAGAAATTCTGATTTAATATTCTAGCTGTGCTTCTATGAGTAGGTTACCTTTTTTATGAAACTTCCGGGTGATGTTTCGATAGCCAGACTCTTCAATCTTCCAAAGCTGGGGGGTTGCATACGCTTATTCCTTCTACGCAGGGTCTTCCTCTAATGTCTTCACATTTTCCATACTCCTCTCTGGCTATTCTAGTTTTACGCTGCAACCATGTGTTCTTTTTGTAGCTTCAGCTGCCTCTTTTATTATATCGTGAAACTGGGGACCACCTCTGCTTCAATACATCTAATGGTGCTTCGGTGACTAGGTTACCTTGCAGGTGCTTGGTTTTTTATAAAACTTTTGAATAAAACTATTGAATATTGGGAGGCTGCTCACGCCTTATTCTTTCTACGCAGTCTTCTTCTTCTTTCATCACATTCTTCAATACTCCCCTCTGGCTGCTCTTGTTTTACGCTGCAGCATATTTTTATGTGCGTCTTCTGTTCGCATTCATCATCATACCACGGGGTTTTTTTCGGTCGTGGTTGGTAGACGATTGTGGGCTTGGCTATCACTTGGTTGTGGGCATCTGTGGCAGGTGAATTCACAGTGGATAGCTTCTTGCTCAGGTGCTCACTCTATGATCTGGCAGCTTCAGGTAAGCTAAGGTGACCAATGTCGAATTTCTTCCTTAGGGTGGTTCGTAGTTTCTCTAATTTGACAGTTCAGTTCTAGGCCTTGTTGCCAAACGGACGTTTACCCCTCGAAAGTACGCACGTCTTAAATGTTAGAGGTGAAAACACGATTAGCACATGGTTAATTTGTTTGGCATATCGACCATTTGGGGAGCGCCAAGTTGCTTCGTGGATTCTGAAAACCTAGAATGATGATTGTAAATGTGAAAGTGTGAATAGTTAAACAAGACAAAAAACTAAAACCTGAAAGTTTGGAAAAGTCAAAGTAAATTAAAATACGCGTTTTAATGAGTCGTTTTCGACAAATTAAAAAAATATGAAAATACGAAATCTAATGTATGAAGCCACCTACCCGTCTAGATTAAATTTAGAGTAAACAAAACTGACGAACACGATAGTAACGTTATAGGATTGGTCAATGCCATCAGCAATGCATCCCAACTGAAGTGTTTTTAAGACTTCTACCTACATTTTTTTCGGAACTTCTGCTTGCAAGGTAATGTACCCAAAGAGATCTAGACACATTCAGCGTCTCTCAAAAAAGACTCCTGCATCGAAACCGTGACCACTTCCCATCTTATACCCATCATAACTACAATGTCAGAATCTCTAATCACAATTTTTTCTATTATTTTTGAAATCTAAAAGTACCTACAATTTAAAAAACCTTTATCGAAGCTCAAAGTAAAAATCTGATAAGAATTAATTAATTTGTTAAAGAAAACAAACTATTCTATTATCCCAAAATAAAACAAGAACCCTATCCATTTCTTGTCTGTATCTATAGATAAAGGCTCTATTTTCAGGATATACTTCTTCCTTAACAAGTCATAATGACAGACAACCCGTATATGGTAAAAGCCTCAACAACAACAAACGATTCTTTGTCTTTTGGTCTAAATTCAACTCAAGTCAAGTATCGGCATCTAAGTTTTTATTTTGTTTCATTTGCAATTGTTTATTTAAATTGAAAAAAAAAACTGTAACAAGTGCAACACTGATGGACTGCCTGTAATGGAATTGCAGATAATGTCACTTCCAAAGCAACAACTATAATGTCGGTTACGTGCATCATTCAAAGAACAACACACTTCTTCATGCCGCATATGGCATCATAACAATTCGTTTTTCTATGGATTGCATGTGAATGCAGAGATTGTTGGTGTAAACACAATTCCAAGATATAAATCCAGTTCCCGAGTCTTGCTCATTTTTTTTTTTTGTACTTGTCTCTCAACTTACCAAACCACCCATTTATGCGCTTGATTCGTTCGATTCGCAGTTTGTTAATCTGTCCGACTCTGACTTCTGGAATTAGTTTTAGTTCCTTGAACTTATAATGATGTCGGCAACTGTATGGCTAAGTCTGGGCTGTGTGCTCAGCTGCTGTCAATGGCTATACACAGTCAGCCATCCTTATGCCTGCATGATGGTGGAGGACTCCTCGACTCCATGGTTGCGAATTCATTTGTTTACAATTGAGCTGACTGCTGCTGCTGCTATTTCTACTGGTTGCCTAAGCGCCCTATTGAAATAAGAAAAGAAGAACAGTGGACAGTCATTTGGATAGGAGACTGCTTTCTGTATTGGACTTGGAGTTGGATACAAACATCCATTTGACAATGGAAACCATTATTACTGTGCCTTTTCTAGAGACATTGAAATGTTTCTTCCTACAGTTAGTGCGGAACAATATCGCAGAGAAATAGAAACAAAAAAAAACAAAATAGAAAGGGAAGAGCAGTTGAACGACAACGACAGTGAAAGGCAACGATTGTTTGGACAAAAGCTTTGGAGCATGACAAAAAAAAAATATAGTATAGGGTTTGTTATAACATGGAGTTCCTTAGATGTTTGTGTTTTAGGTCCCCGTTGTTGTCACAGATGAGCTACCTACCCAACTACCGCTTCGAAAAAAGTATGCAACTAGAGAAATATTTGGTGTTGCACAAGTTAGTGAGTGTTGCCATGGGGTTTGTTTGGAGACGAATTTTAGATTTATGTTTTAAAATAGGGCTTAAAGGTGCTTTAGCTTGGTGGAAGTTTTTAAAAAAATAAAATTTAAATAACATATTTGAATCGAGAAATACATTTCAAAAGTCCCTAATTTTTCAGAAATCGAAATTTCAGGTCCATGAGGATAGAAAGGTTTTGAGACTGAGGCGATACAAACTGCAAATCATTCATGATGAGACCGCTGGAGTTTTCGTTTGACTTCAGTGGCCTCAACAGTGAACATTATTAAATTTAATTATTCAAAGTAAATATTATGCAGCTTCTAAATTCTTCACAAAAACTGCAATGAGAGCGAAACAATATCAAGACAAAACATATCTATACGACCAATACCAAGGTGATACTGAAAAATTTTTTTAAAAGTCTCGTCTTGGGTCGTCTCGTGATAAGCGTCAACAGCATGTATGCCATTTTGCTCGTTTTTTTTGCAACATCATCCACTGCTCTGTGGTATGTCTCCTTAAGGTGTCCTGCTCTTCTTCCGGACTGAGCAACAACTGCCTAAAGTGATAGTTTCTTTCTTGAATATAGTGTTCTCAACTGGTTTTTGGTCTGTTCTTATGTACAATACAAGTCTACTTTTGATATTCGATTAGGCCGCGCCCAACTACTTGCAGAAGCATAAATTTATTGATAAAGGACTGCAAATTTTCAAGTGATCGTGAGTGTCACCTTACAGCAGTACTGAATGCATATTTGAGCAAAATAGTTTTATCTCGGTCCTGCAAGGATTGCTTTCCTCTATTAGAAACAACATTCTGAAAGCATCTTTGGCCGTACTGACACAATTCTGCTGCTTATGTTTATCAGGTTGTTTGCCACTGTCAGTTGAAATTCTTTTTGATATTTTTCCCGATAAAGGAAGCTCTGAACTATGTTGTATATTTTATCATGTCAAACAATGTTATACTTTAAGAAGTAACTTAAAAAGATAAGAGCATTAATCTTATTGGTATTCTTTTCAAGCCCAGTTTGTTGGCTTTAGATTCAGGTTCTGGACTCACCTTTTGTAGGTTGTGACTAAGGCTGGCCACGATACCCAACTAAATGATACTTTTGTTTGTATCGTCTCGGCTTTGTCAAAATCGAAATCGACTCGGTATCGGTCACGGTCTCGTATAACTCAGTCTCGTCTCAGTCTCGTCTCGCTCTCGTATAACAAAGTCTTGTTTTGGTATCGGTATCGGTATCGGTTTTTGACATATTGAATATGACGTCTAAAATTGTATACGTATAAAAAGTTTGATTCCTATTAGTTATGCAATTAGTGAACGAATAAAAAATAAAATCCACGACTGGATCACACGTACTTGCTCTTACACTGCGGCCTTAAGAAAATTGTATATAAAAACATGGAAATTATGAGAGAAAAGTGTAGAGAAGCATGAAATACGATATTTAAATTAGCTAAAGCAACTCCTTTGACAGTTTGACACACACAAGTTGTTGTTGTTCATTCAAAATTATTCAATATAAATTGATGTATAATTCGCAGCATGCACTGCACTTGTGTGGATTTCCATTTTCACACAAACCCCACTTAATTTGACAGTTTGAGGTGAAAAAAATGAAGACCATTTTAATTCTTTATAGAATATCAACAAATTTAAATCGATTTTAAAAAAAAAATTTGTTTCTTAAAACATTTTTAAGGACAAATTTTCGAGTGCAAATCTAATTCAAAATAAAAAAAAATTCTATGACAGGTATCTACTATAAATAGTTGATAAGTGTAAAATTTATCATTTCTGATAGTAAGTAGATCGTACTTATTTAAATATATGGAAAAAGTTTAATCAACATCGTAAGAGTCGTTTTTGAGAAAAAAGAAAATATTTTCCTTTGGGATTTTTTAACTTTTGTATGGAAGGTACCGTTATTTTTTCATAAATTAAAATTTGTTTCCAAAAATACTTTAAAGAGTACTTAAAAACTCTTTAGTATCGAGTTTCAAAAAATTGATCATATCATTTCCGAAATATTTGATTTTCAAAAAAAAAATTGAAACAGTTCTTAAAAATCCAAAAAAAAATGTTTTCAAAAATGTTGGTACCCAAAACTATTTATATTTTTTGGAAGCTTCCGTATTTAAAAAAAATATTAAAATAAGTTATAACGTTTTGAAGAAAATTGAAAATTAAAAAAAATGGTTCTTTGGGGGTACCATTAATAACCATTTTTGAAAAACGGTTTTCCACCCAAAGGAAGCCTTTACTAAAAGTTATTTATTGAGTTTTTTTTTAGGAAAAGTTATGGAACCGTTTTTGAGAAAAATACGATTATTTAAAATTGCAAAAAAAATTGTATGGCAGGTATCGTTATTTTTGGTTCTAAGAAAAAATGAAAAATACGTGTGGGCATAATCACCAAATACCACCATGTACCAAGTTTGAAGAAAATCGATCCTGCCGTTTAGGCTGTAGTCGAACAGACAGACAGAATCAGAATTGTGACACCCACTTTTTTGGTGTTCTTTATCATAGTTTTTTCATGTTTGATTGTTATAGTGGGGCTGTTAGTGAGACCAACCTCTCATTTTGATCTGACGGGCTGAGCTTTAGTACACTAATAGTGCATGTCCTAACTTTACTTTAAAGAAGTGTTGCCAAGGTGGCAACAGTGTCATAAGAAAAGGGTTGCCACAGTCCCGAAATGTTGCTAAATTGTTGTTAAATTGAAAACCAGGGGTCGGACGATGACCCAAGAACTCTCGTTGGATTCAGCACCCTTAAAACCATATTACCACATTATTGATTTTCTCCCATCCTTCCCCTTGTCCGAAGAAAGGTGTGAACAAAGTCGTTTTGGAAAAGAAAATTTGAAAGGCCAAGAGAAGTTAGAAAAATATTTGTATTAATAAAATTTAATGATGGTATCGACGCAGAATTTCACAATCTACGATATATTACATTCAAAATTGATTAAACATATTCGAAGCTCAAAAAGCTCTGAGCTAAAAAACACTAATTTTAGCTTGACAACTGGGGAAATGCATAACAGTTTTTTGAGCTAATTTGTCGAAAAACCTACTTTTTATGCATTATAAAAATCATAATAGAGGCAAAACTTACATTTGAAATAAAATGTTGACAGTTTCTTTTTTGTTTTTCATAGAGGACAAGTAGACCTGTCGCTTGATTTTAGTTATATGTTAATTTGACATCACTAAAGTAGAGTTTTTACTTATTGAGTGTAAAAGAAAAAACAAAAAAAAGGATTTTTTTTCTTTGAAAGTGGTCGGACACGTGGTTATTTCCTAGAAAACTTTTTCCGACCAGTGAATTTGTAAAGGGGACAGTCTTAGATTTCATTTGATACCAATTTTTCCAAGATCCGCGATAAGCTTTTTTTCATAAAAAAATCGTTTTTTGAACTGGTCGGACAAGCATTTATTCCCGGATTTTGTCTGTCCGACCAATTGTTTTAAAATCTACAAGCAATTCCCTTCATATAGGTTTTTAAATCATTCACAGCTCCTAAAGTTTAACATGTAACCAAAAATCGGTACCGGAAGTGGCCATATTCTGGCCAAAAATCCCTACAAAGGTTTGTCCGACCAGCAGTTTTGTGAATGTTTTCAAAAAAACTATCGATTGGGAACGATAATTTTGAGAGCCGCGATGAGCTAGGTAGTCTGACGGTCGCCTTCCGGACTATAACAACTTTATGGGTAACTGTGGCGTATGTGGAATATTTTTTTCTATATAATTTTTACAACCGTCTAAGTTATTCTCTTAGCGATACTAACCTCAACCTAAAGGATCAAATCGGATACACCAATTAAACACGTCCTTACTTAGCTTTTAAAAAGTGTTGCCACGGTGATAACATTGGCAGAAGAACTAGAGGAGGGTTACCACTTACCAGATACTCCATTACTTGGCCTATAGATTGAGAACCAGATGTCAGACGATGAAGCGATAAATCTCGTTGGTTTCAGCATACTTGACTTGAGATGTTCCATGTGTCATAAAAACAAGAAAAAGTCTCTCAAATGGATGGTTCAATATTTGTTTTTTCATCAGGAATCAAGAATCAAAACAAGTATCTAGGGTCTGAGGAAATATCATTTGAAGTATCAGTGAAGTCCCGTAGAAATGTTCGTATTTGATCTAACTGCCAGAATCGATTAAAGTACATATAAGAGAGTCAGAAAAACTTGGGTAGACATCACCATATCCTAGACCGGGTGTCTTAGATGCCACTTTCCGAATTGGCCGATTTGTTTTGTTGTGATTTGTTGGAAAAAAATTTCTATTTATTAAAGAAAACCAGTTGTTTTTGACTTCGAATAAAACAATTAAGAGATATACAAAATACAATTATATTAGCACATCACTGGTATAAACACGTTTAATTCTCAATCTATCTCTTACATAGTTCACCACATTTGCAATACTCTGTGCATGTCAAATACTTAAATTTACATCTTTTAACTTATCCTAGAAAGGATTGACAAACAAGATTTAAACATAAGACAGCTAAACGAAGAAGTCGCTCTTAAAAACAATAATGGACATAACACTTAAAATCGCAACATGGAATGCAATTTGTCTCTTACAAAATGCGTCACTATTAAACAACTTTTTAGGCATAGACTGAGGTGGTGACTCCATATAAGTCAAAAAAGCCAAAAACACCCACGAAATTGGTATGGTAGGAACCTTGTACTGCTTATATTTCAAACAAAAAAATATTTTTACAAGGTTTTCTAAAGCAGATCCGAATTTGTATTCATTTTGACTTATATATTACTACTAAAAGCGGGCGTTGCAACAGGCGGAAATTTAATGTGCGGGCTTCTCATCCTGTTAGTTGTCATATCTCATCATTTTATCAAAATCAATTTAGTGGTTTTCTTTTTATAGAGACTTTCCATTCTCCCATATAAATTACACGACTATAAGTCGGCCATTTTGGAAAATGGCGTCGAAGACCCCGGTCCAGAATACGGTGATTTTTTTTTTATTCTCCTGTAGATATCTACTTTAATTGATTCTGATGGTAAAAAAATCAGTACGGAAATTTCTACGGGACTTCACTACTACACTATATGACTCTTTAGATGTATGCAGTTTTAATCCTTATGTTTCGCAAGAATCAATGATTTGTCTAAACAATACTTTGAAATCTAAAAATAAACCCATTCTGTAATATATAATTAATAAAGAGTGAACTAGTGAAATGTTGCTTACGCTTTCAATTCAATAAATTAGCTGTCTGTTCCATATACTTCCAATATAAACAAAAACAGTACATGTTTGGAAATTCACAAATAAAAAATCAATAAATCACTCTGACTGTTCGATGTTTTTGTTTATTAACCACTACAACTTAACCAATGGATCAGGATTCAATAACTTCAATATTGGTTTGCTGTTTTTCGGTTATCCTTTGTTTAAAAAAGAAAACATACAAACACACATATGTATGTACAAATCCAACTACAAAACCTAAAATCCTTGCATAATACTTCAGTTCAATTTCCATCGATTCGCTTCATCCACTCATATATGGTGCACTCACATTTTTATCCTTCCAAAAAACCATTAAGAAAAAACTTCCAAATAAACTCTCGTTAGTTTAAAAAACTTTACGAGGTCAGATATTGAAAAATCAAAACTCGAGGACCAGAGTTATTGATGGAGTAGGGCAAATAAGAGTATAATTGCTTGAATTCTTTCCCATATCCTTTTTTTCTTTCTTCTAACTGACTAACCAGAGGACATTAACCGAAATGGGAAAGTATTCCGATTTTATCAGTTCAACATTCTTTTTTCGTGTATGGATTTTGGATTTTCAAACAGAGAGTATTTTTGATTTGAGGTTGTCATGTTCAAAAGTTGGTCTGAAATGTTTGTTATTAATGAAGAATTCACAATATGGTCGTATGTTGAAAAATGTATATCAACAGTCAAAGAAAGATATTTGGAAAATCTTTTAAACAAATATTTCAAGTTTCAAGGATTCAATTTTATTTCACCATGAAAATTGACAAAGACAAAAAAACTAATTTATAAGAAATCTGATAAACACCGATGGGCGATTGTAGCAAATAAAAACATTTTATGTCAACAGGATGTCTTTTTCCTTCACTCCCAAAAACAAACAAAAATAACAGATCCTTTAAAAACCCCCTAACTAATACATTTATAATAACTAAAGTCACGAAGTGTGATTCTCGAGTCTTAAGTTAAGAACAATTGAATACAAAAAGAAAAGACAAAAAAATTATAGAAATTATGTGCTTGTGGAAAAAATGAAAGAAAATTTATATCTTTGGGGAGAAATAAGCCGAAAAGTAATAATAATGGCACAAGAAAAAAAAAATAAAGAAAACAGAATGCGACATCTTGTCTTGTCAGTTAATCTAGAGAAATAATAATTACTTTTTTGTTTGAAAAAAGCGAACAAAATAAAAAAGAAAAATTGAAGAGGTTTTTGATGATGATTCTTTCAGGCGAAATGATATTGGCGTATATATTTCAGTTTCAGAGGAGCTCTTCAGAATATATAAAAATAAAAATAAAAATAAAAAAAAAGAGAGCAAAATTAAAACAAAGTTTGAGACCAAGTTTTTAGGTGATGAAGATGAAATGTGGGGTTGGTTAAGGCAATATTCTTTATCACAGAAAATAATTATTATTGAAATACTTTTCCGTAGTACATACTTCTTGGGAATTGGAACTGATGACTTAATTTAAGTTATTCTTCGTTTTAATTAGATATTTTGTAGATGTACGTTACTTTTCTTCCATATAAGATGGTTATTGCTTTTTCAGTAAGAAAACCATACGTACTAGTTTAAGATAAAAACATTAACAAAACAATATTTTAAGATCGAGGCTCAATTTGAAAACTTACAATGCAATAATTTTCATCTTTGTGATATTTTAAAAAATCGCACTAAAGTTTGAAGTGCAGCCAGTTGCGGATCCAGGATTTCGTTCAATGGGGGGGAGGGGCGAACTCACAATTTTGCCTCTATAATCATCCAAAGAAGCTTCTCATAATCATTTCTTGCAATCATATGAGCATTATATAATAGTCCATAGACTCTGAATGGAGTTCATGATGCTTCTTAGTGGCAAAAGAGAGACTTCACCCAGTTCGTCGAAAAAATATTTTCCGAGAGCTGTTTTCCTTGTTCTGGCTAGGCTGGGGCATTCATTCAGATGTGCTGATGCCCATTCTGCTCATGTGGGTTTCCATTGAGTTGTGTGCCGTAAGGACTCCAACCAAAAGGAACAATTGAGGTTAGCTTAGTTTAAGTAAATATTCTGTCTTGTTCTTTGAAATATCTAGCCAAAGATTCCTTGAAACCCGGCAGATGGCACTTGTTCACCATCTGTGGAAACTTTGGTGAATTCTACTCTTTTCTTACTCCAGTGACATAAAAACCCAAGGTACAGTTTTTCGCGGTTCAAATAATGAACCGTTTTTGGCCAGTTTATCTGCCATTTCATTACCATAAATGTCACGGTCACAATCAATCGCAATCTCAATTCACTCCGGCAGTGATCAACCGGCTTTGACGTCGTGACAATTGACGAACTGGATCTGACTGCCACCAGCGTTGCCTCCCTACTACAATTGTAGTGTTTTTACTACACTTTTTTCTCAAAAGCACACACTACGCACAGTCCTCCAAACACTTCACTTTTTTTACATCAGAAATAGTGTGTTTGTAGCTTTAAATCTTAACCAATACTTTCTGTGTAAGCCCAGAACACAACATCCCCAATTTCACAATTCACTTCCAGAATGGAATCCACAGTTTGACAGATCATATTGGTTTTCTCTTTATAAAATAAATGTATATTCTTCACATTTCTACTTCAGTTTTACAATGTACCGTTTTGAAGTTGGAATGTGAACTGTTTTCTAAACTATTCTCGAATATTTTATGGAGTTGCCAAAATTGGGTGCTAATTTAATAATTTATTATACCTATGTATATTTAAAAGTGAATAAAAGGATTACAAAAATTGTAAAATTATTTTGTTCTTTTTTTACTACGTTTTTACTACACATTTTTTTCCTAAACACTACACTTTCAATCAGTTGGGGGGGCAACACTGATTGCCACCTGACTATCAATGAAAACGTCAATATTTTTGTTCATCAGTTCACATGTTGAAAGATATTTTGCCGCCTCGCAGACTGCAAGCACTTCCGCTTGGAAAACGCTGCAGAAGTTTGGGAGCTGCAATGATCTATTTGTGAGTGGATTGTCTGATAAGATGCCTCCCTACCCCAGCGTCTGTTTTGGAACCGTCAGTAAAGACCAATACATGATTTGTTTTAGGACCTGGTTTTCCTTCCATAATTCCCTTGTGGGGATACCTGTTAGTGCGACTGGGTTAAAATCTTTGTACGGTGAAATATAGTCCGTTTGAATGTTTATGTTAGTGAAGTCTGAAATTTATTATAGTTCTGTGACCACAGTGGCCTTTTTTTCCAACTTTTACACTCTTTAAGTTGTACAGCACTTTTAGCCGCCAACTCTTTCGTGAACAGTTCGAGTGGGGCAAGTGACAGGAAAGTTTCTAGGGCTGCAGTGGTTCATGGAACTAGTTGTGCCGATACATACCAGTCTCTGAATTTCTGAATTTTGGCCATGGCCTTAAAATTGATTGCCGTATCCAAGGCTGGCCATCAAATCAAACAGGCGTACATCAGGATAGACCTTACAATGGCTGTGTACATCCAATGAATGGTTTTGGGGCTGGGTCCCCATCTCTTGCCAAAAGTTCTTCTGAGAAAGAACTTGCAGCTTTTTTTTTCCCTTTCCTTTTATATTTTCTTTCCAGTTAAGTTTATGATCGGTAACTAAACCAAGATTTTTGGCCGTGCCAGTTATATGGAGTGGCATCCCATTTATGATGGGGGGATTTATATTTGGAATGTTTCGTTTTTTTAATTTTGCGCACACTAAAGGGGCTTTGACTACCCTTAATATGGTTATACATAGTATATAGTACTAGTGTTAGGAAAATCAGGAAAGATTTAACAGGAGATACCGATGCACATTGGTTTTGAAGTTTTGAATATTAAAATGGGGGTGGGGGGGGGGGGGAGAAAAATGGAGTCTGGTAAAGCATTACACATTCTTGTTGTGCGGCTAAAGAAAGAATCTGTGAACTTGATACTACGTCCGAAGTTGGACTTAAGGGTTAACTGATGAGCATTCCCAAAAGTGCAAGTATCACGGTTGAATTGTTTTAGGGGAGGAATGCAACTGGGTATTTCACTAGAACATTGTTTTTAAAAATAGTGATAAAATAATGAGAGACTTGAAACACTGCAACGGTGTTTCAGAGACGTTAATGATTGAATCACCTATCATTTTTAAGGCTCTATTTTGGATTCTATCCAAGAGATTCAAGTGAGTTATAGGAGCTCCTGCCCAGATGTGGGAATTCTACTCAAGCTTAGGACGGATGAAGGCTTTATAAATTGTAGGCAGATCAGAAAGGAAGACAAATTTCTTGCATCGTCGAAGGAAACCCAAATACACATAGTAGCGTTTTTAGCGACGTCAAATATGTGGTCACTCCACAGAAGGTGATCTGTGATGCACATACCAGACTGAAAGCTGTTCGGTTTCTTCGATGCAAGTGCCGCTCATGGATAGCAGCATAGGGGGTGGGTTCTGCTTTAACGACAGGAGACAACATTGAGTTTTTGATGCATTAAATTCTACGCGGTTTCTATTTCTACTTTCCCCACTGGATAATGCTGTCAAGATCAGAATTTAATGAAATTATCATACGCTGCCGTTGAAGTTCCACATCCGAAGGACAACGATGTGAATCTGAAAACGAATATGAAAAGCCATGGGTACTTTCATCGGCCAAACAATTTAATGAACTAGAAGTTTCAGATAAGAGATCATTAATGAAAATGGGAAAGAGGGTAGGAGACAAAACGGAGCCCTGGGGCACACCAGCATTTATTTTATGAATATCAGACTTGAAATCGTTCAATACAACTTGTAACGAATAAGAAATTCTTCGATGCCAAACCCCAACAAACGCTTTTGAAATATCAAGTGCAATAATCTTATTTTCTCAAAACGATGTTAAGATTGGTTCCACTGTTCGGTGAGATAAGCCATTAGATCACCAGTGAACCTATTGGTACGAAAGCCGTACTGCCGGTCATTAAGATGCTTCTCTTCTTCAAGAAATTTCTTGAGCTGATGATTAATCAGCGTTTCCATGACCTTAAAAAGAAGGAACATAAGTGCAATTGGACTATAGTTAGAGGGAGAAGAATATTCGCCTGTTTTAGGGACAAGCTGGATAAAAATGCTGTCTTCCATCCACTCGGAAAGAGACCAGTAGAGTAGAAGGGATGAAAAAGCTTATGCAGTAACGCAGTAGGTTTGTCAGCGTTGAAAATCAACTTTTAAGATCAATGGGAGGGATACTATCCGGGCCAGCGGATTTGTGTTCATCAAGATCTTTTATAACTCTGGCTACTGTATGAGTGCGAAAAAAGATTTGTCCCATAAATTCATTACCGCTCTCAAGTACAGGCGGAGTCATAGCTCTCTCTGGCAGTGTCGAATTAACAGCAAACTGTGCTGCAAGCAAATTGGTTTTTCTAGTGAGCTGACAGCAAGAGTATCGTTGATTGATAGTTGATATTTACTTGTTGATAATTACTTGTTGATAATTACTTCTTGAACTGGTTCAAAAAGTCGAAGTCGAGAGAAATTTGTTCAGCTAACAATTGTTACGGTTTTAAAGGTGTTTACTTCCAACGAAATAGCATTAAAAAAGCCTAATGTTGGATCAACTCAATGAAAATCTTTCTATCAAATCTAAAGCATTTATACAATTTTTGTCTATCCACATTCCTCTATGCTTGCAAGTCTTAACTTTCCCTCATACCAATTAAGTGAAATAATGGCTGGATTTTACAAGACCACAGCTTTCAAATACCTACATTATAATCTAGACTTCCATTATCTTCTACATTTTCTCATCTCATTAATGTTCTCTAAAACAAAGATTTATTCTGGTAATCCCTATACACTCCATCGTATTTATAATATATTATATAGGTATACATCCTTTATCCTACTGAGAGTATAAGAACATTAATGTCTGCTTCAGGTATAATAAATATATTCCTTCCAACTGACCTGATCCGATATCCTTAATTCTTGGCCTTTAAGTTCACTCCTCACACACCAAAGTGCTGATACAGCTGCTGTTGCCAACTCTGAAGAAGATAAAACGACCAAATGAAACATTCAATTTGTAGTAACTTATAATAAGCTCAATTGCACAATGTTATTCCTAAATATATGTATGTACCTATACCTACTCGTAGAAGCTCTAAAATTCTCATTCTCATCCTTCTTCAATGCAAGCCCTACCAAGCAATATACCAAAGAAAGCAAAGATGTTACCATATCTCTTAAGAGATAGGTGGGTACTACTAGACGACGACACATACTACGTTGCATTGTTCACTCTATTTCATTACATTCAATCCCTTCGACTTTTGTTCAATTAAGAAGACCATTAACACGGAAATTACAATTTCCTTATAGCTAACACAAAAAGTAACACCCTCTACATAAACCCACACACAGGCGCACGAGTACTTTACTTCTTCGTAAACATTATATTTCTCTTCGTCTTTGTGCTCTATTTGGTCCTTCAGCCAGGATAAAACTTAATATTCAGAATCACAACCAACTGGCAGCAGCAGTGCCATGTGCCACATCGGTGGAGTTCGTATACTTCCTAGATATTGAAGCATATATTAGCACTGTGAATCCATTTCTTGGGATTAACAAGGAATAGAAAATCAAGAGCTGCTATTCTCGTTCGTGTTTTACTGATGAAATTTTTTTTTTTTTTTTTTTTTTTTCTATCCACACACATGCACCACATCAAACTTAATGTATATCTGCTTGTCGTTAAGAAATCCCTGAGTTTTGCAATGCTAGTTTTTGGAATTAAGTTGAGTATTCATTTTATTTACTTCTGCAATTCTTAATACTTCTAATATCCCAACGCACGGTATGCGTTTCGCCACACAACTTCCATGGCATATATATGTACACCACTCCATCTGAACTTCATGGATACACTTGGAATATCAAAAGTTATCAAAAAAAGATCACGAAACGGTGTTGTAGAGCATACGTTAAATGAATTGAAATTAGTTTGTTTTCAATGGGTTGGGTGTTGTTGGTGTATACAATGCACTGTTCTATAAAGGATATTCAAGGATTCAGGATATTTCTTTCTGTGCAAAGATTATATTCCTTCTTGCAATTTGCCTCTTGATATCATTAAACTGTTCACAAGCACACTCCCTGCATATATGCATGGATGCAGCATTGATTTCTTTTTTCCTAGCAAGGACAACACCAAAAGGATATACATACTTGTATGTACTGTTATTCGTCGACGCGACGCGATACGACTGAAGAAGAGTGTATATACGGCATAGTACTCAAGCAGTGCTCATTTAGAAGTCCCATCTGTTTTGTTTTACGAAAATTGTTTCATTTGTATTTTTGTGAGGAGTTTTGTCCTTGAACAGGGTGTTCAAGTAAAACTGAAGATTTTTGACACATGAATAGAAAGTTTTGTAGCGCTTCAACTTGATCTAATGCATAAGGAAATGTGAACTGACTATTTTCCGCAAACAAAACTAGGATCAGTTTCTTAGGAGCAGTTTTTTAGAATAATTCCTTGCCATTTTCTTCTATTAGAACCGGTAGGTGACCTTTATTCTTCTCCTTCTTCTTTTTCATAGTTTGGTCTCTACCTCTTCTATGCGTGCTGGTGAAACAGGGTCTTCATCAACTAGAAGTGGATTCACATTCTTTCATTCAATCAAGATTCAAATTCTAAAAAATTAAATTAAATTTTCCCAATCAAAAACCATCAAATAAAACAAACCACCCTGTTGGTAAAGTAGTTCAAATGCATGCAACTGCAAATGATTATTTGCTCTATTTGGTTTTCAGTTCGGTATCGTTTTCTTTTCTCATTTTAGGATTTCGTTGCTTCTGGCTGGTGTTGTTGCAAAAGTTTCTAAAGGTTCTGTGTTTCTTTTCTCATGTTGATTTTGTTTTCTTATACTAAACGGAAGACTTTTCAATTTGGTAGGTACTTCTTAAAGGAAAATGTTTTTCCAGGCAAAATCAAAATAAAGATAAAATTACAAAAAAAAAATAGAATGTTTTTTCTCTCTATGTATTTATTTCTCTGTATATTAGTAGAGGTGGCAGAGAGGTAGTATTTTTTTGGAGTTTTCTTATTGCTCGTTCAGGACTTCCGACTAAGATGACTTTGGGTTTTGCAAAAGTTTATCTTAAAAATTGACAACGTTTTTTGGACATGGGAGAAGATAGAGTGTTATCGAATTCGATGCATCGATGCTCGATGAAGGATAAAAAGGCTAAACTTAAAAGTATAATAATCACAAAAACTATTTGTAGAGTCCTGATTTAAGCAGTGTATTGTGATTTAACTAATGCTAGAAATTAATCTTCATAATATAATAGGTACTATGTTGATATTTAATGTTTAAGAAAGCTCCTAAGGAGGGGTAGTTGGCGTAGTTAAATTTTGTCTCTTTGATTTTCGTTGAAAAACTCATGTAAGTTGAACTGAACTTAATACAAATTGCGTATAACAAAGCCCTCACTATGTCACTGATGAGTTCAAGTGAGTAAGCCGAATGAAACGCCAATTTGTAGGACTAAAGGTCATAAAAAGCTATTTTGAATCAATAATTCAACTAGTCCAATCCTTAATGCTAAGTCTTCTACTTGGCTTATTTATTTCAATAGTACATAGAATTTGTATTATAAAACCTTCTTATGTATAAAAGATACCTATGCATTTTAATTTTTGACCGCTAACTATTTAAACTTGAAACTAAAATATTATCAAAACACAAAATTTCATCCAAACCCTAGGGCCGTTTCAGATAAACAAAGTGGTAAACAATTGTTAACAACGCTCAACATTTATTTACCCACTGTATAGGCCGAATTGGTCAAAAGCTTAGGATTGTAAAACACTTAGGACTTAGGACTGTAAAACACACGATATACCTAAGGCAATAATGGCAATATAATTCGAAATATGGAGGGCATTATGGGACAATGCCCTACCTTAGAATACCGACTCCCATCCTTATAAATGCCACCAACAATCGATACAATATTCCTAACTTTCTTTAATTTACAAAAAAAACTAACTTGAAGGAAATGGCTCGTATATTGCTTTGATGTCAAACAAAAATCTCTAGGTTTAAGATGAATCTAATATTAAATGATGGAATCAACAAAAAATTTCTTCATGACGTCCGCCGCACAGTGGTTCAGGTTGTATGGAGAGGCAATCATAAATCTATAAGATCTGAAACAGTCAACCGATTCAGATTAAATTTGCAGGCATGATAAAGAATATCATGAGAAATTTAAAGACGCCCACTTTTTAAAATAGGTTATCAAATCTTTGCAACTTGATTTGTATGAGAAGGGATGTGTTCTTTAGAAAAGTTGTGATAATGAAATTTGTAATAATTTTTCTGTACACGCCCACTTTTGGAGGCGTTTATTTTACAAAAATTTATATTTTTGAAAACAAAACGAATTACCCGAATAACAGGTTGAGAATAGAACATGGTGCAAAATATTTGCCCTGCTCACTTTTGAAAGCGTTTTTGCCAAAATTTCTTTTTTATCGCTTCCTAAAAATATATCTAAAATATACCTACCTAGAATAAAATGTGGAGAGAGGCAGTACTTATTAAAACTAACAAAATTATGCACAAGGGCATTAAAGAAGTCATAAATTGGATGTTTTATGGCCCCAAAAAATTTGTCTTAAGAAGGTGGATTGAAAATGGTAAAAATACGTTATTCAAGAATTAATTATTTTTGGGGGTTCAAAAACATAAACCGAGTGTTATTGTATGTTCGATAGGTTCAGTTATAAATATCCATTAGCGACAAAATAAAAAAAAAATAGAAAACTAAAAACAATCATCTTTGAAGAATTGTCATTTTTTCTCCAAAATCACTGAAATTTCAATTATCTGGAAGTTTATATTTAGAAACTGATTTATCAAAAAATCTTGATTCTAATGCTTCAACTATTACTTAATCAAACTGATTGATTTTTTTTTCCGCCCTGAACCACAGAGCATAGGTCTTTATATATGTGCGTCTATGTGTCGACCGTACATCGAGCTAGACTCCAATTCTAATTTTTTGCTTCAAACTTCGTACAGAGCATTTGTATTTGATTCCCTAGAAGAGAAATGCAAATCTTTCTTATAGATAATCTCGAACGGGAAGCTGCCAT
Organism: Dasysyrphus tricinctus; assembly: GCA_963921185.1. Classification (NCBI taxonomy): domain Eukaryota; kingdom Metazoa; phylum Arthropoda; class Insecta; order Diptera; family Syrphidae; genus Dasysyrphus; species Dasysyrphus tricinctus. Next base: position 52,078,434 of record OY992530.1, on the reverse strand, counting down.
ACAACTATTTTTTTTTTTTCAAATTATATCAGAGACTTCAAGGATTATGTTTAAAATTCGTACCTCTAATAACTCTTTAAAAAAAAAATAAGCTTGGTGGTGCGAAAAAAATGTCGTCAAAGAAAAAATATCCGAACCATTTTTTATTCGTTGTCAGTTTTCAATTTGCAAATAAAAATTGCAATAAGACAGTTCCATGCAAAAGAAATCACAAATACCAAACTAGTCAAGTCCAATTAGTATAAGTCATATACCTTCTATGGGAATTTAATAAAACGTTGGGGAATACATTTTTTTCTTGTTATCGTTACAATACTTTTAAAAGAAGCTTAAATCCAAGTTTTTGACCATCAACCCTTTGCAGGGCTTCCGCAATCTTGGTTTAAGGAGTGAACTCGGTTTTGGCTATTTTTTAAATGGAGGGCGATAGAAAGATGTGCTTTTCTGTATTCGATAAATTATGCCATTACAAGATAGTCGTAGCTGTATTGAAAAATTCGGAAAAATGAAGGATATGAACGATTATAAGTCAAAAGCCTGGAAGTAGACGTCTAAGAAATAATAAGCTATAAATCAGGATGATACTTGTTGTCAGAAAATTTTATATTTTTGGAAAGATAAGAAAAAATTATTTTACCCATGCTTGAGGAATTTTTGATTGATGTGTTAGTTTTGGGGCAACATTTGCTTGAAAATCGCAATTTTTCGAGATCAATTCTTTCAAGCAGGGAAGAGCGGGGCTAGTTGGACCACGGGGCAACTTAAGACCACGTAAATAACTCAGAAACCACTTGTGCTAAATGAAGACATCATACACGAATAAAGCATAGTTACTAAATCACACGTGCTAAACTGGTTTAAGGTGGATTTCTTCTGCCAAAGGAAAACCACACGCGCTAGTTTGCGTTTTTTGGGTACAAAAGTAAAAAAAAAAAACGAATTCGTTTCATTTTGTGTTATGGTGATGAAAACGTGTGAATTTTTCAACAAAGTACAGTAACTTTGTGAGCTCTGTAATTGAATTTTTGTATTCTATAATATTTGAAATTGAAAAATTCTAAGTGCTTTTTTCAAAATGACGGAATATATTCATCAAGCTAGGTATGGAGTAGTTGGACGAGTAGGACCAACTTGTCCCGCTGAGAATATTATAGAATATTATAGAAGAATATTATTGCTGTATGTTTAAATCGAAGAGTGTGGAAGCATATTCTGAGACTTTTCTCGGTGAGGAGTAGTTGAAATGCCATTCTATCTGAAATCAGGCCCATACAAGATTCTCTATTACTGTTATATTATGGTGTGCTTTGAATTAAGTTTTAGTTTGGGATCAAATTAAGTTCAAACTAACAGCGTTTATGTCCTTAATTGAGCCTCTTTTTCCACTTTTAGGCTTTGGTCCAACTGACCCCATCTACTAGTTCAACCCTGCTAGTAGGGCAAGTCGGACCAAATGAACTTGATGCATTTAAAGTATTCTTATTCTTCTGCTATGAAGTATTTAAATTTGTTTAAATTTATTTAAGAAGCCGAAGTTACATTCTTCCAATGGATTCCAGTTTCATTATTATGTTATGAATAGGATGAAAGTTATGAGACTTCAAGTAATAAGTGGTCGAACTAGCCCCGCTCTACCCTACCTGTTTGATTTTTACATTTTTTAAGGGTGAGTTTATTAATCGGAAATAATTAGAAATGATGTGGACTATCAATCTCTATTTTTGATCAATCCATTCATTATATATTATTGAGCTCAAAGAAGTCACATTTAATTTTTATAAGAGTAAAGTGCAAGCACATATACATTTGGGTTTTCAAATTATAAAGGGTCCGCCAAAAAACTTTTTTTGAAAAAGCTATAAAAAAAACTACTGAATATTTTCTCAAATTTCTTTTTTTTTATTTGAAAGTACAATCCTTCCGGTTAATAATGAAAAATAATTTCATTCAAATGGCTGCTTCGCTAAGTGGGCCTGCAATCGACTTAGAGAAGATGCCGATTTTGCCAAAAAAATCATCTTTTCAGATGAAGCTCATTTTGATCTTGGCGGGTATGTAAACAAGCAAAATTGTCGCATTTGGGGCACAGAAAACCCAAAACGAGTCACTGCTTGGTGCGGATTTTGGTCCAGAGGCATAATTGGGCCATTTTTCTTCGAGTGGCCGTTACAGTCAATGGCGATCGTTATCGGGCCATGTTAAACGAATTTTTTTTTTAAATAATTGAAGAGGAGGATATTGGCAACATTTGGTTTCAACAGGATGGCGCTACGTGCCACACAGCCGAAGCTACACTCCATGTAGTAGTAGCATTTTGAAAAAAAAAAGTTATTTGGCGTACCCTTTATAATGCCTGTGGGATAAGCTTTCATTATTTTTGCATTATCCATGGTTTTATTTTTAAATAAAGGGTGATTTTTTAAGAGGTTTAGAACTTTAAAAAAAAAAAAAACACAAAAAATTCGAAAAAATGAATGAAATATTTATTTGAATCGATAGTTTGAACCTTGCAATTTAATGTTTAAAGATAATTTCATGCAAATGTTGACCGCGGCTGCGTCTCAGGTAGCCCATCCGCTGAGTCCAATTTTGGCATACTCTCACACATATCGGCCGGTATCTCACGAATGAATGCATGGATGTTGGCTTCCAGTGCGTCAATCGAAGCGGGCTTGTCCCTATAGACATTAGCCTTGACATACCCCCACAAAAAATAATCTAATGGTGTCAAATCGCACGATCTAGGCGGCCAATTGACCGGCCCGAAACGTGAAATTAACTGTTCACCAAACTCGCCTCGCAATTGCGCCATTGTTTCGCGTGCTGTGTGGCATGTGGCACCGTCTTGTTGAAACCACATATCATGCAAGTCAAGAACTTCCATTTCGGGCAAAAAAAAGTTTGTTATCATCGCTCGGTAGCGTTCACCATTGACAGTAACGCTGCGATTCGCATCATCTTTGAAGAAATATGGCCCAATAATGCCGCCGGCCCATAAACCGCACCAAACAGTGGCTTTTTCGGGATGCATTGGTAGCTGTTGCAATGCTTCTGGCTGATCTTCACTCCAAATGCGGCAATTATGCTTATTTACGTACCCATTCAACCAAAAATGAGCCTCATCGCTGAACACAATTTTTCGATAAAAAAGCGGATGAACATTTCGAACCGAGCACGAATTTTGATAGTAAAATTCAATAATTTGCAAGCGTTGTTCATTTGTAAGACGATCCATGGTTAAATTGCAAACCAAACTGAAGCTGTTTGACAGTGACACAAGGTACTAAACACACGTCAGCTGTCAAAACCAGTGTTGCCAAAACCAAACCAGCTAAAAAATCACCCGTTATTTTTTTTAATTTATTTGGATCCCAATTAATTATTATCAGATTTATTTCCTGTTCTTTCTTTAAAAATAACAAAATCTTGTCGTATTTTTGTTTTTCATCCTCCTCTGCACTCAAATAAATAATAAAGCTTATCTTTCAGAGATTTGTGTTTATTTACAGTTTTTATTTTCATTGAGAATTGTATATTTTAAAAATTTGCATTTCTAAACAACAACGCACAATACTGTTTTTGATTCCAACTCATGCGGTTAATCTTATCTTCCACGCACCAGAAGACTCCATTTTTAAAATTGTCTCTCGATACTTTTTTTGTTATTTTTCATTCAAATTTACTTTTAAAATTGTGGTGACCATTTGTAGTTTTTCATATACAGACTAAATGAAATCCTAGTTTTTTTTTATTTTTGAAGATAAAAAAGTTATAAGGTCTCCCAAAATCTTATTCACTTTAGACATCTTTAACCTTTTTTGAAGACCGAAGAAAAACTGAAGGTTTTTTAAAAATTGTATGCAGCAACTCTCGTAACGCATTTTTTAGCTAGAACTTGACTTTTCAATAGGGGGGGTCAACATTGTTTAACATTGCTTGAAGGAATCGGAACAAGTTTTCAAAATATTTTGAAAACTATAAACTCAGGTTAACAACATGGTTTTTTTGCGTTTAAATGATCAAACAATTTATTCCTATAGAGTTCTGCATTTACAATTAGTCTTAGAAAATCTTTTACTCTTATATCCCGTTGTTAGTAAAAATTTGTTTTTAAATATTTGGTCACTCTACCTTGAGTTATTCTTAGTTAAGTATACTTTCTCTCTCTACAAGTGCTTTGTTAATGCCATCAAGGGAAGGATGCCCAAGCAAGAAGAAGAAAGTGTTGTTTTTATTATAAAAGCCAACTGGTTATCGTTTGGTTTTATTTCTTGTGTTTGAAAAGGACAAATTTAATATTAAATCAAAATGTAAGAGGTTTTCCATTCCTTAATCTGAAAATAAAACAAATTTCCGAAAAAATACTTTTTTTTATTTTTGAAAATTGAATTTCTATTCGGATGTTCTGCCTTATACTCTTCTCATAAATTTCAGTGTGGTGTACGTACATAAGGTTAAGAATGTTTTGCTTCCGTTTCGTTGATCAAAGTTTTTTTTTCTTTATTTTTTTTTTTATTTCGCCCACTTAAGCAGCTTATGATAACATTCGCAAGGATAATGTTTCGAAAAAAAAAAGAAATGAAATATACAAAAATAAGTTCTTGAGAATCTGTATAGATGCTAAGGATTCTTTTTATACTATAAAGCGAGTATATCGGATAAGTTTTGGTTTTAATGTATGTGTGCTTATGTTTAAGCTTCTTCTTTTTTATTTTGGAAAAAAGGATTAAAAGCGTCTAGCACCTGAGAGCGTATGTGAGACTGTCTGATGATGGTTTTACTCTACCTTTGCGCGCTAGGAACATTGCACGAATATACGTGGGATTAAAAATTTAATTTGTGAAAACCATTTGAGAGAAGAGCCTTGAATCTTTTTTTTTTGTTTCGTTCTGCGTCCTTGTTCAAATTGTGCATGCGAATGGGGAAATTCATAAAGTGATGGATTAAGGATTTTGTGTATTTCAACTGAGGATAGAGGAATATATTGCACTAAATTCATTTACATTTAATTTCCATTCTCACCCAACCAAAACGTATGCAGAGAGATTTGTAAGGCTTTCGTTTTCTCCCTGAGAGGATTGGAAGTTTTATAAAACTAGCACACCTGCTACTGTTACTGGCATACCTAACCACAACCACATACACCACAAGAAAATCACCGCAAACGTCAACAGATGAGCATCTGTGTGCTATGAAACATTTTTGTACTCAAAATGAGTGGGAATTTCAAAAGTTCTTTTGTGCTATTTTTAATTTCCTTTCAATTTTATCGGAATATAGTCACTTTATTTATCGTGTCCAAGAGAAGCCATATTGAAGAATATTGAAAAGACTGTATTGAAATTTATTAAAAAGTCCTCCCTTACCATTACTATTGCATGGGTGGAGGACGGGGTTGACTCAATGATGTGCTCCTTTGTTTTAAAATACCCTGAGTCCAACGAGACGCCTATGTACGTCATCATCAGATGAGAATCTTGAATGTTTCCCCCGGTTGTAAAGAAGCATAACCCCCCTTACCCTCAGCAACTAAAAACTACGGCAGTATTAATGCATTTATATTCAAAGTTTTTGATTCATAAAAAGCAAGTAGGTGTACATAGATACGGACAACTCAGTCATGCATTTTATTTAATTTTTTTCCCAAAACTTATCATAAAACAAAAATTATTAAAGTGTTCGAAATACTGATTTATTCATCACTTGCCTTGATTTCACATCTGAAGAAGCAACGAATCCTGCTTTCGAAGCGATAACAACAATATTTACACCAACAAACAGCACAAAATAGATTACAACTTTTCAGTGGTGGAAAACAGCTTCAGTGACCATTTCATAAAATATTGCTTGGAAAAGCAATTAAAATGGTTTACTTGGAAAGTAAACAGAGTTTGCAATTAAAACGAAAACGACTTCATTCTGAGAAGACAGACCGTGAGTTTGAAAGACGAAGGCTGGGTGGCAGCGTGACGTGGCGTGGTGCCACCACCATTTAATTATACCATATTTCCCTTCAAGAATTATTCTACACTCAGCTGGTTGAAAGAAAATATGTACGTATCCTGTTGTGCGAGAGTCTTACCACCACAAAACGCAGTGTTTTTTTTTTTTGTTGTTTCTTTGCACATCAAGAAATAACATCATTCGTGCTTTCATTTCTCTGATGTTTGCACATTGTGAACGATATTAATTTAAAATTTAATAACTTCTACTAGGTATGTTCTGAAGGAAAATGCAGTCTTCTACTAAATCTTCTCCCTAGCACAGACGACAGGCCATCTACATGTATTCATCTTTCATAATATGTAATGAATTTCATTTTGAGATTCACAGGTTTTAACATTCAATGGTTTTTGTTAAGAATTTAGTTGAAAATTTAGTATATTTCGTGACGATGACAACTATGATGAAGAAATATACGACGAGCACATGATAAAGGGAATTCATTTTGTGTGCTGGTATAGGAAGCTGCTAGCTCTCTGCAAAATAACAATTTCTACTGAAAAGTCAATAAGGAAATAAAGATGTATATTTCACCTTTTGATACGAAATTTTGTTATGAATTTTCAGCAATTCTAGTGGAAACGCTATTAAAATTTGCAATCATGCTAGCATTTTGATTTAAGAGAGAATATTTTGCCTGCATCTAGGGATTTTAAGGGAATATTTTGAGAGGTAAGTATAGGCAGTTATTTCTTCATAATCTTTTCTGGGGGAATAATATTACTTGAATTATTAACAATTCGAGTTAGAAAATTGAAAGGGAGTTCTAATTGAATTCTGATTGACTTAACAGTTTTTAAGGGGAAATTATTTGAATTTTTTTCAAATTTTGGGAATAGGTTATAATAACATTTGAAATGTTTAACACTACTCACCGAGAAAATTTGACTAAAACTGATACATACATACACTGCTAGCTGCAAGTCACAAGGTTAGAAGCAGATGTTTTTCAGAAGTTAAACTGAAATTTCTCCATTTATATGAGAAAGATGTTATCTTATTGTAAAAACTATTGTTGTTAAATAAATGAAATCAAAAAATGTTTAAGCCATAAGAGAGTATGATAACCGTGCAATAGAAAAACCTTGATTAAAGTTACCTTCGATCTTAATCCCACTTTCTGAGCCATTTCAACTCAACTCTAACTCTATCTTTAGATCCTATACATACAAACTAAACACGTCAGCCTAATTATTGAATAATATTTTTTGAAATCAAAGTCGTTCAAAACATGGATTGCTTAGATATTTTTTAATTTTTCGAACCATCTAAAGAGCACGGAGGAATATTTATAGTCGCACAGTGGTCAAAAAAGTTGATCTAGGTGGAGAAAAAATTTAAAGAAGTGTGTGTTCCGAAAGTATCTAAAATTCTTTTACATAGGTTGCAAAATATCTAATTCACCATAATCTTAAAATATTCGTTACATATTTTGTACAGTAACAGCACAACGCCAGCTTAAAGTGGGGGGGGGGGGGGGGGGAATGATTGCAATTGCTAAAAACTATATTAATAAGCCACAAAGCTTCGGATACATAACACTACCAAAGAGCTTCTGGGTTCTGGAGCAAAACACTGTTTTTAATAACTGTTTGGTGTTATTAAAAATGGCTATTATTTACTACAATTGCTTAAATTATTTAAATCAAGTTTGAATACGCATGGTATGAGCCGTTATCTTAAGCGTAAGAAATACACTTTGTTAATATAGAAAATAAAGATCCTTCCTAAGAAAAATAACTCAAGGTCAAAACGACTTTTGGCACCTCATTTAAGGGAAATTTGCAAAAAATGTGTGAAATCATCTGAAAGATCTCTTGATCTATATAAAAGGTCAGCTAGTTTCAGTAATTGGTCAAGCATAGATTCTTTTAATGCATTTTTAAAAATTTTAAGATCATAGCAATTTTTGGCACCTCATTTATGGGATATTTACAAAAATTTAATACCACCTGAAAGGCCCCAAGATCTTTATAAAAGGTCAGCTAGTTTCAATAATTGGTCAGCTAAAGATTCGTTTTTAACGATTTTTTAAAGTATTTTCTTTTCTAGGTCACGAATCGTTCATGACCAATAACTGAAACTAGCTGACCTTTTATAAAGATCTTAGGGCCTTTCAGGTGGTATTAAATTTTTGTAAATATCCTATAAATGAGGTGCCGAAAATCGCACCTGACCTTGAACAATAATTTAAAAATTTATTTACAAAAAACTATGGCTGACTAATTACTAAAACTAGCTGACCTTTTATATAAATCTCAAGGCCTTTCTGATGGTATTAAATTTTTGCAAATTTCCCATAAATGAGGAAAATCGCTATGACCTTGAAATTTTTAAAAATTCACTTAAAAAATCTATGGTTGACCAATAATTTAAAAATTTATTTACAAAAAACTATGGCTGACCAATTACTGAAATTAGCTGACCTTTTCTACAGATCAAGAGATCTTTCAGATGGTACACATTTTTGGCAAATTTCCCTTAAATGAGGTGCCGAAAATCGCGCGTGACCTTGAGCGACCTTGAGAAAGTTTGAGCCTTGATTAAAAGTTATCTGGGGCTGACCAATTTCTGAGACCACTTGACCTTTTCTGACCAATTAGATGGCATCTTTTTTATCAAATTTCCCTCATATGAGGTGCCAAAGGTCCAGAGCCGTGAAAATTAAGCCCTCCACTCTAAAATCTTTCATAATTCTACGACAACCGAAAGTGCCCCATAAAAATGATAGCAATTCTGAGAAAGTGACTGAATGGAAAATCTCAATTTGTATATTTCGCTTTATATGCTGTTCACCGTTCTACCAATTTTCATCGTTGTACAACAATCGGAAGTGCATTATACATATAATTGATAACAATTTTTAAAAAGTGGGTAGATGCCACGCCCCTTGAGCTGAAAATTATTGACTTTCTGACGTCAAACCCTACGTCTCAAACAATCTTCATCTTTTTACAACAATTGGAAGTGCTCCATTTAGTTATAAGAATTTAAGAGAAATTGGGTGGATTCCACGTCCCCTGAATGGAAAATTTCAAATTTTCGAATTTTGTCTTTCTAAGTACTTCAAGCCCTATCGATTTAGCAATTTTCATCGTTCTATAACAATCGGAAGTAATATATATATTTTATAAGAATTTTTTAGAAAGTGGATGGATGCAACGCCCCCTAAATACAAAATTGCAGATTTTTTATTTTTTCCTTTGTATGCACCACAAAACCCACCGTTGTTGTGTGAAATTTCAAGTTTCTACGGTGGCGGCTCCATAATTTTGATGATCTGTCAGTGAGTCAGTAAGTGAGAGTGAGTGAGTTAGACAGTCAGTCAGTTTGAAGTCCTGTATCTCGGAAATTATTAACGCTAAGGAGTTGAAGTTTGGTGAGCCACCTATGTTTGATCAGCTCATCATATACTGCGAATTTGAAGTTTCTGACTTTATTGGTACTGAAGTAAGAGAGGGTTGGAAATCGCCTGAGTTTGTTCCAGTAAAAAGGGTGTAGTGCCGCGAACTTGGCTGGGCACTACCGTGCCCTTTGATACTGACACAATGAACTGTGTATTAAATAAAGTAGTAAAAAGTGAAGAAGCCTATCAGCCGTGCTCGGATCACGCACGCCACTGCGAAATAGTTTTCAGTTTCCACAATCTTGACGAGGTCTACAAAAAAATAGTGCACACCTTCATATTACTCTACCCACCTGGTGTCACAAAGCGATGTAAGCAATCACCTATTTCATAGCTTACACTGGGCCTTAAACGGCGAAATAAAGTTATGCAGTTTGTGGATGCAGCATAGTGTCTTTAAAGCGTTTTTGACTTCTTTCTGGATCTCCGTGACACCACTTGCTTTGATATGAAGCATTAGAGGAGGCTGACTGCAAATCTTACTCTAATGAAATTTCCTTCGTTCTCAGTTGCATCGCATTGGTTGGAAATATCAATTAAATTTCAATTTGTTTTATTGAATATAATATATGTATATACAATTTGGCTTACAACTAATAAAATACATTGAAAAATGTACATTTGTTAGCACATAGGGGGCCTAACTTTATACTATGTCTTAGGTTTAAAATTGTATAACTATATGGAATACGTGTCAAAATTTATCTAAGTGTGGGTTGACTTTTTCATTCTCAGGGTGTTTCATCCTGGTTGTCTAGAAGTGGTGATTTTTGGAGGTTGGAAATATCTCTACGTGCACGAAATGATAAATTTTGCCGCCCGAAGAGATAATAGTTTCTACCATAAGACAAAGGTGTTCCATGTCTTCTTCAACCTTTTTGAGATGCAGTTGATTAGGTTCGTTCGTTGAAGTTAACCAAGAATTTTCAAGTTTGTTGGTTTTCAAAAAACACCAATAGGATCCTCAATTTATGTATTCTTGAGATAAGCAACAAACAAAATTTGCTTTAAAAATGAATAAAAACAAACCACAGATTCCATTTTCTATGTCTATTCGTTATTGATTTTAAAAGTTGTGCTTAAAATTGTTATTTTGCAGCACGCAAAACTCACAGCAAAAAATGCCTTCACACCCCATGCCACTTTGACAGTTTATTCTTTACCTCTACTCGCCCCAGCAAAAAACCTAGATCTTCTTCAGAGCGAAGTCAGGACGACCTTAGATCTCAAAAACACAGAATTTGCAAAAATGAGTTCAGGGTTTCCTAAAAAACACTTTGGGGCCGACCCCAGTTAGACGAACAAACCCATTATTTCCAATTTGGGGTTACAATAGATATGAAGGAACGCGGCCGCTTTTTCTTCAGCTCGTTGGTAATAAATATAGTTATTATTATGTGTCTCTTAGTTTTCATTCTGTCCAGCAATATCCTCAAAGTTTATCAAGAGTTTTGTCACGAGTTTTTTATCACAATAAGCAACCAAATAATCCTTATTTTGTATGTGGAAGCATAAGTCAAGAATATTTGCCGTGATACTTATGGCAACATAATGCCCTACGTCCTTTTGTATTGAGCAAATTATTCTAGCAAAATGGGAACTTTTAGTTCTCTTTTGGCTGCCAAGAATAAATTTCATAGGTAAACCTAAAATGAAAAACATTTTTTGATTACAATTCATTACTTTCTTATTTTATGCTTTCTTCGTTCTTGCCCGGGGGGTTCAATTGCACCTCCCTTTATATCGCGTCTGGATCCGCTTCCATATAAAACAATGCACCACTAAATAATTTAAATTTAACTTAAAATGTATTAAATAAAATTTACATATATTTGTATTTCTTTTTTTTTTAGGTACGTGCCCAATGTCAAAACAACAACAAGAGATTTAAATTGTAAGTTCAAAATAAAATTTTGTATGTATACTTTTTACCATGGATGTCACCATCTTTGGTGGTACCCGATGCAGGCCCATTATTTCAAGATTCCGTATCAAATTTGTTTTCCCTCGTATCTGTCCCGTATTCGCTTAATATCAACTTTCTTTCAAAGTTTTTTTTTCATATTTTGATAGTTTCAGCCCATATAACCATATATCACGTAGTTTGAACAATATTGTACGTACTTAAGTCCTTCATTCATGTTTGAATCGTTTAATTAGCTTCGATCTTCAAAAAAGTTCAACGGAAATTACACAATTACCCTATTTTGCTGAAACCAAAGCTCGTCCATGTTCAATTCCTCACCTTCTAGCCATAAATATTCGTTATTTTGCCTTTGCATGCTATACACTGACTGTAACGTTTTTCCATTGTCGGCGTTGTCTTGGAAGAAAAATAGAACAATATCTAACCCCACCACTCCGATAACCACCCCAAGTTGTCACGCCTTACTTCTCTATGAGCTATGACTATACGTATGGATTTTTCGAGCTGGTAATATGCATCGTAATTTCGCTTTTTTACACAGCCACCAAGATCGAAATGTGCCTCATCTGGAAACATTTTCAGATTATTGTGAGTTTCGACCGGAACATACATATTTCACCCGAAAAATGTTTGTTCACTCGAAATCTTAAAAGCTATTATGAGTTTCGCCCGAATTTTTCTTGCCCTAAAATAAACAAAAAAAAAACTTACGTGCAAATGTCACCAGTACCCGTTATTTTTCTTTCGTTCGCCCGCTGCCAAAAATTAAATTAAAGTTTAGCATGTATCGTAATTAACGAAACATTGCGCCCGAAATAATTACTCACAATAAGGGGATATTTCGAAAACTAAACATTTTCGATTACAAAAGGCATAAAGTCAAATGTCAATGTGAACTGTTGTTCGGGTTAAAGTCAAAATAAGGGTGATTGTGAATTTCGAGGTGCAATTAATCGGAAACAGAGGAGCGATAACGAAGCGGTGTTGGTCATTTGGACCTTGTAAACGAAAAATCCAAAATTCTGCGCAACGTATTGCGACTTTATGTTCAGTTATTGAATCCTTTCGATTCGTCAAGGTTCTCGGGCCTAGGCACACCGTTAAGCCAATACCCATAAAACAAATGGGTTACATAATATTTAGTTATCGATCAGAAAACCAGTTTTACGAACATTCTTCACAAACTTGCTTATTGCAGCTGCAATTGTTGCATTATTTCAATAAAAATTTATATTCAAAATTCGAACTGTTTCGGCAACTCAACATTCAACTTGAGAGTAAATTTGCAATATTTTCCAACATTTTTCCAATTTTAATCGTTCTTTTTAATAATGTGGCAAAATAGTTTTTCTATGATAAGCAAAAAGAGGCCGAATAGAATGACCTAAACTTGTAACTCTGTTGTTGCTTTTCTTTGTCTGTGAAATAGGTAGGTATTATTACATCGGATTTTGATTGTTTATTTATGCAAAAATTGCTTTTTTTGTTACTCCCGACATTAATACATAAATGTGAAAAATGCTAAAACAACTTGAAAACTACATATTTCAAACTTTTTTTTAACAAAATAAAAGCTAGTATACAGTTGACCAGCTCCTGAAAACTTTAACATCAAGATGTATCTCCATATGCTATCACACGCAGCTAATTTTCAGTAATTATAATATTATAATTTATGATGTAACTTGATTTAAAGAACAAATCGATTATTTAGATTTAAAACATACAATTATCATCCGTAACTTTTAAAGCCATGAATTGCATAAGTTTAATTTATTGTACACAATAATTAATTTTCCTGGAACTACATATACCTACGGAAAATATCAAATATACAATCATATGAAAATACATAATGATATTTTTTTGTTTGCATTAATACATTTTAACATTTATGCCAACCACCAATCCTTTCACTTAATTAACCTTAAAATCAAATAAATTAACAAACTTACCACAAAAGCAATTGTTTAAAATATATATTTACACAAAAATGTGGTCTACAAATTGATACAAATCAAAATAACTTAACTTTTGTTTGTTTGTATATGAATATGTAAATGTATACATATGTGTTAAATCTACATATATAAACCACACAATGAAATTTCCAAAGAATCCATTTAATTAATTCATAAAATTTATTTAACAGCAACAAAAAAAAAACAGAATTAAATTAAACTAAGGAAAAAGGGAAATTTTTTTTCCAATTTATTCAATTGTTTTGAAAATCACCACAATTCAAAATTTAATGAGTGTCCAGGATGATTTAACAATGCCAAATGAAACAAAAAAATATATTCTGTATGGAATTTGTCCATTTACTCAGTAGTTTTGTTTTATGGAGGTGTCTAGTCTACATAAATATGTACATGTACAATGTTAATATATACTCCACGTCCCTTAATAAAATAATTAAGGTCAAATTTTTGTGAACCCCTTTATATGAGTTGTTTCCCTAACTTGATTTTAAAACCTAAGATATCTGAAACTAAAAACAATGTTTCTCAAGAAGTAAATAATTGTTGAAGACAGTTTTTAATATTTTGTGACTTGAAAAAAATCAATTGTGAACAAATTCACCTTTAAAATTGTTCACAGCTGATTATTTTTAGTCAATTATAATTATGCAGTTCTCAAGATGCGACCCTTCATGGTTTGGTAGCTGGATAAGGAAATAAGTAATGATTATTGCAACTGGTAAATCATGGAATGTGGTCCTTAACCAAAATTTTAATCAATGAGTCCAAAGTTTAATTTATTAATTATCAAAATCAGATTTGAGTTGATAAACGTCCCTTGATCAGAACCTTGCGAAATTTTTAAACTGACCCACTGTGAAAAAGAAGGCACTTAGGGTTACCATCGCAATCTTTCTGGGTGGTATAATTTTCTCAGACTGGTTTTGAATTGGTTGATTGAAACTGAAACCAGTGCGTTAAAAGACTCGTTTCTCGATTCATATGTCCAGCCCTAATTACGATGAATTTCTTGAACAAATACTTTTAAGGGAAAAAAACAAAAAAAGTTATAACCTGTTCATTAAAGTTTTGTGGGGTGGAATGCAAGTATTTGTACCTCTCAACTCCATTTAAAATTAATTACACGACTAGATCACACGTACTTGCTTTAAAGTTCATGTTGCTTGGAACCTGAGAGCTTTTAAAATTCATAAAGAAATATGAAATAACATAAACAAAAATTTAGAACGTTATTTTAATTAATAATCAACTCGTAAAAAAGCTGAGAGCTGAAAAACAAGTAGGTATGCCATATGATTACTTAAAAAAAATATGAAAATAGAAAAAATAAAATGCACAACTGGGTCACACGTATTTGCTCTTATATTCAAAAGACTAATGTATATAAAGTTAGCAGGACACTTTTGGAAATTCATGTTAAAAACTATCCTATCATTAGTTGCTAATTAATTGCGAATTAGTTACGCAAAAAAAAAATTAATTGCTTTTTTGGTTTAGGAAAAAATGGGTGTCCTGCTAACTTCATATGAACTTAGCAGGACAACTTTATCAAAAATAGAGATAATCGAGGTGAAAAAACTTTATTATTGAGGACTAATTAATTGCGAATTAGTTACGCAAAAAAAAATTTAATTGCATTTTTGGTTTGCGAAAAAATGGGTGTCCTGCTAACTTCATATGATCTTAGCAGGACAACTTTCTCAAAAATAAAGATAATCGAGCCAAAAAAAAGTTTATCATTGAGAACTAATTAATTGCGAATTAGTTACGCAAACAAAAATTTTATTGCATTTTTGGTTTGCGAAAAAATGGGTGTCCTGCTAAGTTCATATGAAGTTAACAGCACACCCATTTTTTCGCAAACCAAAAATAAAATTTTTTTTTGCGTAACTAATTCGCAATTAATTAGTTCTCAATTGTCAAATTTTTTCATCTCGATTATCTTTATTTTTGAAAAAAATTTCCTGCTAAGTTCATATGAAGTTAGCAGGACACCCATTTTTTCGCAAACCAAAAATGCAATTAAATTTTTTTTGCGTAACTAATTCGCAATTAATTAGTTCTCAATTGTCAAATTTTTTCAGCTCGATTATCTTTATTTTTGAAAAAAATGTCCTGCCAACTTCATATAAACTTAGCAGGACATTTTTTTCAAAAATAAAGATAATAAAACCCACTTTTTCGCAAACCAAAAACGCAATTAAATTTTTTTTTGCGTAACTAATTCGCAATTAATTAGTTCTCAAAAACCAACTTTCTTCAAATCATCAATCTTCATTTTTGGGAAAGTTGTCCTGCTAAGTTCACGTGAAGTTCGCAATACGCCTATTTTTCACAAACGAACAAAAAATTAATTTTTTTTACGTAACTAATTCGCAATTAATTAGCTCTCAATAATCAAATTTTCTCAGCTCAATTATCTTTATTTTTGAGAAAGTTGTCCTGCTAAGTTCATATGAAGTTGGCAGGACACCCATTTTCTCGCAAACCAAAAAAGCAATTAATTTTTTTTTGCGTAACTAATTCGCAATTAAGTAGCAACTAATGATAGGATAGTTTTTAACATGAATTTCCAAAAGTGTCCTGCTAACTTTATATACATAAAAGACTAAGGGATTAAGAAAACTTTATATGAAGGCATGGAAATTATGAGAGAAAAATGTTTAAAGGCATAAAATACCATATTTAAATTAGCTAAAACCAACTCTTTGATAGTTTGAAATGAAAAAAGAACATCATTTTTTTTCGTGATTGAATATGATTGTATGGAACAAAAATTTAAAAATTGTTGGAGCGATTTAAAAAAAAATAGTTTTTACATGTCAAATTCTTAAAACATTTTGAAGAAAAATCTTGGTACATATGCAAATCGTTAGTATTTACTTATGTGCATATATCTAAAAATAAATTTCAAAAAAAATTGTCAAGCATTTTTTGAGTTATCGAATTAAAAAAAAAGTAATTTTAAACTTTTTTCAAAAATGTCTTTTTTTGCAAATTTTTATATGCAAGATTATTTAAGCTTATTTGAAATTTGTAATTTTATAATGAGAAAATTCAAAATAAAAATATCGTTCTGTGAGCGGTACTATGCACTATAATAGTTATTAAGTGTAAAATTTTATAATTTTCGGTAGTAGGTCGCACTATCTTTAGCATAGGTACAAAAAAGTTTAATCAAAATTGTAGAAGCCGTTTCTGAGAAAAAATATTGTCCTTAACGGTTTTTTAACTTTCTTAATTTTTTTAAATAAATAGCCGGCTGAACGGCTAGACCAGAAGCACTAATTCATGATAAGTAATACTCTTGTAGGATTTGTCAGTTCCTCGCAAGAGGCAGTACCTCGGATAAAACATTTCTTTTTTTAGGTGGCACGGCGGGGAATCGAACCCACACCTTCGGCATGACAGTCCAACGCACTACCGTTATACCACGAGGTACTACCCCAAATATTTGTAGAGAGTGTTAAAAAACTCTTAAGTATCGAGTTTCAAAACAATCAATCATATATCTTTTTCGAAATATTTAATTTTCAAAAAAAAAAATGAAACATTTTTTCAAAAATTTTGGTTCACAATACTATTTATGTTTTTTGGAAGCTTCTCCATAAAAACAATAATGAAACCAGTAACACTGTTTTGAAGAAAATCGAAAATTAAAAAATGGTTCTTTGAGAGGTAGATACCATTAATAACCGTTTTTGGAAAAATGGTTTCCCATCTAAAGGAAGCTAAAAGTAATTTATTGATTTTTATTTTTTTAGAAAATTTGTCTAGCCGTTTTTGAGAAATTATACGATTATGTAAATTTTCAAAAAAAATTGTATGCTGGGTGGGTACCGTTATTTTTGCTCCTAAAAAATCTCAAGTACATACAGACAGGAAGACAGACAGACAGACAGAATTGTGACACCTACTTTTTTCGTGTCATCGATCATCGTAATGATGTTTGATTGTTATCTCAAAATTTGTTTTTGCAAAAATCCATCTAAAGTTCCTACATCGTAGTCCAGCCATTTAGGCTTTTTTCTTCGCAAAAAATAGCGGAAAGCTGGATTTTGGTGCATAGCATCCCCATGGCATTCTAAAGAAACTTTAGAAATTCCCCATCGATATGAGCACCACTAACAATTTAACGGGTGGTGAAAGGCCCTCCCAAACGGGTTTTAAGGAATATCTCCCGAACGGTAACTCTAACAGAAAAATGTCAAGTACTGGTTGTAGCTTAGAATTTCCTACAAAAAATATTAAGTAACTATTTTTCATAAGAGTAACCGTTTTCGAGATAATTCAATCGGTAGAGTTACGGATTTTATGTTTCTGTATAAAGGTACTCTTTCACCCACCCTTTGAGGTAGAGTACCAGGTGAGTTTTTCTTGCGTGGTATCAAAGACCATAAATACCAAGATATTGCTTGCATCTAGTGTTAAAATTCGCAGTCAAAGCGCTAGTACTGTTGTGACCCCAGTGGTGACCCCATAGATGTGTGAGTGAGAACCCCGTCTATGTTTAAGTTTTTCAATCTTCGGCGGCGGTCGCCGTGTCATGGGTCTGCGGCGAATAAAGGCTTGCATGTCTGTATGTGTTATGTGAGTTCGCAATGTGATACAATACGTGTGAATGTATCCCTTTCCCCGATCGACCGCGTCTTTAGCTGATTTTTTTCTGGTTGGTTGAGATGCGGTATCTTGGTATTACATATATGGTCTTCGGTGGTATCCCTCAGGAAATAAGAAACAGTTCAAAAGAATATATATAGGGATTAATTTGAAGTTTTTGGGAAAGTGTCCCATTTATTCGGGCTCCACTGCATTTATCATACGGCGGCGTCGAAGGTCACGAAACATGGTGCATGCTTCGTTGATACATGGTGATTCGTTCAAAATGTGACAAAAAGCTAGAGCGTGTAGGATGGGTTGAGAAAAGAAAAAAAATCGTATGGGAGGGGGGTTCAATTCTCCCCCATGGAGGGCAATTTTCTAAGAAATTGACTTAAAACAGACAAAAATTATTTAAAAAAACAACGGTGAAACTTACAATGCCTTTTTGTAAGGCTAAAAATCTCTTCTTAGTTAATTTTAAATAGAATTGTTTGAGGGAACAGTTTTCAAAAAATTGTTTATCAAACTAATTTTTTGAAATAAAAATAAAAAAAAAGTATTTTTTTCAAAATTGTATGTAAGTAAGTAGGTGCCTACTCTTTTTGTTTTCAAAATTAAATGGTTTTCTGTTTTTGACTATAAATTAATAAGAGCATTGAATTTTGGGCTCTGTGAAATTAGGCCCCAGGAAACTAGGCCCCAAAAGAAAAAAATGAAATAAGGCCCCAAATTGGGGTAATTTTTCATAATGAAACTATGCTCCAATGAAATAAGGCCTCATCGAAATGGAAAAAAGCCCCAAAAATAAATGAAATAAGGCCCCAACTTGTTTTGTCTTTTTTTTATTTTTAATGAAATAAGACCCCAATGTGTTTTTTAATATTAAAGTTTGCTTTCAAAAATTAAATAGTACCCCAAACCATCAAACAAATACTTGGATTGTATTCTGAACAATTTCCCTGCAACAAGGACACTTGTTACTCTCCTCTCCTTCAGCTTGAATTTTGTGGATTTTTATTCATAGTGAAATAAGGCCCCAAAAAAATGAAATAAGGCCTCAAAAAATAGCACCCCAAAACAAATTTGAAATTTTCTTTGATTATTTTGTAATTTTGAGTTTGAAAATTCATTTTTTTTTTTTAAATTTTTCATTCAAATAATTTTATTTAAAATTAAAATAAAAAAGAGATTTTTGGTATAGCATGGCATTGTAGGTTACCGTTGTTCTAAAAATAAAAATTCGGATCCCGAATCCATGGAAAACTTTCCCAAAACCTTTAAATAAATTTCGGCATATATTTTTTGAACTGATGTTTGTAAAAAAGAACTGGTGGTGGAAAAGAGTACATTTTATACATAAACATGTAAATCTACCGGTTGAATTATCTCGAAAACGGTAACTCTTATGAAAGAAAGGTACTTCACATTTTTTTTAGGAAATTTTCTAAGCTACAACCTAGTCCCTGACTTTTTTTTCTGAAAAAGTAACCATTCAGGAGATTTTTCAATTAAAAACCTTTTGGGGATACCTTCGACCCCCCTTAAAATTGTTATCGTCGCTCATATCAATGGGGACTTTTTACAGTTTTCTAAGAATGCCATGGGGATGCTTTGTACCAAAATCCAGCTTTCCGCCATTTATTCCGTAATTTTGCTGATTTTAAGGCTTATATGTAATGACTGGACTATCGCTAATAAAAATATATGAAATGTAGGGATATATATTTATAGTTGCATGAATGCTTCTATACCCTTAAAATTATCGAAAGACTCGAACGTTTGCCATGCATGGTACACGAAAGAGCTCAGATCACTTCGTAACAAGAGAAATAGGGCGTGGAAAACTTACCTAAAAACTAATTTACAAATTGATCATAGTTCTTACATTGCACTTTTTGAAGAATTCAAAACTCTTTCAAGGGATCTTTATACTAATTACGTAAATGAAATGGGAAGCTTTTTAAAAGAGGATCCTAAGTCATTTTGGAAATTTGTCAACTCAAAGAAGAATTCGGACGGCTATCCGGCGAATTTCGTATACGAAAATTGTTCATTACAAAATAATACAGATATTTGCAACGCATTTGCGAATAATTTTTATGATTCCTTCGTTGATACGCCTGTCGTTGTTGACGAAAGTTATTTTAAAAATTTACATATCTACTCCCAAACGAGTTGTAATAATATGCCTGTGCACCTGAGCACTATTTTAGAATATCTCTCATCTTTAAATGATGATTATTCGTCTGGTCCAGATGGAATTCCCCCAATAGTATTAAAAAGGTGTAGACATATATTAGTTCAGCCCCTTGAATCTTTATTTGAGCTTTCTATAAAATCAGGGAAGTTTCCTTGCTTATGGAAAAAATCATTTTTAACTCCAGTTTTCAAGAAGGGTGATAGGAACGATATAAGGAATTATAGGCCAATATCAAAACTGTCTTGTATACCGAAACTTTTTGAAAAAGTTATTTGTGAAAGCTTGGCATTTCATAGTAAAAATTTAATATGCGAAAAACAGCATGGATTTATGCAAAGAAGATCAACGGTAACAAATCTTCTTACTTTCTTACACAAATGCTCCAATGCTTTAGAGAACGGTAATGAAGTTGACTGCATTTACACTGACTTTTCTAAAGCATTTGATCAACTTAGTCATAATATCATTTTATTCAAACTTAAAGCTTTCGGCTTTCCACCTTTTTTTATATATTGGATAAAATCGTACCTTGAAAATAGATCATACCAGGTGAAATTTCGACACTCTCTTTCAAACCCATTTAACGCTCAATCGGGTGTACCTCAGGGAAGTCATCTGGGCCCTTTTCTATTCATTCTAGCAATAAATGATGTTGTGTCATGCATTCGCTCTAGTGAAATTCTTATATTTGCTGATGATATGAAAATTTTCAAGACCATAAGTGGTGACCATGACCACAGTCTCTTGCAGGCTGATATTGACAGCTTTACTTTATGGTGTGATAAAAACGGTCTTTCCCTAAACCCTGTTAAATGCCAAACAATTACTTTCTCAAGAAAACGAGTTGCAAGTGCTTTTAATTATTCTATTTCCCAGCACAAACTGTGCCGTGTCTTTAGCTTCAAGGATTTGGGTGTTCAGTTTAGCTCTAATTTAGAATTCACAGAACACATAAATTATATTGTTAAAAAAGCGAGCTCTATGCTTGGATTTATAAAACGTTAAAAGAATTTAACGATCCATATGTTACTCTTTCTCTATACAACTGTTATGTACGACCTCATCTTGAGTATGCCTCTCAAGTTTGGTCTCCCTTCTATGAAATTCATAAAAGTCGTATTGAATCAATACAACATAAATTCATTCGCTTCGCTCTGAAGGGTCTCCCTTGGGCTGATCCTTACAACCTCCCACCATATGAACATCGGATCCAGCTACTGCAGGTCCAAACTTTATATCAAAGGCGGGTTAATAATGACTTAATATTTCTTCATCAACTTATGAGTGGCCAAATTGATGCTCCTGACTTGTTAGCCTATATTGGCATAAATTATCGCGGAGGATCTCACCAGCTGCGAAGATTTGAACTTTTACACGTCGATTTTCATCGAACTAACTACGGAATACATGAACCTCTAAGCCGTATGTGTAAGCTTTTTAATTTAAACTCTTCCTCGGTTGATTTTAACGTAGGTAAAATGGGATTAAAAACATTGTTTAGAACCAGTGCTCCACGATCTTGACTGTCTTATCTACTGTTTAAGATACTTTAAATGTTTTTTGTATTATTGTTAAATTTTGTATATTAGGTATTGTTTTTATTTTTGTAATTTAGTTTAGTTTTATATACTTTTTGTTTGTAAGCATGTGTTGGTTTGCATTATTTTACTATTTTACTAACCACTAACACATGCACTTATGATGAGCCTTTGTTTGTAGGTTGCAGCTTGATCTAAGCTCACTACAACATAAAATCTGAAGTGTTAAAAAAAAATATCCCTTTCATACCATGCACTTTCGAAACCAAGGTCGCCGAGGCCCTTCAACGGAAATTGTAATTTCCAAAGATTTCTATAATTTTCACTATCGAAATTGAGAAGCTGCCACAACGAAAATTACCCTCAGTTTTGCCACTCAGTTAACTCACGAAATTCGGTAAGTTAACTCGGAATTTCAAGCTAGGATTATAAGTGACTAAAAACAAAGTTTCTCCAGTTAACTCAGGTTAAACCTCGAGACTAGGATGATCTCGCAGTGACTGCTGGCACTGAAGTTTAGTACGATGCTGATGGTCGAGATTGACACATATAAACATACAGCATTTCGGCACTCTTCTTTTGGGTTCTTTATAACATCTTTAAGTAAGGTTTCATTAATTTCTCTAATACGATTTTTGTATGAATCCAAGATATGCCATTTAGTACCTTTCCCGTCAGTTAAAACATTTCAACCATATAAACAATTTAAAAGTTAAGAGTTCCGTACTTTTTGTAAACTAAAACATCCTTCAGGATTTATTTTAAAAAAGCTCAAAATCTGAATAACAAACAAGTTAAGCAAAAAAACAAAATAAAAACCCCATTTAAAACTTCCTAGATTTCTAACGTACGTATAAAAATTAAAAAATTATTTTAAGTGTGGTTGGTTGGTGTACATTATGAAAGTCCTTTTCCAGGAAAACGTCAGACTTTCGTTCCAAAAAACTATAACTCTATGAGTATTATACATCAAACAATACCACATGTGCTGCTGTTGCTTCTGCATGCGTTGCATGTGCGAAAACAGGAAAATTATATTTCTCTGCCATGGCCAAAATAAAGTATGAGTAATATACACACAACAGGTAAAATACACAATAGTCAGGAATTATAACCACATAGCCAGGATTCAGGATATAGCACATCAACACGGCTCCGAGTATATCCTTTCTTTCATTTTTTTTTTGCATTTTCGAGCACATGAACTTTTTTGCCAGTGGCACTAAAGAACCCGCACCCACTTGTCATCCGACGACACGACGACGGAAAGGAAAAATGCCCTCTCTTAATTTCTTTTGTTTGTCTGTAGAGGAAAAAATATGTACGAAAACTCCTTCATCCTTCAATGTTTTGCGGTATAGAACTTTATCCGTTTTATATGAAAACGATGAGCAACCAACAGTTATGTATACCTTCGGTTCGTGCATTTTTACCTTATAATCAAAAGTTTGATAATCATTTTGAAGTATGTGCGGATGACGGGGTAAAACAATGCAGAGGCGGAAATACAATAAATTATTATTTAAGGTTTTAACTTTTCAACATAGATCACAAGAGCGGATCCAGAGGTAGTTCAGTTGGGCAGTTTCCCCTCCTTTTTTGTTTGTTTATTTATTTACTAAGGTCTATTACAATTGTTCATGTACATGGACACTCGTAACATAAGCTTCTTTCTATTTACATGAGATTTTTTCTGCTTATCGACAGCAGAGCTTCTAGCAATTTAATTAAAGCACCAATGCTCGTTTTGCCCACTACTAATATTACTGTGATTCATTCATACTACTTCTACTTCCTTATCCGGCTCCCAATCCGTGAAGGGTATTATCTTGAGACACGGTGCAGCGGCCTTCCATCCTCTAAATTCCAGAGCAGACTGCTTCCAGGGGTCTAGACCAAGTACTCTGGCATCCGCAATGGCTTGGCTTGGTCTTTAAACGATGCTCGGTCCTTTTGGTTCTCTCGAGCCTGGGAACTAATATTCAAAGAATCTCTTGGCTGGAGCATTATTATGTCCATCCGATCAATCGAGCCAATGTTGTCGGCGTGTTTTGACTGCATCCACATTTCGATACAACTCATAGAGTTTGCAGCTGTATCTTCCCCTATTTTCCCTCTCCTCGCACACAAGACTTAATATCCGTCAGAAAATGTTCCTTTCGAAAGAACCCAGTATCAGCTTTACCTCGGGCCTATTAAACAGGGCTTGTGGTAAAAAGGTTTTATAGAGCGCTTGAACTTCGTCTTGCGTGTGAAGAGTTTTGAACCCATTTTCATTTGTTGCTCTAAACTGAAGGATCACAGGTTTCCTAGAGTAATTCTTCATCGGATCTCCACTAAGGTGCAGTTCGTGGAACTAATGCTTACTCCGAGGTAGCTGAACTGCTTAACTACTTTTAAGATGTTGCTATCAACGGTGACGTTTTTTCGTAGCCGGTTCATAACATGTATTTGGTATTGTCCTCGTTTGCTTGAAGACCAACAAGTTTCGCTTGTTCTTCAATTGCTGTCAAAGCCTCTATAATGACCTGTTGGGAGCAGCCGATAGTGTTTATATCGTCAGAATTCCCTAGATGTTTAAAAGATCTGTTTGAAAAAAGTGCCTTCAAGGTGGACGTCTGCCCTGCGCACTACTTGCTCTATGTTAAGATTAAAATCACATGAGAGCGCATCTCCTTTCCTTGTAACCTAGTCACATCTTTTATACCCTCAATTACCCGTACCAAACAATAAACGAGCATTGTATACCACCGAGATCCCCGACGTCAGCAACAAGAGGAAACCCACTGGCGGTTGGTTACGTCAGCAAATGAAGTTCATTCACGTTTTTACAGTCCACAGTTGGTTATGCCAGCAAAGTTGACTAGTAACTGTGGGAAATCTACCAGAAATCAGATTCTTCTTCCATTAGAAAAGTCTCGCTTTTATTAGTCGAACTATAAGGCAGTACGCTGCTGGCTACTCTTGTGTACCAGTTAGAAGCTTCAATACTTTTTGGCTTACGCCGTGAAATACCTCCCGTCCGCCTCCTTATAAACTTCATTCTGCCACCGCTTCTAAGACTAGGGAGTACGTCCCAACCTACGTTGTCTTGAGCTCCGGTCAGACAAGGGAACCCGTCCCACCGCTTCTCCACCGATTATAAACTTCGCTCTGCCGCCGCTTTTAAGACTAGGGAGTACGTCCCCACCTACGTTGTCTTGAGCTTCGGTCAGACTAGGGCACCCGTCCCGCCGCGCCGCTTCTTCTCTAAATAATCCGGTGTCATTGCTTTGAAGATTAGGGAGTACGTCCCAACCTACGCTGTCTTACGCAACCACCCGAATTGGCGAGCCCGTTTTATCTGTAGGTTATATCAAATAAAGTGTTATTTATCTTAAGTCAAGATTATATTTGTAAAGTATATGAAATACCGTGTTAGCATAAAGTTAAGCATTACGACCTCTATAAATATATGAAATACGCTGTTAAGAGTAGAATTAAGAGACCTTTTAAAAAACAATAACTGGAGTTCCGAACTATATACACACCGAGTTTAACTGCTTTCTTCGGTTATACCCTGGACCCCGCTGACTTACCTCAGCTGGAAACGAAAAAGCATCACAGCCTTGAGCGCTTGTAATAGTGCAGAGGAGGCTCTTTCCTAGTTGAACATTGCTTTTTGGTAAAACCTCCGAAACTCGTTTCTGCAATGGCATTCCTCTATTTCCTCGATCTCGTGCTTTTCATGCTCTTTCTTTTTCTTACTGAAAAGCCGGTTTCTCTCTCCTCTTCTGCTCGTAGAGCTCACGAGCAGCTGTGGTCCTTCCATGCAGCACTACTTTGTATGCCTGTTGTTTGGCTTCACGTACTTGCTAGCATTCTTGGTTGAACAAGGAGTTTCGCTGTGGTGGTCTTTAGAGGCCCACCAATTCCTCTCTATTAAAGAGGGTGCGAGAGACTCGATCGAAAACGATCTAGCGATTTCTTGTGACTGTAGCCGTCTGACATCGAACTTCTCCCAGTATATTCCTGTTTTGACTTCGGTCTGGATATCCATAGCATTACCTTGGCTACAACGAGATAGTGATCCGAGTCAACTTTGGCTCTTCGGAACGTTTAAGCATCCTTAATACTGGACGAGTGCCTTTCATCGATCGCAATGCGGTTAATATGTTTGACGGTTGATTGATCAGGAATTCACCATGTTCTCATTTGTACAGATGCGAGAGATGGTGTACTAGCTACCACAACGTTTAGCCCAGTAGCAAAGTCGATTAACCTGGGTCTATTATCGGAGGGGGTGTCGTGCAGGCTATATCTTCCGATTGTGCCACCAAAGACGTCTTCTCTTCCTAGTTTGACATTCAAATCACCCAAGACAACCTTAAGGTCATAGCTAGGGCATTGCTCATATGTCTTGTCAGGAGCTCGTAAAACTCGTCCTTGATGTCATCATCTTTCTCCTATTTGGGGGCATATGCACATATGAGGCTGATGTTGGTGAATTAAGCCTTGATACGAACTGTCGTGAGCCACTCGTTCACATTGTTAAAACTCTTTAACGACGAAGCCACAACGAAAAAGACGCTGGCTTTGTTGCCGGTAACAGTCACAGTAGTGGATATCGCAGTATTTCATTTTTCTTTTGCCGCCCATTCCAACCCACCGCACTTCTTGAATGGTGCTGATTTCTGCTTTGTAGTAGTCTAGGGCCTCCACTAAATGTTTGGCTGCACGTGGTCTAAAGAGAGACAGAGCATCCCACGTGCAGATCCGAGGTTCGTTGTCCTTATTTCAATTGCTTGGTTCGTCAACACTAAATCCCTCCGTCTCAGAGGCTTGTTGTTGCTTCGCAACTTAATAGTCCAGTAAATAGAGAGGTTTTACCCTACAAAAGGTCGGGTAGTTCTAAATTTTTGATATGTTATATGGTATGGTTGGTAGATAAAAATTCCAAATTTCCACAACCACGCCCCCTCCGCCCCCTTCAAAATCCGGAAAAAACTAAAAAAAATCGGCACTTTTTTCAGTTTTTTGCTTATAACTTCTTTCCGGTATATTTTTACGGAAAAAAATATGAGGAACATTTGTAGACAATAAAATTTCCTACAAATATAAACTAGAAAGTATTTTTGTACAACCACTACAAACGGCGCTATGGGGCTCCCAAAAAAGGCTAACATTTCGTATTTTGTAAGATTTTCAGTTTCTTCCCTCTTTACAGCACAATAACTCCTTAACCGTCAAGCTTAGGGCAAAATTTTTCATAATCAATCTTGTAGATAATTTAATTGGCTTCCAATTTCATGTGACCACAGTCGACGCCCTCTAAGTCGAACTCCCCCTAAGTCAAATTTCCCTCTAACAAAAATTTGTTCACCATGTTTGTTGTACGAGTATACTCCTCTCAAATTTCCAAACTTATTTATATCTCTCAATATCGAATTTTTGCAAAACTCTCTCCAACTCGAAATACAACTTAGAGGGTGTCGACTGTATTTTCATTTTTTCACCAATACAATCGGTAAATTTATGCAACTTTTGTCCACATTGTTTGTATACAAAGGACATTAAAACGAAAAAGATCAAAAATCTTAGCCCTGAGGAAAATTCTGGATATGACCAATGAACTTCAAGTCGAGACACAAAGTTTCTCCATTGGCTTCAAGGCCGCTTATGGAAGCATATTCATCGTCAATAGCTGTATAACGGCGATAACTGAGCTTAAGATCTCGAGAAAAAAGATCCAGCTGTGTCTTGTGATATTATAAAACACAAGGTGCAATATGCCAAATGCAATGTGCAACTAGAGAATAGCTTCTCCGAACTGTTCAAAACATGTACAGTGCACTCTGCTAAGAAATGCGATAACATTTTTGTCTTTTTTAATCTCCTTCTGGAACAGATAGTGCAAAGAGCAGCTGTTAGCACTGAATGCCCCATCTTGTGTTCCATTGTGTCTTTATACAGTTCTTCATATGGTGATTGAAGAACAGGTGAAATATATTGGTTTTGAAGCAAACGAGTTAAAGTCCAACTAACTGCTGTCAAGAAAAAAGCATATGTTTACAACCAAGGCCAAAACATCACTTTTATTAGCAGCAGCTTCGAAGTAGTTTATAATTTCATTCACCTTGGAGTCAATACTCGTATTTACTCCACGGATGACACCTTTGTGAATATTCAACGAAAAAATACTTTTGGAAACCACTGCTATTAATCAGTTTGTCAAACAATTAGTTTCAACACTCTTCTTACGCTCAAGACACTCCTACTCTCGGTGTGATAAAAATCAGAAATGAAAATTGATACTGCGCTCTTTCGCAAGTATTACTCGTATTATTCGACGGATTTTTGGAAGAGAAAGCACAAACGAGAGCTCAATGAGTTGTTCAAAGACAATGAAGTCCAAAAAGCCAAAATACGTCGACTTGGCAAAGCTAGATTGTGCGAATGGGAAACTATGCTCCAGCCTTTTGAGTTTCTGAATCCCAAGTTGAAGGCAATACAGAAGATCGAAACTCTGGTTTGTGGTTTTGGCCCTTCATATGGGTCATCTGAACAACACCCGAATTTTTATATTTTGTTCTGAAAATATTATGTTTTAAGAAAGTGGGAGCGGCAGTGGGTGGAAATTAATTGTATTGGTTTTTCATTTCGTCAATTATCATGTCTATAAATTTGATCATGACCAGAACCTATACTGCCGTCATAAGGAAAAAGAATGTACATATCTCCATTTAAATAGTTTTGAGATTGATTTTAATGGTTTTGCTTTTCTCGCCTTCAAATTGAATAAAATTGAATATTTTAAAGAACGATTTTTTATAAGGCAAAATGATGTTTTTTTACTATGCGTATAAATTATAGTAATTTTGGTGATGACTTAGAAAATTGAACCTTCGACTTTTAATATAGGCACATAAGCAACTTGCTTGAAACCAGAATAATTCAAATTTGCGTTCGGGACTTTTAGCCATTTGCAGTTGGAAGCATGAATTTTTAGGTTTACAGAAATATAATATTTATTATACTATTTAACGGTTCCAATTTCTGTAGATACTAACTCACTTTGGAATTTTGCGCTTACGCCCTTTTTTCTTAGGACGTCAGTATAGAAGTTTAATTTTTATGGAATTTTGTGCATTACCTCAAAAAAATAGCGAATAAAATACCGGGTTCATAATATCGTGATGCCTATTAAAGTTTTCTGACTCTCCTATGTATGCTTTAATCGATTCTGGTGGTAAGACAAATCGGTAATGAAAATACAGTCGACTCCCTCTAAGTTGAACTCTCACGGGATATCAAAATTATGTCGAGTTGGAGAGAGCTTTCCAAAAATTCGATTTAGAGAGAAATAAATAAGTTTGGAAATTTGAGAGGAGTATACTCGTACAACAAACATGGTGAACAAATTTTTTTTAGAGGGAAATTCCACTTAGGGGGAGTTCGACTTAGAGGGCGTCGACTGTAGTCACATAAAATTTTTAGCCAATTAAATTATCTACAAGATTGATTATGAAAAATTTTGCCCTAAGCTTGACGGTTAAGGAGTTATTGTGCTGTAAAGAGGGACGAAGCTGAAAATCTTACAAAATACGAAATTTTGGCCTTTTTTGGGAGCCCCATAGCGCCGTTTGTAGTGGTTGTACAAAAATACTTTCTGTTTCATTTTTGTAGGAAATTTTATTGTCTACAAATGTTCCTCATTTTTTTTTCCGTAAAAATATACCGGAAAGAAGTTATAAGCAAAAAACTGAAAAAGTGCCGTTTTTTTGTAGTTTTTTCCGGATTTTGAAGGGGCGGAGGGGGCGTGGTTGTGGAAATTTGGAGTTTTCATCTACCAGCCATACCATATAACATATCAAAAATTTAGAACTACCCGACCTTTTGTAGGGTAGCCCCCCTATTTTTACCTCTATTTACTGGACTATAATAACTTTACGGGAAGTCACTCTGACGGCCTAAGTGCGACTCCAAGGGCGGGGAGTCGCATTAACTGATACTTATAGGCCTTAGCTCCGAATATGTCGTAGTTTCCAACCTAACGCTACCGTTGGGAAAGTCTTCCACTGCCGCCATGATGTAATGAGAAGTGTCTTAGTGGGAAAACTTTTCCCCCTCTCTCGTTTGCTGCTCTTAACAACCGTGCACAAGGATTGAAACCCCATTTTCGATAGAGGTACTAGGCACCCAATGCTCACCATGGGAAGGTGAGAGTAGGAGTTGATAGATATAGGGGTTGATTTAACAAGAAACCTGTGAAGCTTGTGTCCTATTGAATGCACATGTCTACCCTTTGAATAATTTTAAAAAGATCCGTGCCTGGCAAAAAATTGTCGTTTTCCTATTTAAAACGCAGAAACACAAACATTCATACGTACAAATATTTCTATATACACACCTACATCCACATCATATCTTTATGTATGTTTTTATATTTTTTCGAAACGAAAAGAACGTGACAACTGACAACCATTGTGATTGTTATATATTTATGTTTCATTTAAAGTTTCTGTTCTTTTTGTAAGTCAAAAGCATACCTACCGTTCATTTTTGTTGATTTAACTCACAAATTGCAACCCCCCTTGGTCAGATAAAAAGACTGTTATATTATAATTGTTGGGAAGCTATGTGGATAAAAGATCTTTTGAAAGTTCTGTTCATTTGAAGTCTTCTCTTAAATACTTTGTTGCTTCGTATTATAAGACTGAATTGAAACCATTTTCATTGAAGGAGGCAAAGAAACTTTTTGGAAAACCAAACTTCTTTGTTGGGGTTTTTGAGGAATTGTTTAAGGAAGGATTTTAGCTCGTACGTCTTGCTGGCGGCATTGGTAGCTTTATAATTAATATGAAAGACGTGAAATATTGCGTAGGTTATTTTGTAGCTTCTAGCAATTAATGATTATGCATAATATCCTTTTGAAAGGAACTCAATTGTAAAGGATTTTATTCGTGTATCTTACTCAATCTTTTGATAGAAATAGAAATTGATTTAATTAATAAAACAAATTAAGAGCTTTGGGCGATTAATGT
This sequence comes from Dasysyrphus tricinctus, assembly GCA_963921185.1. Classification (NCBI taxonomy): domain Eukaryota; kingdom Metazoa; phylum Arthropoda; class Insecta; order Diptera; family Syrphidae; genus Dasysyrphus; species Dasysyrphus tricinctus. The sequence continues at coordinate 52,047,753 of OY992530.1, read as the reverse complement.
GTTGTGATTTTGAGTTTAGGCATATTTTAAGTAATTATAAAATAACTGAATTTGTGAATCGAGAAAAACAAACACAACTTAGAAGTTAATGTTTTGATGTTTTACGTATTTCGTAAATAATTTTGAAAAAAATTATGCAAACTTGAGTAGAAGTACAACATTCAAGAATGATTTTATGGAAAAATTACAAATATTTAAGTCTAAAATTGAGCTCCATAAAATAGTTTCAGCTGTTACTTTAATTTGTGTTATTATTTGGCAAATGACACGTGGACACGTGCCCTGTTAAGATCTTAAAACCCATTATTTTATCGGAAGATGGAAGAATAAGATGCACGATTTATGCTCAAACTCTTTCCCTCACATTAATAAATGACGGAAAACAACGTGTTAGCATTTATACATCTCACATAGGGGTATTTCATCCATTTAGGCGGACAAAATTATTTCTCTAGTTTGTATAAGTCTTTAAATCAAAGACTGGTAAATAATAGACGAATTTTATATTTAATGTTATAATTTCAATAAAAAATGACAACAGTTGCCCTCAGATATACAGGGTGTTTTGCATAAAGTGTGCTAAAGAGCTAGAGTGTGTAGGTTGTCCCATAGGCTTTTTTTCCCCGGTCAGGTGGGAGGCGTATTTTTAAAAAGTTATTTAAAAATAGAAAACAAATATTAAAAAGCAATGGCAATACTTTCAATATCGCACGCTATAGCATTTTAAAAAGCCAAGAATTTTTTCTCTAATATTCTTTTCCAATAATTTTTTTTTGGATCAAATTGCGATTTGTGGTTCGTAATTGTGGTTTTCTCTCGATAGAATAATTGATACTTAAAGAGTGTTGATTTGCGATTGTTGTTCATTTTGCTCAGTTTTGCAAATTGAAAACAAATAGTCGTAAACTACGAAATCCCGAGCCAAGGTATAAATCGGGATTCATTTTTCGTAATTTGCAGCTCATTTTTCTTGATCTGATCCAATAATTCTTTCCGTGTACCTCACCAATTGTTGCAATTCTTAAGATCACCTTTCTTTGGCAACTTAACAATTACACCATCCTTCCAGTCGCTGGGATAGATTTCGTTTTCCCACACAGCTTGTATCAACGGGTGTAGAATACTAGCCGTTCTGACAGGGTCAGCTTTCAGGAACTCGGCTGGTGTACCGTCAAGTTCAGCTGCTTTGTTGTCTTTGAGAAGATTTATCGAAGATTGAATTTCCAGCACTGTAGGGGGTTCGATGTCAGTACCCTTATATGATCTACGCATCTCGTTAAGCTGGGGTATTTCAGCACTCTGCTCGACAGAATCTTCATTGAGCAAGGCACAAAAGTTATCCTTCCACCTGCGCAGCTGATCCTCGATTGATACCAAAAGTGTACCATCCATATAAATTACAGGATGATTGGTGTTGCTTTTCTTCCCGATAACTTCCTTGGATATGTGGTACAATTCCCTCATATCTCCTCTTCTTGCAGCGTTTTCCGCATTTTCTGCGAGACCGTCTAACCTCACCCTCTTGTCACGTCTCACACAGCTATATAAAATCTTATGTGCTAAGCGATACTCTCTTCGCAATTCAGCCTTTCGTTGAGCATCCGCTTCAGCATTTATTTGCATCTTCAACGATCGCAAAGCTCGATTTTATCCCAGGTGTCTTGGGATATCCAAGAGTCTCTAACTCTCGACTGCTTGGGTACAGTTTCGGATCCAGCATCCATAAAAACACTTTTTATATCACCCCACATCTCATCAATTGTTGAATTTTGTATTCCGTTTAATGACGAAGCTCTGTCGTTAAGGTTGGTGACAAAGTTACGACATATGTTGGGATCACTTAAAGCAGGGGCGGACTGGGCCACCGGGCAACCGGGATTTTGCCCGGTGGGCCCCCGAGCAAGCAAAAAGTTTTTTTTTTTTTTTAATTGGCATAACAAAATTGGATTCACACTAAATATAGACTTTTTGTGGATCAAAATGGATATTTTGAGGCCCCCAAAACTCGGTTGGTGGCCTCTACAGATCTCTTGAGGCCACTAGAACTCAGTTAGTGGCCTCTACGGATCTTTGGAGGCCCCCAGATCTCGTTTGGTGGCCTCTACGGATCCCTAGAGGCCTCCAGACCTCTACAGATCTCTGGAGGCCCCCAGAAATCGGTTGGTGGCCTCTGCGGATCTCTGGAGGCCCCAAGAACTCGGTTGGTTGTCTCTTCGGATCTCTGGAGGCCACCAGAACTCGGTTAGTGGCCTCTACGGATCTTTGGAGGCCCCCAGATCTCGTTTGGTGGCCTCTACGGATCCCTAGAGGCCTCCAGACCTCTACAGATCTCTGGAGGCCCCCAGAAATCGGTTGGTGGCCTCTATAAATCTTTGGAAACCCCTAGAACTCGGTTGGTGGCCACTACGGATCTCTGGAGGCCCCAAGAACTCGATTGGTTGTCTCTTCGGATCCCTGGAGTCCCCAAGAATTTGGTTGGTTAACTCTATGAATCTTTGGATTCCTCCAAAACTCGGTTGGTGGCCTCTACGGATCTTTAGTTATTCAAAAGTTGATAGAAAAATTTTACAGTTCCAAAAAACTAAAATGCAAAATAAAAATGACTCTCAATGATGAGTTCTTTAAAATGTCTGAAAGTTAAGTGCATAACCTGAATTCAAAAGATGAGAATAAATTGCCGTATTTTATCTGATCCGGATCAGATCATGATAAATAAAACAAACAGGATCATAGTGACAGGAGTGTTAAATACCCGTCTCTTTTTGCCTTAAGTTTGCTTATTCTTCATGCATCTGTTGCCTCTTTTCTTTGCGCTAATGAGATAATTCACATAGAAATTTTTGGATCACTGAAATAGATCCAGATAAAAAGCAGGATCCCATGTTGCTTTTGCAATTATTTGTTAAAAATTGTGATCATGTGAATAATAAAATGCGGCTAATAATGAGGCAGAACGTCAAGAAACAGAAAGAAACAAGAACACTGTGGAGATTGCGCAAAATGCTGCTTCAATGTCTTGCGACGATATTATTTTGACGCAAAAAGGTACAAAAAGCTTTTCTTAGCATATAATTTGATGCTGAAATTTTCAGGTACACAAGCTGCTTGCAAAAGATCATTTTCAAATTTTAAATGCATCAAAAATCGATGGTGAAATATCATGACACAAGATCACCTTGAAACCGCAATGCTAATATCCGTGGAGTTTACTGTCAGAAAAGAGAAGTTAGTTATTTTTTTTGAAAACTAATATTCTATTATTTTATTTGTTTTTTTAATCAAGTTTTTTTTAGTGGAAAGTTTTTGAGAAATTAAATTTGAAAGTCAATATTTTTGAAAAAATTGTGAACTTTTTTTTTAAGTTGATTGTTATTTCAAAACTTTGTGTAGTTAAGCACAACTTTTTATATTTATATTCTTTTTCTTACTTTTTAGAAAGTAAAAAAAGATAACAGAAGGTACTTTTTCCAATTTCTTGTTTGTTTTGTTAAGTTTATAATAGGCAAAGGCAAAGAAGTACGATATATTATTAAATCTTTTTTTGAGAGAAGGTACCTTTCGTTTTTTTTTATTTTTCAAAAACTAATACAAAATAATCCTACTTTTGTCGGTTAATCAACTAGAATAATCATTGATTAAAGTTGACGGGGTGTGAACATACTTGCCCTAAGATAAGGATTGTTCAATAATTGAAAATTTGCAAATAGATTACTAAAATATTTGTTTGTAATTTTTATTAATCACAGCGACTGTTACTGGGGAAATAGTTCTAAAAGTACTTTATTTAATTTAAATTTTTGAAACTGCCGAGATATTGGTGATCAAAAGCACCAGCCTTTATTTTTTCATTCAATATCAAACATTTCAATCAGAAAAATCATGCTACAGTGAAAAATTGTGAAATTAAAGCTTAATAATTTATTTGATTCACTTGAGAAAAAAAATTAAAGAAAATTCGACTTCAATTTATTGGGAAGGGTACAAAATCCCGAATGCCAAAATCCCGAAAGCAAAAAACAAAATCCCGAATGCCAAAAAACCCGAAAACATTTGGGACTGAATCCCGAATTTCAATACTTTTTTAGTACAGCTCATTAATAAATAAAAATATAATAAATTTCAATGAGTGTTTTATTTTAAACTTTTAAAAAAACAGATCCCGGAGGATCAAAAACAAAATTGGCGCAGTCGGTAGGATCTCACTAAGACATTAAGCGAAAATTAATGAATAGATGAGATTCAGTGATCGAACCGAAAAAATATATAATTTTTTTTAACCGGTAGAATTTTAGTGCGGATTTAAGTACAACGTACATAGTCTTAAAATTCAACGATCGCAGTTAAATTGTTTTGTTTTGTGAAAATTAATAACACCGAAGTGTTTTAGTGGACAAAACTATTTTTTAAATCACCGAAGTGACAAAACAAAAGAAACAATAAAAAAAAAACAAACAAAAAAAAAATTTTTTTTTGCTGACTAAAGTGTTCATACAAATACACGAATTCTCGTAGAGAGATTAGTTAAAAGCAATTTTAAAAAGTGTCTACGAAAAAGACAAAGGGTCTATGTAAAAGACAAAGGAAGTGAAGAAGAAGTGAAAAAAAAGTGCAGATTAATAAAAAAAAAAATTGAAAATAATTAAAGGGAGCAGTTCGAATTAGCAATATATATACAAAAGAAAAATGGCTTTACCAGCACCAGACCAAAACGTACCGTTGGTACGCCTAGAGAAGTTACATACATTCTCGGGTCGTTCTGATGAGGACATTATATCCTTCATAGACTATATTGAATATTTATTCGGCTATATAAGTCCAGAAAATCAACCAATTGCTATTCACATAGTAAAAAATAAAATACAAGGAGCTGCAATTAACACCTTAAGAAGAACTCTCGAACCAACATGGACAGCTATTAAAGAAGCCTTAATTCAAGACTTTGGAGTTCGGGCAACCTTTGAGCAAATTCTACAAGATCTTCATATGATCAACACTAGTGATCTTCAACAATTATTTGAGCAGACCGAAGGCATCCTGTTTAAACTAAACAAGAAGTGTAAGTTAGAACATAGTTTAGTTTATAACCCTTTAAACAATGAAAGCATTGTAATGAATAAATTTTTAAATAATTTAAATGCCAATCAGGCATCAGTTATCATTGCGCAAAATATCAATAACATAAGAGAGGCTTATACTTTGCTAATGCGCCATAGAAATTTAAATAAAGAACAAAAAGAGAGCAATTTTAATAATAATAATAAAAATAATAAAGTTAATCAAAATTATAATAATCGAGGTATGAATTTTTATCAGAAACCAAATAATCATTTCAACATAAGACCCCCATTCCAACATAATTTCAAAAATAATTTTAATAATCAAAGGCAAAACTCAGGACAGTTTAGAAGTTATAATAATAATAATCAGGGTCAGGGTCAAATTAATAATAATCAAAGACCCCATAATTCAGGACAGTATAGGAATAATAATAATTATTATAACAATAATTACAATAAGAATCCTAGGACAGAACCTATGGATGTAAATAATACAGAAATTAAACATGAAGAGGTAAATTTTATCATAACCGGGAAGAAGAATCACTTCCCATAATAAAAATTACAATAAATAATAAGAAATTCAATATTCTAATAGATACCGGCTCAACAACAAGCATACTTGATGAGTCACAACTATTAGAAATTCCAAGAACTTTAATGAAAGTTCCAATTAAAGTTAAATCCTTAAATCATGAGAATATAATTAAATTTGAGATCATAACTGAAGTACCGGTAGAATTCAATGAAGATGAAGCTACCATGGTATGGAAGTTAATGAGAATTCAAAATAATAAATTTGTAGGAATCATAGGTCAAAATTTACTAAAACCTTTAGGAGCGGAATTAAATTTGAAAGAAGGGTATATAGAAATAAATAAAATAAAAACATATTTTGAAAATTACAATAAAGAAAAAACAGCAACGGCATGTTTGTATGAATATGAAGAAATTCACACTCTAGAATATTGTAACTCAACGCATATGAGTCAATTAATAGATGAGAATTTAAACTTTGAAGAAAAACAAGAATTAAAGAAATTTATTGATGAAAATAAATACATATTTTATAAAGAAGGTGATAAGCTAACCTCAACAACGCAAACTATGCACAGCATTAGGACTGAGCATGATAGTCCAATATTTAGTAAGATATATAGATATCCTAAGATCCACGAAAAGGAAATTGAACGTCAAGTTAAAGACTTATTGCAACAAGGAATAATAAGAAAAAGTGTTTCCCCTTATAATGCACCTATTTGGGTAGTCCCAAAGAAAGTAGATAATTCAGGTGAACAAAAATGGCGCATGGTAGTTGATTATAGAAAATTAAATGAAAAAACAATTGAATTCAAACATCCTATACCTAATATCGACGAGATATTAGATAAATTAGGAAGAGCCCAATATTTTTCAACCCTTGACCTTGCTAAAGGTTTCCATCAGATAAAAATGAATCCTACAGATTCTGAGAAAACAGCTTTCTCAACTCCATATGGACATTACGAATGGCTACGAATGCCATTTGGTTTTAAAAATGCACCAGCTACGTTCCAAAGAATGATGAATGAGGTGTTAGAAGGATTAATTAATAAAATTTGTGTTGTATATCTTGATGATATATTAATTTTTAGTACTTCATTACAGGAGCATATGGTAAATCTTCGATTAGTTTTTCAACGACTAAAAAAATATAATCTTAAAGTTCAGGTAGATAAATGTAATTTTCTTAAAAGAGAAACTAAGTTTTTAGGGCACACAATTACAGACAAAGGTGTGAAACCGAATATAGATAAAATAGAAGCTATAGAAAAAATTCAACTTCCTAGTACAGCTAAAGAAATTAAATCATTTCTGGGAATAACAGGCTACTACAGGAAATTTATTAAAGATTTTGCAAAAATTGCACAACCCATCACCAAGTATTTAAAGAAAGATAAGAAAATTGATAAAAACGATATAAATTACATTAAAGCACATCAAGAACTAAAAAATGCACTTCAAACGGGACCAGTACTTGCATATCCTGATTTTAATGAAAAATTCGTCTTAACGACAGACGCATCCAATTATGCCATTGGAGCAGTGCTAACACAAAAGGGACATCCAATTACGTTTATAAGTAGAACTCTCAACGAACATGAAAGAAACTACAGTACGACAGAAAAAGAACTATTAGCTATAGTTTGGTCAGTAAAATATTTACGACCGTATTTATATGGTAGACGATTTGATCTTAAAACTGATCACCAGCCTTTAAAATGGCTTCAGACAAAAAACTTAGGAAGAGATATTTCACCCCGATTACAAAGATGGATACTCCAATTAGGAGAATATGACATGCAAATTGAATATTTAAAAGGTACAAGCAATACTGTAGCAGATTTTTTGAGTAGAGAAATTAAAAATATACAAGAAATAAACATGTTAGAACAAGATTCGGTTAGAGCTACAATACATTCACAACATGAACAATTGAATGATCACTTTCCAATTAAAGATAGTGCAGTGAACATATTTAAACAACAAATAATATTACAAGCAGGAAATGAAATAAAGAAAGATTCAAAATATAAAAGAATACATATTGGAATAAATGAAATACATAAAGAAAATTTTAATGATCTTATAATACCATTAGTAGAAAAAGTTAACACAGGAATTTATACTGAACTAACAGACAACGAGTATAATATACTTCAACAAAAATTGATAGAGTTATTTGGAACAAGAATTAAATTTTATAAGTGTGTATACTTTGCTAAGGACTTAGAAACAGAAGAAGAAGCCATTAAACAAATAAAATTATATCATGAAAAAGAAACAGGGCATTCAGGAATTGAAGAAAATTATAGAGGACTTAGAACAAAAATCTATTTTAAGAAATTAAAAGAACTAATTAATGACGTAATCAATAGTTGCAACATATGCAAACAATCTAAATATGATAGACGACCAGTTAAAGAAAGATTTCATCTGACAGAAACCCCAAAAGATATTAATGAGATAGTTCACTTAGATATTTATTGTATTAATAAAACAAAATACTTAACTTCAATTGATAAATTTAGTAAGCTAACTACAGCTACTTACGTTCCTAATGTTTCTCATGAAACTTTAGAAGAAACTATCTTACAATTACTAGCAATAAACGGTAAATCAAAAAGATTTGTAATGGACAATGAATTTAATTTTCCTAGAATTATAAAATTACTAGAAGACCTTGAAGTAGAAGTTCATTTTACTAGACCTAACAGTCATACAGGTAATTCAGACATTGAAGTTTTCCATAGAACATTAGCTGAAAAAGTAAGAGCACTCCTAAACGGAAAAACGAACCCTAGTGTACATGAAATTCGAATAGCTGTTCACAAAGCCAATCTCTTTTATAATAATTCAGTACATTCCACTACCAAACAAAAACCATACGACATACACAAAGGAAATGTGGACAAAAATAAACTTCATGATCTCATGATCAAAAACAAAGAAAAATTAATAGATAAACTAAATATCAATCGAGAGGAATACAGTGAAAATAGAACGGAAGGGTTTGTTAAAAATTCCAGAACGGACCGTCATAAGACAGCACCAAGATATAAGTATGATAGTCTAGAAAATCAACATACAAAAAATATTCAGAAGGAAAGAAAGAGTAGGCATATAAACCAAGATAATTTAATAAAAGCGAGTCAAGTTAATAGAAAAACTCAAAGAAGAGTTTTAGTTTAGATTCAGATTGAGAACGAATAAGTCGCAAAAATGAAAAGTCTTGTAGTATTATTCGCTATTATAAGCTTAGTTAACAGTAAATTTACTGCCGAAGAAATTATAAACACTAATGGTTACGCGGTAATTAAATATGATGAAGTGAACATAGTAAACAAGTTCAATTCTATATTACATATAATTAATTTAACTGAAATAAATTCAGTATTAATAAAAACAAATAAACAGTGGTTACAACAAAAGAATTTTATTGTGAAAACTCCAGAAGATGTTATGATGACATCACATATAGATAATGAACTTAATTTAATTCAAGAAGAATTAAAAAGTATAAAAGGACATAAAACCCACTCAAGAAACACAAGAAGCTTAGTAAACATAGGAGGAAGAATTTTGAACTTTTTATTTGGAACAATGGATGATGAAGACAAAACCGAAATCGAAAATCGATTGGAAACCCTAACTTTAAATAATCATGAACTGGTAATAAATAATAATAAACAGGTAGGCATAAATAATCAACTTCAGGAAGAAATAGAAATAATTAAAAAATTAATTGATATGAAAATAATTAATAATTCCGGTCTATCAAAAGAATTAAAATTAATAGAAAAGAGAATAACAATTTTAGAATATACTAGAAGAATAGACAAGCTAAAAGAAATTATTGAAAAAATACAAAATCCGTTTTGGCAAGTAGGTTACAAATAATGACACATAGCCTGCTAACGGCAGAAGAAATAGAATATTATGATATAGATTTGTTTAAATTAAAAAATATTAAACTCTCTCTTAGTGAATACGATAGTGATATTCTAATTTTTATAATTCAAATACCTGATATAACTTATAAATTTGATAAATATTTTATTACTTCCATGCCCAATGAGGAAAATATGGAATTAGATATAAAAGATGAAAACATTGTGAAAATAAATGAAACTTTTTATAAATATTGTCAAAATAAAGAATTAAAACATTTAAAACCCTATGTTAATTGTATAAATAAAAACAATTGCCTGAAAAGACAGAATGAAGAAAAAAATATTGTGAAGGAACTTAAAAAAGGTATATTAATTGTTAAAAACAGTGATTTTATAGTAAAAAGTTCTTGTGACGAAAGAAAAATAATTCAAATAAAAGGAAATGTATTAATTAATTTTGAAAACTGTATATTAAAATAAATGAGAAAGAATATTTAAACAAATATTCAATTGTAAACCAACCAATAAATATTTATATGGAAGATACATTCAAATTGACTGAAATTGACTTGAAAATCGAAGATTATAATTTAACAAGATTTGAAAATATTAAAGAAATTGTAGAAAAAGTCTCAGACCAGTCATATATTAATTTAAGTATAAATGGATTTATTATTGTAATAATTTGTGCTATACTTATAATTTTGTATAAGAAATTGTTCCAGGAGAAACAAAAGTCAAAGGGGGGAGGAGTTATAGAATTATTTCCCAACCCAAATAACAACAAAAGCATACCAAGCATATTTGCTTGAATCGACACCATTAGGATGTCATAAAGACTTTTTATAAACTTAACCTAACCGTCAGTGAAGTATCTCCTACAGAACTTCCAGACATAAATATATGTACCTAACTAATGTAAGCAAAGTATCTTTCAATAAATATCAACAATGAACGTAGTTCATTAACAATGATTCATATTTGCATTTCATTGCGGATGATCATATCCGATGTCATTAACTTAAAAAAGCATATCAGCACTTTTTGCCTTCAGCAACTTGTGTGGGAGAGTATTTCAAAATAAAGAACAATATGAATCATTGCATCATCCGCAGTCAAACTAAGATTTGCTGCGTTAGCATTTAATTATTATAAAAAGAGATCATTCAATCTCATTAAGTTTCAGTTCTATTTACGTGTCACTTCGTATAGCCGAAGATTTCCCCCCACCAGTGGTAAGGGATCTGAAGCTCATTAATAAATAAAAATATAATAAATTTCAATGAGTGTTTTATTTTAAACTTTTAAAAAAACAGATCCCGGAGAATCAAAAACAAAATTCGCGCGCGATTTTTAATACCAAAAAAAGGAATAAGCCAACTGGGATTCTGGCATTCGGGATTTTAGCCATTCGGGATTTTGTCTTTCGGGATTTTGGCATTCGGGATTTCGTACCCAACCCCAATTTATTTTTTGAAAATATTGAATGCGTTTCGTTTCTTGTGATTGCACAATAACCGTAGCTTAAAAAAATAATTTCTAACAATTTATTGAAAATTAGAAATATGAACATTTAGAATACTTTTTATTTCTCTCCCTTAATTCCCAAAATTTTTTTGACTAGCGTAATTTTGTTTTGACTAAACTTAAAGTCACACCCACTTCAGGTCGTAAAATTAATGTAATATAACATCTTTGCAATTTTGTATGCTTGCTTGAATAAAAACTCAAATTAAATACTGCCAGGTGACGCAGCCATAAACTTAAAAAAAGCTGTTTCAACAAAATTAAATTCTTACCTTAGAATTCAAAACTATACCGTATACTTAAATCCAATATATATCAATCAATATATGTTAATTAAAAAAATCAATTAATATAAAAAAATGACTTTCGAGAAATGTCTGAAATATCATTTTTTATTTTTAACCATTTTGAGAGTTATTGTATTCTGTGGCCCTTTTTCTTAAAGTCCCGGTAGGCCCTTTGACCCCCAGTCCGCCCCTGACTTAAAGCATTTGTATTGAACTTTGAATTCCTTGCTGCACCCTGTGGTTGACGTTGTACAGCTGCCGTTCGTAGCTTGAGACTCATGAGAACCAAATGGTGGTCGCTTCCCATGTCGGCAATTCTAATGCTTCGAACATCGCACATTGACTTCCTCCATCGCTGCTGAATCATGATGTGGTCAATTTGGATTTCAGTTTGACCATCCGGATGTACCCAGGTGATTTTGTTGCAAGTCTTATGTTTAAACACAGTCCCACCCAGTACAAGACGATTAGCGTTACAAAAATCGACCAGCAAATCGCCATTTTCATTCCGTGACCCCAAGCCATTTTTGCCCATGACGCGTTCCAGACCGAAGTTGTCGAATCCGACTTGGGCATTGAGATCTCCCATGACAATTATGATGTCAGCTCTTGGAATATCACTGTAAACTGAACAAGAAATTGATAGGGTTAATGAGAGTATAATCTTCAAGTAAAGCCAAAAACTTAGCTTATTAATACGAGTATATTATAATGATCACATTTCCAAACAAACACTGTTTCCCTCATTTTGTTTAGCAGTATGTGTAATGTGTATCATGAAGTCCTCTGTTATAAATCTAGAGGATATGTATTTGCAAAACAATTCAACTTCTTCAGGAAGTATTCATTTAAAAACTAAGTTATAAACATTTAAAAAGTTAAACTAAAGTTTTCCATAAATACTATGTTTCTCTGAAAAAAAATATAATACCCCATAGTGTTAACAATCGCTTTTCTCAAGCACAGCTTAATTTCTCGCTGTCTGAAATCTTTGAATGTTAAAAGTTAAAAACTGACTAAACGAACAGAAAACCTCTGAGTCCTTCTCTCCTCACCATTTTGTATATGTTTGAGGAAACTTTTTCACAACTAACTCTTCCTCTCACCGAAAATGTATTTTACAAAACTTAAGCCTGGACCCTGTAACCACAAATACCAAAATTCATCACCCTCAGGCAAAGCTTCTCGTATACATCAATGGGTTAACAACCAAAGAATCAGAGAACTAACACCCCAGATACCAGGCTCTTCTATTCAAATCCAAAAGCCGAAAATGGGTTGCAGAAAACTTTTGCTGTTGCACAATAATAATTTCCAACAACCGAACCGAACCGAACCGAAAGTTAAGGGTATTTTCGGGTGCTGCATTTGCGGTGGCTATTTCTTAAGAAGTAGACCGTTTTGTGAGTTTATTTGCACCAAGCCCAGTTGTTGTTGGATCAGTATCTTTCCTGCAAAACTGATGCAACCAAAGAACCACAAAAACATGAGCACTTTGCATGGGGGTGCTACCCTGATGCTATACTTCTACTGCAACAATCATAATACTAAGTTGGAAATTCAGCCCGAGTATTTTCCAAAAATTGAAAATGTTACTTCGCAACTTTTTAGCCTGCCCCAACCCACTCCTTTCTGTTCGAATGGCAATGCTAAATAAAGTCTCGTTACCCTATCTCGCTGCCACTGCCACTGCCGGTTCCTTGGTTTTTACTACATTAAACTTTGGAAAACATTAATTACGACATTATGGAATTACACATTAGAGTTTTAGTACGAAATGTAATTACAAAGTTCGTGCTGCGTTTGTATTATTATTTGTTCGAGAAACACTTCTCTCCATTTTTTTTTTTTTTTTTTTTGTTTTTGGCTGGCGCCACAGGGCTCTTCTCGAAATTTTCGATCCTGCTTTTCTGCTGCAGACTGTTTTTAAAGTCAATATCTCTCTCTAGCTACAACTGGTGGAGAAGTAGTTACGAGTAGTTCGAGGTAATTATTGTGTGAAAGAAAATTAATTTATTAAATTAATTCCATTAAAATGGCATTTTCGGAATTTCAAATTTAACTGTCACAGACATTTTTGTTTCGCCTTTGGCACCCGACAGAGGTAAGAATGCCTGAGGGCGGCAACTGAATGAAAATGAAAAACCTTTTGGTGTGGAATAAAAATATCATCAGAAAGTTAATTTTTCACTGCGTGCTATTTTCTATTTTAGTGAATGATGATTGTATGGCTGTGTGTGGAGTGAACTTTTATTTTCTGAAAAATACTGCGCTGATGTGGGTGATACCTATTTCCAGCGAGTAATTTCCTTTCTTCCGAACTTATTCCTCTCTCTTTTTCAATTGACAATGGGTGAATGTAGTTAGATTTGAGAATACTGTGGAAAAAAAAACTATTGTTAAACTATTATTTGCATTTATTTTACTTCGCACAAGTCACTTTTTTTTCTCACAGATTGTCAACTTAAAAAAAGTCGGGAAGGTAGAGGTATAAGTTTATAGCCAAAGAATAACCAGAAAGACGCGAGGAAACCTTTCGTGTTCATGTGTAACTTGATGTACAGACGATACTCACTTGTAGAAAAAGTCACATTAAATCACATAATTGTCAAGCTAAGTGAAAGTACAATTCGTTATATAGTTTCAAGCTGTGACAATATTAAAAAATTGTAGGAATGAATAAAATGTAAACTAGCAACTTCTGCTATTGTTAATGACACTTTTTAATGGCCTTATTAAGAGACTTACACTTTAATTAGAGACAAAAAGTTGAAATCGTTTCAAGTAGACTGAGATTTAATCTGGTTGTATGGAGCTTATAGAATTGATATAAATTAAACTAAAGGTTGCAACTCTGATCCTACCAAAGCCCGGCACAGTAAAATTTTAAGCAATTTCATCAAAATACTAGTGGCGGTATCGCCGTTTGCTTCGTATAATAAGAAATGAAATGAAGCTTTTAACCCTTGCAATGCTCCATTGCAAGGGTTAAAAGCTTCATTTCATTTGAATTGTGTTAACTTCAGTAGATATCAGGCTAGGACGCAGGGAGGAATGGGGAATTTGTTACTTTGTAAATAACTATCGAATTTCTGTTTCATAAATAATAATCGGAATCAACTAATAACTACAAGTATCTAAGGCCCATTTGCTGATACGAAACTTAAATATTTAAGCAGAACATAAGCGCTTATGGGACAGTTTAAGCAGAGGAAAAAGTAGGACATAAGCTTTTAAGAAGAACATAAATACTTAAGTATCGTATCAGCAAATGGGCCTAAGACTTGTAAAGGCTTATGGGGTGATAATTTTTCTGTTTCATTAAAGTATTTCCGCAAACAGTTATATTATTCAAGATGGACATGTAACTTTTTTAAAGGAATTTCTCATTACAATTTCAAGTACAAACAATAAGTTTGTTTGATGAGTTGTTAACCCATTGACTACCACTATGTATCCGCTTGGGTACAGAAAATTGAACAACATTATGGTTTAACCGTTGTCCTTCTTTAAATTTGTTTTTATAAAATTTAATTTGTTTTGTTCGTTGACATGTTTTCAAAAGTAGGTGCGCATTTTTAAAGTGTTAACTATGGCGTATGTGGAATATTTGTTTACTTTTCTAAAATTTGTTTTTCTTTTAAATAATTAAAATAGAATAGAAGTGTTTATGAGGCCTTGAATGAATGAATTATAATATAAGTTCACTACTACCTTTAAGATCTAGGTCCTTTCCCGATCAATAAATTAAATGCCAATTGCCATTGTGAGTAGGTAGGTACTTGAATAGCTTACCACTTTGGGACAACGAATTTAAGGCGGATTTTCTGATACGAAACTTAAATATTTAAGTAGAACATAAGCGCTTATGTGACATAGTTTACGCAGAGGAAAAAGTAGAACATAAGCTCTTTAAGTAGAACATTAGTACTTAAGTTTCGAATCAGCAAACAGGGCCCAGATCACGTAAGACGATTCGATTGAACGATCGTCGTATTGACTGTAGCTATCTCATCTTTATCTTCACATCTACAGGGAAAAATAGAGAGAGAAATAGTCGAAACGATGATTGTTCAATCGAATCGTGTAACGTGAGCTGGGCCCAGGTCTAAATCAGGCGTATTTTTTGTTTTATTTTTTCGTTCGATTTTTGATCAGCAATTTTAAAAAGACCACTTTATGAAGATGAGAATAGATTCATTATCATTCCCTAAATTCGAATCTGAGCGACCAATAAACTGCATTTTTGCTTGATTTAAAAAATGATATTTATGCTTGTAGTTAATGTTAAAAGCTATTTAATAAACTTAAAGTTGCTGAGTTGCCAGAAATAATTATTAATTAAAAAAAAAAATAATTTTTGCGAGTCTCCAAAATCTTGATGAGGTCTACAGAAAATTTGAGTATACACGCCTAACTCACACAATGCAATGTGAGTTGATGGGTTTGAAATTTGAAGAATTGTCCTTGGTAAGAATCAGCAGAGAAAGGATTTTGCTGACCTAAAAAAAAGGCAATTATTAAATATAGAGAATATTAACATAACTTAATGTTCAATTATAGTAGCATTAAACGATACGAACTGGTTTTTAAAGTTCACAGGTAACAGCTTCTACGATTGTTTCTTAAAAACGCCTTGAAGGAGCTAAAGGGCCTCTTCAATGTTTTCGGAAAGTTTGGAATTGATGTCACTATTCAGTACAGGATTTTTTCGCACAACAGTTTCAAGTGCCGTATTTGCATTTAAAACAGCAGTGAACTTCTTCAAAACTTCGTTTGCAATCGACCCTTCACTTTAATCAAATTTTTGTCAACCTGGTATTTGACAGACCTAAGAATTTCTGCCCAAGGAAATTTCTTTTACAGAACTGTTAGGAAGGGGAAATAATTTACACTCTGGTGGTCACTCTCTTTTGCCCATAACAACCCAATTTTTGAAGTGTGTGACAGGAATTGGACACAAATAGTAACAGATGCTTTCGTCCATTGATGCAAAACAAAATTTGCCGACATTGAAATAAAACACAATGATAATAGTGGAAAATACGAAGAAAAAAACCACTCTTTATTAAACCTTTTCGTCCGACCTTCTCGGTTCAGCCTTCGATTGTGACTAGCTTTCGTTATATGTACATTTCATTTACGATTTACAATATGCTTAGCCTTCGTTAAGTTTTAATATAACTGCTCCATATTAGCTCAAACCATCGTTTGCAGAGTTGCCAGACTCATGCAGTTCGATACAATAGCAATATTCGCGTCGAAAAATTACGATCATTTGAAATCAAATTGGCGTTGACTTGACTTTTTTCAAAAACGTTCAAAAACAACTATCTTTAGGTGTAAAAGTTCCATCTAACTTCTCTTCGACAGTGAATGCTATAGTCGTTTCCTGATTTCTCTCGAATCTTCTTCGTTGGATTGGTACTCTTCACCAGTTTTTAAATCTTCAAGAACACTTGCTACATCAAAAACGTATCTTTTGGCTAAAACAGATGTGCAGCATGTCTGCACTCATCGCTGCGTACAGCGACGAGCTCGAAACATAAGTGCTGTGCATACTCTTAAGGCGCGTATTAATTTCAGAGTAAAAAGATGGCTAGCAGCTCTAAAGATGTTCTTGAGAGTAAAACTGGAAAGTGGACACAGACACAGTCATGAAATTAGCTCACCAGAAGGGAAGACAGATAGTCGCTCTCAGAAAATGTACCTACTCCCTCAATGGAAACGCACATTTAAATACTCAACATAAAAAACTCTATAGGTAACCCTTTTAGTATGAAATTTTTTGGTATTTTTCAATAACATTTTTATACACACATGTAGTTTATTATTTTTATTTTTTTTTAGATGTATTTATTCTGTAGATCCGAGCATTTGAAACAAAGTTAGAAATTTTTGAAGCTAATTAAATCGACATATTTTATAGATTTAATTTTTTTTTTAAATAAAATCAGCTTCTTGTATGTACAAGAAACCTGTGCGTAAAAAGTCAGCCAAAAAAAGTAATAAGATCTAAAATAAATGCCAAGTTTAAGGTTCATGAAGATTAATATCATAATATCTTAAGTAGAGTAATATCGAAACAATTCCAAATCATGACAGAAATTTGGTATTTAATGATTACTGATTAAAATTTGGTGGGTTTACTGGTCAAGTTTTCATACATTTTAAATTTGTGATTAAGTAAGTATTTAAGAAAAAACTTGGCAAGTAAATCCACCAAATTTTAATCAGTAATCATTAAATACCAAATATCTGTCATGATTTGGAATTGTTTCGATATTACTCTACTTAAGATTATTTGATATTAATCTTCATGAACCTTAAACTTGGCATATATTTTAGATCTCAATACTTTTTTTGGCTGATTTTTTATGCACAGGTTTCTTGTACATACAAGAAATTGGCTCTTTTTTTAACATTTATGTTTTTGT
Source organism: Dasysyrphus tricinctus (assembly GCA_963921185.1). Lineage (NCBI taxonomy): Eukaryota > Metazoa > Arthropoda > Insecta > Diptera > Syrphidae > Dasysyrphus > Dasysyrphus tricinctus. Next base: position 52,030,012 of record OY992530.1, on the reverse strand, counting down.
TGTGATTTCACTCCTTTTTGCAAAGATTTATTTTGCCACGTGAAAATCAAGCCCTACCGCTCTATAAAGTTTCAGAATTCTACGACAACCGAAAGTACTCCAGGTAAATATGTAATAGAAATTCTGATAAAGTGGGTGGATGGCACGCCCCCTGAATGGAATATTCCAAATGTTCGATATTTTTCTTTCTAAGTACTTCAAGAAGTGCTTCATATAGTTTATAAGAATTTTTGAGAATGTGGGTGGATGCCACGCCCCCTGAAATGCAACTTCCAATTTTTCGATTTTTTCTTTCTAAGTACTTCAAGCCTTTCATCGTTCTACATTAATCGCAAGTGCTCCATATAATTTATAAGAATTTTTTAATAATGTGGGTGGATGCCACGCCCTCTAATAGAAAATTTCAATTTTTATATTTTTTTCTTTCTAAGTACTTTAAGACCTACCGACTTTCCAATTTTCATAGTTTAAAACAATCGGAAGTGCTCCATTTAATTTATAAGAAATTTTTAAGAGTGTGGGTGGATGCCACGCCCCCTAAATGGAGAATTCCAATTTTTAAATTTTTTCCTTCTAAGTACTTCAAGCCCTACCAACCTACTAATTTGCATCGTTCTACAACAATCGGAAGTGCTCCATATAATTAATAAGGATTTTTAAGAATGTGGGTAGATGCCACGCCCCCTGAATAGAAAATTCCAATTTTAAAATTTTTTTTTCTAAGTACTTTAAGCCCAACCGACCTACCAATTTTCATCGTTCTACAATAATTGGAAGTGCTCCATATAATTTATTAGAATTTTAAAGAATGTGGGTGGATGCCACGCCCCCTGAATGGAAAATTCCGATTTTTCAATTTTTTTCTTCCTAAGTACCTCAAACCCTACCGACTTACCAATTTTCATAGTTCTACAACAACCGGAAGTACTACATATAATTTATAAGAATATTTAAGAAAGTGGGTGGATGTCACGCCTCCTGAATAGAAAATTGCAGATTTTCGATGTTTTCCTTTGTATGCACCACAAGGCCTAACGTTGTGCGAAATTTCAAGTTTCTACGATGTCGGGAAGTGCTCCATAATTTTGGTGATCTGTCAGTGAGTCAGTCAGTTACGGTTTTTGCGATTTTTGAAGTCCTATATCTCGGGAACTACTCATGCCAAAAAGTTAAAGAAATTTGGTGAGCCACCTGTGTTTGATCAGCTCAGCAAATACTGCGAATTTTAATTTTCTGACTCTATTGGTACTGAAGTAAGAGGGGGGTTAAAAATCGCCTGAGTTTGTTCCTGTAAAAAGGGTGTAGTGCCGCGAACTTGGCTGGGCACTACCGTGCCCTTTAATAATTTAATTTAGAGAATAAACTTTAATTAATTAATAAATTAATGGCAGTTTATTTAATAAACCTTTTATTATCTTCGAATTTTCTTCTTTTTTTTGACTTGGTTCGGTTCAGCTGTGAGCCCTCATTATAAACCTACATTTTTTTTAATACTTGAACATAAGAGCAAGTACGTGCAACCCTGTCAAGAATTTTATTTTTCAATGGATCGAGAAGTAGTTCAAGAAAAAATCATACGAAATTCTTTTTAGAGAAATAATTTCCGATTCAATGAACTCTGGTGCGGTGAACCTCAAGGTATTCACCTTAGTTCACTTCTCTTTACCAAAAATGCCTTTGTTTTCATTATAATATACTGTAGCAGGGTAGGGTTCTTATATACGCTGATGGTATTTAATTATTTAAAATCAGTCCGATTCTGTTCTCGTATTAACAAATGCAAATCAAACATGAATTATCTCAGCGTGAGTGCAAAACTTCTTATTTTCTTATGAACTGCATTTGAAGCTCAATTAATACTCTTTAGTGATGATAGTGTTCTTGTTTATTGTAGCAAATTTTCGTTAAGATTTGGTACCTACATTATTTGAATGAGCAGTTTATGTTTTTATTAGCCCTTTTTCCCTTGGAGGTGGCAAAGTACGCTACTACTTTCCTTTGTAAAATGTATCAACTATCACATGAGAGCATCTGTAGTTGATAGTGCTAGATTATTGTTTTCATTAGTAGGGGAGATCGGGGACAAAAGTAACGTTTTTACTTTTGGAGTTCCTGCTCTTGGGTTTGTTGGAATTACAAAAAACGAAAAATGTCATCTTATGTACTGGTTATTTATCTAGGATATGATGAAGCAAAGTTTCTTTAAAATGACGAATTCTTATAGCTGTGATTATTTTCCCTAGACTGTTCCCTTGTTACTTTTGTCGTACATATATGTACATGTGCAAGTCAAAAGTAACACGCAAATTATCCACATTACCACTTTTCGCTTTGTTTTCGATGGGCAACTTGAAATTCATGTTTTTTTTTTCCCTTATATGAACCTCATCACAACTCCTGTTAGTCTTTTGTTAAATGTGTTTAATTTTGATTTAAACAAAATGTGAAAATGTTATTACTTTTTATTGAAATTCCAATCAACTCAATTATAAAAATTGCATTAATTTACTATACGTTGAAACCTGCAAAAAAAAAACTATTCAAAATTCCTACCGTACTACTTTATGTATGTATATTAATTTTGTATCATTTTAAACAATCACAATCGTATTTAAAAAAAAAAATCTACCTCCATATCGATTAACTATACTGCGATCCTTGCTAAACAAATAAAATTGAATTTCAATTATTGCCAATTTAACACACTGTATGTAATAGCCATAACTGTGCCAACTCAACAGGAACAATTTTTAACGAGACATTATAAAGTTTTGTGTGTGGGAATTAAGTAATCAACGGTTTGTGGTCAATTCAACTGATTGTATGTTTGTGTATTCAATATATACACACATCTTTGCACCGTTATCGTTGTTATGTGGCCTCGTCCAACCCCACAAACGAACCAAAAATGGCAAATTGTTGCAATGAAATGTTATACCATGTCCTACTGACCACAGAATCAAAGCCATATAGTAACAAACAAAGGATCGCGTGGATACGAGTACAATAATAATGTGCACACTTGGACCCTTTTTTATATGTACTATAGGCACTATTTTGGTTTTCCAGGTTAAATTGTTATAAATAAAATTTTATCTAAAATAGTTGTAGGTAGGTAGGTGTAGTTTATTTTGTTTTTTTTTTTTTTTTGCTTCCAAGTGAACTAAAATTGATGGAAATAGAATTGGCATGCTCCATTTGGTTAATTGATTTTGCAGTTTCATAGGATTGAGAGGTGAAGTTATGAAGATATCTAATTTTCCCAAAATTATTCTTTTGGAAGTTTTTATATTCTTGAAGGCCCCTTTGAATCTTTATGGCATACAAATTTAATCGGTTTGTTTTTCATTTTTGTTTTTCAATTTTCTTTGTGCTCTTGAATTTTCCTTGTTATTGAACGATTTGATTTTAAAACGAACTAATTGGTAATTTATGCTTTGCATGCAGTATCTAGAAAAAATTTGTTTTTCTATTTCTTTTCATTTATTGAGGTAAATTATTCATTCTGCTTGAGAACTTTCTGAAAAGGTATGTAGTCATTGAGAAGGGTTTTGATTGATGTAATCAATCTTTTTTTCTTACGTGCATAAAGGTACCTATGTTTGTATATACACTATCTACATACCTAAATATAATCATAGAAAAGCCATTTGATTCTTTTCTTAATTTAATAGAAACATAAATACATAAACATTAGGGTGGTCGTTAAAAAAAGGCCATCCCGGATGGGCCCAAATCGGCTCTAAATGAAGAAAAAAAAATTCCATAATTTTTTCAGATTTTGATTTTCATCCCCTATAGTCGCTGTAGGGGTAAATTAAATTTCCCCTTTTTTTTGCATACTAGAAAATTCGCGTAAGATCTGCCAAAAAATTCAGAGCATGTTGGTGGGAACTAGACAAGAAAAAAATCCTATAGAAGGGGGATAATATCTCCCCCCGCTTGGACGGGAGGGGCAATTTAATAAAATATTTGCATAAAATGGAAAAAAAATTATTTAAAAACAACGGCAATACTTACAGTAATGATTTGTAGTATTTTGGAAAGCCAGAAGTCCATTCTTACGGCTTGTTTTTAAATTAAGTTTTTTTGATGGAATAATAAAATAATAGTTTGAGGAAAAACTATTATTTTTTTTTTTTAATTATAGGTTTGAAAACAGATTTTGCTGAAATTGTTCATTCAAAGAATTTTATTTCATAATCAACTATTAAAATGGACTTCTGGCTTACCAAAAAGCTACAAGACAATACTGCAAGTGTTGCCGTTGTTTTTTAATTATTTTTTTTCTATTTTATGCAATTATTTTATTAAATTGCCCCTCCCGTCAAAGCAGTGGAAGATATTACCCCCCTCCGGTAAGATTTTTTTCTTGTTTCCTTCTCAACTATACAGCTCTGAATTTTTCGGCAGACTTTACGCAAATTTACAAAACAAAATTTACAGCGACTATAGGGGATGAAAATAAAAATCTGAAAAAAATAGGGAATTTTTTTTCTTCATTTAGGGCTGATTAAGGCCCATCCAAATATTAAAACTAAAAAAAAAAACATTATAATGACCACCCTTATATACATACATATTCACACAAACATAGTAATGCTAGAATGGGACAAGAGCAACATATTAATGTTTTCTTATTTATTTACCAAGAACTTTTATTTGTATGTATAAGAAAACACAGTTGTTATCTAAGGCAAGGCAACACTTTTGTAGTACCTCGTAGCATAATGGTTAGTGCATTGGACTGTCATGCCAAAGGTGTGGGTTCGATTCCCAGCCGTGTCACCTAAAAACAGAAATGTTTTATCCGAGGTACTGCCTCTTGCGAGGAACTTACAAATCCTCTGAGAGTATACTTGTCATGAAACAAGTGCCTAGCCGTTCGGGCTCCGCAAAAAAACTGTAGATCCCCACCATTCCTGCCAACAACACGCACACAGGAATGGTTGAAAGTTGTAAGTCATTAGACCCTGGTTCTCCACGAGCTGTTGCGCCAACCAATTTATTTATTTTTGAACCTACAAAAAGCTCTATGAGGACCGAAAAACGCATGCCCATAGATTTCCCGAGTAGCCCGTTGATATATCTGAATTTACTTTTAAATTTTTCGCATTTCTTTTCACGTGCGGCTTCCATTTTAATTTAGCGTCTAGGGTCACTCCCAGATATTTTGCCCAGGATTACCAACTCCGGAAAAAGTCTAGACCCGGAGGTTTTTCGTTCCTTTCCTCCCACATTATCATGAAGCGATTATTTTATTAGATTTCTAAAGCACCATTTAGATTTCAAGAGCAGCATTTAATAGCTTTGAGGTCAATTTTACAATAATGAATTAAAGAGGCAGTAAATAAGTATAATTAGAGCCATTTTTTTCACTATTGCTAAACTTGAGACAAACTCTCAAGCGGACCAACTTGATCATAATCATGGACTATGGCAGAAAAAAGACAAGTGTTTGCAAAAAGTCCATAATAGGTATTTTAAAAATATGTGGGTAATACTTATTGTATTTTCCAAAGCCAGGGGGTGGAAAATGCCGCAATTGACTCCCACCAGGCGCATATGGTCACGATCGTCCCACTTTTTAATCCCAACGTGCAGCAACATCTTGCATTGTCTTCATTCAAGGTACAATGGCTTATCAGTTCCATTACCTTCACTTTCGCTGCCCGAAGAAGCTGATTGCCAATTTTCCCAAAAATAATTGCTTCGGAATATTGTAGCTCTTTTCTTTTATTTTCTGTTTTTTGATAACTGAAGAGCACAAAGCTCTGGAACAAATTTTTTGTATATGCATTTGTCACGGTAAAATTTACCGCGACAAAAATCACTCTTGATCATCCACATCCTCCTCCTTCCTTTCCATTTCTTCTTTGCCCTACAGGTGCTTGTTGCAATATACTGAGAGAGAGAAAAGGGCAGCAATGGTCCATCAGCCATTGTTTCACTCTCTCAGTACCTTGAAGAAGCAAAAATCGATGTTTTCAATTTGGACACGAGGAGTGGATGGGTGATCCACTATATCATAACCGGCAACCAGTCGGACAGTTTGATCCGAATCACGGGTGACAGTTGGTCGCCGAAGACGACGGGTGGTCTGCTCAATCAATACTATTGCATCAGATACGTAGGTGACAGTTAGGCCCTAACGCCGAAGTTACTTCTTGGCAAAATGGCTGCTTGCCCAACATAACATTACTTATATTTCTTGTACAAGTTGGAACGTTAACTGCTCGTCCTCATTCCCCAGAATCTACACAAAAAGCCATCGACCTAGGTTAAATTCGCGTATCAGTTCAGTTCAGTTTTCTTTATTGAGGCTTAAATTCACAAATTTAGTTTTGATTACAAGTTATTTTTAAAGCAGCCGACTTTTTTATTTATATGTCTGGCTTCTAGCGTTTTTCATAAAGAAGTATTATAAATATTCTTTTATATAAATGTAATTATATACAAAATTTCAAAATGTAACTTTTATTTTCAATTCATATGCTTGCTCCCGACATACGTTCCTATAATGACTCTAAAAGGCCAAACTTAAAACTAATGACTAGTCCTTAAAATACTAAAAATAACGAAAATGCATTTCATGCATACATTTACAAATAATTCTTTTTTTTTTTTTTTATTTACTATCTATGAAATTTTTAAGAGTTTTATATAAATTTTTGAAAAACATTTACTTAGTTCGCAATATAATCTAATATATTAGAACAAGAAAGTTATGATATTATATAAACTATGAAAATATGTGTAACTTGTATAAGTACATAATTATAATTATTGATGTTAAACTTCAAACAGATTTCTTTTAATCCAAGGGTTATGCAACTTAACAAGTATTATTTTAATTATGGAAAAGAAATGTTTGTAGATAATATTTTTTTATTTTTGCATTAAACTGTTCACAGAATTATCCTCTGAGAACATTTATTGAGGCTTTCTCATAAAAAGATATAGTAAGTGTATCATTCAACTGAGGCTCTAGTAAATTTCGGGATCTATTATGCAAGAGATTGAAGGGCGATAAATAATAGGGTAGGTCTGAGTATTCATCCATGTTTGCATCCCATAATCCCTTAACAAGTGGATTTGGGTGGTTACCAATTGATTCCAGTCTGGTTTTTAATAATGTTGTCATATAAATCATCAAAGGTTTTACTTTTGTTAAATTATACAATGTGTAGTTAGAAAACCACTTTTTATTAGGTCTACGATATTTTCCCGTACAGAATCGTAAGATTGTTCTTTCGAACTTTTCTAGCTCTTTTGCTGCCGTTGGAGAAATAGTGAACCAAGAACTAAAACCATATGAAATAATGGGTCTTATTAGAGTTTTGTACATAAGAATCTTCGTACTTTGGGATAAATGCTTCGATGAAAGTAGTTTCTTCAAAATAGAAGTTGCGATTTTTGCTTTGGTTAATACATTCCGTGCGTGCATATTGAACTTTAGTTTATTTTGAAAATGAATACCTAGGTATTTCGCCTGTGTTTTTAATGGAACTGCTATATCCTCGATTTGCAAGGAAAGCTCCTTACTTTCCTTAACAGCTTGTCGATGTCCTTTTCCATACGAGTTTCTGAAACAGGTGAGTCCGCATTTTTCAGTTTTAATTTTCAATCCCCAAGATTTAAAATACGAGATTAGTACGGGCATGGCATCATGTATTTTTTCTAATGCATCGTTTGGTCTAATAGCGGCAGCTAGTAGCTTTGTATCGTCTGCATATAAAAGTGCTTCAGGCTCGGAGTCTTGATTGCAAAACGGCAGGTCATGTAGGAAAACATTAAATAATTTTGGTCCCAATAATGTTCCTTGAGCAACTCCTAAAAGCACTGGGAAACTATGTGACAGCTCCGAGCCAATGACAATGGAAGCAGTTCGAGAATCAAGAAAACTGATAATCATTCGTATGAGAGGATTAGGGCAGTTTAACCTTATTAACTTAAAGATTAGTCCTTTATGCCAAATAGAGTCAAACGCCGCTTCTAGGTCAATATCGAGAACAACAGTGCACTTTTTTTGTCTCAAATTCTGAATTATTTTATTATTAAGAACTAATAGGCAATGTTCCGTTGAATGCTGTTTTTTGAAACCAAATTGGGTATTTGGGATAATATTTGAGTAATCCAAAAAACTATCAAGAACTTCAGCTATAACTCTTTCGAATAGTTTTCCCAAGTTGGAGAGTAGGGAAATTGGTCGAAAATCTTTTATGCTTTTGGCATTATTCTTTTTTGCAATAGGCATAATCTTAGACTGTTTCCATACATTTGGAAAATATCCGTTGTTTATGCATTGGTTAAATATACAAGTTAGAGTAAAATCAAGAGAATTTGGGCATTTCCTTAGCACAAAGTTAGAAATTCTGTCAAGACCACAAGACTTTTTGTTGTTTAAATTGTTTCTAAAGATATTTACTTTGTGATGAGTAGTGAACGGTAAAGAAACTTGATTACAGGTTGTATTTGACTCCGTAAATGTTGTTAGAGGAATATTTAAGTTTGTGCTACAAAACTCGTCTACTCTTGAAAATATTTCATTGTTCAAGTTTAAGTCATATGTAGGTGTTCGGTCAGCATAAACGTTTGCATACAGGGTCCTAAATGCATTGAGTTTTTCCTCAACATCTACCAATTCCTGTCCATCTATATTCAAAACATCCTTGACAATATCTGCCCCGAATACTTTTCTTCCTGTTATTTTATCTATTTCCTTAAAAGCATGAGGAGATGGTTTTATTTTATTAAGACGTAATCTGAACTCATTATCAAGGTCTTGTTTTACTCTCTCTTTTATTATTTTACCAAGACATTGTATTTGAGAATGAAGCTCTTGGTACTCGTTAAATTCGCGTATTAGAACTGCCAACTGCCAACCTCCCTGCGAAATATAACAAAGGGGTAATTAACTTTTCACCAATGTTTCACAATAGTTGTTTCATTTAGTTCTGAGGGGAAAAATGCACGCGCAAAATTGGGTTTCCTTTTTGATTTTTCTGAATTTTTCTTTTCCAAAAACTTAGTTGGGGATAATAGGTGGCTGAATGCACTCATCGAATTGCCGCCCACTGGAAGTCATGCCACAGTCCGGCGAATTCGATGATGACTTTGCATAAAGCTGGGGTTGAAGTGCGAGTAGGAAAAGGCGTACGGGTTTGCAACTGCGTTGGCTCACTCACGCCAATGGGCTAAGTTTGCTGAATGATGACGCGACCGAAACCCACGTCACTGATTGGCCGAAAGCACTGGGGCATTGGAAAAAAGAAGAGGTCGTCCAGGCATAGTGAAAGCCTGGAGGGACACTTCTTACCCGTCTTTTAGATCGAACAGAAGATTTCTGGAAAAGCAAGAAGATAAAAATTAAGAGAAAAAAAAGGAAATTTAATAACGACTTTGGCGGGTTCTAGTTGTGAAAAAAAAGAAGAAAAAGAAACTGGTGAAAATTGTAGAACTATTGTGGAAAATTGGAGGAAAAAATTTGGGAAATTTATCTCGGAGGAAAGATGGATTGGCAGTGGAAATCAGGAAAAAAAAAAGCTAAGTATAGTGGCTGTATTAGTATTGATAAATCTGTGGTAAAATTTAACATATTTTCTTAAGCGTTTATTTCAAGAGTTATCAAAACTCAAAATTTTTAAATCGTTGGCCTTTTTTTCGTGAAATTTCCGATAAAGCGGAACTCGCGACCCGTTTCAAAACCCGTTTTTTTTTCATTCTTTCATTGCTAGTGCCCTTTTATTTTACATTCCAGGTACTACGCCCCTGTGGGTATCAAAATTGTTGATTTTATATCAACATTAATTGAAAAATAATTAAATCATTCATTAAATTAATTGGTGAAACCCACCCCTTAATTTGAGCTAGTCGTGGTGGTAGCATCCCAAGTGCTACCTATTGCACTTTATTCAGTTCGAATTCGAACTTGTTGTGTATTTTCTTTTGGTTGACATTCGTGTAACCAAAAGTCGTGGTCTTTTCGTCGATGTTTGTTAGTATTATTTTATTATTATTAATTTAGTCGGTCTCGGTTCTGGAAAAAGTGTAACACATTTTCAAAAGAAAACAACAGTATTTTTGTGTCAACTCTCAAGTTTGCTCTTCCAACTTCTACTTTTCCAGCAGTTGAGAAAAACTGAAGTTGATCAACTCTAGAATTGAAATTTGGAAGTTGAAAACGTCAACTTTGAGCTTCACAAATTTTAAGTAAAGATCCTCAAGCTCCATACCTTTGAATGAAAAAAATCGGCCTTAATCTTTAGGTAGAGTAAAATGTATTCCTACTTATTCTTCAATATTTGTTTGGTGTCAGCGATGCCTTCAGAAATATAATACTTATCAAACTAATAACGTAGGAAACTCGGAGAAATGTTGGCTTTACCCGGAGCTCGGAGATCAGAGTACATTCCAGGAGTCACTGGGCCAAAATACCCCTGTTGGTAGCCCTGATTTTGCCTCATTTGCAAATGGAACACGAGCGGTTTTAAGAAAGACGGATAGTCTTTTTATTTTTGCATACGTAAAGTCTACGTCGAATTTTTTTCTTTGAACGCTATGTTTTTTTTTTCCACTCATAAAGACTATTAAGACCCGTTTGCTGATACCATACTTAAACATTTATGTTCTACTTAAAAGCTTATGTTCTACTTTTTCCTCTGCGTAAACTGTCACATAAACGCTTATGTTCTACTTAAATTATTTAAGTTTCGTATCAGCAAATGGGCCTAAGAGCATTTTGTAATTTAACTATAGCTTCGTTAATCGTTTTGCCTACTGCTAGTATCGCAGTTTCATCAGCAAACATGGCTACAATAGGTCTTCTGTTTGACGTAAATCAAGTGTAAATAAAAGATACAGGACTGGACATATTACACTTCCTAGTGGTTTGATATAAATTTCCGTGTCTTACACGAAAAAGGTATTCGTTTAGAATGTTATAAAGTCCTTCAGGCAGAATTTTAGGCATTTGTACCACACCTTATCAAACCCTTGCGACACATCCAAAAACAACGTCGAACTTATTTTCTTATCCTCAAAAGTACTCTCGCTTTCATCAGTTATTCTGTGTACTTGATCAATTATTGAATCCTTTCTCCTAAATTCGAACTGATGTTCAGGTATTAACAATTTTTCTTCTACATATTATTGGTTGTAGGCGCAGCAGTAATAATCTCTCTTGAAGCGTAATGGGTCTGTAAGACTTCTTTTCATGGTGATGGCTTGCCAGGTTTCAACACCATTATAACTTCCGCAACTTTCCATTTGCTGGGAATATTCTAGCCTTATGGCGGCATTTTTATTATATAAAAGAGATTAATTAATCCTGTATGAGGAAGCATTTTTAATATTTCTGCTGTTATCAAGTCATACTCCGGAGCTTAAGCTTTCTTATTTCTCTGCTCAATTCAGCGAGCGTAGAATTTCTAGGTATGTAGCTTTCATTTGAGCTGAAACTGATATTAATACTTCCATTGAGTGATGATCCAAAGGTTTAAATATTTCTATCTAGATAATCGGCGAAAACCGTCGCTTTCTCTTTGTCCTTTGATAAGGTGTGATATTCCATGTTGCCTTTTGTATCATATCAATAAATGTATCTACTGCTTGTTCAAGCTCAAGAGACTTTTTTAATGATATCCTCAATTCAACGTAGTCCTTGATATCTTTCTAAAATCCTTCCCAGTTTGTTTAACCGTTTGTTAACTTGGGTGGTTTTTCAAATTTGACAAGGCTTTCGCCCATAAGGATTATGACGGCAGCATGATCTGAGAAGAGATCATAACTCTCTGAAATTTTTAAACGGTTAGAGGGTATTCCTTTTGCCATAAGTAAATCGACTAGGTCAGGTACTTTTGACGGATTAGTTGGCCCAGTAAGTGAAATGAAAGTCGCAATTGTTTTCCATTCCTGCCTCATATAGCATTTAACCACAGACACAATATAGTTAATAGTTACATAGATATCGCACGCAGAGTTACTTTTTTATCTTGGGACGTGGAGTTACGTCCCAGTTAATTTAATATTGTATGATCTAATAGCGTTAGGTTAGGTTAGATTTTAAGGGGTAATGATACGGCAAGTTGTACAATCTCAATTGCGCTCCCCATAGGAATTAACAGCCTAGTAGTCAAGAAACCCGTGGATTTTAAGATTTGATTACTTCTTGGCATGTTTTTATGATATCGAACATACATATACATATGTCGATATCATTTTTCTGCATAAATATTTCTAATTTTCCAAGTTTTGTCATAATCCGTTGGCATTCCACGAAAGAATTTTAAGCTTTTCCATCATAATATCTTTGTAAGGTGCTCGGGTCGAAAACAGTTTTAGAGCTTACTTAACCTATCAAAGATGAGGTTATTTGTATTACATTGTTCCTCAAGTTTTGACAGAATTATTGAAAAGACTTTCGAAACTGTCTACATTTCTTTGCTTTAATATTTTCTTCGAAGATATTAAAACTGTTTTTTCTGTTTTCGGATACTATAGGTTTTAGAGCTTTCCCTGATTTAAAAATCTTTGGAATCACGGGTTCAATTTGCTTTGGTGGGTTTCTGTGTGTTTGGGCAGATTTCGATTGTCGCTTTTATAATTCTTAAGCTACTTTGCTACCCAAACCTTGAAGTTTCCCAGGTGATTTTCATCACAATTAATGCTCGTGTCGGTGGACTTTCACCTTTTCCGCTGCAGTCCATGGTTATGTTTTCCCGCGCATTTAACACACCTTGGCTCTTTTTGCAATAACTTTGGGTTTGATTGAATTCTTAGAGCTGAAGGGACTTACCTTGTGCTCTTTCTAATAGGTTCGATGTTAACCACGTTGTTTAGAACTGTTTAAATTTTATAGATTTCATCAAGTTTTTCAGTCTTATCGAACTAAAGTATAAATAGAGAGAGACCACGTTGTTGTACCACTGTCGTTTCGCCCTCGTTTTTCTATTTCTCTCTTTTAACGATGTTATATCACTGAAAATATCGTCTTCTGAGCATGATGTGTGCAGACCTCTCGCCACAACCCACAACACGTTAAGGTCTTTTTGACTTATTCTCATATAAGTTTATCATTCTACTTTTTCTTCGTTCAGTTTTCGCGACAGAATATACGTTAACCCTCGGGATCTTTCACACAAACTTTCCATTAACTGTTGTTAAGTGAAATAACTTTACATAATAATTTGTAACTTGTTACAATTCGCAATACCGATAACGTTTATCGGTGGCGGAGAACGCGTTCCTCTATCGTTCTTTCTTTTACTGTCGAATGTTGAATATATTATTTCAAAAGACGAGGCTGCCTCAGGTGAAGAGCCAGCTTTACGTTCTCCCTTAGACTTTTCTTTAGGGATTTTTCCATTTCACGTATAAATTTGGAGTTTATTGGAATATGTTTGCCGTTCAATATCTCATTTTCTTTTCGAAGAAGATCGACTTCTTTCTTTAGCTTTTGATAAAGTTCCATAACTTCATGAGGTCTTTGTAGAAGTTCATTACTGTCTTTTCAAGATTTTCTGTTTTATCTGAGTTTTTTTTAACACGCGCTTGCGTGACGGGTAGACTCTTTTATCCGAATTTAGTTGGTTTTGCACTCGATTTAAGTGGTGGAGATCGAGATACCCTTGCATTTTTTAGGAAGGGATTTACTAAATGCAATAATTGGCTCCAAGAATCCATAGAGCCGATCTCCGAAGAGGGTGAATTTTGGTCGCCCCTTACTCCTACCCACCAGGGGTGAACTCAAAATTGTTTCATCACGTCAGGCTTTCAAGATAGCTTATCAAAGGAAGCAATAATAACGTTTTTTGCTACATATTTACTTACTTATTCAATTTATTTGAATTCCTTTACTTTACATCCACGATCCAAACATTACTTTTAGATTTAATCTACAGAAAATCAATTTTAACATTATTTTAATAACATTTCCTTTACTCTTCATTTCTTTTCAGATATCGTTTAAACTCTTAATCATAGATAGAAATAGAAACAACCAAACATTAAAAATGACTGCAAATCGCTGCATTAGCAGTATTCTGCTAGCAATCACCTTGCTCTTGCTGTCCATTGTTCAACTAACAGCAACCAGCTCATCATCTCGACTTGCCTTCACAATGAAAATGCGAGAAGATTGCCAAGAAATGTCAAGTAACTCCCAATGTCATTGCTCACCGGTGCTAAATGAGTTTGAAGTCAACTGCCCCGGTCAAGGTATTGACCCCAAAATAATGGTTCGCATCCAACAGAATCACCACGTCCAAATCGATTGTCACCATATTGATTCCACGGAATACAGCCTTCTGCCAAAGATGAATATCGGAAGTAATCCAACGGTACAGATAAGACAGTGTCCGTTGCCGCCATTGCAACCGATTCAAAGTATCATTCAAAGATTGGGCATCACTCAGGTAACTGGGTTGTTATTTGAAAGCGGTGAACTTGGTGGATCGCTGTCACGAGTTCATTTTAAAGGACTGCAAGATCTCCGTCGATTGAGATTGAGCTCAAATGGTCTCTCAACTCTGCCCGAAGATGTCTTCGCCGATCTTAAGAATCTCACATGGCTTGATCTTCATTCGAATAAAGTCGAATTACCGCAAAATATTTTTGCTTCATTGGAAAACCTAAATGTCCTCGAACTGGGTCATAATAATTTGCAAGATCTCCCACCAGGCATATTCCGAAATCAAATGAAACTCGTACATCTGAATCTCTGGAGCAATAATCTTACGAATCTCAGTAAAGAAGCCTTTGAGGGGGTGTCCTCAATTACCGATCTCGATTTGAGTGCAAATAATATTGTAACCTTCCGTCCGGATGTCTTCTCCTATCTCAAGAATCTCACCAATATTAATCTCAATGGAAACTATTTCAAATCTCTGCCAGAAGGTCTTTTCGCGGAAAACAAGAATCTCTCAATGTTCCGTTTGAATAATAATCGTGTTCCTTTGAAGAAATTACCTGCAGGATTACTCTCTAATCTGCCAAATCTTCGAGAAGTACGCATCAGCTGTGACCTGGAAACAATTCCTCCCAACACATTTGCCAACTCCACGTCCATCAGAAATATCACAATCTCCGGAAATAACCTAACCGAGCTGCCGTATATACTCTTTGCAGATCAAATCGAACTGATTGACTTGGATCTCTCAAGAAATAAGTTGACTTCCTTGCCGGAAGATATTTTCCAGAACACCAGGAACTTGATTGTCCTTCGACTTTCTTTTAATCAGCTGACTAACGTTAGTGGGTAAGTTTTTGAAAAAGTGTGCTTCAAGTTAGTCATTGTCCTTATCAATGCTATTTTTTTGTTTTATTTCCAGTGAAACCTTCAACTCCTTAGATAACCTAGAAATCCTCAACATGGACAACAACAATCTTCTCACTGTTAGCTCCAAGGCATTTTCTCATACACGAAAACTATCCTACATCAATATGGAGAACAACCAGATCCATCTTCGTGAATCGATCACTGGATTTCTGCAGGAAGACGATCAAATCGAGATCAGTTCTCCATTCCAGGATCTTCCTGAACTGAGAACCCTCAATCTGAGAAACAATTCAATCCGTCATATCTTCAATGACTGGAGGATGGGCAATCTGAAGCTGGAACACCTCGATCTCAGTTACAATCATTTTAACATGATCAATGAAAATGATCTCATATACCTCAGCAGACAGATATTCGTTAACTTAACTCACAATAACATTTCCAGGATAAACTTCTCCGGCATAGAGTTCATGGATCTTAATATTTCCCAACAAAAGATTCGTGCTGCATTGAACTACAATCCTCTTTACTGTGACTGCGAACTCTTGTTCTTTGTACAATTCCTGAATGGACAACTGGCAAGCCAGCTGAAGGACGCACTTAAGATATCTGCCGATCAACTTGAATGTAGTGGTCCAGAGAATTTAAAAGGTCGATTAGTTCAAAATCTATCGCCAATGGAACTTCTATGTCCTCTGGAATATGAAAGGGAACGTTGTCCTGTGGGATGTGAATGTATGGTGCGACCATTTGATCGTGTTCTCATTCTGAACTGCTCCAATGCTGGATTTACTAAAATTCCAGTTCTGCCAACATTGAATGCTGTCAAGTCTAACGGCACTGAGCTTTATGTAGAAAATAACAGATTAACGAGTCTTCCCAATCTTACCTCACCAGGATATGAAGAAGTAGTTTGGCTGCATGCAGCTCATAATAATATCTCTCAAATCCATTATCAAAATCTACCAAAGCGTCTGAAGATCTTGGATGTATCTTACAACAAGCTCAATGCTCTAAACTCGAGTGTCTTGCAATATTTTAACAAAACCAAAAAAAGTCTCTTGTCTCTTAGTAACAATCCATGGCTATGCGACTGTGAATCTAAGAACTTACTCGAGTTCGTCCAGTTGAACTTCGAGAAGATCCCTGATTTCAATAAAATGCTGTGTAGTAATGGGGAGAAGTTCCAGGCTTTGACAGTCAGTGCAATCTGTCCATTTGAGGAGAATCTTGTGATAGCAATGAGCATGCTTGTTGCAGTAGTTGGACTGACTTTAGGAGCCTTGGCAGCGTTATACTACAAATACCAAGTGGAAGTCAAGGTTTGGCTGTATGCTCATAATATGTGTTTGTGGTTTGTCACGGAAGAGGAGCTCGACAAGGACAAGAAATACGATGCCTTCCTGTCATATTCCCATCAAGACGAAGACCTAGTTGCAGACTATCTGGTGCCGGAGCTCGAAAATGGTCCAACACCATTTAAATTGTGTCTACATCTTCGGGACTGGGTTGTGGGTGAGTTCATCCCAACTCAAATTGTACGTTCAGTTGACGAGTCACGAAGAACTATTGTAGTGCTGTCACCGAATTTCATAGAATCTGTATGGGGTCGAATGGAATTTAGGGCTGCACATACCGCTGCCTTGAATGAGGGCCGAGCTAGAGTGATCGTGATCATCTATGGGGACATTGGTAACGTTGATGATCTAGACCCAGAATTGAAGGCTTATTTGAAAATGAATACATATGTGAAGTGGGGTGATCCATGGTTCTGGGATAAGCTGCGCTATGCTATGCCACATCCATCGAATAACATATCTGGACTTGTGAAGACCGCTCTTAAAAGCTCTACAGATGATAAATTAGAACTCATCAAACCCTCGCCTGTAACTCCTCCTCTAACTACTCCACCTGCTGAACAAGCCGGAAAGAATCCTCTGATGGTGAAGCTCAACGGAACAAATTCTATGCCCAATGGAAACGGAGTACAACCCTACTATTTGAATGGAAAACTTCCCAACGGTCATAATGGACACATCAATGGCGCCTTTATTATCAATACAAATGCCAAGCAGAGCGATGTATAGGACAGACTTGACTTCGGAACCTATTACCATCTAGAGCAGTTGTGAACAAAAATTTATTTTTAAAAAGAGAGACTAAAGAACACCCACAAAAAAATAAAATATGGACACAAACTATCTTTATCCTTGATGTGCATTATTTACAAAATGAAAACTTTAAACTATAAAAATAAAAAATTAAAACAAAAACACGAACAGAAATGAGATATCGTCTTAAAAACCACTCCTTCTAAGCCACAAGCATGACATACATATAAGCTTCAAGAAGTTTGATAAAAGTTTGCAGCGCATTTACAAAAAAAAACAAACATGAGCCCTAAGGTTGATTGCGTGCAGCTTGAAAAATATAGGATATATATGTCGCAAATAACAATTTTTTTTTTATTTTAAGGACTGACGCTCAAAATAATATTATTTTTTAAAAAATATAAAAACATTTCCTATATTAGTTTATTTTTAATTTAAGTTTTTTTTTTATTAAAATTAAGATCATTATGCAAAATGTACATCATATAAAAATAAAATAAATAAAAATAATAAAATACATATATTTATACAAACGATTAGATATTTTAAATGAAAAAGTAAATCTCAATTTAAGTGTTAGAATATAAAAATTATAAAAAAAAACAAATTTATTTTCTATTAAATATAGTTTATTTTGCATTTTCGCATAGTAGATTTATATATATATATTTTATTAATTTTTATAATTTAATATTTTTTCTCATAATTAAAATAAATTGTTAAAAAATGAACTGATACAAGTTTTGATATATTTTATTTTTGATAAACTTGAATTTCATTTAAAAATAAAAATAAAAAAATAATAAATTAAGGTTTAAAAATAAGACAAAAAAAAATATATATCTGTAAACAACATTTATGTAATTTAGGTATGTATGTAAGACATGAAGGAAGTTGAAGAAGAATAAAATGATAAATGGCCTTTTTTATATCGAATATTATAGTGGATACGTTTTCTTGTAAATAATACGAAATAAAAAAAATAAATAGTAATTTAAAGACTTAATAAGATCAATAAATTCAGATAATATGTAAAAAATAATCATTTGTGTCTCTTTTACTTTGGATGGAATTTAAATTATAGCTGCCAACTTTGTATGGTATTGTTACTTAACGACATTATGTGAAATTCACGAAACGGCCTCTGAAAGAACTAAACTAATTCACGAAACGGCATTTGAAAAAAAACTAATCTTCTTCATCGAAAAATGTTAAAACTATTGATATTCTTGGTCTAGCCACTAGACTTTTGGGCCATCACATATGGGATATTCGAAAAAAAGCTCAGCCCTAGAAAACTTTAAATCAAGGCTTTAAGTTTCCCAATTTGATTTTTGGAACCTCATTTGTTGTATAATCGCAAAAAATATGTATACCATCGGAAAGATCACAAGACCGTGATCAAAGATCAGCTGTTTTCAGTAATCGGTCAGCCACAGATTTTTTTAAGAATTTTAAAGTTCGTTTCAAGGTCACCGACAAAAATTTTATCACCTTATTGGGGTAATTTAAAAATAAAGTATGCCATCTTAGTCAGTAATGTAAATGGTGATAAAAGTTTGGTTAATTTTTATTTATTGGACATCCATAGATTTTTTTTAATTAATTTTCTAAATTGTTTCAAGGTCATAGTGATATTTTGCACTTAGTTTGTGGGATATTCGCAAAAAATATATATACCATCTTATAGGCCACTCAATCACAACAAGAGGGCTGTAGATATTCTTTCACATTAGAATTAGTATGACCTTGATAAAAATATTTGGAATATCATAAAAAAAAATCTTTGGCTGACCAATTAGGTACTGAAAATAGCTAACTTTCAATGGCGATGGGAATGTATGAAACCTGGTAAGTGTCAAAAAGGAGCCAAAAAAGTCAGATTGGCAATCTTCGGGCAAATCTTATAGCAGAAGGCGCTATGGATGGAGTGCCCATTTTGGATCACTGACAGTGTAAATTAACTATTTTATCATTCTTGAAAACCATTTCTTCCTTAGAAGATGAATCAACCCAAGTAACAATTTTAGCTCTTCAAATGCTTTAACAGCGTTTTTAGAGCAAATCTTAAAGCTCTTTGATTTCAAAAGAAGCTCCAGATGCGCTTCTAAAGCAAGTGTAAAGCATGCTTACAGCGAATTCATTGAGTTTGAGAGCTACTTTTTGCTCGAAGCCAGCTTGTTATCAGTGGCTAGTATGGCTTTGAAGCTCTTAGGTTCATGATTCAGATATCTTTAAAGCAACATTTTTGACAGCACTTTGTTTGTATTAGTTTAGATAATACAAATGATAAATTAAAATAATATTAGGGAGATGTATTTCATGTGTGTGATAGTAGCAATCGAAAAGGTCATGTGATGTCGTGGAAATTAATTAAATATTCGCAGAGAAAATGTCGTAGTGAGAAATAAAATTAATATTTTTGAGTGCCATGTAAGTGATTTTTTAGTGCGCGTTTAGTTTTATCACAATTGTACTAAAGGTACCTCGAAAAATAACAACGCACCTTCGAAATTATTTATTTTACGCTGTGAAATATTTAAAAAAGTTTACCTTAACAGTGTAAAAAATTGATAAATAAATTAAATAAATCATGAAACTAAATATTTTTGTTTTCATTGCAATATTTTATTGTGTTTTTGTTGAAAAAAAAGATTTTGCATTCGTTTAAATAAATAAAGAAAAATTATTCAATGATTTTTTTTCCGTCGCCATAGTTTTTATTATGAACATAGTTTGTCTTCAACCGAGCTCTTCTAGAGCTAGTTTCCACAAAATGAGAGTTTTGCGTTCAGTACTTAAAAAGTAGGGTGTTCGGAAATTGAAAGTCATTGGCTAATTCTAATTTCTGGAAAAAAATTCTTGTTTATTT
The DNA here is from genome assembly GCA_963921185.1 of Dasysyrphus tricinctus. Lineage (NCBI taxonomy): Eukaryota > Metazoa > Arthropoda > Insecta > Diptera > Syrphidae > Dasysyrphus > Dasysyrphus tricinctus. The sequence continues at coordinate 52,009,752 of OY992530.1, read as the reverse complement.
AAATTCTATTCAACATTGAAGTGCATTATGATTTCTTAGCACGTAAGCAAGTACTTTTGCGACTCAGCCATAGATTTAATATTATTCAAACATTTTTTTTAAGTAAACTGTTTGATTGATTTTAATAAAAAAATGTGAATTTAGCATCTAATTTGATATTTGTGGTGCATACTCGGTATTCACCAGAAAATGAAAGGAATACATTTATTTTCTAGTTTTGGTTTAATTTTTCCCGTTGAAGTCATGGCTATTATATTTTATTGTGGAACACCCTAATACTGAGTAGTAGTATTTTATTTGAGAGAGGTTTAGTATTAAGCTCTATAGTCGATTTGCTGTAGCTCTATCGAGTCTTCACATTTCCCAATGCTCAGAGATAGATTTTATAATGCTCAGAGAGATTTCAAGCGCATGCGCTAGTGTTAACTTCACAAGAGTTTGTGTGAAAGTATTAGTAATTAAACTCTACAGCCGTTTTTTGTGTAGCTTTTGAAATGCTATTTTTTGACATTTCTATAAAGTCATGCGTTAGTATTTTGAACATGAAATTAAGCAGCTCTACAATGCTTCTTTATGTGCTGATATCAATAGTTAGCTCGTTTAAAAAACGTTGAACGTTATTAAAGAGCTATTTTTAAATCGTGAGTCGTTATAAAATTAATAGAGCTAAAAGTGTTCTGAAACTTCGATTATAGAACATCATTTTTATATGAAATCACTGCTAACAAGCTGCTAAAGAACAGTTTTGCTTCTATTAGCTCCAACGATGTTACTTGGGAACGCACGTATACCTACGGATTAAAAACCGATAACGGATATTTTGGAAGAGTCTTCTTAGACCGGCTTAAATTAAGTCCGTCTGTCTGATCATTATAGTATATTCCAGGCAGAACTAGTGGAGGTAAAAATTAAAAATGTCTTGTTTTGGATTTTAAGAAAAAGTGGAATCAATTTCACATATCCATATCTTATCAGACAGCCAAGTCGCTGATTTCGAGTTATTTGCCATTTGCGTCACGAAATTTCAGTCCTAATTTTATAAAAGTGGTCGAGCTCATGGCCACAGACAGATGATAATAGGGTGTCCGACTATAGGCATCGTATAGAGGTCTTACCATATAGAATATGAAGAAAATTTGAAAAGAATAATTGCGAAACGCAATTATGGAGTTGAGCTCACTTGAACTTTTAACGTGGACAGTCTTACCTTTCATTTGAATCTTCGTGTCCCGTAACCCTTGTTGGGGCATAGGGCGTCAACGAACGCCTCCATCCTTCACGGTCTGCAGCAGGGTATTTTTACTTTGGCCACGTCTATCTCTAGGATTCTGCTAATTCAGTTAATTTAAAAGTTGTTCTTCGTCTTCCAACCCTTCGTGTACCCTGGGGATTCCATTGAAAGGACTGCTTTGCAATTTCATCGTTTAGTTTCCTCAGTGTGTGACCAATCCATTGCCATTTACTCTTTCTTATGTCGACGTCCATTCATTCTTGACTTGTCCTGTGCCACAATTCCTCGTTTCATATCACCACCAAATCTTTAGTATGTGGCGTAGACAGCGATTCTCAGAATGCAATTTCCTCGAAATGGTAGACGTGACTTTCCTGGTTTCACAAGCATATAACAGCACGGGTTTTACATTGGATACGAAGAATATCAACTTAGTGCGTTAGGAGTATTGACTGGATTTCCTAATTGGGGACATACTACCGAAGGCAGCACGGGCCTTATTGATTCTACTTTTAACGTGCAGATCCATCCCGCCATTTGCAGAAACAGAACTTCCAAGGTAGTTAAATTGTTCGACTTCTTCAACTGAACACTGATGTGTGGGGTGGCCTGTGAGCATTATTTTTGTCTTTTTGCTGTTTATTCTTAGACCATTCGACTCTCCCTTCCCTTGCTGTGTTTGACACCACCCCGTTGAGCCCATTGATGTTATTTGCCAGTAGACATAATATCGACATGCCCTGTCGCTCAGCTGTACCAAAGCTGGCCGTCAATACGTCGTCTATCCCCACCAGGAAGAGAATTGGCGATAGAACATCACATTGTCTCACACCCTGTTGCACTTCGAAAGATTCCGATAGCTGCTCATTGTGGACAACAAAACACCTTGCCTTGTTGCAGGACTCCCTAATAATGGCAACAATTTTTAGGGGAACTCCTCTACCAAGCAACGATCTCCATATACATTCTCGGTGAACTCGATCGTAGGCCTTCAATCCACGAACATGAGGTAAAGCGGTGATTGATTGATTGATTCCATCTACTGCTTCAGGGCGATACGCAGGGTGTTGATATGTTCAACACACGATCGACCACTGCGGAAGGCAGTTTGATGCCTCTTGGGTGTAGACTCCATTTTATCCTTTATTCGCTCGAGAATGATGGTTGCCATTAGTTTTGGGAAAATGGACAAAACGGTGGAACCACGCCAAATAATTTCTATCAACGGATGTAGAATACTAGCCACTACGGATTCGGCTTTCAGGAATTCAACTTTTCGTGAAGTTCAGCTACCTTGCTGTTTTTGAGGAGATTTATTGATGTTTGAATTTCCAATGCAGAAATGGGGCTCGCGTCAATACCCCTATGGGAATTCTCATTTAGGAGGACACACAAATTATTTTTTTACCCGGTAGTTGATCCTCAATTGATACCAAAAGTGCGCCATCCACATCCATTACAGGATTATTGGTGTTGCTATTTTTCCCAATATCATCTTTGGATATTTGGTACAGTTCCCAGATATCTCCTCTTCTTGCAACGTTTTCCACGTTATCTGCGAGTCCATCCAACCTCACCCTCCTATCACGTCTCACAAAGCGATACTCGCTTCGCAATTCAGCCTTTCGTTTAACATCTGTTTCGGCACTTATTTGCATTTTCAACTATTTGCGAAGCTTGGTTTTATCCCAGTTGTCTAAGAGTCTCTAATTCTCGTCCGCTTGGGTACAATTTTGGATCCAGCCTCCATAAAAACACTTTTTATTTCACCCCACATCTCATCAATTGTTGAATGTTGGATTCCGTTTAATGACGAGGCTCTGTCGTTAAGGGTGGTGATATAGTTTCGACATAAGTTAGGGTCATTTAAAGCATTCGTAATGAATTTTGAGCTCCTTGCTGCATCCTGCGCTGGTTTTTCTACGGCAGCGGTTCGTAGTTTCAGACTCATCAGAACCAAATGGTGGTCGCTTCCCACATCGGCATTTACATTTACTTAATCCATCGCTGCTGAATCATGATATGATGAATTTGGTTTTCGGTTCGACCTTCCGGATGCATCCAGGTAATTTTGTTACACGTCTTATGTTGAACATAAACATAAAACTGATAGGGCTAGCAAATTTGTTTGAATGTTACTCGTACCTTTTTCTAAAACTCCTTTTGGTTTTTTTGGACTTTTGGGGCTTGACTTTAAAATATGTGTTCCCTGTGCAAGAAATAGCTTTGGTCCTGAAATTGAATCTAATGTTTTTATTTCAGATTTTTGACGGTTTCGTAGACGGCTTTCTAGTTTCTCTTTTGATTTCTTTTCTGCTCAATCGGAACTTAAGAGAGCTTTTCCCGCGAGCAATATTCATTAAATGAAATGAAAAGAATTTCAATTTCAATTTACTTCAAACTCGTTTTCGAAATGTAAAAATCAGTTGTTGTAACGGATAATTTGTGTAATTTAACCTTAGATTATTTTTTGTTTGTGAAAGATACATTTTTGTTTTAACATGGACCCAATAGTCGTATAACTATCAATACTTAGAAACTTAAGGTCAGAAATCGATGAAAAAGAGATCGAAAGTCTTTATTTCCCATAAATAAATTTGAAGTCCTCAATTTGAAAAATTTCCCAAAATTGACTTCAATATGAAGGACTTCAAAATTTTGACCTAACCTATTCTTGAAATGCAAAAAAAACTGCTAATTTGGAGCCTTACGGCAAGTTCCTGGCATTCTTGGTTCTGAGATACGTGATGTGACCTGCTGACTTCACAGCGAATTTAGCAGGTCAGTATGAAATTTTTTTTCAAATTGAGGACTTCAAATTTCGAACATAGCCTATCGTTGAAATTAAAAAAAACTGCAAATTTGGAGCCTTACTAAAAGTTTCTAGCATGCTTGGTTCCTGAGATACACTATGTGACCTGCTAACTCTACAGTGATGTTAGCAGGTCACTCGATTACACCGTTATTTGGCGAACTGCAAAATCGAGAATAGAAAATGGGGTGGACCAGGGCCTCAACCAACAAGCTTCTTCCAGCCGGCTCGGTTTCTAGCTAGCTGTCTCCAGTTTCGCACGCCAAGTTGATTGAGGTCCTCTTCCACTTGCGTGCGCCACCTTTTACGCTGTCCACCTCTACTGCGTTGTCCCACGGGGTTGGTTTCAAAGACTTTCCGGGCCGGAGCATTGGTGTCCATTCGCTCTAGATGACCCAGCCATCTTAGTCGTTGGCTTTTCACTTTTGTGGTTAGGTCGGTGTCGCTGTACAGCCCATACAGTTCGTTGGTGTATCTTCTCCTCCATTCCCCATCTATGCAGACGGGACCAAAAATCACCCGGAGAATTTTCCTCTCGAAACAGCCTAACGCGTTCTCATCCACCGTTAGCAGTGTCCATGCCTCTGCACCATACATCAGGACCGGGATGATAAGCGTCTTATACAGGGACAGTTAAGTTGCTCGAGAGAGGGCTTTGCTTCTCAATTGCCTTCTTAGCCCGAAGAAACAGCGATTGACAAGAGTAATTCTTCGTTTGATCTCAGCACTGGTATCGTTCGCTGAGTTTATAGCGGATCCTAGGTAGACAAAGTCTCTGACCACCTCAAAATTATAGCTGTCTATAGTGACGTTCTGTCCTAGACGTCGGTGTTGGGTGTCCTTTCTTGTTGACAGCATATATTTCGTTTTGCTTTCATTCACCGTTAAACCCATCTTCTTGGCTTCCTTCTTAATGCTCACAAAAGCACCACTGACATCACGCTTTGTTCGTCCTATTATGTCAATGTCATCAGCGTAAGCGAGTAATTGGACGGACTTTTGATAGATTGTGCCTCTAGTGTTGACGAGAGAGTTTTGCAATATTCTTTCAAGAACGATGTTGAACAAGCATGACAGCGCGTCGCCTTGCCTTAAACCTTTTTTGACATCAAAGGTGTCGGTGAGGTCTTTGCCGACCTTGATAGAGCAGCGTGCATTCTCCATCGTCATCCTGCACAAACGGACGAGTTTGGCAGGGATGCCAAAACTAGACATTGCTCTATATAGCTCTTCTCTATAGATGCTGTCATACGCGGCCTTGAAATCGATAAAAAGGTGGTGGGTATCGATTTGAAACTCCTGGGTTTTTTCCAAGATGTGCCGTAGTGCGAATATTTGGTCGATGGTGGACTTCCCTGGCCTAAAGCCACACTGATATGGACCTATCAGGTTGTTGACGAATGGCTTCAGACGTTCACAAAGTACGGCAGAGAAGATCTTGTAGGCGATATTAAGAAGACTGATGCCTCTGTAGTTGGTGCAGTCCAGAGGATCGCCTTTCTTGAGGATCGGGCAAACAATGCTGAGGTTCCATTCATCGGGCATGCTTTCCTCCGACCATATTTTACAGATGAGCTGGTGCATACTCCTAACCAATTCATCGCCAGCCGCTTTGAATAGCTCAGCCGCAAGGCCATCTCCTCCAGCAGCTTTATTGGACTTAAGTTTAGATATGGCTATCCTCACTTCGTCAAGATCGGCTGGACGGAATTGTTGGCCTACGTCGTCCAAGTTGAATGGTGCAATTTGCATGTTAGCGGAATTCGGTTCGTCATCGCCGTTATACAATTTGCAGAAATGATTTTTCCATATCCTCAGCACCGACTGCGATTTCACCACGATGTTCCCCTGATCGTCTTTGCAGGCTTCGGTTCGGGCCTTGTAACCTTGGGAGGTTCTTTTTACTTTTTGGTAAAACTTCCGAACTTCATTCCTGCAGTGGCATCCCTCTAACTCCTCGATCGCGCGCTTCTCATGCTCTTTCTTCTTCCTTCTAAGAAGCTTGTGTTCCTCTCTCCTCTTCTGCTCGTAGAGCTCGCGAGCAGCTCTGGTACTTCTATGCAGTGCCGCTTTGTATGCCTGTTGTTTGGCTGCATGTACTTGCCGGCATTCTTCGTCAAACCATGGGTTTCGCTGTGGTGATCGTGCAAAGCCCAGCACGTCAAAGGCGGCATCTCTGATGGCTTCCTGGCAGTTTTTCCACTGGTTCTCGATGTTTCCAGTTGGCGGCAAAGGACTAGTTAAGAGGGCGCGAGAGACTCGATCGGAAAAGGACCTGGCGATTTCTTGCGACTGTAGCCGTCCGACGTCGAACTTCCTCACAGTATTTCCCTGTTTTGGCTTTGATCTGGATATCCGTACCATTACCTTTGCTACAACGAGGTAGTGGTCCGAGTCAACGTTGACTCCTCGGAACGTTCAGACATCCTTGATACTGGAGGAGTGCCTTGCGTCGATCGCAATGTGGTCAATTTGGTTGGCGGTTGATTGACCAGGAATTCGCCATGTCCCCTTATGTATATCGAGATGCGGGAACTGCGTACTAGCTACCACAACGTTTCGCCCCGCAGCAAAGTCGATTAGCCTGAGTCCGTTATCGGAGGTGGTGTCGTGCAGGCTGTATCTTCCGATTGTGCCACCAAAGACGTCTTCTCTTCCTAGTTTGGCATTAAAATCACCAAGACAATTTTAATGTCATAGCTAGGGCATTGCTCATATGTCTTGTCCAGGAGCTCGTAGAACTTGTCCTTGGTGTCGTCATCTTTCTCCTCTGATGTGGGGGCATGCGCGCATATCAGGCTGATGTTGGCGAATTTAGCCTTGATGCGAACTGTCGTGAGGCGCTCGTTGAAGCTCAGGACTTCTTGCTTAAGTCTGCCTCTAACGACGAATCCACATCCAAAGAGACGCTGCCCTTGTGGTCGGTAACAGTCACCGTAGTAGATATCGCAGTCTTTCAGTTTTCTCTTGCCCGGCCCATCCCATCGCACTTCTTGGATGGCGGTGATGTCTGCTTTGTAGCAGGTTAGGGCCTCCGCTAAATGTTCGGCTGCACGTGGTCTATAGATAACAGAACATTCCACGTGCAGATCCGAAGTTCGTTGTCCTTATTTCGTTTGCTTGGTTCGTCAACAGTAAATCCGTCCGTATCCGAGGCTTGTTGTTGTTTCGCAACTAAGATAACTTTACGTGGCCGGGAAGTCACCCTGACGGCACGACCCCCAACCTGGAGGACCATACCCTTACAATATAACTCCAAGGGCGGGGAGCCGGATTAACCGCTCCTTATAGGCCTGAGCTCCGAATATGTCGTAGTAGCCCGTATAAGGTGTTCACTTAGTAGTTTAGCCTGACTGGAACTGTAGTCGCCACCGTTGATTTCGTCTTGAGAATTCTTCCGCTGCCGCCTGGATGAAGGAGAAGTGCCTTAGTGGGAACACTCCTCCCCCCCTCTCTCGTTTGCTGCCCCCTAAAACCGTCCACAGGGATTGGAACCCCATCTTCAGTTAAAGGTACTAGGCACCCGATGTTCACCACTTGGAGGTGAGAGTAGGAGTTGATAGACAGAGGTTCGCTTTGAAAAAAAAGCTTGTGGACGCTTGTGTCCTCTTGAATGCACCGTGTCTACCCTTTAAACATCGGATCTTAGGTTAGTGTCAAAAACAGAAAAAAAATTTGGCACTGAGACTATGGATATCAGCCTTATTTATTATAGATTTTTTTATACTTGTTAGAAAGTTTCTCAAAAGTTCTCATTAGTTGGAAATATGCTTATGCTAATGAAGGTTTAATAACTGGTTACTATCTAATAGGCAAGCACGTAACTCAGTATGGCGAATATAACAACCATTTTTGCAGAAGCTGCATGAACAAGTTAAAGGAAGAAATTTCAAATGTCTGCTTCTTCGCAAAGACGCACGTAGGCTTTATTTTGAACTTTAATAGTTCTTGTAATCTGATAAACAAAGTCGTTAGAAGTCTCGTACGATTCATGATCATTTGGGTATATCAATGGACCAAGTTATAGTAAAAGTTTTTCAGTTTTCCTGCTGACCAAAACTAACCCTACCCATGTTAATTTTTTTGTATTCCACATTTGAAAGAAATCCTTGTGTGTCGTTTTATAAATCAGCTAGTGCTTTACCACTTAATAATTTTTAACCATATAACTGTACTTGTGACCCAGTCATGCATTAAACAGACTTTCTTTCTGAACAAAAAATACAAAAACCAAATGAAATAGTTTATAGCAAGCTGTTTGGGTAAAATACATGTATGTGATGCTTTCTTTCATACATTTTCTTAAATTGAAAATTCTTATAAGAAAATCCAAATAATTCCAAGGCATATTTTCAAGGTGTATAAAATGCTTTTAAGTTTGACCTATTTTATTTATCATTGAAATAAAGAAAAACCAGATCAGTAGAACAAGAAAAACAAACAGACAAAATAAATAAACCATACAAAGAAAAAAAAACGTTTTTCTTTGCTGCAACGGCCAATTTAAATGCAAATACTACACCAACTAGCATTTATATCCTGCAGCACACATCATCCTGCCTGTCAATTAAATACAAAGAAGAACTTCTGATGTTTTTCGAGTCCCCCCTTTTTTTTAATCTCAACTCTGTGAATGTTTCAAGAAAAAGAACTTTAATGATGTCCCTTGTGTAAGCGCAAGGCATTCACTGGTCTAAAATGTTTTTCTATTTAACTTCAATTGAAGCGTGTGATGTGACACTCTAGCACAGTCACCTCCATGTGCAATTCAACTTTGGGACTTCTTTAAAGCATTTCTATATTCGTCTAACGTCATAGACTCTAGAGGCTCGAATTAGTGTAGGTAGGTAAGGTACTTATCCTTCTGTTTTGCAACATTAATACAAAAATACATTTTCAATTAACTAAAAAATTCTTCCAAATGCTTCTTATATACATATGTATATCGCACGTGCCTCATTTATACACATTTATAAAGGTATGTTTATTATGACATGAAATAAAAGCCTATAATTAAAACAAGAATTAATTTAAATTTTTAATATTTATAGCATACAAATATTGCGCATTAATAATGCACACAGGGTTAATTTCCTGTGCTTTTTCATTATTATGTGTGGTAGATAATTTTCAAATTCATGTGAAAAACAGTTATGATGGTAGCGAGATATATGAGTATGTATGCTAGTAAAAATTAACCAAAACATACACATTTCAATTGACTTAAATGGCTCTCCCAAAAAAGAAAAAATATATTTAAACTGATATCCAGGCCGCAAACATTAACCACCGAGTGGGCTTTATTACAACAAGATGGGCTTTTATAAAAATATTCATGACGACACCAAAGGCTCGGATGAACCCGAAATGGAATTATTAAAATGATGCCCTATACGTGCAATATTATACATATTCAAATTTATTCATACAATGAACAGTGTAGTTCGAAGAAATGTTGTTAAAAGTTGGGTTGGTAGTTACTTAGGAATAAATAAAGGTATAAACAATGTTAAACTGCACTGGGTAGTAAAATGTCGTTCATTACGCTCAAAATGGCCGTCAAAGGCTTACTAAAATAATATGAATGGAAGTAAGATAGAGAAAATGTAGTTGCCAATCAACAACAAGCCTCAGATACGCACGGATTAACTGTCGACGAACCTAGCAATGCAAATAAGGACAACGAACTTCGAATCAGCACGTGGAATTTTCTGCCTCTCTTTAGACCACGTGCAGCCAAACATTAAGCGGAGGCCCTAGACTGCTACACAGCCATCCAAGAAGTACGATTGAATAGGCCGGGTAAAGTATGTGTAGTACCTCGTGACATGAAGATTAGTGCGTAGGACTGTCATGCCGAAGGTATGGGTTCGATTCCCAGCCATTCCACCTAAAAACAGAAATGTTTTATCCGAGGTACTGCCTCTTGCGAGGAACTGAAAAATCCTCCAAGAGTGAACTTGTCATGAAAAAGTTTTTTTTTTATAATATACGCGCACTAAAGAGGTTGCGACTACCCTTAAAATGATTGAACACAGTGCGAGCGTTAGGAAAATAGGGAAGGATTAGAGAGGAGATACCGATGCACATTAGTTTTGAAGTTCTGAATATCAAAATGGAAGGGAAAAATAGAGCCGGGTAAAGCATTCCACATTCGTGCTGTTCGGCTGAAAAAAGAATCTCTATTAGAGTTAACTGATGCGCATTCCTGGAAGTGCGAGTATTACGGTGGAATTTTTTTAGGGGAGGAATGCAACTGGCTATTTAACTAGAACACTGTTTATAAAAATAGCGATAGAATAAGGAGAGACATGAAACATTACGACGGGGTTCAAGAGATGCTAATGTTTCCGTTATATTACAGTCACTTATCATTTTAAGAGCTCTTTTTTGTATTCTATCTAAAAGGCTTAAATGAGTTATTGGAGCACCTGCCCAAATATGAGAATTATATTCAAGCTTTGGACGAATGGAGGCTTTGTAGATTATAGCCAGATTGGAAGGGGAGAAAAATTTCTTGCATCTTCGAAGAAAACCTAAACACTTCGCAGCGTTTTTGGCGACATTGAATATGTGTTCATTCCACAGAAGGTGATCTCATTTAGCCGTTCGGACATCGGACTCGGGAAAAAACGGTAGGTCCCCTCTTTTCATGAAAATAATACGCAAACAGGAATGGTTGAGAGTTGTAAGTCACTAGGCCCTGGTTTTCCAAGAGCTTTTGCGCCACCCAATTTATTTGTTTTAATATGAAAAACTGCGACTGTTACTGACAAAAAAGGAAGCGTTCTTTTGGTTGTCGGTGTCCGAACGGTCAAAGGAACCAACGTTAGCTCAGACCACTACCTCTTTGTAGATAGGGTTATGCTAGGGATATCCAAGCCAAAGCCAAATCAGGGAAATTCTGAGAGGAAGATCGACGTCGGACGGCTAGTCACAAAAAATCGCCCAGGTCCTTTACTGATCGAGTCTCTCTCGCCCCCTTAAAAAAAACCTATGCATGGAAGAATTGCCAGGAAGCCATCAGAGATGCCACCTCCGACGGGCCTCACACGGCCACCACAGCGAAACCCCAGGTTCGACAAAGAATTCCGGCAAATACATGCAGCCAACAACAGACATTCATAGCGGAGCGGAGCCCGGCGCTGGATAGAAGGATCAGAGCTACTCGCTATCTCTACGAGCAGACGAGGAACACCAGCTTCTCAATTTTTTCAAAAATATTGTCGCAAAATTTCAAACGGCTTAGTAAGATTTTAAAGCAATTTTGACATGATGCTAAGTTAAAAAGAGAATTAAAAAACTATTTCTTTTACAGCCCTATTATTGACACGATTCGATAATTTTGAGGTAGTCAGAGACTTTGTCTACCTAGGATCCGCTATAAACTCAGCGAACGACACCAGCGCTGAGATCAAACGAAGAATTACTCTTGCCAATCGCTGTTTCTTTGGGCTAAGAAGGCAATTGAGAAGCAAAGCCCTCTCTCGAGCAACTAAACTGTCCCTGTATAAGACGCTTATCATCCCGGTCCTGATGTATGGTGCAGAGGCATGGACACTGCTAACAGTGGATGAGAACGCGTTAGGCTGTTTTGAGAGGAAAATTCTCCGGGTGATTTTTGGTCCCGTCTGCATAGATGGGGAATGGAGAAGAAGATACAACAACGAACTGTATGGGCTGTACAGCGACACCGACCTAGCCACAAAAGTGAAAAGCCAACGACTGAGATGGCTGGGTCATCTAGAGCGAATGGACACCAATGCTCCGGCCCGGAAAGTCTTTGAATCCAACCCCGTGGGACAACGCAGTAGAGGTGGACAGCGTAAAAGGTGGCGCACGCAAGTGGAAGAGGACCTCAACCAACTTGGCGTGCGAAACTGGAGACAGCTAGCTAGAAACCGAGCCGGCTGGAAGAAGCTTGTTGGTTGAGGCCCTGGTCCACCCCGGACTGTAGCGCTACCTTAAGTAAGTAAGTAAGTATTGACACGATTCAAAACTAGTTTTAACGTAAAACTAGTTCTATATAGTCCGGGAGCCCACCGTAAGATTACCTATCTCATCGCAGCCACGCAAAAATTGGATGCCAACCGATAGCTTTAGTCCAAACATTTACAAAACTGCTGGTCGGACAAGCTTTATCTGGTCGCAATGGTTAGAAAATGCACTTTTCAGGTTGCATTTTCCGCTAAATGTACCTATATTATAAGCAACTTATATAAATGGGGTATCTAATGAAAGCTATGACTGTCCTCTACACGATACCATTGGTCGGACTGACTTTTTTTGGCTGTTACGATGAGTCCGACTATTTAAAAAAAAAATGGTCTTTTTTTAACACTGCGTCTAACATCAGGGAAAACTGAGTAAAATAATTTCAAATGGTTAGGAAAGTGGCCTTAACCACTTTTTTTTTCATTTTCATCTAAGGATGCACATAATCTCTAATTTTAGAAAAGTGGTCGGACTCGTGGCAACAGCCAAGAAAAAACTCTGTCCGACCATTGCCATCGTGTAGAGGATAGTCCTAGCTTTCAATTTATACCACATTTATATATTATAGGTACATTCAGCGGAAAATGCAACCTGAAAAGTGCATTTTCTAACCATTGCGACCAGATAAAGCTTGTCCGACCAGCAGCTTTGTAAATGTTTGGACTAAAGCTATCGGTTGGCATCCAATTTTTGCGTGGCTGTGATGAGAAAGGTAATCTTACGGTGGGCTCCCAGACTATATAGAACTAGTTTTACGTTAAAACTAGTTTTGAATCGTGTCAATAATAGGGCTGTTAAAGTTTTATAAAAGTTGAAATCTCCAAATGGCTATTTTAATTTTTTAGTATCGTGCTAAATCCATGACATCTGTAATTTCCCCACAAAATCAAAATTCTTGACAATTGTATTTCAAAGACTCCAATAGTGCTTTTTTATTTTCTCTAAAATTGAGGCAGTGGATGCCATAGTGTTCTAATTGTATTTTTCATTATTTTCAGTAGAACAAAAATTAGGAGCAGATTATTTTTAAGCACTTGTAGTTAAAAAAAAATCAAAAATAAATAATTGAATATAATTTTCATATTTTTAATAACAATTTGTTTTTTCATGAAAACAAAGTTGGAAAGTCACCATTTATTAGCACTCTCAGTGCTTAACTGACACACAAAAATCATAAAAATTCGAACACATGTGCGTTAAGAAAAAGTAAGTATTCGCCACAGTACACAAATCTTAATTTATAATTGCGCAGGTTTCATTGCCGACGGTTAATTCGTGAGAAACTAATGTTAATAGATGCTTGTTTTTTTTTTTTGGGCATTCTCTTTTGACTCATCAAATGTACCAATAGTGTTTCGACTATTTTTGTGTCGCTGAAAAAGAAAATAATACTCATTTGTTCTTGTTCGCAAAGAAGCCATTTCAAAATATCCATATCTAAAAAAGCATTAAAAAAAAACTTTTCTTCCCGTATTTTTGAGGGTATACTACATTACTTAATATTTTTTTTCCAAAAACTGCTTCCGGAATCTTATAGAACTACACTAGTCAACGAAATTAAAGGAACAATTTTTTTTTATTTTTGTAAGTGTATCTTTTTTCCTTCAAAGTCAGATAAACCATTCGCAAAAAAATTGTACGACAGTAAAAAAAAATTGAATTGGAGCTTAATAAACAATGTATCTGACTATTACATTTGATCGACTCAAAAAAAATAATCCATAGAAATGAGGGCCTTAAAAAAAAATTATTTTTAGGTCTCGTGTAATTTCTTGCAATAAAGCATTAACGGTACCTCAACAAAAAGAATTGTAAACAAATCTTGAAACAAAAAACATAAAGCTGTAAAATGCTTTTTAAACTCAATACGGCCACTCGTCACAAAGATACAGCTCTTCAAAAAACACTTACAAAAATTGAAAACAAATTTGTTCCTTTAATTTCGTTTACTAGTGTACCTATATGAAATGGTCTTTACTTTTTGTAGTTTATCATATTGATATCTCTTCTCAATTTCAAATAAGACGGCATTATTCGTTTTTGTTAATACTTATATAGGGTTTTTGTTATGGGATTATTATTTATTGAATCAAGCTAATTAATCTAGCGAACATATTTGTTTCTGAGAGAAAGGAATCAAGAAAGGAATCAATGTTCTTTTAAAGTTAATCTGTACATCTATACATATAAATAAAATTGGAGTGTCTGTCGTTAATATTGAAATAATTTCAAGTTTTTGATATTAGGTGGTGTTTTACTTGCTAAGAAACATAACTGCATCATTTAAAAAATTTTTGTCTGTCTGTCTGTTTGTCCGCGGTAACCTTCAAAACAGCAGAACAGGTTATAATGACACTTTACATACATGTAGTGGACAACTTTGGGAGTAGGCTACTTTTAATTGTAAAAATGGTAACGGTATCCTTAAAATATTAGAAAAAGAATGAAATTAAGGGAACATTATGTCGAAACAAAAAATTGATTAATAGGAAATAATTAAAAACAAGTAGAAATAATCGATTTTAAAAGTGTCAGACAATTAAATTAGAACAATATTTTATATTGGTAGTCTTAAAAGTGGTGAAAGCCTTGCTCAAAATTTTGTTGACGTACTGTTTGGATCTGTGCAAACAACATGCCAGATGCCACCAACACGGCAGCGATGCCACGGACCTTTGACCAACACAATGTATTTTCAAGATGCAACAAAAAAAAAGTATTTTATACCTTACACTTTTTATTCGTTCAAACTACATGCACGGAAAGAATTCTTGGATCAGATCACGAAAAATGAGCTGCAAATTACGAAAAATGAATCCCCATTTATACCTTGGCTCGGGATTTCGTAATTCAAATTATATTAAAAATTTTGTATTGAAAATTAGCCTTTATTCAAAACTTCGTCAGCAAAAAATGAAAAAAAATCTTTTCGTTGTACCAATATTATTACCTTTATACTTCTATCAGGACGACATTAATTAAATGGACCAAGAAAAATCCAAAGTTGATCTTCATTTTATTAAAATAAATGTCTTTGCATTTTACAGGCACAAATGAACAACGTACACGGACGATATAACAACGAAGGTGTAAATCCAGCTTAAACGGTGGCGGCGTACAGTGGGGCGATATTCGGTATTGTGATATACTTTTTTCTCAGTATTTTTCAGAATAATATATAAATAAAAATTAACCCATATTTCCCTTTGTCGCGCCATAACTCAAGAACTGCTTGAACTATTTGGATGATTCTTTTCAGATAATCGTTGGTGAAGTTTCGTTAAATTCGGTCTTGCGTTTCCCAAAAAGGTGCGGAAGCGCACTCTGGGAACCTGTTTTATGTAAAAAAAAATATATCAATTGAGTTTAAAAAGAAATCAATCAATCATGAAATTTGATTCCAATAAAATAAAAAAAAATAAAATAAATTCGAATCTGGATTATCCGGAATTCGATTAATCGAAGACACATAATTAGAATTTTCTTTTCTTAATTTTTTCTCGAAATTTTTGTCTACCCGGGCGGAGCCGGGGTGGGCCAGCTAGTATTTGATATATCAAAAGAATTTATCAATTAATTATGATTTACGTTATACGATTTCAACATATTAAGGCCCGGTGCACACATGCGATCTTTTAACGCGCGGTGACGCAGCTGTGGTGGTGCAATTGTTCAATGCACACGTGTGGGTTTTTCTCGCATGATTCAATCTGAAGTTCAACTTTGGCTTGCAGCAATGGAGGTTTCGACTAATTTTCGTGTACCGTGTGCATAAAACTATGTTCTTAAAAATAAGCGATGTTATTTGGTTTATTCTTTTGTTGATTAAAAACAAAATAAAAACATATACCTACATATTTCGTTTTTGACTTTATCATTTTTCTCCTCAAAACCTTCACAAAATACTCGGCAAACACTCATCTACGCGGCTCTCCTTTTGCTGGTCATGGTATGCTTCGTACTCACTCCGTATTTCTGAAAACTTCTTTTTCTCATTGATAATAATAATTCTATAGCAAATTCTTCCATGTTTGGCATCTTTCTTTTGAATTTGACTAACGGTAAAACGATGCAAGTGTGCACTGCTCAATAATAAGCAATGTACCGAAAGACGTAATCACGTGTGCGATGACGTTCTCGTGGAAACCTGCGAGTCTTTTTACCCGCAAGAATGACGAGCGATGCCGCAGCAGGTGTGTGTGCACCACTCAATTAAATTGTGAGTACTGTAAGACGCAGAGGCGGTGCCGCTGCAGCACGGCACCGCGCGTTAAAAAAACGCATGTGTGCACCAGACCTAAGGGTATTTCATGCAACTGCGTAAAACACTAGATAAGTTTACGATTTGGTTAAGTTTATCATTTGGTTAATGAACTGTTAAACTTTGTATAGGAAATGGTTCACACAATTTGGTTAAAATTAACCAAGGATTTTGCTGCGTAAAATTAACCAAATTTATGCCCAGTTGCACCAAAATTCACTAGAAGCGGTTTTTGCTAAAATGGAGTTAAAATTTATTGGTCTGATAAATTTATTTGGGTTGCACCAATCTCTATCGCGCATTTTTTAGCTAAAATGCAGTTCATGAACCACCCCTGGATTTGATCATATGTTTATTAAACTGAACGAAAAAATTTAACCTTTTATTTATTTAATTTTTAAAGGAAAATGTGAATACACAATAAACAGAAAAAAGGTATTCTCATTAAATATAGCCATTGCGCCATCTTGGTGTTTTTTATTTGTATTTATTATTTTCTTTTTTTAGAGAAATTATGAAACTATTGAAATAGATATCAACTCACACTAATATTTTTTCGACACACTCTTGGAAATTATGAACCAATATTTTAAAGCGACGTTATCGAATTCAGAAAATGGATTTCTCTGTGAACCTGAACAACTCTTCGACGTCTCCCCATTTTTTGGTTTAGTTCGTTATCAGATGATGACCAGTCTATAATTTTTCTGGAATAATTTATTTATTTAAGTAGTGAATTATAAATAGGAAACAAATAGTGGGGCTGTTAGTGAGGCCAACCTTTCATTTTGACCTGACGGGTTAAGCTTCAGCATACGAAAAGAACATGTCGTAAGGTAAATTTTAAGAAGTGTTGCCACGATGGCAACTAACCCTTCCTTTCATCCTGACGGATTGAGTTTTTGTTTAGTAATAGTCAATGTCCTAAGGTAACTTTTAAGAACTATTGCTACGGTGGCAGCACTGTCACATTTTTAGGAGAAGGGTTGCTAATATAACACATTTAAATTCCGCAGTCTTTTATATATTGGCCTGTGGATCGCGAATCAAACATCGGACAAACCCGCGAGAGGTCTCGTTGGATTCATCACACTAACAAATATAGGAAAACATTATTCGTTTACTTTCTTCTCTTTTTCATGTGCGTAGGGGGGCGAGGAGGTGTGTTAATGCGTTTATAGCATTTTCTCATAAATGGTGTATACTTGACCATAGATAGGGGTATCGATGAATTGGCCTCGGCTTCAGGAACATGTTATCCCCCCCCCTCTTCCCCTTCTCCCCACTAGTGGGAGGGGGTGACTGAAACCAACCCTCTATTTCAGCATGACGACTTTATTTTTTTTACACTAATAACACATCTTTTAAGTTAACTTTCAAAAATCGTTTCAACGCTGGCAACACTGTCAGATTTTGGGGAGGGGGTTCCCACACATTGATTGAAAACACACGCTTTGCACGATAACGTGAGTAATTCAGAGTATACTTAAAATAAATGGACCCTCTGATCGGCTATAAGTGAACAACTGAGCTCCCCCTTCAAGCTTCTATGAGTGCGGGAGGGGATAAACCAATGCTATGTTCCTTTGTTTTCAAGTATATGCAGATTTACTCACGTCATCGTACGAAGCGTGTGTTTTCGATCTATAGACCGATATAGAACGATTTTCGGAGCTTATCCCTAGTAAAGCAGACAGTACTCCCTCCTCCAAGTCTGACAATGTTTCCATGGTGGAAACACTTCTGAAAAATTACCTCAAGCTATGTACATATTATCATTGCACAAAATCTCAACCCATCAGGTAAATACTTTAGGTTGGTTTCAGTTCCAGGCCCATTATAGGGGGTAGTGGGCAGAGGGGGGGGGGGGTAAATATTAATGGTCCCGAAGCCAACACCAATTCATTGATACCCATATCGATGATCAAATATGTATTGTATACCATATAATGAGAAATGACTTTTATCGTACTTACACCTTTCCCCGCCCCCAACGCATTTCAGCGCTGAAATGATTTTTGAAAGTTAACTTAAAAGATGTTTTATATAGTGTACAAAAAATAAAGTCGTTCGTATACTAAAGCTTATCCCGTCAGGTCAAAATGAAAGGTATGTCCCCATATCGTGCACTAACGTCCCTACTAAAATGCCTTCACCTGTTGTTTTCGTTATTTTAATTAAGAATTAACAATATTCCGCCAAATAAAATTGAATTATTTTGTTTGTGGGTAGTTAGAAAAGCAAGTTTAAACGAACATAAACTTGCTTTTCAAATTTATCTGGAGGAAAATGGAACTTTAGTTTATTGGTTCGTTTATTGGCCTGTTAGATTTAGAAGTGGTTGGTGCAACCGATAAATGTCATTTTAAAATTAAACGAAGCAATAAATATTTAAAAGAGGTCGGTGCAACTGGCAATTATTTGGATAAACTTATCCAAACGTCATTGTGACTTTTAGAACTAAAAATAAACTCTGACCATGTTCTCTAACTGTTGTATCGCGATTGGTTGGCGATAAAGGTTGTGAATAAGAACGTAGTGTATATGTTACCGGAAATGTATGAAACCAAGGACTTATATACAATTCCTAGGAAATGTATACAATGACGAGCCTATTTAGGAAATGTATAAAATGATTTGTAAAAGATTATTTAAAACACACATTTCCTAGGAAATGTTTATATTTCCTAGGTATTGTAAACAACTTCTAAATAATGCTAGGAAATGTGTTAAATAAATATTATACCATAGAAATAGTGAGGGAGAATCCTGATTCTCTTGGGGTGTGTGCGAGGTTGGGTGTATGCAAAGTTTCTTTTGCTTTTAAAGAATCTGTATTTAAAGAAACTTTGAATTTATCCAATATATCCAACAATAATTGTAGCTGTATCATTGTATACAATTCCTATTGCTGCTTAGTAAATGTATAGAATTTCTAGGAAATGTGTATAAAAAAAATTAATTCACACATTTCCTGGTGAATTTTGGCATTGTATACACTTCCTAGGAATTATATATAATGACGGATCACATACATTTCCGGTAACATATACAAAAAAAATAATTAGGACGTCTCCATTTACTCAACGACTATGATTTCGTAAACTTGTGCTTTTGGAAGAGAAGAGTGTGATCCAGAGCGCACCCCACAGAAGTAAAACTGACATTTAGTGAAGTAGGAACCAAAAAAAGATAGAGATCATTCATTTAACTTAAGTGGAATGAAGCTTTCTTCTCCTTTTGATTGTTTGGAAAGACACTTTTTGTTGGTTTTTGACTTTAGCTTCCAAGAGATTGCTACTGTTATAGGTCTACCTTTATATTTATTTTTCGTTCCGAGACTCCGATTTCGCGTTGGTTCGAGAGAGGTTCTTCATGTAATGTTTAACAATAAAAACAAAACACAAGTAAGAACGTCTCTTCCCAAGACTAGGTAGATCAATAAGTTTGAACGGGCTATTATATGAAGGAAGATTTAAAAGGTTCTGCCAGCCTAAGCCTCTGAGAGAAAATCTCAAGAACCTTTTCTGAATCTTTTCTATTCTTATTTTATGGCAACTGTAATAAGGAAACCACACTTTACAAGCATACTCTATGATGGGTCGGACAAATTATATAAACAGTTGTCTGATAACGTATGGGTCTTCTCTTTTAATCCAACCTAATATTGAAATGGCTCTCACATTAATATGTTGAGTGAATTCAAGTTTTTAATGGAACAAAACACCAAAGACAGATAACTCATTTACATTTAACTTTGATGTATGATTGCGTCACATTTTCCCAATATAATATGGTCTGGTGTTTCTTCCTGTGCGCAGCAAAATCTGCATGTTGGACTGCTCACTAGACCAAGAACGTTTAAGTGCCTATTAAGTTTGCAGTGGCCAGTGAGGAGACCAGTTATTTTTCTTAGGTTGTTCCTACTTAGGTTGATGCAGTCTTTGAAACGTGTTCGGTTGTAGTTACCAAGCAATAGTTTAGCCTGCCTCAGCTTTGGGAGTTCTTTCCAGTTTTTGGATCTTTTAACCTCCTCTTGTTCTCTTATTTTGTTTTTTATCACATTTTCTCCTATAACACAATAGGGTCCAGGCCACATTAAGAGAGTACTTGCCCCTATCTTCGCTAAGGAATCTGCTTCTTCATTTCCCTGTACACCAACGTGACCAGGTACCCAATGAAGTGTGACACTGTTGTTTTTGCCAAGGACATTAAGTCTGTTCACAAACTCCCAAACTACCTTCGAGCTGATGGCGTAGGAGCTCAGCGCTTTGAGTGCGACTTGGCTGTCTGACATAATGGCAATGTTTTGGTTTCGGTAATTTCTTTCGAGATTATGATCTGCGCATTTCGCTATGGCATGAACTTCCGCCTGAAAGATGCTAGTAGACTGTCCCATTGGAATAGAAAGTTTGGTTCTAGGCCCAAAGATTCCCGCTCCAGTCCCTTCAGTCGTTCTCGATCCATCAGTGTACCACTTGATGGCATTTGTTTTGAGATTGTAGTTTATTGTTTCACCTACCCACTCCTTTTTGCTACTTAACTCGGTTTGAAAGTTTTTCTCGAAGTTGTATTTTTTAATCATGCCATCTCTTGGAATGTCAATAAGGTCTGTTACCACTGACTTTGGAATGCAGTCCTTAACTCTGAGGCTAATGCATTTGCCAGTACCGGTTCCCTCTTTGGCAAACCTCATGATGGCTCCCTTTGCAGCGCTTTCTATTGCTTCATGTAATGGGGATAGATGAAGGATAACTTCCATTGCTGCCGTAGGGCAAGTTCTCATTGCTCCAGTTAAGCATAAGCATGCAAGCCTTTGGACTTTTTCTAGTGATTTCATAGTTGTGAGTAATTCGCTTCTTTTGTGCCATGCAACCGCACCATAGGTGATGATCGGTCTTACCATCATGGTGTTCATCCACCTAAGAATAGTTGGTTTGCAGCCCCATGATTTACCTGCTAATCTCTTGCAAATCATGACGGCTTTTGTGGCTTTCCCGACGGTTATTTCTACGTGTTTATTCCATAGAAGTTTACTGTCTAGTGTGATTCCTAGATATTTAACCTCACTTTTTGTTTGGATTACTTCGCCCCCCAACCGGATTGGTTTCATGCGTGGCAGAAGTCTTCTTCTAGTAAATGGTATAATCGTCGTCTTAATAGAATTAATAGATAATCCTACGGATATGCACCATTTCCTTGTAATAGTTAGTCCTCTTTGGATTATATCACAGAGGGTTTCTTCAAACCTCCCTAAGGCTGTGATAACGATATCAGCAGCAAAGCCGATGCATTGTATGCCTTGGGAAGTAAGCTTTTCTAGCAGTTCATCCACTACAAGACTCCACAGCAAGGGTGATAGTACCCCTCCCTGTGGGCAACCTCTTGTTGTTAAGATTTTTTGCATATTCGGTCCTGCTAGTGCCTCAGCTGTTCTGGTGGCTAACATCTCACCAATCCATGTGGATATGGTGCTGGGCACACCTTTCATTACAAGAGCTTTAGTAACCGCATCATGGGAGGTATTGTCAAAAGCACCTTCTATATCAAAGAAGGCAGCTAGTGCTATTTCCTTTGCGTCTATAGCTTTCTGTAAGGCATTAGTGAGTTCAAACAGAGCGGTTTCTGTAGATCTTCCCGCTCTGTAGGCATGTTGGCGTACATTGAGAGGCCTATCAACTAATACTTCCGATCTTATGAAGTTGTCGACTACTTTTTCCAAAGTTTTCAGTACAAAGAATGTTAGGCTTATCGGCCTGAAAGACTTTGGATGGTTGTATCTTTTTTCCCTATTTTAGGAATAAAAATTACTTTAGCTCTTCTCCATAGGCTTGGTATATACCCAAGAGCTATACTACTACGAAGTATGCTAATAAGATAAGGCATTAGATGATCCTTACCCTGTTGTAATAGGGCTGAAAATATACTATCCACACCTAGTGATTTAAAAGGTTGAAAGGTACTAATCACCCAATCAATCCTTTTACTTGAACAGATAGTTGCAGCTATCTTCCAGTCTTCTTTTCTTGGTTTGAGAGGTGTTCTCTCTGCCAAGTTCCCTTCTAGAGGTAGACTGCCTGGAAAGTGCGTGTTAAGCAGCAGAGTAGACCTCTGCTCTTCATTTTCCGTGAAGCTTCCATCATTATACTTTAAAGCTAATGATGTGATTGTATTCTCTTTTGCAAGAGCTTTATGCAATCTTGAAGCAGCAGGGGTTGAGGAAATATTCTCACAGAAGGATGCAAAACTATTCCTCTTGGCTTTTCTTAGCTCCTCATTATATTTTGTAAGTTCTGAGGAATAGTTATGCCACTCTCTGATTCCTCATTAAAGAGTTTTCTTACTTGGGATCTTAATTTTGACAGATTTTTGTTCCACCAAGGAGCGTCTTTCTGCCTTGTTTTTGGTTTAAGGGGACAACTGAGTTCATATGCCTCTTGTATGGCCCCACTAAATTCATTAACATTAGATTCCAATTCAAGGTGACTATTTGTCTTAATAGCTGGACCTATATGTTCCAGGTTTGACTGACGGAAGATCATGTATGAATAAAATAAAAAGAACAAATTAGCATCCTTTTTCCATGCAGTCAGAAGACTTCGAGAAAAACCAAATCACCCTCTTATTCAAGATGGCGACGAAATAACCTCCTTTAACCCTTTCCAAAATGTTTGCTGTGTCGGTTTTTTCGTAAATTTGCAAGTTTTTCATCTTATTTTGTGAGACTAATGCTATGTTTCCACCAAAGGTTTATCTCAGATTAGATTTAATAAATCTTTTTGGTGTTTCCACCGCACAAAAAGATTTAAAAAAGATTAAATTTGACAGCACCTTCAAAAGTGCAAATGGCGTTCCAATTTTTCTTATGAAGTGCGAATGAGACAGAATGTTTGATTCGTGTCAAACAATGAAGAACTGAATGCGAGACTCGATGAATCGTTCAGCACCATGTAAAAATAGGTTAGTTCGATTTGTAAAACTATTTGTCCTAGGAAGATTTAACAAGATTAATTTCCAATCTTCAAGATTTACGAAATAAATTTGTATGGTAAATCTACGAGATTTGAAGGAGATTTAAGGTTAATCTCATTAAATCTCAGAATAGCGCTAGGTGGAAATGTAGCATAAGGCGCTTTTACACGTATAGTTTTATTTGGATTCTCAATCTAATGGATAAGCAGTAAACATATTTTTCATATTTCGTCAAAACCAAATAATGTTTTCTTGAATTCTGCGAAGAAAATAAAATCTGATTTAAAATCAAAAATTCTTTTATTCGAACCATTTCACCAAAAATTTCGCAAAAAATTGTTGCACAGCACTGTACCAACATTTAAACTCGCAGGAACATTTAGGTGTACGAGTACGAGTCGACTAGGTTTGTACTTTTTTTTTTCAATTCAAAAAGAAAATTATTTTTTACTCTGCGGATACTTAGGAGAGAGGGACATCCAATTTATTTTTATTTTTTTTTAGAAAATTGGCAATTTATTTTGTTTTCCTCAAGAGAGATATTATAAAACTAAAAGAGTACTCCCGCCAGCATCCCGGCGTTGTAAAACTTCAAACATTTTCTTATGTTTAGTATCTATTGCTAAACTTTTGAAAAGAAAAACCCAAAACTAATTACGGTCTAATTATGGTAAGAAATAATGGAAAAGTAATAAGATGAGAAAAAGTGAGAAAAGGATTAAACAAAAATTGTAGGTGAACTAAGAATAAAGCCGGTGCTTCTATTTGAATGTATTTTTTTTTTTGTTTAACAATATTAGCTCTGGTGTTTAACATATAAAATGTTGTTTTTTCTTTGTGCATAATTTTTAAATAAAAGTTTTTTTTTAAAGGTAGGTTGATTCTTTTGGTACTCGTACAGCTAACTCTACTAAATTGCCAATTTGTTTTCACCCAAGGGGTATTTTTTTCTTAAATGATATTCAGTTAACTGAAAAAAATGTGAGTATAGATAAAGAGGAAGAAAACAAAATGAACATACATACAAGTTTGTGGTGCTAGTTGGCTCAATGCAACTTATAAACAGTAAAACTTGAAATCCTTCTAACATTCAAAAAGACCTTGACCTCTAAGGCATTAACAGGGTTCAATATGGTTGCGGAAAGGTGGGAGTAATGTCACTTTGTTCGGGAAGGGAGCTTTGGCTGCGATGATGGTGAGGGCGAAATGCTGTATTTTTGTCATGACCTCGCAGGCTCATCGGGAGTATTAAAACTGAACAAAAAAAGAAATAAGAAGGCTGTTTTATTTATAAGCGATGAGCTCATTTGAATGGATTTGTGAATAAGCAAAAGTATACGGATATTGGCGCACAAAAAATTTAAGACACATATACGCAGTGGCGTTATTAAGATTTTTTTCTGTGGGGGGGGGGCAAACAATTTTCTTAGCGACCAAATTGTGGGGTGGCTTTGATTTGTGTTCCCTACTATATTATGTTTTCGGTGGTGCTAAATCAAAATCTGAGGTTTGCGACTAAAAACAAACGCAAACAAATGCATGAAAATTGACTTGTTTTTACTGTTCCGAAAATCCACTCGAAAACACTTATTAGTTACACTGTAATTAACAAAATTTGAATTTGAATTTGAAAATGAACCAAAATATACATACCTTTCTGATGTTGTTTGATGCTCTGAATTCGAATCTGGTATCAGAATTGCTCTAGCACTTCACGTTTTTGAGATATTCGAATCCAAAATTTTGAAAAAAAAATTTCCTTGATTCTGAAATTTGGGTTTGGTTTTATTTTTGTACTTGGCTGTTGCATTTATGGGTGATGGCACATTCATACAACAGTTTCTCTGAATATTGATATCCCTCAATAACAGCCAAGAATGCCCCCACCATTCGGTTTTTACTTTGAGTAAACTCCTTACCTAAGCGAAAATTCCATAGCATGGTATACAGGTTACGATAATGGAGAGTATGAAATGTGTGGCTTATCCATTTTTTTCATAATTATTTTCTTTTAACTCCAAATTATGGTATAATGCACAAAAATAATTGCAATTACAAAATTAAATATGTAACAAAAAAAAAATTACATTTGACGATTTTGATGTTTCAATTGTGAACATGTGTGCGTGCTTCTGGTTTTGATTCTTTCTTCAAATCTAGAATAGCTTTTCTCTAATATTTTCATAAGAAGAACTATCATCTAGTGCTAAACGAATATTTTCAGAAATATTCTGAATGCTTCCGGACGCTTGTGACCGACCAAACGAAAACGCTTTAAAAGTCAAGGTTTGACATTTACAAAAATAACTTGTTTAGTAGTAAAATCACCGTTCAATAAATCCAGTTGACTGCATAATGAAGTCCTTTGTCCTTTATCTTCTGAATGTAAACAGAACCCATGGCTGGGAATTGGGAATTGATCGGCAGAGCTTCAGCGTGACCCAAAGTCCAACGCAATTACCAATGCAATTATAACACTACGAGGTCATCATCATCATCGTGTCCTGTAACCCCGGCTGGGGCATAGGGCGTCAACAAAACGTCTCCATCCTTCACGGTCTGCTGCAAGGTACTTTAGCTCTGGCCACGTCTTTCTCTGGGATTCTGCTTCCGCTAAGACAGTTGATTTCCATGTTGTTCTTGGTCTTTCAACCCATTCAAAGGACTGCTTTGCAATTTCATCGTTTGGTTTCCTCAGTGTGTGACCAATCCAACGCCATTTACGCTTTCTTATTACCACGTCCAGCCGCTCTTGACTTGTCCTGCGCCACAATTCCTCATTTGATATTATTTGTGGCCAGCGAATCTTTAGGATGTGGCGCAGACAGCGATTCACAAAAGCCTGCAATTTCTTCGAAATGGTAGACGTGACTTTCCAGGTTTCACAAGCATATAACAGCACGGATTTCACATTGGATTCGAAGAATCTCAACTTAGTGCGTAAGGAGATTTGACTTGATTTCCAGATTGGGGACAGAGTACCGAAGGCAGCACGAGCTTTATTTATTCTACTTTTAACGTCCAGATCCGTACCACCGTTTGCAGAGACAATACTGCCAAGGTAGATAAACTGTTCCACTACTTCAACTGGCGTCTCCTGTAGAATAATACGCTGCTGTGTGGAGCGGCCTGTGAGCATTATTTTTGTCTTTTTGCTGTTTATTCTTAGACCAATCGACTCTCCCTTCACTTACAGTGTTGGCACATCCCGTTCAGCTCACTGGTGTTATTTGCCAGTAGACATACATATGTCATCGGCATAGTCTAAATGACTGAGCCTTTCGAACGGTCTCCATTGAATGCCATTTCGCTCAGCTGTACCAACACTGGCCGTCAATACGTTCGTCCATCGCCAGCAGGAAGAGAATTGGCGATAGAACATCCCCTTGTCTCACACCCTGTTGCACTACGAAAGAGTTGGACAGCTGCTCATTGTGCAAAACAAAACACCTTGCGTTGTTGTAGGACTCTTTTATAATGGCATCTATTTTTGGTGGAATTCCTCTACCAAGCAACGATCTCCATATACATTCTCGGTTAACTCGATCAAAGGCCTTCTCAAAATCCACGAACATGAGGTAAAGCGGTGATTGAAATTCCATCGACTGCTCGAGGACGATACGCAGGGTGTTGATATGGGCGACACACGATCGACCACTGCGGAAGCCAGCTTGATGCCTCTTGAGTGTAGACTCGATTCTATCCTTTATTCGCTCGGGAATGATGGTTGCCATTAGTTTTGGGAAAACGGACAAAACGGTGATACCACGCCAGTTGTTGCAATTCTTTAAGTCACCTTTCTTTGGCAACTTAACAATCACACCATCCTTCCAATCCCTGGGATAGCATTCGTTTTCCCAAATGCTTTTTACCAACGGATGTAAAATACTAGCCGCTGTTACGGGATTGGCTTTCAGGAATTCAGCTGGTATTCCGTCCAGTCCAGCTGCCTTGTTGTTTTTGAGGAGATTTATTGATATAAGGATTTCCGATTCTGACGGGGATTCGATGTCAATACCCCTATAGGACCTGCGCATCTCGTTTAGTTGGGGCACTTCAGCACTCTGCTCAACTGAATCCTCATTTAGCAGGGCACAAAAATGGTCCTTCCATCTACGAAGCTGATCCTCAATTGATACCAAAAGTGTGCCATCCACATCCATTACAGGATGATTGGTGTTGCTTTTTTTCCCGATCACATCTTTGGCTATTTGGTACAATTCCCGGATATCTCCTCTTCTGGCAGCGATTTCCGCATTATCTGCGAGCCCATCTAACCTCACCCTCTTGTCACGTCTCACACAACGATAGACCATCTTATGTGCAATGCGGTACTCTCTTCGCAAGTCAGCCTTTCGTTGAATATCTGCTTCGGCATTTATTTGGATTTTCAACGATTTGCGAAGTTCGATCTTATCCCAGGTGTCTTGGGATATCCAAGAGTCTCTACGTCTCGTTCGCTTGGGTACAGTTTCGGATCCAGCCTCCATAAAAACACTTTTAATTTCACCCCACATCTCATCAATTGTTGAATGCTGGATTCCATTTAATGACGAGGCTCTGTCGTTAAGGGTGGTGACATAGTTTCGACATAAATGTTGGGGTCATTCAAAGCATTAGTAATGAATTTTGAGCTCCTTGCTGCATCCTGCGCTGGTTTTTGTACGGCAGCGGTTCGTAATTTGAGACTCATCAGAACCAAATGGTGGTCGCTTCCCACATTGGCATTTCTTATACTCCGGACATGACACATAGACTTCCTCCATCGCTGCTGAATCATGATATGATCAATTTGGTTTTCGGTTTGACCATCTGGATGCACCCAGGTAATTTTGTTGCACGTCTTATGCTTAAATACAGTCCCACCTATCACAAGACGATTCGCGCTACAAAAATCGACCAAAAAAATATACCAAATACGTATTTAATTTACTAATATTTTGCATGCATAGATAGATTGTGACAGTTTTGATGACATTTGGAACAATTTTCATCAAATTTCATCCAAACTGAGTTGAGTAAGGATATAAGCAAAGAGTGCTATTTTCAATTTTTTCGCGCCACCATGCCACAATGAAATTGTGCTGTCAAAAAGCTTGACCGTGCCACACCGGCAACACTGGTTTTATATTTGCTAAGCAATAATTTTCCACTTTTTTTCACTGAAAACTTTAAACAAATAATTAATAAAAATATTGATGCGCAGTTAGTGCTCACCAAAGGCTTTTCAGATGCATTTTAAAACTTGCTGTTGTGGGGTCTTCCACTGCTGCGCAGACTATCAGGGGTGGTAGCAGCGTTGCCGCGAAGAAAAAAGCAGTGAGGGCCTATTCGAAGTTTTATGGGGGTCATTTGACAAAAGCTGGGGCCAAATATTTTACATACAAATCCTTCCTTAAAAATAACTCATTATGTAGTTTTTCTATTTATTGTTATTATTTATTGAATTAATGCATTAAAAAAATATTTCAAACGAAACAAAATCACAGATACTTCACATTTGTTATAATTTAAAGATTTCTTTCGACTTTGAGTCATTAAATAAAAATAACTGAAAAATTTGCAAATATTTTGAGGTAAGCACTATCATAAGCGTTTTTCTTTTTTAGTTCAGAGCAGAGCCTGAACTGTCAAAACAAATTCTGTTTCTTTTTAAGCTCCAAGTGCTCAGAGCTAAAAATGTGTTCCATAGTTTTCGTTCTGAACATGTTCAGAGCGCGCTCCCTGAGCTCAGAATAAAATAATGGAACTGAGGGAGTGTAATGCCAAACAAAAGCATTTGACAGCTAAGGTTCAGATGTGTTAAGAAAATTATTCCGAGCACTCAGAACACGCTTGGTTCAAAAGATGTTTAGAACATGCTTGACATGCTAGGACTCTTATCAGAGCTCTATTCTAAATTAAAAAAAGGCCCTGATATACACATATGTATGCATGTATGTCTTATTTCGTTTTACACAATTTGATTTAAAAATATAATCACAACAGTAGGTCTGTTCCTTTACTTTGAGTTTCTGTGATTTTCTGTGCATTTCTACGCATTTCAGTCCAAAGTTGTGTCAAAGTTTATATAAAAAAAAATATTTTGACACAAGTTTGGACTAAAAATCACAGAAACTCAAAGTAAAGGATCAGACCTAGTTACTCAAGTTGCCCAGCAAAAAATCTTTAAGGCACATTAAGGAGCGAATAATTTAATATAATGACCTATTTCGATTATCCGTTTATATATTGTTTAAAGATCATGATAGCATGATCTTCTTTACATATCTCTTATAATAGCTCTATAGCCTCTATAGTTCTTACATTGAATGTGTGTAATAAAATATAAATCATTCTGAAATCATCACTTTTTTATTAAAAAATGGCTCTGGTTAATATTTAATTTTGTACAGCTTTTTAATTATAACTTACCCTGTAACTAACCCTCTAGCCTCTAATTATGTTAAAGCTTCTGAATTGGGTGGCAATGGTGCAGTGGATGTAGTGCTTGACTGCTAACTTAGAGGTGTGGGTTCGAGCCCCATTCTAGGCAGCATTCTTTTCTATATTCTCCCAGCTTAACTGGACGCCACCCGTGAGATTTAATGAGATAATAAACTCCTTGATCTCAATCCACTGTGCCAAATCTTTCCTATCCTCCTTCTCTTTCTAACTAGTGCCGTGCAATTCAGGTTGCATTTAAAAGACCTTAGGTCTTACAGGCATATAGTCAATATTATTAAAAATAAAATGCACGACTGGATCGCACGTACTTGCTCTTATGTTCAAGTTGTGTGGGACTTAAGAACTTTAAAAAAATATTCAAGTAGTTATAGAAAAAGTATAAAAAGCATATTTAAATCGTTCTTTTAATTGTATAAACAGTCTGATAAATTACTTAGAGCTGAAAAAAAAGTATGCCATTTGATTACTTGAAAAAATATGAATATATGCAAAAAAAAATTTAAAAATCGTTGGAGCCGTTTTCTTAAAAATTAATTTTTTATATATAAAATTGTTGCAACATTTTTCAAAAAATAATTTGGTATGCCAATTTAGAGTATATATTAATATACATTTTAAACTGAAATTTCAAAAAAATTCATCAACCCGTTTTTGAAATATTGAATTTTCAAAAAAAAATTTTAAAACTTTTTTTAAAAATCCAAAATTTATTTTTTCAAAAATGTTGGTATGCAGTATTATTTATATTCTAACAAAGCTTTTGTGCAAAAAATTTGATTGAAATCGGATGAGCGGTTTATGAGAAAACCAAAAATCAAAAAAACCGTTATATGGCAGGTACCGTTATTAAATGTTTTTGGTAATTTTTTTTCCTATTAAAAGGTACATCATATCTACAGTAATACACTGATTTTTTTTTATCAAAATCGTTGGAGCCGTTTTTGAGATACATAAGCTTTTCCTTAACGGTTGTTTGGCAAGTACCGTTATTTTTTGAGCTAAAAAAAAAATTTCAATTTCCCCTCTGGAGAGTTACAAAAAAACCTTAAGTTCAAAATTTGAAGAAAATCGCTTCAGTGGTTTAGGCTGTAGGTTGAGGTACATACAGACAGACAGACAGACAGACAGACAGACAGACAGACAGACAGACAGAATTGTGCCACCCACTTTTTTCGTGTTCTCTATCATCGTAATGCCATGTTTGATTGTTATCTCGAAATTTTTTTTTTGCACGAATCCAAAACTTGCCCTATAGTACCTATATCGCAAGTAAAAATGAACATTTGGGGGCCATTTCTAATAGGCCCGGGCCAAGGGCCAAAATATAAAACAGGGGGCCAAAAGGCCCGATCGGGCACATTGTGGCAACGCTGGCGTGGTAGATTCAAAGACTCGTCAGGCTGTTGCGTTCGATGTCCATACGCTCCACGTGTCCCAGCCATCTCAGCCGTTGTATTTTTAGCTTTTTGACCAAGTCGACTTCGCTATAAAGCTCGTAAAGCTCGTTGTTAAATCTTCTCCTCCATACTCCATCGATATAAACTGGATGGAAGATCACCCAAAGAATTTTCCTTTCCTTTTTATTTATAGCTAGCGCAGCAATGCAAGCACCAATGAAACGCTATACTCACTTTTATATTAACTTTGTATTTTTTCTGAAGGTTGGCAGACATGCCACTTAATGTCAAAACTATATTCGCCATTAAAATTCGAACAAATCTTTACATACAAGCAAAGGCTACCAACCTTCAAGTAATGAATATTTGTTTATAACTTAGTTCAGCGCCGCCTTAGTTTCAACTTTACGAAACTTTATCTCAACTTTTATATTCACTTTTATAGTCCGGGAGCTAGCGACAGTAAAAAATGGTCAATCTGCTCGTCGTTCAAATTGTAATGTAACTTTCAATTAAGTAATGTGTGTCCTCAAAATGGAGCGCTTACAGCGCACCTCGAGACCTTTTGATGTGGGGAGCGTTTGAAACATGCAAAAAAACATAAAAATTAACATTATGTGCTCGTCGTTGATCTTTTGCAGGTTTGTTAATTATCATCCAACAATGTCAAAAAAGTAACGCTTACACTCGTTCATCGGGACAGTATACTGCTTACACGCCCCGAAAGGTATGCAATTTTGTTTTTCGAATTTCGATCAATGGGACCAATACTAACATTAACCTTGCGCTTCGTCCTGATGGGTTGAGCTTTGGTACACTAGTAGTACCTGTCCTAACTTTACTCTTAAAAAGTATTTCTACGATGGTAACACTGGCAATAGGACGAGTGGGAGGTTGCCTACTTACCCAGGTAAAAACATTGAAATTCTTCCTATGTTGCACTGAAAATCGAGAATCAGACTTCGGATGGTGCTCTCGAGGGCTCTCGTTGTATTCAACACAATTTAAAACATAGAATCACATCATTAATTTACCTCCCTTTCTAGGCCTGCCCGAGTGTGTATGTAGTGCCCAGATAAGAAAAAAGTCGTGTGGAAGGGGGTTTATTTCCCTTTTTAAAAAAAAGGAGGGGAATTTTTATAAAAAAAAGGACTTATAATCTAAAAAAAAGAAATTGAAAACAACGACACACTTTCAATGCCATGCTATATATCTGTGGTGTTTGGTAGAAACATGATAACTCCATTTTAGAATTTGCGTCCTTACGGCCACTTTACATTGAGCTACAACCTAAACGAGTGAACCGATATTCTTCAAATTTGAAACATAAATTTTCAAAGGTTATGTCCATAAGTATTTCAAATCTGAAGAAAATCGGTAAATTGGTTTAGGTTCTAGCTCAATGTAAAATGGGCGCAAAGACGCACATTTTAAAATGGAGTTATCATGTTTCTACCAAACACCACAGATATATAGCCCAAAGCGACTTTTTGAAAAAAAAAATTTATTTAAAATTTTGAAAAACTAATGTTTTTGTTTGATTTGACCTTTCTTTTTAATTTTATGTTCTTAAGTACAAGTTTTGTTTTTCGATTTCAATACTTATATTTATTCTGAATCGTCTATTATAAATTCATAACATAAACCCGCATTTTCCTTCCAATAAAAACAAAATACCCTTGGATCATAAATATTTTCGAAAACGCTTTTGATTCCTGGTTTTGAAGACTTTTGAAATACTTTTACCAAATTTCATTTTTGAAAGGGTTTTTTTGGTAACAGTTCCACACTATTTCCTCCTGATTTAAAAAAACACTCTTCCACTGCAGATAGTTTTATGGGCTCTTTTGATTCTTGGTTTTTTATTGATCCTTATGGCAAATGAAACATAATGATGATATTTAAATTTCTTCAAATACCAAACTTTCACTTTCAAAGAAATAAAGTAATTTTGGATTTTCTCAAAAACTACAAGACATTTTTGTATTCGAATTTAAGTTTTTGATTGCGAATCAAAAAAAGTATTGATTCCAAAAACAAACCTTTTTCTCAAATATGTGAAATTTTGAAAAAAAAGTTTCATCATCAAATTTGTAAATTTTTTTATTTTAAATTTGATTTTTTTCAAAAAGTATTTACTAGTACGGGGTAGTTAGACTTTTGCTGGGAAATAATTCAAACATGCAGTTTGACTCTGATATTCAAAAGGGCATTAGTACACGAGCCGAAAACCACATTTTTCACAATTGCACCTAGAGTCATTTGGCCGCCATTTTGTTTTTAACGGCTTTTTTTGTTATCAGACGTAACTCACGTATTTTTGACGCTACGAAAAAAAATTGTGAGACAAACTTGTAGAAAATTTAATTGTCTACAAAATATGTTAAGTAACTTTTTTCGATAAGTGCTTTTTTTAAAAAGTTATACTGCATTTTCTTAAAAAAAGTAGGGGTTGATTTTGGTAAATTTATCATATCTTATTTTTTTGTTCTAAAAAAAAAAAAAAATCGAGATAAAAGTTATAGTCCCTTCAATTATCTATATATTTTACCTTTACAGTTTTGTTATACGGCTTACGGTTCTCGCCCTGTAGCGCATATTAATAGTAGAGAACTGTATAGAATCATATATTTTTAACTACTTGACTTCTGCTGGTAAATAGAAACCTCGAGGTTCGAAAGCAAATTAGTACTCGAGCCGAAAACATAATTCTTCACAACTGCCCGTAGAGTCATTTAGCCACCATTTTGTTTTTAAGGTTTTTTATATCTTCGCTCACTTTTTATTTATGCCAGACAAAAAAGTTGTAGAACAAACTTGTAGAACATTTAATTTCCAATAAAATGTTTCTTGTAACTTTTTTCGATAAGTACTTTTTTAAAATTGTACTGCATTTTGTTAAAAAAAGGGTTTCTTTTCAATTTATTTTTTATAAAAAAATAAATGTCGAAATAAAAGTTGTAGGTAGACCTTTCAATTATCTATATTTTTTGCCTCAATATTTTTTTCTTATGCGGTATACCTTATGATATGATTTGTTAATAGTTTAAATTATTTGCGTATAGTTTAACTATATTTCCGAATTGTAAAATTAACTAATATCGCACTCTAATCGAGATATGACTTCAGAACTTTTGTGGGAAATTACATAGAAATTCCCAAATTAATATCTTAAATTTCTAAAATAATGCTAATTTAATGTTAAATAAATGTAAGGTAATTTTATCGACTGGGTTTAAATGGATGTAACTTCAAAACGGCTGTATTTACGATAAAACATATTAAGACCTTTTGTAAAGAAAGTTCAATTTTCTATAAGAAAAACGTAAGTAGTTAGTTTAAATACTTGTTATTATGCATAAAGTTATTAAATTCCAAATACAAACAGGAGTTTTCTCAAATCGTATGGAAAACCGAAATCTGCGACGAGGCATGTCTAAACATGATTTTTAAGAGCCCAAATTTTCACAGATATCTTTTTTCGCTTAACTGTTTGAGCCTGTTTGGAAGAAAACAGATTCTATTTCTTTGTTGTTCGCTCGTTTTTGTAGTGAAAAACTCCATGTTGAGGGTGGGGTGGAAGAGAGTTATGTCGTCAATTATTTGTTTGAGTATAGCCAATTATGATACGAATATAACAAAACAAAATTATAACAAAAATAAAACATCCAATGCTGTACGGATTTCTTGAATACACATATATGCGCTACAGAAGTATGCCGCATAAGAAAAAAATATTGAGGCAAAAAATATAGATACTTGAAAGGTCTACCTACAACTTTTATTTCGACATTTATTTTTGTATGATAAATTGTTGAATAAAACACAACATCCCTGTTCAAAATAATGTATACCACTTAAAACTAAGCTTTTGTATCATTGTCATATTTTTATGTCATATCTAACCTGAAATGTATAACATACTGAACTTCTATCTTTGTTTAATAAAATGAAGTCATCGAGAAAGGTTGTAATCCATTTATTTCTAGGGGTTCATTTATAACTTCTACCATAAATTGAAAAGAAACCCTTTTTTTAAGAAAATGCAGTACAATTTTAAAAAAGTACTTATCGAAAAAAGTTACAAGAAACATTTTGTTGGAAATTAAATGTTCTACAAGTTTGTTTTACAACTTTTTTGTCTGGCATAAATAAAAAGTGAGCGAAGATATAAAAAACATTAAAAACAAAATGGTGGCTAAATGACTCTACGGTAGTGGTGGAGAACTAGCGATAGTGGCCACCATCGATAGTAATCGATAGTTATTTAAAACTATCGATAACTATCGATTACTATCGATAGTTTTCGACTATTTTTTGTTTCCATAAATAGATAAAAAAAATAAATAATTTTGTTTAAAAAAAATAGAAATAAGAACTTGTTCTGAAAATTTTGGTATTTTTGGTTCTCAAAAACAAGAATGCCAATAGATTACTGGAGTAAATATGATAATATAGTCCCCTGATTGCAAGAACTAGGTAACTCAATTTTATAAATTTTGGAGATAGCAGCGTTCATAGATGCCTAACTACAAGAGAACGAGGAAAAGTTTAATTTTTCTTACACTTTCAGAAACATTCTATATTTGTCTAGAAAAGAAAAAATAGGACGAAAAATTTAGAAATCTGTACTAAATAATACCGTTTTTGCCGAGATATTTTAAAAATTTAAAATTGAGTTACCTAGTTCTTGCAATCAGGGGATGATATGTAAAAGGATTGAAAACTGTTAGAGTTTTTATGTAGGTACCTATAAAATAAAAATAAAAAATTAATGTTGGTGTATCAATTTTGAGTAAACATATACATACACTAAACAACGTTTTGGAAAAAAATAAAAATCCCGTTTATGAAGTATTGAATTTCCAAGTTATTGGCTTCTTTATTTAATATTCTCTGATTAGAACTCAAGAATTTTCACAGATAATGCATTCATGTCGAAAGATTGAGTTGGATTTGGGTTGAATCTTCGACCAAGGTATAGCTTAGACGTGTTAGCTCAATTTGAAAAAGTTTTAATGAAGTTTTGATGAAGAGTAAAGTTTGATTGACTATCGAAAACAATCGATAGTGGTTAAAACCTATCGATTGTTTCCGATAGTGAAAACTATCGATTATAATCGATAGTGCCATCGATAGTTCTCCACCTCTACTCTACGGGCAGTTGTGAAGAATTATGTTTTCGGCTCGAGTACTAATTTGTTTCGAACCTCGAGGTTTCTATTTACCAGCAGAAGTCAAGTAGTTAAAAATATATGATTCTATACAGTTCTCTACTATTAATATGCGCTACAGGGCGAGAACCATAAGCCGTATAACAAAACTGTAAAGGTAAAAAATATAGATAATTGAAGGGACTATAACTTTTATCTCGATTTTTTTTTTTTTTTAGAACAAAAAAATAAGATATGATAAATTTACCAAAATCAACCCCTACTTTTTTTAAGAAAATGCAGTATAACTTTTTAAAAAAAGCACTTATCGAAAAAAGTTACTTAACATATTTTGTAGACAATTAAATTTTCTACAAGTTTGTCTCACAATTTTTTTTCGTAGCGTCAAAAATACGTGAGTTACGTCTGATAACAAAAAAAGCCGTTAAAAACAAAATGGCGGCCAAATGACCCTAGGTGCAATTGTGAAAAATGTGGTTTTCAGCTCGTGTACTAATACCCTTTCGAATATCAGAGTCAAACTGCATGTTTGAATTATTTCTCAGAGCTCCATATAATGAAATCTAATTACCCCGTACTATTACCAGGAACAAATTTATTTAAAAGGTATATTAAAGAATGGAACTAGGGCTTTAAACAATCTTTAGCGTAAGTAAGTGTAAGTGCAACGGATTAGGTACGATATGTCGACTTTTAAAATATCGACTCCATAAGATCGACTTTTAAAATCACGACAGAAAAAATTTCGACTGGTTAAAAGACCGACAGATCAAAATTTAGACACAAATTTTACCGACTTTTTAAAATGTCGATTTTTCAAAATGTCGATTCTCAAAATGTCGACAGTGATCGAGATTTTATGAATCGCGATTTCAACAGTCGACATTTTAAAAGTCAACATTTTGAAAGTCGACATTTTGATCAGATCATAGTTTAGGGAATGATGTTTACAAGCGCGCGCTTGTAAACATCATTCCCTAAACTATGATCTGATCATTATTATCTAATATCGCACTGTCATAGTTCAATAAATCGCATTTTTTGTAATTTAATTTTTGTTGCCTATATATTTTGACGTCTTAATTGCCCATTATTCAGGGTCTGTAATGTGTTTTAATATTAATACAATAATAAAACATCCAGAAAATGAGGCCATTAAAAGCTCGAAATATAAGGTATAATGTAAGTAGGCAACAAAAATGCGTTCTATTGAACTTTCTTGAAGCTAAACAAAAGGTTATATAAAATTAATAACTACCTAAATAAGTTAATTATTATAAGAATCAAATAAGAACTTGTGTCTTAAACATAGCCTTAAATTTTCCACAGCATCAAAAAACTGTTAAGTTCCTGTTAAAAAATCAGACAAGAATTTATGATTCTTGAGTTTATAGTTATTCCGTGCAAACATTTAAAGCAGAGCTTTGTTCTTTAGGTTACTTTCAAATGACCGACAGACAAAATATCGACAAGTCAAAATGTCGACTGGTTAAAATGTCGATTTATATTTTATATCGACTTTTCTGTATGGGAAAAATTCCGACAAGTCGATATTTTTCTCGACTTCTATTAGGGCAGTCGACTTTTTGTCAAATCGATATTTCAAACTGTCGACATTTTAATAAGTCGGTTAAAACAAAGTCGGTATTTTAACTTTCAAAAAGTCGATAAAAGTCGACATTTTAACCAGTCGACATTTTTTTTGTCGGTCATTCGTACGTAACCCAAGTGCAACACCTCTCAAATGCTATTATTGATTATGACTTACAGCTTCACACAAATGACTTGACTTTTTCTGTCGTTGGCTCTAAGACTTAAAACAAGGTCTCGGAAAACCAGTCACATAAATCTTCTCCTTGGTGAAAAGTATAACAACAAAAAATTTACCCAGCGCGAATCTTAGCCATTGATTCAAAAGTGACTGATTTTTCAAGATTTTATTAACACTTTACTTACCTTACATCAAAACAGTACTTGCACCCATCATTAGAGCGAATAAACAGGTAGGTATGCATGGGGAGGCATGCTGCCCCCCTGCAACTCCCCTGCGTGGGCACACTATAGGATTGGGTTGGGTGCGAGGCGGGGTGTTTGCAAAGTTTCTTTGCATTTAAAGAATCTGGATTTAAAGAAACTTCGAATTTATTCTATATATCCAACAAAAATTGTAGCTGTATCATTTTGAGATTTGTTAGAAGATTATTTAAAAGCAGAGTATGGATCATGCTTTAAGTGTGGGCTCAAATGCCAAATCCAAAAAGCAATAACACCAGCGGTTCTTATTTCTTTCCTTTCGTGGGTCTTAATGCCATTTCAGAATGTAAAATAAGCCCGTGGGTGTTTTTTACTTTTATTTTGGGAAATAACGCCTACGGGCCTTATTACCGCAGGTTTTATTGCACTGCACGACTGCACCTAGAAATACTTCTAAAGAGTATAGTTACGACAGGTACTATTAGTGCACCAAACCTCAACCCATCAGGATGAAGTGCAAAAGTTAATATTAATAATGGCCCATAGATCGAAATTCGAAAAACAAAATTGCATACCTTTCGGGGCGTGTAAGCGGTATACTGTCCCGATGAACGAGTGTAAGCGTTACTTTTTTGATATTGTTGGATGCTTATTAACAAACCTGCAAAAGATCAACGACGAGCACATAATGTTAATTTTTATGTTTTTTTGCATGTTACAAACGCTCTGATCAAGCGGTGTCCCGCTACTTAGTTGTAAGCGGTCCTATTTGGTGATATTCATTTGCAAAATGAACCATTCAGAATGTCCTGATCGACGAGCAAATAATGCATTGAAAACTGTCACGAGCTCCCGGACTATTATACTGACTTATTTATCGTAACTTTTGTGGTTGTTGTTGTTTACCGAGGGAAATTTTACTGTGCTAGCTATAGTTTTTTCCAATAAAACACGCCTTATGTTAATCTCTTAATTAATCATTAGCTACAGTTTGTACCTTCACATTTT
This sequence comes from Dasysyrphus tricinctus, assembly GCA_963921185.1. NCBI lineage: Eukaryota > Metazoa > Arthropoda > Insecta > Diptera > Syrphidae > Dasysyrphus > Dasysyrphus tricinctus. The sequence continues at coordinate 51,970,481 of OY992530.1, read as the reverse complement.
TTCAAAAAAACTGCTCGTTTTCGAGAAATTTAGAAAAACTGAATTATACGTTGCGACGTTCAGGAAACTTATACCTCTGTAGTTGGCAAAGGTCAGAGCATCTCCTTTCATGTGGATGGGACACACTATGCCGAGGTTCCATTCATCGGGCATACTTTCATCCGACCAAATTTTGGAGAATGGTTGGTGTATACCCCCTACGAAGTCATATCTCCCTGCTTTGAAAAGCTCGGCTGGCAGGCCATCCGCACCAGCAGCCTTGTACGATTGAAGCTTGGCTATCGCTTACCGCACTTCATTTCACGGGTGGACGGAAATTTTGAAAATCATCGTCCAGGTTTAATGAAGTGTTCTGTCTAACATCTTCGCCGTTTAGCAGTCTAGAAAAGTGATGTTTCCATATCCTTAGCACGGACTGTGTGTCTACTACCATATTCCCACTGAAACAACTACAAGCCTCGGATATAGAAAAGTATAGCCAGCACAGTAAAATTTCCCTCGGTAAGCAAAAATATTTATCGACACTTTCTTGAGGGAAATTTTACTGCGCCAGTGATAATACTTGCCAATAAATCACGCCTAGAATTATACTGAATATGTTAAAGCTCACATTACCTTAATAAGATTATACCTTTTACCATACAAGAAACTAGTTCTTATACGCTCACACCTTTTGGCTTCATTAAATAGTAAGTACCAACACACTCACCTGAAAAAATTTCTTCTCGATCCAGTATTTTTCTTATTGCTTTAGGGGAAAGTTCAGAAACATGTTTTAACCAACAATCAATCTTTAAAATTTTCAAAAAATATTTCTGAAATTGTTGTTAAATAAAATTTAATTATTTATAAGTACATACTTAACTTTATTAAAAATCACAATTAAAGCTCAAAAATACCGAAACGGCAAAATACTATTTTTCATTTTTTTTTTTTGTAATGCAAGTGACTGTTTTGAAACTTTCTAAAATATACTTTTCTTATTTGTTTTTATCGCCAATGAATTTTCCCCTTTCTTCCAATGTGTGGTTACTGGGTATTATACATAAATACAATTTTAATATAGGAATTTTTATTAATTAAAATATTTCGCCCACTTGTCTTTGGTTTCAATTCCTCAGTACATCATCAAATAAGCTGCGCAATTTAACTATATAACAAAATTGTCATTTTTGCCTTAAGCTAAAATGGTTTATAGCTTGCACTAAAGTAACATGTCATCATCACTATCAGTAAACTGTCCATTTTGATTTAAAAGTAAATTAGCTTCTTCATTGGACTCGACCTAAAAATACACAGGTTATGTTTATTTCAAGCTTTTTTAATTTTCAAGCTTACTCTTGAATATCGTACAGCCGATGAACTTTTCCGGAATAGTCTTATCAGCCTTTCTCTTCGCACTGGTGTTCTTAATAAAATTCCAATACCCAAAATTATGCTTAGCACAATAATAATAAGAACAAATTTTTCTGAAGAAAAAAAATCATAATATGATAAAAATGAGGAATTCTGGGTAACGTAGAACTAAGCTTACTTGCAAACAATCCTGAGCTTGGCACTTCAGCAACAGTACGTGTAGAAGTAGTAGTTGTTGAAGTTGCAGGAACAGCTGTCGTTGTTATTGATGAAGAGGAAACAATAGGTGCAGGTGTATTTCTTTTAGGGATCTTCAAGCCCAAGAACTTACAAATCTCAGGTGTATATTGAGTGTAGATTAAGTTGCACTGACTAGCCTGTAATAAAAGAAACAAATATTTAATAATTTTTTCGAATAATTAAAGCTGTTTTAAATGAGTAAACACCAGGCACTAACCAATCAAGTTGCTCACACGGAAATAAGATGGCAGGGATCAGGTATGATGTGATGAATGCTTTTTATAACAGCTGTGATAAGAAATTATGCGGATCCGTCGTAGGAAAGTAATCGCCTAGCTGTGCTCCACACCAAAGCCATTTTTCAAAACATAAGCCTAATATGTGCACATAAGCGTTCTTCAGGCGGTTGTTGCACCAAAAAAATCGGCTAAAGCCGATCGAAGCGATTTTGACTTTTTCTTTTTTGTTTGAATGTCGAATGGACAGAAATTGTTTGAAGCGGAACGCCTTAGCCAGAGTGTACAGAGAATACCCGAGCGAAAATTTCTCCGATATGCATACATCTAGTACAGGTAACTCACAAAATATTAAAAGCTTCGACCATTTTAGGTCAAGCTATCCACAAGGTCTGATTACCAGGGACAAGCTGCTTTGGGCACTCAACAGCTTCCAGCCTTACAAATTTGCGGGACCAGACGGTATAATACCAGCCGAACTCCAAATGAATAGAGATCTAATTTTACCAATTCTGGAGTCTATCTTTACCAGTTGCTTAGCACTGGTCCACAATCCCCTGGCTTATACCCAAAGGGATGCCTCTTTCTCAACCATGTGCCAGAGTCTTGGAAACATGTAAAAGTGGTTTTTATTCCAAAAGTAGGCAAGCGAGGACACGAATCCGCGAAGGATTTTCGTCCAATTAGCCTAACATCTTTTCTACTAAAACTCTAGAGCGTATTCTGGACACACATATTAGAGACATACTTGTGGAATGTCCTCTAGTAAACTCTCAACATGCATTTATCTCAAAGGTAAGTCGACGGAGACGGCCCTTCATGAGGTAGTGCGTACAATTGAGAAAACCATCAACTTCAAAGAATATAATCCTCGCTACATTCTTAGATGTAGAAGGGGCTTTCAACAATGTGCTAACCGAATCTATTCTTGAGGTACTCGTTGACTTTGGTGTAGAGGACTACATCAGAGAATGGATAATATCCATGCTCAAAGATAGAAAGATTCATGGCACGTTAGGTAATGCAAACTCGACAAAACACGTCAGGTGAGGAACACCCCAGGGCGGTGTTCTGTCACCACTTCTATGGCTTTTAGTCATGAACAAAATCCTCGTTAAACTGGAGAGATGTGGTGTGAAGGCGGTTGCGTATGCGGACGACTTGGTATTATTAGTGTCAGGGAAGTTTACTCCTGTGATAAGCGAATTCACAGAGATGGCTTTGAGAAAAGTTAGAAACTGGGCTACGAGTTGTGGTCTAGGAGTCAACCAGAGCAAAACTGAACTGATGCTTTTTACTACTAAAACTAAGATACAACCCTTCACTCCACCCCGATTTAACGGCCAAACACTCTCAACCAGTGCAAAATATCTAGAGACCCTAAGTTAAACTGGAAAATAAACATCGAAGAACGGGTCAGGAAGGCATGCATAGCTTTCTACGCATGAAGTAGAACCTTTGGTAAAAACTGGGGCCTTCAATCAAAGATGATCTTATGGACGTATACTGCAGTGGTACGGCGGATTCTAACATATGGTTCGATTGTCTGGTGGCCCGCACTAAATAAGGCATATAACATCGAAAAACTCAAAAAGGTTCAAATAACAGCTAGTGTTGGTACCACAGGGGCTCTTTGATCTTGCCCAACGGATGCCTTAAGCGTTTTTCTGCACCTTCTACCACTTGATCTACACATAAAATATCTAGTATCTTGCAGTGCCTTAAGACTTAAAGAATCAAATTCTTGGGTTGCTAAACCTTATGGTCACAGCAATATCACAAATTTGATTCCCGCTGATATAATTTCGACTACCACTGACTACCGCGCTCCTACAATGAGCCTCAGTAAAGATTTTAAAGTCTTATTCCCATCCAGAGGGGACTGGAATGATGACGCCGTGACGAGAGACTTCGACACAACTATCTATACTGATGGCTCAAAGATGGAGTGCGGTGTTGGCTCAGGAGTCTTCTCTGAGTCGCTCAACATCTCCAAGTCATTTCGGGTACCGAATTTTGCTAGTGTATTTCAAGATGAAATACTGGCAATCAGGGAGGCATGCAAGATGCTAAAAGCAGATCCAAACCAAAATCGTAGTACAGCCATCCTAACAGACAGTCAGGCGGCTGTTAAAGCCAATGATTCGGCTACATCATCCTCTAAATTGGTCCAACAATGCTCGCAAGTCTAAACATTAACCTCAAGGTCACTCTTATCTGGGTTCCTGGTCACAGTGGCATTGAGGGAAATGAACGGGCAGATGAACTAGCCAGGCAAGGGTCAGCCCTTCACATCTCACTTGAGGAAAGAGTCTACATTCCCCTTGGAGTTGTGAAGGGCAATATATTGTCAATTTTCCTTAGGGAATCCAATCGTAGGTGGAGCAGTTTAACCAACTGCAAAATATCCACGATCTGGCCCGCCTTAAATAAATCCCGAACAATTGATCTCATTTGTAGACCAAGGCGGGACATAGCCAGGGTCGTAGCAACCTGCACTGGACACTGGCCAATTGGAGAACGTGCGGCGAGGCTAGGTATTCCTTACAACAGTACTCACTGTCGCAGCTGTGGAGACCAGCAAGAAAAAGAAACAGTCCTTCATTTTTTCTGTAAATGTCCAGCTCTAGTCAGAATGAGAGCACAATCGTTTGGAATGGCTTTTTTTGAGGACCTAAACGAACTTTCCGAAATGAAGATCAAAGACTTGATCTCTTTTCTTAACGCCACGAAATTGATCTGAGACAAAAATCTGTTGCGTTGCGTTCTGCGTCATGTTCCCCCCCAGATCCTAAGTCCGCGAGTAATCGGAACTCGGGTTTCTGAGGGGCTTCATGATGCTCAATGGCAATAATGATCACATGATCGGATCGATCGCGCTTCGTTGCTATTCTACAACCTGCCGAGGTCGGCATAATGTGGCAAGCTCGGGCGAGATGCGATCCGATCGAGTGAGTGTCCTATGACCCAACTCACAAGGTACATTAACCATACTTCACAGTCGTCCTATTTCAAAGCAAGGAACGCTTTTATCTGCTTTCATACACAGGTCAAACGAGTTATGGTATCAAAACGGCGCAATCCAGTGCTAATTGGGCAAAGAGCGAGTGTTACGCTCTTGCCACCATTTTTACCTACCTACCTATACCCAAAGCTGGTAAATGTTCCCAAGGAAAACCCGAAAGACCTCAGACCTGTTAGTCTATCATCATTCCTTCTTAAAACCTTGAGAGGGGGTGTTTATGTTCCCCTGTTTAGGTAAGAGGGGTTATTTTCTTAAAAAAGTTACTTAAACTAAAAAAAAAAATATTAAAAACAACGGCAACACCAAAAAGATCATGGTCAATTTTTTTTTGAAAGTTGAGACTCCATTCTTTAATTTAGTTTTTTTAAATTAAATTATTTCCATGAATAGGTTAACCAATTGGGCGGACCAGTGTGGGTCTGGGTGTCAACCCTCAGAAAAAAGAATAGTTCTATTCTCCAGGAAATATAAAATCCCTCATGTAGATCCTCTTTCTATAAAAGGTATTCCATTAACTTTTACTGATCAAGCAAAAATATTTTGGGTCTTATTTAAGACAAAAAATTAAGTTGGAAACCTAATATACAAGAAAGAGTTAAAAAGGCCACAGTGGCACTCTTCTCATGCAAAAAAGCCGTTAGAAACAAATGGGGCCTTCAACCTCGTATAACTCATTGGCTATATACTTCTGACGCCCCTCGATCGTATTGGCCATTCCACCATTCTGAATTCATTCAGATCACTACCTAGTCACATCGACTACCACGGTCCATATACACAGACGGATCGAAAACTGATGAGGGGGTGGGTGGCGGTGTGTACTCAGAAAGACTAAAATTAAATCTCTCATTCCGTCTTCCGAATCATTGTATAGCGTGTTCCAGGCGGAACTTATGACCTTATCTTGGCTGAAAGAAAACGTGATATCAACTACAGATATCCGCATCCTCTCGGATAGTCAAGCAGTATCAAATCCCTGGAATCGGTCTCGACTAACTCTATAACAGCCATTAATTGCCCTTCATCTCTGCTGGAGATGGCGTGGCGCAGCAGTTTAACATTCGCCGGAGTTGGGTGCCGGGGCATAGGGAATAGGGACATCCCAGGTAATTGTAAGGCCGATGAACTCGCTAAAAGTAGAACAACTCTACCTCTCCTACCTACCAAGGCAGATATAGGTATACCCATCGCTACTTGTAAAATTTTCCTGAAGCAAAATGCATTAGAGAGAACAAACTTTAGGTGGAACGATATCACCACTTGTTTGGCAACAAAACAAATCTGGGTAATGAATCTAAAGCGATCTAAGTGTTTGATATCTCTAAGTAGATTGCACGGGTTGTGGGGTCAAAATTCTGCGTGTGTGAAAATTTTGTTTTCAAAATTCTGCTTTTCAAAATTCTGCTTTCAAAATTCTGTTTTTCATAATTCTGCTTTTCAAAATTCTATTTTTAAAATTCTGTTTTTCATAATTCTGTTTTTCAAATTTCTGCAAATAATAAAAAGAAGTCTTTTGGAAAATGTTAAAAAGCGCGCGCTTTCCAAAAGACTTCTTTTAATTATTTGCAGAGTTTTGTTAAAGAATTTAAAATGTAAGTTTAAATGTCGATTTAAGATTAACGTGCGTCGAATTCATTCCGACATTTTTTGTTGTCTGTGTGAATACCTCCGACTTTTTGGACAGCAAATTCTTACATAAAAGAATAAATACGAACAAAAACATATTTACAGCTCGAAGGGACTGTTTTATGTCAACTGCATTCGCTGGTAAGCGTAGTAAGGACGCTGTTCTTCAAAAATATCTCTTTTTAATTCAGGCCCGAAATTGTGTCCATATGTTTTTCTGTACCTCAATCTTTCTCTTAAATCGCTGAAGCGACTTCTTTTTGGGTCTTAAGGTTTGGCTAGAAGGACCATTGATTTTTTTAATTCCAAAAATATCGATCTTTGCCATAAAACTGTTAAGAAAATCTTAAATAAATACATTTGGTGACGCAACAACTCGTGGAGAACTAGAGCCTAGTGGGGTATAACTCTCAACAACTGGGTGCATGTTGTTGGCAAGAATGGTGTTAAGAAAAGCTTATTTATCTCAAAAATGGCTCTTAAGGTTTTGATGATTTTTTTCCTGCGTATTGGCTCAACAGAATATTTTGTTAATAAATGGTTATATATTAAACAAAAAACAGAATTAGCAGAATTTACTTCTTCTTAAAACAAATTGACAGAATTAAAAAAAAAAGAATTTTGGAAAGCAGAATTACGTCAGACAAAATAAAAAAAAAAACACAGAATTTTGAAATGCAAAATTTTTTTGAAGAAAACAGAATTTTGAAAAGCAGAATTTTGAAGCCAAAATTTTGACCTGTTCCCAGATTGCACATTAGCTCCATGATTGGTGTTATAACCGGACACTGTCTTATAGAAAAGCAGGCAACGCCTGACAGACTTAGACATAGACAGTCTATTACGCTTCATAAGAAGCTCCAAATGGTTCACCGAATGAGGAAAGGGGTTTCCTAGATTCATGTGGTGTCACAATGGACCAACTCATGGTCTAAGTGTGTCAGTCTTCACGACTGGCAGCTACTTCAACCTAACCTAACCTAACCTTTATTCATAGTTAGATTTTTGTTTGCATTCGAAATTACTACCATTCAAAAAACTTTCATGATCCCAACATGAATTCGATATTGTCCATTCGGGATTTTAGCAATTCGGGGTTTTGGCATTCGGAGTTTTGGCATTCGGGATTTTGTACGTTTGCGAGTCGCATCCTTCATTTATATTTTTCGCCTTATAGATAGATAGATAAAAATTTTTATTCTCTTTAGAATCGTTTTATAAAAACAGTATTGTTTGCAGGTATTACCAAAAAATTAATTACATGACAATAACATTAAATGTTGCCTGTCAGGTTAAAGCGATTTCTTTAATATGTAAGGTAAGTGAAAGATAAGTTCTAAAGATATTCACTTGTGATTAGGTTCGATATTTAAGAGCATTTTTGAGATACAAATATAGCTTGAGATAGTCTTTTCCGTTGAGTATTTGAAGGAATTGGGTGCGGTCGAGTACAGCATTTCCAAAATATTTTCTCCTATATACTTTGTAAATGGGACATACTCCAACAAAGTGAAATGTGTTTTCAGCGGCATCAAGATTGCATAATGTGCATATTCCAATTGTTTCCTTTTTAAAGGCTTTTGCATTTATGTTTAAAAGACCACATCGGGCCTTAAGAATTAGGCTTATCATATCCCGTGGGTTTACGTCGTTGAAGTAGTTGGGAACATCAGCATAAGATAAGTTGCAATATGAAACTGTGATAGTTGGGCACGGTTGGTGAATTCTGTCCATTGGAGTTCCTTGAGTTTAGATAAAAGGATGGTCTGTTTTATTGGCCAATCAGTCTTACATGCCCAGTTAAATTCTATTCCAGCTCCATTAAATAAGTTCATCCATTCTTTTGCCCAGTACACCTTGTTACGAATTATTATTTCTAAAAGCTTGCGTGGTAGTCTGTTATTGGGTAATGCTACAACCCTCAACATTTAATTAAAATGCAACTTCAGGGTCGTCAGGTAAGCTTTTGAGATGCCTGTTTCAATGTTAAGAACATAGTTGGGTGTATTATTTGGTAGCAAAAAACATGGTTTGATAAAAAACCGCTGTAGTTTTTCGACTTGGTCGTGCTCCTTATATCCCCATACTTGAGCGCAGTAGTTCATTACTGACTTTGATGCAGCTTCATAAATTTTGTATTTGCCTGAATGAGGAATATTGTTATTTCTTATAAAATTGGACCATGTTGCATTAATTGAATTTACTGAGGTGGACAGCCTTTGTGTTAGATGGTCTGACCAAGACATATTATATGTTAGAGTTACTCCAAGATATTTATATTTGTTTGTGATTTTGATTTCCGTGTCATTAAAAAACCATTTCTCGTTAGCTGCTCTGCGCCCTCCGTTTCGAAATATGACAATCTCCGACTTGTCCAGATTAACTTTAAGGTCCCATCTGTTGCAGTAATCTATAAAACTGTCAATCATGTTCTGCAGTGTGTAAGTATTATCAGAGATAATAACAATATCATCATCACAGCAAAACATTAATTGATAAATCTTCAATGGAAAATCCTCCAGGGAGTACAGAGTGCAGATCATTAAGGAAGAGAATGAAAAGCAACGCGCTTAAAACGCATCCTTGTTTAACGCCTTTATTGATGGGAAAGAATTCGCTTATATTTTTACCATTCCAGACCGTTGCCTAAGTACTTTCATAAAGAGCTCGTATGATACCAATCATTTTTGTTGAAATACCAAGTAGAGCCAGCTTATAAAACATAGCTTTCCTATTGATATTATCAAATGCTGCTCTAAGGTCGATAAAAAATGCATACAGCTTCTTTTTTTGGCTAAGCTGGTGTTGGATTAGGCACGTTAGGTTAAATATCTGGTCCACAGTAGAGTAATCGTTTCTATACGAAGCTTGGAATTCGCAAATAATTTCAGTTTCATCAGTCCGTTTTTGCAGTCTTTTCAGTAGAACAGTTGTGAAGATTTTATAAATTGTATCCAAGAAGGATAGGCCGCGGTAGTTCGTTACATCATTTGAATTACCTTTTTTCAATATGGGGAATATAATTGATTTCTTAAACGAATGTGGCATTGTTCCTGTTCTCATGATATCACTGAAAAGTCGGTGAATTTCTGTTACTAAACTTGGGGTTGCGTTTTTGTAAAACTCGAAAGTTATCCCGTCTAATCCCGGAGCTTTGTTATCTTTTCCTGACCGAATCACAGTAGCTATTTCATCTATTTCAATGTCACTGTCGAGAATCGGGTTTAAAATTTCAGCAGTTGGAGGGAGTCGTGTGTATGTTAAGCAAGAATTATCGTTGAGCAAATTTTTGAAATACAGCATAAACTCGTTTGAAGATATGTCATTTTTAGAGGAATCAGATTGCCCTCGTATTATTTTGGCTAATTTCCATCATTCTTTAGTTGAGGATACAACAGAAAGTTGGTTGGTAATACTATCATAGTACTCGCGCTTTTTTAAAATACACAAAGTTCTGTATTTTTTCCTGCATTCTTGGTATTTCTTCTTGAATACATCAAGGTTATATTTTCTAAAATTATTTAAGTGCTTGTATAGTTTTTTCCTTGTAGCATGGCAGGTTAGGTCAAACCAAGGTGTTTTGGGTTCGAAGTTCATACTCGTTTGATTATAAGAGTGAGCAGTATACACACATTCTTTAATAGCTTGACATCGAGCGTCAACTGAATCGCTCGTTGCTATTTTTTGTGTGATGGCAAGTTCAAGGTTGTTGGTATAGATGTGGCTGCGTTTGTCGGACCATTTGAGTCGTGGCAGGAGGTTTGACAATGTTAAAGATGTACTTCTTTCAACAGTTTTAAGTTTTAATATATGTAAGTGGCATGTGATCAGAGAAACTTTCGCACCCTATTGAAAAGTAAGCAATATCTCCAACTGCGTCATATGAAGGGCAGCAGTAGTCTATGACTGAAGCACCTCTACTGCTTATAAAAGTGAATTCTCCATCTAGATCTGCGTACCCTCTGCCATTGGGAATAAAGGCGCCGATTACTTCTAAAAAGTCAGTGAAAATATTGCAGTTTCCATCGCGAGTTGCGTCTTTTGATGATTTTTGTTCTGAGATAGAATAACTTCTTGCTAGTTGACAGTCAATGGTTCCTTTTTCACCAGTTCTTACATTGATATCTCCAATTAAAATAAATTTATTTAAGTCCGTTTCGGAGAATGTATTTTTAAGTTTTTCAAAATCAGATCTCCAGTGATTGCAGTTAACATATGTTGGTATTAGGTAAAGAAGAGAACCTGCAAAGTATCCTTCAAGGACTGTTGTATTATTTCGCTTTATGAAATAATGAATGGAACCCACTCTAATTTGTATCCTTTAAAGAATTTTTCGTAGTTTTTTATGTTTTCAAAAGTTACAAAAGTTTCGTATAAGAAAAATATTTCAAAATTACATACATATATAAAAAAGTTATTTAAAATAGTTTTATTTACAAGACCTGCTATGTTATATGACAAAACCTGACAGGCGGATAATTGTTAATGAATATTGTTACTTAGAGTACTAGAACTAGATCCTAAGTGGCGATTAGCGCTTTGATTTAGTGATACCATATAACTAGAATTGGTGTTGCTCAGAAGGTTAGATAGGAAATCCTTATCCTCGGTGTTATCACTTCGCCTTTTTCGCCTTATATATTTGTTCTTTTTTTAAATTGGTTCAGACTTCAGATTGTTCTGATTTCTACATTTGAGCACGTGTACTTATTTGTCAAGTCAAGTCTGCCATTGCAATCTGTTTGTATCTTTTACCCCTTATTCTTCCTCGTACCAGTGTGACGTTTGGTTCGCTCAGCTCTTACTCAAAATGCTTCAGATTTTACCCTGCGAGCTCCCAGAGTGTGCTCTGTTTGAACGAAAATAAAATGAGCAAAGGTAAGGAGTTAAGAGGAACGAGTAAAAAAACGAGTAAAAGTAGCGAGTAAGTACTTATGTAAAAGAACCGGCCATAGGTTATGTTCGGTAGAAGGGGCTGTCAGTAATTAATACTGAAACACTTAGACCAAAGTTGCTCCGTTGTGATACCACATGAATCTTAAAAACTCCTTCCTTACTCGTTAAACCACTTAGAGCTCCCAGCGTACAAGACTGTACATTTCTGTATTTACCAGATCACTAGGAACGTTATAGAAGTATTCTCCTAAATGCAGCCTCATCTTTGGCTGTGGGAAAGAGCAGGAAGCAGGACATGTAAAGAGAAGGTGAGAAATCGTGAGCTTCTGCGAAGATCGTTTGAAAGTACCTACGCCAAGTCGCGTTGCATGCCTGCCTATTAAACAGTGTCCTGTTATGACATCTAGAATAGAGCTGATGTGCAGTCTGCTTAAAGATATTAAGAGCTTGGAGTGCTTTATAAATCAAGGTTTGGCCATACTTGTTTTGTCGCCAAACAAGTTGTGGTGTTGCCCCACCTTATGTTTGTTCTCTCCAACGCATCTTGCTTCAGCAAAAGTTTACACGTAGCGATGGGTATACCGATATTTAGCTTTATATGTAAGATGAGTAGTAATGTTCCACAGAACTCGCCATAGGCATGCAAAAAATTCATACATATACACCTACAATTTGTTTTTGTTCCTTGTTCTCAACACCTTTGCTAATCTGTCGTCGGCAGTTTTCCATCTAATTTCAAGCAAAAAAAATTCTATTTTTCCTTGTTTCTTGTATCTTGTTTTCTTTACGTTCCTTTCTCTATAAAATTTTACAAGCTAAAGAAAGTAATTTCTTAAGTCTTCCTTTACATTTGTTTGAGTATAACATACGCAAATTCCTTTTACCAATTCACAAAACTCGAAAGTTTTTCACAGAAATTAAATAAAAAGCTTAGAAGCACGTTGTCAAGGACACAATTTTCAACTTCAAAACAAACTTTTTAATGCATCCGATTAACGTCGCGATAAAAGAAATTAACCTGCAACTCCTGGATCTTCTTCAAGAGCGCGAGAAGGTACTTTTTTTTTTAAATAACTACACAAACCAACTTAAGCTTCTTCAGGTGTTTTGCTCCCCTGTCGAAAGAAAAAACCTCCACCACAAAGCAACGCATCACGAGGGACAAATTACAAGTTTTTTTTTTATATATATTTCGGGAAAAGCATCTTAAAAGCCACTTTGCAGGAGTGTACGATATTAATACGAAAGTGTTGAGGGGGTTTTTATCAAAATTGTTTTTTTAAAAAAAGGCATAACATAACGAAATGTATTACACGAAAAACTGCACACAAAAAGACGCTAAATTGCAAAAGTTTTTCGTTCTGCTCTACCTGATACCTATATACCGACAGAGCCGATACTGCTCGCTTCCCTCCCTAAAATAAACGGGAGGACTAACCTAACAAATAAAGAATACCTTCAATTTGGTGTAATTTATAAAATGGCATATCCACAAGTAGTTGCTTTGAAATACACTTTTTTTCCATTTCTTCGTTCTGTTTAGATTTTCATTCTGAATGGGGGCAAAAGAGAAGTATGGAAGTGGAAGCGTTAGAGCAAACTTTGACTATAAAAAATTTCTGATATAAAAAGTTTGTCGTGCGAGTGGGTGCGGGCGGTGCGGCACGGCTGAATGGAAAGTGAAGAGGGAAAAAATTATATTTTCTAAGTTTTCCACTTTAAAAGTTGTCTGCTAGCTTCTTCTCGTTTTCGAATTGACGACTGCACAAACAGGAGAAGAACTATATACACCCAGCAACAGGAAGGACCAGGACAGACGTGGTGGCGGTAAGTTTGGCCTTCAGACCGCACATGAATGCTATCAGGTGATAAAAGAGGCTATAGAATGTAGTCAAGGAAGAATGAATTGCTGATGTTTTCTTACATCACCCAGAGAGTATGACTTCACTATATTCTAACGTAAAACAAGGAGACAAGTATGAATAAAAATCCAATCGTAATGGCGTCCCTTTTTTGAGGCTACACAGTCTGACTGTCGATGTGAGGCTCTAGGGGACGAATTGCTAATTTTCCAAATGGTTCTTCAGGTTCCTCATACCCCTTCTCTCACGATTTCTACTTGCTTTTCATAGCACTTTCTATAGGTAAGGTATAGTGGCAAAATTGTTGCGAAGAAAATAATTTCTTGTTTTATATAAATTTGCTGCTTGGGGTGTCGCAATATTCTTCCGTGACTATTGGCATTTTTGACGGTTAGAGTGAAGCAACTTAATCGGCAGTTCAGTCAAAGTGGAGGTAAGGATATAACTTTTGACTGAGAGAGAGAGAGAAAAGTTATTTATGCCTGACGCGGAATTAATGTAATTAAGTGAAAATTATGATTTCCTGCTACTATGGAAATTGTTCACAAGTAGGTACCTACCTGACACGAAGCGCCGGAATAGTATCTACTTGCACAAACAGTTTGAATAAGGACTGCGAGTATCGTCGTTAATCTCAACAACAAAAGGGATAACAAAAAGCAGATTGCTTTTAATGGAAGAAATAATGTTCTTTTGAGTTATTTTGCTTTTGTTCTGTGTTGATAGTAATAGTGGCTGTGCTATTTGATAGAAATTAAAACAAAGGAAGAATATTCTAAATTACAAGGATTTTTACAAGATAATAAAATCAGCTTTTACTATGTTACTTGGTCATAAAGAATCACCTTATTTTTCATGTAGATTATTATAGGGTCATACGACCAGAGATAAAGATTGCCAACTGGTGCATGCAGCTTTGACTGAGGCTTACCAAGTAACTCTGCAGACGAGAACTTGAGTTGCTGAGGGAGCAGCCAGGGAGTTCTACGGGCCAAAAAGGAGGGAGAAACGTCTACTTCTCAGGAAGAAAAAGAGAGAGCACGAGAAGCGTAAAACGATCTGCCCAAGGATACACAAGGTCAGAATGGAAGCTTGTCGAGATGAGAATAGGAACATGGTGGTGGATGCACAGTCAGTGCTTAGGGTCTGGAAGAAAGCGAAGATGGTCAACATTCCACTGAAAAGAAAAACATTTCATTCAACTTGAATAGTAACGTTCACCGGACCTTCATGAAGTGTGGTTAGCGATTTTGTACAAGGCTGCTAGTGCGGATGAGCTTCTAGCCAAACTACCTAATCAAAGCAGGGATATATGACTTGGTAAGGAGCATGCAAAATTTGGTTGGATGAACATATGCCCGATTAACGGAACCTTGGCAAAGTGTGTCCCATCCATGAAAAAAGGAGATGCTCGGACCCGTTCCAACTACAAGAAATAAGTCAACCATCTGATCCATCATCCATCCATCTGGCCAGGCAATTCCAGATCGATATACACCATCTCTTCGAATTTCAAGACGCATATGATAACGTGAATAGAGAAGAATTATACAAAGCCATGTCTTATCTCCTTATCTCGACATTCCTGCCAAACTCATCCACTTGTGCAGGATGATCATGGAGAAATTTTGCTGCTCCGTCAAAGTCAGTAAGAACTGAACCGTTTGACGTCGATAAAGGTCTAAGGCAAGGCGACGCATTATCAAGTTACCTATTTAACATCGTTCTTGAAGCAATTGTATGTAAATCACAATTTGACACCACTGGTTCGATTTATCAAATCATTTCAACTACTTGCATATGCACATGACATAGACATCTAAGCAATTTGGAGAAGAAGAATCACCGACGAGGCTTACGGGCTATACCGCGACGTTTACCTGATCAAAAACTTGAAAATATAGCAGCTGAGATAGCTGAGATGTCTGGGACACGTAAAACGTGTGGAAAGCAACGCAGCGGCTCGCCGAATCTTCGAATCTAACCCTGATGGTGTATGTACAAGGTGGCGCAAAATTAATCATCCTATCGGAGGATGCCATAATTTCTGCAAATTACGTCGTACGTCAACATATTTGAAATTTGTGAAATAGATATCTGTAGAATATTTTTAGAAAAACAATGAACCGCTATACTCCCCAAGAGCGTGGAATGATTGCGTCAATTCTTTTTACTCAAAATCAGTCAGGAGTTTTAGCGCAACGTGAATTTCAAAGTCGATTTCCTACTCGTGTAGCGCCAACTCCGCAAACAGTACGGCGCTTAGCTTTTAGACTCGAACAGACTGGAACCACAAAGTACTATGCAGGAAAGACTTGCACATGTTCCCGTACAAAGTGCAAAAAGTGCATCAGTTAATGCTTCCTGACCTTCAGTCACGTGTGAATTACTTTCAAGCCCTCCTCAATCTCAACAACAAAGAGGACGATTTTGTGTCGAAAATCATCATATGAGCGACGAGCCTCGTTTCCATTTAAGCGGTTACATCAATAAACAAAATCTTCGTTTCGGGGGCACTGAACATACGCAAGTGATTTACGAAGAGCCATTACATCCACTCAAAGCCACTGTGTGGTGCGGCGTTCACGCGGGAGGAGTGATTGGGCCGTATCTTTTTGAGAACGCCATCGGCAATACGGTCACTGTTACTGGTGAACGCTACAGGGTCATGATAAACGACTTTTTACTGCCAGAATTGCATGAGTGGTGCTTGGTGAACATGTTGTTTCAACAAGACGGTGCAACCGCACACACAGCAAGAGCCACAATGGATATTCTGAAGGAAGCTTTTTCTGGCCGAGTAATTTCCCGTGATTTTCCATGATTTGGCATGGCCAGCAAGATCGCCTGATTTAACCATCTTAGACTTTTTCCTTTGGGGCTACTTGAAGTAGCGGGTCTATGTCAACAAGACTCAGACAATCGCAGCCCTTAAGGAGAATATTCGACATGAATGCGAACTATTATCACCGGAAGTCTTGAAAAAAGTCGTGCAAAATGAGATAAAACGGGCACAAATGTATATCAACACTGGTGGCAGCCACTTGTCAGATATAATATTTTCTACTTAACAGAACAAATTTTAAAGGTTTAAATAAACATATCCATTAACCAAAATCAATTTTTTTTATTTAGGTAAAAATTTATTCAAAAACAAAATCGGTTGACCAATTTTGCGCCACCTTGTATCAGATGAAAACCCTCCAACAGGTGGCGAACACAAGTTGAAAACGACCTCAATCAACTATCAATGCGTTACTGAAGGCTGCTAGCTAGGGACAAAGCTGTCTGGAATGGATTGTTGGTTGAGGCAAAGTCCACCCTGGGCTGTGGGCACCATCGCAAGTAAAGTAAAGTAAGGAATGTTTTGTAGTCAAATGTTGAAATGTTGAAAATAGACAAATTGGCGTGAGACTTAAATTGACATTTTTTAGGAAGACCCGTTAGAAACAGTAACCATTATGGGTTTCCAAATTAGATATTGATGGATTGCATCCTCAACTTCAATCATTCCACCTCGAAAACAATTTATGTATTATCTGGAGTACCTCAAGGTAGTCATATAAGACCTTTTCTTTTTTGTTTTTTTTTTCTCAATAACATACACACGGTCGTCGTGTTCTGTATGATTTTTACTTCACTTTAAACTTATGTATTCACCTAAGGGGTCTTCCAAAAAAGGTTTCGTTTAAAGTTTTGCGCCATTTTTTAACTATCGACCATTAAATTGTCTTTAGCTCGGATCGGCTTGAGCCTCAGACCATCGCATTCATAAAGCCCCTCCCATCCCATTCAAAGCTAATCTTGGCTATGCATGGACTAAGGAAATTTCTAAAAAGAACTGTGCATCGGATTACCCTATATCTCTTCAGCATCTCGCCAGAGTCAAATATGGGATAGGTCGTAGGTGCCCTCGTTTTCCAACAACGCGTGTATAGAAACACCATTTCAGAGAGCAAGCAGATCTCTGCCGTTTGTGGAGACCGTCTCCACAACCCATACTTGGAAACTGTCTCTGAGTTCCTCATGGTAGTATGCGGTTGCACTGCTCTAGGGGACGATGTTTTTACACCCATTTTTTGGACACATCAGCTTACTCTTTTCTTTATCGGAGGTTGGTTTTCCTCAACAATTTCTTGGTACTTAATCTTATTAGAGCCGTTCTTCTCATGGGCCTTTCCAGCTTCCTCATTTTTGGCAATCTTGTCAAGAATAAAGGACACCTTCCTGAATTGCACTTTTAGAAGAGCGAACACCGTTTTTACACTTCTCCGTTCAACGTTGCTGTGGCTAGCATATTGCTACACAAGGGTATCGGATTGGAATTTATAGGTTTCGGAGGCACTAAAGCTGATACTGCATGTGCTTTGAAGGTCAAGGTAGCTCAAAAGCACCAGAAATGTTGGGACTATTTGAGTTCCACTTAAGGATTTCCTGACCGGAGCCAAGAGTTCCAGGGTAAAACACGAGAAAGACGGGACCCAGAACGGTATTTGTATGAGCTCGTTGATGACTGGTTTACCTCCTAATCTTCAATTTCTTCGGCACAGATTATAAAAAACCACTCAAACCCCCACTGAAAATTAGCTCGCATCAACAGTCAAATCAAATGGCTGAGGGTTGAAAAATTGAGAATTAAAGGTACACCTCAACAATTTAACCTGACCTTGGCTGATCCCCAATTTTGTCAATGCACAATATTAACCGTGGTGATCATTACCACCCGGCACCTAGTAGGGGTTTGTTATGAGATTGTTTGCCAGGCAATCTCAAAAAAACAGCAGGGCTTCTACTGACCACGTCTATTTTAACCTGTTAGCAAGTCCGCCACTAGCATCAAGTTCAGAAGACCAATGGAAACTCTGCCCACATGCCATCAAAAGTGCCGCTACTGATGTGTGAAACCTTTGGTTCGATCAGGAGTGACGGCTGAAGCATGAAGTCAAGTATGAGACCCACCAATCAATGTTCTAACCTAAAACCACAGGTAAGGAAGCCCAGGTGAGCTCTACGGAATGAAAAGAAGGAACGTCCAGAGAGCATGAGGAGTCTATTGAGAGTTGTAGTGTAGTGCATGATGTGCGAAAATTCTTCCAAAGGGTGAAACAATTCACCCTAGGCTACAAGGTCAAAACAGAAGCTTGCTTAGATAAGGATGGGAGTATGGTAGTAGATAATACAGTCGTCGCTTGAGATCTGGAAAGAACACTTTTCTAGACTGCTGTATAGAGAAGATAGTCTACATTCCGCTGCTTGGCGCTCATTCAACGGTGATGGTTCAAATTTCCGTTCATCTCTCGCTAACCCGTTTGACTCTCGCTAACCTCACTTCATGTAGTTAGACCTACATGAAGTGAGATAAGCGAGAGTCAAACTTTAATCAACCATCTGATCGGCTTATAGGGGGAACGATTGGTACAACCTCAAAGTAGTTAAGGACTTTTTTACCTTGACTCTTCTATTTAGCCTCGTAAAATTAAATCAGTAGAGATAAATCGAAGAATCACTCTTCCCAATCGCTGTTTGTTCGGGCTTCGAAATCACTTGAGAAGCTAAGCCTTTTCTTACAGAACCAAGACTTTGATCATCTCACTCCTACTATATGGGGAAGAGGCATACATTTTGTCAAAAAAGCATGAAAATTATCATTGATGCTTTGAAAGGAAGCCTCTTTGGGTGATAGTCGGTCCACTGTGTATAGGAAAATTCCGGAGGAGAAGATTTATCAACGGGCTGTAGGTACGGCAACGTTGACCTGCTCAAAAAGCTTAAAATACAGGGGCTGATTTGGCTAACATCATCGACACACCATCAGGCCCACGAGTTTTCGGGTCAACCCCCAATGGTCTGCAAAACAGACTGCGAGCATACCCCACCCTTGGTTAAGCACACAGGCAGAGAACCTCAACCAACTTGGTGTGCGTAACTGGAGGCAGCTAGCTAGGGACCGAACTGGCTGGAAGAAATTTTTGGTTGAGGCCGTAGTTCATCCTAGACTGTAAGAGCCATCTAAGCTACAGTAAGTAAGGCTATTTCCAGATAGTCCCAGGAATTGAGGCTGAATTTGCCTGAAATTAATGCTATTGACGTCAGCGATTCGACGTTAATTTTCAGCAAGACGACTTCACCTGACACACAGTTCGT
The DNA here is from genome assembly GCA_963921185.1 of Dasysyrphus tricinctus. Classification (NCBI taxonomy): domain Eukaryota; kingdom Metazoa; phylum Arthropoda; class Insecta; order Diptera; family Syrphidae; genus Dasysyrphus; species Dasysyrphus tricinctus. The sequence continues at coordinate 51,951,096 of OY992530.1, read as the reverse complement.
GAAACAAGGGCTCCATTCTGTGAAAAATTTTTTGAACGATTGATATCTCGAAATGGAGACTTCAATTCTATGGGGATATGTCAAAATACAAAGTCTACACCCATGAAGAACTACTCCAGCGATTTCGATCGAATCGCATACAGCTTTTTAAGATCTTTCTTTCTCATGTTTGGAAGAAATCGTTCCGATTATAACGTCAAGAATATTTTTAAATATTATATTTTTTCTTTATTTTGACCGTGAACCCATCAATTTATTTATCAATGCTGGGTCCTTCTGCTTTGCATTCCTTAAAGGCACAACTTAATAAATTGCAAAATTTCAATTAATATTACGATAGTATTCAGTATTCACACGTGATTTATTTTATCATCTGTGGAATTTCACACAAAACAACAAACATACACAATGTAATTGTATGATTTGCATTATGTAATTAGTTGCATGTTAAATATGTAATTCATTGTGAAAAATATTCAACTAAGCATTTTCATCTTCCAATTAAGCTGCCTAAACCTCCGTATACCTGCGTTTACCAAGAGCTCCATTAGAACTGCCATTTAGCCATGATAGTAATTTCATAATGAACTAACAGCATTTCCAATTAAAGACATTCTCATGAAATGAAGGCATTAATTGAATAATAACAGTTGTATGCCTCGTCACAATTACAACAAATTTAAACCTACAAGAGCGATGGTAGGTCCCTTGGTAAATGGTGTCCTTCATCATAATATATTGTTTCAGTGCAAAAGCGCTTCATGTTGCTTAACTAACAATTTAGCCTCACTACTTAATTTTCCCAGGCAAATGTATTACAAGTAGGATTCTGTTTATAGAGCTTACGCACAAGTCCATTTATGCCCCATCTCTCTCATCTCATCAGTATTATGTACCTGCCCCCGGAATGTCCGCATTTGGCAACGGCAATTAATGTTTGCATCCAGTTTTGGGGTTTCAGGTTTCTGTCTGGCGATGCACATGTTTTGCCTATATACAAGGTCCCCGTTATCTCGAGTGCGTGTATCAGCTCAACTGCTTTGCACCGACAAGGACTACTATCACAACATGCAGAAAAACATGTTCATTTGCATTTTCCATAATTTAATGTTCGAGTGAGCCTTAAAGTGAATCACAATGTTATGCTATTGCGTATCCTTGAATACGCGCTTGACGGTATTATCATCCTGTCCGTCATCACAAGGACTCTCTGTGTCCGTGGCCCTTAAGCAAACAACGCGCCAAGTTTATTGTAATGAGTTGCAATTTATGCGTGGGGCAGCTTTTTGCGCTGCAGGACGAAGAGCTGAGTATATATGTAATATACGTATCGGTTGTTGTATATGTGTACGCTGGGTGGGCGGCAGACAATTCGCAAATCTCCATTTAGAGTGCTCATTTATTTCCATCAACAACTTGCTCACCGACACGTAATACGCGTATGAATGGATTTTAAATGGAGTGTAAATGAAAAATTAATAAAAATAAAAATAAAAACTGAAGCACTGAATCGAAAATAACACAAATAAATACCTTGATTGTGCTTCATTCAAGGACAACAATAGGTTTAAAAAATAATAATATTTGAAAATAAGAAGGAAAAATACCCAACCTGCGTATTTTCACCATTTAGATCAATTTGTTTTATGGAATTAATTAAAGCGATTTAATAAAAAAAAATACGTATACGCCCTAGTGGACAGAATCGTTGTATTCTTTTTTTTTTATTTATAATGGAAAAACATTAAAAAAATAACTTTGTCTGCATAAGCGTATGCTTTACTAATTTTGTTTAATAATGCGGACAAATTTATCAACGCAGAGGACAAATGGTCGTTTGTAGTGGAGTTTATCTAGTTAAGGTAATACTTTTTTTAATTGTGGAAATTTTGTGGTTAAGATTCTATCACAAAGTTCAGTACCAAGATGTCTTATTTGGGATTTTAATCTGGGAATGTGAACATCTGTTTACCAGTCTTATATCTCCATAAATATTCGGCTTATTCGCAAAATAGGTCTACAATATTGAAAATGCATAACTTCATACTTTAAATTATGCTTTAACTAGCTGACCCGGCGAGCTTCGTACCGCCAAAAACTGTTATTAGTGTCTCTTTACAAAGTCGAGCCTCTCTATTGGAAAAATGAAACTTTTTTGGAATGTAACGGCTTTCTGACTCGCGATTAAAGCCACACACTTCCAACGTTGGCCTTGCGTCGAGATCTTAAAATGAGATTATGGTGTCATTGAGGGCATTGTTCATTAATTTCAACCAACCTTCACAGTTTCGGTTTGTTTAGATTAAGCGGCAGATCCAACTTTGAGTTGCAAAATGTGCGGTGGTTAACTGGACAATCCAACGAACTCAAAAATTCAATTGGATTGTTTGCTTCTTCATTATAATTTGTAATGCAATCAACCGAGTTCTTCTCTATAAGGTGTGAATGCACAAAAATTCTGCAGGACCGAAATCAAGCCAATTCCAGCATCAACCACAATTCAGCCATTTCCAATTGCCAAAAGTTGTTTTGAGAATCAATTAGGATGATGGATCGTTCTGCAAAGCAACTCGCATTTTTTTCGTCAAATGCAGCTTCATTACGTATCATTTCAGTCAAACTTTGAGTTCAAGTTCAGATTTTGATCGCGGGAAGACCGGGCAGTAATATTATTTCTTTTTCCAAGCGGCTCGAATTTTTCTACAAATTTTTCATTGTTCGACCAAAAACCTCCAAAGATAAGTGAGCTTGTGTATTCACCCAGATGCCAGTTTTCAACACCTTTCTTGAATTATTACATTTTAGTTTGTCACTCATCGTCCAACCGCCTTCCAATAAAATAGCCGATATTCCAGAAGAAACGCTCGCAAGCGCAATGTCTGATCTTGACTAAATCGAAATATGCCACCATTTCCATCGCCAATGGCATCCATTAATGTTAATGTGTCGCAAATTAACTGAAGATTCAGCAGTGGAACATAACATTATTTGTGCTAGCTGTTTCTCTCAAAACGTTTTAATCTAAATCCTGCTCGCGCTGCAATTCTCCATTAAATGCATCTTGCTTCGAACGGTTGGGGGCTGACATTCCCAGTTTACTCAACAGACTGCGCAAAAGCGCCGACATATGTATTCGTCTTTCAAACTTCATACAAGCAAAAAAAAAACGTGATCATGTACAATGTAAGTTGACCGCACTATATCGAGACAAAACCATTTCGTATCAATCCTTAATTAAAAAAGATCGAATATACTACTCAGCAGTGTTCCCATATTGGTGGTTTTCCAACCAAAATGGTTGGAAAAAACCCCTTTGGTGGGAAAATATTTCAATGGTCCCTTTTTTGGTGGAAAGGGAAAAATTATTATTACCATAACCACAATTTACTATACCTGCCTATACTCGAATTTTATTACCTACAATGATTTGGTACAAAAATCCTTGAAAAAAAACAGAAACTTTAAAAAATAATTTCTTTGTGAGTTCTACACAAATGAGTTCCCAAAAACAGCTGACCTTGAAAAATTTAGAAATAATTAAAAATTCATGAAAATCTATGACTGGACTAAGTACTGAAACTAGCTGACTTCTAATGACTTCTGACTTCTTGTGACCTTTCAAATAGCATTCTTTCGTTTTAAATGACACAACTGACGTGCCAAAATGATTGAAAATAGTTGACCTTTTATCACAATCTAGTGATCATTCGGATCGGTATACATTTTTTGCGAATATTCCCCGAATAAGGTGGCAAAAAACGTGCGTAACCTTAAGAAACTTTATGTCTTGATTACAAGTTTTCTAGGGCTGACCTATTTCTAGGACAAGTTGACTTTCTTCACCAGTTACTGATACTGACTAATCAGATGACGTACTTTTTTTGCGAATATGAAGTGCCAAGAGTGCAGAGCCAACTTTCTTCTTTTTTATATCTATGACATATTTACATTAAAAAAAGTTATGGTGGTTTCTTTTTCCTTCCAGTACAAAAATAGTGGGATTTTTTTTAGAATCTGGTGGGATTCTAGAATTCTCATCTGGCATCACTGTTATGTACTCAGTTGTCAAACGATAAACTGACAGAGTAACGCCATCTGGTGGAAATTCCATTTTCGTGAGGAAATCAAGGAAACAAAGGGATCTCATAGCAGGGAGGAAAATTTGAAGATTTTTGCGAACTAGCAAAGCAAGTGCAAGTGCGGTCGGGGAAATATCATAGTAGAATCGGAGGCCTTGCTGAGGATATGGAAAAATCGTTTTTATAAAAACTTTATTATGACGATGATGAATCGAATTCCATTGCCATGCTGATTTTATCATTCAACCCGGACGATCGAGGTTTACCAACAACTTCTTTCTCAGATCTCGACAAATTGATACATATGTATATCAAAACTTTAGTCCAATAAAGCTGCATGAGATGACATGGATTGCCTGTAGAGCAATTCGAATCGGCAGGCAATGAATAAGTTAGGAGTGTGCACCAGCTCATCTGTGAAATTTGATCGGAGGAAAGCATGCCCGATGAATGGAAACTCAGCACTGTTTCCCCGATCCACCATGCATGGACCAATTACACTAGTTTAAAAAATTTTGAGTCATGATAGGGTCCTTAAAAAAAATATATTTTCTAGACTAATTTTGGGTCACTGAACACGAACATCAAAATTATTTTTTTTTTTTTCAAAGAAGCATTTTCGAGATATGCGCAAAAATCATTTTCTCAGATAATTTTACAGATATTGCCATAAATCTCGCTAACGGCCTAGCTAATTTACATAAAATGTTTATTTTCTGAATCATCTGATCTGTCTCCTTCCGACGATGTACCGCTTGTATAAGTCGGACTGAAATTTTATAAGTAACAGGCATTCAAAGTTTGAAAAACGAGTATTTTTGAAAAATGTCTAGTTTTTGATTGCTCCATATGGATAGAAAAAAAATATTTAAAATAATTTTAACGACTCAAGTTTTTCAAAATCGGGCGATAAATGTAGAAATTATTAAATAATTAGTGAAAGAAGGCAATTTCTAAATTTTCTTATTTTCTTACTAAAATCTACATTCTACATGTTTTTGGTTGGTAATCAAAATTGTGTATTCCTTTTAACGGCATAAGTTAAAATTGTCCTGGAAATTATTTTCTCAAAAGCATAGAGAAGTGAGGTTACATAAACTGTCTAAATGTCAGTACCGTCGATGTCAGTACCGTGGCATTTAAATACTTATTGAACTTTAATTAAAAATAATTAAAAGAAAAAGAGTGTCATATCGTCTATTCCAGTTTTAGTACATTTCACCATATTTTATGTTTTTAAAAAGTTGTAGCAAAATGCTTTTACTGATTTGATACTCTGACTAAATGAAGCCACAGAAACCAAACAGAAATTATTTCCAAGAAGTTTTAATTTTTGAAAATTTTCTAAATAAAGAATCACAGTTGGCAGAGAATCACCCATATCTCGAAAACGCTTCTTTGGAAAAAAAAATTTTTTGATTTTCGGGTTCAGTGACCCAAAATTAGAAAATATATTATTTTTTAAGGACCCTACCCTGACCCAAAATTTTGTAAACTAGCGTTATTCACTATTATTAAGTTTAAGGAAGGTCTGGGGAAAAAAAATCCAGGAATTTCAAATCAATACACACCATTCCTTCATCGGTTTCAAGGCCATGTATGAAAATACCTTAAGGGACGAGCTAGATATTAGGAGCAACGTCTATGTAGTTATGCTATTATCCCCGCAAAGACTGTCTGTTTGCGCAGGATGGTGAAAGTATGATGCGCTTTTTTTGTATGTCACAGAAAATTCTCCAACTCGTTGACAAAATAAAGTCAAGTACTTACAGCGTTGCCAGCTTAAAAATCCGTTTAATGATTAAAACTCGATGACGGTTAACGCCATCTATGAGGAGGCACAATTGTAGCTCGCTACAATTTTGCTTCACTCAACGAACAACCCCCTCGTAACGTAACATTACGTCATAGAAAGAGGCGGCACCACCACCGAAGATCAAAAAATGTGGTTGTTTTATTGCTTTTGTTGTTGCTGCCATTGTTGTGCCAGGGTAAGCTGTTGTTTGGTCATTTAATTGGCCCATTCAATGACGAAGGTTCCCATACACAGTTATGACTTCCATATAGTTATAGAAAGTCTATCTGTCTGTCAGAAAGTAATACCTTAGTAACGCAATTAAGTAGGAAAACCCTTCCTCGGACAACTTAAGTGCTCTTTTATAAGACCCTGTGAAGGATGGATTATAACGCTTTAGCCTATTTTGAGAGAAAGTTCTCCGGGTTATTTTTGGTTCCACCTTCATAGATGGGAAGTGGGAGAAAAGATTCAAAAACAATACGGGCTAGACAAAAAAAGCCAAAAGCCAACGACCTAGGAGGCGAATGAGAACCACTGCTCCAGCCCTAAAAATGTTTGAATCCACCCTCGAGAAATGGCGAGGAAGAAGCCAACTTAGCTGACGTTAGCAAGTGGAAGAACTTCGCGAGCAAAACTGGACACAGGTAGCTAGGGATAGGGACAGAGTTGGCTGGAACAAGCTTGATGCTTCAGGTACTGGCACTGATCAACTCCGAACTTTATCGCTAAGTAAGTTTTGCCCCAGACTTTAATTCGATTGACTTCCTCGTGTGTCAAGTTAAAGCATTGATTTAAGAACTTCTGAGTGAAAATGCTCATGATGCTATGATGTAATGTGTCATAGTCATCTATCAATTCATCATGATCAAAAGAATTTGCATTGCCAGACGACATCGTTTTTATGAAACTAAATAAAATTAATCTAAATGGGTCTAAATACATAAGTATCAAAAATGAAGGAACAACACAAACATTCACGATCCTGTATTAATAAAAACATGTTTACTAAAATATCTAAGAAAAATTTTAAACTAAACAATCTGTTGCTTTTTTTTTTTGATTCCTTAAACTTTTCTTTATTCTCAAAAATAAATATCTAGAATTTAGATCATAAAAACAACATTAAAGGAACAACACACACAAAAGGACGAAAAAAAAAGAAATAAATTTCAAAATTTGCCCGAAAGGCTAGCAGATAAATAAAAAAAAAACACACTCTTTGTTGTTTTTACTGTTCACTTTACGCTTTGGCTTATCTTCGTTGCAAAATGTCAGCATCTGATACACAAAGAGAAAAATAAAATCTAAAAAAAAAAAAAACAATAGTTGAGGTTGCATCACACCCTTAGGGGGGTACAAATCATATTAGGTAAAGGACTAAGAAAAACTTCCTTCCACAAGGATATCAAAGGATGGCGCGTTCTTTTTTTACTTTTTTCTATTATTTCGTTTTTTTTTTAAGTCGGTTTTTCTTGACAATGTCGTTTCTACTTTAGCATTGTTCCATTTTAGAGTTTTTTTTTTACTTGCTTCTTTTTTGTTGTGTGCGCTCCACATTATAAGAAGCAAGAACACATGTACCATTATCCTTTATTTTATCGGTTTGCCTTTTTTTCTCATATGAGGCGAAAGCCCCATTCTTCTTTGGGTCTACACCTTTTTTTTAATGGGATGCTTTAAGTTGCTACAGAAAAAAAAAAAACAGGAACACCCAAATGAGAGAGGAGAGCATAAAAAAGCACAACTGATATGCGCGTCGCACCGCACCTCATTATGCTAAAGAGGACTTCACGTTGGTTTTTTTTTGTTTTTTTTTTTGTATTGTGTGTTAGCTTTAATAACAAGGACGAACGAACCTGGTTGAAAGGAAGGATAACTAAATATGTGAAGGATATAGGTACTTACATCACTTGATGAGGAAGCATCTTCTTTCTCGCTGCACACAAGTCGAAGTTCAACGTTCACCGATTCTGTAGGAAAACAAGACAGGAGATTAGTTGAATGAAAGAAAGATGCTATACGAAATACGAGTACTGTTAAGATATAAAAAAAGAACCTTTTGTCAGTTTTTGTGGGTCTTCAAGAAAATTATAAGCGAATAGGGATTTACAACACTCGTCGTTACATGAACCACATTATATGTACCCCACCTCATACTCCACGTCACATGATTTGGCTCGTATTTTTTAAACAAAATCTTTTTTATTGTTAAAAATCAGAAAAAGAAAATAGAACAGTTGGGTTAGTTTGAAAATTTGTATGGGGCAAGCTCTATCGTTCTTTGTATGGAATTCTAACTCTACTGCTCTACCAATTTTCATCACTCTACAACAAACGGAAGTGCTTCACATAAATAATTTGAATTTTTGAAACAGTGGGTGGATGCCACGCCCTCTAAATGGAAAATTGCGATTTTTTCATTTTTCTTTTCATCAAGACCTAACAGTTGTGCGTAATTTCAAGGTTCTACTGTGTCGGGAAGTGCTCCATAATTTTGATGATCTATCAGGGAGTGGGTCAGTCAGTTAGTTACAGCTTTAACGATTTTTGAAGTCCTATATATTAGTTTGACTAGTTAATCAAATACTGCGAATTTGAATTGGTACTGAAGTTAGAGGGGGTCGAAAAACATCTGAGTTTGTTCCTGTAAAAAGGGTGTAGTGCCGCGAATTTTAAGACATCTACAGGAGGATGGCGGATAAAGGCGCCCTTTCCACATTCAAATCTTAAAAATAACAATGTTTGCTTATCTTCAGCCGATTCTAAGCTTTGAATACTTTTCAAGTACAGGAGAGGGAAGAGCCCTTTTCCACATTGAAATCTTAAAAAATAGAATTTTTTTTAATTTACAGTAAATTCCGAGCTTTGAGTACTTTAAAAATGCATAAGTGTTGCCGTTGTGTTAATTATATTTTTGAAATAAAAGTTTATTTTTTTTTAGAAAATTACTCTTCTTCCACCTAAAGGAAATCTTTGAAATCTTAAAAAGACAAAGATATTTTCTAGGGAAGATACACCACTTTATCAGGTACCCCTAAGAAAAAAAAAATTTTTGTTGATGGTATAGGCTCAAATGCAATTGCCAAACTTAACCATTACGCCAAGAAATACTACTAAAAGGTACTTTCTTTCCTAGAAAACGAAACGTTGATTAATTAAATCAGCATACAAAATATTTTGAAATATCGAACATGTGTACATTTGGTATTTTTTCGGATCTTGTATTGGAAGGTTTCAATTTTGAAATTCATAAAATAAATGCTGGTGTGCCTCAGGGCTCCATTTTGTCTCCAACTCTCTTACTTACATTTATAAATTTCTTTTGTTTTGCAAACCACAGTACTCTCAGCTGTTTTTAGATTTGCATCTTTATTCTTTCTTTGGATGTGGAAATGTAACGGCAGCGTATGGTTATCATATTAAATTGAACTCATTTCCTGTAGAGAATATAGAATCGTGTTGAATTGAGTGCTTCTGAAACCCAATTCTATCGCTGTCGTTATATTCATATTTCCAAAATTGAGGGCATCCAACGTAATTTCTTTCATTTGGCTTTTCGAGGTATGTCCCTGAACAATCTTTCGATCTTTCCTCCCTATCCCTATCTAGACCCTCTTAAATTAATCAACCTGAATTCTCTGGAAGGACGAAGACAATTATCCGACATTCATAATCATATTATAAAACGGCAAACACGAATTTTGTTGTACAATTTACGCGGTCTACAAAAGCCGAAGGCACATAAATTTAAATATTGTTGAAAACGTTTGTTTGTACAGAAGTGCAGAATTCAAAATTAATTAAATAATTGCACAAAAACTAAAAAAAACAATAAATGAAAATTGCACAATAAGTGCGAGCGAAAGCCAGAGCGAGACCGAGTCCCTATTTGTTCACGACACTTAATTTTACAGTTTTATTTTAAAATTCATAACACTTACTTATTAAGATTCGTGTTTGCCCTTTTATTATATGATGATTGATATATTTCCTTACACTTTTGTTTTGTTTAATCTTTTTGTTTAATTTGTTTTCATTTGTTATTATTAATATTGTTGATTTTTAGTTTGACAAATAGGTGACGTTTTGATTTTGTCCACCCACCAACCAACCAATTTTCCAGCACTGACTGGAAAGATTATTGGAATGTCCGATGGCAGCGTTCAGTGCTGCAGTTCTTTCATAATTGTATTATTCTTGCGATTTTTACTTAATTTTGGAGTACATCCAAAAATCGTATGCAAATACCCTGGTTCATTTTGCTGTCAAAAATTTTATGCAAACGTAAATTTTTGCTGTAAGCTGTCACCCTTTTTTATCAGGCTGACTGGATGTCAGCAGATTCTCATACGTGATTGATAATAGCTTTGTTTTTTGCAAGCCCGAAGGGAATTGGATGAAAGAAACGATGTCGGTGCTCATCAATTTACGAAGAATTTTCGGTGCTTAACTTAAGCAGGGAATAAAACTGTCTTACCGGAATGAATAACATACATGCTATCGATAGTTTGAATGAAAACTCCATGTTTTTTCTGCGATGGCGTCGGTAATCCCGGTGTCGTTTTTTCGACCGATTTCATCCATGCTTGCAAAAAAGCTATAAGTTGTCAACGCGCTTATAACTAAAACGTTTATTGCGTTATTCACATCGGTAACACAGTTTTTCTCTCTATTTAAGTTTAGCACTGATAATTCTCTTCGTTTAAATTAGCCCGAAGAGGTTGTCCTCTACCTGCGTGAATTACTTTGTAATCGATAAATCGCATCTTGGTTCAGTTTAGCCCAAATTTTATGCAAATTTTACTTTTACTACGAGCTGTCAATGCGTTGACAAGTGGCTTTTAGTATCTACTATCCGCCAGTAACACAGTTTTTATCCGCTTTTAAGTTTAGTGCAGAGAATTCTATTAACATGTCGGCTCCAAGTTAGTGTCACCCCAATTGCCTTAAAATCAACTTTTTCTAGAGCAGTAAAAATTCATCAACAATTTTGGATTTTTTAGAGTTTTTTTTCATCCATCGACATCGCAGCCATCCGTCAATGGAATTTGACAGTTGATGGCTTGAAATATAGGGGGCAAACTATATTTTGACAGAAAAAGTATATTTTGATCCAAATGTCACCCGATTGCCTCAATATCACCTTTTTCTGGAGCAGTAAAAATACATCAAACATTTCAGATTTCTTAAAGGCTTTTTAATCCTTCGTCATCGTAGCCATACGTCAAAGGAATTTGACATTTGATGGCTTGAAAGATAGGAAAAAAGTATATTTTGATACAAATGTCACCCAATCACCTTCAAATCACCTTTTTTAGCAGTACAAATTCATCAAAAATTTGTGATTTTTTAGAGGTTTTTTAATTGTTGAACATCGTAGCCATCCGTCAATGGAATTTGAAAATTGATGTCTTGATGGATAAGGGCCAAACTTTTTTTCACATTAAAAGTGTATTACTATCCAAATGTCAAGCAATTGACATAAAATCATCTATTTCCGGAGCAGTACAAAACTGAAAATTTCATATTATTTCAGTTTTTTTAATCAATCCAAATTGTATTGTTTTTAAAATTGGATCTTTATGGATTCGGTACAGTATTGAATTGAATTCGTTAAAATCGGGGAGATTTAATTCCAGCAAAATCCAAATGAATAAAATTGAATCGGAAATAAATTCAGTGAAATGAAAATGATCGAAAGATCGATTGATTGAAATTATCGAGTATTCGAATCATATTGGTGATAGATTCCTGAATAATTTCTTAGAAGTTTGCCAACTAGACAATAGTGTTATAAGCACTCGAGTTTCGATGGCTGGTCGTACTAGTATATTAAATACTAAAGGATACTCGGCGTACGCTACTACGCTTAAAAACGAAGTACATTTTGTATATCTGCTGGAAAAAATTGAATGTGCCTAATGCATTGTTGAAGTGGTCTAAAACCATCTTCGCATAGTTTCCTTTCTGATGAAACCGGTTAGGGGCACATCGGTTGGATGGTTTCAAAGTCTAACGGACACACATAGGTAGAAACATTTTTTGTTTTTTTTTTATAAATGTTCATTCTATTTGCCCGGTCTTATGGCTTCAACAAATTTTTTGAGCTGCAATGTGCATAGAATCTGGGAGGTCTGGTATCTCTGCAGAAATTCAAAATAAAAAATATTTTAAAATTATAAGATAGAATGATTCATTGTTTATGATTTGTAGTTTCTAGATTCAAGCTCGAGTTCAATATTTTGAAATTGAAATTTCTCAAATTTAACAAGACGGAAACGAGACTAACAGAAATGTTGGCTTATGTTTTAGTCTCTTTAGAACTGTTCTTTGAAGCTTACCAAAGCCAACAAAACCCGAAACATGTACCTACGTTCTGTAACTCTGACATCGATAAAATCAGTCGAGAAACGTTAAAAAATGGAACAAAATTCATGCATTTTGTTTCAGTTTTCATCGTTTCTCGACCAGTTTTTTCGATGCGAGAGTTACAGAACGTAGACACTGTTTTCCATTACCAATTAAGAAAATTAAAGTTTTGCTTTCAATTGGCAGAATGGGCAAATGTTCATTGTTGAGTGTTTGAAATTTTGGGAAGTGATTTGGTATTTTGTTTTCAGTGGAAATTTGTTTGGTTCAGTGTCGTCATAGTGTATACACAAGCAGCACTGTTTTTAAAAAAAGCTTCCCCATAGGCCCAATACTGACAATTATTTAGTTAATTAACATAGAATAGTTAAGATCTCTAATCTATCGACTTAAGCCGACCTAGAGCAAGGATGCCACTATTCCTATATTAACAAATTCGCAACAACGTGCGGCTCAGATCCCAAAATCTTGAGATTAAGAGAGTCTCATGCTTCACTGACTGAGGTAACCGAGTAAGCAAGCATGCCACCGCCTCTTTTTCTGACTCCTGAAGAGAAACCTATATTCAACTTAGGCTTACGATCACCGCACCGCTAGAACAAATACTTTATTAAATTATAGCCACGCCTCATAAATCAAAGACAATATGGGTTCAGAAAAGAGTGCTCTACAATAGGAGCAACAGAAGAAGAATAAGGGCCGGCAAAACCACCAAATAAGGTAACCACTCCAACGGGAAGATTATGTTACTGGTAACACTGTTCGAAACACTTTCAACTCTGTCAGGTGATCAGATATATTCAGTGCACTTGAAAGATGATTCCACATCCCAAGGAATCTTAAGCGGATGATAAAAGGTTACCTCAAAGACCGCCAACTAATCTATCAAACAACAGAAGGACTGAGAAGAAAGGATATCACCAGCCAGAGCAACACAAGGATCTATCCTGGGATCAGACTTTTGGAATATCTCTTACAACGAAATTATCTGTATGGAGATGCCCGACAATTTCTTCTAAGTCAGATACGTAGATGACGTCATCGCGGTGATAACAGCGCACAGAGAAAACTGAACCAAGTCATGCGAAGATTAAATTTCTTGAAAGAGGCCTACGGGCTACTGAAATAACCGAAGTAGTGCTTCTAACCAAAAGATGACTACCCACGATAATCAATTTGTACATCGACATTTGATTTATAACGAGCAGGAACGCGGTAAAATATCAGGGAATAACACTTGACACAGCTGTATTTCTGGGAATAGATAAGGTCAGCGGCGGAACGTGCTTCAAAAAACACAGCAATCATGCCCAGATTGATGGCAAGCATCGGAGGCCCAATAGCAAGCAAGAGAAGACTCCTGATATCTACAACTTAATACAATCTTCCTATAGGTAGGTAGGGCTAGCTATACGCTTTGGACTCGGTGCCCAATTAGCGCTGTATTGCGCCACCGCCGCGCCATTTTGGATACCATAACTCGTTTGACCTGTGGATGAAAGTAGATTAAAATGAGGATTTGTGGACGTCCTCTTAGGATCATCTTTAATGCCTAGAAGTTGACAACAGAGGGACTTGGGAGGTGGTTTGTTAGTTTGTTCAAATCGACAAACATGATTCCTCAGAGGGTCTCCCAGGTACATGATTGGATGCGAGATTTCTTCCTGGGCCTTCGTCTGCTCACTCCGCATGATGGGAGGTTTTCAGTGAAGATCAGCATTCTCCATGAGACCAGATATTTTCCCTGGTTTTAACTTAAACGGATTTGTGGTATGGTTGTATATTGTGAGCCAGTACAAAGGACAGTAGGCTGGACATAAGACACTCACTCCATTGGATCGCAACTCGCCCGAGGCCAGCTACGATATGCCCAGCTCAACAGATAACAGAATGGCACCGAAGCGCACATGATCCAACCGTATGAAACCCAGCAGAGGTCCATGTTCTGATTGCTCACGGTCTATGTGGTCTCTAACATGGTGCAGAATCAACCGATTTTTGTTTGTCTCAGATCCATTTCGTCACTTTGAGAAAGGAGAGCAATTTTTTGATTTTAGTTTCGGAAATTTTGTTGAGATCGTCAAAAATTGCAACTCCAAACGATTGTGCTCTCATTCTGGCTAGAGCAGGACATTTTCAAAGAAAATAAAGGACTTTTTCCTATCCTTGCTGGTCACAACAGCTACGACAGTGTCTATTGTAAGGAATACTCGATTGTTCGCGATTTTTTATAGGCGGGTCAGATCTTTCTGGATATTTTGCATTTGGTTAATCTGCTCCACCTACGATTGGACTCACTAAGGAAGATTGATAATATATTGCCCTTCACAACCCCAAGGCAAATGTTGACTCTTTCCGCGAGTGAGATGTGAAGGGCTGATCCTTGCCTGGCTAGTTCACCTGCCCGTTCATTTCCTTCAATGCCACTGTAGCCAGGAACCCAGATAAGGGTGACCTTGAGGTTAATATTTAGGCTTGCGAGCTCATCTCGGCATTGCTGGACCAATTTAGAGGATGATGTAGCCGAATCAACGGCTTTAACAGCTGCCTGATTGTCTGTTAGGATAGCTGCATTTTGGTTTGGTTCTAGTTAAAGGATCCTGCATGCCTCCCTAATTATCAGTATTTTAGCTTGAAATACACTAGCAAAATTAGGTAGTCGAAAAAGGACCTAAAGATGTTAAAAGAGACTCAGAAAAGATTCCTGAACCAACACCACACTCCATCTTTGAGCCATCAGGTTAGATAGTTGTGTCGAAGTCCCTTTTCACGGTGTCATCATCCCAGTCCTCTCTGGATGGGAATATAACTTTAAAATCCTTAATGAGGTTCATTATAGGATAGCGGTAGCCAGTGGGAGTCGAAAGAATTTCAATGGGAATCAAATTTGTGATATTGCTGTGGTCAACCCTACAATCTGATTCTTTGCGTCTCAAAGCACCGCAGGATACTAGATACTTGATATGTAGATCAAGTGGTAAAAAGTGTAGAAAGACTCTTAAGGCGTCCGTTGGGCAAGGTCGAAGAGCCCCTGTGGTATCAACGCTAGTTGTTCTATGAGCAATTCTCCTAAGCTAAATATGGACGGATGCTCTTCAACAACAGAAATACAGGAAGCAGATAGCACAGTACAAAGACTAGGTGATCTGCGTGTATAGCTAGCCCTACCCCACGGTATTTGAGCCAGCTAGATAGAGCCAATAGATTTTCCAGGGTTCTTTTTTTGAGATTAGACGGTATGCACATAAGAATATCTACCTAAAGAGCGAGTCCAGCATACAGGGAGGTCAACACTATACCTCCTTATGGAAAACAAAGGATACCAGTGCCTCCGTTAAAACGTACGCAGATAACTTAAAAAAAAATTATTAAAAGAATGCGACTTCAATCAAATGATGTGGAGTGTGTATATGTGTGTTTCTTATAATGTGTTTTTTTTTAAGCTATAACATGAGTGTAAGATGAGGTGTGTCATCCGGTTGCTTATGTGTCCTTGATGGGTAAAATGGAGTGTCATACGTTTTATTTTTCACTTTTACAAGACAAAATATTTATTTTGATGTTGCACTAAGGACTCGTGGTAAAGGAAAACTGTCAGTTATTTATTATTTTATCAAATACAATAAATGATTTTTTTAGTGTTGAAAAAGAAGTACTTTTCTGGAACTTAAAGGAATACTTTTGTTTGAATTTTCTTCCATCATATTCAAAGTTAAACTCTGCATATCTGCAAGTAGGAATAGTCTTGAAAGCAGAGAGGCATTAACATACTGTTATATTACACACATATACGTAAAGGTACTTTTGATCGGGGTGTATAGTGAAATTGCCTATCCTCAAACTGCGGCATAAAAAAGAATTGGAGAGAAGATAAAGGAGCCTTAAGCTTTCCCACAAGTGAAAAAGGCAAGAAGAAACTCGACAGCTAGTTATAACGCTTAATTACAATAGCTTAGATTAGTATTCTTACACTTCAAGACGAGGAACTTTGGAAACTTTTTTTTTACGGCTCTTTTATGATTACCTTCTGTTGTGAATACTCAAAATAATTAAGAATATGAAAAGTAAAAATGAATATTCGAAACATTAATTTATACAATTCGAAGTTTTTTTTTTTTGCATAAATGTCCAGAGGAGGTTTTAAAACATCTGCTGTTTTTTAAACATCCGCACAACAGCAAACACTACAAACACTCCTTATTTGTCTTTCATACTTATCCTGCCAAGAAAACCATTTGAATTGGCAATTTTCCCAATGCGCCTGTTATTATCTCTCGTTGCACAATATGCCGGCTTAAGGAAAGTCTCCTCGCAAAGGAACATGCCGTAATAAAGATAAGACTACAAAACAAAAGAAAAAAAAAAAGAGGACTTAAAGAGATAAACAAAGATGGGGCGGGTTGGGGTGGAGAGGAGAGGGGAAGCAAAAACCTTTTACCAATGCGGTCTATGAATTTTTAATGCAGCCAGGAATAATATTTAAAAAAAAAAAACAAAAACTAATGATTTCCATTTTCCAGAAAATTCAAAAAAGCCTCAGTCTCAGCAAGTTGCTGCAGAGGCAAACACCAAAAAACCTTGCTGTATAAGAATACCCACATCTATGTATATATGTACCTTTCCTTTTGTATATTGAAACTGACTTGGGCTCCTTTTGTTGACTCTGGCTGTATAATCTTTTCGATTGTGTGCCGAATTAACGACAAAACAACAACACAAACAAACACAAACAAACACATACATATATCTTCTGAAACTGTGCCATGTATCAGCAATCAGAGAGTATTGGATTGGTTCGGCAAGCCCAAGCATCCTTAGAGATAATTTATGCATGAATTTAAAATGCAAAATATGCATAAAGGGGCTTTAAAGTTTTGTTTATTTATTTTCTTTTCTTTTTTTGCCTTTGTGTAAGCCTTATATCTCTCATTAACAAGGAATAGAAAGCGATAGAAGCATAGAGATGGCAACAATTAAATTTGTATTGATGAAATTTATTCCATGCAATACAATTCATTAACAAAATCAGAATTTTGTGATATCTTATCCTTATTTGGTTAATTTAAGATGCAGGAAATAAATTCCATGGAATTCACCTCAGATGCCTGTGGATTTATCTTATTTACCTTAACTTAAGAATCAATTCCCTTCCTTTGTGTGGACAAATTCCAAATTCCCATTGCGAGTAAGGAATTAAATCATTTCAATTTTTTTTTTTTAATTTTTTTTTTATTATCCGATGGAAATCTTCAAAAGACACTCGGTAAGAATCGGTACCAAGTAGTGTGGGACTCTTACCGCACTAAAACCACCGGTGAATCAGGACCAATCTATGAAAGATCGACAAATGATTTTTATTTCTTAATTTTTAAATCGCATTGGGGGAAGTTTAAAGTTATAACACTTTCCCATAGCTTTTAGACCATCAGCTCATGAGGCTTGGTTCTTCTTAATCTCCGAACATTGTTTCGTACATTTAGGACGGTCTCCATTTCAGAGTTTGTGTGACTTTGCAGTCGCTGATTGTGTGATACAGCGTGTTTTTTAACCACTTCTGTAACCATTTCAATTTGAAGGTCACGATGTAGATCGCTATTTCTTATATACCAAGGGGCATTAATTATTCCACGAAGGACCTTGCTTTGGAATTTTTGGATGGGTTAAGCATTTGTTTTCTTTGTACAGCCCCATAGTTGGATGCCATATGTCCAAACGGGTTTCAATACTTGCTTATATAACATTAGTTTGTTCTGGATAGAAAGGTCAGAGTTCTTTCCTAGTAACCAGTAGTTTGATGCGCCATATCTGCGTCCAATCACTAACTTTATCGACTGCATTTTGCTTGTGTAGCCTTCGTAACGGATTTATCTGGCACCAATATTGCAGTATCATCAGCAAAGGTGGCCATGATAGCGTTGATGTCCACTGGAATATCCCTTGTATATAACAGATACAGGGTTGGTCCTAGGACACTTCCTTGTGGTACACCGGCTTCAATTTTCTTTAGTTCCGAGTAATTTTGGTCGTACCGTACTCTAAAGAGTCGGTTCGTAACGTAGGATTTTAGTATTTCGTAGTACTGCCTGGGCAGGTCCCTATGCAGTTTGTACTCAAGTCCCAAGTGCCAAACCTTGTCAAAGGCTTGAGCAACATCTAAGAATATAGCCGAGCATACTTGTTTTTTTTCAAGTGCCTTTTCCACAACATCCGTATTTCGATGCACTTGGTCTATCGTGGAATGTTTATTTCTAAATCCAAACTGATGGCTCGGAATTAGTCTTCTTTCTTCTATTATTTTGCTAAGCCTTTTCAGTAGCAGTTTTTCAAAAACTTTTGCCATGATTGGTATAAGCGATATTGGTCTGTAAGATGTTACTTCTGTTGGTGGCTTACCTTGTTTAGGTATAACAATGACTTCTGCAATTTTCCAGTTATGTGGCACATATCTTAGTTTAAGGCATGCGTTTATTATAAATTGGAGTTTCTTAAAGGCTATTAAAGGCATTTCTTTCAAAATCTGAGCAGTTATGAGATCGTGATCGTGGTGATTTTTTGTTAGACAACTTATGCTGACACATGCTTCTTACTTCTTTGAGTGTGACAAAAGGTATTTCGAATTCGTCGTTTCTATCAACAAACTGTAAGGGATCTGTAGCTGTGTTTGCTGGGAATGGCTTAAAAACATTCGCTAGATGTTCAGCGAAGAGATCAGCCTTTCGTTTCGGATTTCCGACCCATTTACCATTTTGAGATTTTATTGGCGGGTTTTGTGTCTGTGGTCTTTTTAAGCGCTTAGCTGCTTTCCATAAGGAGTATTCTGTAGAAGCATCCGCCGTAAGACTATTCAGGAATCTACTCAGTGAATCGTTTTTAAACTCACAGATTCTTTTCTTTAGTTCGTTGTTAAGACGGTTAAAAACTGCCTTATCACCTGGAAATCTCGTAACTTGCCATTTTCTTCGAGCTCTTCTTTTTCCTAATATCAGCTCCTTTATTTCGACAGGATATTTTATTTCTTTTTCTCTTGAGCTCGAAATAGTTGGAGTACTTTCTTCTGCAGCCTGTTGCATATCAGCAATAAATTGTTCTACTTCATGGTCAATTTGTTCAATTGTTTGCATAGGGGATCTCAGGTTTATAAAACTTTCAAGTTTATCTCTGAATTCGTTCCAGTTTGTTCTCTTATTCACGAGCTTAGGATTACTTTTTTCTATTATTTCCACTTCACTCAGTGTTAAAATTACTGGAGTATGATCTGGCGATAAGTAATAGTTACCTTCGACACTTATGTGGTTTCGTTTAATACCTTTAACTACGAAAAAGTCTATAAGCTCTGGTATTTTGTTAGTATCAGATAGCCAATATGTTGGCGAACCAGAAGAATCAAATTAGCAGTTGTATTTGCGGCCTGCTTGGTATAGCCGTTTACTTTTTGTGGTTATGAGCCTAGATCCCCAGTGGGTGTGTTTGAAGTCGCCACCAACAAGGAAGTTATGTCCTAACAAACAAACAATTTCTAAATGCAAACAAAAATAGAATGAGTGTCGGTAGCAACTTTGACGAATAGAAAAATGAGTAAGTAAGTAAATAATCTGTCGTTACTTAGTTGTGAAACTTTGAAATTTTTCGTTTGATGTTTTCTATGTTTTTTTTTGGGTGCTATGCCAACTTGATAACAAGTTAGCAAAGCACCCTGTCAAAATTCGGTAGAAACTTCATATACTTCATGATTTATGAGTTAATAATTTAACGTTAATTAGTCGTTAATTAGCTGTGCAAAAATTTAATTTGTTCGTGCAATGTTTTCTATGTTTTCACACGGTGAATATTTGGAATTTGTCGTTCTACATTTTGTATGTTTTTTCTCGAAAAGTGGTAAAAACTTCTAAAACTAAATATTTTATGCGGCCTTTCTTGTTGACAGCATATCTTCATTCATTCACCGTTAAATCCATCTTCTTGGCTTCCTCCTCAATACTCACCAAAGCACCACTGCAATCAATATCGTCGGCTTAAGCGTGTAACTGGACGGACTTTTGAAAGATTGTGCCTCTGGTATTGACGTGAGAGTTTTGAACTAAACTTTCAAGAACGATGTTTAAGAAGTCACTTGACAACGCGTCGCCTTGTCTAAAACCTTTTTTGACATCAAAAGTATCGGTGGGCAGCGTGCATGCTCCATCGTCATCTTTCACAAACGAACGAGCTTGGGAGGGATGCCAAAACTAGACATTGCTCTATATAGCTCGTCGTCGTATCTATAGATGGGGATCGAGTTTTCCTGGTTTTTTTCCTAGATCTGCCGTAGAGCGAATATTTGGTCTATGATGGATTTTCCTGGCCTAAGGCCACACTGATGTGGACCCATTAGGTTGTTGTCGAATGTGTTCAGGCATTCACAAAATACAGCAAAAAAGATCTTGTATGCGATGTCAAGAGGAGACTGATGCCTCTGTAGTTTGTGCAGTACGAGTCCAGAGGATCTCTTTTCGTCTGGATTATGGGTAAACAGTGCTGAGGTTCCTTTCATCGGGAATACTTTGACAGACCATATTTGGCAAAACAGCTCCTAACCAATTCATCGTTAGCCACTTTGAATAGCTCGGCCGCAAGACCATCAGTTCCAGTAGCTTTATTGTACTTAAGTTTATATTTATATAGTTATCTTCACTTCGTCGAGATCGGGCGGACGGAAGTGTTGGCCTACATACGCCAACTAGGCTGTATGGTACAATCGGCATGGCAGCGGAATTCGGTTTGTCATCGCCCTTATACAATTTGCGGAAATGATTTTTCCATAATCCTCATCACCGACTGTGATTCTGCTACGTTATTCTCCTGATCGTCCTTCAGGCTTCGGTTCGGGCCTTGTAACCCTGGGAGGTTCTTTTTAATATTTAATAAAACTTTCAAACTTCATTCCTGCAATGGCATCCCTCTATTTCCTCGATCGCACGCCTTTCATGCTCGCGAGCAGCTCTGGTCCTTCTATGCAGCGCCGCTTTGTATGCCTGTTGTTTGTTGTTCAGGGATTTCGCTGCTGTTGTCGTCCGAGGCCCAGCTCTTCAGAGGCGGCATCTCTCATGGTACTCTGGCACTCCTTTCACTGGTTCACGATGCTTGAAGTTGACAGCATAGGACTATTTAAGAGGGCGCGAGAGACTCGATTGGAAAAGGACCTGGCGATTTCATTACTTGCGACTGTAGCTGTCACAGTATTTCCCTGTTTTGGCTTTGGTCTGGATATCCGTAGCATTGCCTCTACTACAACGAGGTAGTGTTCAGATTCAACGTTTACTCCTCGGAACGTTCGGATATCCTTGATACTAAAGAAGTGCCTTGCGTCGATCAATCTGGTTGGCGGTTGATTGACCAGGAATTCGCCATGTCCCAACGTAGTATATCGAGATGCGGGAAGTGTATAAAAGCTACCAGAACGTTTCGCCCCGCAGCAAAGTCGATTATCGGAGTCCGTTATCGAAGGTGGGTCGTGCAGGCTATATCTTCCGGTTGTGCAGCAAAGACGTCATTCTTTCTAGTGGCATTAAAACGGCCCAAAATAATTTTAATGTCATGCCTGGGGCATTGCTCATGTCTTGTCCAGGAGCTTGTAGAACTCGTCCTTGATGTCATTATCTTTCTCCTCTGTGGGGACATGCGCGCATGTAAGGCTGATATTGGCAAATTTAGCCTTGAATTGTCGTCAGGTGCTCGTTCACATAATTGAAACTCAAGATTCTTGCCTTAGTCTACCACTAAGGACGCTGCCTTTGTTGTCGGTAACTGTCACCGTAGTACATAAAAATCGTTTCGCAGTCTTTCATTTTTCTTTTGCCTGGTGCATCCGATCATACTTCTTGGATGACGGTGATGTCTGCTTTGTAGCAGTCTAGGGCCTCCACTAAAGACAGACCGAACATTTCACGTGCAGTTGCAAAGTTTGTTGTCCTTATTTTGTTTGCTTGGTTCTGTCAACAGTAAAACCATCCGTATTCGAGGCTTGTTGTTGCTTCAGAACTTAATAATTTTATGTGGCCGGAAAGTCACCCCGATAGCACGACCACCAACCTCGAGGACCAGACCCTCTGTATGACTCTAAGAGCGGGGAGCCGGATTAACCACTCTACATAGGCCTGAACTTCGAGTATGTCGTAGTAGCCCGTATAAGGTGTTCACTAAGTAGTTCAACCTTCCTGGACCTGTAGACGCCACCGTTGAACTCATCTGAAGAATTATTCCACTGCTACCTTGATGAAAGGAGAAGTGCCTTAGTAGGAACACTCTTACCCCCCTCTCTCGTTTGCTACTCCCAACAACCGTTCAAAGCGATTGAAACCCCATATTCGGGCTGGTGCGTCGGTGTTCATACCCTCCACATGACCCAGCCATCTCAGCCGCTGTATTTTCAACTTTTTGACCAGGTCAACGTCACTGTAGGGCCCATAAAGTTCATTGTTTAATCTTCTCCTCCATACTCCATCGATACAGAATGGACCGAAGATCACCCGAAGAATTTTCCTTTCAAAGCACGCAAGCAGATTCTCATCGGTTTTTGACAGGGTCCACGCTTCTGCCCCATTCAGCAGGACGGGATGTTTAGGGTCTTATATAATTTCTCCTTGGTTCTTTGAGAGAGGGCTGCACTACTCAAATGCCTTCTTAGCCCGAAGAAACAGCGGTTGGCAAGAGTAATTCTTCGTTTGATCTCTAGACTGATGTCATTTTGCGATGTAATAATGGAGCCCAGGTAGACAAAGTCATTGAAGACTTCGAAGCTGTAAATATCCATCGTTACGTTTTGCCCGAGTCGACGATAATGAGATTCCTTTTTCGATGATAGCATATACTTCGTCTTGCCCTCATTAACAGCCAAACCCATTTTCGCCACCTCCGATTCAATACTTGCAAATGGGCCTGTAACAGCTCGCTTCGTTCTCCTAATGATGTCAATATCATCTGCTAGTAGTTGAACGGACTTTTGAAAAATTGTGCCTCTGTTGTTGACTTGCGAGTTGCGTACAATTGCTTCAAGTACGATGTTAAACTGGTTGCATGATAGCGCGTCGCCTTGCCTCAAACCTTTCTCGACATCAAAGGGTTCGGTGGTGTTCTTACCAACTTTGACGGAGCAGCGAGACTTCTCCATAGTCAGGGATGCCGAGATGCGACATGGCTCTGTATAGTTCTTCTCTATGTACGCTATCATATGCTTCTTTGAAATCGATAAAGAGGTGGTGTGTATCGATTTGAAACTCCTGGGTTTTTTCCAAAATCTGTCGTAGTGTGAACATTTGATCGACGACGGTTGACTTGCTGGGCCTAAAACCACACTGATAGGGGCCGATCGGATCGTTGACAAACGGTTTTAGGCGATCTCAGAGTACAGATGACAGGATTTTGTATGCGACGTTGAGGCGACTTATACCTCTGTGGTTGGCACAGGTCGTCAGAGCATCTCATTTCTTGGGGATGGGGCACACTATACTGAGGTTCCATTCATCGGGCATACTTTCATCCGACCAAATTTTGGAGAAAAGTTGTTCTATACACCCTACCAAGTCATCTCTCCCTGCTCTGAAGAGCAAATTATTCATATGAAAGTTTTTGATGTTTGGTTTCACATTTTCACAGAACGGGAATCGGAATAAGTGTGTAAGCGTGAAAAGTTTTTCGATTCACTTTTTCACAGAACCAGAATTGCCCCCCTGTTCATCAGATATTCGCCCAAAAAAAACATTATAATGACAAAAACTTCTTTTCTCCTCGAAAACTATTTGGGCGTTTTTGAATTTAATCGTTGCCTAAGTTTTAAACAAAGCATAAGATATTAAGATATGAATTTTGCGTTTGCTAAAAACACTTTTGACGGCTTGTCACTCTATAAATTTATATTCCTTCAGCTTAGAGCGAAAACCGACTAACTCCATAGGTTTGTTCTTTGATCCCAAGTCACCCTGGGGTCTCCCGTCCCGAAAGTGTTTTTTGAAAACCCTGAATATGACTAGCAAATTCTGTTTTTTGAGGCTTGGGGTCGCCTTGAACTCGCCTTGAAGTTTACATGTTATTTGTGTATGATGAAATGAAGGTTTCAAATACAAATATTGGAAAAGTGAAAAGTAGTTGATGAAAAAGAAGACCCTAGTCAAAAAAAAAATTGTTTCTGAACGTAACTTTAGCAAAATAACATTAATTCCGCGTTATTGTTTGAAATTACTATTTTCATTTTTAATCCAACGATATCCTAATACTAGCCCCAATCTGTTTCTTTCACATCTATAATCCCCACAAACTCACCATCTGAAAGGCATGGTCCTGCAGCGTTAAAGAACACTTTGACTGTGCTTTGTGAATAATCAGTTAACGCTGTGCGGTGGTCACCACAGACATCAATGTTGAATTCCGTCGTTCCTGGAATCTGCAAATAAAGAGGGATTATACGCATATACAATAGGGGCCTTAGTTTGAACTTTTGCTGGCTAAAAGCCTAAGTAATAAATGGCAGATGGTTTGGAATGGAATGTATTATTGGGATTTTGTGGTTACTCTGATGGTTGTAGAATCAAGGATAATAGTTTCTAACGCCGCAATATTGCAGCAGCAGCAGCAGCAAATTGGTTGAACATTTGCAATTTGCCTTTCAACTATACACAACCTTAAACCTTCCATCTACGTATATGGGGGGAGGGGGGATAGAGAGAACTGACAAAATGATTAGCATTAGAAATCTAACTCTAACCATTCTGCCTCCTCATTCCATCGAACGTTATTTTTGGTTTGCAATGTAAAGTTTTTAGCTTTGGGGGATTGGGAAAATATGGCAGCAACTGTTTAGCAATTAGACTTACCTTAATTTTGCCTTTATCCGTAAAGCTAGCATTCCGCATGCTATAGCTCTCCTTTAGTTGGTCATTAATAATTTGGCAAGTGTTGACGTCAAATTGGCACCAATGCGCGGGACAAATCACATTGGTTGGCCAGATAAATTGGTAATGGCAATCGTTGATTATGGAATTCAGAACCGGGGTTCCCTGTCAAAAATAAATACAAACCAAAATTTATTGATTAATAATAAAATATTTGATGACAAAATGGAAATTTCAATATATTGGCAATTTAGTGGTATTTTAGTTGAAAACCACAAACTGTCAATAGATGAAGAAGACAGAGGGAGAGCGATTGTGTAGATATGATGTTGAGCTTAATTCGAAAATTATTTTAGTTAGATACGAGCACCATCAGTGTTTGTTTTATCGTTCGCGGCGGGAGGGGGTTGGTGTGTTAAAATGTATATAGTTTTAAATTGCATTTCTCGTACTTTTAACACTGGTAATGATTTCAATAATACTGTAGGGTTTAGATACTTACTCGGCCAGCATGGAAGTCACACGTGAACTGGACAATCGATGTCAATTGAATTGATTTATTTTTCGGACACGGGCTGCCATGAAGGTATTTTAACTCAGCACTTGTTCCATTAATGCGATTTAACGAAATATCAGGATAACCAAGACTCTGAAATTAAAATAAAGTGGTAAAAGATTAATTATGTAAATAAGTTTTTGATTAGCGTTTAAATATTTGATATTCGATAAGAGATTCAAATGAGCTTTGAGGCAATATGGCTATAGTTGTGAGTTATAGAAGTCCATGTTCATACGTAAAGAAATTCAAGCATTTTCTGCGATTTGTGATGGTGAGCGGGGTCACTTGCAGAAGAGGCAGTGGGATAAAAAATTTTAAAATATTTGAAAATATACGGTGAAAAAAATTGACGTTCTCTATTGTGTTCCTTCTCCCACCAAATCCAACCAATCGAATCGTTCCCTTTTTAAGTTCCTTGCATATTAGCATTGAATAAATATAAATAGAAGGTGACACCGGGCAAAATGTCCGCATCGTTTTCAAGTAGCTCTGCTTTCGCTTTAAATATTATGATGAGGTTGGTGTATAACATAAAATTAATTTCCTTAATTATAAAAAGTTGGTGTATTCGAAAGGGAATTTTTCAATAATAGCATTGTTTGTTATTTTTGTTTATTATGAATTACTATGGAAACGATGGGTGTCAGGACGATTGTAGTGTCTGCTTTGGATGTTAGTTGTGTTCTAATATGAAATTTAAATTTTCTTTAGAAATTGTAGTTTTGAATGATTTTCGTTGCCTTTTCAAATTAAACTTTTTTTCAAAGCTTAGTATATAAATAATAAATGCACTGATTTTCTTGATACGAAATCTGCATAGCATTGCTGAGGTATTCAACTTGAGTTCAATTGATCTGATCTTTTGGATAAAATTCTTAATATACAGGAGATAAAATAAGCTATATTCTAGTACCACTTTTTTTAGATAGGCATGGGAGCAGAATATAGGTTGGTACACAGAATTTCAAAACGCCAAAAACTTTTTATTAATTTTTAGAAAATCGTTCGATTTTATGATTAATATTTTAAAGATAAGAAGGTTTTTGTATACATAATACAAATTCTATATACCACTGAAAAAAAATAATTCAACAAGTCCAATCCTTAATGCTAAGTCTTCTTCTTGGTTGTTTTATTTCAGTAGTACTATATAGAATTTGTATAGTAAAAAAACCTTATAGGAGCTATGCCCGACCCCAGACAAAAAAACTTCCAGCTTAATGATTGGAAACTCTCATCTTGTTAGATATAGTTTACAGTGGTTTTTGCTAAAAAGTTAAACTGAACTTAATACAAATTGCGTATGACAAAGGCCCGCACTATGTCACTGATTAGTCCAAGTGGACTAAAGGCCATAAAAAGCTATTTTAAATATACATATTCAAGCTTAAGGTCTTCCAAAGCTTTTGAATAAATAATTAAGTAGATTTTAAGATGTAAGTGTAAGAACTAAAAATAAAAAACATTACCGTCATTTACTTTGAGCGCTTATAGTAACAGATAGTTTGGCTGTGGATACATCTCCAAAATATGAATATAGGGGTCTGGTACGAGCGTTTTGATATCGAATGAATCGAAAATCGAGGAACTGAAAAAAAAGAGATACTAAAGACTAAATTCTTGTACTACCTATATTACAATTTATCGTTCAAAATCCATCGTTTTCGTTACATTGCGATTTAGTCCAGTCATATTGTTTATTTAGCATGCAAATTGTGGGGTAGTTTTGATCTGTTCCCTGCTTTATGGTTTCGGGGTTGCTGAATCGGAATCTGAGGTCTTCGAACACAAATTCGTCACGCAACGTGGACAAAAATGCAAAAAATGATGCAAAGTAGATTTTTTGGGAGGTTTTTACTTATAGCTTGAAAGCTATCCATTATTCGTGAATTACATCAGAGAGCAATTGAAAGCATAAACAATTTCCAAAAAATCTCTGTTTTAGGTTTTTGTTCTGCGGCAACCCATTTAGACTCAAGCGCTAGTTGAAAATTGACGTGTTTTTACTGTTTCCGAAAATCCACTAGAAAACACTAATTTACTACCTACTTTGCGTGATTTGGGCTGGGGCTTAATTTTTTTAGGGGGGTAAAATCCAGTTGTTTCTTTATTTCACGAAAACTAGCAGTGTTTTTTGAAAAATGTGAAGGTAAAAATTGTAGCTTATGTAATCTTACAAAAAAAAGATCAACATACTTTTTTCATCCAATTAATAGATTCAGAGAAAATCGTACAAGAACTTCATGGTGAAGCTAATTTTGTCAAAAAAATGTATTAAAATTTCATTAATCGATGGGCAAAATTTTTTGTACGAATTGTGTTTGGCTATATCTCCTCAATATAAAACCAAGTTTGTGGGTTGCCTGCCCGGGGTAAGGAGAAGGCCGTCATTTTGGAAAAGAAAGTGATTTGGTTTTTATTCAACAGCTCGATCGAATTTTATTTTACAACAAAATAAAGACAGAATAACATTTAGATAGTAAAATTATCTAAGAAATGAGCTATTAACAAACTCTGTAGGTTAATTAATGAATTAATATTATTGCTCATAAAATTCTACACAAAAAATATTGTAGCACTTTTTTTCGTAGGAGCAACAGATATTAGAAAAACGTGCATAAACCAACTCATTACCTATTTTATCCAATGAATGATGAATGATGAAACAAAATTCTGTACAGTAAAAATTATTATACACGTCTCTGTCGATTTAATTTTTGAGGAAGAAGAAAAAGCTTGAAAGGAAAAGTATTGAAAATTGGTAATTTTTATATGTACTGAGATGCGTATGTAATTCTATTTTCTGTGATACTGCACTTCTCACGTTATGGATGACTCCACTCAACTAATTACGAATTGGAATCAAAAAAATTCATAGTTTTCTATGGCAATACAAAATCAACTATACAACCATAAACTAAAATCAAGAAGAGTCCTCGTTTCTTCATGGTCTTTAGTACAACCTCTGCGCAAAGAAGGAGGTTCTAGTGGTTTCCTGGCCTATACAGTGTCCGTATGGTGGGCTGCCATTGGCATGAATGGAGAACGCCTACGATTTTCTGCTGACTGTAGCCGGATATAATTGATATAACCTCTCGAAAATGACGGATGGAATAAGCTAATATTGGATTGCAAGTCTTCCAGCGTGACAAATCCCAATGCACTAGCCATTTTAAATTATGATGTTAAGTTGGATGAGTGATTTTTTAACAAAATTTTATCTAAGCAGAAACAAATGGAATATCCTTAAGTGTTATGATTTTTGCAACAAAGACTGATTTTTGAACACATTGTATCGACTGTTATCAAGACCAAAAACAACGTCTATCTAGGTGTGTATCTGTCGATGCTTCATGACAAATCACTTCAGGGCTGAATTCACCAACTGAAGCTTCATATGCGTGGATGCTCCTACAGAGGAGAAAGATTATGACGTTAAAGACATCAATCAGAGCTTCTGAACAAGATGTTATAATTAGTTTCCTAGCAATGGACCTGTTGCACTTCTCATGGTTGAAGCCACGCACTTTAGCTTCCGGAAAGTGACCAAACGATTTCAAAAACAAAGTGTTTGTCTTGTTTAAAATATGACTTACTCTACTGAGCCAGTTAATATGTATGTACAGTACATATGTTAGCTACATCCCTAAATTAAAATCTGAGAGCTAAAACTATTTTTCACAGAAATTATACATACAAGAAACTAAATGAAAATGAACCCTCCACCCTACATAAATAATCAAAATCAACAAGTCTCTAAGCTTCCCACATATATTTTTTTTTATCTAAACACATTATGAAATAATAATAAGACTATCCTGAAATAATTTTGTTCTATATTTCAATAAGAAAAATAAAATCTTCTGCTTAGCTTGAAAAATCATAGTCATGGCAACAAAAAAAAAACAAACAAAACCAATACCACCATACCTTATAACACAAATTGTAAACAAAATTTAAATACAAAATAATAAATTGACCCATAATTGTCATGGAAACCAGTAATAAAGGAAATATTAATTAAATTAATATCCCTTTGAGAATTGGTTTGCGTACGCAAAAGTTTCATAATTTCTATTTATTTGTTTCTATTGGCCAACACCTTCTAGTATCGCTTTGAGTAATGCGGTGTCACTTCTATTTATATTTATTCAATGATATTAGCTTCGAATAGCAAACTGTGAATAGTGAATGGTTGTAAATGTTGACATTACTTTCACATGAGTAATTTGATTTGACAACCGCGAATTGTCATACAAGAATAATGCAGTCAAATGGGTGCTAAAAAAAAAATTGAGGTTGAATTCGATCGAATTATTCGTTCGCAGCTTTGTGGAAAGCGACCTGGTATTGTGAATTGCGAATGAGTGTTTGACAGTTCGTAGAAAATATCTTGCAAAACATATAAAAATGCTTGATTTTGTAATATAAAATTAATTTAAGGCCGTGTTTTCTTTTTAAAATTGAATATAGGATCGTTTATTCCCTTTGTCAAAAAGTTAAAACAAGAATTTGTTGATATTTGCCTTTGGAATCACCCTCATGGAGCTCATGTGAACGGCACCTAAGCGCGAACTAAAATTAATTTTATTTTTCGCCATTTTGAAACACAGAGGAAAACAAAATCTGAAAAATAATTTTCTTCACATCTAAACACTTTCGTTCTTCAAGTGTGACAAAGCACATATTCATTCCTGAATAAATGAATGAAGAAATGAAGTTCACAGGTTTTACCAAAAAGTAAAAGGAATCTCCCAAGGTTACAAGACCCGAACCGAAGCCTGCAAGGATGATCGGGGAAACATCGTGGTAAAATCGCAGCCGGTGCTGAGGATATGGAAAAATCATCTCTGCAAATTGATTAACGGCGATGACAACCGAATTCCGCTACCATGCAGATTGCACCATTCGACCTGGACGACGCGACGTAGGCCAACTATTCCGTCCACCCGATCTGGACGAAGTAAAGATACCTGTATCTTAACTTAAGTCCAATAAAGCTGCTGGAGGTGAAGGCCTTGCGGCTGAGCTATTCAAAGCGGACGGCGATGAATTGGTGAGGAGTATGCACCAGCTCATCTGCAAAATATGGTCGGAGGAAGCCATGCCCGATGAATGGAGCCTCAGCATTGTTTGCCCGATCCTCAAGAAAGGCGATCCTCTGGACTGCTCCAACTGCAGTGGTATAAGTCTTCCTACAGGAACTTCTATGCTGTACCTTGTGAATGCGTCAACAACCTGATAGGTCCATGTCAGTGTGGAATTAGGCCTGGGAAGTCCATCATCGACCAAATATTCGCACTACGGCAGATCTTGGCAAAGCCCAGGAGTTGTAAATCGATACCCACAGCACTTTTTCATCGATTTTAAGGTCGCGTATGATAGCATCTATAAAGACGAGCTATATAGAGCAATGTCTAGTTTTGGCATCCGTGCCAAACTCGTCCGTTTGTGCAGGGTGACGATGGAGAATGCACGCTGCTCCATCAAGGTCGGAAATGACCTCACCGACGACACCTTTGATGTCAAAAAAGGCTTTAGACAAGGCGACGACGCGCTTTCATGCGACTTCTTCAACATCGTTCTTGAAAGAATAGTGCAAAACTCACACGTCAACACCAGAGGCACAATGTTTCAAAAGTCCGTCCAATTACTCGCTTACGCTGACATTGACATAATCGGACGAACTAAGCGAGATGCTTTCGTGAATATTGAGAAGGAAGCCAAGAAGATGGGGTTAACGGTGAATGAAAGCAAAACGAAATATATAATGTCAACAAGAAAGGACACCCAACACCGGAATCTCGTCACTATAGACAGCTTTAATTTTGAGGTGTTCAGAGACTTTGTCTACCCAGGATCCGCCATAAGCTCAGCAAACCATACCAGTGCTGAGATCAAACGAAGGATTACTCTAGGTTATCGCTGTTTTTTTGGGCTAATGTATGGTGCAGAGGCATGGACACTGTTAACGGTGGATGAGAACGCGTTAGGCGTTTTGAGAGAAAAATTCTGCGGGTGACTTTTGGTCCCGTCTGCATAGATGGGGAATGGAGAAGAAGATACAACAACGAACTGTACGGGCTGTACAGCGACATCGATCTAGCCACAAAAAGTGAAAAGCCCGCGACTGAGATGGCTGGATCACCTAGAGCGAGTGGACACCAGTGCTCCGGCCCGAAACTTTTTGAATCCAACCCCGTGGGACAGCGCAGTAGAGGTGGTCAGCCTAAAAAGTGGCACACGCCAGTGCGAGAGGACCTCAACCAACTTGCCATGCGAAACTGGAGACAGCTAGCTAGAAACCGAGCCGGCTGGAAGAAGCTTGTTGGTTGAGGCCCTGGTCCACCCCGGACTGTAGCACCACCTTAAAGAAGGTAGGTAAGTAAAACAAGCTGTGTGTAAGGAATTATCATTATCATCGTGTCCTGTGACCCCGGCTGGGGCATAGGGCGTCAACAAAACGTCTCCATCCTTCACGGTCTGCTGCAAGGTACTTTAGCTGTGGCCACGTCTTTCTCTGGGATTCTGCTTCCGCTAAGACAGTTGATTTCCATGTCGTTCTTTGTCTTCCAACCTACCGTGCACCATGAGGATTCCATTCAACGGACTGCTTTGCAATTTCATCGTTTGGTTTCCTCAGTGTGTGACCAATCCAACGCCATTTACGCTTTCTTATGTCGATGTTCAGCCGCTCTTGACTTGTCCTGCGCCACAATTCCTCATTTGATATTATTTGTTGCCAGGGAATCTTTATAATGTGGCGAAGACAGCGATTCACAAAAGCCTATAATTTCTTCGAAATGATAGACGTGACTTTTCAGGTTTCACAAACATATAACAGCACGGATTTGACATTGTATTCGAAGGATCTCAGCTTAGTGCGTAAGGAGATTTTACTGGACTTCCAAATTGAGGCATTAACACAATTCGTTATATATTTAAAAGCCCCAGGCACGCCATTATGTATGGACCATGGGCGACTTGGATCCAAGAGGTATAATTTGCATTGATTCTATCGTATAGATTCGCATGTGAAAGTTTAGCGGGGTCAAATCACACGATCTTGGTGGCCAATTCACGTCACGTCCACGAACGATAACCCTGCCTTCAAATCATGCATCCAGAATGTCCTTTGTGATATAAGCTGTAGGTATAACACGTAGGTCCAATTTGGGGCAGAAAAAATTGTTGATCAACTGTTGACTGACGGTCATGTAATTCGTCAAATAGGAGCGCATCGTTTCCACAAGAGAACACCCATTTTAATAATAAGGTTTTATCTTTTCAATGTGGTGTCAGTGACTGAATAATAAACAAACGGATTTGACAAACGCCAGCAAAACAATGACCGCCACAGACTGTCATCATCGACCCGTCATTATTGGAAAACCCTTTACAAGTAGATACTAGTTTGTGTTTTTTTTTTAAGTATGTCTACTTCCGAAAACTACGAATTTCTAAGAGCTTTAGCAAAATTTCATTTTATTTTATACCTATGAACTTTGACAGAACTTTGGGCAAAATTTGTAAAATTCTGTACTTTTGGGAAGTACGTGAACAGACATAATAATTTTTTCTGAAAATAAAACAGGTACACAGATACTATAATTTATAGCCTATAGTTGTGAATTTGTCGTGCAATGCTTTCTACGTTTTTTGGGTTCCTTGCTAACTTGATATCAAATTAGCACAGAGCCACTTCAAAAAGGGGGAAAACTGCTTAAGCCGAATAAAAGAAATTTGCTTTTCAATGTCACCCACGATTTTTCGCACCTGTTTGTGAGATATTCCCAAAAAATGGATAACATCTGAAGAGCCAAACATCGCAAACCAAAATCTTGAATAACGAGGTCTCAAATTTGTTCAATATTCTCAAAACTAAAAAATCCCATTTTTAACAATTTCGCATTTACATTTTGCAAATTTTGTAATCAAAACAAGAGTTTACCTCTAACTTCCAAATATTTCAGACTTAAAGAACTCCCGTTGAGAACCATTAAAAACTACTGTGTATTTCAACCTTGCTATAGTAAGAACTACAAATACTATGTAGGTACTTATCAAACTGCAATTTGAACCAATGACTTATAGATATAAATCTACCTGCATAGCAAATTACTATTGAACGCATTTAACACTTCATTCATAGGAGAATGATGATGACGACGCTGACGGGTGTAATCTCTTGCAAGCCATCCTGTCTATAAACGGCGAATATTTGGCTCATTGATGATTCAACTCACACCGCACATTGCATTGAAAACGCCGAAGATTTTGGATCAGAATCCCCAATATTATGTATGTATATTGGCAAATAGCACTTACACCACAAACCCATAAGACCTTTTGCCGCGGCTTTATGCACTTTCTACTCGAATGTATTGCCACAATTTAAGTTGGAATCGCTGCTGTGCTGGCTGAAGCCCATGCTGATGTTGCTGCTCTAAATGCATGTAAAATTCATTCATTTCCTACGAGATGCACTTTGGTAAGCGATTTTTACGATTTTCACAGCAGATACAACGCATCTCACCAACGCCAACGTACCGGGAAGAGATTTTATGCACCCGCAGTGGCTTTGGATATTTGTAGCGAAAGTACAGAGACAGATTGTGGCTACATGGAAGGGTGTAACTCATAAAATATACACTCGTACGTGAATGTTTTATGAAATCAAAATCTGCTGCAACTTTTCAATGCCCATGCAACACAGGAGGGCGAATATGAATATGAAGAAGCAAATTATACGAGGGAAGGGTAGTATATATAGTAGAATGTATGCATAAACTTGAGACTGTGTTTCACACGTGGTCGGAAGAGCCACGATAAGTTCGGGCATTGGCGTAGAAAATATAAAAATAAAACAAGTGGGCTTTAAGTCCCACAATCTATAAATAAAAAGGTCACGAAAAAAAGAAACAATTTAAAAAACAAAACAAACAACTGTATACAGCCGAGCTTAAACTTTTTAATAAAAGAAATATTTCACTAAAGTTAACAACTTTGAAAAACAACACACATCGCTGATTGGTCACTAGGCTGAAAGATGAGGCTCGTTTTCATCTACGTAAAAAAAAATCAAAACTGGCACATTTAGGGCTCCAACAGCCTAAAGTTAAGAGTGAACAGCATTTGGCACTGACGGCACCAAAAACTGCAGCATATGTGTCGCATATTTGAAACATGCGGCTGTGGCAGTGAAATACTGGTACAACCTCGGGTTCTGGTCAAGCGCTGCGTCACTCAGCTATATTTCGATGAAATTGATGCTATGGACGTCGCGTCGCATGCTCATTAAACAAGATTATTTCGGTTTCGTAACTTGAAAAATATCCAGAGTACTCATTCCGTAAGACGATTATCACCCGACGATAACGTTTTGACGATAGTCTTGCATTCAGTAAAACTGGAAATTACTATCGTTTGGGCGATAACATTTGACGAAGTAGTAATCGTCAAAACGATAGCGCTTAGACGATAAATAGGTATCGTTTGCTCACTTAATACTTTTTTCATGATTTTAAGTTTGTAGGCGACTGTAATTGAATGACTGAGTAGACACTGTAATTCACTTATTTTACTTAACTTTACTTTAGATGGCGCTCACAGTCCAGGGTGGACTACGGCCTCAACCAACAAGCCCTTCCAGCCAGCTGGGTCCCTAGCTAGCTGCCTGCAATTACGCACTCCAAGGGGGTTGAGGTCGTTCTCCAGCTTTTTGACCAGGTCGACGTCGCTGTAAAAACCGTAAAGCTCTTTGATAAATCTTCTCCTCCATACTCCATCGATACAGACTGGACCCTCATCACCCGAAGAATTTAATTTTCAAAGCTCCCAAGCAGATTCTCATCCGTTTTTGACAGGGTCCATGCTTCTGCCCCATAAGCAGGACCAGGATCATTAGGGTCTTATGTAAAGTCTCCTTGGTTTTTTCAGAGAGGGCCTTACTACTCAAATACCTTCCTAGCCCGAAGAAACAGCGGTTGGCAAGAGTAATTCTTCGTTTGATCTCTGCACTGATGTCATTTTGCGATGTAATAATGGAATGCCTGGGCAAAGTCCTTGAGGGCTTCGAAGTTGTAACTATTCATATTATAGTGACGTTTTGCCTGAGTCGACGATGTTGAGATTCCTTTCTCGATGATAGCATATACTTCGTCTTGTCCTCATATTAACAGCCAAACCCATTTTCACCACCTCCGATTCAATACTTGCAAACGCGCCGGAACAGCTCGCTCTGTCTTCCAATGGTGTCAATATCATCTGCATAAGCAAATAGTTGAACGGACATTTGAAAAATTCTAACTCTGTTGTTGACTTGCGAGTTGCGTACAAACGATGTTAAAGAGGTTGCATGGTAACGCATCACCTTGCCTTAAACCTTTCTCGGCATCAAGGGGTTCGGTGGTGTTCTTGCCTACTTTGACGGAGCAGCGATATTTCTCCATCATCATCCTGCACAAGGGGACGAGTTTGACAGGGATGCCGAGATGCGAAATGGCTCTGTATAGCTCGTCTCTGTCTACGCTTTCATATGCAAATTTGAAATTTATAAAGACATGGTGTGTATCGATTTGAAACTCCAAACTTCCTAAATCTGTCGGAGTGTGAACATTTGATCGACGCACGGTTGATTTGCCGGACCTGAAACCACACAGATAGGGGCCGATCAGATCGTTAACGGTTTTACACGATCACACAGTACAGATGACAATATTTTGTATCCGACGTTGAGGAGACTTATACCTTTGTAGTTGGCACAAGTCAGAGCATCTCCTTTCTTGTGGATAGGCACACTATACCGAGGTTCCATTCATCGGGCATACTTTCATCCTACCAAGTCATCTCCCCCTGCTTTGAATAACTTGGCTGGCAAGCCATCTGCACCAGCAACCTTGTACGCTTTAAGCCTGGCTATCGCTTACCGCACTTCATATAGGTCGGGTGGACGGAAATTTTTACCATCGTCGTCCAGGTTGAACGGATTGTTGTCAGCACCAACTGTGTGTCTACTACCATATTCCCACTCTCGTATCGGCAGGCTTCCATTCTGGGTTTGTAGCCCTGGGTAGATTGGCTCACCCTTCGGTAGAACTTTCGAACATTCCCCCTCCCACTACAGATCAAGGCAAAGCCCTCTCTCGAGCATCTAAACTGTAAGACGCTTATCATCCCGGTCCTGATGTATGGTGCAAAGGCATGGACACTGTTAACGGTGGATGAGAACGCGTTAGGCTGTTTTGAGATGAAAATTGCCCGATGATTTTTGGTCCCGTCTGCATAGATGGGGAATGGAATGGAAGAAGATACAACAACGAACTGCACGGGCTGTACAGCGACACCGACCTAACCACAAAAGTGAAAAGCTAAAGACTGAGATGGCTGGGTCACCTAGAGCGAATGGACACCAATGCTACGGCCCGGAAAGTCTTTAAGTCCAACCCCGTGGGACATCGCAGTAGAGGTGGACAGCGTAAAAGGTGGCGCACGCAAGTGTAAGTGGACCTCAACCAGTTTGGCGTGCGGAACTGGAAACAGCTAGCTAGAAACCGAGCCGGCTGGAAGAAGCGAAGAAGCTGTTGGTTGAGGCCCTGGTCCACCCCGGACTGTAGCGCCACCTTAAGTAAGTAAAGTAAGCTACAAATCTCAATAGACTCGACCCCCGCTTCGCATTTTCTCTCTTTTTCCTCCTGAAAATTCAGCGTTCCTCCCTTCGTTTTTGCCCGTAGAGCTCCCGGGCTTTTCTCTCAGAAGGTTTGATTCATCGAACGAGGGTTTTTGTTGTGGTAGTGAAACTCAGCACATCATCACTTCTGATGGCTTGTTGGCAGTGTACTGGACCTCTGCAGTTGATGCTTGTGGCAGAATTGCTGAAAGGTTAAGAGAGACTTGGACAGCAAAGGTCCTGGCGATCTCTTGTGTTATTTTAACTTCTCGACATCAAATCTTTTCACACCATCCGTTCGGCGTTGTAGCGTCATAGATATCCGCAATGTTGGTCCCTCACAACGTTCGGGCATCCAAGAAACTGGAAGCATGTCTGGCGTCTATCGCAACATCATCAATCTGGTTGACGGTTTGTTGATCCGGAGACCGCCACCCAGTTCCCTTTTCGTATATTGAGGTGTGGGAATCGAGTGCAAAATTTGATGACATTATGCCCGCCACAATGCCAATCAGCCAGAGTCCATTACCGGGCGTGTTGTCGTGCAGGCTCCATTAAAATTGTCATTTATGTTAGCCAACATGAAATTTGATCCATAGTTTGAGAATAGCAAAAGCTGTCAAATTGCATTCCGAAAAAATGATAGACGAGAAGTTAGTGGTTGAGTTACGTGAGCAATTTATTGGCGATCACGTTAACGATTATCGT
Organism: Dasysyrphus tricinctus; assembly: GCA_963921185.1. NCBI lineage: Eukaryota > Metazoa > Arthropoda > Insecta > Diptera > Syrphidae > Dasysyrphus > Dasysyrphus tricinctus. The sequence continues at coordinate 51,913,052 of OY992530.1, read as the reverse complement.
TTTGACGATTATCATTTTGAAAATTACGGGATGACCCCCCTGAATTTCACGCATTTAACGCTATAAACTCTTACTTTGTATGCGATTTTGAAATAAATAAATGTTAAAATACACTAGTCAACAAAATTAAAGGAACAAATTTTTTTTCAATTTTTTTTAGCGTTTTTTGAAGAGCTGTATCTTTGTGATGAGTGGTCGTATTGAGTTGAAGTAAAAAACATTTTACAGCTTTATATTTTTTGTTTCGAGATTTGTTTGCAAACAAATTTTTTTGAAGTACCGCTATTGCGTTATTGCAAAAAATGGGACGAGTTAACAAAATATTTTTTTTAATTTTTTTTTGAAGGTCTTCATTTCTATGGGTAATTTTTTTTGAGTCAATTAAATGTCATTTTCAGATACCTTGTCTATTCAGCTTCAATTCAGTTTTTTTTTGTTATCGTACGATTTTTTTTGACATGGTTTATCTGACTTTGAATGAAAAAAGATACTTTAAGCCTTGATTACCAATATCTCAGCAAATAATGACGTTAAAAAAATTCAAAGACAGTTTTGGAAATTTGAGAAAGCGTTCTACAAGATTTTTTTAAGATTTTGTAGAAATTATTTTTTTTACCCTTCACCGTTAGTTTAAAAAAAAGTACTAAAAACCGACATTTTGTGGTCTTTTCGTAAATCTTTTTTTTTCTTTGCAAATATTGATTGCATGGCTTGCGTTGGTATGCAAATTTATAGACTTTTAAATCATTAATATTCTTGTAAATTTTCGAATTGATTTATCGAACCGTTTTTCCTCACCAAAACTTCAAAGTCTTACAAACCATGTAAAGGAACAAATTGTGTTGTTCCTAAACAATGCGTAGTCGTCATCAAAATGACAAGAAAACCGCAATTCCAGTGGACTTTTTTCACAGTTTTGCATTAGTTAGATACTTTTTTGAATTGAAATGAAATAAAAAATAAATTTTTTCAAACAAAAAAAAAATTAAAAAATCAAGTTTTTTTGTTTGAAAAATTTTTGAAATAATTTTTTTTTTTTTTTTGTTTAATGTACTTTTTATTTCATTTCAATTCAAAAAAGTATCTAACTAATGCAAAACTGTGAAAAAAAATCCACTGGAATTGCGGTTTTCTTGTAATTTTGATGACAACTTCGCATTGTTTAGGAACACCACAATTTGTTCCTTTACCTGGTTTGTAAGACTTTGAAGTTTTGGTGAGGAAAAACGGTTCGTTGAATCAATTTGAAAATTTACAAGAATATTGATGATTTAAAAGTCTATAAATTTGCATACCAACGCAAGTCATGCAATCAATATTTGCAACGAAAAAAAAAGATTTACGAAAAGACCACAAAACGTCGGTTTTTAGTACTTTTTTTAAACTAACGGTGAACGGTAAAAAAAAATAATTTCTACAAAATCATAAAAAAATCTTGTAAAACCCTTTCTCAAATTTCCAAAACTGTCTTTGAATTTTTTATAACGTCATTATTTGCTGAGATATTGGTAATCAAGGCTAAAAGTATCTTTTTTCATTCAAAGTCAGATAAGCCAATTAAAGCAGTCTCTAAGCCAAAATCTATTTTTATTTCACGCTTGGAACCAGATATTGTTCCGGATGATATAATTTCCCATCTGGTATCTACTAATAGTATTCCCTCCAACACTTCCGTTAAGTGTACAAAAATTAGTAAAGAAAATAGTTTCATTTCCTCGTTTAAAATAGTTACACATCCTTCGTTTTTCAATTCAATTTGCGATATTAATAATTGGCCCTCTGAAGCTCTTATTAAAGAGTTCACTAATTCAAGAAAAAATAGACAGACGCGAAATGCACCAAAAATCTCATCTCCAAAAAACTTAATAGGATCACCCTCTTCTACCAAAATGTAAGAGGGCTTCGCAGCAAAACCACTGATATATACATGAACTCCCAAGCACTCTCACATGACATCTTTGTTTTGACAGAAACCTGGTTAAATTCTAGTTTCTTGGACACGGAACTTTTTAATCAAGAGTTCTTAGTTTATAGAAAAGATCGTCATGTTGATAAACCAAAAGAAGTGGGAGGCGGTGTTTTAATTGCAGTTCGAAATAAATTTACATCTTCTTCTGTTTCGTTCCCTTTCAATCTGTCTATTGAACTGATTTGTTTAAAATTAACATTGCAGTCCAAACATTTGTTTATTTTAAATGCATATATTCCTCCAAAAAGTTCGGACGCAGTTTATGTTGAAATCTCTAAGGCCTTAGACTTTGTTATTGACTTGTCTTGCTCCAACAGCAACATAATACTTCTTGGTGATTTTAACTTACCTCACATAGAGTGGGTTCCCTCTGATGACGAATTGTATCAAGAAGCTTCCTTAACTTCTTCTCAAAATGAGTTACTGCTTCTTGATAGAATTATTTCAACTGACTTACAGCAAATAAGCTGTATTAAAAACTCTAAAAATCGAATTCTCGATTTGGTATTTTCTTCGGACGCTATTAGTACTCTGGTTCTAGAATCTAGTTCCGGAATTACTAACATAGATAACTATCATCCTCCTTTGGATATTTTTTTTGACTTGAGTAATCACCTTACTGAAAACAGTAACCCTTATGATTGTTCATATAGTTTTGACTTCAGAAAGGCAAACTTTCAGTTGCTCTCAGATGAAATTGCTAAGTCTGGTATTGAGAATATATCAGTGTCTGGCGATATTGACGAAGCAGTTTTTGAATTTTATTCTATCCTTAACAACTGCATTAACAATACTATCCCTTTAAAAGTATCAAAAAATAGAAACTTTTGCCATTCATGGTATACGAAAGAGCTAAGAGCACTCCGAAATAAAAGAAACAAAGCATGGAAAGTATATTTAAAAACTCTCTCGCCAGTAGACCACAACTCATACATTACCCTTTTTGAAGAATTTAAAACTCTTTCAAAAAATCTATACACTCACCATGTTAACGAAATGGGTAGTTCTCTAAAAGATGACCCAAAGACATTTTGGAGGTTTGTTAATTCGAAAAAAAACTCAGATGGTTATCCGGCTAATTTCATTTATGAAAATTGTTCGCTGAAGGATACCGATGATATTTGTAACGCTTTTGCGAATAATTTTCGAAATTCTTTTATTGACAAGCCTTTAGATGTTGACGAACGTTATTTTAGAAATGTACATACATATGCCCAAACTAGCTGTAATAATATCCCAGTACCCCCGAGTACTGTTTTAGACCTTCTCTCATCATTAAATGATGATTACTCATCTGGTCCAGATGGAATTCCGCCTATAGTATTGAAAAAGTGTAAACATATACTAGTTCAACCCCTTCAATTTTTGTTTGAATTTTCTTTAAGGACAGGCAGTTTTCCATATTTATGGAAGAAATCGTTTCTTACACCAATCTTTAAAAAGGGCGAAAAAACTGACATCAAAAATTATAGGCCAATAGCAAAGCTCTCTTGCATTCCAAAACTATTCGAACAAGTTGTTTGCGACAGCTTAGCATTTCATACTAAAAATATAATATGTGATCAACAGCATGGTTTTGTGAGAAAAAAATCAACGGTTACAAATCTTCTTACGTTTTTGCATACATGTTCGCTTGCATTAGAAAACGGGAATGAAGTTGATTGTATATACACTGATTTTTCTAAAGCATTCGACCAGCTTAGTCACAACATTATTATATTCAAACTCAAAGCTTTTGGTTTTCCGATTTTTTTTATAGCATGGATAAAATCATACCTTGAGAATAGATCTTACCAAGTAAAATTTAGAAACATCCTTTCAAACTCATTCAATGCTCACTCGGGTGTCCCCCAAGGAAGCCATCTGGGCCCGTTACTTTTCATTCTTGCTATAAATGATGTTGCTTCATGTATACACTTTAGCGATATTCTTATTTATGCTGATGATATGAAAATTTTTAAAACAATACATTCTAGTCCTGACCACATTCTCTTGCAGGCTGATCTTGACAGTTTTAATGTTTGGTGTGGGAAGAACGGTCTTTCTCTTAACCCAATTAAATGTCAAACTATAACTTTCTCTAAAAAACGAGTAGTGAGTGCTTTTGATTATTCCATTTCACAACACACACTCTGTCGTGTTTTTAGTTTCAAAGATCTGGGTGTTCACTTTAGTTCTGATCTATGTTTCATAGAACATATTAATTATATTGTAAATAAGGCAAGTTCCATGCTTGGATTTATAAAACGCTGGGCAAAAGAATTTAACGATCCGTATGTTACCCTTTCCTTATACAATTGTTATGTACGACCCCATCTTGAGTACGCCTCTCAAGTATGGGCACCCTTCTACGAAATTCATAAAAGTCGTATTGAAGCAATACAACATAGATTCATTCGTTTTGCCTTGAAAGGTCTACCCTGGGCTGATCCGTATAACCTTCCACCCTATGAACACAGAATTCAGCTTCTGCAACTTCAAACTTTATCTCAAAGGCGTGTCAATAATGATTTGGTATTTTTTCATCAACTTATCAATGGTGAAACTGATGCGCCTGACTTGCTAGCCCATGTAGGAATTAATTACCGAGGAGGATCCCACCACCTGCGAAGATTTGAACTTTTTCACGTTCCTTTTCACAGAACAAACTATGGCACACACGAGCCACTCAATCGCATGTGCAAACTTTTTAACTTGAACGCCTCATCTGTTGATTTTAACATGAGTAAAATAGGATTAAAAACATTATTTCGAACCAGTGCTCCACTCTCGTTAATGTATTAATATGTTTTAACTTTGTATGTTTAGTTTAAATGTTTTTTTTATATTATATCTAATTTTGTTTTTGTTCTAATTTTGTAGTTATACATGTGCTTGTGTTAGTTTGCTTAATTTTACTAAACACTAACACATGCACTCATGATGAGCCTCTGATTGTAGAATGCAGCTTGCTCTAAGCTCACTACAACAAAGAATCTGAAGTGTAAAAAAAAAAAAAAAAAGATAAACCATGTCAAAAAAAATCGTACGAAAACAACAAAAAAAAACTGAATTGAAGCTGAATAAACAAGGTATCTGATCATGACATTTAATTGACTCAAAAAAATTTATCCATAGAAATGAGGACCTTCAAAAAAAATAAAAACAAAATAATTTTGTTGTCTCGTCTCATTTTTTGCAATAACGCAATAACGGTACCTACTTCAAAAAAATTTGTTTGCAAACAAATCTCGAAACAAAAAACATAAAGCTGTAAAATGCTTTTTATTTCAACTCAATACGACCATTCGTCACAAAGATACAGCTCTTCAAAAAACGCTAACAAAAATTGAAAAAAAATTTGTTCCTTTAATATTGTTGACTAGTGTAGATAAAATAGATTCCCAGCCGTGCCACCTAAAAACAGAAATGTTTTATCCGAGGTACTGCCTCTTGCGAGGAACTGACAAATCCTCCAAGAGTATACTTGTCATGAAAAAGTGCTTCTCACTTAGCCGTTCGGACTCGGCAAAAAACTGTAGGTACCCTCCATTCCTGCCAACAACATGCACACAGGAATGGTTGAGAGTTGTAAGTCACTAGGCCCTGGTTCTCCACGAGCTGTTGCGCCACCCAATTTTTTTTTTTTTTTAATAGAAATACATAACGCCCATTTGCTAGGGGACTGTCATAACTCAATCTCAACAAAATCATAAATTTTTAAGTAATGTCTAGGAGCCAATGGGTGATATGGGTCATTTTATTATTTATCTGCTTTCCAAAAATATAAAGTTAATTTTCAGGAAACATCACCTTCACATCTCAAACGTATATTTCGCAATTTGTTTAACTTCCAAGTTCCAAACGTTCATATCTTAAGTTTTAGATTTTTCATACATAGGTACATACACTACACATACACTTATGCATATTGTTGTATGTGTTCCTAAATTTCTTATTTGATCTCGAATTAATATTATATAATCAAAAATATTATCATCATGCAAACTATTTGAAATATCCATTCATAAATTTTTCCAACAATATTCAACCAAACCTAAAAATTCCTCTACTTACTTGTTCATCTTCCGGTGTTGACTGTCCCGTAACGCTGGCCATACAAGCAGCTGAGCCACCAGGACATCCTAAGCCATATTTCGACACCAGCGGTCTGCACACATTTAAATAGAACTGAAATCAAATGAAATAAAGACATATACATACGTAGAAAAAAAAAAACAATGGAAACCTAACGGATTAATAAAATTTCAAAAATGCTTTCTTTTTCCACGATGCAAACAGAAATGCATTTATATTCTAGCCACAAATACGACACGTACATTGTTATATATGTATGTATGTACGACTATACGGTACGTACCTTCATTGATTTGCCGACTTCCGATTGAGAAATGGACGAACTGACTTCTGCTTCGTAGTTATCCGTTGTACTTATCAGGGGTGTCAGGTCCATGTCATGTCCAACGTAACTTATATTCCCGTCCATCATGGAAGTTGCTGGTCCGTAGTCCTTAGTTTTGCATGTAATCTGATTTTGACATGCCAATTTCGTCTGATAGTGAATCAGTAGTTGACAATTGGAATTTTCAATTATTTTCGGTCCACTCGATGATGAGGATGATGTCGCATCACCAGCAGTCTGCCCTGCGCCACCACCATCATCGGTTGCACAGACAAATTCAATTTTCGTTGACCAATATGTTGTGGTCGCTGTTTTGTCCTTTGGTTGACATGATGCACCAGTTACGTAGAGCAAATACGGTGAGCCGTTTGGATTGAAAAGCAAACTCGAATTGGTATTGCCGAGTGATTTTGATTGGCCATTGATGGTCTCACAGGCACCTGTTTGAATCAAATTAAAAAAAAATATTTATTAAGGAAAAATAGTAGCTCTTTGAAATATTGTGGGAAATAATTGATTCGATTGATGAGGAACAAGTGTGTAGTGATTGTTTCCAAGTCTTTGAGTAGCACGAGTTGGTTTGTGTTTTAACCACAATCAAGCTTAATCAGATAGTGTATTCAATATTCCAGAAAGAGATCCAATTTGCATGGAAGTTATTATTTTATTTCTTAAATAATAAAAACTTCATTTTGATTGACATTGACTTGATAATTAATAATGAAATCTCAGCAGACTCAAAATAAGTTTAAATTTGCCTCAACTATTTAAATTAACATAAATTTACTTAACAACCCGCGCGCGCCGGACAAAATGGCAAGTTCAATCAAGGTGCGGATAAGCTTTCAGTAGGGGACGAGGAAAACTCGTCTTTACTCGTGAGGGCCTTTCTAATAAAAACTTAAGAGATCAATAAAGACCAGGAAAAATGGGTCACGATGTTGAAATAATTAATTCATGAAATATTAAAATTGGTATCGAAACAGAATTGCACCCTCTATAGCATATCCAAACTCCCCCAAAAATCCCCGCATTGGCTTTTTGTGTAGATGCATTTGAAGAAATGGAGAAGGGAAAAAGTTGAAAGTCAATCAAACTTAAATATTTGTTTTGCTACAACCTAATTATATGATACATGTTTTAAGGGAACCTTTTAACGCTGGATCTAATGACACTAAATCCAAAATGAAACGACTACCCACAAAAAAGCTGTTAGTCATTTTAGTGAAATTAATATTTTTTTAAGTACAACAGGTAAAATATTGCCGAAACCCCTTTGGTATATCAAAGGAACTTGGAATAAATGTTACATTAGCCAATAGAACCAAAAATCAAAATAGTCCCTAAGAATATCCGTGATGAAAGGGTTTTTTTTTTAAGGGTAGGAGTGAAGGTAGCAAGCGTAGAATTTAAACCATAACACCCACGAAAAAATTCTTACACTCATGATACTCGCCAAAATTGTTAAGTTTGTCATGGCAACTAAGAATCAAAATAGTTCAAACAAATATCGTTGTTCCAAGGATTTTTATTAAGGTAAAATCTGAATAGAAATTAGAAAATGGTATATATGTACACAAAGTATGGTAGATGATTTAAGGGTATTTTTAACGCTGAAACCTAGTACGCTGCTGATGCGAAACGAAATTTTTAGTTGGTCTCCAACAAGACAACGAAATGCTTACGAAACCGAAGCGGAAAAATATTCATTGACAGTTGCACAAATTCAAAAAATTAAAACAAATGCAAATGCAAAAAAAGCACAAGCATCCATGCTGTAATGAAAGGAATAACAAAAATAAACACAAATATCATTTTTTCGCACACAATAAATGGCCTGGGTAGTCAATTGTGTGCGAAAAAAGTGTGTAGACTTCTCCAAATAATCTGCTACAATTTATCAATTTCGCTCATTGAACAGCGTATACTGCAGAACGAAAAGTAGAACTAAATTTTTAGTTTATGGTTTCGTTGTGCTATTTTTGTATGGGATTTTTCGTTTCGCATCAGCAGCGTACTAGACTTGAATCTAATAAAAGCAAAACTAAGATGATACAAGCACCTTCATGAAAATTATGGTCCTTCTAAAGCGAAAGCTGATATTTGATCTATTAAAACATAGATATTTGTATGGACTATTTTAATCTATGGTTGCCATGACAAACTTAATATTTTTGCCGAATTTCATGCGGGAATGTTTTTCGTGGGTATTATGGTTGTAACTCTACACTTGCCTCTACCTTTAAAAAAAATCACCCTTTCACCACAGACGTTTTTAGGAACTCTTCTGAGTTTTGGTTCTATTGACTAATGAAACATTTATACCATGTTCCATTAACTTACCATTATTTTCAAAGGGTTTTCGGTAACATTTTTTCTGTTGAACCTAAAAAATAAAAATAGTTTCTTTTGAGTTCTGATTCTTATTTTTAGTTGCGATATAGGTACTATGGGGCAAGTTTTGGATTCGTGCAAAAAAAAAATTTCGAGATAACAATTAAACATGACATTACAATGATAGAGAACACGAAAAAAGTGGGTGGCACAATTCTGTCTGTCTGTCTGTCTGATGTCTGTCCGTACCTCAACCTACAGCCTAAACCACTCAAGCGATGTTCTTCAAATTTTGAACTTAAGGTTTTTTTGTAACTCTCCAGAGAGGAAATTGAAATTTTTTTTTAGCTCAAAAAATAACGGTACTTGCCATACAACCGTTAAGGAAAGCTTTTTTATCTTATCTTATTTATAACGGCTCCAACGATTTTGATAAAAAAAATCAGTGTAGATATGATATGTATACCTTTTAGTAAGAAAAAAAAATCACCAAAAACATTTACTAACGGTAGGTACCTGCCATATAATGGTTTTTTTGATTTTTGGTTTTATCATTAACCGCTCATCCGATTTCAATAAATTTTTTTTACATAAAAGCCTTGTTAGAACATAAATAATACTGCATACCAAAATTTTTGAAAAAATAAATTTTGTATTTTTAAAAAAAGATTCAATTTTTTTTTTTGAAAATTTAATATTTCAAAAACGGGTTGATGAATTGTTTTGAAATTTCAGTTTTAAAAGTATATTAATATATACTTAAAATTGGCAAACCAAATTTTTTTTTGAAAAATGTTACAAAAATTTTATATATAAAAAATTAATTTTTAAGAAAACGGCTGCAACGATTTTAATTTTTTTTTTGCATATATTCATATTTTTTCAAGTAATCAAATGGCATACTATTTTTTGAGCTCTAAGTTGTTTATCAGACTTTTTATACAGTTAAAAGAACGATTTAAATGCTTTTTATACTTTTTCTATAGTTACTTGAATATTTTTTTAAAGTTCCACACAACTTGAACATAAGAGCAAGTACGTGCGATCCAGTCGTGCATTTTATTTCTCTTAACGACCAGTAATATTGCATCCATTTTCAAACGGAGTAGCTTTTTCATTTTACAGAGCAAAAATACACCTTCAGTTTTGATAGTTCGAGATTGTCGAACATGGAATTTCGAGTGAAATTGAAAATCGATTTCAGTCCGAGGGCAAAAAAAAGTGGGTAGTAAAATATATCTTATGGGATGGTCGGTTTTCACTTCGAAAAAAGAAACATATTCACCTCAAGGAATTATTTGTACGCAATTGGTTTTTGCATGCAAAAATAATTGTTTTCCATTTTTAGGCCTATAGTTTATCAAGCAAAGCCTAGTTTACAGTTCCCGTGCGCAAAAAACATTATGCAAATATTCTTGCATGTCAAAAATAATTTAGCTGAAAAGCAAAATTAATTGTTTGCATGATTTACACTTTCATGCAGCAAGGAAACCATTGATGTCATGGAATTTCATACAAAACAATTGACCGGCAATTTCCAAATTGGTGCACATAATAGGTGGAAAATTGTTTTGAAAATTTTGAATTTTCATTCGCATGTAAACTATTTATAACTCAATAGGTGGCCTAGGCCAAGAAAAACATTTTTTGTCTTGAATATTATACAGTAAGGTGCACAGAATAGGTGGAAAATAGTTTTAAGAATTTTTTTTTCTCCTTATGGGAACCAATGTGTGTTATCGCACGGGAACTGTAAGCTAGGCTTTAGAAGAAAAAAGTTATTTACGCTTAGTTTTGAACCACTCACAAGGCGAAACGTGAATACTCATTTGAAAAGATTTAATGTGGTAAAAAAAGTTTTTTTTTTTCTAATATGTTTTGGACCAGAAGATCGTAACCATATGCAAATTGTTGTCCGATTTGCGTCAATTTATAACACTGTGAAAGCTTTAACTTGCAACAGATTTATGCAAGCCAATGCAACCTGACAGAGAGGCAAATGTCCTATCATCCCTGTATTGGACAATATTTGTTGGACCGAGTATAGTAGAATATATTCGGTCACAATATGGTACATTTTTTCACATTCATGCTTCTGGCATTCGATATTTTCTGCCCCAAGGTGCACTAGGGAATGTCATTCAAATGTCGAAAAACTAATGGCTGCTCGGCTTTCGAATTCACATTGAAACCTCAGTGTTATATTTGTATGACAAAGATGTTAAGTTGCTTTGGTACTATTTTGTACAACTTCATATAAGCACTAGATTTTCAAACTTTTTACTTAGCATTTATTTATAAATATATTGACTAATAGTAACAAAATTTTCTACAAAACATCTTGCATTTACCATTTATGTACATTAGGGTGGTCGTTATAATGTTTTTTTTAGTTTTAACATTTGGATGGCCTTAAATCAGCTCTAAATGAAGAAAAAAAACTCCCTAATTTTTTCAGATTTTTATTTTCATCCCCTGTAGTCGCTCTAGGGGTAAATTAACTTTCCCATTTTTTTTTGGAAGTTCGCGAAAAATCTGCCGAAAAATTCAGAGCATGAAGGTGAGAAGTAGAAAAGAAAAAAATCATATAGGAACGGGAGGGGAAATTTAATAAAATAATTGCATAAAATAGAAAAAAAAATTATTAAAAAACAACGGCAACACTTGCAGTAATGTTTTGTAGCTTTTTGGAAAGCCAGAAGTCCATTTTAATAGTTGATTATTAAATAAAGTTCTTTGAAGAAACAATTTCAGCAAAAGCTATTTTCAAACACATAATTTAAAATAATAATTTTTCTTCAAAATGTTGAGTTTGAAACAATTTTTTGCCAAAACTGTTCATCAAAAAAACTTAATTTAAAAACAAGCCGTGAGAATGGACTTCTGGCTTTCCAAAAAGCTACAAAATATTACTGTAAGTATTGCCGTTGTTTCTTAGTTATTTTTTTTTTCTATTTTATGCAAATATTTTATTCAATTGCCCCTCCCGTCCAAGCGGGGGGAGATATTACCCCTCTTATACGATTTTTCTCTTGTCTAGTTCCCACCTACATGCTCTGAATTTTTTTGGCAGATCTTATGCGAGTTTTCTAGTATGCAAAAAAAAAGGGTAAATTTAATTTACCCCTACAGCGACTATAGGGGATGAAAATAAAAATCTGAAAAAAATTATGGAATTTTTTTTTCTTCATTTAGAGCCGATGTGGGCCCATCCGTGATGACCTTTTTTAACGACCACCCTAATGTACATATCTGTGGTGTTTGGGAGAAACATGATAACTCCATTTTAAAATTTGCGTCCTTACGTCCACTTTACATCGAGCTAGAAGCGAAGCGAATTTAATATTTTCTTAAAATTTGGAATAGTTATGAACAGAGCTGTAAAGTAATTAAGTATATTGGTACTTAAGTACCTACAATTTAAGTACAAACCTTGTGGGGATCTGGGCCATGGTTTTCTCGCTGGGATCTCGCTTTGGTCTCGCAATGACATTCACACGTGGTTTTTTGGCATTAAGAATCTTTTTCTTTCATCTCACTTTTTTCTCGGTAAAGTCTCGCCAAAGTTATTTTTTTCAAATAATTTTTTTCAAAGATGTAAAAATAAGCTAAAAACATGGTTCAAAAGTTTAATCGTGGTTTCCTGCATGATGGTCACTGTGTTCCTCTTGTCTTGTCAGCTCACACGAGGATATGTGTCAAAGTTTTCTTTTTTATTGTCCCGCTTAAGTCTCACCGAAGTTCTTTTTTTTCCACTTTCAAAGCGAGACTATAGCAAGGAAACCACGAAACAGATCCCCGTGTTAACGGTCACTGTGAGACCAGATCGAGACGGATACAATGACTACGACACTGAAAACCACGTTTGGACGACCACGGCGATTTTGGTTTAAGACATATATTATTTCTAGTTTTTTTTTTAATTAAAAGGATTTGAAAAGTACTTAAGTACAATAATTCAAAAGTACAAAAATATAATAAGCACAAAAATTTCAAGTGGACGTAACGACGCAAATTTTAAAATGGAGTTATCATGTTTCTCCCAATCACCACAGATACGCATGTACATCATCATCATAAAAATATCGTGAAAATGCGTCACATAAAACACCTAAGAGCAAATTCAGGCGGTCCAGTGCAACCCAATGCCAACATGGAACCAACCTTTTATGACAGCAAAATGTACCTAAGTTGATATTTCTACTCGTAAACTGGATCTGATGACTATGATTTTTAGAAAAATCTGTCGAGCCATTTTTGAGAAAAATAAGATTTTGTTATATTGCTATAAAAATTGTATGGCAGGTTTGCAGCTACCGTTATTTTTGGTTAAAAAAAATAATTAAATAATATTTTAGCTTTATAGCTTACGGTAGGTACCACTGTAAATCTATGGAAGTTTCTGAGTTAGCGCAATTTTGTGTAAAAAACAAATCTTCCCTGGAAAAACACAAGGCCCTTTGTCTACTGAAAATGTGTTTTGTTTTCTTCCGGGTTTATGAGTTTTCAAAAAAGATTTATCATCATGTATGAAAGTTCAATTGGATAATATTGGATACTTGCATCAAGGACTTCAACACAATATTTAGTCAAACAAATAACTAGTGACCATAACAACTGATAGAGAACTCTATATTGTTCGTTCGGGAATCCCGAGTTTCAGGAAGTTCGACTGAAACCCAATCTTCCTACAAATTCCTTTTCATAACCTCTTCAACATTTTTCATTCACCATATAAAATGAATATAAAATGTAATAAAATGCTCATATCTTTCTCCAAGACCTTCTACAATTTACCATTTCAGAAAATAGAAGCAAAAGCAAAAAACGCGATTGATTGCACAAAATTGCTAACTTATTGGCTTTTTTCACATTTCGATGGTTATTGCATTCGATAGAGCTACACATTAATGTGTGAGGGATATGTTTTATAAGGAAAGAATTTTTCCACTGCCTGATGTATCCTAAGTTAAACTGAACTGGGATCTGGGATTCATTCGAATCCCTAACATGTAGAGAGAGAGAGAAAAATCAAAATCTTTTTTTGAAGCAAACACATTTCATTTAATATCATTGCACATAACTTGGATTGAAAATCCCATAAATATTTTGGTTTGGGATGTGAAATTGTTGAAACGTGTTAAGAATTCGCAATCCCTTAAATAAAAATGAAAAATAAAAACCTAAAAAAAATAACAAGGATACACATTCTAACAAGTGTACGAGTATAATGCAAACGTTATGTATCTGTCTTTTTCTATACTATATGCGCCCCTATGCCCATTTGCCATGTGAGATAAACGAATTTGTTGTCGATTAACCTAAATTGGGATTAAATTTTTAGAAAACCAATTTTTCCCTCCATTCTGCAGTCAATGTATGTATGTATCCGATACCCCTGCACCATTTCCGCCGTCACATGATGGGTCAGGATCGAATATCCGGCGAAAAAAAAAAATATTTTCAATCGGAAAATAAATGTTGGTATTATACATATGTACATTAGACTGATTCAAAAAAATGAAAATGTCTTCGATTTTCAATGCCACTAGCTTTTTCGTTAGAGTTTAATGAAATAATAATCCTGGCAAAATTTCAGCCCTTTAGGTCAATATTTAGAGGTCGCTCATCACTACTTTCTATTTTCCATACAAATCGTATGGGAACTTTTTTTGTATTCCTTCTTTATTTTATAACTTTAGAAACGGTTATCATACAGAAATGATCAAGGTAGAATCTGAAAGAAGATTTGATGTTCTTTAAAAAAGGTCCTCACTTCTTATCTAATTAATGTACTCCTTCCAAAGTTATTCAAGGTCAGAATGGTATACGTGGTGAATTTTAAAGTTTTTTGGATTCCGTGTTGAAAAAATCTGCTATAATACAAGGTGTTTTGCAAAAGTTTTAACAAAAGGCAAGTGCGTGTAAGTTGCACTCAGACAAGAAAAAAATTATCTTAGAGTGGGGGTCTATTTCCCCCCATTTAGGCGGGAGGGGCAATTTCCTAAAAAAATTGGTTTAAAAAAGAAAAAAATATTAAAAATCAACGGCAATACTTATACTGTCATGCTATTATATTTTTAAAGCCAAAAATCCATTATTTAACTAACTTTTTAAAAAAAGTTGTTTTTGTAAATATTTTTTGAAAAAATTAATTTCAAACTTAGATTTAAAAAATTAAAAAGTGATTTTATTTTTTAAATATCTTTTTGAAAATTTTTTCGTTAAAAAGTACAATTTTTGTTTATGGATTTCAGTACCTTCCTTAATTTTTAATCAGATGCTGAAAACCGCAGGCTAAAATGTTTTGTAGTTTCTGAGGAAATTGAAAATAACAAATACCAACTTTCTTGTTATTTGACGCCCTGGAATTTAAATTGTTCCTTCCTACAAACACCCAATTTCCAGCAGAAGTAGTAGGTATTTTAATTTTCAATTTTCTCAGAAACTACAAAACATTTTAGCCTGCGGTTTTCAGCATCTGATTAAAAATTAAGGAAGGTACTGAAATCCATAAACAAAAATTGTACTTTTTAACGAAAAAATTTTCAAAAAGATATTTAAAAAATAAAATCACTTTTTAATTTTTTAAATCTAAGTTTGAAATCAATTTTTTCAAAAAATATTAACAAAAACAACTTTTTTTAAAAAGTTAGTTAAATAATGGATTATTGGCTTTAAAAATGTAATAGCATGACAGTATAAGTATTGCCGTTGATTTTTAATATTTTTTTCTTTTTTAAACCAATTTTTTTAGGAAATTGCCCCTCCCGCCTAAATGGGGGGAAATAGACCCCCACTCTAAGATAATTTTTTTCTTGTCTGAGTGCAACTTACACGCACTTGCCTTTTGTTAAAACTTTTGCAAAACACCTTGTATTATAGCAGATTTTTTCAACACGGAATCCAAAAAACTTTAAAATTCGCCACGAATACCACTCTGACCTTGAATAACTTTGGAGGGAGTACATTAATTAGATAAGAAGTTAGGACCTTTTTTAAAGAACATCAAATCTTCTTTCAGATTCTACCTTGATCATTTCTGTATGATAACCGTTTCTAAAGTTATAAAATAAAGAAGAAATACAAAAAAAGTTCCCATACGATTTGTATGGAAAATAGAAAGTAGCGATGAGCGACCTCTAAATATTGACCTAAAGGGCTGAAATTTTGCCAGGATTATTATTTCATTAAACTCTAACTAAAAAATAAAATCAAATAATTGAACCGAACACCTTAAATGATTTCACAAATTTTTTTACTTTTAACACTAATCACAAATTGTACAACACAAAATATAAAAAACGAGTTAAAAGGAGTACCTTGAATGCATTTCGGAATGTTGTCATTCCATCTTCAGCATCACGACTAAGTTGAAAAGGGGGCAAAGTGCGTGCTCTGTTGTGAGTTGTTGTAGGTGGTTTTAAACAAAACGAGAGAACAAGATCGATTCGATATTGCCGTTATCTAGGTTCATAGAGTTTCGATCTTTTTGTATATAAAAACTCTCGTATGCATCGAGCTTTCGGTCGTCAATCACTTCTTTCACAAGTTGCACATTATTTGCATCGAGATCTAAGTGATTATTGTTAAGTGCATGTGCAGCTAATGCCGATCTGTAGGGTTGGTTGTTGCGAATGTAGGTTTTATGTTCTTTAAAGCGCGATAAGACATTTCTTTTTGTTTGGCCGTAATAAACACTTTCACATTCACTACATTTTATTGCATAAATCCCGGATTTATTTAAATTGTCAGTTTTGTCTTTTGTTGATCCCAATAAATTTGAAAGTTTGTTTTGGCTTGTGTACACAATATCCATACCGTATTCCCGAAATTTAGTTTTCAATTTATTCGTTATGATTGGTACATAAGATATCGCGACACGAATATTTTGTTCGGTAAGATTTTGGTGTTGCAAAAACAACGTAGAATATTTCTGTCTCGTTATTTTGTCTGTATGTTTTTTGATAAGACGATCTATCAAAATTTCCTTGTATCCGTTTATTTTCGCGATTTGTTTTATTGTTTTACACTCTTCCATGTAATTTATTGCCGAAAGGTCTAAGCTACATAATCTATGTACCATAGAGTGGAAAGCTACGTTGTTTTTGCAACACCAAAATCTTACCGAACAAAATATTCGTGTCGCGATATCTTATGTACCAATCATAACGAATAAATTGAAAACTAAATTTCGGGAATACGGTATGGATATTGTGTACACAAGCCAAAACAAACTTTCAAATTTATTGGGATCAACAAAAGACAAAACTGACAATTTAAATAAATCCGGGATTTATGCAATAAAATGTAGTGAATGTGAAAGTGTTTATTACGGCCAAACAAAAAGAAATGTCTTATCGCGCTTTAAAGAACATAAAACCTACATTCGCAACAACCAACCCTACAGATCGGCATTAGCTGCACATGCACTTAACAATAATCACTTAGATCTCGATGCAAATAATGTGCAACTTGTGAAAGAAGTGATTGACGACCGAAAGCTCGATGCATACGAGAGTTTTTATATACAAAAAGATCGAAACTCTATGAACCTAGATAACGGCAATATCGAATCGATCTTGTTCTCTCGTTTTGTTTAAAACCACCTACAACAACTCACAACAGAGCACGCACTTTGCCCCCTTTTCAACTTAGTCGTGATGCTGAAGATGGAATGACAACATTCCGAAATGCATTCAAGGTACTCCTTTTAACTCGTTTTTTATATTTTGTGTTGTACAATTTGTGATTAGTGTTAAAAGTAAAAAAAATTGTGAAATCATTTAAGGTGTTCGGTTCAATTATTTGATTTTATAACATTAGATTTCACGTCGCTCAAGAAAACAATCTTATCTAACTAAAAAGCTAGTGGCATTGAAAATCGAAGACATTTTCATTTTTTTGAATCAGTCTAATGTACATATGGGCTGGGCATGTGTGGGGTATGGTGGTTATTCATTTAAAAACTGTATACAAACGTTCTAACTCTGTTGTCGTGGTTTTGCGGATTCCTCACGGCTTTCCAATTGGTAAAAAATATCGTCATCAAATGGGTTGATTGGACAATTTTGTTGATGTCGCAGAATGGATTGAAATTACCAATATGTTTTATGTAAAAAAATATTGATTGAATTTTTAAGCTACCTTTGCGGCTCAATGAACCATAAAATAGTTAATATGAATATTTATGTATTGCTTTGTGTTTTTTGTTTTGTCTATACCTACCTATAATTACAGATGATAACTTAACTAAGTTGTTCGTACTGTGGAACATAATTTGTTAAAGAACAAGTTCAAAGGGCAGACATGTGCATTCAAGAGGACACAAGCGTCCACAAGCTTTTTTCTAAAGCGAACCTCTGTCTACCAACTCCTACTCTCACCTCCAAGCGGTGAACATCGGGTGCCTAGTACCTTTAACTGAAGATGGGGTTCCAATCACTGTGGACGGTTTTAGGCGGCAGAAAACGAGAGAGGGGGGAGGGGGGAAGGGTGTTCCCACTAAGAGCCATTTTTTCACTAATGCGCAACTTGAGGCAAACTCTCAAGTTGCCCAACTTAGAGAGTTGAAACGCAAGTTGAAATTCCTTTTTATTCACTAAAGTTGGCCAACTTCCGATTTGAAAAAAAAACCCTGGGATATTATTAAAAATAATTCAAGAACTGCAGTCATTTTAATATTTTAATTTGAAGGAATTTGGTCAAAATCTGTTTTTATCAAGTTTTGTGTGAAATTGGTTTGTTTGAAGCCATTCTGTCAATGAAACTGATTTTTTTCAAGTCTTGTGTGTTGTGTTATTTTGGGCGTGAAATTTGTTTGTGTATGTATAAGTATAAAAGTTTTAAAAATATTGCCTGAAAAAGTCAAAAGATACAAAAGAAATCCTTGTTAAGTTGTTGTTGGCACGTTTAATTATTTTTTGTCTTGAGTAGGTATAGGTATGTAATTACATACAAATCACCGCCACACCTTACCCACACCATCATCAGATGCGGACTTCCCCAAAGCGCTACTTAAAGCGCGTGGATTCTGGTAGAAAAAATACAAGTAATTGCCAAAAATCAATAGGTCCATAGAAAAAATAAAAAATGTATAAATATGTCGGAAGCGTGGTGTTTTCCAGCCAATTTTCCTAATAATAATGGTAATAATTGCTTCGAATTCGAACCATTATATGAAGAGCACATATCTGAAACAAAATATGTATAAGCATTTACAAAACAAAAAAAAAACAATATTTCTATGTCAGCTCTCAAGTTTGCTCTGCCAACTTTTACTTTTTCCGGAAGTTGAGAAAATCAGAAGTTGATCAACTCTAGAGTTGAAAATCGGAATTTGAAAACGTCAAGTTTGAGTGAATAAAACCAAATTCACAAGTTGAAAATAAAAATCCTCAAGTTATGTTCAACTTTGACTGAAAAATCGCCCTAAGGCATTCCTCCTATATACAGGCAGCAGCGGAAGAATTCCCCAGATGGAATCAACGATGGCGTCTACAGTTCCAGTAAGGTTGAACTACTTAGTGAACACCTTAAATGGGCTACTACGACATATTCCTAGCTCAGGCCTATAAGGAGCTGTTTATTAGGCTTCCCACCCTTGGAGTTTTTAAGAAATGTAAGCGAGCGCCTGCATCAAAGCAAAATTCAAAAACGTTAGGTTGATCTGTGCCCACGCCCCAACGGAAGACAAATATGACTCAACCAAGGAAGACATCTAAGATCTCCTCGAGAATATGTATGATAGGTGCCCCAAGTACGACGCGAAAATCGGAAAGGAGAGCATCAGGCTGATTGACTTTGCGGCAGGGCGTAACATCATCATAGCCAGTACTCGATTCCCACACCTCAATATAAAGGGTGATTTTTTAGCTGGTTTGGTTTTGGAAACACTGGTTTTGACAGCTGACGTGTGTTTAGTACCTTGTGTCACTGTCAAACAGCTTCAGTTTGGTTTGCAATTTAACCATGGATCGTCTTACAAATGAACAACGCTTGCCGAATTTTTGGTGAATGGGCTCTTGGAAAGCTGGCCGAGGATCCGCTTTTTTATCGAAAAATTGTGTTCAGCGATGAGGCTCATTTTTGGTTGAATGGGTACGTAAATAAGCATAATTGCCGCATTTGGAGTGAAGATCAGCCAGAAGCATTGCAACAGCTACCAATGCATCCCGAAAAAGCCACTGTTTGGTGCGGTTTATGGGCCGGCGGCATTATTGGGCCATATTTCTTCAAAGATGATGCGAATCGCAGCGTTACTGTCAATGGTGAACGCTACCGAGCGATAATAACAAACTTTTTTTTGCCCGAAATGGAAGTTCTTGACTTGCATGATATGTGGTTTCAACAAGACGGTGCCACATGCCACACAGCACGCGAAACAATGGCGCAATTGCGAGGCGAGTTTGGTGAACAGTTAATTTCACGTTTCGGGCCGGTCAATTGGCCGCCTAGATCGTGCGATTTGACACCATTAGATTATTTTTTGTGGGGGTATGTCAAGGCTAATGTCTATAGGGACAAGCCCGCTTCCATTGACGCACTGGAAGCCAACATCCATGCATTCATTCGTGAGATACCGGCCGATATGTGTGAAAGAGTATGCCAAAATTGGACTCAGCGGATGGGCTACCTGAGACGCAGCCGCGGTCAACATTTGCATGAAATTATCTTTAAACATTAAATTGCAAGGTTCAAACTATCGATTCAAATAAATATTTCATTCATTTTTTCGAATTTTTTGTGTTTTTTTTTTTTTTTTAAGTTCTAAACCTCTTAAAAAATCACCCGTTATATATTGCGATAGACGCCAGACATGCTTCCAGTATCCTGAATATCCGAATGTTCCGAGGGGCCAACATTCACTCGGAACATTACTTGGTTGTAGTAAAAGTACGTATGCGGATATCTATGACGGCACAACGCAACGCCGAGCGAATGCTGTGAAAAGATTTGATGTCGAGAAGTTAAAATCACAAGAGATCGCCAGGACCTTTGCTGATCAAGTCTCTCTTAACCTTTCAGCAACTCCGCCACCACCACCAACTGCAGACAAGCCATCAGAAGTACCGCCAATGATGTGCTGGGTTTTACTAGGCGACTACAACGAAACCCCTGGTTCGATGAAGAATGCCGGTTGGCGCATGCAGCCAAGAACGAGGCCTAACAATCAATGCTGCAAACTAGAACCATGAGCTGCTGAGAGAACAGCTCGGGAGCTCTCCGGCCAAAAACGAAGGAAGGAACGCCGACTTCTCAGGAGGAAAAAGAGAGAGCATGCGAAGCGGGCGGTCGAGTGTATTGAGGACTATAACGGGGGGATGTTCGAAAGTTTTACCGAAGGCTGAGGCAATCTGCCCAGGGCTACAAGGCCAGAACGGTAGCCGAGGCGAGAGTGGGAATATGGTAGTAGACACACAGTCGGTGCTGAGGATCTGGAAACAACACTTTTCTAGACTGCCAAACGGCGAAGATGGCCAAAATTCCGCTGTTAGACAGAACAATCCATTCAACCTGGACGAAGATGGTCAAAATTTCCGTCTACCCGGCCTAAATGAAGTGCGGTTAGCGAAAGCTGGTGCAGATGGCCTTCCAGCCGAGCTATTCAAAGCAGGGGGAGATGGTGATGGTGATTGGTAGGGAGTATACACCAACTTATCTCGAAAATTTGGTGGGATGAATGTATGCCCGATAAATGAAGCCTCGGTATAGTGTGCCCCATCCACAAAAAAGGAGATGCTCTGACTTGTGCCAACTACAGAGGTGTAAGTGTCCTCAACGTCGCATACAAAATCCTGTCATCTGTGCTGTGTGATCGCTAAAAACTGACTGTCAACGATGTAATCGGCACCTATCAGTGTGGTTTAAGGCCCGGCAAATGAACAAGAACCGCTCGTCTGGTACATCAAAAACCAGTGATAGAGTAAAATAATAAGCCAGTGTGCTTCTACGGCAAGTATTTCAATCACACAATCGTTGGTTGCCGCAAATTGATTGTAATCACTGCTGAAAATCAATGAACTTTTGCGGAAGATCAAAAGATTCGGAACAAGTGCCTCAATCATAGATGGAGAGAAGTGTGGTAAAACCAAAAAATGATATGCAAAACAAGCTAGGGCTTCTGCATCTAGGGGAAGTAGCCGAAGAAAAAACATCAAAGACTAGAAGTAAAGTAAAGACAACAGTTATCCTTGCAACATCATAAATAAAGGCAAGAGCATCAAACGGAGAGTTATTTTTAAGCTTTATTAACCTGTTAATTTATATTATTTAACACATTTCATTTACGTTTTTCTTCCATAATTTTCTTTTGTTTATGCAAAGTAATATAAATGTTTACTTCATTATACCAGTTTTTATTGAACTGTCTTGGGTCTTCTGTCCATCCCTTTGTTGGTCGTCCTTGTTGTCTTTTCTCATTTATTTCGTGTCTAGCTTTGTCCATCTTTGGTCTTCTATTCGTGTTATGTTTCCAGCCCAGCTCCATTTTAATAGCTTCCTTCTTTGTATTACGTCGACTATTTTTGTTCTTTTGTTTATACGACATAATCTTGGTTTCTTATTCTCTGTAGTTGTCCTACATATGTATGTTCAGCAATTTTCTTAAATTTTTGTTTGACCAATCCTCAGTTTTTAGTGTAAGTATGAGTTCAGTTCTATCGTTTTTAGCCCGTACGGCATCACTGGTAAAACTGTCCAATTATGTGCTTCTTCATACCATCACTTACTACTATACTGGATTACTATTTATGTTACTTGGTGTTGTCGTTTCAGTTGTCAAAAGCCCTTGTATAAAGGTTATAAACAAAAGATAAAGGTTTTTTTTAAACTCTTTGTGCTTTTCAATAAGTTGATTAATCGTAGATGATCAGAAGCCGAAAAGCTTATTTTTTGTTCTCGGGGTTATTCGATATTGAGTGTTGTTTTCGTTATTTTATATATCCTAGAATCTTTGAGAAAAGTTTATATGTTATAAGATTCACGCTGATAGGTATAGAATTGCTGATGCTCTGTTTATTTTGATGAGTAGGTATTTGTTTGCTGTCAGAAGTGTGTTAAATATTTTTGTCAGTATTGGTTCCCATATTTTAACATTTGAGCTTATGAAGTGTGTTCTAAGCAGGGCAACACACTTCATAATTCTTCATACTGTCAATAGATGCTTCGATAAATAAATATATAAATATGGTGGCGCAACAGCTCGTGGAGAACGTTGGTCTAGTGACTTAATACTCTCAACCAATCCTGTGTGCATGTTATTTGCAGGAATTTTTTGCCGAGTCCGAACGGATTTGTCAGTTCCTCGCAAGAGTACCTCGGGAAAAACATTTCTATTTTTAGGGGGCAGCGGTTGGAAATCGAAACCAGTCAAACGCACTAACCATTATGCCACGAGGAAATATGTAGATAATATAAATTAGTTTGTCTGCGATGTTATTTGGGTGTCTAGTTTTCGTCTTGATTGTTTTTCAGAAGGTTTGTATGTCTCTGCTTCCGTTT
The DNA here is from genome assembly GCA_963921185.1 of Dasysyrphus tricinctus. NCBI lineage: Eukaryota > Metazoa > Arthropoda > Insecta > Diptera > Syrphidae > Dasysyrphus > Dasysyrphus tricinctus. Next base: position 51,889,845 of record OY992530.1, on the reverse strand, counting down.
GTTTAGTTATAATTGTTGAGGTTTCTCTAAGACTGATGAGAACTTTTGGGCCAGATCGTTTTAATAGGATCTGGGTGTCATTATTCACCCTTATTACTGCTCTGAAATCGACATTTGGCGTTTCAGTAAAACAACTACAGTTAAAGTGGTGAGAATTTCCGCTCTTCACTGAGCGGAGAGAACGCTTAACTTCGAGTTTCATTTAAACACCAATTGTCGTTTCTGAAGTTCTGTCGTTTTTCTGTCGGGTCAGTAAAACGACTATCGTTATAAGGGTGATTGTTATATGTTCAAGTGTTATAAATTGCTTAGAAATTACCATTGATGTCATTCAAATTAATATGTTCTCTTGTTCTGTTCAAGAGAGATTCGTTGTAGGATTGCATATGATAATCACAGATAGTTTTTGTTATACATTTTTTTGTTGATTTGTTTTAAGTTTTATTGTCAAGTTTTATTTTTGCTCTCACTAATTGGTGGTCGGTGGTCGCGAGCTTGAAATCGTCTATAGCTGAAATGTCTGATATTGTAGTTATTCTATTCATTTTTTCTTTGTCAAATCAGTGATAAATCCATTTCCACAAGTCACTAGGATCTGGTTATCACGAGCTCTCTGACCATCATATTTATTTATTGATTTATGTCAAATATTACAATGTCGACTTCGCTTCGGAGAAACCCGAGACTTTGTTGGTGCTACACATTATTGCCATCGAAAAAACACAAATTTAAATAATGTTCTAAAATACTGTCATAAGAATCATGTCACCACTTTATAATTACTTTGTCAATTATATGTAATACCTGTTTTTATTTTACTTAAAAATAAATATGTATTTCTTACGAAGATAGATTTTCGGTTTTGTATGTCTCCAAATTGTGTTATACATAATATGTATAATGCAGTGTGTTCCTTTACTTTGAATTTTTGTGATTTCCTGTATATTTGTATGCATTTTAGTCCAAAGTACTGTCAAAGTACATATACAAAAATTAGTTGACAGAAGTTTGGACTAAAAATCACAGAACTTCAAAGTAAATAAACAGAGCTTTGATTTTATCAAAATACATTTTTTTAAACTAAGGTTTCTTTGTTTTATTTCACTTTATTTTAATTTAAAGATTTGAAAAAAAAAAATTTCACAATTGTATTTATAATAACGTAAATTGCGATTCGTTCCGGAGTGTTACTCCATCTTCGGGCGAATTACTTTCATCCAAAACCATACACCGAAACGCGTCGCATCTTACACTGTTATAAATAAACTGTGAAAATTGTAATTTTTAAAATATTTAAATTTAAAAAAAAGTGAAATAAAACAGTGAAACCTTATTAGTTTTTAAAAATTGTATTTTATTTTTATAAAATCATCCCCACAGAGGTTTTTTAATATGGGTAGCGTTTCCTATGTAATATTTTCCTCTAGTAATATTTATGAATTTTCCTTTTTGAAAACAAATTTTACCCGATAACGGAGACTAAACATCTTTTAATGAATCGTCCAACAAAATAAATTAAACTTACCATCATGTTCTAGACAAGGTGATCCTGCATCCGTACAAATTCCAAAAGTATAATTTTTTCCATTCAATACAAGGTTATATGTTTCATTTTTGAGGCTGTTCATGTTGTATCTAGTTGATTAAATATTTATAATTGATAGCAGTTACATAAATTTGTTCTTAAACTCACTTAAAGCCACTAATTGGATCAATAGTAACACATGGTTCTATGGAATTACAAGCCATTGCATTAAGCCAAGAGAACTCGTACGTGCATCCTTTCCTTCCCATAAAATCAGGGACACCATACTAAATAAATAAAATATTCAATTGCAAAAACATTAAAATAAATATTAAGCGTGAAAAATATACACACATCAATGTTTTTATCGCAAATGAAATTGATAACTGAAGTGTAGTTATGTGTGGCATTGCATGAAGTATCTGATTGATGTCGAATGAGTAGCTGACCATTTTCCACTTTTGGATTAGCTTCTACTGTTCCGTAATTAATGAACCTTTAAGTATAAATTAGAACAGCAACTGACTTTCCTTATTCACATTTTCTTACCTTTGGGCGTCATCTTTTTCATTCATATCAATTACACGACAGACACTGCTTCCGGGTGGACAAGTGGCAGCTTCTGCATAAAGAACCGGCTTACATACATTAATCACAAACATTGAACCATTCCTGTCTAAAACTCTAGAAATGAAAAAAGAATTAAATTGTTTTAAATATAAATAAATAAATAAAATACAATTTACCTATAGTTGTAATCACTGAGAGGGAGTAAATTGTACGTATGCCCTGTGGAGGGATCCTTTGCTGTGCACAAGTTCGACTTGACCGCATCCGGTGCTGGAAGACATGCTGTTGAAGTTTCCAACACTATATAAAGCGAACAATCGGTCTCATTCTGAAATTCAAAACATAGCATTAAAACTTATTCAAATATAAAATTTCATTCCACAACTTACATAAGGTATAACCTGCGTTTGAAATTTATCCATGGTGTAATCACAACCAAGGATCACATTGAGTTGATATAAAGTGCCATCCTTGCACTTAGAACCATTCGTAAATGTAAAGAACATTTTGCCCATCCTGTAGGTTAGCTGCTGTTGAGTTCCTTAAATAGTAGAAATGTGGGCGCATAACACATACAATTCCGGTTTTGAGGTTTTGTTGGTTGTAGGATAAATCTTAAACCAAAATCAATATTTGATATGCCTTACCTAAAATATACTCTTCTTCACCTCGTTTCATGCAGGCTGAAACCCCATTTCGACCAGCACATGTTTTTGTTAGATTACGACATATATTGAATTCGAAAATGTCACCAAGATTACTTGTTGCAGTGAGAGCCAAGTCAGAGCTCAATGAAGTGAAATTGAACGTGTAATTGTAGACGGGTTCAGTTAGACCGCATTCAAATCCCTGAATGAACAATTTGGGTGTAGTTTTATTTCAATATTTTTTTATATTTTTATTTTTATTTAAAGTAGTACATACAAAAGAGTTTATTGGTTTGATACTTTGCAGATACATATGTATGTAACTTTATATTGAATTGATATCAAGATTTAAAAATGATTGTTTTTCGTTTGAAAATGTTTGACAATACAGCTAACAATTTTGCATAAGAATAGAAAAGTATGTGAAATATTAAAGTCCTTACTCTTATGATTATTTAGATAATATAGGGATTATTATCAATAATTATGAATGTTATTTTATACAATTTAACGAAAATGTGTAAAGTAGTAATTCTATACAAATTGAAAGATTGATTGTTTATAATAAGAACTTTAACTGTGTTACTTTTTCTGTTTTTACAAAGTATAATAATAAAAAGATGAGTAGATGTTATCATGAAATGAGGCTTTTTTCAACATAGAGGTAATCAAAAAGCTTAATTGTTTAAGCTGTGATTTTTGAATATACGAACCAATGTACCATACATGTATGTACCTGCTCTTTGATGGGTGTATGAAATTGGTTTTTTAAAAATTAACAAAAAATGTCAAAGAGTCGTCTTTAGTACTTAAAAAAAATTGATTTCTTTTTGAATTTGTTTCAGATAAATTTAAACAAAATCAGTGTAGCCATTAAGCAGATACACTGGCATTACCTATGTAAGTAAATAAGGCCCTACAGGAGCAATTAGAGAATTTCTGAATTAGTGCAGGGTGGAGTTATATGCAAAACAAATTAAACCAGCACCAGCACAAGAACCAGCTCTTCAACAGAAGAATTGACGCTGGCCAGCAAATATTTTTCAAATGGGTAAGAGATGTCTGCCCAAAAGCCATAGACAAAAATCCCAAGTTGAAACCTAGTAAAGACGAAATTCAAAAATCAAAATCTTTTGAAAACAAAATCCCCAAGATAGAATCCCAATCTCCAAAATCCAAACCTCTTTGAGCCAGTTCAAATAAATTTGTTCAGTATAGGGCGCTTTTGGAGACTCTAGCATCTAGATCTTCCTTATTTAATGAAATTAAAAGGAAAGTTTACCGATTCTTTTTACCTATTTTGAATCTTACTAATATCTTATCTTACTTCTTAATTATATTATTAATGTGAAAGATTGTTTGTTTGGATGCTTGTTAGACAATCACGCTCAAATGGCTGAACAGATCTGATTGAATCTTGAGATGGCTATTATGTATTGGAAGAAGCTATAGGAAACTTTTTTTAATGATACGAAACAAACAAAGAAAAAAATATTTGGTACCAAAACAACTTCATTTTACACAAGAAAAAGAAATTAATTAAGTAATTTTTAAACAAATCAATCAAGTTTGAAAAAATAAATAAAATAAATAACTGCTAGTAACAAATATATTTCTAAAGTTCAAGTTCCAAAAAGTGGCATTTAAAAAATAGACTTCATTGCGAGTCATTATTTTAAAAACGATTCAATGTAAGCCCGAAACTTGGGTTATGGCTTTACCTTAAATGACCATGACCAGATGTAGTTAATATAATATAACAGTCTGGTGCCAATGTTTTCTTGGATAACAGTTGCTTTGGGTGGTTTTAACTCCCTCACAGGTCATTTATCCCACTCACGCAACTTCGTTGCTCCGCTCAGGGTGGCCTTGAGTGACCTATTTTAGGTTGTGTCTTTTCACATTTATCAAAATCACGAAAACATATCGCCCATTTACGTCATAACTAAAAATTGACAATTTGGAACTAAGTATAACATTTTTATTATGATGTTTTTGTCGTTTTTTTTGTAGCAATCATACATCGATATCTCTTTTCAATTTCAAAATAGAGCGATTATTTGTTACATTGCAGTTATTTTTCCATTACAATTTTCAAATTCGAAATTTTGAACCGCATTTAACTCGAAACAATAAATTTTGAGTTTAGACGGTCTAAGAAGTGAGCATGTAAAATAAAAATAAAAAAATTACTTTTCCTTCAAAATATGAACACTAAGCCTTACAGCTCAAATGCAAATTCAATTCAATTCACCCTGTCTCTAGAGTGTATGCTAATCACAAAAACTATTTTGGAGATAATTGGAGATTTTTTGAGATTTGAGGATTTTGACAAAAAAAAATATTTATTGGGGATTTTCCCCTTGGGGATTTCGTCTAATTGGATTCCATTTTTCTGGGGAATTTCACTTGATTGTGATATTTTTAAGTATAACGGTTGTCTCCATTTTCAAATACATAACAACCAGCACCGTCATTTCATCTGTTTGACGCTCCGAGTAGAAACGAAAGTAAATAAAATGCACAACTGGGTCGCACTTACTTGCTCTTATCTCTTATGTCAAAGGCGCTCTGGTTTTAAAAAATTAAAAATTCATAGAAATTATGAGGGATAAATGTTTAAAGGCATCAAATACGATATTTAAATCAGCTAAAACAACTCCTTTAATAGTTTGAGGTGAAAAAAGAAAATTCCATCTGAATTCTAAATTAAATCTTAATTACTCAATTGAAAACTCCATAATATTGATGAAAAATATTTTTTTTTAGTTGGGTTAAGTACCATGCAGGAAGATTAAATCCAAATTTTAAAACTTCAACCCTATGCAGGATTCTTGAAATAAAATTCAATCCGAAAATTTTGGATTTAAATTCATCCAAAAATGGCAGATGGAACAAAAGTGAATAACAGCAACTACATACATCAGTTCGAAGGGAAAAATTTTTGGAAAAAGAGTTACCTTGGGAAAAAGGACATTACCAATCAAAAAAACAACTCAAGGCTTCATTACAAATCAAAGAGAAATTTATTATTGGGGAAATCTTAGATGATGAAGCTTTAGGTACTTGTTTATTTGTGTTGAAAATAATTTGTACTCCTTTTCAACGAGCAAAGATATGCGTTTTTTTAGCGATTTTCGAAAGTCAAAATTAGTTGTCGTGTTCAAGTTCGTATTGCTTCGTGTAAAACAACGGAAATATGTACTTACACATAATCCAAACATAGTTAACAAAACTGATACGGGTTTAAAATCTTTTTACAGAATGAACTACTTTTTCATAAAAAAGGCCACCGGACGCGACGAAAATAGTTTTGTTTGATAGCTCTCAGCTCGGTTTGAGTTTGAATTAGGTAGGCATTTCGAGATGATGCGGTTTTTTTTTCGATAAGAAGGTGGTGTTAGTTGGACAAATTATAGTCCTGCCTATGCCTAGTTCTACTAACAAATTAAATATTCTTCTGTGATTTATTTACCACTGAAGATTTAAGATCTTACCCCAAACTACATTAAAAAAAAATTTTTTTCGTTCATTGGAAAACCACATAAAAGAACATAAAATTTAATATTTTGGTTTGAAGAAAGACAAGACAACCCTACTGTATTGGCAAGCACAACTGTCAATAAAATATGACAACAAAAACAGAGGCAAAAGGTATATAAAAAAGAAAAACAAACATTTCCTACAAGAATATACTAAATAAAAACACACTTATCAAGAAAATCATAATAAAAACTAAATAAATTATTTACCAATTTGTTCACGGAGGCAAGGCAATTACCACAAAAAGCAAAACTAAGGACAAAAACAGCAAAATACACTATGCAGGACATAGCTGCAGTCTAGTTGTTTTTTTTGCTTTGTCACAGCAGATGATCAAATTTTACACTTTGGTAAAGAATATGACTTTGATATTAATCATCTATTTCTTATCAACCGAAAAGAAAAGACCTTATTTCTTTATTATATCGAAATGAACGTAATAAAAATGCACAGCAGCAGTCAACAACGATTATCCAAAAAATATTTCTACTCAACACTTTTCTTTTCTACAGTCAAGTGCAAGGTTTGTTTGTTTTTTTATTTTGCAATTTCTATTTAGTTCTGTTCCTTGATTCCGTATGATAAGTCCCCTACTACACTTTGCATCTTTTTTTAACAAATGAAATACTCGATATTTACATACAATACAATACACTTCCACTTCATAAAAAAAATGAAGTAACATGTAAAAAGGCAGGCACATCATGTCCAAGTAGAGGGAATGATTTTGTTATTCTCTTTTCCTTCGGTAAATTGTAGTTTTTTTGTGATATTTTTTGTTAAGCGTGTTTTATATAAAGGTTCTCCCAAACCAACGCGAAATCATAGTGAATTGAATGAATGAATTCACAACGATACGATACGTACAGGTACACAATGCTAAAACAAAAACAAAAACTGTAGTTAGCGAATGGTTCGCTTTGATTTTGCGTTGGTTTGGGAGAGTTTTTAATAGAAACTACAATAGAAAAACTCGAGAAATCAAATATAATGCTATGTTCCCACCAAAATGAAATCCGAGATTTCGGTTGAAAACTTTTGATATTTCAAGTTGATGGAACAAGATTTCATGGAAGTTTCAACGAAATCTCAATGAAAACTCTAGATTTCAACGAAATCTTAATGAAATCCCGCTCCACCAAGTCGGGAACTCCAAATTTTTCAGCTGAAATCTCAGATTTCGTTTTGGTGGGAACATAGTATAAAATTAAAATTAATTGACAGAATCTTGGTAATACCATAAAAACAAGACAAGATAATCACAGAAAGGTTTGGGCCTTAGCATGACGGCTCCACTGAGCATGAGTCATGCTTTGACTATGAACATGCCTTAAAAAAAAACTAATGGGGCCTCAAAAATCCATGACTGAGCAGTGGCATATCTATACAAATCAACCTGCTGATTGGATTATGGTTTGGATGTTGGCCATCGCTCATATCTAGTGGAGCCAGCATGTAAGGACGGCTGTATAGACGTGGTTCAAATTTTGATCCGTAGTTCAGCAATTTTAACTCACTGATTTCGGTGATTCAGCATGAGGTGCAACGATGGTTCAAGCTTATGTAATTTGCTTTTCCACATATTTGAACCTTGAACCATATTTGAACCTCAGTTAAATTACCAGAATTAGTGAGTAAAAAGCACACGGATCAAAATTTGAACCAAGCTGCTGAAAGTGGGCTTTCGGAATGTCGGTTGCAAAGTCATAATCAGTCTTTTCGCTTACCTCCGAAAACAACGAATTTAGCCCAAAGTTCCGTCAAAGCTCATCTAAAAAACAAAAATTCGTATAAATTCGTAGTTTTGGGAAAAACACGAAATCATTCACAATAAATACAAAATATGAAAGATAAAAAATTTTAAACAACAAAAAACCGTCTTTTCGAATGATTCGCTTTGATTTAGTGTTGGTTTGAGAGGGCCTCTAAAGGCTTTACCACCTCCACTCTACAGGATACCATAATGTCCAAAATCTCAACCACAATCTAATCAACAGATTTTTACTCACAGGGTAAATTTTGTCATGTCATTTCATTTCTCTCTCAACATTAATTATCTCTTGCAACAATATTTACCTCCAGATATACCAGAACAAAATTAAATAACGTGAAATATCATTTTTTTCGTTCAATAGTTCCTTTTATTCAACATGTCATTGGCAAGACATGGATTTCCTGGATTGTAATTTATTTTTTAATAGTTTTATTAAGAGCTATGTTTATAACCACATCAAAAGCAATAATAACAAAAACGATTTATATTTTTGTATTCCCCCTTTTACTAAAAAATAATATCGGTATTCGCTTTGCGTCCAAAACACAATCGAATAGCTAATTTCTTTTCTGTGTGCACAAAAAACCAGACATCAAACTTTCGTGCAGTCGTGATATTGAATATGAAAATGATATTTGCCCAGCGTAGATAGAAGATAATGCAAGACATTATATGTAAATATCTGGAGAGAAACTATCTCCCGTGGAGTCGGAGTGTATTGTATACACACATTTTTTTATAACTGAAATTGCTGGCAATGAAAATGCCCACCAAGCAATCAATTGCTATTCCCATTCCAATTGCCATCGCTCAAATATTGCCATCAATCTAGGTGAAAATAAAGTAAAGTTTATTTATTAATTCTTCATTATCGTTCCACTAAGAATATAAATAACCACAATCCAATCAACAATCAGCAGATTTTTCCTCGCTGGGGAGTTCATGTCATGTCGTTTCATTTCCCTCTCACCACTACTTCTATCTTTTGCAATAATACACGCCCTTTAGACTCCAGATAACAGTAGAAAGACCTTTTTTAATATCAAGCTACCTCTAGATACAGAAAAGCCTGAAAAAAACTCACACGCACGTGAAATGTCAAATCTCATGGGAAGCTTTGAACAGCGTTCATGTCTTGTTCAAAAGTTGGTTTTCTTCGACATGTCGTCGACAAGACATGGATTTTTCAGGCTCTATTGGATTTTTATTAGACATGTTCATAGTCTTGGCATCGTTCATGGCAGGTGGAGCCAGCATGTAAAAGATGATTGTGACGACACAAAGACGTGTACCTAGCATACCTTTTTTTTGTTTCGTCAGTTGGCAAGAAATTTCATAGCCTTTTCACACCGAACCCTAACGCTGTGGTTCCATTGGCAATTTTTGAGGCAATTGCAATTGGAATAGGAATGGCAATTTATTGCTTGGGTGGGCATTTTCATTGCCAGGCAATTTCAATTATAAAATGTGTGTATAGAAATATTTGACTGCAAATGCTATTCAAATCCCCTGTTTTTAATAAAATTTAATTTTAATTCACTATATTTTGTCATGTGCGTTCTCATATTCTACGATTTAATTGAAAAAATCAATAAAGAAGCCATTCACAATTACGGGGAATCCCATTTTTCCTCAATTTATTGCCTTGAAGATGGAAATCAATAATTGCCTCTCATCTTCTAGGCAATATTGCCATTGCCATTGACAAAGCGTCTCCATTTGCATTATTTAAGGCAATAGCAATGAGTGAGGCAATTTATTGCCTCAAATATTGCTAATGGAGCCGCTGGGTAAACGCGGTTTTCGCGAAAATATCGGTTATGGAGAAAAACCTAATCGAAAGCACAAGTTTTCTCATACATTTTTTGTAGCTTCAGGTTTTCGTAAAACACAAGTTTTATATAAAACCAGTCGAAAACATGTTGGAATTCAGAGATGAACAAAAGAAACATACCTTTTAATAAGTTCAGCGCCTATTGGAGTGTCAAAAAAGAAGCTGATGGGATGCTTTCAAAAGAAATTGAAAACAGCTGACGAAATTCTGTCATATCAAATATAAAATTCGAATCATAAACATATTCAAATTTCTTGAGTTTGGTTAGGGATCGCAACGCGGCCGGTTGTGCCTGGCATAGCCCTCAGCCGGCATCTACAGTTTTTATTAAATTATTAAATTAAAAATAGCAAACAAAAGTATAATTATGTTAATAATTAATCACTAACAATACGGGAGATACCAATCTCCAGCAACCAATAGTAGGATGTGCTGGGCTCAGCCACGCGCCTACAGTTTCCTGAAGTGGAAAAACAAAGCAACCGTTCCTTTTGGAAAATCAGGAGACATTGAATCTCCAGCAACTGTTTCTTTAGTTCATGGCTTCATTGCCTGAACTAACATGGACACCGTTAGTCCCGCTATAACGGATACACAGGCAGATCCAGTCTGCCTAGCAACCGCTTAGGCCACTTTACATGGTTGATATCAGTGTGTCACCTGACAACACACACCACATGCACCGTATGTTGTATAGCAACCGACCACTGGACCTTTTGGAACTGGCAATCCCTCCAAGCAGGGCTAAAATTTCAACTACAAGAGTTGAACAATTGCAGCTGCATACAAATCCAGCACACCAGACAAAGGAAGACCCACCCGCCTACAAATAACCCACAACCGATTGCATCCCAGATGAGAATTAAAACATCAACATACATACATATTTGTATAAAAGCGTTCCAATAGTATCTAAAAGCCTAAAATTCGATACAAAGTGCTCTAAAATACACCTTAAATCAGTGTTATCTTTCACGTAAAGTTCTTGTGTTTGTACTAAATTATTCCTATTCTGCATAAATTAATAAACTATCGACTAATTTTCATTTCCAATGCCTGTAAATTAATTTTCTTCATTGTAATTACGAAAATAAGTGAATTTATGTATAATGTAATTTATTGTTTTTGTTCCTTGCAAAAACATTTAATAGAAAAATCGTAAAAGTAAAAAAAAAATTTTAACTTTATAGAGCCTTCTCGCTCTAAAAACGATATTTTATGAAATAGCTCGAATAAAACCTTCGACAGTAATTTATTTCATTATAACTATCGAGCGTGCTCGCTCCAAAACATGTGATTTATAACATATATATAATATGTGTGTATATAAATGTAATTTCAGGCGTAATTTTATTAGTTTTAAGTTATTGTAGGCATCTGTAAATATGTATATATTTTTGTTGCATTTATAAGCCAACACGCAACTGCTATGTAATGCTTTTGAGCAAGAGCAGGCTAACAATATAATCAACTTATATGTCAAATGTCCGCCACGAGGCTAACCATAAAAAAAAAAAACGGAGAAAGAAGGCCATACATTACAGCCACTTTTGTACAACTTTATTGACTGCTAGAATTAAGAAAAACGATGTAACTGATTTATAAGTCTCAATAAAATTCAATTCAATTCAATTCGAATCATAAAACAAATTGTTTTATTTAAAATTGATAAATAATTGTTTGTGGCAAGTCAAATTGTTCATATGGATCCTCTTTATAAAATAAATCAACGTTTTTTTTCAAAAAAATGGAAGAAAATGAAAAAAAAATGTGCGTGGTTTGTGTAAAAAAACTGGAATGTCAAACGAAAACTTGTAAAGTTCAGTGTGAATGGTTTTCGCGTTTTTGAAAAGTTTTCGCCGAAAACCGGTTTTGGGCTTTGGTGTGAAAAGCCTCAGGAACCAAGCACACCTCACTGAATGTTGCAAAATTTTTAAAAACGAGATTCTTTATTTCAGAACTGAACACACTCTTTATACCAAACGTCAAATAACAAAAAGTCAAACTATGAAAAGTCAGCAAAAAAAGGGCATTCCATCCAAGAACCCATTTATTATTTTTTGGACGGCGAACCGATTGAAGGAGGACTGACCTGTTACGTATTTTTAAGAAACCGAATGGCTACCCCAACCGAACTGGATTCTTCTCTAAAACAAGCCCTTAATTTCCTTCATTCCACAAATCCTCAATCTGCTGAAGAAATTCGCAATTGCCTTGATGATATCATTAAACAACGCTATGGCAGTTCTAAAATGCTCGCCAATACAATCAGTCAGAAGCATCTTGACGAAGAACCACAAGCACCCGGGACCATAGCCATTCCCATAGAGGTCGAAGACCTAACCCTGACACAATCACCTAAGACAATCTCAGATTCTCCAAATACATTGGCCGAATCCGATGATATGGGTGGTGGTCTCACCATATCGGAGGAAGTGGAAAATCTGAAAGAATTCGGTGACCTTAAGTGTGTTGTCTGCGGAGAGATGATTGTCACTGCGACGAATCGGCTTATAGAATGCTCAAAGTGTGGCTCGCTTTATCATCAAACTTGTCACAAGCCAAATATTACCGACGAAGAAGCCGATGAGCAAGAACTGTCTTGGAATTGTAGCAGCTGCCAAAATAGGACAGTTGTAATGAAGGTTCTTCTCGATGATCCTATTCCCCTCATCAAACCCAAATCCTCGTCAGCTTCTTCTTCAAGATCATCGTCTTCGTCGACGTCATCTTCACCGTATTATCGGCAAGAACATTCATCATCGTCCTCGAGTAGGCACAACAAAGGAATTTCATCTAAGAAGTCTGGTTCATCACGAGACCCACCCATTACTGGGGTATCGTCATCAAAGTCTAGCACTTCATCATCTGTTGTCACTCCATCGATAAATGTGATAAGCGCTGATAAGACTGGTTATTCGAGTAAAAAATCATCACATTCTAGTGGAAGTAGCAGCAGTAAGTCGAAGTCCAAGCACCATGAGAGCAGCAGTAGTAGCGGCGGGAGCAGTAAAAGAAAATCTAGTAAATAAGTAACAAATGTACATAGCAAACAATAAAGTCACATTTTCTAAAAAAAGATTGGCTAGCCGAAGGAAACTTCACTTCAAATGCTACTCGGAATTTTCGTACCCATCTGAATAACTTTTTGATTGTCCTATTCCGATTTCGCTTGGATTTATCGGCCCTTTTATGGAGAATTTATTTTGTTGATTTTTGTTTTATTTAAAATCTCCAAAAGAATGATGATAAGGTTTGCATAGAATGGTTACACATATTTTGAGTTCTATTAATTGGACCTTCAAAATTGAAGTGTTTATGCTTATGCTGCCATTGAAACCTGGTATTCGATATCACGATACATGTACCTATAAATCCTCATACTCAGATTTAAGTTATGCCCAAAATCGGAGTATGAGGGATTATAGGTACCAAATACAAATCTGGCAGGCTTTTTTCCAGCCTTTGGTGGGGGGCTAAAATCAGCATGTAGGTAGGGTCATGAACATTTCAATTCAGTTTTTTAAAAAATAGGAAATAATGCTATCTCATTTTCCCTTAATCTCAAGACTTTTGTCTTGGTGATCCGATAAATATGACCCATGATTTTAGCTTTTTAAGCAAACCTTATCGGCGTTTTTGTGGAGACTTATTTGTTGATTTTTTGTTTTGCTGAAAATCTCCAAAAAAGGAACGATAAGGTTCACGTAAAATGGTTACATATATCTTGAGTTCTCTTGATCGGACCGTAAAGATAGTGGTGTTTATGCTTAGAAAAATGGCACTTTAAAAGAAAATGAATTAAAGATATTATAACCCTGAAAATAAAAGAGGGGACTTAGCACTTTTAAACCCCCCACCCCTTCTAAAGGCTGAAAATAAAACCTTCCACTTTGGTATTCGATATTACGATACATGTACCTATAATCCCTCATACTCCGATTTTGGTTATGCATCCACTCCCTTTGTCCTTTGCATAGAATCCTCAAGGTGCACGGCGGGTTGGAAGACCAAGAACAGCATGGAAATCAGCTGTCTTAGTAGAAGTAGATCCCATAGAGTAGCCAAAGTTAAGAAACCTTGCTGCAAACCGTGAAGAAGGGAGACGTTTTGTTGACGCCTTATGCCCCAACCGGGGTACAAGACACGATGATAACGGTCCGGTTAATAGAATTCAAGAAATAAGCTTTTCAGACATTTTTGGTTAAAAAAATAAAAAATCAACAAGTCTCCAAAATAAAGCCGATAAGGCTCGCTTCAAAAGCTCATTTTTGGTTTTATTTTTCGGATCATTAAAATTAGTCTTTGGACTTAACTTACCGACATAGCATCATTTTTAATGAATGAAGTGCATGTGCCCCTAGCACAATAATCTGAAAACCACTATTTTCAACCCCTCGTCCCTATCACGGAGTTTTTCCTCCAAAAATATTTTACACACTTGTTCTGCTAGCGTCAAACTCCTCCGGAATAAAAATTCCCTACACAAAATACTCCATGAAATTACAGCCAAATTCACTGGAAAATTTATTCGCCATACGATTAAATTTCGAGCGAGACTTTCCAGCACCATTTTATTTTGGAAATGTTCGTATACGTATTTTGTACTTTATTCAAATTAAAAGACCCCAACTCCAAAATGCGTTTCGGCCGGGGTATCTACTTTGTTAATTTATTCCACAGTACACATATATGTGTACTGTGAGTTTATTCTACTTTCGAATGTTGTGCTCAATGCTTACTATACGTGGTATCTAAGTATCAAGGAAATTCTTCCAAACGTTATTCTTCCGACTGTTTGCAACAGGATCTTCAATTACATATTACGGTTCTATTTCGGTTTAAAGCGCATGATATAAACAAGTGAGTTGAGCTTTTGTGAATTCGAACGTTTTTATTGTAGAACCGATTTACATAGTTGGCACGACAGTGGGCTCATCAATTTGATGCTGTCGTAGACTTCCAAGTCACAACTTTCGGTCGAATGATTGCGACAATTTAAATAAGTAAAATAAAAAAATGCCGAATTTTCCAAACAAAAAAATTACATTAAAATTTATTTATTCAATCGTTTTAAAAAAGAAGTGATTGTGGTCGTTTTTTTTTCATTAGAAATAAAAAATATTTATGTAAAATATTATTTAATTATTAAAAGTACGTTAATTTTATCATAACAATACGGAAATAAGCTTTAATACCCTTGGGACAAAATGACAGTATTCTTTCGCTGAGAGTCTTGAACATTGTCCTCCTGTAAGATACAAAAACAAAATATAAAAAAAAATGAATAAAATAAAAACCAAAACTACTTTCCTTTTTTCCAATCAAAGATTTGTGAATATGTGGAATGACACCACCTCCGGCAATAGTGGCTTTGATCAGGCTGTCCAGTTCTTCGTCTCCACGAATGGCCAATTGTAAATGACGAGGGGTGATACGTTTAACTTTTAAATCCTTTGATGCATTGCCAGCTAATTCGAGTACCTAAAATGTATGTTTTTTTGTTAATGGAAGTTGGTGGGAGTATGTTTTTTTTTTTCAAAAATTGCTATAAATAGGTACACAACAATTTTTTTTATAATAATTTATTACTATACAGACTCACGCTGACACATAACAACCAATAGTGAGTAAATAAAGTTTCGAAGGGAAATTTCCTAGGGAGAATTCAAAATAAAATAGGCACAATTTTGGTATATTTATTATTTATGATATGATTGCAAAGACATGGTTTACAAATATCTGTAATTTTTATGATAAAACAAGACAATATACATATGTATTTACATAGTTCCTACGCAAATTTTTGGAGATATTATCGTTAGCAGATGAAAAATTATTTTTCTTCAGTACTTTCCAGAGCATGTAAGGTTGAGACGTATTCTTTCAACAAAATTTGAACCCACACCTAAAAGTAATAATCTTCTTCTTGAAAATTCAATAAAAACCTTTGCAATACCAATTTACTCTCCGAGAAATCCTTAGAAAATAAACTAGAACTCAATATTTCAAAAACAGAAAGATTATTATTGGTAACAATGTGACAAAAGTTAAATAGGAAACTAGATAAAAACTGGATAACCGAATCTTTGAACTGACTTCGGATGTTAATAGCCGTGTTTTGCCGAAAGTGAATGAGCAGTTCAGCAAATTTTTGCAGGAAAACAATAATAAATAATTTGTGCTCAGTTTTTGTTTTGTTAACAAGCAATAATAAATTACATATTTATTTATAATCACTTTTATCAACTACTGCGCAATAAATTTTTTGTATGCGAACTAGTTTGAAGACAAAGAAACGGCGGTTTACCTATTCAATTTAAAAAACAAATTAAGTCCATTTCCATACTGCTTTTTTAATGTTCTTAGGTTATGCTTTATGCACTTGATCAACACATTTGGTTTTATGACCTTCATTTTTACTTGCGATTATAGTTACTATAAGGCAAGTTTTGGATTCGTGCAAAAAAAAAATTTTGAGATAACAATCTCAAACATGATATTACGATGATAGAGAACACCAAAAAAGTGGGTGGCAAAATTCTGTCTGTCTGTCTGTTCGTCTACAGCCTAAACGGCTCGATCGATTTTCTTCAAACATGGTACTTAGTGGTTTTTGGTGATTCTGTCGACACGTTTTTTCAATTTTTTTTTAGAACCAAAAATAACGGTACCTGTCATACATTAATTTTTGGCAAATTTACATAATCGTATTTTTCTCAAAAACGGCTCGACAACTTTTCTTAAAAAAAATTCAATAAATTTATTTTAGTAAAGGCTTTCTTTGGGTGGAAAACCATTTTTCAAAAATGGTTATTAATGGTACCTCCCAAGGAACCATTTTTTAATTTTTGATTTTCTTCAAAATGGTATGACCGATTTTTATTATTTTTTTTTATACAGAAGCTTCCAAAAAATGTTAATAGTTTTGTGTACCAACATTTTTGAAAAATATTTTTTGGATTTTTAAAAAATATTTCAAAATTTTTTTTGGAAAATCAAATATTTCGAAAACGGCATCATAGATTTTTTTGAAACTCGATATTTAAGACTTTTTTAGTACTCTCTAAAATATTTTTAGAAAAAATTTTACATTTATGAAAAAATAACGGTACCTTCCATACAAAAGTGAAAAAACCGCAAAGGAAAATATTTTTTGCTTGAAAACGACTCCTACGATTTTGATTAAACTTTTTTCATATACTAAAATTAGTACGATCTACCATCAAAAATTATAAAATTTTACACATAGCAACTATTAGTAGTACCTGTCATAGAACGTATTTTATTATTTTGAGTTTTCTCGTTATCAGCTTAACGGATTTAAATTAATTTTTTTATATACAAATTTCAGATAAGATTAAATAATATTGCATATAAAAATTTTCAATAAAAAAGTTTTTGAATTTTTAAAAAAAGTTTCAAATTTTTTTTTTGAAAATTCAATATTTCAAAAACGGGTTGATGAATTAATTTGAATTTTCAGTTTTAAATGTATATTAATATATACTCAAAATTGGCATACCAATTTTTTTTTTGAAAATTGTTACAAAAATTTTATATATAAAAAAATAATTTTTAAGAAAACGGCTCCAACGATTTTAATTTTTTTTTTTGCATATATTCATATTTGTTTAAGTAATCAAATGGCATACTTTTTTTTTGAGCTCTAAGTTATTTATCAGACTGTTTATACAATTAATAGAATGATTTAAGTGCTTTTTATACTTTTTCTATAATTACTTGAATATTTTTTAAAGTTCTTAAGTCCCACACAACTTGAACATAAGAGCAAGTACGTGCGATCCAGTCGTGCATTTTATTTTCTATCCAGACGGTCTTATCTAAATGTTCGAGTTACACAACTAGGGAAGCATTTCTGCTTCCACTCTCCAACTACATATTTTAGGCTAGCCATACACGACCGAGCCATCCGATCCATTTGGCTCGGTTAGAACTCAGATTAAAAACCAAATGGATCAGCGGCCGATATACACCACACACAGAACATTTTGAATCGGCACGGAGCTATTTAGTTTTGTCGTGTGTAGCCAGCTTTAGATAGAATCAATCTTAACAGGGTCATTGAATTGCACAAGTGTATACATACATTTATCTCACAGGAAGGATTTTTGATCTTAACCCTTAACCACCTACCACCTATTCCAGTCCCTCAACCACCTACATATGTACGTGCGGCCCTGAAAATCGCTCAAAGATTATAACCTTGAGTTTAGGATAACTGATATTAACTAAATACAAAAATTATTTTTAATACTCTTAGGCATTATTTTAAAGACTTAAATAAAATTAGGGCCTTATTGCGAGAGTCTATTCGAACAAATTTGAATAAGTCGATAAGAAAATCTTGATAAAAACTAAATTAAAATTTCATAAATTCTTGATATCGTCAGAAGTTGACAATTTTTGAAAAAATAATGGCCACGCTCATACAATGTGATCGGTAGCAGAAGGAACTAAAGTGTGTAACTTCTAGGTACTTATAAAATACGTATCCAAATAAAATAGTACAAAAAAAACTTCGACAAAATTGCAGCCTAACAATTTTTCACGGTAGTTACGGCATATTTGTTCCCAACAGCATGAAATCCTCAGTCACATCAGGTTCCTTCTCACTGCAAACCTCGTTTGGTATAGCTTCATTAGAAATAATTTGATAATAAAACAACAGTCCTAAGATAAATGCTGGCGAAATATTTTACCTGTTAACTCTAAAATCTTAAAAACTCATACGCAATACAATTTAATGAGTAAAAAAGGTACATGGATGTACTTTAATCACACCCCACGCACAAAATGAAATATTTGAATTCGAAAATTCGTTGCAGTCTATTGCTGTTTTCCATTGGACGTTCGGAAGCGTCCAGAATCGTCCGGAACGCTTCTGAAACCGTTTCATTGGCACAAAAAATACTCTTCTGATGATTCTGAGGAGAGAAAATTGATTCTTGATTTGAATTCAGAAGACAATCAGAAGCACTAATGATGGAACACGAAACTTCAACAAAAATTCACTCAAACGTCAAAACAAACTGCAGTGCAACTTCATATTTTTTGTTCATCCCATTCGAATTGATTGTGCACTCGAAAACACTGAATTTAATAAAATTTAATAAACAAATTAAGAAAAACAAAAGAAAAATTATTATTTGTAAGCAAGGGGTGGATACACTATTGTTTTTAATTTCACTTTTTGTGTGCCAGCAAAAAGTTTCTATTTGATGATTCACTAATACAGAGACGAAACTTCAAAATTGAGTAGAAGTAACAAGCACTGTTCCATTGGATTCAGAATGAGTGTCTTTTTGAGTGAAACCAATGGAAAACGACATACATATGAGACCGGTGGTTTGTGCCATTGCGAGTTTAAGTAATTAGGAAAAACTTTGCACGATGTTTTCATTTGAACACAAATGCTAAACTCATCGATGGAAAATGAAAATAAAGCAAAGATGTTAACTGAAGTTTTTTTCGTAGGCCTCCTTCAATTATTCTCTAGTTTCCAATCTTAATTATGGCACCTATTATGACTTGTTATTCGCCGAGTCGAACGTTCGAATGTGACTTATGTCGAATTACGGTATGCGACTCGCCTGAATTAAATTCGCCTTCAATTTGGAAAACTTGAATATCACTCAATACACTTATGTCGTTTTCCATTGGTTTCACTCAAGAAGACACTCATTCTGAATCCAATGGAACAGTGCTTGTTACTTGTACGCAATTCTGAAGTTGTGCCTCTATATTGGTGAATCATTAAATACAAACCTTTTGCTGGCACACAAAATGTGAAATTTAAAACAATAGTGTATCAACCCCTAACTAACTTGTTAATAATTTTTCCTTTTATTTTTTTTTGATTTGTTTATTAAATTATATTAAATTCTTTGTTTTCAAGTGCACAATTAATTCGAATGAAATGTTAATAAAAAATGAAGTTGTACTGCAGTTTGTTGTGACGTTTGAGTTTGAATGTATAAGTGCTTCTCGAGTGGATTCTGATTTCAAATCCAGAAGCAAAATTCTCTTCTCAGAATCGTCAGAAGAGGATTTTTGTGCCAATTGAATGGTTTCAGAAGGCTTCTGAATGTCCAATGGAAAACGACATTAGCAAACGTTCGCCTCTATCGTCGATGTCGACGTTGTAATTCTTGGTGACTGAACAAAATCGAAGTTTTTATTTCTGAAAAGTCGAACATTCGACTCGGTGAATCGCAAGTCATAATAGGGGCCTATCATACAAAATTTGTTCAGTTGTAACATATCATCGACTTTCTGTCAAAACCTCGTAAGTCCAATTGCTTAGAAGATGCAAAAAAAAACTGATTTAAAAAGATATAAAATGGAATTTATAGATCGTAAAAGGGTTTCAAACTGGTTAATAGACCCAAAAGGAGCCATACGCAGTTACGTGACATTGATATTTAGTGTAGTGATTTCTTTTTATGTGAAATTCATTAAAATGTCATTTAAGGACTTACGAGGTGGTTTTGACAGAAAGCCGATGCTATACACTTAAATAACATCTTGCAAGCTGTGTATTCACTAAATTATATAAATTAGTTTGCTCTTCGCAAATTAATCATATATTCGTACTCCGAACGCAGAACAAAAAGGATCATGCCGAGTTCGCAAAAAGTGGTACCACAAGCTCCGATTACGTAGCAATTTGGCTAGCAATGATGTACATTTTTAACAAATAATTAATTACTCAATTAGAGATTTTATTTGCACAAACAATTATTTACCGTCGATAAGTCCAGTTTCAAATCGAATGAAATCATCTAACTGTTTCTTTTTCCTGATCACTATTAATGTCTGCTTCTTTACTTTAACTTCAAAATAAATAGTACCAACAATATTTTCTTTAATTGTTCTAATGTTAAATATTCGGCGCTAGTTCTGCGCCTTGGTTCTAAAGGGCTAATGTTCAATTATTTTTGGGAAGTCGAAAATTTTGCTTTTTAAACTTCCTATAACCATCGCTTTCTTGTTTTTTTGTTAAGAAGCAGTTGGAGCCCATTGGCACTTAGTCGTAGAATATCTTCCGCTTCGCCAAATAGTGTACTAGTCAATATTGTAAAAAATTGGAGATTGGCCCTTTTCGAACCAAGGTACAGAATTAAGTTATTGTAGAATAAAATCGACCAGTTTTTTTTTTTTTTTTGTCTTTGACTTATGATGAATGGTTAATTTTTTCCCATAAATTTAAAATTCAATGTTTAAAAATCCATCTTATAAAAGTTTTGATCATTGAGAATGATGCAGACAGTTGCTAATAACAAGAAAATTAAAAAATATAAAAGAATTTTTGACCAGTTTATTGATAAATTGAGTTTAAAAAACCAATTTTCAAGGATTATCAAATATCAAATTGATAATTGACAACCGTGATAGGGGTGTATGACTTTAGCAAACTGCACTATCGAACACAATTCTAATGCAGTAAAATTTGTTTTCTCGTTTTCGAACAAAAAGCTTTTGCAGTTAGCATGTAAGAACATTTTGCAAATGCATTTTTTGACGCAGTTGACGTCACCTAAACGGCCAAGTTTAGCCAATATTTAAAATTTGAATCGTCAGACTTAATTGGTATACTGGGTGAAGTTGTTGTTGGCAAAAATGACGACAATGGAAACATGTTACGTTTTTAAACGATATTTAAAAACAGATACCGGAAAAGTATTTTTCAAAACAACGTTAAATGTAAATAGAAACAAATTTCTGATGTGGTAAGCTTCACAAAACAGGTAGAAATTCATCGATTTTTGCAACGAAAAAAATGTAATACCAGCATCGATAGGTATCGAAAGAAAAATATCATAGGTAGGTATAATTTTTCTAATGCCGTTGATTACAACAATTTTCCACAATTTCTTCAAAAACTCGAAATCAAAGAGAGAAGATGATAAAGATCCTGATTCTTCTGATGAAGAATATTAGTTCCATCAAAAAAGTACAAACCACTAAATTGAATACTTTGAACACTTCATTAATCGTTTCTGTTTTTGAATACTGTTTTTGCAATTAAATTTAAATGAATTAGTTTGTCTATAAAACAACTTAATATTAATATTATATACCTATATTAAAAGAAATAGTTTGGTCAAAACAACATATCTCCCTTAAAACATACAAAAAAACATAAATTATGAAATATATTATTATTTTTATGTGAATATCATTATTTATAAAAATACTGCATCACAATATTTTTGAAATACCCATTGGAGGATTTGTCAGTTCCTCGCAAGAGTAAATTTTTAACCATACCTACTTACCATCAGCCTTTCTGGACATTTTAAATGATACACTTAATTGTTTTATTCTGCAGCTAGGCAAAATGTAACCCAATAAATCACAAGTTAGTAATAACATTTATTTTTGAATAATACTTTCGATATTTCAAGTGCTCTTATCTTAATTTCAAACTTTTCAAATATGTACGTTATTTTTATTGTACCTAACCTACCCTATGTAGATATTAAGATACTTTTCAACAAATTTACTAATAAACTTACTCACAAAATATGTATTATGCCTACCTTTTATTATATTTAAATATCACAAAAAATGAATAGGTATTATCCAATATTATGTAAAATAGAAAAGCATTGTGTAAATAAAGCGCAATAAATACCCCAACCGACGCGGCGGTTTTTTATTACAAAATTCTATTTTAAATTACAACATAATTTTCTTAATTGTATAGAAAAAAGAACTAAACCTTCCTATCAAAACAAAAAATTTCCCTTTAAAATTACCTAAACATTTTTACAAAATCAAACGAATGCACTTTTCGTTTAGAAAATGGCGGCATGACGCTACAGAAATAAAAAAAAGATTACCGGGACAACGCACACAAACATAGTCAACATAGAAAATGGATAACATAAACGCTCAACGGAAATATAAAAAGAAAATAAATAAATAGCGTTGGGCGGAAAATTTTAAATACATTTCACAAGGACCTTAGCAAATAAGGACAAGAGTAGTTAAAATCAAGATCAAGACTTACCTCAGCAGTTAAATATTCTAAAATAGCAGCAGAATATACAGCAGCGGTAGCTCCAACGCGTCCATGGCTTGTTGTTCGGCTCTTCAAGTGTCTATGGATCCTACCCACAGGGAACTATAAAGTAAACCCAATTAAGACAAAATTATGAAAATGTCGATTTTGAGGAAAATAATTGGAGTGGAGTGGAAACAACGCGTGTTATCATTTTGGGCGAAAATGAAAAAGGCGCCAAAATAAGTTCGCCCCCTTCTAAGCGCCAATTTTGCTTAACAAATCGATAAAACTATAAATTACCTGAAGTCCTGCTCGTGCAGATCGTGATACTGCCTTTGCTTTTGCTTTCCCAGAATCTTTGCCAGCTTTGCCTCCAGCCTACAGTGGTAATATTCGTTTTCGTCATCATTATTTGGAGCATACAGCGAAATGGAATAAAAGAAATGTGTTTAGGTTAGGTTTCACAGAAATGGGGAAATAGGTTTTTTTCCATTTTCTATTTAATTTCTAGATCCAATTCTTTTGTTGGATTTGAAAATTTATAATAGTTTTTTCTATTCACATATACAAACTTAATGTTAAATTACCATTTTTTAATAAGTGTAGTCAAAATTGAAATAATAAAATGATAATTTCAATGAAATAAATTTCACTTTCAAGTTGAGTTTTGGAATGAATTTGATGATGGCAGAGAAAACAATCGACTTCTGTACCGCACGAATTTTTTTTAATAAATGACTACGAGAGAGACGCCACGATTGTAAATTGAACGATGAGTGTGGTTGCTTGAGTTGGCCGCCAAACTGATTTTCGTTGAGTTTATTGTTTAAGTGATACCAGAACTACTTTATCTTAGACCAATTGAAAAATTATAAATCGGAATTTATAAATTCCGATTTTTAACGTACAACTCGAACAAGTAGTAGTTGTGTTTGTTAACGTGAAATTTCCTGCAAATTTTCACAATTTGCCGTCAGAAATTAAAACCATAGGAGAAAAAACACAAGTTTGGGAACTTTGTAAAAATTTAATAATAATAATAATTTCAACTATGTGCCTGTAAGACCTTATAGGTCTCTTAAATGCAACCGGAATTGCACGGCACTAGTTAGAAAGAGAAGAATGATAGGAAACATTTGACACAGTGAATTGAGATCAAGGTGTTTATTATCGTATTAAGTCCAATGTTTCCAAACAGGCATGTATTGTGTGTTTTTTTCTTGCCCGAATGGGCTTGGACGAAAAAAACGACGTCGTTCACATAATAAATGCAACAATACTAAGTGCCTTTGGACTTAGCTAAGCCCAGAGAATTTTCAGGGATTAACTTTGGCTCAGATAAGTACTGTATTACCATCACGTTTTTTTTACTTCTTGTTATCGATATATGGATATCTTTTTTTGTGATGGCATCGCGAAGCCCTAATATCGTTTTTTTTTTTCGTACGATTCCCCTGAGCTTGTTAAAAAAACTCACCTGCTGTTGGTAAAGGAGGTGGGATGGAGGAAAAATAATGGGAAATAAGGCCTTTTAAATCCTTACGCCTTTCACTTCTGTACTTTTTGCAATATGTGAAAAATTATAAACTTTTACTTTGGTAATCTTAAGATAAAAGATAGGATTGAGTAGTTTCGTGAAAAAAAGGCACATTTTTCACTTTTGTCTGGCATACTGACGCTGCTTCACAAATTGAAAATAGTTGATTGGTATAAGGTTTTGTTATTATTGGCATCATTTTATTTCGACCGATGTTTGAATTTGAACGAAAACTTCATTTTATATATCTATCCTTTTCATACAAACGCTGTAAAACAACACAAACTTCAAACAAGAAACAAATGCCAACGATAACGAAAACGAATTTCAAAACGGCGCCTTTAAAAATCAAAAACCAAAAAATAAAAGACAAAAAGAATACATAAATTGAAATTATACTAAACTGATAATAAAAAACCCCATTCAGCATTTGTAACATTCCAATAAAACATAGGTTTTAAATTATGCCTCGTGTAGCAAAACCCAAAACTGGCGCTGCAGCAGTTCCCAAAAGAAAACCGGCTGCCAAGAAAAAGAATGATCATGTTATGCCAGAGCCGATTCCAGAAGGTGAAATCATATCTGATTTGTCAAAAACAACATGGAAAATTGGACCATCTATAGGAGTGGGAGGTTTTGGTCAAATTTATTCAGCTTGTAAAGCCACAAATCCGCCGAAGAATATATCAGACTATGAGTATGTTGTTAAGATTGTAAGTGAAACCCTACTTTTTCTAAAGTATGCACCCTACCTTAAGTCTGCTCTATGTTAATTGCAGGAACCCCATGCCAATGGTACTCTATTTGTTGAAATGCATTTTTATATGAGAAACGCCCGCCTAGAAGACATAACCCAGTTCAAGAAGTCACACGGCCTCAAATCCTTCGGAATGCCTTATTTGGTTGGCAGTGGTTCGCATGACATCAACAGTGTCAAGCACCGGTTTGTTGTGATGCCACGATATGGCAGTGACATTTGGAAGTTCTTCCTTGAAAATGGAAGAAAAATCCCAGAACACACAATCTATCGCCTGGCATTGCAGATGCTAGATGTCTATGAATATATTCATGGAAGGACTTATGTCCATGCAGATTTAAAGGGAGCCAACATTCTTCTGGGCTATGGAAAAGGTGGTGCCTCGCAAGCTTATTTAGTTGACTTTGGCTTGGCCAGTCATTACACGCAAAAAGAATTCAAGCCAGATCCGAAAAAAATGCACAACGGTACTATTGAATACACTTCAAGGGATGCACATCTTGGTGTCGCAACGATGCGTGGTGATTTTGAAATCCTCGGATATAATCTGATAGACTGGTCAGGCGTTATGTTGCCTTGGGAAAAAGAAAACTTGCTTAAAGTTCCGCTGAAAGTTCAAAAATCTAAGGAAGCATTCATGGATGATGTCAGTGGATCTTTAAAAAAAATCTATTCCAAGGGAGTGCCGAGTAAGCTATTACATTAGTTATTATTATATTTGTTCGTGTAATTAAGTCTCAATGGATGATCTGGTTTTCCTCTAAAACCGTGCCTCCACGAAAAATATTTCATGAATTACCATCGGTCTCTTTCCATGCAGGGAAAGATCGATATTTTTCTATAGTGTTGGTTGGTCATCTCATAGCTTACTATTTTATTTTTTTCTCGAACGAGAACCATTAAAAAAACGAAAGCCAGATTCACATTATAGTTCTTATATCGATAAAATCTCGATACGATAAAATATTCTAACACAATAAACAATGAATATTCGGATCATCGATTCCTGATACGATTTTAATCCTCATTGATTCTTAGGCACAAATATTTTATTGTAACGAGATTGTATCGATACCGGCACAATAGTGTGGATCTGGCTTAATACTCCAAAACGTTACAAAAAAGTCAGATTTCATTGAAATCTCAAAAAAATTCAAATTACAACATCGTTTGTTGTAGTTCCGAAAAAAATATGCTATAACCCGAGAAATATTATAGTGTGCTATAAAATATTTGGAGGCACCTTTTGAACGATTTTCATGCTTGCATTTCACTCTCTCATTTCTTATTTTCCTCGTTTTACATTTTGTGTTTAAAAATAGATTTTTTTTATTATTGAATCAGCTTGATGGCATTTTCGTCATAATAGTTTGGTAACCGAGGAATACAGTTTTATTTATTTATTTTATTTTATTTTTACTTGCAACTTGTCCAGGCTACTGCAATTGTAACATTATTTCGCAGTAGTTTCATGCCTTGATCGTTTTAAAAATCCCAGAAGCAGCCATATTAAAAAAGAAAGATTAATTGCAAACTTCCACCTGGACATAATTCAATACGATAGTAATTGGACTAAGTACTTACAACAGATTTTGGAGTGAAGGATAGCAATAAATGAAGTAGGTATAGGAGTTAAAAAATTGAGTAAAGCTAATTCTTGAAGTCCATATCTGGGGCTTTAATGATTAAACAGTGCATCGAAAACAAAATCTGAATGCAACTTCGAGAGTAATAATTGTATTAACCAAAATTGGTTTCTGACCCCCTCTAGGTTGTGCTCATTTGATTACAGATCACAGGTCATTTGAGTGTCATGTGTCTAGTTCGCTTTGCCAGACCGTTTAAAAAACCCAGTTTAAACCCATTTGAACTGTGATTTTTTTTAAAGGTCGGGCAGGGCGAACTATACACTCGAATAGTCTCAGAGTCCGTGATATATGATTGGAAGAACATTATCTAGGGAGGGGTGGAAACCAATTTTGGCTAACACGATTACTCTAGAGGTTAGGTTAGGTTGAAGTGGCTGCCAGTCGTAAAGACTGACACACTTGACCATGAGTTGGTCCATTGTGATACCATATAAATCTATAAAATCCTTTTCCTTACTCGGTGAACCATTTGGAGCTTTTTATGATGCGTAGCGGACCTCCTGTCTTTGTTTATTAAATCACTACGATCATTGAAGGAGAAATCACCAAGGTAAAGTCTATGAGATAGAGCAGGCACGTGCATAGAAGATGAGCGATCAATTCTTCGCCATCCTGCAAAAATCGTTAGAGAACACCGCCAAGATGCGTTGCGTGCTTGCCTATAAAAGGCAGTGTCCAGTTGTAACACCAATCATGGAGATGATGTGCAATCTACTTAGAGATATCAAACACTTAGATCGTTTTAAATCCATTTTATTAAATAAGGTTTGTTTGGTTGCCAAACAAGTGGAGATGTTATTTCACCTAAGGTTTTTCCAACCTAAAGTAGCTGGCTTTAGCATAATTTTACATCTAGCGATAGGTATACCTATAGGCGTTTTTCTTTTTTAACGCCGAGCATAGCACTGAGTTGTCAAAAAAAGATCTGTGTTTCTTTTTAAGCTCCGAGTACTCAGAGCGCTCAACTTGTGTTTGTTTTTTAAATCAGAGCTAGCTCGGAGTACGCTCCATGAGCTCAGGATAAAAAGACCGAGCGAATGGAGCAAATAGCTGAGCGCAGCCAACTTCACTTCTTTTTTCACTCATTTCAAGTATACGCGTTCGACACATCAATTTCAGTTTCGAGTTTTTGATTGGCCAGCGGTCCGATGAAAATTAAGTTATTATTTAATTTTGGTGAGTTGAACGCATCACAATCGTATGACATTTCGGAGCTCAGTTGTGTTTAAAAATTATATCGGAGAGCTCTGATCATACTCTGCTCAGAGCTAACTCCGAAAGCTCGAGCTCTACTCCATGCTTTGCTCAGAGATTAAAAAGAAAAACGCCTAATATCTGCCTTACTAGGTTGAAGAGGCGGAGTTGTTCCACTTTTAGTGAGTTCATCGGCCTTACAATAACGTAAGATGTCTATATGCCCCGGCACCCAACACAGGTGAATGTTGAACTGCTTGACCATCTCCAGCAGAGATGAACGGCAATTTAGGGCTGTTGTAGAGTTAGAGGAGACCGATTCCAGAGATTTGATAGCTGCTGGACTACACGAGAAGATGCGGATATCTGTGGTTCTTTGATCGCCATAATTTCCGCCGGGAACATATTATAATGATTAGGAACACGGAAGGAGAAACTTAATTTTAGTCTTTCACAGCACCACCATTCACGTCATCACTTTTCGATCGGACCGTGTAGATATTAATCGATTCATATTCCAAGAAAGCCATATCCTCCCAGAGAGTTCAAGTGTAATAAATTTGACTTGGGTGTGATCCAAATGCATTCAGAATGATGAGTTGCATTCATATTTTTTTTTGATGGAAATTACTTGATTTAAAAAATAATTAGCCTTAAGTGATCCTTGAAGCGCATCCTTAACATAAATTATTAAACAAAAGGAATTTTTAAAATAGGATAGGATATCATATTTTGTGTTTACCGTAGTCCTTTGCCAATTTTTTTTAGTTTAGTTTAAAAAAGAAACAAAAAAAATTTAAATCGGATATTTTTTTTGAGATAATCCCGAACATACACCCGATCAAATAAATAAACAACTTTACCCTTTACATATAGCCGTGTTTCGTTGAGAGTGTATACCCAGCACAGCAAATTTTTACAGGCAAACAATGAAAAATTATTTTGCATACACTTTGCTTTGTGTACAAACAATAACAATTTTTTTTTTACATTAGCAAAGTATTTCTACAATAACATACATACATACATATGTATATATCATCATACAAAGTATCTATGACTGTTTAGTTTATTATCACAGCGCTCACCTGAGCAGACGAATCCAAAATTTCTGGTCCTTAGTATTTGACAGCAAAACTGTGGAAATTCTCTGAGCCCTCAAAAATATAAACTGGACTTCATTTTATTTTTGTTGTAGTATGCTTTTTTCAATTAATATATAGTAGAGTGTGTAGGTAGGATATACATACATATGTACATAATATTAATTGTTTGTCCTTGTAAGCCCAAATTTCTTTTACATTAACCTGAATTGCACGGCACTATGAAGAAGAAATAGGAAGAGAGGAGCGAATTTTTTGTTGGCACAGTGGATAAAAATAAGTTGTTTTTTTTATATCATGAGATCCCATGGCTGGCGTACAATTCAAAATGAACATATAGAGAAAAGGATTGCACAATTCTAATTGAACTGTAGCATTGCGACCGCTTTTCGTCAATTAATTTAATGAAATTGATATTTTACGCGTAAAGTTAAGTCAGTATCAATTGTTTGTGACCAAAATAATATCTCAAGCCATAAGCTTTATTTTTGCTATCAAAATACATATTGAAATATATAAAGGTCTCCAAATTTTAAATTGAAGTTTTCAATGATGCTTTTCATTGATAGCTATAACTGTAAGGATTTTACTTTTCTTAAATATAGAATTATGTAGAAAATTTATTAAAACTGAAATTTTTGAGGGCTCATATATAACAGAGCCTCTTTTCTAGGCCCCCTGCAAACAACTTTTCAATATTAGAAGAAAATAAAAAAGTTACATAGTATTATGTGAATATCAACATGTTTTAAATATTTAAAAAAAATTATTTCGTCATCCTATTTAAACTCAAATTTTGTATTTAAGGTCCAATTATGGAGTTTATGAAATATGTTGCGACTTTGGAATATAACGAAACACCGGACTATGAAAAATGTCGAAAAATATTCCAATCCGGTTTGAAAACACTCAAAGTTGCCAATTCTGGTGATTTGGACTTTAAAATAAAGTCCACTCCAAATTTCAAAGCAAAACTTAAGCAGCCCGAACTTGCCTCTGATCTAAATGATTCCGAAAGCGATGAAGTATTTGATAAGAGTACACCACTTAAACCCAAAGTAAAACCAGAAAAACTAAACTTGAAAAGAAATAAGCCTTCTCCAGAACAACCTTCCAGCGCGAAGAAGAAAGCTGCCAAGGAATCTCCAAAAAAGAGACTCAAATCATCACCGCCACATCGCTCATCGCCAAGAAACACTTCCATTTCGGCAAATATAAATTTCAGTCCCGTTGTATCAATAAGAAAGAATGCGCATTCAGGAACACCAAGTAGTTCTCGTAAACCAGGTAAAACCATTATTAACGATAATCTCACACCGAATCCGAAAAGTGGCAAAACTTATGAATTTAATTTTGAGTTAGACGTTAGTATGGACGCTAACGTTGTGGTTAATGTCAAACGAAAGAAAAAGGTTGAAAGTAATGTAACTGAGTCGCCTTCAGTGAATGGAGGTTCTGACTCACCAAAAACGACTGTAAAGGTTAGAAGGATGAATATGAAGTCTAGAAACGCAGCAGGCTCACCGCGATCATAGTATTTCCAATTCTTTTGTTGCATATTTTAGTGTGACTTTTAATTTATACTTACATAAACATTTTTGTTTACTGTTTTCTTGCTTTTACCAATTATATTATTAACTACTATTAACATTGTCAACAATATGAATTTAGTTGTTTCTGTTTTTTTTTTTTCAAAATAAAATCACTGTTATCATGAAATATATACGAAATTGTTTTATTCATTACGTTTGGTTAGTTGAATAAGACTCGGCCCGATGACCTAACAAAAAGTATAATCTAAATTTCTTAAATTTAAAATCACTGTATTCTTTCTTGTCTGATAAAAAAGAATTCGCAATGTAAAGTTTCAATCGCAAACGAGAAAAAAATTAACGTGTTCGCTTTTCATTCAATCTAAAGTCAATTTGTTTTTAATCTGGTGTTGGAAATACATAAATAACGGTAAATATTTTTGAAGTCAAACTGAATCACCATAGTTAAAAAAAAAACGCTTAACTAAATAAAAAAAACTGGAATGCAGAAAATTTGTTTTAAAATTTATTTTTTAAAGCTATAAAATTACAAACTTATGTATTTATTATGTAAAAAAGAAATGGCTAGCATTCCGCTTTGGCTGTTTAAATTAAAGAAAATTTCCTTACTTTCATTTCGAGTTGGGTATTTATAACTTAAAATACAACTTAAAGTTGTGTTCTCATTTTGTTCAACCCAATAGATAAGGAATGCTTTTCTGGATGTCATCACATCTTTCATTGAGTTCATCCTAAAAAGAAAATATGCAAATATTAAACTACAGTCTTTAAAAAAATATGAATAGCCTTTACCGGTTCCAGTTCCAAGCAATTACCCCACTCGATCAATGTTACTCTGTGATCATGGTTTTGATCGCATGACTCCAAGAATGGAGCAATGCAATGTTCCAAGCTAACAAGTGGAGCACGAATCGGGAACAACTCGTGCCGGGATACAGAACGGTCAGTATTACCATCTAAATCACACCACTTCCAAACAGCAGCGTTAGCCCAGCGACGAGTCATATTGGTCTCAGCTTCCATTTGCATTTGCATATAATGTTCTGTCAGCTCATCTCGTTCTGCCAAGTCACGCATAACGTTGAAGAGCCAGTCGCGCATACGACGTGGGAAGTCATTCCTCTCTTCCTCCGAACAACCCTTTAAAAATCACATACGTACATAATTAATAAACCTGACGAAAATTGCATCAAATATATTTAAACCTACAGGCAATTCCTGACAGGCACCATAGTAATCAATATGTAAATGGCTGTTAGTTGGATGAGTACAGCGCTCATCGTTAGTATCGCAGAAGCATCGCTCTTGGTACACAGAGCAATCAGATGGCCAGGTAACATTTTTGTTAGTACACACATGACGGCGGGTATCGTTTTCCTCAGGGCAATCTTGAATGCAGATACACTCGGCTTCCTCTCCCGAACTGTGGCAAACACGTCCGGCTCCGCAATGCATTTTCTCACATGGGTCAACTAAAGGCATTCAATTAGGAATCGTTAAAAAACCCATTTAATTTAACTCACTTTCTTGGATGGCTGCGAGGACGTTGTTTGACTCTTCGACAATTTTAGAAGCTATTTCATTTTCACGGTTAATGTCATTTGCCTGCAATAGTTACGTTAAACCAGAACGGAATAATAATTTTTTATTGATGAATTGACTTACTCTCATCTTTTCTTCAAGTTTCCTCAGAAGTTCCTCGTCACTCTCGTCAATGCTATCATATGAAATATTCTCTATCGAATCCCCAGGTTTTTCTTCAGATTGACCCTTTAGTTCGAGACTAGATATAAAAGCATTCTACACTTTTATAATAAAATAAACTTACCTGAGCGGTGAGGGCAAATAACCCAAAAACAATTAGTAAGCTCCACTTCATGATGGTGCCTGAAATCAAAATGAAAGCATCGTCAGACTTTAAATTATTTGAGAGCGGAAAATGAATTGTGATAAGAAATGTCGCAAATGTATGACCTCCGCGTTATCGTTGCGTAGTACATGATGGCCCATAGAAACTAATCTTTGTTCTATTTTGTATTTATATTTTATTGAAAAAAAGAAGAGGTCAGGGTGTCAAAAAATTAAAATTGTATTCAAAGATTTGGCTAGTGTTATAGAATTTATTAAATGCCTTCCTTTTCGCTTTTGGCAATTTTTTCAAACGAATATACGGAGATAAGATAAGAACACGATGAGACAGATATTTGGTGTCGAATTTGACATTTTAGAATAGCAATAATTTTAACTATATATTATATGCATGTGAGACCTAAGGTCTTTTAAATGCAACCTGAACTAGTTGAAGGAATAATAGGATGATAGGGACGAATTTGTGCATTTTAAATTTGTAACTTCTTAGTACGTATGTTATTAATAAACTTCTGAGAGGTTTATGCTTCTATTACAGAGTTAATTTTAAGTCTCATGAGAAGTTTAAAAAATTGAAAAATGTTAATCAAAATCCGATTTTCCTTAAAACTTGTTTTCAAATATTCTTATAATTATGATACATTCTTAGTCTGTGTGTCAATTTGATTAAAATATTGATTAAATTTGAGCATTAGACCTGTAACTGAAAATTTTAATTGTTTTATTAATAATAATTAAGTGCATGAGAACTGGGTTGAAAGTACTCGCTCTTATAATTTAAGTGGTTTAATTTCTAAACTTATTGGAATTAAGCTGTAGTATTTCTGTACCCCTTGAACTTCGACAGTGCTACGAACAGCTTCAACTCCAACATTGTGTTCAGCCACTTTTTTTTAAGGGGAGAAAGGTGAGGTGAAGGCTTTTAAACTCAAAAATTAAGTTTAGTGCAATCTCAGTATATCATCTTTGTAAATTGGTGTCTACTTCGCAGCTTGCTCTGCATTATTTGTATGTCTTTCCATTAGCATACAATTCCCACTTTAAGTATATGGACCATGACTGATAAGTACTTTTTAATGTCGGATCTATTGAGACCGAAAAACCAAGACGACAAGGGTTCGCTTCAAAAGCTCATATCTTGAGATTTATTTTTCGAATCGTTTAATTAAAGTTTGTGGACTTAAAGAAAATGACATTATTCCCCATTTTTAATTAATGAATTGAAGTGCATGTGCCTCTAACACAAAAGCCTGAAAACCGCTATTTTCAACCGTTCGTCCCTACCACGGGTGCCAACAAATCTTAATGTCAAGTTAGAGAAGTATTAGACAATAGATGCCGTTGTCCAAGTTAGACAACCTTAGGAAAACAGCGAATAAAGTTCTTAAATAACTTTTTGGAGTTGAACGTCTGTATAAAATTAGACAAAGTTTATAACTACGAACGTCTGTTTTTATCTAGTAAAACTTTCAAAAACGGTGATGCAATATTTCCATTTTTGCACATTCAAGCTTCTGGCTTAAGGGGGACGATATCAAACGATGTACTTTTTTCTTATCTTGTCATTTGTTTAGTATAGGCATCCAAAAAAAAAACGGGTCAAAAAATATTGGTTATTTTTAAAGCTACTGAAATGTTTAAATTTTATTTATTAGTACAGGTAAAATAGCACGAAAAGTCCTTCGAATAAAAAAAAAATTAGTACCATCATGAAACTTGGTGAAAACGTTTCATGTATTATGAAAATGAAAAATCAAAAGAGTCTATAAAAATATTTCACATGGAAGGGTGTTTTTTTGAGGGGGAGAGGGGGGTAATTGTGGTGTATCAAAAAGAAAAATTAACTTTGGTGCAACCTAGGCATGTGACACATGTTTTTAGGGTAGTTCTTAATGCTGAATGAAATGACACCAAAACCAAGTCGATGCGACCTCCGTGAAAAAAGTAATTGTCATTTTTAGGTATTGATGACTATATTTTCAGTATAAAAGTAAAATATTACCGGGAACCAGTTGAAAATAATGGCCCGTCCATGAAACTTGGCATTAATGGTTCATTTGTCATGAAAAGCAATAATAAGAAGAGTCTATAAAAATATCTGTGGTTAAAGGGTGTTTTTTTGAGGGTTGGGGTGAAGGTTGGGGTTATGATAGGATTATTACCATACAATCTGTGACAAAAATGGTACCCTCATGAAACTTTTTAAAAATGTGCTATGAACTACCAGAATGAAGAATCAAAAGAGTGTATACAAATATCTATATGGTAGAAGGATGTTTTTAATGGGTGAAGGCAACTATAATACTTTTTCCAAAAACAAAAATTGTTTCCAAAAACGAATAACAGCCTTTACCCAAACCCACAAAAACACCCTTTCTCCCTTAATATTTTGGCAAAATCCTTTGATTCTTCATTCTCGCAGTAAATGAAAGACTTTTACCAAGTTTCTTGAGGGTACCATCCTTTTACATTTTTTTGAAAAATAACCAGACACTTCCCCCTATCTTCAAAAAACACACCCTTCCCAGTAAAATATTTCTATAGACTCTTTTGATTCTTCATTCTGTTAGTCCATAGCACATTTTAACAAATTCTCAGGGGGGTACCATTTTTGTTATGGGTTTTATGGTAATAATCCTACCACTACCCCAACTCCCCAAAAAAACACCCTTTAACAACAGATATTTTTATAGACTCTTCTTATTATTGATTTTCATGACAAATTAACCATTGATGCAAAGTTTCATCGACGGACCATAATTTTCAACTGGTTCCCGGTACTATTTTACATTTACACTGAAAATATAGTCATCGTTACCTAAAAATGACAATAACTTTTTTCACGGAGGTCGCATCGACTTGGTTTTGGTGTCATTTTATTCAGCATTAAAAACAACCTTAAAAACATGTGTCATATGCTTAGGTTGCACCAAGTTTAATTTTTCTGTTTGATACACCACAATTTCACCCCCTCTCCCCCTCAAAAAAACACCCTTCCATGTGAAATATTTTTATAGACTCTTTTGATTTTTCATTCTCATAATACATGAAACGTTTTCACCAAATTTCATGATGGTACTAATTTTTTTGTTTTATTTATCCTATTTTACCTGTACTATATTCTGAGTTTTCAAAATTGAGTTCTATAACTAAACTGTCGATTAAGTATGAGAACATTCAGGAAAACTGCTTTGTCCTATAATAGCCCATACAAAAATCTTACTTAACAAAAGCTCACAAAAATAGGAATTACAATATTCCAGTTTTCTTTTGTATTATTATGTCAAGAATTAACGATGGCAATATAATCAATTTTTGAGATTTTCAAGGAAATAAAATAATTTATTCTTTTTTTCATTATAGCTGTGCGATTAAACTTTTAGACAGACACATGTACAACCAACAAAAGCAAACTCATACAAATTATTTCATATCTCTTAACAATTATAAAAGGAATAAAAAACAAAGTTAAGAGATTGCAGTCACAGACCTTCGTGACATTTATGTTGGACCATATCAGAATACAAAGCTTCCGTTTTATAAAACTGAACATCGTCATTTTTTTAATCATTTGTTCCATATTGCGAAAAATATCGCGTGGCAAGAATAAGTGGAATATCTCTTCAACCACTCTTATTACGATTATAAAGCATAATAGTGTTGAGAATATTATATATACTCACAAAAACATATGAACATAATTATATGTATGTATGTATGTACATCTACTTAAATAGAACTATGAACAATATTTTTATTGCACAACAAATTTTCATATGTTATAATCTAAAACCCGCAAAGTCTATGAGCAATCAGGGGTTGATTGAGTTTGGAGAGGCCCTTCGTGATTAATTGTTGGTAATGAGGTATGCCTTATTTAAGGTCTGCTTTTCCTTAGTGGAGATAATTTTGATCTTTTTTAGAGTTTGGTACAGAAACTTGAAAATTTGAGGGACAATGACTAAGTCTTTTGAACCTTCGAGTGTATACCCAACCAAGGTATCATACTAAGTATATGAAATTCGCTGGCTAAAACTAAGCCTTGCTTGGTTTATGGATAATCCAGCACTGTACCGATGTACATTGTTTCTATGGCATGACAGAGTAATTTCTACAATCAATGTAGGTGGATTGCAACAGATAATGCATTCTATGCCATTTATATGCTATTTCACAAATAGTGTTTAATCTGTAAAGCCAATTGAAATCATTTTGCCGCTGCGAAATAGAATGAATATGAAAGCTTTGATTGAAACGTGCATCATTCCTAAATTAAGATAATTAATATAAGCTTTTGTGATTATTCAAGGAATTCCTTAAATCAAAATATCACCTTAATCTCACTTCTTACTGCAAGAAATTAAAGCATAGATAACACCTAACTGGTCAACATAACACTGATGATGTACAAAAAAAGGCTAAACTGTCGAATAAATCCAAGTGAAGGTTTTTAAATGCAATTATCTTGGCATTGGATTTTTCACCCGAAATCTCCAAAAAGTCATGCAATTTCAAAAGTAAAAACTAATGGTTTTCACATACAACTTAGCACGGTGGTCTTAAAGGCGCGGCAGGTTTCATTAAAATGGATCCCAAAAGTAATACGGCAGTTTTATTGGAAATGACCTCAGGATTCTTATTTTTGGGACCCCAAAATCCTACCTGATCCCTTTTTTTGAGTTATAAGCATATACAATGTAAATTAGGTTGGTCGTTTTAGGTTTTAGCTTCTATAAAAAAAAAAAAAAAAAAAATAGGGAATTTAATAAACCCCTGCAGTTATTATAGGGAATGAAAATAAAAATGTGAACAAATTAAGGGTTTTTTGTTTCTTAACATTGAACTGATTTAGGCCCATCCAAATATGTCCAAAGATTAGCTATAAGATTCAGTCCAGATGGTATTCTTAATTTTTAATAATAATTTTTCTATGTTAGTCAGTTTTTTATGAAAGTGATTCTCGCGCCTGAACGGGGGAATATAAACACCTCCTGTTATATGATTTTTTTCTTCTTCCATTTTGATGAGCTGTCTCCTTGAAACTTTTGGGTCAAATTGAAGCTAATGCAATCAACTTGAAAGCGTAGAATCACGATTTTGTCAAAAAATAGTCTTTTAGGGTTAAAATCGGCAATAACTGAATAAAGCGCGGAAATTTCGCATTCCTACTTTTTCTTTTCTAAAGTTTTAACATTGAGATTAAATAAAATTTCTCAAAAACTATTCATTCAATCAACTTGAACTAAACATTAAATTTGTTGTGTGAGATGCTTAACACACCAAAATAAGTGTTAACTCTCACATGACTAGCAAAAAGGTCACAATTACCATGACCACCCCTAACATAAACC
Source organism: Dasysyrphus tricinctus (assembly GCA_963921185.1). Lineage (NCBI taxonomy): Eukaryota > Metazoa > Arthropoda > Insecta > Diptera > Syrphidae > Dasysyrphus > Dasysyrphus tricinctus. Next base: position 51,851,906 of record OY992530.1, on the reverse strand, counting down.
TCTCAACCGAACAAAAAATAAACGATATTAATTAATATCAAATAAATATCAAGGTCAGCTAAACCAAGAGGTGCAGCGCAGTAATTCGAGTAACACCGAGGAGGGAGGAAAGTCCGGGCCCGGCTGGAGAGTAAGTACAAGTCAGTCAGAAAGTATATCACAATAAACCCATTTTTCTGTCGGAAGACAAAGACGAACTTCTATTAATTTCAACAGTGGAACCCAAGAGAAGAAGAAAAGAAGGTAAAAATAAAGGAAAAAATATATAAAATATTTTCAGGAATTGATAGCATGGGGCCAATTATGGTTGTCGGGTTCATACCCAAAGAATCTGGGGAAGTCGTTCCAATATAATTCAAAAACGAAGAAGTTAATAAACAACGGTGGTATCTATGACCGATCAAGAGAAGAAAAAAAAAAGTGGATACAAAAATTATATAACAAATTCAAGACCAGAATTACAGATTTCTAAAAAGATATAGAACATTATAGTGTGGTCTTGCGTTGATTTTTAACAATTTTTTTTCCATTCTATGTCAAAATGTCTTCACGCCTATATAGAAATATATAGGGTGTCCCGTAATGAGTGGATAATATTGCAACTGGTGATAGCGGGCCTTATGACTGCTCAGAAAAAAAAATATAAAAAAATATTTTTCTTGTGGTCTCCATGGTATAATTTATTTTCGAAAAATATTAAAAAATTCAGGGTCTCCTAAAATTCCTAATTACAACGGCCACCCATAGAGGATTCTTATTATTTTTGTATTTTTGTAATATTCTTAAATAACCGTTCTAAATGATGGGTACAAAATTTTAACACCAGTTGATGCATTTTTTGTGTTATAATTTTTTAAAATTATTTTTTATTCAAAAATAATTCAATATTTTTGTTCACCAAAGTTTGAAAAATAATAAAGGGAAAAAATGTATGAGAACATAAGTGGCGAATTTGATCAACATTGGCCTGTTTAATGTACTTTCCAAAATGGTATAACACATGTTTGTGTCTACAACCATAACCAATAAAATTGGCATTTAATCTACTAAAGTAGTTTTTAACATTTTATCAGATAAAATTAAGTTACTAAATTAAGTAAACACTACGACGACGAATGAATGACTCATATTGTTGTTTTAGTTTTTATTGCATTTAAAAATAACCGTTCTTAAATAAAGGCAGTAACATTTAACACTAGTTGCTGGATTTGTTTTTTAATGATTTGTTTAATTAATTTTTTAATAAAAAAATGATTAAATATTTATTTTCATCAAAGTTTGATGACAACAAAAATTGAGTTGTTAGGAAAAGTCAATAGATATTCCAGTGTCACTATTATGTCTGCTAAATTCACTTACTAAAATAATAGTATGCACTTTCAAAAAGGTTTTGATTTAGGTATGGGAAATGCAATTAATAAAAACAACAGTATTAAAAATTATGATTTATTTGTATTTTTAAATAAATTTATATCAAGTGTTCAAACTGTCCCCCATTCACTGTGATAGAGGCTCTGCATCTTCTTATGAAGGACCTCTCAATTAAACGAGCATATTTGCGCTCATTTATTTTCATCACAGCGTCTTGAACACGACGACGCACGCACAATGGGACCTCATGTATGGAGAGCGTGCTCAAAATGCAAAATTGAAACTAACGGTTTCGTATAAAATTGTAATGTGGATTCAAAGTTCACATGATTGTTTATCAATATGTCAAGTTTTGAAGTTTCGGGAGACAGAAGGGTAATAGAAAATAAGCGATAAAAGTAGCAATTCATGTATATTCTAAAATCCATTGCGCAGTTGTTGGTCATTTGAAAATTCGAAAAAAAAAATAAATTCGTGGTGAATACAAAAATATAAAAAATATATTGGCATCAAATGAAGGTCAGTAAAAATAAAAAAATTGTTTTTTTCAATTTCGATCAACACATTTCACTTGCATTTTAAGAAAATTGAAAAGTTGCATAGAAAATGTTCGAATTTTTTTTTGATTTCGCGCACGATGCTTTTAAAACTGAATACGTGCTCTATTAGTATCAATATTCCTCTATATGAAACAGAAGTCAAAAGTGAGAGCATGGTGCGCAAAACCGAAATAAGATTTTTTGAATATTTTCTACGTAACTTTTCAATTTTTTTAAAATGTAAGGGAAATATGTTGATCGAAATTGAAAAAAAAACATTTTTTTTTATTTTTACTGACCTTCATTTGATGCCAATATTTTTTTTTATTTTTGTATTCACCACGAATTTATTTTTTTCGAATTTTCAAATGACCAACAACTGCGCAATGGATTTTAGAATTTACATGAATTGCATCTTTTATCGCTTATTTTCTATTACCCTTCTGCCTCCCAAAACTTCAAAACTTGACATATTGATAAACAATCATGTTTAAAGAATCCACCATTAAAAATAAAAAGCAATCAATTAATAATTAAACATTCAATATTCTTTATTACTTGTAAGGTCCACACTTCAGCTCGTCTCAATCATAACTAACTCAAAACCCTCCTTGCTCATTCCACTTTCTAAATAGTGCTACCAAATTCGGTAGTTTTCGTTACAGATTCGGCCATACTGCCTTCGTCGACGCCCTCGTCGAGTTCCTTATCGAATGCTATCCAGGGCTTCATCCGGTCGGCTGCCCATATCGATGAGTAAGGCTTTTGATTTCTCTTAGCAAAAGGCATGTCAGCAATTTGGTATCTGTCATGTGGGAGCTTTGCAACAACCACATAAGGTCCCTTGTATTTCGTTTCAAGTTTACGTGAAGAACCAGTTGAATTAACAGCATCATTTTTCGACATTACTAGGTCACCTACGTTATACTGCTTGGCTTTTCCATACTTGTTGTCATGCCGAGATTTCTGTTTGGATTGGATTTTAGTTAGGTGTTCCAAACCATTCGAACGAATGCTTTCGAGATTTTGATGTTGTTGATTTAAGTCTATCTGTTGAGCGAGAACATCCGGCCATGGATCGCGGGGAATATATCCCATCAGCATCTGTTGAGCAGTTTTCCCAATAGATTCGTTGTATGTATTGTTAATGGCCCATTGCACCGGCTTAACCTTTTGATCCCATCGATCTTCATCTTCTACACTTGCAAGTAGAGCTTGAAGGATAGTGCGGTTATACCTTTCCACTTGGCCATTCGCTCTGGGTGTTCTGGTGGCGTTCTGAACGTGGATAATTCCATAATCTTTAATAAAATTTTCAAACATCTTCGATGTAAACGAAGTTCCTCGGTCCGATATAATACGTTTGGGTGCTCCAAATGAGTAAAAGGTTTCTGTCAGAAAATTTAAAACTGGTTTCGTTTGCGTACTTGGAAGCGCCTTCATAATTGTATATTTGGTGAATGCATCCACCAGTACTATCAGATATGAATTCCCTTTAGTGGATTTAATAAACGGTCCCAAGTGGTCTATATGGATGGTATCGAAAGGGATGTCTTTCTTTTCGATAAGATGTAATTCTCCACGGGGCTGAACTTTGTTGCTATTGTAGGCACATTCAACACAAGACTTAAGATATTTTTTCACAACTTGTGTCATTCGCGGGAACCAGTATCTACTTTTCAGATGATCTAAAGTTTTTCTTTCAGAAAAATGTCCCATCATGTCGTGGCTATGGCTCAATACTCGATTACGAACTCCCTTTGGCACGTACAATTTAAGATTGTTTTCGTCCCGTCTGTATACTCGACCATCCTTTAGAACGTAATCCATGTGTATTTGTTTCTCTTCATTGTTGTTTGGTTGTTTATTGAGACATTGTGCGATTTCAGCGGTATGTTCGTCTTGGAGTTGCAGTGAATATAACCAATCGGAATCGTCTATATTTACTTTGAGGACATTCATCTCAACAACATCAGGTTCAAGTGCGTCTTCATTAGGATGCCTGGATAAAGTATCTACATGTGGGATAAGCTTTCCAGATCGGTGATTAATTTCATAATCGAACTCAAGCATCTTAAGCCACCAACGGGCAATTCTGGGGATTAACTCTTTCTTACTCATAGCTGTTTTAAGAGCTTCACAATCCGTTACTATTTTGAAATGCTTGCCAAGCAGAAACTGTCGGAATCGATACGTAGATTCTACAACGGCTAGAGCCTCAAGCTCATAGCTATGGAAGAAGCTTTCGTCCTTTGAAGTTTTTCTACTGTAATAAGCCACTGGACGGAGTGAATTGTTTTCCTGTTGGAACAAAATTCCTGCTAACCCATGAGAACTGGCATCAGTATGGAGTTCGTGGTCATTCGTCGGATTATAAAGAGCGAGTAGTGGCCTGCTGGTAAGACATTTCTTTAGAGCCTTAAATGCATTGTCCTCTTGTTGTCCCCATTGGAAAATACAATCTTTTCTCGTCAGATTGGTCAGAGGCAGTGCGATAAGTGAATAGTTTTCGATGAACTTCCGAAAATAGCTGGTCAGTCCAATGAACTGTCGGACTTCATGCTCATTTTTTGGGGTCTCAAAATTTTCCACCGCCAGCGTTTTTGTCTTTCCGGGTTGGATTGTTCCATCTTTCACCAAATGCCCAAGGAACTCTATTTCTCTCTTGAAGAAAACACATTTTTGAAGATTAAGGGTTAAATTGGCGTCTTCCAATATCTTCAAAAATTTTTCCAATTTTTCTATCCCTTCTTCAAAATTTTCGGACGGGATTACTATATCATCCATGTAGCAGACAATTTTGGTCGGTTTCATCTTGCGGACGATGGTGTTCATAAGTTTTTGAAATATGGAAGGGGCATTAACAAGACCAAAAGGCATTGATGTAAATTCGTACAGACCGTCATGAGTGATGAAAGCGGTGTAGTGAGTGTGTTCCTTTTTAATCGGTATCTGGTAGTATCCAGAAGCTAAATCCAGCACAGTGTAGTATTTATAGCCCACTAGGTCGTTCAGTTGTTCTTCAATTAATGGTATTGGATAACGGATTTTCTTCGTGATGGAATTTAGTTTCCGGTAATCAACACACATTCTGTCTTCACCATTTTTTTTCTTGACTAAGATTACCGGGGAAGCATAGTCAGATTGTGATTCGACGACAAGTCCACTTTTCATGAGATCAGAGATCATTGTGGTTAGTATCTCTCGTTTTGCATACGGCACTTTGTACGGCTGATGCACTATTGGATCTTGTTTCACTAGTTCGATTTCCATTTCGATAAGCTTAGTTCGACCCAATTCTTGTTGGTTCATAGCAATGCATTTACGGTATTCATTAAGGAGTTTAACAAGGACAAGTGTTTCTACTTCTTCGCCTAATTGAATGTCGGAAGCAGATATTGGTTTAAATGAACAAACATCCATTCTTTGTACCGTCAAGTTATCACCTTGTTTACTCATATTACACATGGGATTGTTAAGAATATCCTTTCCAATCAATACCGGTTTCGAGAGGCAGTTATTTTCGACCACAACTGCTTGAATTGGGAAGACAGCTCCATCTATTTGGATTTGACACATAATGCTTCCGATGGCTCGACAGCTTCCACCTCCAAACCCATATAAAGTGGTTTCACATTTTTCCATATTACCATTCACATCTGTAGCCACTTGTTTAGTAATAATTGTCTTCTCACTTCCGGAATCTAGAAGAGCTGCATACTTTTTGCCGTATATGAACACATCTTTATGGTAACAATCACCATGTTCATTGTTACAAATCACATTGACGCGATAATTCTTTTCTGTCTTCGTTGCTGGATTTTGGCTGTTGTCTTTACTATTGTTCCAATGCCTTTTTCTCGATTGAATACAATGTCTCGCATAATGTCCTGGCTTATTACAATTGTAGCAAGCGATGGGGTTGTTTGGAACTGGCTGACGACTAGGTTGCCATTTTTTGGCAGGTTCACTAGTTAAAGGCCTAGGGGATGATATGAGTCTTGGTGTAGTTAAGTTGTTCACCGATCGAGAATTCATACGGATGCCTTGGTACCATTTGATTTTTTCAATCAATTCGGCAATATTACTGAAGTTTCCAGCTGCAAGAGTGGTACTCATTTGAGTGTCGTTTAAGCCAGTAAGGATGTATTGAATGATGGTCTTATCCGAAAGGTCAATCCTCTTTCCTAACAGATTCATTTCAAAACAGAAATTCTCAATTGTTTCTGACGGCTTTCTTGACCTTTTCATCAACAACTGATGTATCTCTACTTCGCTGCAATGGTGTGGGAAATTCGACTTGAGTCCTGAGGCTAACTGACTCCATGATGTTGAGACGTCCTGGCATGAATCCCACCAGTGTCTTGCTGGTCCATGCATTTTTGAAGAGGCTGCCAAAAGCAGAGCCATCTCATCCCAGCCATAAATGTCTTTCAAATTCTCTACACGGTTTATCCAACATTCAGATGACATCGAGGTAATGTCTCCAGGTGAGAAGACAGGCAGAGCATCGGCGATTTCTCTGATCGTGCAATTTACTCTTGGTCTTTCAGGAACGGAATCTCTTAATCGAGTTACTGAATCTAGGTGTCTCAACTTGTCAGCTATTTCGCGTTCTTTGGCAAAAAGTATTCGCTCCTTTTCAAGAAGATCTCGTTCGCGTTTTATCAAGGACCATTCTCTGGCCCTCAACTCCTCATCAGTTGCCGTACCTGGGTCTGAAATTGTTGTTATATCTCGGGTTTCTTCTTCGATGTTGCTAGTTTGTCCCGCCTGTTGATTCAAAATCTCGTTAGAATGCGATACAGTTTCGCTTATGTCCTGGTTTTTATCATAGTCGTTTATTCTTTTAATAAGAATTCTTTTGGAGCCGCCTGTTAGAAGGCCCCTCTTCCTCAGCTCTTCTTGGAGCTGTTTCACGTTCAAGTTATCCATTTCGCTTTATCTATAATCAAATAAATATAAACAAACATTTTATACTAATTTAATTTGCAGCTATAAGCATCACTGAAATGCATAACCAAGCTTCAACTTGAAATTGTCTGAATCTTCATAATGAGATACAGTCACTTGAATTATATGTGCATGTGAAATTAATGCATTGCAATTTTGGCCACAACTGGCGCCTTAAAAATATGTTTACTTGATTTGAGCCAATAAAAATTGATACACAAAGTACCTGATTAAAATGCGAGAAAATTCAGAGCATATTTTAACATCTTTTACTTTTAAAAAAACTGATTCTGGCTTAACCAAACTTTAATTTTCAAATACAACAATTCAAACTCATACTTTGAACAATATAATTCATACAACCGTTTCCTTCCTCTTTGATAGAGATAACAATATGTTTTTTCATAAACCGAAAATCCATAAGTCCATACCAAGAAACGTTCAACAAAATGTTTCTTCCATACTCTTCTTTCATTTCAGATAAATATAACCAAATGCTTTTTCGTAGACCGAAAACGCACTTACACCGACATTGTTTCTTCCACACTCTTCTTTTATTTCAGACAAATATATCAAAATGCTTTTTCGGAGACCGAAAACACACTTACACAGACATTCTTTCATGTCGCACTATAAATATCTCTTTCACATCAACCACTATGTATTCTGCCACCATTTGTGTATCTCTTTTATGTAAATCCATACATAAGCAGCAGGCGACACAGACGCTTCTCCGCATGATCATTCCGTTGAGCAACAGAGATAGAATTACCTTTCCATAGACTGAAAATGCAAGCACAAACTGTTTCACAAACAAAATAAATAACGGTCAGCGTCGGGCCCCTACCAACATCCTAAATCTCAAATCAGTTCAACATTATGCCCAAATGAAATGCAATTTTGCAAACCAAAACCACACTAAATAAAACATATGGTCATCATTGATAATTCTAGTATCAAATCCTTAAATCGCTCTATGTACAATGTTGTCCACAATATGCTCCGAACACTCCCGCAATTAATATATAATTTGATCACCTTACTCACATGATATCAAAAGCAATACTCAAATGCTATTTTCATTTATTAAGTCACTTATCTTGAAAAAGACTGGGTACAATCCCGCTTCTGATCTTTAAAGAATCCACCATTAAAAATAAAAAGCAATCAATTAATAATTAAACATTCAATATTCTTTATTACTTGTAAGGTCCACACTTCAGCTCGTCTCAATCATAACTAACTCAAAACCCTCCTTGCTCATTCCACTTTCTAAATAGTGCTACCAAATTCGGTAGTTTTCGTTACACATGTGAACTTTGAATCCCCATTACAATTTTATACGAAACCGTTAGTTTCAATTTTGCATTTTGAGCACGCTCTCTATACAAGTGGTCCCAGTGTGCGACGCTGTTCCGTAATGGATGTAATTGGTTTAGTATAAACCATTTCTTTCAGGCAACCCCAGTAGAAAAAGTCCAAAGGATTTAGGTCTGGCGAACGTGGTGGCCACAAAATTGGGCCCAGACGGGCTATCCGCCTGTTGGGAAACGTTCGATTCAAGTACCTCCTAACATTTACAGCATAATGAGCAGGACATCCATCGTTTTGAAGCCACATTGAATTCCTTAGCTCCTCGGGCACTTCTTGCCATAGAGTTGGCAAATTAGTTTGCAAGAAATTAAGATAGACTTCACCATCTAAGTTGCCTGGTAATTCAAAAGGGCCTATAATTTGTCCATTCAGTATACCTGCCCAGTAATTGATTTTGAATTGTTACTGCGATCTGTCCTCGCGCTTCAAATTTGGATTTGGATATTGAAATATCCATCCCTTTTAAAAGACAATATTTGCAAATAATACTTTTTAATGCCTATTTTATTACAAGTCAATTTTGATTTGAGAAAGTGTTAAAAATCTTCTCTAGTAGACTAAAAGCCAATTTAATGTGTTATTGCTGTAGGTAGAAGCTTGTGATTTACCATTTGGGAAAGTACATTAAGAGGAGTTTTTTTTTAACATTATTTGCCACGAAAGTTTTCAGTTTTTTGTTTTATATTAACTTACAAACTTTGATGAAAATAAATATTTAATAATTTTTTTATTAAAAAATGAATTAAAAAAATTATTACAAAAAACTCCACCAACTAGTGTTAAATGTTACTGCCTTTATTTAAGAACGGTTATTTTTAAATGCAATAAAAATTAAAAAGACAATATGAGTTATTCATTCGTCGTCGTAGTGTTTACTTAGCTTTGTAACTTAATTTCATCTGATAAAATGTTAAAAAACTAATTTAGTAGATTAAATGCCAATTTTATTGGTTATGGTTGTAGACACAAATATTTTCATTTCATTTCATTTCATTTATTTATTTAGTTTGTCTATAAACATTAAGATATAATAAGGGTATTCATGCAACGTCGTAAGTTTACAAATTGTGTAAAATGATAAGTTTACGCAAAAGTTTGCATGAACGACCTTTTTATTAATTTGGTTAAATGCTGTGTAATTGAATCAGCTGTTCGTTAAACGTCAAAGATGTGGGCGCGTTTGGCTTGGGTCGAGGAGTTGGTTTTACAGATAATGCATTATGGTCTGTTTATTTGCATGTGTGTGTACAAATATATATTTATTTTAATAGATACGTGTAGTAAGTACTCCTGTTAATTCAATTATATTTATTTTGCATTGAAATAAATACATCAATGCCATTCATTTTGCTGGAATCTCAATACCATTTCAACTCAACTCAAGTCACAAAAAACCTGGAGCTCCCGATCCTGCTTGTAAGCGAAGTAACTTGGAAGGATAAAACAAAATGTAAAGCTTGAACTATTAAGGCTTTCTCAAACCAATGCGAAATATTTGGAACGACAACTTTTGCCTGTCAAAATCAATGGGTTAAAAACCCACGAAAAGTTGTTTTCCAAACAGTCAAAAGAAGAAGTGAGGAATATTCCACTTAAGTAAAATGAATCATCCCTCTTCGTTCCAACTACACCAAATGTCTGTTTCACTCCCGTGAGATGAGTATGGTTTTCATGTATTCGCTCACTTCCAACCGACCACTTACTTCAGTAAACTATCAACAATAATTATTATAGTTCTAACTTAATAAACATTACAATAGTCATGTTGTAAGGTAGAAATATATGTCGCCCGCTCACGGCAGTGGTCGGATGAAAATCAGCGAATATAAACAAATCATGTCACGCCCATAATGTACTTTTCTTCATTTTCGTTAACTTTTGCTTTCGAGTACACTTCACGGAAGTGAAACTGAAATTTAATGAGGTAGGAACGAAAAAAAGAGAAAAATGGCTTAGTTCTGATTTTGACAGTTCAGAAAGATACTTTGCATTGGCTAATGACATCTGTTTCTAACAGCTTCCGACTATTTAGAATCTTCCAAACCAGTGCGAATCATTTGTTGACCAAAACAAAAACATTAATAACAATACGTTGTTGTAATGAAAACAACACGTTCGTCGTCGTCATCGAAAGATTCGCATTGGTTTGGGTGAGAATTTATAGTTCTACCTTAATAATTTACGAAAAGTAGCTTTCCTAAAGGCTCTCCCAAACCAATAGGAAATTAAAGTGAATGATCTCAATACTAAAAAACGACAAAAAACTATCTTTGTGAATGCTTCGCTATAATTTCGCGTTTGTTGGACAGAGCCTTTAATCGTTGAGTAAATGTAGACCTTCTAATATTTTTTTTTTTGTGTAAACTACGTTTTAATTCACAACTTTTATCACCAACTAATTGCAATGCAATAATTACAGAACATATTCAGAGCTTTTTTTAGTTTTCCGAGATATCATTTATATCATGTTTCTAAACATGCCTAATTCTAAAAATCACAAACACGCCTAATTCAATCTTTAAAAGTCACAATGACGTTTGGATAAGTTTAACCAAATATTTGGTTAATTTTCCGCAGCTAAATCCTTGGATAAAATTAACCAAATTGTGTAAACCATTTCCCATACAAAATTTGACAGTTCATTAACCAAAAGATAAAATTAACCAAATCGTAAACTTATCTAGTGTTTTACGCAGTTGCATGAATACCCCTAATATCTTATAAACTAGTTTACAACTTCGAGGTTTGTAAAATAAAAAGAAGAAAGCCTACCCTAATAAACGTCATTTAGACAATGATTTTATAAATGTACATTCATTTAAAAAATTAAGAATCAATTACAATTTAATTCAAGTAATAAAAAAAAAGAATTTTTAAAAAGAAAAAGGAAAAAAAAAGAAAAAAAAAATACTTTAAGAAACTAAATATCTCCATTTATTTATTTTAATTAGTAAAGAGAAAAAAAAAGAACACCTACATTTTCAGCTAGACTGAAAGTATACATAGTATAAAATATGTGTTATACCATTTTGGAAAGTACATTAAACAGGCCAATGTTGATCAAATTCGCCACTTATGTTCTCATACATTTTTTCCCTTTATTATTTTTCAAACTTTGGTGAAAAAAATATTGAATTATTTTTTAGTAAAAAAATAATTTCAAAAAATTATAACACAAAAAATGCATCAGCTGGTGTTAAAATTTACTACCCATCATTTAGAACGTTTATTATTATAAAAATACAAAAATAATAAGAATCCTTTATGGGTGGCAGTTGTAATTAGGTATTTTAGGAGACCCTGAATTTTTTAACATTTTTCGAAAATAAATTATACCATGGAGACCAGGAGAAAAATATTTTTTATATTTTTTTTCTGAGCAGTCATAAGGCCTGCTATCACCAGTTGCAGTATTATCCACTCATTACAGGACACCCTGTATATGGTGTAGTTTTTGGTATACAAATTCCATATTTCCAAAAACTGTTATATTAACGGTACCTGCCATAACCGGTTTTTTTTATTTTCTATTTTCTCCTTTACCGCTTAACCTATTTCAATAAATTTTTGTATACAAATGTCAACAATATTGCATATCAAAATTTTGAAAAAAGTTAATTCTGAATTTTTTAAAAAATATTAAACATTTTTTCTTGAAAATTCAATATTATGAAAACAGGTTTGTTTGAAAATAATTTCGTAAATGTATATACATAAATACTCAAAACTGGTATCCCAAAATCTTGTTTAAAAAATAAAACTTAAATTTTATAAAGTTAAAAAGCATTTACATAAATCGTTCTTTAAATTGTATTAACAACTAGTAAAATAGCTTAGCACTCAAAATCTAGTATGCCATTTTTCTACTTGAAAAATAGGAATATATGCAAACAAAATTTAAACATTCAAAAAATTCATATGTTCTGATTATAACTTTTTTATTTATAACTTTAGGGTAAAAAGTGTGTTAACATAAATTGAAGAGAATTAAATTTGCTACAAATTTGTACCAACAATTTTTTCTAAGACCAATAAAATGTAAGTTGCCACGGAAAACTTTTTAGAACTCGTTTTTTCAATATGGTGGCCAAATGGTGGGGCTTTCAACACCTAAAATCGAGTTTTATACTTGCAATGAACCCTTTTACACATCAAAAGAGAAAATCTTTGTCCAACCCAAATTTGGAGGTTATTGTAACATTTTGATAGACATTTTGCGAAAACGTTTAAAGCTGCTTTATTAGATGATTGACAAATGTTCCTGGTTATTTTGTTAATACACAAGCATGTGTTATACCATTTTGGAAAGTGCATTAAATAGACAACTTTTTTAAGCAATTGGCCATTCATGTTCTTATACAATTTTAATTAGGTGGTCAAACTTTTTTTAAAATAAATTTTTGTATTGAAGAAAATATTTAAAAAAATTATAATAAAAAAAATGCAATAACTACTATTAAATTTTACCACCCATCTATTACAACAGTTATTCTAGAATATTACAAAAATAAAAAAAAAAGTAAAAATTGTTCATCTATGGTCGAAGAGTTCACGTATTTGAGGAAAGTAGTACTTGTTAACAACTTTTGGAAAAAACATCATAACATAGTAACCACTGGGAAAATATTTTTTTATATTTTTGTCTGGAAAGGTCATAAGGCCTGCTACAACCAGTTGCAAGGTTATCCGTTATTTACAGGGCACCCTGTATATTTGTTCTATATTGACTTGCATATTTTAAAGGTTCTTAAGTTCCAAGCAACTTGAACATTAGAGCAAGTACGTGCGATCCAGTCGTGCATTTTATTTCTTAGGGGACATCCTGTATTCTATAAAAGATTCATTTTTAGAAAACCGCTCTGATTTTAAATTTTGTTTTCTATTCCTAACGTTGGCTTCAGGTCAAATTTGCAATTTTATTTTAACTTGAAGTTTTTTCTTTTAAAAAATTTATATTGATATTTGGGAAACTATAAACTTATTGCCAGATCAATCAATCTCACCAATAAATTTGTTAACTTCAGAAAAACATCACTACCTAGACATCGTCTTACTCAAGCACTGCGCGGGGCACGTTGCACTGCTTCTTTAAATTGTTTAATATACTTAAGAGCTCAACGAATTACTGGATCGAGCAAGTTTGCACAATTTCAAAATAAATAATGGACAAAAAGAAAAGAAGAAAATGTATGGAAGCATGTCTTTAAAGCTGTAGTACCTACGTTATTGTAAATTTATTATTATATTATTGGGTAATTGTAATATTATACTTGGCGGCAAGTGCATTTGCCTTAAGCTATGTTGATCAAATTCCTGATCGAACGTTTAACAGGTCATTCGAAGGGGTTAATGGTTTTGCATACATTCTTGCAATGACTCATACAATTTATTGAAATTATTGAATTCGCAAAGTTGTATTTTCTTTAATTTGAATTCTCGGGTCTTATATATCATACTTGAATACATATATAATAGGTATGTCTTAAATGTATGTATGTTATGTACCTAAGTATGAACATTATGTATCTTTTGAAAACAAAAACCCATTTGTTCAGAAATTCATCATCATCATCATGTCTTTTTCAAATTCCGAATCCAGATGTGAAAATAATTTCTAGGCACTACACATTGACATTGTAGAACTTCATTCATCTACAGAGCGCACTTCATCAGCACACAGTATTAATGGATAAAACAAACGCGAATGAAATGCTTTTTCCAAGGCCAAAAATTCTATTGAAGTTAATTTTGCGAACAAATATAAATTAATTTGGGTTAAAAATCAAGTTGAGTGGTGTCGCCTTTTTAAATAGAAATAGGTGGATACATATATGTATGTATTTATGTAGTAAGTAGGTAAATAAAAAATAGCTATAAATAATTAGGGTGGCGATTATTTTTATACATATGTATATTTGAATTTTATATAAGAAGGTTTTATAATACAAATTCTATATAATAGTACGGGGTAGTTAGACTTTTGCTGGGAAATAATTCAAACATGCAGTTTGACTCTGATATTCAAAAGAGTATTAGTACACGAGCCGAAAACCACATTTTTCACAATTGCACCTAGAGTCATTTGGCCGCCATTTTGTTTTTAACGGCTTTTTTTGTTATCAGACGTAACTCACGTATTTTTGACGCTACGAAAAAAAATTGTGAGACAAACTTGTAGAAAATTTAATTGTCTACAAAATATGTTAAGTAACTTTTTTCGATAAGTGCTTTTTTTAAAAAGTTATACTGCATTTTCTTAAAAAAAGTAGGGGTTGATTTTGGTAAATTCATCATATCTTATTTTTTTGTTCTAAAAAAAAAAAACAAATCGAAATAAAAGTTATAGTCCCTTTAATTATCTATATTTTTTGCCTTTACAGTTTTGTTATACGGCTTACGGTTCTCGCCCTGTAGCGCATATTAATAGTAGAGAACTGTATAGAATCATATATTTTTAACTACTTGACTTCTGCTGGTCAAAACATAATTCTTCACAACTGCCCGTAGAGTCATTTAGCCACCATTTTGTTTTTAAGGTTTTTATATCTTCGCAAGTAACTCACTTTTTATTTATGCCAGATAAAAAAGTTGTAGAACAAACATGTAGAACATTTAATTTCCAACAAAATGTTCCTTGTAACTTTTTTCGATATAAGTACTTTTTTAAAATTTTACTGCATTTTGTTAAAAAAGGGTTTCTTTTCAATTTATTTTTTATAAAAAAATAAATGTCGAAATAAAAGTTGTAGGTAGACCTTTCAATTATCTATATTTTTTGCCTCAATATTTTTTTCTTATGCGGTATACCTTATGATATGATTTGTTAATAGTTTAAATTATTTGCGTATAGTTTAACTATATTTCCGAATTGTTAAATTAATTAATATCGCACTCTAATCGAGAAATGACTTCAGAAATTTTGTGGGAAATTACATAGAAATTCCCAAATTAATATCTTAAATTTCTAAAATAATGCTAATTTAATGTTAGATAAATGTAAGATAATTTTGTCGACTGGGTTTAAATGGATGTAACTTCAAAACAGCTGTATTTACGATAAAACATATTAAGACCTTTTGTGTAGAAAGTTCAATTTTCTATAAGAAAAACGTAAGTAACTAGTTTAAATACTTGTTATTATGCATAAAGTTATAAAATTCCAAATACAAACAGGAGTTTTCTCAAATCGTATGGAAAACCGAAATCTGCGACGAGGCGTGTCTAAACATGATTTTTAAGAGCCTCGTCGCAGATTTCGGTTTTCCATACGATTTGAGAAAACTCCTGTTTGTATTTGGAATTTTATAACTTTATGCATAATAACAAGTATTTAAACTAGTTACTTACGTTTTTCTTATAGAAAATTGAACTTTCTACACAAAAGGTCTTAATATGTTTTATCGTAAATACAGCTGTTTTGAAGTTACATCCATTTAAACCCAGTCGACAAAATTATCTTACATTTATCTAACATTAAATTAGCATTATTTTAGAAATTTAAGATATTAATTTGGGAATTTCTATGTAATTTCCCACAAAATTTCTGAAGTCATTTCTCGATTAGAGTGCGATATTAATTAATTTAACAATTCGGAAATATAGTTAAACTATACGCAAATAATTTAAACTATTAACAAATCATATCATAAGGTATACCGCATAAGAAAAAAATATTGAGGCAAAAAATATAGATAATTGAAAGGTCTACCTACAACTTTTATTTCGACATTTATTTTTTTATAAAAAATAAATTGAAAAGAAACCCTTTTTTTAACAAAATGCAGTACAATTTTAAAAAAGTACTTATCGAAAAAGTTACAAGAAACATTTTGTTGGAAATTAAATGTTCTACAAGTTTGTTCTACAACTTTTTTGTCTGGCATAAATAAAAAGTGAGTTACTTGCGAAGATATAAAAACCTTAAAAACAAAATGGTGGCTAAATGACTCTACGGGCAGTTGTGAAGAATTATGTTTTCGGCTCGAGTACTAATTTGCTTTCGAACCTCGAGGTTTCTATTTACCAGCAGAAGTCAAGCAGTTAAAAATATATGATTCTATACAGTTCTCTACTATTAATATGCGCTACAGGGCGAGAACCGTAAGCCGTATAACAAAACTGTAAAGGCAAAAAACAAGATAATTAAAGGGACTATAACTTTTATTTCGATTTGTTTTTTTTTTTTTTAGAACAAAAAAATAAGATATGATGAATTTACCAAAATCAACCCCTACTTTTTTTAAGAAAATGCAGTATAACTTTTTAAAAAAAGCACTTATCGAAAAAAGTTACTTAACATATTTTGTAGAAAATTAAATTTTCTACAAGTTTGTCTCACAATTTTTTTTCGTAGCGTCAAAAATACGTGCGTTACGTCTGATAACAAAAAAAGCCGTTAAAAACAAAATGGCGGCCAAATGACTCTAGGTGCAATTGTGAAAAATGTGGTTTTCGGCTCGTGTACTAATACCCTTTCGAATATCAAAGTCAAACTGCATGTTTGAATTATTTCTCAGAGCTCCATATAATGAAATCTAATTACCCCGTACTAATACTACTGAAATAAATCAGCCAAGTAGAAGACTTAGCATTAAGGATTGGACTTGTTGAATTATTGATTCAAAATAGCTTTTTATGGCCTTTAGTCCTACAAATTGGCGTTTCGTTCGGCTTGCTCACTTGAACTCATCAGTGACATAGTGAGGGCTTTGTCATGTCACTGTTGAGTTCAAGGGAGCAAGCCGAACGTAACGCTAATTTGAAGGACTAAAGGCCATAAAAAGCTATTTTGAATCAATATTTGAATTTTAGTCGACAGTTTATTGAAATCGGTCAATGTTTATACGTGCCGGCGAGCACTCTAAAATTTGCCATACAAAATATACATGCAGTTTTTTCAGTCTTAAGCTCAAAATTTCGGTAAAAGTTTAAAGTTGAAATCTTTGAATTAAGCCCATTCCATAATATACCATACAGACCACCAACTAAGAGCATACATAAACAAATTATTTAAATTTGTTTAATGTGTACGCTGGCAAAATTAACAGCAATTACTTTGTTATCCTTGACGCCGCCGGGGTAGATAGGTATTATTTTAAAAAAAACTTAAAAATTTTGTACATTATGTACAGCCTTGGCCAAAATTATTAGGCCACTCTTAAAAGTTGCCATAGATTAAACAGGAAGTAACTAGGTAAATATAAAAGAAACGAAGTATGCAGCTACGTTGGAAACATATTTTAATCATATAAATTAGTATTTAGTGTTGCCACCTTTGGCTTTAAAGATTGTTGCTATCCTTTTAAGCATAGATTGTATAAGCTTAGAGAACTTTTTTTTTTATTCTTGATTTAAAATATTTGTGTGCATCTCTTATAATGTTGCGTAGACCATAACGCTTCCTCCGCAGTGTTTAGCAGTTGGCACCATCAATTCTGGGCTGAATTTTTCACCAACCCTTCGCCACACAAAGAACTCTGCAAGGAATAACTAAACAGCTGTAGTTAAAAAAAAACACCTGTTTATAAAGCTAAGAAAAAAGTGGCCACTGTGAACAACTGTTGATGTTTAAACAAGTACGGGGCTTCAGTATAATGCGTTAACATGAGTGGTTTTTGGGACTAACTACAGAGAGTTTGACCTATCACAACAATTGTTCAAAATTGCATGCTTAATTCTTTCTTTCCTTCCGACCTATAGACTTTGAAATAAATCTAAGTAAAAAATGTACGTCAAATTTTAGACCTGTTCGACACGTGTCTAGTTAGGAACGGTTATTGGTTCAACAACACATCAAAGGCTATTAAGGTGGCCATACACGACCGAGCCATCCGATCCATTTGGCTCGGTTGGATTTCAGATTGGCTGACAATCCAAATGGATCGGTGGCCTATCCACGCCACACACGACCGATTTTGGATCGGCGCGGGGCCACTTGGCTCGTTGGCTCTGTCATGTATGGTCAGCTTTATTGATATATTGATATGAATTACAATGTTACGCAAATGACTTGCCTTTTTATGTCGTCTGCTCTTAGGGCCAGTTGAACAATCGTGGTTCAGCAGTTTCCAATCACCGATTTCAGCGGATTTACTGGAGTTCAATGATGGATCAAGAACTTAATTGGCTGCTGTATTTGAACCTGGAACCATCGTTGAACCTCAGTAAATCCGACGAGACCAGGAAGTTAAAATTACTAAAAACTAAAATTTCAACCACGATTGTAAAACTGGCCCTAAGACAATTAGGTTATTTATAATTTGAATTGAAAATAAAAATGAAAAAAAATAGTACTTAAAAAGGCTTACTTTAAAGATGTTCCACCAATTGTTACACTTTTGCTGAAATTTTGAGTAAACGGCTCATAAAAATCCATGTATTTTGTACGGGAAATTTCAAGTTTTCGCCGTTATGTATTGACGTCAACCGGGGACGGGGAAGACGGATGAGAGAAAATGCAAACATTTAAAAAAAGCGCCACCCTAATTTATACCTATATTATGTACATAATGCCTTTTTTGATTGGGAAATGATTCTTATTATCGTTTCAATTTTCGTGACCATAAATACATAATGTACCACATCCATTTGAAGTAAGTGATGGAGTCTTTAGTTTAAAATATAAATGGACTTAATAAATAACAAAGCCAAAATTAATGAAATTTTCAATTTGAAGGTTATGAAGGTCATTCAGTCGTCAGTACACATATACAGGGAAAATAGGACCTTCAAAACAAAAAAGGGCAAGAGTACGATAGCTCGGGCGACAAGACAAAATAACGGTTTTTTATTTTTTTGCCCGAAATGGAAGTTCTTGACTTGCATGATATGTGGTTTCAACAAGACGGTGCCACATGCCACACAGCACGCGAAACAATGGCGCAATTGCGAGGCGAGTTTGGTGAACAGTTAATTTCACGTTTCGGGCCGGTCAATTGGCCACCTAGATCGTGCGATTTGACACCATTAGATTATTTTTTGTGGGGGTATGTCAAGGCTAATGTCTATAGGGACAAGCCCGCTTCGATTGACGCACTGGAAGCCAACATCCATGCATTCATTCGTGAGATACCGGCCGATATGTGTGAAAGAGTATGCCAAAATTGGACTCAGCGGATGGGCTACCTGAGACGCAGCCGCGGTCAACATTTGCATGAAATTATCTTTAAACATTAAATTGCAAGGTTCAAACTATCGATTCAAATAAATATTTCATTCATTTTTTCGAATTTTTTGTGTTTTTTTTTTTAAAGTTCTAAACCTCTTAAAAAATCACCCGTTACTAAGGGTATTCATGCAACAGGGTAAAGTCGTCGTAAACGTGGTAAAGTTTTAAACTTCGTAAATCTGTCAAATTTTCCATACAAATTGTGACAGAATTACGAAGTTTTAAATTTTACAACGTTTACGACGACTTTACGCTGTTGCATGAATACCCATACTGTCTTTATTCCAAATTGTGAGAATAAATAATAATTTCTTTTGCCATTATTAGTTTTAAATCGAATACTGAAAACAAGATCGTTTTAAGTCTACTAGTTTTCAAGAAAACTGAAAAATAATCCAACTTCTTATTACAGCCAATTTCTTCACAGAGTACTAACGTTAATACCGGTACTAGTCCTAAAGTTGGTACTCAAATCAGTATCTCTCGTTTATTCATACTTGTGTGTTTGAAGAAGTGAGAAATACTGACTTGAGTACTAACTTTAGGGCTAATACCGGTTCTAACGTCAGGACTCTGTGAAGAAATTGGCCGTTAAATTTTCATTTATGGACTTTTTTCCTTGAGGTTTAATGAATAAATGATATCTTTCTAACAAGTAAAGTACGGTAAGTCATTTGGCGTTACCTAGAATGCACCACGAAGAGGTAGACTAAGGCCTTCTGCAAACGAAACATTGCGTCATAGACGTGCACAAGATTCATCATGCAGCGAAGACTTCTCTACGGCCAATCTTCTGCACACGAAGCGTATTGTCATCGTCGAACAACATATGCAAAAATCGATTCGATTTTGAATTTTAGAATGGTTTTATTTATCTAAGATATCAATTCATGCGGACGTGTTTGTTGCAAGTGATGAAGAAGATTTAGTACTATTATCTGCGTACCCGAAAAAAAGTAGAGCTGTAGAGAATTTTGGGTGCATCCGTACATCCAAAAAAATACAAACAGAAGGTTATTTATTGATGCCAAAAAGTAATCGGGAGACGATTCCAGATAGGTTCCAGACATTTTAGAAGGTCTAAACTAAAATTTTAGGGATTTGTTGTTAATTGTGACTTAAAACACAATTTTTTTCCGATAAATTCGATATTTCATACAAATGTTCAATACACAAGTTGAGCCTGTACGACCGGCTTCCTCGAAGGCACTGACACTGCTGTACACCAGGCGATTTGCAGCTAGTATGCTGTGACGAATATGTGTTGCTTATGCCTCGCGTGCACTTATCCATTGAAACCCATGTGCGCGTGCGCTACATACAATCTGCAGGGAAGCGTAGTGCGCATCTATGACGAGACGCGTCGTGTGCAGATGACCTACAGGGTGTATAAATATAATCCAACCAGAGTCCTCGCGTCATCGTCCGATATTTGGTTTTCGATTTATTATAGGCCATGATGTTGAATTTCGGCGGAGTTTTAACCTAGTAAGTATATAGGCAATCCTCTCCTCGTCATTCTGCAAGTAGTGCCCCGGGACAACATTTTTTAAAAGTTAAGTTGAAAAAAATAGTAGAATAGTGTAGCAAAGCTCCACGTATCAGATTGAAGTCCAAGGTTTTTCATCCACTATACGGCCCAACTAAAATTTGCTTGCCCTATAGTGCTATAGAAACTGTCTCTTGAACAATACAATGCACACTTAACTCGTAAATAAGATTCCATTACATGAAACAGATTTTAAAACTAATAAAATTTTAATTTACCACAAAAACGACTGAGTGCGACTATTTTTTGATATTTCCAATTAAACGCTAAACAAAAAATATTATTGAAAAGAAGCAGAGTATCTTGTGGACCCGCTATTAATACTTTGTCGTAACCACAGATTAGCTTTGGTGATGTTTGGCTCACAAAAACTTTTGATGATCACCCCTTTCATATTCATATAGGAAAAACAGATAAGAATTATGTGTTTTAATGCCCATTAGGGATTATAACACCCTATGCCTCAGCCGGGGTTACAGGACACGGTGATGATGATGAATGCCCATTAGGAAATATTGACATTAAGATAATCTATTCCCGAGATGAGTTCAATCTTATCATAGCAGTTTACATTAAAAACTCATGTTACTCATACTT
The DNA here is from genome assembly GCA_963921185.1 of Dasysyrphus tricinctus. Taxonomy (NCBI): domain Eukaryota; kingdom Metazoa; phylum Arthropoda; class Insecta; order Diptera; family Syrphidae; genus Dasysyrphus; species Dasysyrphus tricinctus. The sequence continues at coordinate 51,830,356 of OY992530.1, read as the reverse complement.
TTTTTAGAAATCTTAAGTCTGTATTTACATAGTATAGATGCAAGCAGTGTTTGCCGCTACGGTAATCAACTAAATATTTCACTTAAAATTAAAATAAAACAATTCAAAAACTATTTCAATTAGCCACAAAATCATAGGTACACACACACTCTACACTTCAAAATCAATCTCAGTTCGAAAACTATTTCAATTTACAGAGAACTCATTTACACTTACTTATTTTCTTCGTCACTCTAGGACCAAGCCGACACACAGATGCGCAAAATTATTTAAAAATAAAACTAGATCCTCTTGACAAAATTCTTCACGATCACCGAACAACACGACTTCGCTTCTCCACACTTACTGAAATTCAGTTCAAACAGTGAAAGAGTGAACGTAAAGCGATCTTCCAACTGCCACTGGATCTGATGGTGCTGGAAGTATGGAAGTGGAGGAAGAGCATGGTTTTCTAATCGAAATAAAAAATCTTCACTTGTTTGTATGTACAGAACTATGGAGGAGTACGTCATCGGTCGGTTTGTGCAGAAAATAGCAACAAAAAAGGAGAACCATGAACAACTGATCTCGAGCAGATCTGGTCTGGTGCTCGTGCTAGTGCTACGCTACTGATATAGCAGGTTTCCGTTGATGTAATATTTTTATAACTGATGCATTTTTCACCTCCTTCGTATCCTCTCTATGTCTATAGTTATAAAAGCTATACGGATGATTAAAGATGAAAGTATCATCTTTAGTTCACTATAAAGGGTGTTTTTTTTTAAATGCTCATATAAATTTTACCAATTTCGAGATTTGTTGCTCTACATTTGTTCTATGACTTCTGGTTTTGAGATATACCAATCTTAAAGGGAAAAAATACCGTCAGGTCTCAGGTTAGAAATGGTGATTATGCGCCAAGCCCTATCCTCACTTGGATCTAATGGCATTTTCGATTTACAATCCAGAACACCGATTCGATACTTGTGAACGCTTCTCATTTTGATTCTGAAATCAAATCCAGAATAATTGTCTCTTCTTTTCAGAACAAGAAACTGTCATTCTGTCCCCAATCGAAAAGGCCATAAATGAATCCAGTGTGTTCCACAGGATGTAGATAGTGCAGAAATAGGAGGGGTAAGAGGAACGATTTAGTGGAAGTTTCGGGGATGGGGTGCCTCCCTGAATGAAGTTCAGGATGCTCTTTGGTGGCAAAAGAGAGACGTGCGTCGCCCAGCTCGGCGAAAATATATTCGATTTTTTTATATAAATATAAAAAATACCGTTATTTTGGTATGTTTAAGGTTATCTTACATACATACATACATACTAATTCGTATGTAGGTATCATCATCATATCATCATCGTGTCCTGTAACCCCGGCTGGGGCATAGGGCGTCAACAAAACGTCTCCATCCTTCACGGTCTGCTGCAAGGTACTTAAGCTGTGGCCACGTCTTTCTCTGGGATTCTGCTTCCGCTAAGACAGTTGATTTCCATGTTGTTCTTGGTCTTCCAACCCACCGTACACCCTGAGGATTCCATTCAAAGGACTGCTTTGCAATTTCATCGTTTGGTTTCCTCAGTGTGTGACCAATCCAACGCCATTTACGCTTTCTTATGTCGACGTCCAGCCGCTCTTGACTTGTCCTGCGCCACAATTCCTCATTTGATATTATTTGTGGCCAGCGAATCTTTAGGATGTGGGGAAGACAGCGATTCACAAAAGCCTGCAATTTCTTCGAAATGGTAGACGTGACTTTCCAGGTTTCACAAGCATATAACAGCACGGATTTGACATTGGATTCGAAGAATCTCAACTTAGTGCGTAAGGAGATTTGACTGGATTTCCAAATTGGGGACAGAGTACCGAAGGCAGCACGAGCTTTATTTATTCTACTTTTAACGTCCAGATCCGTACCACCGTTTGCAGAAACAATACTGCCAAGGTAGTTAAATTGTTCCACTACTTCAACTGGCATCTCCTGTAAAATAATACGCTGCTGTGTGGAGCGGCCTGTGAGCATTATTTTTGTCTTTTTGCTGTTAATTCTTAAAATAAAATAAAATGAAATAATTTTTTCAGTGGAAAAACTTAGTACGTAATCAGAAGGTATACATAGGTGCTAATCTTCCCCTTCAAAATAGATTTTTACTTAGTTTTTAAGGTAGAATTATAATGGTCGGAAGGGGACTGTAGCTAATGTCAGACACCAACGATAAGTAGCTTTCCGTATCGTCAAAGGGGAACATACCCATACTGTACTTATCATCTGTCTCATTTTGGCATTCCTATTTCACCAATGCTAGTTTTACTTAAGTGAAGTGCCAAGGCAAAAGTGAGCAATACTTAACGTAACGTCCGCAATTAGTCACACTTTTAAGTATGTAGCTTAAATTTTTGTTTTGCCCTTGTATAAAAACAATAATAATAACATTTGAAAAATTTTCGGTTACAAATTTTTGAAGAAAAACTATGGTTAGTATATGTATGTACCACCACCGTGACATAAAATACCACTGTTAGACAAGTACCCACCTCATAAATTGTTCAATATTACCAAAAGGAAACATTAAATGGAACGCAAGTAAAAAAACTGGGAATACTTTAAAAAACACTAACGAAAAAATGGCCGTAGAAAGGCTTTAAATTCCAGCCACTCTAATAAACCTACTGAAAGAGTTAATGCTTTAGCTAGAAATGGAAGATATACAATAATCGATCATTTAAAAAAACACCCTTTGCATTTTATGTTTGACTAATGTATCTACATTACTGTATATGTATGTAAATAGAATATAGATCTTTTTCCGCTGAAATTTGCAGGAGATATGTTTGAATTGAAAATTTAAATTAAATATTTCATTTACGTATACCTACATGCAAGGCAGGGAAATGTTTACATAGCTCGAAAACAAAGTATGTATAAACAAAAGTAGAGACATGAACAGATTCTGGATTGGATCTTTGTTGCCTTGTTGGATCCACACATAACGTTTTGAGAAGAATGAAAAAAAAAATAACTTGGAATGCAAAAAGATTTTTAATGAAATCTTGATGATTTTATTCTAAGTTGCATGGCACTGTTTAAGCTCCATAGAATTGACAAAAATAAAAGAAATACTTCAGCATAATTTTGGAATCAACTAGGTACCGAGAAATTTTGTAAGATGATTCCACAAAGCATCTGAAGAATGCTTATCATAAATAACAATTCTGAGGAAATAGTTGCCCTGCTCATGCTATATCAACCCAGTGTTGCCAGATACTTTAAGCGAAGTTCCTCATCACTGACCTTGAAATTCCCTTCTCTCCTCTCTTTTTTGATGAGATTTCCCATAGATTCCTTTCAGTAATTTCGATAACAAATCAGCTCCTAATTGGTAAAAGAATAAAGGTATTATGGAAATTTGTGATTGAAAATAAAAAAAATAATTTTTTCTAAATTTTATTCCTATAGATATAGACAACAAAACGAGGCAAAATAAAGAATTTAAACTTCCCATTCCGAAACGAGAAAATTCATAGGAAGGAAAGAATAATTTTCCAATTCCGTTTAAAAATAATCAGTGGTTACCGACATTGATGCCAAAATAAAGCTCCCTTGCAGTGCAGGGTTGCCGCGATATTAATTTAAAGAGTGAATTTGTTTTTAACGAAGAATTTCCGTAATTTTAAATGTATCGAAAAAAATAAAAATGCATTCCTAACAAATGGAGAAAGCTCTACAGATTTGAATGTATGGTTTTTTTTTTTAATTTTGTGTGTTTGAACGAGTTATAACCAATTATAAGCAAACAAAAATTGAGTAAACACTTTTGTAGTGAAATTGTTCTCAAAAATTATGCTTTTCTCTGCTTAGAGTGGCGCTCGAACATACACCTCTAAGTTAGCAGTGTCAAGGACTACATCCACTGCACCATTGCCACCCGGAATTAAGGAGTGAACTAGTTTTTTTCACAAATAAAATCCGTGTTTTTAATTTTATTGAAAAAATAAAAATGCATTCCCGACAAAAAGAATAAGTTCTACAATTCTTTTTCTTGTTTTGTGTATTTATATGGAGCTCACATATTTTGTATTCAATTTTTGTTCTGTGCTACGTAAAAATGTTCTCCTAAAAGTTCTCTAAAAATCGTTAACTTACCATTTTTATCTTAATATTTTTTTTAGTCCAAACAGTTGTTTACTTTCTGTAGCACCTGAAGGCTTCCAAACGCAGCTTCACACTTAAAAAGCTTCACACTATAAAAATATTGCAAGCAAAATTGTGCCTTCCTAATTTTCTTGTTTTGAATCAATAGCAAGGGTCGGTTGTTAGTTGCGAAAAAAGAATTTACTCTTTCACTCAAGATGGTGGAAAGCTTGCAGAACAAGTATAATCACGTATCTGATATGCAAAATAGCATTTATGTATTTAAAAACTCAAATTGGTGCATGCACACACTTAGCTCTTATAAGTTGCTATCTAAGAAAAAAAAAATGTCGTTTCTCTGCGCTCAATATTATGTGATGAATCGATTGATCAAAAATAAAGATTGATAGTCCACATCATTTCAAATGATTTCCGACTTTAAAACCCATCGGTTTAAAATATAAAAATCACATTGGTACTTGAAAAAAATGGTCTCGAAAAATTGCGATTTTCGAAAAAAATTTGCCCCAACAACTAGCACCTCAATCAAAAATTCTTCAAACATGGATTAAATAATTTTTTCTTATTTTTCCAAAAATATAAAATTTTCTAACAACTAGTAGCATCCTGATTTATTGCAAATTATTTCTTAGCCATCTACTTGCCTGGTTTTGACTTTTAAACGTTCATATCTCCATTCCTTTATTTTGTCCATATGTTTCATTACACTTACGCCTTTCTTATAATTGCATAATCTATCAAATACAGAAAAAAAATCTTTCGACCTTCCCCCGTTTAGAAAATAGCCAAAACCGAGTTCACTCTTTAAACAAAGATGGCGGAAACCCTGCAAAGTGTTGATGATCGAAAACTTTGATTTAAGCTTCTTATAAAGTACTCTAACGATGACAAGAAAAAATCTCTTCTACGTTTAATTAAATTCCCATAAGAGCTATGACTAAAATATACTGCACTATAATATGTCGCAAAAAAAATATTAATTTTACCCAGCCTTTCACAGAAAAAACTTTTATAAGGCCATTTTATGTGGAAATGTGAAAAATTGCAACGAAATTATTTTTTTTGGTTTGATATAATAATTTAGGTATGTGCTTAATTTTGGCTTAAATAATTACTGATTTTATACTTTCCAAGCGTCTCAAAATTATTTTACTTTCGAAACGTCTCAAATGATGAATGATGATTCCCCTTTCACCACATTTTGGACTGCAGCTACCCACGGAAGGGAGAACTCCCCACGATCTGGCAGCACTGATCAACCCTTCAAAAAAAGCAAGGTGTTTTATTTCATACGATGCACATAGGGAGAATCTCCCAAGAACATGGCCCATAAATATTATTTTATGACATTTCCCGAAACCCGAACTAATCATCTTTTGAAAACAAACAACTGTTACAACGCTTTTCGTGCATTTATCTTGTATCTTCTTCATTATTCACGGTTGATTTTTACTTTTTCAAAACGGAAGTAAATAGATTTTGCTGCTTGGTGGTTACTTCAGGAAACAACGTATTTTTACATTATGTGTGTGTAGGGGAAGAGTGCGAGCAGTGAGACACTTTTTTTCCAATTGGTATAGCTTTGCACCCTTTTATGTAATCTTACAGAAACTTTGATAGTATTTAAGACATAACTTTACCTTCACATGGAGAGAGAAACTTTATTGAAAAATATGACAGTTACACTGTAATAAGCAAAATTGTGAGCAAATTCAAACTGTCTCACTGTTCGCCCACGGTGCGAGAGACAGTGTAGGCCGAACAACAGTGAGTCGATATAAATAAATAACAAAACAAAATTACTTAAATTGTTTAATTAGTAACATCAAACTTCACGCAATTGAAGCTTTACCTTCTCTTTATAATAAAGAAGTCAATACAAATTTTCAAACAAACAAATATAAGAACAAAACTTAAACTCTCTTCTGCTTGCTTGACAGTAAAACATTAAATACAATAAAACAGAGGGTATTTCCAAAATTTAAGTGCGAGATATGTCTCACTGTTCGCTTTTTGAAAATGTCACACTGTTCGCCCCTTATTATTTTTTCAGTTTTTTTTTTTTAGATAAAAATTGTTACTTTATTTATCCGATTGATTTGTTGCATTAAATGAAATCAATATATAGCAACAAATTATTAAAAATAAAATGCACGACTGGATCGCACGTACTTGCTCTTATGTTCAAGTCGTGTGGGACTTAAGACATTAAAAAATATTCAAGTAATCTATAGAAAAAGTATAAGAAGCACTTAAACAGTCTGATAATTAACTTATAGCTCAAAAAAAGTATGCCATTTGATTACTTGAAAAAATATGAATATATGCAAAAAAAAAATTTAAATCGTTGGAGCCGTTTTCTTAAAAACTAATTTTTTATATATAAAATTTTTGTAACATTTTTCAAAAAAAAATTTGGTATGCCAACTTTGAGTATATATCAATATACATTTAAAGCTGAAATTTCAAAACAATTCATCAACCCGTTTTTGAAATATTGACTTTTCAAAAAAAAATTTGAATCTTTTTTTAAAAATCCAAAATTTATTTTTTCCAAAATTTTGGTATGCAGTATTTTTTATTATCTCACAAAGCTTTTGTTCACAAATTTTTATTGAAATCGGATGAGCGGTTAATGAGAAAACCGAAAATCAAAAAAATCGTTATATGGCAGGTACCGTTAATAAATGTTTTTGGTGATTTTTTTTCTTTCCAGAAAGTACACCATAATTACAATAATACACTGATTCTTTTGAATCAAAATCGTTGGAGCCGTTTTTGAGATAAATAAGCTTTTCTTTAATGGTTGCATGGCAAGTACCGTTATTTTTTGAGCTAAAAAAAAATTTCAATTTCCCCTCTGGAGAGTTACAAAAAAACCTTAAGTTCAAAATTTGAAGAACTTCGCTTGAGTGGTTTAGGCTGTAGGTTGAGGTACGGACAGACATCAGGCAGACAGACAGACAGAATTGTGCCACCCACTTTTTTCGTGTTCTCTATCATCGTAATGTCATGTTTGATTGTTATCTCGAAATTTTTTTTTTTGCACGAATCCAAAACTTGCCCTATAGTACCTATATCGCAAGTAAATAAAATGCACGACTGGGTCGCACGTACTTGCTCTTATGTTCAAGGCACTGCAGATTTAAGAAAATTGTATATAAAAACATGGAAATTACGGAAATACGACATTTAAATTGGCTAAAACCACTCTTTTGACAGTTTGAGGTGAAAAAATAATGCCATATTAATTCTTGATTGAATATGATTGTATGGGAAAAAAAAATTTTAGATCGCTGGAGCGGTTTTTTAAAAAATTAATTTTTTATATATAAAATTCTTAAAACATTTTTAAGAACAAATTTTGGTATGCAAATCTTAAAAATAAAAAATAGAAACAAAATTTGAAAAAAAATGTCAACCCGTTCTTGAGATATCGAATTTTCAAAAAAAAAAAAAAATTGAAACTTTTTTTAAAAATCACAAAACTTTTTTTTGAAAATTTATATTATTACTCTTTTATAGTACCTCGTGGCATGATGGTTAGTGCGTAGGACTGTCATGCTTAAGGTGTGGGTTCGATTCCCACCCGTACCACCTAAAAACAGAAATGTTTTATCCGAGGTACTGCCTCTTGCGAGGAACTGACAAATCCTCCCAGAGTAAACTTGTCATGAAAAATTGCTTCTCTTTAAGCCGTTCGGACTCGGAATAAAATTGTAGGTCCCCATTCTTGCCAACAACACGCACACAGGAATGGTTGAGAGTTGTAAGTCACTAGGCACAGGTTCTCCACCAACTGTTGCGCCACGCAATTTATTATTTTTATTTATTTTTTTCCTCAACAATCTCTTGGTACTTAATCTTATTAGGGCCGGTCTTTTCATGGGCCTTTCCAGCCTCCTCATTTTTGGCAATTTTTTCAAGAATAAAGGACACCTTCCTGAATTGCACTTTTAGAATTTATTTTTTTTTTTTTATTTAATCTTATCTGAAATGTGTATATAAAAAATTATTCATCTAAATCCGTTACGATAACGAGAAAATTCAAAATAAAAAAATACGTTCTATGTCAGGTACTATTAATAATTGCTAAGTCCAAAATTTTATATTTTTGGTAGTAGATCGTACTTATTTTAGTCTATGAAAAAAGTTAAATCAAAATCGTAGAAGTTTTTAAGCAAAAAAATATTTTCTTTTGCGGTTTTTTAACTTTTGTATGGAAGGTGCCGTTATTTCTTCATAAATGTAAAATTTTTTCTAAAAATATTTTAGAGAGTACTAAAAAACTTTTAAATATCGAGTTTCAAAAAAATCGATCATGTCGTTTTCGAAATATTTGATTTTCCAAAAAAAATTGAAATATTTTTTAAAAATCCAAAAAATATTTTTAGGAAAATTCTGTATATACAAAACAATTGAAATCGGTCGTACCGTTTTGAAGATAATCAAAAATTAAAACAAATGGTTCTTTGGGAGTTACCATCTATAACCATTTTTGAAAAATGGTTTTCCACCCAAAGTAAAAGCCTTTACTAAAATAAATTTACTGATTTTTTTTAAGAAAAATTGTCGAGCCGTTTTTGAGAAAAATACGATTATGTAAAATTGCTAAAAAAAATTGTACGGCAGGTACGGTTGTTTTTGGTTCTAAAAAAAAATGTGTCGACAGAATCACCAAAAACTACTATGTACCAAGTTTGAAGAAAATCGATCGAGCCTTTTAGGCTGTAGACGAACAGACAGACAGACAGACAGAATTATGCCAATTAATATTTATAAGGGAACGCTAGACAGTCCCGAAGAACAAAAAAACAATTTTTCAGTTCTCAAAATTGCAAAATCTCATTTTTAAGTCCCGAATTACAGAATCCGGTAATCTCGCTTTACGAAATACCGAATAACAAAATTGCAGTACCTATCCAGAAATATAAAAAAAATCCCATACATACATAGATTATAGAGGGCAAGTTTTGGACTCGTGCAAAATAAAACTTCGAGATAGAGACCACGATAAAAGTAGGCCCCCTAATTGCGTCTCTCTGTCTGTCTGTATAGCCGAAACCACAGCGTTTTTCTTCAAATTTAAAATTAAGGGTTTTTGGTAACTCCCTAGAGAGGAAATTTGTTTTAATCCAATGATAACGGTAAGGTAAGGCTAGTTGAGCCACTTTTTATTGAAAGTGTTATAAATATGGAACCATTAATTCTACACCAACTTTCCATACAATCGTTAAAGAAGAGCTTGTTTATGTATCTGAGAAACGGCTATAATGCTAAAGAGACGAAAAATCTGTGAATTACTCTAGACATGACGAACTGTGCTGCCATATTGTTCATAATGAATTATCATACAATGCGTTGATTTTTATCATTCCAGAGCAAAATTATCATACGAAAAATAAAAAAAAATATTTCCAAATTTCCCTAAAAAAAAACAAATTAATTAATTGAAAATAAAAAAAATAATTATTAACTTTATTACCATATGTATAAAGAACACATAAAGAATGTAAAAAAAAAACAGCTCTAATATTGAAGCTTCAACTTATGCTATGTTTCCACCAAAGGATTATCTCAGTTCAGATTAAATAAATCTATTTGGTGTTTCCACCACACAAAAAAATTTAAAAAAGATTTACTTTGACAGCCCCTTTTAAAATGTAAATGGTGTTTCTTTTGTTCTCATAAAGAGGAAGTGAGATAGAATGTTTCCTCTGTGAAGAACTGAATTCAGTCATAAATGAATCCTTCAGCGCCATACCGGAATAGGTTAGTTCGATTTGTAAAAGTATTTGTCCTAGGAAGATTTAACAAGATTAATTTCTAATCTTCAAGATTAACGAAATAAATTTGTATAGTAAATCTTCAAGATTTGAAGGAGATTTGCGGTAAATCTTATTAAATCTCAGATTAGCGTTAGGTGGAAATGTAGCATTAAAGAGTCAAAATCACTCTCTCCAAGTGAAGATACAAGATTGATTCGCATTATCACTAATGCTATATTTCCACCTAGCGCTAATCTGAGATTTAATGAGATTAACCTTAAATCTCCTTTAAATCTCGCAGATTTACCATACAAATTTATTTCGTAAATCTTGAAGATTAGAAATTAATCTTGTTAAATCTTCCTAGGACAAATGGTTTTACAAATCGAACTGACCTATTTTTACATGGTGCTGAACGATTCATTCGAGACTCGCATTCAGTTCTTCATTGTTTCACACGAATCAAACATTCTGTCTCATTCGCACTTCATAAGAAAAATTGGAACGCCATTTGCATTTTTGAAGGTGCTGTCAAATTTAATCTTTTTTAAATCTTTTTGTGCGGTGGAAACACCAACAAGATTTATTTAATCTAATCTGAGATAAACCTTTGGTGGAAACATAGCATAAGATCGACTTCTAATGCTATGTTTCCACCAAAGGTTTATCTCAGATTAGATTAAATAAATCTTTTTGGTGTTTTCACCGCACAAAAAGATTAAAAAAAGATTAAATCTGACAAAACTTTAAAAATGCAAATGGCGCTTCAATTTTTTTATGAAGTGCGAAAGAGACAGAATGTGTTATTCGTGTCAAACAATGAAGAACTGAATCGAGTCTCGAATGAATCGTTCAGCACCATGTTAAAATAGGTTAGTTCGATTTGTAAAACTATTTGTCCTAGGAAGATTTAATAAGATTAATTTAATTAATTAATTTAAAAAAAAAAAAATTCTAATCTCCAAGATTAACGAAATATATTTGTATGGTAAATCTTCAGAAGATTTGAGGTAAATCTTATTAAATCTCAGATTAGCGTTAGGTGGAAATGTAGCATAACACATATTCAACAGCATTCTGTCATCTGCTGCAGTCAACATTTGGAGATATAATTCCTCTGTTCATAAATCTGTCAGTCGTTTGTCCGTTAAGTTATTATTCCCAATAATATGAATAAAAATTCCAGGATATGTATGATTTATAAAGTATTGACCTGTAACTTGGAAAAATTCTGTGTACTTCTTACCTTTGTAGAAACAGTATTTCTCATATAAAAATAAATACTGTATCAAAAAAATAAATAAATAAGGACACATCCAGCTTCTGTTAACTTTAACTTGCTCTCATGACGTCCCTACAATAACCATGAATCAATATATACGTACTTTTCCGCTTATTTCTGGCTTGATTGATCAAAAACCATTGATTTTGTAAGACAATAACATTGTTTTTCAAATTTTTGAATTTTCTACCCCGCGTATCTTTCTTAAGAGTGTTCCGGACTGAAATGGTGATTTCATGAAAAAGATTGTAAAGCGTGTGTACTTGTCCAATCAAAACCATTAAGGTGTTTATGGACAGATAAACTTGTTTTCTAGAACATCATTGGAAAAAAAATTTAATTTTGTGTTCTTGTTTTTGGTAAAAGCCTCTAAGAAAACGAGAAAATGCCAAAAATGGCTGTTTTTCAAAGCAAATGTAGCTTACACTATAGCATTTTTTAAAAACCAATGTTTAATAACATAAAATTCCATATTTTTATTATGGCACTATTGGAGAAAATTTTTAATTTTGTACCTAATAAAAATTTTAATAATACAAAAGAAAATTGCTGGTAAATTTTGAAAAAAACGCATTTTTGACATACAATTTTTTATACCTAAAAAAACTTACCTATTCAAATAAAATAATGATGGTAAGTTTGATATTGTGTGTTTTCTTATTCTCTCCTCAATTGGATGCTTTCTCTAATGCCATTTTCAAAAATTAATTTATTCCACATAGTTCGGAGTTATAACGGTAAATCGCACTCGAAAATTTTGGACCTATTCAATTGAACGGGAGTGTATGTACATATCTTATGAAAACTCTCGCCACAGTCCCCAAAACATTTTATACTATAACTTTTGATAAGGGTGACACAAGCAGCACGTCTTTTGCATTCCAGGATTGAGACATTAAACAAAAGATAAAAGTTAGTCAGCCTTATTATGAGTTTCACGTGAACAACATTCCACGCTGAAAAATAGATATTTCACTTTTCGCCTATTGTGAGTTTCAAACGAAAAACGAAAATTCCCCTTTTTTGTCAGTACTCATTCAGGGCAAAATGTTTCGTAATTAAGAGCTTAAATTGTCACTTATTTTTTAACGTACTGGTGCCCTTTGCGCAAGTTTTTTGTTTGTTTTAGGCCAAGAAAAGTTCAGGCGAAACTCATAATAGCTTATAAAATTTCGGGGGAAAAAAAACTCAAAATAAAGCTGAATATGTATTTGTTATTATTAATATAGGGTGACAAACAAAACTTCCGACTCACTCCTTAAACTAACTGCTTTTTTTATAGAGTTGACTGTTAAGTTTCTAATTAAAATTAGTTCACAGAATAAAATTAAAACTTTTTGGTATTTGTAATTTCGCCCCGAAGAAAATATCATATGAAATGACAATGGAATTCCTTTGAAAGTTTTTTTTCCTGATACATATGGGAGGAACATTTCGAGCATCATTCACATTCCCAATATTCGAAGGAGAAAGTACTATTTGCTATAATCCACATTAAAAATTCGATTCAATCGAATATATGTAAGTACACTTTAATAGCATTCGCCAAAGACACAAAAACAAGTTTTATTAAATTTTTGTATGTGAGTTTTATTCTAAATATTAAAAAACAAAATAAAAAATAAGGTACGTAACTAAACATTTATATTTATATTGTTTTCATTTTTTTTATAACCACAACTTTTAGAATTTACTGTTTGCGTTAATTTTGCAGCATTCATTTCACATTATTTGTTCTAATTTTGAAGGAAGATTGTTTTATTTTAGATAAATTGTGGTAATATGGGTAATATACAAAATATCAATCAAAACTTCTACAAAGCAAAATGTAACGAGAAAAAAACGATTGATCTATACAAAAAGTTAAAAATTTTATTTACCACTGTCATTATTGATGTGAGTTTATATATTTTTTTAATTTCAATTCATCTCACTGTGGTTCCGGAAGTTTAAATATTTACTTGAAATAGAAGGGCGGCACTTTTTTTTTAAATTTTATTGTTTTTTACAAATTGTGTTGTACGTTTTTTTCTAGATTTTTTAGTTGTTTTATATGAAAATTTTACCTTTTTCTATTATAATTAGTTCTTAGGTATAAACTTAATTATAACTTTAGTAAGTAATTTCACTTTTAAGACTAAAATTGGTTTCATGTTTTTTTTTTGTTATAATTTAAAATTTATTACATTTAAATGTTTTTGTTGTCAATTTCTCTTTCACTTTGTATTTTGTATTTTAATATTTGCTTTGAAGGTAATTGTTTGTTTTATAATTTGTTGTTTATAACATTTAAAGCGTTAAAAATTAAATTCATTGAGGTCATTTTATATAGCGTTTTAAATTTTTTTTATAGAAATAAACAAATATTTTTTTAATTTTTTGAATACTGCGCACGCGATTTATTTCGGATTTATGATAAACCAAAAAGTTTCTGATCTCTTGAGAAAAAAATTGCTAGCGAGTTCGAAATAAATTAAATATTATTGATATTGAATAATTATTATAATAGATTTAGCAGTTTTGGCACTAGATAAATAGAAAATAATTGAGAGAATTTATTTTTGGTAACTTGATAGGGATATTATGATGTTCTCTACTGTAATTATGCACCGTGAGTTAAAATTAATATTAAGTTAACAAAATTCATGTTTTGATGAATAAAAACACACTTTCACAATTTTAAAATCTAAATAAATAAACACAACTGAAAATTATTTATGTTTAAGTAAAAAAGTACTGTTTAGCTGCGATTTGAATTTGCTATTTGTTTCGAAAGTTTAAATTTGGTTCTTTCCTGTTTTTAGGTACCTAATTCTTATGTACATACATACATAACAACACCACTGGATAGCCAATAAGTTTTATAAAATCAAAAAAAAAGTCAAGTTGTTTGTCAACATGTCAATCCAAATTCTGCTGTCCTTGGTTCATTTACCAGATCTAGTGAAATCTTTGTTCATAATTTTATTCTTGATAACAGTAATTCATAATAATCAAGGTTTTGAACATATATCACCATTAATTCTGTTGGTCTTGTTTATTAATTAAATCTTGTGATTTTTTCATACTTTTACATGTTAACGTTTTGAAATTAAGTACATAAGATAGAAAATTATTTAATTCCACAGCACTTTTCTTTAAATTTCAAAACAACGAAATCTTAAGCCTATAGATAGACAATTTTTTAATAGCCTATCTGATCGTCGTATATGTATGTAGTTGAGTATTCATCAAGTCATCTTAGCTCGCTGTAAATATCGTGTGCTAAGAATTAAAAATACTTAGTAATAACACTAAACGATAACCTGGAATACAAAACTCACGTTTAAAAACTCGCAATACTCGGGTTTGCAGTTCAGTGTTGTTTTGTCCATTCACGACAAACGGGCAAAGAACATCACTTCGAATCTTTTACGAGTTCCATAATCGACGTGAATAAATAAACTACATGATATGAATTGGATAAATTGAAAGACATTAAATTCAATATACATACATATGTACATTATGTACATATGTACATACATTTTTCATATTTCATATTTTTCAAGTGAGAGATTTTTTGACAATTTGTAATACCAATAAATAATTTATTTCTATGTAAGATCAAAACTCACTGTGGCCGCAAATGAAATTCGAAGCGAATCGTTTATAATGAATTTGCAGTTGGGTGTTGTTATTGAATTCGTTTTCACTTCTTTCCTTTTCTCTAGAACGAAAACTTATATGAACTGATATTTGCGTTTCGGCGTTTTTATATTCTAGTGTTTTTGCAGATGCGCTCAATATTTCAATTATTCTTCAAAGAAGTTGATTCTCACACCGTTTCAACAAGGCTAGACTGTGTTGGAATAAAAGCTTTTCCAAATCCAATCTAAGCAGAAGAGGCCATACTAATACACTACAATTGGTGTTTGAATGAAACTAAAAGTTAAGCGTTCTTTCCTATTCTCACCACTTTTACGGTATTTGTTTTACTGAAACGCCAAATGTCGCTTTTAGAGCCGTGTCATTTTACTTATGTACGTTTTAGTAAAACGAATATTGTAATAAGCGGGTGTATGTACATTATCACCCCGATTACAGAATCCGACGAATGAGCTGCGGATGGAATCAGACTTAGTTTTGACATTTTTACTATGAGCCAAATGTCAAAATTGGCCGTTTTCGAAAACGTCAAATCAAAGTCAATTTGATCGTCAAATGATCGTCATTTTTTGACGCAGATTGCAATCGTCATATATACAATGTCTTGCACAAAATCGTTTTTATGAACGTTATTCAATTTACTCGCAAACGCATTTTATATTTACGAACACGCTCACTGGTTTCTCATTTTTTTTATCAACTCGATTTTTTTACTGCGCAGTTGCACCGCAGGTGATGTTTTCGAACAGTTTGCGTTAAAGAACATTCTGCAAATGCATTTTTGACGCAGATGACGTTTTCGAAAAACGCCATTGAGTCTGACTCCCTCCGCAGCTCATTCGTCGGATTCTGTAATCGGGGTGTATGTATGTTTGTAGATTTCTTTCAACTCGACGTGAATTTAGAGGCGATTTTGATTTATGTATTAAGAATCGACAATTATAACGCTTTAAAAAGTGGAGTGTCTTCAGGTTTGTAGCCAAAGCTTTATATTAGACGTGTTTTGTTGAAAACTATAAACAGCAAAGCAAAAGCTTAATGTTCCAAACTATTCTTTGCTAGTCACATTTAACTACACTGCGTGTAAAATTTCAAAATACGGCTATTGTTGCCAATTCAAATTTTGGATGATCGACATTCGAAAAAGGTGTTTATTCTTAGTAATAAGTTTTTCTTTCGTGAAGTTTCGGTACAAAACTAAACGAATTATAATCCAATCTCTTTGTTTCCATGATTAGCTAGTTAATTTTTCTAAGACTGATAAGTGATTTTATATTCTTCGTGAAAAACTTAATCCAATCACATTTTATAATTTCAATTCGTATACATTTTTAGATACCGTAAGAAAATCAAAGTTTCAATGGGTATTGTGTATTATATTACATATTCCTTTCAAATTTCTTAGAAAAAAACAAGTGGTCAAGTTTTCGATTGATATAAAAGTATATAGGTACATTCTTTATTTCTCAGTCTTTGGTGGAGGTTTAAAAATAGCATTTTTATAATTTTTGTGGAAGGGTTACTTAGAAATTATTTTTCCTTAAACCTTAACACCATAACCCTAACGATCCGATTAAAAAAACTCATATTAACCTCTTAAGCGAATCTAACTCCGAGGCCATAAAGGCAGTTACCTGGCAAACAAGTTGACTGCATTCACTGTCAGTTAAATTCCAACTTTGTATATGCGTGACTATTACTTGCCAAGCGTTGCTTTGTCTCACAAGTTGCTCGAGTTAGTATATATTGCAACTTAACATTTTTACTTGCGATATACATACATATGTATGTAGGTACTATTGGGCAAGTTTTGGATTCGTGGAAAACAAATTTGAGATAACAATCAAACATGAAATTACAATGATAGAGACTACGAAAAAAGTGGGTAGCATAGTTCTGTCTGTCTGTTTGTATCTGGATCTACAGCCTAAAAAAATGATCCGATTTTTTTTTCAAATTTTGAATTTAAGGTTTTTTGTAATTCTAAAGAGGGGAAATTGAAATTTTTTTTTTACAAATGTAAAAATATTTGTTTTTATTTTTACTTTTATTTTGTTATTAAATGAATTAACTCTTATGTTCCTAATTTTTTTTTATAAAAAATAATAAAACGCTATTAATAAAAAAAAGTGATCTCAAAAAAAAAAATGAGTTCAAATAACATTTTCCAAATTAAAAAAAAAAAATTCTGTTTCATAAGAAAAAATAACTAATAAGCTTAAATTATTTAACTCCGCAGGAATTAGTTTATAACTTTTCTTTTACAGCGCAGTAGAATACAACTTCGTCGATTCGACGATTAGTTACCTATAACGTACTAAAAAATATGGTTTCCTTTCTAGGGTTAACGGTTAACATAACGGTTTTTTCGATTTTTTCATTAACGGCTTAACGGATTTCAATCAAAATTTTCATGAAAAAGCTTTTTTAAAATTTCAATAATATTGCATATCAAAATTTTGAAAAAAAAACAAGTTTTGGATTTTTGAAAAAATATTAAAAATTTTTGTTTGAAAATTCAATATGGGTTGATGATTTTTTTTTAATATAAATACATTAATGTTTTCTAAAAACGTTCACCCAAAATTTTCTTTTAAAAATGTTGCTAAAATTTTACATTTAAAAAATTAGTTTGCCGCTCGGATTGTCAAGATTCAAATTAGACTTCGGGAAAATTGCAGAGCATCATTTTCTGCTTTTAAAATGTTTGAATAAGTTATGCTCCTGACAGAAAAATCTCGCTATTTTCAAACCTTCAACTCCACGACTCATAGATCTATGCACCCATATATAAGTTATATAAATCTCCACATCAAAATATCATGTCTCCTCTTGGTCCACTTTTGTCTGGTTAGTATAACAGTCACAAAAATGAAAAAAAAGTTTATGGATCGTGGGTTTATTGTATTTATTTAGATCGGCGAATTCCATTTCCATTATTGTAGATAATGATAAGAGAACAAGTGAAATGTGGGTATTTATGACTTGAAGCTAATTGCAACGAGTTTTTTTTTGTTGAAAGTTCCTAAGAACGCAGAGATTCCCTTGAAATTATTATACAAAACAGTTTAACCTTATTGATTACACTAAATATATCGATACAAATAAACAAAACGCAACGAAAACTACATTTATTTATTTCTAACGAAACTACCTCACGAACGCTTTTCGATAGATACCATTTTTAGATCTTTTATTACGGAGTCAAGATGGACGTTTAAGTTTTGCTGTTTACCACAAACCAACGAGTACAAAACGTTGCATTCCTAGTAACTCACATTGCCCAATTCAACACAAGAAAGCCGCTTTTCATTCTTATATCCATCGATTGTGTAAATTGCCACTCTCAGTTGCCAATTATAAAAGAGAGTATGAACATATTATAGACGTGGCAAATTTGAATGGATACAGTAAAATAATGATTGATGATCTCATCAAAGAACATATGAAAAAAAATTCGGAACTCAAGTATGACAACTTTATATGCACAAAATAAAAGAATTAATCAAAAAGATGAACCGAAAAGAGTACGTTTTTCATACAAGCCAGCTTTAACAAACAAATTAAAAAGTTCATTCAACCGCAACAACATGAAAATGGTATTTTCAAGTAACAATAAAATGAAGAACATCTTGGGAACAACGAAAGATAAAACGGAAAATTTAAAGTAATCGGGAATATTCAGTGCAATGTGGTGATTGTGAACAAGTGTATTATGGCCAAACAAAACGGAATATTGAAACGCGTTTTAAAAAACATTCAACGTACATAAGGACAAACAATTGTAGACCTTCTGCTTTAGCGAATCATGTACTGACTAGCGACCATTTCAACGTTTCGAAAAATAATTTGAAATTGGTACGACAAGTGAATGATCCTAGACGTCTAGATGCTTATGAAAGCTTTTTTATCCAAAAAGACGAGAGATCGATGAATGCTGACAGTGGGAATATTAATTCTTGTCTGTTCCGTTTAGTTTGAAATTGTTTTTATCTTCTGACAAGTACACCACCCACAGTGATACATAAGCTAACTTTTTCCTTTCTCTTTTGTTGTGCTCTATTGTTCATAATTAACTTCGCTCATCACCTTCTAATCTCACGTTATGTTACCAAAACGATGATTTGCACTTTGGACCAATGATGCTGCAAGATGAGGATGACATTTTTATCATCAGTCGTGTGCGCTGATGATGATAGACAAGATCTATCGAAACGCGCTCGTGAGGTAATTTCGGCTACATGAAATTTGGCCCCAATGAAAAATGGCCCCAAACAATAAATGAAAAATGGCCCCAAAAATGGGGCCTTTTTTCATAATGAAATATGGCCCCATTTTCAAAAAAGAAAAATGGCCCCAAAATAAATGAAAAAAAGCCCCAAAAAGAAAACGAATACTCAAACAAAAAATGAAAAATCGCCCCAAAAATGTATATGAAAAACAACAACAACTTGAGCTATTTTATTTTTACGGTTTGGGGTGATTTTTCATTTTTTTTGGGGCGTTTTTTCATTTTTAGTTTAGTTTGATTATGAAAAATGGCCCCAAGTTTAAAGAGATTTTTTTTAATGGAAAAATCTCCCTAAAAATAATGACAAATATTTTTTAAATCTAAAATCATGTGATTTTTGTACGATTATTTAAACAGGCTTTTGATGCCGATCGCGCAATTTTATTAGATATGTTCATAATATACATTATATCAATATACATTATATCAAATTCTTAAAAGATCATTTTGGGACAGTGATTAATCAAACGTACAGGAAAATCGCACGATTGGCAAAAATATATGCATGTATGTATGTAGAACTTATGCAGTATTTCATTTTATTTTATTTTAAAACCAAAAATCGCGCGATTTTTGGTTTTAAAATAAAATAAAATGAAATACTGCATAAGTTCTACATACATACATGCATATATTTTTGCCAATCGTGCGATTTTCCTGTACGTTTGATTAATCACTGTCCCAAAATGATCTTTTAAGAATTTGATATAATGTATATTGATATAATTGATATAATGTATATTATGAACATATCTAATAAAATTGCGCGATCGGCATCAAAAGCCTGTTTAAATAATCGTACAAAAATCACATGATTTTAGATTTAAAAAATATTTGTCATTATTTTTAGGGAGATTTTTCCATTAAAAAAAATCTCTTTAAACTTGGGGCCATTTTTCATAATCAAACTAAACTAAAAATGAAAAAACGCCCCAAAAAAAATGAAAAATCACCCCAAACCGTAAAAATAAAATAGCTCAAGTTGTTGTTGTGTCAGTGAATGCAGAAAGTTCCTAAGAACGCAGAGATTCCCTTGAAATTATTATACAAAACAGTTTAACCTTATTGATTACACTAAATATATCGATACAAATAAACAAAACGCAACGAAAACTACATTTATTTATTTCTAACGAAACTACCTCACGAACGCTTTTCGATAGATACCATTTTTAGATCTTTTATTACGGAGTCAAGATGGACGTTTAAGTTTTGCTGTTTACCACAAACCAACGAGTACAAAACGTTGCATTCCTAGTAACTCACATTGCCCAATTCAACACAAGAAAGCCGCTTTTCATTCTTATATCCATCGATTGTGTAAATTGCCACTCTCAGTTGCCAATTATAAAAGAGAGTATGAACATATTATAGACGTGGCAAATTTGAATGGATACAGTAAAATAATGATTGATGATCTCATCAAAGAACATATGAAAAAAAATTCGGAACTCAAGTATGACAACTTTATATGCACAAAATAAAAGAATTAATCAAAAAGATGAACCGAAAAGAGTACGTTTTTCATACAAGCCAGCTTTAACAAACAAATTAAAAAGTTCATTCAACCGCAACAACATGAAAATGGTATTTTCAAGTAACAATAAAATGAAGAACATCTTGGGAACAACGAAAGATAAAACGGAAAATTTAAAGTAATCGGGAATATTCAGTGCAATGTGGTGATTGTGAACAAGTGTATTATGGCCAAACAAAACGGAATATTGAAACGCGTTTTAAAAAACATTCAACGTACATAAGGACAAACAATTGTAGACCTTCTGCTTTAGCGAATCATGTACTGACTAGCGACCATTTCAACGTTTCGAAAAATAATTTGAAATTGGTACGACAAGTGAATGATCCTAGACGTCTAGATGCTTATGAAAGCTTTTTTATCCAAAAAGACGAGAGATCGATGAATGCTGACAGTGGGAATATTAATTCTTGTCTGTTCCGTTTAGTTTGAAATTGTTTTTATCTTCTGACAAGTACACCACCCACAGTGATACATAAGCTAACTTTTTCCTTTCTCTTTTGTTGTGCTCTATTGTTCATAATTAACTTCGCTCATCACCTTCTAATCTCACGTTATGTTACCAAAACGATGATTTGCACTTTGGACCAATGATGCTGCAAGATGAGGATGACATTTTTATCATCAGTCGTGTGCGCTGATGATGATAGACAAGATCTATCGAAACGCGCTCGTGAGGTAATTTCGGCTACATGAAATTTGGCCCCAATGAAAAATGGCCCCAAACAATAAATGAAAAATGGCCCCAAAAATGGGGCCTTTTTTCATAATGAAATATGGCCCCATTTTCAAAAAAGAAAAATGGCCCCAAAATAAATGAAAAAAAGCCCCAAAAAGAAAACGAATACTCAAACAAAAAATGAAAAATCGCCCCAAAAATGTATATGAAAAACAACAACAACTTGAGCTATTTTATTTTTACGGTTTGGGGTGATTTTTCATTTTTTTTGGGGCGTTTTTTCATTTTTAGTTTAGTTTGATTATGAAAAATGGCCCCAAGTTTAAAGAGATTTTTTTTAATGGAAAAATCTCCCTAAAAATAATGACAAATATTTTTTAAATCTAAAATCATGTGATTTTTGTACGATTATTTAAACAGGCTTTTGATGCCGATCGCGCAATTTTATTAGATATGTTCATAATATACATTATATCAATTATATCAATATACATTATATCAAATTCTTAAAAGATCATTTTGGGACAGTGATTAATCAAACGTACAGGAAAATCGCACGATTGGCAAAAATATATGCATGTATGTATGTAGAACTTATGCAGTATTTCATTTTATTTTATTTTAAAACCAAAAATCGCGCGATTTTTGGTTTTAAAATAAAATAAAATGAAATACTGCATAAGTTCTACATACATACATGCATATATTTTTGCCAATCGTGCGATTTTCCTGTACGATTATTTGATCAGATATATCAAAAGCTACAAGGATCATTTTGAGACCATGATTAAAAATAATCGTACACGAAAATCGCGTGATTACCATGGACGATTGTTTAATCACCATCCCAGAGTAACAATTAATTTAAAATAATAGGAAAAAAAAGGCTTGACTCTTATCTACGTCAATTTTTCCAAAAACAACTGGATTTTTTTTGTCCGATTTGGAACAAAGCCCATTTTTATGAGTTTTTAATTTAAGATAAGTTTTGGGGCCTTTTTTCATTTAATTTGGGGCTATATTTCCATTTTCAATTTGCGGCAATTTTTCATAATGAAAAATGGCCCCATTTTTTGGGGTTATTTTTCATTTTTGTTTAAGAATGAAAGTGTGGGGCCATTTTTCATAATGAAATTTTACCCCAAATTAAAAATGAAAAAAGGCCCCAAAACCATGAAAAATCACCCCAATTCACAAAATTTTATTTTATTTTAGTTGTTGTTGCTTCTCATATAAATTTTTGGGGCCATTTTTCATTTTATGTTTGGGGCCATTTTTCATTGGGGCCAAATTTCATGTAGCCGGTAATTTCGTTAGAAATAAATAAATATAGTTTTGTTGTTGCGTTTTGTTTATTTGTATCGATATATTTAGTGTAATCAATAAGGTTAAACTGTTTTGTATAATAATTGATTAAGATTACACAACGTTTACTTTGTAATATCCCTTGAAATGTCAAAATAAATTTAGTTTATATGTGGTGTTGTGAATGAATAAACTTGATTTGTAACCTTGTTGCCGAAATATGAATTTATGATACATACATATATGAACATAAAGTCGCAATATAGAACAAAGATTTTCTTTCGTTTTACAAAAAAAAAAAAAAAAAACAAAATAGTTGACTCTTTATTATCCATTTGTGGAATAATTAATTAGATTCCTCAAAATTTAAACTTATATTTTTGCCTGATTTCAAAAATCAGCTGCGAGTTTTCTTCTCCTCAAATCTATGTTCGAATCACCCATAAAATAATAACAAAAATAATTTCTTTTCTTTTAAAAATTTCATATTTTTCTGATTTTCCTGCTCTCAACAAAAAATAATAAAATAAAGCAATGTAACCACAACAGAATGTATGATAAAATTTTAAGTAAACAAATATAAATAAAATGCAAAACAATGTTCTTAGGTAACAAAGACAAAATAAATTTTCTTCCAATTATGGGAAAATAAAATATAAAATATCGGACAGACTACTGCACACTTTTAAATAGTTCATGTATAAATGAAATAAAATAGAGTATATTTCTATAGCCTATTTTATAATTTTTTTTATAATGTTTATTTTCTGTCGAATTTCTAATTGCTTTTAGCTGTTTTAGTTAATATATTAAGTTATAAGTAGTTTTTGTTTTGTTATCTTAATTTAAATGATTCACTAAATTATTTATTTTCACACACACGCATCCGTTATAGTTTTATTTTTATATTGTTTGTCCTGTTTGTAGTTTGTTTCTTGTTTTTTTTTTCTTAATTTTGTTTAGATAAATTTATTGTTTTCTTTTTTATTGCATATTTTTTTTTATAAGAACAAAAAAAATAAAACAAAAAAGAAAGTTTCTAAATTTATAATTACATAAATAATAACTTAATATTCATTTCCTTTAGACATAGTACATACTATCGCAAAGTTCAGTTTAAAAGAATTTGTTTTGCTTGCTTTTCTTTTTTATTTCATTATTTTGAAAGAGAGAACTATATTTATGTATTTAATAGTTTGTAATTTTTATTATTTATATTGGTTTTTCTATTTTTTTAAAATTTATTTTTTACATTTTTTGTATGTTTCATCTATTTTTTGTATTTTTGTTTTTTTTTTATATATATTTTTTTTTTTAATTTATGTAATATAAACGTACGAACAATAAAGTTTAAGTCTTTATTTTGCTTTTTTTATTGCGTTTTTCAGTGTTTTTCTCTTTTTTTTAATTTTTTTTCATTATTATTTTTTTTTTTACATTTTTTGATAAATTAAAAATACAAAAAATAAGAAAACAAAACAATAGCATTATTTAGTTTAAAATAGAAAATAATAAAAATTGTTGACCGCAATTCATTGTTTTCTCTTCTTAAAAAAAATATTTTGGGTTTTAAAGACCAAGCATTCATTTGTTTTCGTTTTGTTTAAATAAAATTATTAATTTTAATTTTTTTTATAGGTTAATCGATCTTATAAAGATTAATGTGTGTAAATGAATATAAACGGTTAGCGTCGGTTGTAACTTTGCCCACCGCCCCCAGTATTGGAGCCTGAGTTTCCGTTACCACCGCGTGACTGCGATCCACTCCCAGGTGGACCTCGGCTGTCGTTGCGATTGAAGCCTCCTCCCATGCGTGGCCCACCACTTGTGCCACGAGACAGACTGTTGTTGCCGGGATTGCCACGCATCATACCACCAGAATTAGAGAGCGAACGATTTGGGCCCATGTTGGGTCGCTGGGAATTGCCCATGTTGTTGCCGTTTCCGCCGTTGTTTCCAGACATATTGTTTGACTGACGAGGGGGTAAGTCATTGGGGTTACGCAAGCGAGGTTTCTTTTCTTCCACATTGAGTTTTTGACCGTCAGGGGAGTTCTCTGGATAGTACAGCGGCTGCAATGGAAAAGAATGTTAGTATATTGATTTAATTAAATCAACTATCATGACAACAAAAAAAGCTTAATTCGTAAGAAAATGAAAATCTAATAGAAATAATAGTTCAACATACGCAATGTGATAAACAATTCTCAACAGATGCGGAGTCTTGGTATGTGATGAAACCATAATTTTGTGGATTACGAATTCCTGGAACTTTGGGACCAGGCTTCGAATGAATTCTTAAATCCATAACGGCTCCGAATCGATTAAATAATGATTTCAATTCATCTTCTGTAGCATGATGGGGCACATTGCCTAAGAAAAGTTGATTGCTGTCACTGAATTGTTGAGTGTTTGTGTTACCACCTGGACGTCTCTGCTGTTCAAAATCTATACAGAAATAATATTATATGTAGTTATTTTAAAGTCGGTTATTAATATGCAAAGATAATAGGGATTCATAGCAAGAGCGTTATTCAGTAAATAGGCAAATACGCAGAAAAATTAATTTAAAGTTTGGGGAACCCAGGCGTATATCTGGCATTTATCTTTGGGTGGAGGATTTAAAACTTGCAACAGTGATTGACCAACGTCTAATTGTGTATTATCAATTTCTCGCCGAGGAGGAGAGTTTTAGTTGTGTTTAAGATTTTGCATTTGTAAACTCTTCTCGTACTCTCCCCATACTGTGCTCACATTCTCTAAAACAATCAGCCCAATTCTAAATAATATTTCCCGGGAAATATTTCTCTATTCCCTTCTCTCTTGTAAATTCACAATAAGAGAGAAGGGAAAAGAGAAATATTTCCCCGGGAATTGTCATTTAGAATTGGGCTGAATAGGTTTGTTCGTTGAAGTTTACCCAGGGTTGACCCAGGTTTTCTTGACAACCCCAAAAATTGTCAAAAAAAGACTGTTTTTCGGTTCTCAAAAAACACCAAAGGGTTTTGTTTTGTGTTGTTGAGATAAGGAAATAAAATTTATTTTAAAAATGAATAAAAACAAACCACAGCTTTCGTTTCCTTTTTCTTTTTGTTATTTTGAAAGTAAAATTGTGGTATTCCGTGAATTTATATTTCAAAAACAATAGAATTATCTGCAGCATGTGAATCCACAACAAAAAATGCTTCAGAGCTTATGTCACTTTGGCAGTTTATTCTTTACCTCAACTCGCCCCAGCAAAAAACCTAGTTCTATTTCAGAGCGACCCTAGGTCTCAAAAAACACAGAATATGCTGGCCAGGGCGAGTTTCGTAAAACACTTTGGATCGACCCCATGGTGACTTCAGGGCTCAACGAACAAACCTAATGATTATTGGTAATTTACCCTGGGAGCGTTCTTCTCACCACTACAGTTTAAACTTTGCCTTTTGAAACTTTAAGCGGATTCCCAATGGAGAGAACATTCATTTGTGTATGAAGGACACACTTTCCGTCTGTGCAATTATAAACGCCCATCACTTACCGGTGCATACTTTGTAAGTCTCGAATGAAATATTATAAAGGGTCATCCAATTCGTGGTTCCGATTTGATATAACTATTCAGACGCGTTTGTTCAGACGAAACTTAAATATTTATGTTTTACTTTGGCACTTTTTTTTTTCTGCGTAATTTAATAAACAAGAAAAGTGCTTCTCTTGTAGGTAATATGGTCGACCTAATCGTCCATCCAAGCGTTCTTTAGACAAAATTGTAAACAAATTCGAAGAGACTGGCTCTTTTACAGATGTCTTAAGGCTTATCTATCATCAAACAACGTTAGTGAAATCGTTCAAGAAGATCCAATAATCCACCTGACAATGGAATGCAAAGCTCAATTGTCGCATATTGTTATTATTATGGTGAAGTAAACATTGACATGTTATTGTCGAAAGACCATTGGCATCCACAAAATGTCACTATAGGTCTGTTTCTTTACTCGTCCGTGGGATCCCGAAGTATCCCAAATCTACCCAAAACGTGTTTGTTTGCTATTTTCTGGCACGAAAATGCCAGAGCTTTTGACTTTTTCTCATTTCCCCTCCAGCAAGAATCTACCCGAACATTTTAGTTACTGCACTTTCTTGCTTGTCAAATAAGAAATCAGCTGATCGAAATTAAATTATCAAGTAGCGTACATAAAATGGTTTAATTTAATAAAAAAAAATGAAAATGAAACAATGGAGGCAAATAACGGGTGATTTTTTAAGAGGTTTAGAACTTTAAAAAAAAAAAAAACACAAAAAATTCGAAAAAATGAATGAAATATTTATTTGAATCGATAGTTTGAACCTTGCAATTTGATGTTTAAAGATAATTTCATGCAAATGTTGACCGCGGCTGCGTCTCAGGTAGCCCATCCGCTGAGTCCAATTTTGGCATACTCTTTCACACATATCGGCCGGTATCTCACGAATGAATGCATGGATGTTGGCTTCCAGTGCGTCAATCGAAGCGGGCTTGTCCCTATAGACATTAGCCTTGACATACCCCCACAAAAAATAATCTAATGGTGTCAAATCGCACGATCTAGGCGGCCAATTGACCGGCCCGAAACGTGAAATTAACTGTTCACCAAACTCGCCTCGCAATTGCGCCATTGTTTCGCGTGCTGTGTGGCATGTGGCACCGTCTTGTTGAAACCACATATCATGCAAGTCAAGAACTTCCATTTCGGGCAAAAAAAAAGTTTGTTATCATCGCTCGGTAGCGTTCACCATTGACAGTAACGCTGCGATTCGCATCATCTTTGAAGAAATATGGCCCAATAATGCCGCCGGCCCATAAACCGCACCAAACAGTGGCTTTTTCGGGATGCATTGGTAGCTGTTGCAATGCTTCTGGCTGATCTTCACTCCAAATGCGGCAATTATGCTTATTTACGTACCCATTCAACCAAAAATGAGCCTCATCGCTGAACACAATTTTTCGATAAAAAAGCGGATCCAAACCGCTTCGAACCGAGCACGAATTTTGATAGTAAAATTCAATAATTTGCAAGCGTTGTTCATTTGTAAGACGATCCATGGTTAAATTGCAAACCAAACTGAAGCTGTTTGACAGTGACACAAGGTACTAAACACACGTCAGCTGTCAAAACCAGTGTTGCCAAAACCAAACCAGCTAAAAAATCACCCGTTATAAAGTAAAATGTTTCTCCTTGTTCTTTTAATAGAGCCCAAAATGATAAGTGCATGTAAAAATAATTGAAATTGTATAATTTTGTATGCGGTGAGCCAACCAGCTGAAGTTAAATAGGTAATTTAAACCGCAACAAACCAGGCATCCCAAATGCGTTTCTTTACATTTCATTTCTGGGGTGGAATCGGCTAAGGTGATTTGTGATAGTTGACAGTCACAATAATCAAATTCGGTCTGCGTAAGGTGATTGTCACATGTGATAATCATATTTTTGTGACCTTTCTTGTGACAGCTATTTTGTTGTCATTTTCATATAAAATCCAAATTTTATTTTGAATTTCTGAGGTTGAAAAAGAAAAAACTAATCTATTAGTGCCTGTGAAATACTTTTTACCAAACCAAAATGTGGAAAATGAAAAACATTTAGGTAGGTACCTACAACGGAAATATGCGACTCTTGAGGATTAACATTAGAAGCAAACCCGAGCATATAATTCTTTCCACACACATACATATGTATGTATATACAATACATATAAGTTCTGCTAGACGTTCACAAATATAATCTTCTGTTTCATTCGATGGAATTTAGGCGAAGATGGTTCAAGGCCACTAAAACATTCCAAACATTCGTTTTCATGAAATTGATTTTAAATCTTCCCATACAAAAACTTCTTTTTTTCCAACAAATCAACAAAATGTACATATTTCTTTTTTAGCGAAATAGCACACGCCGGGTATTCGCAAGTACATAGGTCCATAAGACATTCGACTAGTAGAAACACATTTGCATACACATATTTTTCGGTTCATAGATTTGCCAGCTACAGTTTGATTAACCCTCATTTCTCCTCTCGTATTGCCCAATTCCAGTAGTGTTCAAATGCAATTTTCTTGTATTTGGTAGATGCCAAATGCAAGTTAGTTCGGAATGGACCGCTTAACTGGGCTAAATTATAATTATTATAATTTGTGAGAAAACTTCTTAATATTTCAAAATCAAATAAATGAATTTTTGACAGGTCACAGAACTTGTCTTCAAAGTGATGCCAATTTTATAATAATTTTTGGTGATCACCTTACACAGACGGAAAATAAAATGTGATCACATTTGATTATCATAAATGTGACAATCAACAGTCACCTTAGCCGATTCCACCCCTGGTTAAACATTACAACAACATCAGAAAGCTCAATCCCAAACTTTTTCCCAAACTTTATCCCAAAAGTAAAGAAACAGACCTTATACGGTGCGCAACTAGGTGTTGTGGTGTCATTGGTCGATACTTCTTCAAAAATGACTGTCAACTCTCATATCTCTCGCCATATGTTAACCGAATTTGCCGGGCTGTAATCGAAAGTATGGATGTGGAAGGAAGACATGTGATTTCGAAATTTTGATTCCAAATATTGCTACACGGCTCACCATCTAAGAAAAGAGCCTTGCACTCTACCTCAAATTTAGTTTGGTAAACCTTACGACCAACTTTTCTCGAAAAGTAAATATTATGTATATTTTTAGTTTGACTCTATTACCCGCCCACTTAACCACACAAAAATTTTAACATTTTTTCGTTACACTAAAATTATCCACACTTGAAATTTAACTCTTCATAAAAGTTAGCCTTTAAATAATTTATGTTTGTTTTGCTGAATATTAATTACCTTTGTTAATCCTCGTTGAGTTTGTCCTTTGGGGTAATGGAGCTGGTCCACCGACACCAGTTTGCATATTATTATCAATCATTCGTGATTCACTTTTGTATACGGACGACGACGAGGGCAGGGAAGATTGTTGTTGCGACTGCTGATTCATGTTCATATGATTTTGGTTAATTGGAGGAAGTGGTACATATCCACTGTTAGGTGAAGATGGATTAATGTTTGCCGCAGACTTGAAGAGATTGGCATAAGTTTTGGGCTCATTGGTTTTGGGTGCTGAAAAATATCATTTAATTAAAATTGAATTTAAATCATGCACCTTATACTAACCTTCATATTTTTCTGGGGCCATTTGTGGTGGATCATCGATGTATTCTTGACTACTGGCGTGGTCACTGTAGTTGCCCATGTCATCGTCTTTCTGGCTAGCGCTTCCACCACTTGTATTAGCGTTTGCATTCATTATACCCGAGTCGACTGGTTGAATATTAGGTGCAGGTCCGCTAGAAACTTGTGATACAACTGGCATTGCCTGACCCATAACGGGCAAAGTTGGAGAATGCTCCGCTGCTGATGACATGCTTGGAATTTGAGCCACAACCTGAGGAATGGCACCAGCAGCAGCCACAACTGCAACCTGAGTCGGTTGTTGTGGCAGCACTTGCGGAGTAACTACTGATACAACGGCAGGAGCTACATTCGCTTGCACTGGAGGAGCCATCTGCTGCATCGGAATTTGCACAGGTTGTTGTTGTGGTACCGTTTGTTGTTGCATGGTTGTAGCCAATAAATCTTCATGTACAATTCCTCCATTAAGCTGGGTTTGCTGAGCGGTGGCTGGAGCAGGGAATTGTGCAAGTGGAACAGCTTGAGCTGCGATCACTGGGACAGCACGAGGGGCACCTGCTACAACAGTCTGCGGCATCGAGTAATAGATTGCCTGTTGTTGAGCTTGAGGCTGAGGGACTACAATTTGTTGTTGCTGAGTCGGTTGCTGCTGCTGAGGCTGTACCTGCTGGATAACATTGGTGTCAGTGACACCGCTTATGTTATTGGTCGGTACGGCTTGCGGCTGTTGCTGCTGTTGTTGCTGCTGGTCGATCTCGTGTTCTTCATCGTTTTCGGATCGACTTTCACCATCATTCTCCTCATCCGAGTACATATCCTGGTAGCGGAAGATGTCATTGTGCACGTAGTACTTTTTGGGCGACTGCGCAGCCAAAACAAATGTTTGGGTGAAGCGTCTCATGGGCTGGCCATCGTTGGACAGCTCCCCCGTGACTTGAACCACTACACCGTTTCCCAAAGTAGCCTGAGCATCGACTTGACTAATCTTTGCGTGGCAATCGCGGAAGTTCAGTTGCTGAATTCGATTGTGAATGTTCTTTTGTCCAACGACCAAAGTTGATTCACCATGAATGAAGCTGGAGTTGTTGTTGTAAAAGCGATGCAGATGACTTGGCGCCTTGTTCAACAAAGTATAGTATTGTCGGACGAATTCTCGTCCTACTGATTGTGGTGACGGTTGTTGTTCCTCCATTACCATTTCTTCCACGATAGAGCGGGAACGTGCCTTCGTTTTTTTAGAGTTATGCAAATCGCAGGTTTCTGATTATTAGTTTTTCAAAATTTTGCTTCTTTGTGTTGCAAGTGGCTTTTGAAAGAATTTCTAATACTAGACGTGTTTCTAATTAACAGTTGAGTTGCTAATTGCGATGAAACAAATTCTGAAAAATTGACAAAATTAATTCTAAGATAATTTATTGTATGTTGTTTTTTAAATTGTCAGTAGTAAACCAGTCAAAAAAAGCTGAAAAATCAGCAAAAATTAAGGAAAAAATGGTGGAAAGCTGGATTTTGGTCCTCTCCATGGTACTCTAGGCAAACTGTAAAAAGTCTTACAATTTTACGGGGGTCAAAGGCCCCCAAATGATTTTTAACCCTAGGTTAGTCGATATTAAAATGTCAATACCTTTTATTTGGATAACTTTTACACTAATAATTACATTTAACATTTATATATATATATTTTATTTCGTTCATTATTTTGCTATTAAATATAAACAAATTAAAATGATAATCTAACCGTGGTCTACTATAGTAGTCCACCCGTGTACTCCAGGTTTAAGGAGCAGTTCTTTCGGACCAATTCATCTTATCAATAGACTCCAAGTATGCGATGCCATTTTCAATATCCACACTGATATTTTCTGTCTCGATCATGCCACCTTCATGATTTTAAGGACATCAAGGCACTTCTGCATATCCGAAGAGAAAACAACATTTTGATTTCCCTCGTGTTTTTTTAAGAGAGGAACCAACTGTTTCTCCAATGATTTTGCTTGTTGATGCCCCGTAACAAGCACTGTTCCATTGGATTCGGAATGAGTGTCAGTGAAACCAATAAGTTTAAGATAGTGTTAGACATAAGTTTAAGATAGTGTTAGGTTAGGTTAAAGTGAGATGTTTATAATTCAAGTGAGCTCAACTCCATAATAGCGTTTCGCCCAGGTACGATAGTTGGGCTCATCAGTTAGATGACTTGGCTATCGTACCCTTTTAAGACGCAATTTTGTATCGATGTTTACCGACTAATATAAAAATCAAAGCATGGAGATACTGCGAATTTTATTGTTCTAAGGGAATTTGGTTAAATTCAGATACTTAGAATTTCAAATGCCTGCGCTCAGGCTTTTTATATCCTTGTACTTTTAACTTGAATTATAAATATTCAGTCACTCCACTTAAACAGAAGAGTTTCTTTTCAAATTTTCTTCATATTCTATTATTTTAAAGTGAAATGTTTAATTAAACACTCGAAACCGGTTCGCAAACAGTCGAATCTAGTACGACGAACAAATAGCCCCACCCTCGAACATCGATAAAATTCAAACTCCTTTTGATTTTGGTGAGACCAAATTTTTGTTAAGTGACACCAAATAATTGTTACTCTTTGTATTTTGTTTTAAAAACAAAGAATAAAAATAGTTTCAAACATATTTTAGTAACAGGACTCAGCGAACCAAAATTGATCAGTGTTTATCTAATAGTGAAAATACTTCATTCGGTGTGCCTCAAGTGACAATATTAGGTTCACTATTGTTTTTAATGTACATAAATGGTATAGGTAATGTTCTAAGCCACTGCACAATCTCATTGTTTGCAGATGATGCTCTTTTAACTGATTATTTAAACCACGAAATAGTCAAAATCTGTGAATGGCTAGACCAAAATGTATGGTTATAAACGCTGATTTCGAAACTAATATTAATATAACAACAATAAAATTGAACAAGTAAATTCGATAAAATACCTTGGTGTTGTCATAGATTGTGAACTGAGCTTTAATCGTCACCTTGAGTGCATTGTGAAAAAATATCGAAGAAAAAGGATTTTTAAAAAGAAAACGCAAAATTGTACCAAAATTGTGCGCAATTAGCATATTCAACACGATTATCAAACCACATTTTGAATTCTGCTCAACTATTTTGTACATAGGCAACTCAACTGACATCAAGACTCCAAAAACTCCAGAATAAAGCTATGAGAATCATCTTGAAATGCATATTTTATACACCCATTAATGTTATGCTCTCGTGTTTACAATGGCTTGACATCAAACAGAGGATAATTTACAATGCAGCAATATTTGTATTAAAAATTAAAAATTAAATAGCACCTGATTATTTATCTTAACTTAAATTTAGTTCAATAAATTCAACCTTATAACTAAGATCAAATAATAATTTTCGAACACAAATATGGTCATGTATAAATGGGTGTATTTTGTAACGATTTAACCAGTGAGATTAAAAATGA
The DNA here is from genome assembly GCA_963921185.1 of Dasysyrphus tricinctus. NCBI lineage: Eukaryota > Metazoa > Arthropoda > Insecta > Diptera > Syrphidae > Dasysyrphus > Dasysyrphus tricinctus. The sequence goes on along the minus strand of OY992530.1, from coordinate 51,797,051 downwards.
GCCAAACTTCCATAATTTTAAAAGATTTTAATAGCTTATATTAAGCTGAATTTGTGATTATACTTGTGTCTCAATACGATTCGATTTCAATTTTGAACAATTGTTGTCAAAGGTCAAAATCATTTTTGTTTGTCCGTTAAAAGATAGAAAGCGGCAAAATATGCAAAAACACTCAGGTAAACACGTGATTTTTGGAAACGGAAACTTCGTGGCTCTTTATCTTCTTAGGGATTCACTACAGAGAGATGGACCTATGACCACACTTGTTCAAAATTGCAAGCTTAATATTTCATCTATTCACACTTTTTCCCTCCGACCAATATGCATTGTAATAAATCGATGTCAGATTTTACACTTGTTCGTCACGTGTTTAGGTAGGCAGAAAAACGGCTAATGGTTCAACACCGTAAGAGTGTTCCGAACTGAACAAAACCAGTCATTTGCTAACTTTTTTTTGCATATATAAGAAGACCGGTTTTTTTTCACTTTTATCATATGTTAATGAAAATCGTTGAAAATAAATTGAATTTATATCTACTGCAAAGTAAAAATTGTCAAAAAAATACCGTATACAAAATTGACTGCCAAAAAATTTTTTTTTGTTTCAAAATTTACAAATATTTTTATTTTGTATTATTAAAATTTTTATAAGGTATAAAATTAAAAATTTTCTCCAATAGTGCCCTAATAAAAATATGGAATTTTATGTTAGCCGCGTTTTATTATCGCTCATAACCCATATGGTTCACCTCGTGAAAATAAAACGATGTGGGTTAGTTTAATAGCAGTGCTGTATATCAGTCTCTTTTTTTCTTATGTTTATTTGTTTTTCATGTAAGCACTTGTCTCTTTTCCTCTCTATTCCTAATACTGCTGACAAATCGCTGACATCCATTCACAATGGTAAATAGCCCTCTGCCGGCCAGAGTGAAAACCTCTATCTGGGTTATTGAAATTAACCTCGATAGAAACCTAGATCCCATGTTGTTTTTGTAATACATGTTAAAAGATAACCTCGACCCAGACCCAGAGATAATAAAACGCAGCTGTTATGAAAGATTTTTTTGCCAAAAATGCTATACTATAAGCCACATTTGCTTTGAAAAACAGCCATTTTCTCGTTTTCATAGAGGCTTTTACCAGAAACTAGAGCACAAAATTAAATTTTTTTCCAATGATGTCCTAAAGAACAATTTTATCTGTCCATAGACACCTTAATCGTTTTGATCGAACAAGTACACGCTTCGCAATCTTTTTCAGGGAATCATCATTTCAGTCCGAAACACTGTTAAAGGCTATTACTAATATGACTTGACTATTTATGTCGTTTGCTCTGACTATTACAGAAGTATTTCACAATGTAGCATAAATTATTAATTTTAATATTCTTGTGATTGAGTTTTTATATATCCTACCAGCAAAACGCCCCGCCCCGGCTTCGCCCGGGTAAAATTTTGCTTTTAGTAAATGGAAATACATATTTGCATATTTTCTAGAACACAGTTAATAACTTTTTGAAGTTTATTGGAGTTTACTCCTCAAGAATCGATTTTCATATATGTATAGCCCCCGGTATGAAAAAAATATGAAGAGTAAAATCTGCTGAGCGAAACGAAAAAGCGACACCAGAACAGGGTTGCCACTTCTCAGAAAATTTTTCGCAGTATATTTGCAAAAAAAAGTGCAGTAGATTCAATATTTTATCAGCAAATATCTTTTTTGGAGTTTATTTATTTATTTTTTCAAAAAACTAAATATGTCATTCGAACAAAACTGATAAATAAATAAAATACATATAACATTTGTTTTTCTTCAAAACATAAAAAGAGCAAACAAAATTGCTATAAATTAAACATATCATATTATTATTAAGGCGTGAAGGGTAATTTTGTTCGTAAAATCAAGTGCAGTAGATTTTATTTAGTATTATACAGATTGATTTTGAGAAAAAAATGCAGTAGATCTACTGTAATTGCAGTCAAGTGGCAGCCCTGCACCACAAAAAGAAAGAAAGCACTCGCTTAAAAAAGTACGACATGAAACTTCTTGTATCTGGTGAACAGAGTTTTTAGCCCTGTTTTTTAGTGCATTTTTATCTTCGCTTAAAAAAAGGTGGCATGTTAAATACAACAACAATTTGGTATAACTCGGTTTTGTTGTTGTATTTAACATGCTACTTTTTTGTAAGCGAAGATAAAAATGCACTAAAAAACAGGGCTTTTATTAAATAAAGAAGCCAATCCTAAGCTGTCAATTTGATTTGCCTACAAGCTGAAGCGAACAGCTGATGTATTAGATTTACAAAGTATTAGTGAAAATCAGTGATTAACGCACACATAGAATCGACTCGTCATTCAGCATAGGTCTTTCTTTGGGATAATGCACAATTTCTTCTTCGTCGAGTACTGTATCTAGTGAGTAATACGACTTGAGTTTCAGCATTGAATTTTGCGGGCACTAATTCATTAATTTTGTCGACTTGTTCATTAGTAGGTGATAATATCGCTATTTCCTTGAACCATGGTAGTGTTTTAATTGAAAGTTCCTGTATTCCAGGGTATACTTTATCTATCAGCTGTTGGCGGCTAGCAAGTGACTAAAACGCATGTATCACTTGAGAGAAATGTTCCCATAATCCATTGCAAGCTCACCATTTCCGATTTTTAGGAGCATGTCAGCAAGGATACCGTTATCCTCTGACGACAAAAATAACTATCATATATTGAGTGCAAGTTTTGTAACGTGGGTCCAAAGATAAGATCTTTTAAGTGATGCGTTTACTTCGTCAGCTCTAGTTCCTCTCGCTACCACTGGCAATATTTGTCGAAGTCTCTTGAGAACAAAAATGTGCAGCCACCCATAGGTTTATTTATGTTTCTTAAATAAAGCATGGTCCTATCCAGAGCCTCAATGAAGCTTTATGAGACATAGTAACCTCGTCCCAAACAACCAAAGAACAACTTTGTATTAGCTTAGACGTATTACTTTGTTTTGAAATGGTACATACATACGCTTGTACAATCCTCACAAACATTCAAGGGAAGTTTAAATGTGGGGTGTGCGGTTCTTCCTCCTTCTATGAGAGTAGTTGCGATTCCAGATGCTGCTACGGCCAGGGCAACACCACCGCTTGATCTAACTTTAGTGAGATGCAGATTAATTAAAATGTTTTACCTGTTCCTTCAGGAGCATTCTTTATTTATTATGGATGCGAACAGGTTATCATAATAACTGCTCTCTGATCAATGTTAAGACTTGGTTCTTTTCGTCTGAGGGTTTGTAACAGCTGAGATTGATTATACGACGTCTGCTTTAATAATTCGAGGTCTGAATCTGTGATGGATTTGTCTCCAAGAGATGTTACTATTTTGTTAGTTTCAAGTAACGATGTATTTATTTTGTTTAATAGAACTCCAATCCAAGTATAAGCCACAGCTAGACTAAAAAGATTTAGAAGCAGCTCAAGTTCGAGGCAAAGAATGAGGCAGAGGCAGCAGAAGTCTCCCAAATTTTTGAAATTCAAAAAGAAGACTTTAATGCCATCAGAAATATTAAAGAGTGAATTGTGATTGTTGTGTGTATTTTAGAGTTTTACCCTTTTGTGTGATTAAATTAAAAAAAAATCCCGTCTTTTTTGTTGTTAAGATTTTATTTGACGAAAAAAGAACGGTTTGTAAATAAAATCAAGATATTTTCAAATCAATTTCTATTAAATTCACCTGCCTATTTCAGTGTGATCTTTATCTACTGTACTGAAAGAAAAATTTGTCTGTTTCTTCGAGTTAAGCCTGCCGATATGGATTGAAGTGAAGAATGTTTTTCATTCAGGCAGGGGCCCTACTATGCAACTTTGGTCTACTTTCGAATCCGTTCGAAAGTTGATTTCAATGCTTATTAAAGTGGTAATCTGTATGTAAGAAAGTGGGATCCAATTTTAGTGCTTCCGACTTTTTGGCACAAAATCTTCAATAAGCGCTTTTCTATTTCGGTTTATTTGCGCTTTTTAAAAAAAATTACCGAACTGAGATTTTGGGAGTTCGTACAAAAAAAATTAATTTTGGGTAGCAGCTTTGAGTTTTAGAATTTTTGTATACATAATAAATAGTAATAAGAACAATATTTAACTATTGAATCGATTTATTTCTTCAATGTTATTCCACTATTTTTTTAGTAAGATAAGGCGTTCTTACTCAAGTATAATTTCAGGTGGCTCATAAACCAAAGAAAAATTACAAAAATGAAAAAATTGAGTAAGGACCTTTTCTCTTGAGTGGATTGAGTATAAATACTTTAGTTGGAAATATTGTCTTCCTTTTACCCCATTTCAATTTTGTGTATCTATCTTGGAAGATGCCGATCGCCTTTCAAAAAGAAAAAGAAAATTTTAAATAATATAATATTTTGGTTTAACCCCATTTCGACCTATAAATAGCAAAATCTTTTATAAAAAACTCAATGTGGCTGATGTAGATTTGAGTGAAGAATGTTTTTCATGCGGGCAGTTTATGTTTACATATAAGTATGTATATAATAAGACTTATATTTTTGTTTTAACCCCATTTCACCCAATAAATAACTTTATTTTAAATTTTGTATACAGAAACCTTCCTGGGAGGATGAAAATTACCTTAAAACAGAAAAAAGACATTTTAAATCAGACGCCCAATACATTCTAAAAATAGCTAGATTTTAATTTGTTTAATAAAAAAAACCTCCCTTCTTTCAAACACGAAAATAATTTTTTAGATAAATTGTTTAGTAAGACATTTTTTTTTTGTATTTACCCCATTTCACTCTATAAATAAAAACCAACATTTTGAAATTTTGTATACACACACCTTTATGGGAAGATGCAGATCACCTTTCGAACAGAAAAACAAATTTTTAAATCAAATACCATGTTTTAATTTTTACCCTATTTCACCCTATATAAATTTTGGAAAATGTGTCGCCTAAGTGATGCTCAAAATCGATTCTCTGAATATAATTTTCCAAACACACAAATAATTTCTTAAATCAGATATAATTTTGGGATGTTTACCCCATTTACCCTATACAAAATAATATCCTATAGTAAAATAAAAAAAAATAGGGACCTTAGGTGACGCTTAGTCAGTTCTGTAATTATTATTTTTAAAGCAATTTTTTTCTTTTGAAAATGCCTTTCATTTTTTGTGTTTACCCCATTTCACCCTATAAATAGTTAAATTTATTATTTATAAAGAAAGAAATTTGCGTGGGGTAATAAATGGGGGATTTGTTTTTATAAATTAATACGTTTTAAGTATCAGTCGATTTATTATTGGGTAGTTTTGATAAACCTCGAAACCACTTGTTGTCTTAGATGCAATATATGGGAAAAAATCTTTATGGAAGGGCCCAATTTAAATTTTAAAATGTCTGTGAGATTGGATTGATACATGCTAAGCAGAGCAGCACCATCGATGTCTTCGCGTTTAAACAGATGTTCGATGGGATGGCACTTTGTGGATATATAATGAGCTGTTTCGTCTGTTGTCCAATCAAGTGGATTCTTTTTTATGCAATTGGAATTGAAATCACCATTATCACGCCAAATCATGTAGTTTTCTTTAAGAGTGTTCCGAACTGAACAAAAACAGTCATTTGCTAACTTTTTTTTGCGTATATAAGACCGTTTTTTTTTTTCATTTTCATCAGATACTTTGTTTTATAAAACTTTTTATTTTTACTAATTGGTCACTAGTAGGCGTATTATTGATTTTTGTACTAAAAAAAACATTTTGTAAAAGTAACGGATTTTAACTTACAAATTTACATACATTTTCTGTCAAAAAGTGCTTTTTAAGAATTAAAAATTTCAATATCAGATGATACAATTATACAGGGTGTCCCGGACCTGAGTGGAAGTATTTCAGGGGGTGATTTTTTGGGTTATTCTAAGAAAAAAATTGTATGAGGGGAAAGTTGTATCTCCCCTCCCTGAGGCAGGGAAGGGCAGTTTCTGAAACATTGACTTCAAATGCAAAAAAAAATATTAAAAATCAACGGAAACACATTTAATAATGTGCTATAATTTTTTTGAAAGCTAATACTTCACTCTTGTATTTGGTTTTTAAATCAAGTTGTTTAAGCGAATAGTTTTTGAGAAATTAAATTTCAAATTCAAAATTAAAAAAAAAAATTGTGATTTTTTTTTCTTAAGTCGATATTTTTCAAAATTTTACGTAATTAAGGGCATTTTTTGAGTTCAACATTCAATGCCCTCATTATTTTTTAGTCCATTACCGAAAACCAAATGTAAAAACCTTTCTTAGTTTTTGAGAAAATAAGAAAAAACAAAAGGTACTTTTCCCGAATAAGCCTGAAAAAATGAATTTATTCATGAATTATCCATAATTTAACCCTTTTTCGGGCCTTTGTGGCAAAAGTACCTTTTGTTTTTTCTTAATTTCTCAAAAACTAAGAAAGATTTTTACATTTGGTTTTCGGTAATGGACTAAAAAATAATGAGGGCATTGAATATTGAACACAAAAAATGCCCTTAATTACGTAAAATTTTGAAAAATATCGACTTAAGAAAAAAAAATTACAATTTTTTTTTTAATTTTGACTTTGAAATTTAATTTCTCAAAAACTATTCGCTTAAACAACTTGATTTAAAAACCAAATACAAAAATGGAGTGCTTTCAAAAAAATTATAACAAATTATAAAATGTGTTTTCGTTGATTTTTAATGTTTTTTTTTGCATTTGAAGTCAATGTTTCAGAAACTGCCCCTCCCTGCCTCAGGGAGGGGAGATACAGCTTTCCCCCCGTACAATTTTTTTCTTAGAATAACCCAAAGAATCACCCCCTGAAATACTTCCACTCAGGTCCGGGACACCCTGTATAATTAATGAAAATTGTGGACAATAAATTAAATTTATATCCACTGCAAAAAAAAATTTCAAAAAAATACCGTTAGGTATAAAAATTGACTGTCAGAAATCCGTTTTTTCAAAATTTACAAGCATTTTTATTTTGTATTTTAAAATTTTTTATTAGGTACAAAATCAAAAATTTTCTCCAATAGTGGCATAATAAAAATATATAATTTTATGTGTTTAAACATTGTTTTGCAAAATATGCTATAGTGTTAGCTACATTTGCTTTGAAAAACAGCCATTTTTGCCATTTTCTCGTTTTCTTAGAGGATTTTTTTCTTGTTTTTCATTTTCTGCCAAGTCTGATGATTTGACTTCATCTACCCGAGATGGTCTCTCAATTTCGATACCCCAATTGTTTGCTTCGTACGGGCAGGTGTCCATGTTTGCATGAAAATTAATATCAGTACGTGTTGCATGACCAATTCCACGAAATCCATATACCGGACATGGCATCACAACATCTAATTGCTCAAAACCCGGTGGTGGTTCTAAATCATGACCAGTTTCTTCTGCCCACCTTATGGGATGTATATCTGGACTATCTTCATCTACCCAATAGGTCAACGCACTTGGCCAGCCATCCAAGTGTACTAAAACCTTTTATTCATCTCTACAAAGCACGGATGCGGGACGAATGAGGGATGGATTTTAAAAATCAACAGCTTCTAATTTCATTCCAGTACTAAATTCAATCGGATCACGTCGTATAAACATCGCTGGCCAAGCTGCTTCGCTGCGCATAAATTCAAGGTACTCAGGCCAATCGAAGTACTCATCCCAATCGGATGGTGGAACAAGTTCCAATCTGTTCTCTTGGTGCCAACCAATAGGATGTATATAAGGCGAATTGATGTCAATTCAATAGTCATTGCTCTCATCCCCACCATCGAAATGAACCAATATTCGATTGTCAAGCACATCCGCCAGCGTGGCAACGCATACTTTTCCTGTATTCTTTAGATCGACTGCTTCCAGACGCATACCAACTTTGAAAGGATTCCTCTTTGACGATGAATTTAAATGCGTAAACAGACTTCTTAATGCCGGAGAGCTCTTAATGCTATTCAGATACGTTGGCCAATTGAAAGTCAGCAAGTTCATTCCTTTTGGTGGTTGCAGAACTCGGTTAGTCTTGGAACACCAACCAGGTGTAAAGATATCCATGGAATCAGCATTCACCCAAAAGTTGTGAATCGTAGAATAGCCATCGAACTTCAGCTTTAAGCGGTAGCCTTTCTTTTCAACTACAGTACAAACACAGAATAAAGAATTATGTTCTGGATCAATGGCTTCAAGTTTCATGCCAACTTCAAATAAATTATCCCCACATGGGTACGGATTCGGAAATAGGTCAACGGGAGCTGGCTGGGCATTGCTTGAGCTCAAATAAGAGGCCCAGGTAAAGAAACGCTTTGGAATCAAGTGTTTAATTTGTATTTCATGACTAACAACTGCAGGCTGCGGAGATGTTTTGATTTTCTTAAATCGTTCTTGAAATTCATTTTCGCGGGATCTAATGGACACTTTTGAGCGTTTACGCGATTCACGCCGGAAACAATCGTATGAACAAAAGTCAGGAGCAAGAAAATCTACAGCAGGTCCATGGCACTCACACCGTCGGCAGCAGTACAGAGCATCAGGGAAGTCGGAACTCTTTGCAGTCGAATCACGTTCGAATATATGTAGGTTTCTCGTACGCTGTATGGACTTTATTCCGCTGTTTACACTTCTCAGCAATTTGCACAAGATTTAATTCGTTCAACTGGAACTTCATTTCACTTTGCTTGCACAAGCCAACGCATTCCTTCCATGTTAGCATATTAAACGTTGATAGCATTCCCAGAACCATGTGCATATGTGCAGAGTTAAAGTATGACCAGTCTATGGGTTTTGGTACTTCTTACGTATGAGGAAGGTAACGCTAATAACAGCTTTTAGTAAATTTTTTATCAGAAAGTTCAACTCACTTACAATCAAATCACTTGCTGCAATCAATCGCATGTTATTTTTACTAATAACAATCTTAAAGAATTAATTGCCTCGAATTCAAGAAATCTTCATGCTCAAAAAACAATTTCCTCGTAAAAATTCTTCTTCCAAATCTGGATTATCCATTAAGATCTATTTCTGAAGAAACAATAAACCAAACTGAACTGAAAATGGCAAAACCACATCCGTTTACACACGCAAGTACTTTCAGAAACTAATTACAGCAAGTAATTTCAGCAATTACTTGCAGCAATTACTTTCAGCAATTAATTTCAGCAAGTACTTGCTTGCTCGGTGTGACGACCTAAAAAGTACTTGCAGCAAGTTTGTTTTGCAAGCAAGTAAAAAGTCGTTTCAGCAAGCAATTTACTGGCCTGGTATGACTGCTCTCTGCAAAGTACTTGCACGAATATTTAAAAGTCGAAATTTTTGAAAAAATTGCTGCAAGTACTTTACTTGCACGGTGTGACGGCACCTTTAAAATATATTTAAAAACCTAGTTTAAAAAAAAAATTCATCAAAAGTTTTTAATATTTTATTTAAATATAAAACAAATTTTGATATGGAATATTTTATACATTTTAAAGAAGCTAGCCGTTAATAATAAAATCGAAAATTAAAAAAAAAACGTTATACCTATGGCAGGTACCGTTAATAACAGTTCTTGGTAATTTTTGTCTACCAAAATATATTCAATGCCCAAAATAACGCACTGATTTTTTTTATCAAAATCATTGGCACCGTTTTTGAGATAAATAAGCTTTTCCTTAATAGTCCAGTAACTATATACATTAGACCTTGCGTCAGGTCCGGTAGTTCTGATTTTTTGCTGAGTTGTTTATGATGTTGGCCTAGTATTAAATCTGATTTTTCGACCTCGAGCGCCGAACGCAACATTGGTAAAAATCCAAAAAACCGCGAATTTTTCGCGGTTTTTTCACTTATTGGCTATTTTAACCATTACGCCTTAACTTCCGAATAAAACATTGCTCTACGATTTCAACCTTACTAAATTTGCTTCAATTTGAGTCCAAAGCCGGTTCTGTAGACATAACGGTTTCCAAGGGACGGCATTTCAAAATATAGCAATTAAAAATTTAAAACAACAAGTAGTATATAAAACAGTATAATAACAAAAACATGGTCTTTGACATATGCTGCATCAAAGCAATAGAGCGTGTAGATTGGGCCAAAAGAAGAAAACAATAGTACCGGATAGGGGGTGTATATCCCCCCGTTTAGGCGGGAGGGGCAATTTTAAAAAAAGTTGACTTCAAATAGAAAAATAACCATAAAAATACAATGGTAATATCTGGACGAAAATCCATTCCTCATCTCAAAGCCAGAAATCCATTCTTTAATTTTTTTTTAAATAAAGTTTTTTTAGCTGATAGTTTTTGAAAAATTTACTTTCAAACTCAAAATTTTGAGAAAAAGACGATTTTTTTTTGTTAATCTATTTTTTTTTTTATTTTATGGTATTGAGTACTATTTTTGATTTTGGTTTTCAATGCTCTTATTAATTCTTAGTTAAAAAGTGAAAACCAAATGCTAAAATGACTTCTAGTTTTTGAGAAAACTGAAATTAACATGATCAACTTCACTGTTTTCAGTCTAGTATCCTTTTTCTTCGGGGTGGGAGGACTCTGCCTCAGATGCGGTAGTTCTGATTTTTAGATGAGTTGTTTATGATGTTGGCCTTAGCAATAATCCAAGTTTTCGACCTCGAGCGCCGAGCGCAACTTTGTGAAATACGCAAAAAACCGAGAAATTTTCGCGGTTTTTTCAGTTATTGGCTATTTTAACCTTTAAAGCCTGGCTTTCGATTATAACTTTGCTCTACCATTTCAAAATAATTAAATGGGCTTCAATTTGAGCGAAAAATCAATTCAATTGTAAATTTTTTCATCAACTTTTGAATTTAGAATGCTGCAAATCGAATTGAAGGGGGCTTATTCACCCCTTGTGTGAAATCATTTGCCCCTTTTCAATGATTTTTTTATCCTGTGTAGCGTGTCATGTTGGCTTTATTTTAAGGTCTGAATCATGAAGATTGGATGAGTAGAAACGGAGTTATGATTTTTTAAAGTCAACCATATAAAACTCGAACTAAAACATTCGCTTCAGATAACTCACTGGTGGGTACTGAACTGAGTACTGTTTTAGTTCGAGTTTTATATGGTTGACTTTAAAAAATCATAACTCCGTTTCTACTCATCCAATCTTCATGATTAAGACCTTAAAATAAAGCCAACATGACACGCTACACAGTATAAAAAAATCATTGAAAAGGGGCAAATGATTTCACACAAGGGGTGAATAAGCCCCCTTCAATTCGATTTGCAGCATTCTAAATTCAAAAGTTGATGAAAAAATTTACAATTTGAATTGATTTTTCGCTCAAATTGAAGCCCATTTAATTATTTTGAAATGGTAGAGCAAAGTTATAATCGAAAGCCAGGCTTTAAAGGTTAAAATAGCCAATAACTGAAAAAAAACGCGAAAATTTCTCGGTTTTTTGCGTATTTCACAAAGTTGCGCTCGGCGCTCGAGGTCGAAAACTTGGATTATTGCTAAGGCCAACATCATAAACAACTCATCTAAAAATCAGAACTACCGCATCTGAGGCAGAGTCCTCCCACCCCGAAGAAAAAGGATACTAGACTGAAAACAGTGAAGTTGATCATGTTAATTTCAGTTTTCTCAAAAACTAGAAGTCATTTTAGCATTTGGTTTTCACTTTTTAACTAAGAATTAATAAGAGCATTGAAAACCAAAATCAAAAATAGTACTCAATACCATAAAATAAAAAAAAAATAGATTAACAAAAAAAAATCGTCTTTTTCTCAAAATTTTGAGTTTGAAAGTAAATTTTTCAAAAACTATCAGCTAAAAAAACTTTATTTAAAAAAAATTAAAGAATGGATTTCTGGCTTTGAGATGAGGAATGAATTTTCGTCCAGATATTACCATTGCATTTTTATGGTTATTTTTCTATTTGAAGTCAACTTTTCTTAAAATTGCCCCTCCCACCTAAACGGGGGGATATATACCCCCCATCCGGTACTATTGTTTTCTTCTTTTGGCCCAATCTACACGCTCTATTGCTTTGATGCAGCATATGTCAAGGACCATGTTTTTGTTATTATACTGTTTTATATACTACTTGTTGTTTTAAATTTTTGATTGCTATATTTTGAAATGCCGTCCCTTGGAAACCGTTATGTCTACAGAACCGGCTTTGGACTCAAATTGAACCAAATTTAGTAAGGTTGAAATCGTAGAGCAATGTTTTATTCGGAAGCTAAGGCGTAATGGTTAAAATAGCCAATAAGTGAAAAAACCGCGAAAAATTCGCGATTTTTTGGATTTTTACCAATGTTGCGTTCGACGCTCGAGGTCGAAAAATCAGATTTAATACTAGGCCAACATCATAAACAACTCAGCCAAAAATCAGAACTACCGGACCTGACGCAAGGTCCCCAGTACTATGAAACTACAAGGTTACTGGACTATAAGGGAGCTAAAACAAATTTCAATTTCCCCTCTGGAGAGTTACAAAAAAAACCTTGAGACATTTTTTTTAAGAAAATCGCATAATTTGTTTAGATTCAGATACAAACACACAGACAGATTTATTGTGCCATCAACTTTTTTCGTGTTCTCTGTCATCGTAATGTCATGTTTGATTTTTATCTCAAAATTTTCCCATCCGATGCAGAGGGTTGATATTTTTTTTAATTTTGCCTTAGATGCTATTTTTGTGTTCGATATTAAAAGCCCTTAGCCAAACCAAGCCGAAAACCAAAATTAAAATACCTATTTTAGTTTTTGAGAAATTAAAAAAAAATCCTAAGGTAATTTTTCCCATTGCTTGCTTGTTTTATGTTTGACACAAAAAAAATTGCTTCCAATTCATAATTCAACTTTTATCGTTTTTTTTTTAAGTTGCTACCTACCTTTAGTTTTTTATATCTGGTTTTCGGTATTTGACTAAGAATTGAGTACCGAACACAAAAATAGCACTTAAATACGCAACATTTTTAAATGGGTGCTGAACAGATAATTAAAGAAAATATCAGAAAGGTACAGGATTGTGTGTTCCATGAGTAAAAACTTTGCCCCAAACTGTTCTATATTCTGTCACTTTGTGTTCCATGAAGTTTTTCAAAACAGTTTAGAACAATATTTCCTCCACCTACTTTGGAGATGGAGAGGGTAAGTGAAAAATGTCAAAGCAACAGCTGATTTGTTTGTTTGGGATAATAATAATAAGGTAACATTTATCGCAGAAGTACTTTTCTTATATTTTTGGACTTTCCGTGAAGAAATATACATAAAGGTTATAAAACGTGTGAATTGATAGTAAATTTGAATTGAAAATTAATGACAATAAATAACGATTGAAACATTGAATTAAAAATTTCAATCACCAATGAAAATGAATTTTTAAAACAAACAATTCCACTTTCCAATAGTCTTGGGAAATTAAGTCTGTTCAATATATGGGGTGAATAAAAATAAAGGCACTTGACGTTGACGGAACTACGCTTCAGTATAAAAGTAAAGAGATGAACAAAAAGTTTTTATTTATATTTATTTATTTATTTTATTTATACATTATTTTAAAACTACAGAAAAAAAATTAATGGCACTTAGGTTTTAATTTCAGTGCAAAACAATTAAAATTGAATAAACACGAGTACCATTTATTCACAAACATGCAACTAAACGGTTCATAATGCATTATCTGTAAGACTAACTCTTCGATCCAGGCTATTCGTCACAAATTTTGACGCGCCTTCACTCCTCGAGCGCGAATGAGTCGAAACAAGCCCATTTCAAATCGATTCAGGTTTACAAGACCCGAAGCGAGCTTCAATTTCACTCCAATACCCTATGTTAACGTAGTTAAAAATGCATGGTTGCTTTGTTTACATGCGTTAATTTGCAATTTCGAATTTCCCCCGGACGTCAGAATCAAAGAACAAACAAACTTTACAGCTGTTCACTAAGTTGGCATTTACATTGATCTTTTTTCCAAATACAATCTTTTTGTTGTTGTTATAAATTGCTTTCCCTAATTTAGAATTCGATCGTATTCCCTCCACACGAAAAATCGTACAAAAATCGTACTGTTATATTTACCGACACTATTTTAAAAACGAGAATTGTGAATGAAGTAGTTTTTATTTCATGATTGATTGTCATCCGACAGAAACTTTCCAATTTTTTATTCAACTATTTATCACTTTTCAAATCCATGACTTTCATCAAAAACAAAGAACATGGTAAAAACCTTTTGTTAGCGTTTTGAAATGTTGAGAGTTATATTAATGCTATGTTACCAAAGGTTTATCTCAGTTTAGATAAAATAAATCTTTTTGGTGTTTCCACCGCACAAAAAGATTTAAAAAAGATTAAATCTGACAGCACCTTCAAAAATGCCAATGGCGTTTGAATTTTTCTTATGAAGTGCGAAAGAGACAGTATGTTTGATTCGCGTCAAACAATAGGTGTGTTTTTATTAGAGTCTGGTTGTTTTTATAAACAGGATATATATATTTCTTTATATTAATAAAAAAGATGTTGTATCTACAACGTTTGAAATCAGAATGAGAAAATTTATGACAACAAATTTTCTCATAATATTAAATATTAAAAACGATTGCTTATGTTTTTCAATACCCCTTCTCAATCGTTTAAACCAAGTCTTAAACATAAATCTTGAAAACGTGTTGAATCAAGGGATTTTGTGAAAACGTCTGCAAGTTGATCCTTTGTTCCAATAGGCTTGATTTCAATTAGTCCATTTTGAATGTGATCACGAATAAAGTGATGTTTTATGTCTATATGTTTAGACCGTTTGTTCTCTAAATTGGTCGCCATTCCAATGCATCCTTTATTATCTTCGAAAATTATTGCAGGTTCGATGTCAATTTGTTTAAGATCCTGCAATAAACCTCGGATCCAAATGGCTTCAGATGTAGCTGCACTAAGGGCCATATACTCTGCTTCACTTGAAGAAGTTGCAACAGTAGTTTGCTTCTTGCTAGACCATGACACTGTACATCCATAAACTTTAAACGTGTATCCAGATACTGATTTTCTATCAGTAACATCGCTTCCCCAGTCGGCATCAGCGTATCCAATCAAAGGATGAGGACTACTTGCTTCAAAAATAAGTTTTTTCTTTTTAGTCCCTTTTAAAAATCGTACAATCCGTTTGAGAGCTTGCCAATGAATTTCTGACGGATTTTGTTGATATCTTGCCATGTATCCAACATAACCTATTAGAGTCTGGTTGTTTTTATAAACAGGATATATATATTTCTTTATATTAATAAAAAAGATGTATCTACAACGTTTGAAATCAGAATGAGAAAATTTATGACAACAAATTTTCTCATAATATTAAATATTAAAAACGATTGCTTATGTTTTTCAATAGTTTTATTGGGAAAGCTATCCGCAGCACAGTGAAATTGTATATGAATTACAAAAACAGCATCGGCAGCAAAACCGCTGCCGATAAAAGTTAAAGTAGAATCCTGCTGCCGATAAACTTTTGACGTTTGTTCGAGTATCGAACTCGATTGAATAGGATTTTAGTGTGTCGTCATTGGTACTTTTATGTGTCTCGAATTCTCGATGGCTATATTCGTAGAGTAGAATTTTGTGAAATTAATGGCCCTGTTTAGACTGTAACTTTTCACTTCGTCATGACCATGTTTTTGTAGAAAAAATCGATTTTCACCCATAAATTCATCGTCATGGCGTAGTGAGCAATTACAGTATAAACAGGGTCATTCGTAAGTGCATGAATGTTTTGTTTAGCTTTTCGACAAAATGAAAAAAATGATCCTATCCTATGATACCTATGCTGAAAAAAAAAACACTGCCTTAAATAATTTTAAATATAAAATTCAGCATTTTTATTTATAAGTTAGTGACAAATTTCTCACTGTACTATATATAAAATCCCAAAAAAAACACGGCTAATGAAGAATTGAATCGAAACTCGAATGAATCGTTCAGCACCATGTAAAAATAGGTTAGTTCGATTTGTAAAACTATTTGTCCTAGGAAGATTTAACAAGATTAATTTCTAATCTCCAAGATTTACGAAATATATTTGTATGGTAAATCACCTTCGCTTTGCAAAACAACCATTTTCGCCATATTCTCGTTTTCTTAAAGGCATTTTACCAAACAATAGAGCACAAAATTAAATTTTTTTGCAATGATGTTTTAATGAGTAAGTTTTCCGTTCCATAGACACCTTAATCGTTTTGATCGGACAAGTACACGCTATAAAAACTTATTTATGAAATGAACATTTCCCTTCGGAACACTCTTAAACAACTTGAATTTGGAGCCACACGACTTATTTCTAACAATGGCTACGTTCAGACGACCCAAGAGACTTAATATTCAGTCAACTGCATTCATTGAACGCAAATTTGACCAAGGTAACTATGTTTTTTTGAGATGTCAAACTTGGAACTTTACTTGAAGCATTTACATACCTTAAGTTGATCGTGAAGAAAGTATTACGATATTTTTTTATCTAAGAAACACCTCAAACCTGAAAGAAACTCTTAGAGTTGCGATAAATTAGCTCTTTGAAAAAAAATTCACATTATATTTCGTTTTTTGATAAGGAACTTTCCCACAAAATGTTAAAAACGAACGTGCACAAAAATAAATAGATCATAAAACAATAAAGTTCAGCTTTCTGTTAACTGCCTGAACAGAATGCAAGACGCAGCTGGAATAGATGTTAAAAATGCTGCATTAAAAGTTAAAAATTCATCAACTTTTGCAGCTCCGGCTGAAGCATTTTTGACATCTATTCCAGCTCCGTCTGGCATTCTTCAGGCAGTAGGTGACAAAATATCGTCAGCTGATATTTTGACACAAGTGCACTTGCCTTGATATTAAGGGAGATTTTTCTTGACTTACCTTCTAGTCAACTTTCCCATAAAGTTGCCTTAATTGGAAAGCAATATTTTGGCAGCTGGCCAATCAGAGACTAGAAACTTGCCTTAATTTCTAGTCCCTTGGGTCGTCCGAACGTACCCAATATAACTTTAGAGCTTAGAATCATGCCTATAGCCTATATAATTTAATTTAATTTTTGAAGATATGTTGGAAGAATAAAGTTCAAAAGTTATTGTAGGTTAGGTTAGTTTTAAGTTAGGATAATGCTGTTGCCACCAAAGGTTTATTCCAGTTCAGATTTAATAAATCTTTTTGGTGTTTCCACCGCACAAAAAGATTAAAAAAAGATTTACTTTGACAGCACCTAAATGCAAATGGTGTTTCATTTTTCCTTATGAAGAGG
Organism: Dasysyrphus tricinctus; assembly: GCA_963921185.1. NCBI lineage: Eukaryota > Metazoa > Arthropoda > Insecta > Diptera > Syrphidae > Dasysyrphus > Dasysyrphus tricinctus. The sequence continues at coordinate 51,779,807 of OY992530.1, read as the reverse complement.
AAGTGGAGAGAATGTTTCATTTGTGAAGAACTGAATTCAGCCATGAATGAATCCTTCAGCGCCATACAAGAATAGGTTAGTTCGATAAGTATTTGTCCTAGGAAGATTTGGCAAGATTAATTTCTAATCTTCAAGATTTACGAATTATATTTGTATGGTTAATCTTCAAGATCCTTTCTGCAACACTATGATCGGCACGTACCAGTGTGGCTTCAGGCCAGGCAGATCAACGATAGACCAAATCTTCACATTGAGGCAAATCCTGGAAAAGACCAACGAATTTCAAGTCGAGACCCACCACCTATTCATCGACTTCAAAGCCGCATATGATAGCATAAGTCGCCAAGAGCTTCTATTGGCGATGTCGGAACTCGGGATCCCGAAAAAACTGATCCAGCTATGCCGCATGACGTTACAAAATACGCGGTGCAACGTGCAAATGGGTAACAGCTCATCCGAGTTATTCCAGACGTGTACAGGGTTCAGACAAGGAGATGCGCTATCATGTGATTTCTTCAACCTAGTCCTAGAGCAGATAGTGCGCAAGAGTGGTGTTAACATGGAAGGCACTATCTTTAACAGGTCTTCTCAACTTCTTGGCTATGCGGACGACATCGACATCATCGGCCGTTCCAAGAGAGCTGTACTTGAAGCATTCACAGCTATTGATGAACAGGCGAAACGAGTTGGTCTTGAAGTGAATGAGGACAAAACAAAGTATATGCTATCAACAAACAAAGCCTCATCTGTCCATCGCCTAGGACAAAACGTCACTGTTGGTAGCAGTAATTTCGAGGTAGTCAAGGAGTTCACCTACCTCGGAACAAACATCAATTCCACGAACGACACCTTAGTGGAAATCCGACGAAGAATTACCCTAGCGAACCGCTGCTACTTCGGTTTGGCCAACAAATGGGTTCAAAACTCCTTTCCCGAAAGACAAAGTGCACTCTATACAAAACGCTAATTTTACCAGTTCTACTCTACGGCGCCGAGTGCTGGACGATAAGTAAAAAAGGGGAATTGATACTGGGCACTTTCGAGAGAAAAATTCTTCGGCGGATATTTGGTCCTATATGCGAAGAGGGCGATTGGAGGAGAAGATTCAATCGTGAATTGTACGAGCTGTACCAAGATGTGGATGTAGTCCAAAGAGCCAAAACACGTCGACTACACTGGCTCGGCCACATCGAGCGAATGGACAACAACGCTCCAGCCAAGAAAATCTTCGAATCCCAGCCCCCAGGTTCGAGACGACCAGGAAGACCGAACCTCCGCTATAGGGACCAGGCGGTCACAGACGCAAGAGCGCTTGGTCTCGATGACTGGAGGGAGCGTGCGAGGGACCGCAACCGATGGAAGACCGCAATATCTCAGGCAGAGACCCTTCATGGATCGGGAGCCGGATAAGTAAGTAAGTAAGTAATCTTCAAGATCTAAAGATTCAAGGTAAATCTTTTTAAATCTCAGATTAGCATTAGGTGGAAATGCAGCATTAGAGATGATATCAAACACTCGGATCGATTTAAATCCATTACTGGCCAGATCTGTTTTATTGCCAAACAAGTTGTGATATTGTTCCACCTAAGGTTTGTTCTCTCTAAAGCATCTTGCTTCAGCATATTTATTGTAGCCATGGGTATACATATACCTACAGGCTGTTAAAGAGTTAGTAGAGACCGATTCCAGAGATTTCATAGCTGCTTGAGAAGATGCTAATAGCTATCTGTGGTTGATGGAAATCACGATTTTTGGGATCAAAATAAAGGTGAATGAACAAATCCTAACGCAATGGAAATAAACCTGCCCATGAGATATGCACCGAAGAAGGGATCTGCATTTATACCTTTGCAGTCATTTGCACTCAAATAGGAGACAATTAGAAACATATCGGCTGCAAAACGGAAATTGCAAAAACACACGGCAATTTAAAATAATGTACATTTATATGCCTAGTTTTGGTATTTATTTATTTGAAAAAACCAAAAGAGCTAACTTAAAAGATAAAAGTCCCTTGAAAACAAAAAAGTCTACCTCCGCCCTTTTATGGATTTAAAAAAATTACTTGGCTGGCACCTGAAAAACGAAAAGAACAAAGAACCTAGCAGGGGTCCATCCATTCAACAATAATGAGATCATTCCAAAAAATCCTAAAAGAAAATGCTTTTTAGTAAGTACCAAGTTGGTTTTCTAATTTCATCAAAAAATTAATACTGAGCATAGATATCAATAGTAAACTAGTTTTAAAATTCTGAAAAAAGTATAATTTCGCACCATGAGGACATAAATCGCCGCCTTTAAAGCTGCCACCACAAGGCAAGAAAAAACACATTGCCAAAGGAAAATCGTAAAGATACTACATTCATCTCCCTTTCACCACCGCTTCCACAATAAACAATGGCAACAATTTACTGCATTTCTAGAAGATTTTAGCAGAAAGCAAGTAGGTTGTAGATTCTAGATACTCGCAACTGAAATCAATAAGTTAGGTTCCCATTTAATGACAATTTTCAACTGCTTTGAATAAAAAATAGAAAATTTTCAACCCACGAGCAAGCAAGAGCATACCACTCGACGTAAAGTTGTCTACCGTGAGGCAAAAGCAGCCCTACATTGCTTCCATTACAAAACAGCCACAGCGCGACCAAAGAAAAAGGCCTGCTTAGCCAAGCAATTTTACATATATATCCAACAGTCTGCTTTTTTTTGTGAAAAGAATTTCACTCTCCATGTGGAAAAGTTTACTTCAAAATCTGGAAAATTCGCCGCAATTGGCAAAAGCAACCGATTTTTTAAGGTTAAAACACAATCGAGATAAAAAAATATTTTCCCATGGCTGGCTAAGGTTACATTCTTGAGTTTGAGAAAAAAATTATCGTTTGATCCATAACAAAGAAAACTAGATAAATCAAACACTGCCTTACCTTTTTTAAGTTCGACGGGAAATTAAAAAGAATTTGTCGGCTTTTAAACGTTTGTTTTCTGGATAATTATCACTTAAATGTTGCGGCAAGGCTCTCGATGAATGATGATGATTTTGTGTAAAAAATACTCTCCCGTCTTTCTCTAATTAAATTTGCATTTTTTCTTCTACTTTTTTATTATTTCTAAACAAATGATCACAGATTTTAATTAAGTTTAAGGTTTCTTCTTTTTATTAATTTATTTATTTACTTTTATACTTGGGAAATTAGTTTCTGTATTTTTCTTTCGGTAAGAAAAAAAATGCGAAAAATTGCAATTTAATTGTATTTTGTGTGTGGTTGGTTAAAGAAAAGTGCTGGTAGTTCTTTCTTATTTTAACTTCAGCAGAGCGTTGTGTTGCAGAGAAGAGGAACAACGATGGAGTTTTTTATTCTAGAGCCAGACGAACGAAGATGGCTGGCGCACCGTTGCTTGGTTGGTCGAGGGAGTAGATGAGTATGAGATTCGATGTTTTTTTCCACTTGCAAATGTAGATCTGTCTCTTGAATAAGATGGAGAAGGTTGTATAAAAATTGGAGCAGGATGGCTAGAAAGAGATAAGAGAAAGCCGTGGACTAGAAAGAAAAGCTGTATGGGAACTGGTTTTTTGCAATTTGGACGCCGGCTTGAGAGAGAAAATTAGATGCTTGAAATAAAAATGGCGCTATAAGCTATAACATCGCAATGTTTGGTATAAAATCTACACCCAGTCTACATTGTACTGCGTTCGAGTGTTTATGGGAGGGTTCACATTTTCAAATAGGTTTGACAATTAAAGCTTGATGAATGTTTGATGGACAGAAGCCATTTGCGTTCACATTTCGCTGGCTCAAAACCATAGTATAAGAATAACAAGGTATGCTTGACAGTTGAGGATATTGATTCGTGACGTCATTGCGAGTGAATGATCTCAATTATTTGTAATTTATGGCAAAGAAAGTAAATAGAAATTGTTTGTTTTGAAGCTATTTGCTATTAAAACTCAAAGTAAAACAATAGATTATTCATGATTTGAAGTTATGTTTTGTTAAATTTTAAGTAAAACAATAAATAATTTATTTTTTAGAGCTATGTGTTGGTGAACACTCGCTATTACGTCACACAAAACACAATATGGCGACCCTTCATCTCATATCCAACATACCTTGTATTTTTATACCATGGCTCAAAACTATAATAGCCCAGTTTTTTAGTGCATTTTTATCTTCGCTTAGAAAAAAGTAGCATGTTAAATACAACAACAATACGGAATTATACCAGTTTGTTGTTAGCCCTGTTTTTTAGTGTACTTTTATCTTCGCTTAGAAAAAAGTAGCATGTTAATTACAACAACAAACTGGTATAATTCCGTATTGTTGTTGTATTTAACATGCTACTTTTTTCTAAGCGAAGATAAAAATGCACTAAAAAACAGGGCTGTTGTAATTAACATGCTACTTTTTTCTAAGCGAAGATAAAAATGCACTAAAAAACACGGCTAATGTTAGCCTTGTTTTTTAGTGCATTTTTATATTCGCTTAGAAAAAAGTAGCATGTTAAATACAACAACAATACGGAACTATACCAGTTTGTTGTGCAATTAACACGCTACTTTTTTGTAAGCGAAGATAAAAATGCACTAAAAAACAGGGCTGTTCTATGTTAAGGTACCCTCATTCTGAGATATTCGTGTCCAAAGTTTTACGCTGCTAATTTAATGTCAAATTATCATTTTTTTTAAAAAGAAAACAATACAGTATTATTTGAATTTACAAGTTGTATTGAATTAAGGTCTTACAGCCCTATTCTGGCAAACCTCACGGATACCTCACAAGGTGAGGTTAATTTGATTTTGTGAGGTTTTCGTATTCTGGTAGCAACCTCACAGCTTGCGATCCTCACAAAAACTATCGAAACTGTGATCTCCTTCGGAGGAGGTCACAAATAAAAAGTAACACTACTTGTGATTTGGAATATTACGGCATTTACATGTTTGTTTGCGTTTTTCTTAATTGCTTCCTCCTTAAAATGAATAAATGAATGAAAAATAAACATTCTTGCATGTGCATAGCTAATTTATTTAAAAAAAAACAAACAAATCATGTTTCTTTTGACGTAAAAAATATGTAGGTGCGTTCAACATAAATCCAGAACATTTTGAAAGTTCACTCATCTATCTTTCTATGACAGTCGGCCAATCAGAGCCCAATAAAACTAGAAATCATGAAAATATGACATGTTTTAACGTATCCATTCAACGTGGTGAGTTTCTTGTGAGGATTTTCCCAGAATACCGAAAATGTTATCGAATCACAACAAACCTCAGAAGGAAAACCTCATAAGAGCTTGTGACCTGTGAGCCCTCACAACGCCTATAAACGGACTATAAATTTGTGTTTAATCTTTCCATAGCTAAGGTGGTATAGTGGAAAAATTGAATAAATGTGGTTTTATAACGAAAAATCAAGTAATTCTTTGTGAATTAGAACTCAAAAACTTTCGTGAATAGAATGGCTTAACACCCCGACTCCACAGGGCATACAGATGCCCAACATCACAACCACAATCCAATCAACAATCAGCAGATTTTTTCTCGCTGGGCAATTCATGTCATGTCGTTTCATTTCCCTCTCACCACTACTTCGATCTTTTGCAATAATACACGCCCTTTAGACTCCAGAAAACAGTAGAAAGACTTTTTTTAATATCCAGCTACCTCTAGATACAAGGAAAACCAGAAAAAAAACTCACATGCACGTGAAACGTCAAATCTCATGACAAGCTTTGAACAGCGTACATGTCTTGTTCAAAAATTGGTTTTCTTCGACATGTCGTCGACAAGACATGGATTTTTCTGGCTCCATTGGATTTTTATTAGACATGTTCATAGTCTTGGCATCGTTCATGGCAGGTGGAGCCAGCATGTAAAGTAGAAGAATTTTGAAAAAATTACCAAATTTTAATAGTCAGTACTTACTATGCTTACATAACTTCAAGTTTTGATATTTTATTAAGAAATATTTAATAGAAATTCTTATTATGGACACTGGATAATAAAGGCTCCCCCAAACCAACGCAAATCATTCGCCATCGATGCGAAATCATTCACAGTAACACAAAATATGAAAGATACACAATGCTAAACAACAACAAAAAAATGTCTTTGCGAATGATTCGCTACGAACTCGCGTTGGTTTGGGAGAGCCTTAAAGGCTACCCCAAACCAACGCGAAATATTCTCCGACGACGCGAAATCATTCACAATAATACAAAATATGAAGGATACACAATGCTAAACAACAACAAAAAACTGTCTTTGCGAATGATTCGCTATGATTTCGCGTTGGTTTGGGAGAGCCTTAATACTTCACATTACCAAATATGAAACCAAAAACTCAACAAGTATGTTCTATTTATATTAAAATATTTTTATTTTCTTCTTAAATAATCAATGTTATAATATTCTATATTGTACTCAATTGCAAAAATGTTTTATGTAACTTAATAGTATGCATACTGATATTGGGCTTGAATGAGATGTATGTATCTATGTTAACTTAGAACATTATAATTCTAAGCAATATTAAGAAACCTCAAAAGTTTAATATTTATTAGGGGTGTAAGACAGTCATTAAGTCAAAAATAAAAATGAAGCATACATTTTCTTAAAGCCGGCAACGAGACGAAAATATCGATATATAAAACTCATTTTTTTCGATTTGCTTGACATAGAACATTACAGTTTGGAGCCAGCGATTTGTCAAGCAGCATTTCTCGCAAGAATTTTAACCATGATGCACATAGTAATAAAGCTAACGTTTTCGATGGAATTAAATAAATTGGCTCACTTTCATTTTCCAAGTCTCCGAAAAAACTTCTTTGAAGATAATTGATTAAAAAACATGCCTGTGGCAGGGTTGAATTTCGATAAGGTTTCGCAAACTTGTACACAAGTGTTGACATGTATGCACGCATTATGTTTTATTTATAAATATCTAGTATAAGCCGGTCTTACAATATATTATTTTTAGTGGATTATGTATTATAATTTAGCATGTTTTAACCTTATTTGTAACAAAGTGTCTTTAAATTGAATTTTTGCTTTCTATTTTTTAGTTGTGTTAAGTCATTAAATAAAAAGAATTGTCATATGAGGTTTCTTATAGCGTTTTCGTCTGTCGTCCGGAAGCATTCCGAATGCTTCTGAAAACGTTCGTTTGGCACTAGATGACAGTTCTTCTTCTAGAAAGAAGAGAAAAACGATTCTGGATTTGAAGAAAGAATCAAAACCAGAAGCACACATACATGCGAACAATTGAAACGTCAAAATTGTCAAAGGTTTTTATTTGTTATTTAATTTTGGAACTGCGATTGTGCATTATACAAATTTTGGAGTTGAAAGGAACCAATATTATAAAAAAAATGGATAGAACAAACATTTCATCTTCCGCATTATCGTTATATTTATACCATGATGCGGAATTTTTGCTAAGATAAGGAGTTTACTCAAAGTAAAATCCAAGGTGGAGACATTCGTTGCTGTTATTGAGGAATATCAATATTCCGAGAAATAGCTGTGTGAATGTTTCATCACCCAAATGCAACAGCCAAGTGCACAAATACAACCAAACCCACACTTCAGAATAAAAAAAGGGTTGCAACTTGTTTGTTTGGCATTCTGGATCGGAGAGCTCCGGATGCTTCTTCCGGAATACCAAACAAAAACGCTATTACTCTTGTATATATTTTTTTTTGACGAGGGAAGGGATTTGACAGTTACTGGTCTATATTGTTGTTTTTGTCAAAAGGTACAAATTCAGGGTGTTTTTGATCAAAAAATACGTTATGAATTAGACAAATACTCAAAAAAAAATTTGTCTACGAAAAAAATTGTTTTTATAATTTTCAATTTTTTTCAAAAACTAAGCGACTTAAAAGAAATTGGTTTTCAAAATTCGACCTAGAAGGGAGCACTGAAAAATAAAAATTTAATTTTTATATAACTACGCAAAGTTAAAGAAAAATTGGTATACATTTTTTTTAAACATTTTTTTTTTTTCAAAACTTTGAGTTTGAAAATGATTTTTTCGAAAACTATTTACTCAAATAATTTAATTTAGAAACAGAATTTAAGAATGGTGGTTTGGCTTTCAAAAAAGATATAGGAAAATATGGTAAGTGTTGTCGTTATTCTTTTTATATTTTTTTTCCGTTTCAAGTAATTTTCAAAACACAAATTGCCCCGCCCACCTAAATGGGCGGAGATACGAAGTGGCCCAATATCTTGAAATCATTCTTTTATAATGTGCCAACAATGATTAAAATGATTTGCTTTTATCACAAAGTGCACAATTGAATAGCTAAGCCGCCCCACTATAGTAACCGGCGGCGGCGGGCGCCCAGAGTAACAGAAAGCATTCAACACTCAAGTTAGCGCCAATTTATTATAGGCTGATTCCATGTATTTCCGTGAGCATATGGTTGGAATACTCTTGTCGCCGCAGGTTGAGTCAGCAACAGATATTTTTGTCATGCATGTACCTTACCTACCAACCTACACTATGTAGAAATTAAAATCGTAGAAATGTCATTTGCTGGCAGATTTTAATACTGACACTGTCACAAGGCGTGTTTTACTATCATCAGGATCTGGATTAACTTTTTCACGTAATACAAAAACAAAATAATGAAAAATTTTCAAAATTGATTTCGTAACACATGTTAAAAGTTAATCTAGATCCAGATCCCGATGATAAAAAAACACGCCTATAACTAAAATAATGCCATTATATGGTTTTTTTATAATACAAATTATACAGGGTGTCCCGGACCTGAGTGGAAGTATTTCAGGGGGTGGTTCTTTGGGTTATTCTAAGAAAAAAATTGTATGGGGGGAAAGTTGTATCTCCCCTCCCTGAGGCAGGGAGGGGCAGTTTCTGAAACATTGACTTCAAATGCAAAAAAAAACATTAAAAATCAAGGGAAACACATTTAATAATGTGCTATAATTTTTTTGAAAGCTAATACTCCTCTCTTGTATTTGGTTTTTAAATCAAGTTGTTTAAGCGAATAGTTTTTGAAAAATTAAATTTCAAAGTCAAAATTTAGAAAAAAAATTCAATTTTTTTTTCTTAAGTCGATATTTTTCAAAATTTTATGTAATTAAGGGCATTTTTTGTGTTCAATATTCAATGCCCTCATTATTTTTTAGTCCATTAACGAAAACCAAATGTAAAAATCTTTCTTAGTTTTTGAGAAATTAAGAAAAAACAAAAGGTACTTTTCCCGAATAAGCCCGAAAAAATGAATTTATTCATGAATTATCCATAATTTAACCCTTTTTCGGGCTTTTTTGGTAAAAGTACCTTTTGTTTTTTCTTAATTTCTCAAAAACTAAGAGAGGTTTTTACATTTGGTTTTCGGTAATGGACTAAAAAATAATGAAGACATTGAATATTGAACACAAAAAATGCCCTTAATTACGTAAAATTTTGAAAAATATCGACTTAAGAAAAAAAAATTGCAATTTTTTTTCTAAATTTTGACTTTGAAATTTCATTTCTCAAAAACTATTCGCTCAAACAACTTTATTTAAAAACCAAATACAAGAGAGGAGTATTAGCTTTCAAAAAAATTATAGCACATTATTAAATGTGTTTCCCTTGATTTTTAATGTTTTTTTTTGCATTTAAAGTCAATGTTTCAGAAACTGCCCCTCCCTGCCTCAGGGAGGGGAGATACAACTTTCACCCTATACAATTTTTTTCTTAGAATAACCCAAAGAACCACCCCCTGAAATACTTCCACTCAGGTCCGGGACACCCTGTATATACTACTAAAATAAATCAGCCAAGTAGAAGACTTAGCCTTAAGGATTGTACTTGTTGAATTGTTGATTCAAAATAGTTTTTCTGGCTTTTAGTCCTACAAATTGGCGTTTAGTCTGGCTAACTCAATTGGACTCATCAGTGACATAGTGAGGGACTTTGTCATACGCAATTTGTATTAAGTTCGGTTCAACTAACATGGATTTTTTGACGAAAAACTGCCTGGCCCCGGGCAAAAACCTTCCAGCTTAATGATTAAGAATTCTAATATGGTTGGATAAACATAGTTAACAGTGCTTTTTTTTCATAAAATCCATGTAAGCTAAACCGAACTTAATACAAATAACGTATGACAAAGGCCCTCACTATGTCACTGATGAGTCCAAGTGGCCATAAAAAGCTATTTTGAATATAATAATTCCAATAAATCAGAATTTGACTTTGAGCTTTGTATATGAAATCTCTACTATACAAAGCTTGGAGTGAATAATTGGAATAAAACTCACTTTCCTGTAGCCACTTTATTTTATTTGCTAAGTAGCTTGAAGCAAGAAAAGTTCAAATAGTATCTTATGATTGAAAGATAAGTTTTTTAAGCTCTGAGTACAAACGATAACTCCATATAATGTACATTCTGGACCACCAAGTCGATTATATTTGCACTTTGCACTCTTGCTGCACCAAGACCAATTCTTTCATAGTAACCGCACTAGCCTTTAGGTCTATATTTCCGTGCATTGCCGACACAGTAAAGTTTTAGTTGGTCATTTCTTGGGTCAGTTGATCCACCTTGCGCCTATTGTTACAAAAAATTACAGACTGAAATTTATCTAAATTACAAAGTTTACCCAGTTTCCAGTTCCCTTGTTGTACATTAACGTAATATTTTTTGATACCTTTCTTGGCTCGAATGAAAAAGTGGTATTGGGGGAGAGGGGGAGATAACAGTATCACTTGTACATCTTTTGGAAGTGTTTTGAATCACTGATACTAAGTTACTTTATTATAATGTGATTGAATACATTCTGTGTTTGGTCTTTGGATTTCGTCTTAATCATATTTGATATAGGATCATGTCTTAGCGCCAACGACATGACAATCACTTTCCAAACAGTGAACTTAAAACTGGGCTCCAATGCTCCAAAATTAGTGCTTAACAATCACGAATGGACCCAAGGAATATCACTATGCTAGATAGTGGATGGCTCCTCGAATCAATAAACATAACTGCCGCGGCGCACCAGGAACTACGTGACCAGGAATTGGTTTAAGTTTCGTATACCTTTTAATCCACTGATGAAACACTGAATAAACAAACGTATTAGTCAATAATTAATACAAAAATCAATATAAAACAATGAGGCAGAAGCACCAAATTTAATTTATTATAATCATCACACCTCTTTGGAAAAAAATCTAACTGTCAAAACAAATCTAGCTCACCGCGTTAAATTGTTGTTGCAATTCACATAATTCATCGACATGAAGTGAAATCATTGTATATCCAATCTATAGTATTCTCATGAAACACGATTTTGTAGGTAGACATTTGGTCGATAGGTTCGCTGTGATCGCCTTACCGAGATCCCTTAACAAAAATTAGTATGACATTTGGACGCATAGATGGCCACGAGCTTTTTTTCTTCATGAGAATACTATAGAATTTATATACAATGGTGAAATTACAAAAACAACAATGTAAACAAATGGGTTTTGGGGGGTGAAACGTACGAAGGTTTCCCATCTTTATTTGTTTATCTGTGCAATTAATTAAGTATCTTCTCCAGATTGTGGAGCAGGACCTCTTTTTCGATAATAAGAGAACAATATCTAATCGAGCATCGACAATACCGAACAACACTTGTTAAGGAGACGCGCATACCAACTTCCAGCAAAGCAGATTCGATAAAAGCCAGTGTCCAGCCTCAATTACGAAGCCTCAGAAAAATATAAAAATGCAATAATTTGAGTATCCTTGATCATCCCACTTTGCACACTTTAACAACTGACAGTGGTATTTATAAACCCATTCCAAGCAATGTCTAACTTTAGACACCTGTCCAACTCCAAAATGTTATTTATAAACATTTAGCACCGATTGGCTAACTTAGCCACTGAAATTGGCTGTCCAAATCTTATTTCAAAGAAGACACGTTTAATGAATAAGGTAGGCAAATATTTCTAGTTTTCTAATCTTGTAGTTTTGAAATGAATGAAAAGCTAGTTGAACGTGTTCCAAAGCGTATTAAATTTCATTAATTCATTCAAAAATGAATAAATACAGGCATGTCACTGAATAAATGAGGTCACATTTGGGCAATCGTTGGAATGCGTTTATAAATAACACAAGTTGCCCAAACTATTTGGGCATTAACTAGCTGGACAGCTGCCCAAGCGTGTTCTAAGAAAATCTAATAAATACAACTGTGAATGTCTTGTAAGTATGTAGTGCAACAAGATTATTCACACATCTGCTAAATGTACCTTTCTAGACCCTACGTTCTTAAATCTACTACTCGGGAGGAAATCGAAACTTTGGATCGAAGCTTCACCTTCTATGGCGTCTATAATTGGATGATCCTTCTGGTTGAAAGATTAAACGCAAAGAAAACCAAAAATATACTCTCTCGAACTACAGTTCTGGATAAAATCCATTTGGACATAGAAGCATGTTTCCCGTCTGCATTCGGCACAATTGGCTGGCCCAGATTTGGATAACTTCTACCGCGCCCTTAACGAGCCAAACAAAGGAGATTTGGGATCAGGAGAGTTGGTTTCCAAATGCAAATGAATAGATATACAAATATAAAGTATTTAAAAAGTTTATTATGATATGTATTTAAAACTAATAATAAGAATAACAGAACAAATAAATTATTTAAAATATTTTCTTTTAATTACTCAAATCGCCGACAATTAGGGTCGCAGAACTCCATCACAGTACACATATTAAAAGTGGCCGCGTTCATCGACAGGAATCTGAAAATTCAGCACTGAAACGTAACGTTGAACGCACATAAATTCTGAAATTTCAGCCAAATGTCATATTTTTTTTTTCTGCCAAAATTTTGTGTTTACTTTCTAATTTTACTGGAAGCGAATATAAAAAGTAATTTTTTTGTCGGAAATCAAAAATTGAAATTAAGTTTAAGCCAAAAATTAGTGACTCTGGAATGAAATTATATGTAAGTTGACTGGAAAACGCTTGTTCTTAGCCAACCAACAAATCTTAACACGTATTACTCCCAAATGAAAGTCTTCTCGGGGCTCTTCTACCGATCCCAATTTATTATTAATAAAAGCGGTGAAAACTATAATTTCTTGTTATTTTGTCAAATAAGAACTAAAGCCGAAACGCCGTGTAAAAATAGTATTTTGTAAACATAAATTGATTTTATTCACTTACAAGTAAAAACTAAAATTAAAAAGCCCACATTCCGTACCTAGCCGACAACAGACCACAAAAATAAACTGCATCGACTGTAAAATACAATTTCTATGTGCAGATCTTTTTTTTTGGCTTGTTTTATAGCTGTCATCTGAATTTTCTGATGAAAATTTTTATCTGAAAAACGTAAGCAAACGTAACTAAAAGTCATCTGAATTTTCAGATTTTTTATGACAGCCGACCAATCACAAGCAGCAAAAATTCAGATATCTGAATCCTTGAACGCACGGAATATCTTCCGAGTTTTCATTTTCGTTCGAGTTCGCACATGTGTCAAAATCTCAGAGACCCCTGTCAGTTTATTGTTTGTGTACTATGGCATGTTCAACACTTTCGAAATTTAAGATTTAGATTTTCAGTTTTCTCAATTTTCCAAGCCTATGATTGGCCAGAATTCAGAAATCTGAAGATTCAGTACTGAAATTGAGGCATTGAATGTACCCATTGTCAATTTGACAAAGTCTCTGAGAGTTAATTTTTTTTTTTTTTTTTTTTGTTCAGTATCTGACAACTGGTTTTTGACAACTTGCGCAATATATTACCTTTAATATGTGTACTGTGGAACTCCATAGCCTTATGGTGACCCGGAGGCAGTGAGATTTTTTTTGATTATCAGCCTGATTCTAAATGACAATTCCCGGGGAAATATTTCTCTTTTCCCTTCCCTCTCATTGTAAATTCAATAAGAGAGAAGGGAATAGAGAAATATTTCCCCGGGAATTGTTATTTAGAATTGGGCTGTATATTTTCCATAGCTTTTTGGACGTATGAAAATTCAGTGACATATATGTACTTGAAGAGATTGGAAGTAGTAATAACGAGCAAAAGAACAAAGATTGATCAATTCCTTTGATACTTCTATACTCCCATACACCTTTTGCGATTAAAGTAGTTTCATTTGAGGAAATTTTTTCATGAGTTCACTTCCTCTGCATTCTGTTGCTGGGGCTGCTTGATAGGAAATCGCCAGTCCCACCTCCAGCATTTTGCGCTGTTGTGAAAAGTTTGAAATATGCATCGTGATTTTCCTTGCCAGCATTGAATCGCGCCGTCATCGCAACGTGGCTGAACAAAGAAGAAATAAAATTATTACTTTTATCTATTAAAAATAAGTAATTTATTTTACCAAGTTGTCGAGGTTAAATTTTGTTTTATTTGTTTCTGAAAATAATTACGTTAATAATTTAATATTTTGAAGCTTAAACTTCATGTTTGACATTTGTGTCAGAGGCTGTTCGATTGTTATTCAATCACATTCAATTAAAGGTGTGTTCGATTTGTTGAAACATAATTTCCAACTTAATTTCATGCAAATTTCGAGGAAATCATCTTATTTCAAAATGTGAATTTGTATGGGAAGTGAGGTAATTTCGGATCTAATTTGGAAAATTTCAACGAAATTACCTCATTTTGCCTAATGAAAACGCAATATTAGGGTAAAAAGTATGTTAACATAAATTGAAGAGAATTGAATTTGCTACAAATTTGTAACAAAGTTTTTTTTTTTCTAAGACTAATAGAATTTAAGTTGCCATGAAAAACTTTTTAGAACTCGTTTTTCAATATGGTGGCCAAATGGTGGGGCGCTTTCAACACCTAATATCGAGTTTTATACTTGCACTGAACCCTCTTACACATTAAAAGAGAAAATCCTTGTCCAACCCAAATTTGGAGGTTATTGTAACATTTTGATAGACATTTTGCGAAATTGTTAAAAGCAGCTTTATTAGATGATTGACAAATTTTCTTGGTTATTTCGTTAATACACAAGCATGTGTTATACCATTTGGAAAGTGCATTAAATAGACAACTTTTTTAAGCAATTGGCCACTCATGTTCTCATACAATTTTAGTTTATTAGAGGTGTGGTCAAACTTTTTCGAAAATATATTTTTGTACTGAAATAAATTATAATAAGAAAAATGCAATAACTACTATTAAATTTTACCACACTTCTATTACAACAGTTATTCTAAAATATTACAAAAATATAAAAATAGTAAAAGTTGTTCATCCATGGTCGTAGTGTTCACGTATTTGAGGAAAGTAGTACTTGTTAACAACTTTTGGAAAAAACATCATAACATAGTAACCACAGGGAAAATATTTTTTAATATTTTTTTCTGGAAAGGTCATAAAGCCTGCTGGCTATCCATTATTTACAGGACACCCTATACACATATATCCATAATTTAAATTTGAAAATAAAAAGTGATTACTAAAAAAAAACTTAAAATCTTTTCAAAATGTTTAAAGTATAATTAAATAAAATTATAATTCAACCTCAAATAAAAAAAATAAAAATATAATTCACAGGCAACGTTACCTAAAACATTGTTATTAATTAGGGTACAGGAAGATACTTTGGCATTCTGAGTCAGCGGGCGAGTGTTTAATATGCCTTCAACTTCAATCAGCGATGCCATGAGTGACTCATCCTTCAAACGTTGGTTCTTTGTGACTTCTTTGAGGACATTCTTGACTGACCTGACTAATCGTTCCCAGCAACCTCCCATATGTGGTGCATCAGGAGGATTAAAAAACCATTTCGTCTCAGCACTAATAAACTTGCTCCTGATAATATCTTTGTTTATCTGACTAAAGGTTGCTCTTAATTCCTTCTCTGCTCCCTTAAAGTTGGTTCCATTATCAGAGTAAATCTCTCTTGGTGTACCCCGTCTTGACATGAAATTCCGAATACACAAAATGCAAGAGTCAGCGGTCAAACTATGTGCTAACTCAATATGTACAGCTCGTATAGTAAGGCAAGTGAATAAAACACCCCAGCGCTTCTCAGTTTTTCTTCCAGAATGAACCAATATTGGCCCAAAATAATCAACCCCTGTGTATGTAAAAGGTTTAACAAAAGCCGCAAGTCTCGCCTCTGGCAACGGTGACATCTCTGGACATGATGGTGCTGCTTTTTTGATAATACAAACGGGACATTTTATACGTACTGACCTGACAAGTGTTCTCAAACTTGGTATCCAGAACCTCTGACGAACCTCATTGACAATTGTCTCTTGACATTGATGGCAGAATCGTTGGTGATAATCGTCGACGATCAAAAAACTGGTTGGGTGATTCTTCGCTAATATAACAGGACGTCTTGTTTCTTCTGTTACATACCAAGATCTATCGATTCGTCCTTTTACCCTCAAAATTCCATCACAATCTATATATGGAGAACATTTGTAAAGGTGACTTGATTTGGGCAAATATTTGAAGTTCATCAGCATCACCAGCTCATCTGCAAAACTATCTCTCTGGGCCAATCTTATTAACGATTTTTCAGCTTCTTGTAGCTTCTCTGATGAAAACAAACCTACTCTCTTTTGTATCTTTAGTCTTTTAGGTTTAATATTTTTTATGTATCGTTACAATATGCCATTGTACGAAGCAAACGCTTCCATTTTGAAAATCTACCATATTGCACTAATTGACTTTCAAAACTATTACCTGCATGCAACATATACTGTGGTCGAAGTTCTAGAAGATCAACTTCCTCGTTTGTCATAGCAGGCCAATTTTTTGTATCCTCATACAGAAATGAAGGACCTTTAAACCATCGGCTATCTTTATTGAAGTTTGGTTGTTTGCTCTACTTTGTTGCCTCATCTGCGACGTTCATTCTCGTCGGAACCCATCTCCATTCTTCCAGTTTGCTTAATTCAAGGATCTCCCCAACTCGAAACATTACGAACTGTTTCAATTTCTTCGGATCTGCCTTCAGCCAGGACAACACATTTCGAGAATCAGACCACAAAAACGTTTGTGAGATGTTGATGTTATGGCTTCTTATAATGCTCTGCGCAAATCTCGAACCAATCAGAGCTGCTTGTAACTCTAAGCGAGGTATAGAGAGCGGCCTTAAAGGTGCTACTTTGCTTTTTGCACCCACTATGACACAATCATTTGCAGTTCCATCATCGACCCTTAGATATGCGACTGTTGCCATTGCATCCTCACTGGCATCCACGAATACATGTAACTGAATAGAAAAATCTTTATATCCGCACAGAGAATAACACCTCTGAATTCTCACGTCTTCGACTTTTGGTAATTGTTGACGCCACTGTTCCCAAGAAACTTGCAAGTTTTTTAGGAATTATCTCATCCCAACCAATTGACAACTTCCATACATTCTGAAGTAATACTTTCAATTTTACCAGGAAAAACGACAGGAATCCAAGTGGGTCGAAAACTGACATTAATACTCTCAACAGTTCTCGCTTTGTCTTAATCCATTTAATACATCAACGTGTCCCTTATTTAATTTGAGAGAAAATGTAAATTTGTCTTCTGATGTATTCCACCATAGTCCTAGCACTTTCGTTGTCGTATTCGTTTCCTCCAGATTGTCTTGAAAAGATTTTCCCATGCTAGTATCGGATTGATTTAATGCTTGTAGAACTTCAGTCGAGTTTGAAACCCAGTTGCGTATGTTAAATCCACCTCTTGAATGTATCTGTTTTACTTCTTTAGATACTTGGATTGCCTCTTCTCAACAGTGTCAACGCTGTATAGCATGTCATCTACGTAATGGTGTTTAATAATGACATTGACTGCCTCAGGATATGCTTTCTCATATTGCTTCGCATTCTTGTTTTCTACGTATTGAGCAATACTAGGAGAGCATCGTAGTCCAAATGGCAGAACTAACATCTTGAAAACTTCAGGATCACTGTTGATGTTACCATAGTTCCACAGGAACCTTAAACAATCTTGATCTTCTTCTCGTATTCTTACTTGAAGAAACATCTCCTCGATGTCTCCAGCAATGGCAATCTTCTTCAAGCGAAGACTATGTAGAACATCCGTCAAAACTGTTAGTTCATCTGGTCCCTTCAGCAGCATGTCATTCAGAGAGGTACCTTGAGAACGAGCTGCTCCATCCAACACCATTCGAACTTTCCCTGGTTTGTTGCGGTTTTGTACCATGAAAAGTGGTAAGTACCAAACTTTTGAACAATCTTGCTTCAACTCTGATGAACTGAGCTTTCTGGCATACCCTTTGGAGATCAAATTATTAACTTGCTTGTTGACAGTTTCAAGCAAATTACTATCGGCTGCGACTTTCTTTTCTAGGCACTTATGTCTTTTGAGAGCCATCGGGTAGCTATTTGGAAGAATAACTTCACTGGAACGCCATAACAATCCAGTCTTGAATTTACCATCTTCAATTTCGACCTTATCTTCCAACATTTGAGAAGCGCGTATTTCATCAGTTGTTTTCATTAAAGCTTTCTCCACCCCATAGTTTTCCAAGATATAATGTTGCTTCACCATCTCATGAAGATCCTTGTTACACAAGCATGATAAACTCCATATTCTTTACTATCCTTGATGTTATTGCCTGTAACACACCAACCGAGTCGAGTTTTGAAAGCAACAGGTTCATCACAGGATCCTTCTCGTAACTTTTGAAGCAGCTTTTGATTGTTGATACCAATTAATATTCCACATTTTGCTTGGTTGTAGGATCTTATTGGAATTCCTCTTAGGTTCGGAGATTTCTCTGCTAACGATACTTGATTGATGGATTGTGAAGGTAACGCTAATTTTTTTACAGTGCGCACATCTCTAAGCCAGTGTTTTTCAGGTTGAGAATCATCACAATCACCTGAAATCTCCAACGGTACAATCTTTGAGTCATTCTCAAGTCGAACGGTATCGGCAGTCCATTTAAGACACAGTGGCTTAGGTGTCCCATCCAGTCCTAAGCTATTCGCAACCTCCTCTTCTACCAAGGTAAGGGAAGATGCATTGTCTAAGAAGGCAAACGTCTCGAATGATTTTTCTTTGCCATGCAAGATTACTGGAATAATGCTATAAAGCATATCATTGGCACTTGTGGATTGATGTTCATAGCAACCAACAGTAGACCCTGATTCCTTTGACTCATAACGATGTCCATGCAAAAGCTGATGATGGTTTGAAACACATCCGTTTACTCCGCAAACTGCTTGCCTTCGGCATTTGAATCTTTTTGGATGACTTAAACAACTTTCGCAGATACTTCGGTTACTCACCAGATCCCATCTCTTTTTGACGGATAGTCCACTAAACGCGTCACATTTAACAAGTTTATGATCTTTACCACAGAGATAGCAACCATTATTCTTGTTTTGTGAAATATATTTTGGTACGGACTGGTTTTCTGAATGTGCATGCAAATGAGACTGATGCTTTTCAACTCTAGTATCAAAAACTGCGCATGGCGTTACTTTACATGCTGCTTGTGCCATGGTATAAAGCCAATCACTAAAGGTTGTAAGAGTTTCATTGCCATCATTTGTCATCGCCCAATTCAATTTTATCGGTGCCGGAAGCTTTTCCACCAATTCCTTAAGCAAAGTTCTGTTGCTCAGATAATGGGTTAAACCAGATGCCATCATCATACAATGCACACTTCGAACAGAAAGAGCGAAAGTTATAAGGGTATCCAAACGATCTGCTTTTGGCCCGGGTTCTGTTTTAATTTTCTTTAAGATGTTGTCTACTATGAATTCTGGCTGTCCATAGAGCATTCGAAGGGTCTCGATAACTTCTGGAACATTTGAAGGCATCATGAGACGAGTACCAACAGCTTCCAGTGCTCTTCCTCTCAAAGCTCTTTGTAATCGAGACAAATTTTCTTGGTTTGAGAATCCGCAGAGCTTTGTGTCATTCTCAAAGGTACTAATAAAGAGTGGCCATTCTTCAGGCCGTCCGGAGAACTTAGGAAGATCCCTTACCATTACTTGACGTGCAGAAATTTGCCTTTGATCGAGAAAATCTGGCTCGTCAATTGTGCTCGTTGCTGGCCTCCATCCCAAATTCTTTTCTTCTGGCGAATCTTTAGGTTTGTTGGCATTGACAAATGCAGCTTTAGATTTTTCCACCCAGACTTTAGTTTGGCTTAACCGCATACTAATGTTATCATCCAAATCTTCTTCAGATTCAGCTTCCAACGCCATTAAGTCAAATTTTCTTTGAATAAACTCCTTTTCTTTCTTTTCTCGCTCATGCAGAAATTTGTCTTCGATCTTCCTTTGTTCTTCTAAACGAAGCAACTCCAATTTAAGTCCTCGCCGACTTTTGCTTGAGGATACAATTGATTTAACATCATTCACAGAACGGTTGGAACAAACATCTTTGATTTTCGATTGAGATGTCTTCTTCGAATTCGCTGCTGAAGCTACTCTAATCTGCGCCACTGTCTTGTCGCTTCCCATTGTTGGATTAAGATCAATGCATTCCTTGCAAAACCAATCCCTCTCTTCAATAGACGAGTCGACTTCCGCACAACTAAAATGCAACCATCTCTTGCACTTGATACACTCTACCATATCTTCGGCATCATTTCTTCTTTTGCAAGCCACGCAGTCATACGCATCAGACATCCTCCTAAAATCTTACAAGCAGCGTAATTTTTTTTAATTTTTAGAATTATTGTTGCCGAAAGTCGAGCAGACTATTTTTTTGAGTAAAATTCGTTCCAAATGCTTTGAATGTAAACTTTATTTAAGAAAAATTACAATTAGAATAAAAAAGAACAAAATTAATAAGAAATGAAAATACCTAAAAATAAAAAAAGTCTTTTCCTTCTCGACTTCCTTTCAGCTTCGATTTCACAATAATAATGAATAATTTTAAGTTGAAAATTAAAGAAAATAATTTGAAGTAAGGAAATAATATTGAACAAAAACTAATATATAAATTTAATAAAACTGGCTGAGTTATTATGTGTCGGCAACACAATTAAAATATTTTAATTCATTGGAAACATTCGCTGAGATATGAACTCGAAAATTAACGACTGGTGTCTCTTGCAATTTCTTTTAGTCACAATATTAATAAAGATTCAACATTACTGAACATTTGACTATTTTAACCATAAAGAGCAATTGCTCCAAAAAAAAGAACTTATATCTGTTGTCCTTAAATAGTTTTTATAAACTTGATCAACAAAAAAAACAATCGGTCATAGTCTTACACCCGATGGAATATGTTTGGTTTGGAGGTATACATAACCAACATTCGGGAACACGTGAGATGCACCAATATTTCGGATTCACTTTTTTGCCAGGATAAAGAGCCATCAGACTCAACCAAACACATACCTAAAGTTCTAGTTAAAGAACGATATGTGCTTTGTTTAGTTATAGAACTAAAACATAACACAATTGTTTTTACATTTTTTGTTGGTGCCTGGATGAGTGTGTCATTCCTTAGTTTGGCAAAAAAATGAATCCAAAATATTGGAGCTCCTTATGTTTTCTTGAATGTTGTATATGTATGTACATACCTCGAAACCAAAAATTTGCTTCCACCTTTCGGTCAATCAGGTTTATCTAAAAACTTTTTAAGAATCTAGTGATCGAACGGAAAAGGAATCATCTGCATTGTCCGGTTTTAATGAAGAGTTGTGCTGGGAGATACAGTCAGCAAGGTAACCGGTGCTATCTCCGAGGGCTTTTACTACCTCTACCAAAGAATTCTATACTTTTAAGAACTGTCCAAACATTGCTGAATCTCTTTTTTCTTTTTCATCCATTCTTATCATGATGGATTGCAGCAATGTTTGAGTGCAGCATTCTTTGTTTTGGTAGGTTGGTGAGGTGGTGTCGGTGTAGGTTTTATTGTTTCCTGTAGTGTAGGGGCTGTAAGGGTCTATTATTCTAAAGCACTCAAGTGTGCCCTCTCCTCAAAAGCTTTTAATTTTTTTTCTCTTTGTGGACCACCTCCAGTCGTCAGACTTTGTATTTTTAATCTCCTCCCTCTGTTGAAGTCTGAAATAAAAATGAAAGCATATAAGTAATTTAATTGAAGTTTTTGTTAAAAAGACGAAACTAAAATCAATATATTTATTGTAGTTTTTAAGGATATACTAGAAGATTTGCTAAAAGCCCTCCGAGTAGAACATTCTATTAATTTTAAGTTCACACTCAAACAATGGATAATTTTACCTCTTTCCATTTGACTGCAGATCTTACGGGACCAGCCAATGTATTCAACCCTGCAGAGAGCTCATTCCACAAACTCCTGACCCGCTGAGGGTCATTTTTGTTTGCCAACAGTTCTGGATTTCTCCTGGCAAATCATATAATGAGCTCCAAGCTGCTCCCGCAACGCTCGTTTATTTTGTTGTTTATCTGGAATACAAAATAATAATTATAAGATATAAATGTTTAAACATTTCAACGAATTTCGTATCAATAGATTCCATTATTATTTATTTTTAATATTCCAAAATACGTAAATCCATTGAATATCTGTCAAACTATGACAAGCTAGACACGATTTTTTCAGTGGTGTTGATTATTTCAAGTTTATATTAAATTAATTATTCAGAAATTCTTAAAAGTCTTTCAATCGGTGCCCAAAAATAGTACCATCACGTCTGCAATAAATTTTCATCTTAAATCGCTCTTTTAAATCATTTATTTTCAATAATTTACTTCGCCTGCAAATTGCCTTTGTTCAGCGGCCCATATGAACAAGAAAGATTGCACACTTCGATCTACAGGTAAATTGGCAAATCGACAAAATTCATCTGAAATGGCACAAACACCTGACACAAAGAACAAATTGTCGCTGTTTGAAAAGATGATGAAGAAGGAGATGAAGGATTTAAGACAGTGGATTCACGATGAAATGAAAAAACTGACCGAGAAACTGGACAAAATTGAAAGCGATTTTAACCAACGTTTCATAGATGACAGCCTTGCTGTTGCCGACTTGACTCGCAGAATCGAACAGCTAGAAATAAAAACAACAGCACCCCCTAGCCCCACCGACACCACACATCTTGCCCAACGCATAGAAGAGCTCGAACGTCAAAAGTATTCTACTGGTGCAATCATAAGAGGGATACCAAAAACAGAAAATGAAGACCTCCAGGTATTATTCACAAATTTATGTCAATCCGTCCAATGCACACCAGTGCCAGTACTGCAAAATATATACCGCACGAAATCTAAAGGTATTCCCGGAGATATAAACACCTCAATTGTGATTAACTTCTACACATCAACCGACAAGAACAATTTGCTGCGATCGATCCGTCATCGCTGGATAACAAATAATCAAAATCTTTGTTTACATGATGTAAAGCTCGATTCTGACAGCAGAATTTATGTTAATGAAAGCTTAACTTCATCTAATCACTTGATATTGCGCAAAGCTCTTGTTCTGAAACGTGGGAAAGCTCTCTCGAGTGTTTACACCAGAAGTGGAAGGGTATATGTACGTGTCAATGGAGCTGAGAAAGCACTTTTAATTACATCGATAGAAAGCTTGGACTTATTAATTGCCGAACATCAATCCAATAAGACGCAAAACGATGATGCAAAATTGTAAGCTTGGAACTGAACGAGATTCTTTTTATTTTTACTTTACTTTCATTTACATTGCACTTCCAATAACTTTTCTGTATACTTTTCTTATATTTAACTTTTTGAATTTAAGCCAAATATCTGAACTTAGTTTGCCTTTTTCTAATGTTTTCCTCTGGGTAGTCGTATGTCTTGGTGGTGGTTTTTATTTTATTTTCATTGAAAATGATTAGCAATATTAGTAGAAGTACGTTTGATCGCACAAACAGTATGCGTATGATGCTAGACATTCTATGTAGGCAATGCAAGGGGCTCCATGTATGTCATTTGAATGCACAAAGTCTTTATCCGAAAATAGATGAATTTAGGTATGTGTTTGAGGGTTCAAATATAGACATAATATGTATTTCTGAAACTTGGTACAAGACGAATTTATCTGATATTCTATGTAGTTTAAGTGGGTATGATTTGTTTCGTGCCGATAGAAGTGACCCTAGAGGTGGAGGGGTGGCCATTTATATTCGAAGTTCCATTAACCATAGGTTTGTTGTTAGATCAGATATCTCTTCGCCAGTTGACTATTGCTTCATAGAGATTATGAATGGTCGAAACAAATGTTTAGTAGGTGTAGTTTATCGTCCTAACAAAAACATTGACCTTGCACATATGTTCACAGCATTAGAAAACATATCGTCTAATTATACAGAAATTATCTTATGTGGTGACTTTAACTGCAATTTACTCAACGAAGAAACATCAAAATCATTTACTGAGAGAATGAAGAGCCTTAATCTCTGTACGAATAACTTTAGTAGTCCTACTCATTTTACAAACGATGGTGCAACACTTTTAGATTTATTCTTCACTAATGATATTGAAAATGTCTTGTTGTACGACCAGCTCTCAGCACCTGCTTATTCAAAACATGACTTAATTTTTGCAACTTTTAATATTGTACCTCGCACTGTAACCACATCTTTTACATACTGGGATTTTAATAATATTGACTTGGTACAGCTGGAATATGATTTACATGAGGTTAACTGGCAGCAAATATATTTCATGACTTCCACTGATGATCAGGTAACTTTATTTCAAAGCTTTATTCGCAATCTTTTTTATAAAAATGTAAAGCTTAAAACAAAGGTAGTTAAAACCCAACATAATTTGTGGTTTACGCAAGAAATTAAAGAATTGATTAAGCAAAGAGACATAGCTTACAAGAATTGGAAACGTTTTCGATTACCAGAGCTTCTCAACTCTTTTCGCGTCATTCGTAATAATGTGCGCGTAAAAATAAGAGAAGCTAAAATTCAAGTTTACTCGAATCATTTGAGCAAAGATCTTCCTTCAAAGACACTTTGGAAAAATATTCGCGATCTTGGGGTTGGTAAATTAAAAGAAAAACATCCTGAAAATATAAGTCCTGATGTTCTTAATATTGAGTTTGCTAAAGTTCAATCCAAGTCTCTAAACCCAATAGTAAATCCAATTGAAGAAATAGAGCCTTCAAGCATTCCGGATCTAATCAACCAATTTCAATTTCATAATGTTGAAGAAGCTGATGTTGTGGCCAACATTTTAAAAATTAAGTCCAAGGCCACGGGTTTTGATGAAATACACCCGTTGTTTATAAAAATAATTCTACCTCATATTCTACCTACTCTCACACACATTTTTAATACCATCATCACAACAAGCTCTTTCCCCTCTAGCTGGAAGGTTGCTAAAGTTATTCCTGTTGTAAAGAAACCAGCCACCCGTTTATCGCCCACAGAATACAGACCTATATCGATCCTTCCATTTATTTCAAAAGTCTTAGAAAAAATTTTGCATGGCCAGATTTCCAATTTTATTAAAAATAACAATCTTTTATGTGTTAACCAATCGGGTTTTAGGAAAAATCATAGTTGCGTTTCTGCTATTCTAAAAGTTACTGATGACCTTAGATGTGCCATAGACGAGGATAAAGTATCATTTTTAGGACTACTTGATTTTTCTAAGGCATTTGATACGGTTAGCCACAGTATTCTTTTGTCTAAAATGAAATGGCAGTTCCAGTTTTCAGAGTCGGCTTCCAAGTTAATGCTTTCTTACCTTTCTGGGAGGACACAAGCTGTAGTCATAGGAGAACATATGTCTGGATTTCTGGACCTTTTTTCTGGTGTTCCCCAAGGGTCCATTCTTGGACCATTGCTGTTTTCAATGTGTATAAATGACCTCCCAGCGCAAGTTAACAATTCTTCCATTGACTTGTATGCAGATGACGCCCAGATCCGCCTTAGTTGCAAATTGGGAATGATAGAAAATGGTGTTTATCAAATGAACAATGATCTTGATAGCATTTTGCGTTGGTCGGAAAAAAATAACTTGAGATTGAACCCCACAAAATCAAAATGTTTAGTTATTTACAAACAAAAGCTTGATCTCAGTTATTTTCCTCCTATACACATTGGAAGTCAGGCAATAGAATATGTGGAAGGGGCCAGAAGTCTGGGAATATGGTTCAACTCTACACTTAGCTGGGACTGCCATATTCAAAATATCATTGGGAACATTTATGGCTGCCTCCGCAGTCTCTCCTTTACGAGGCAATACACACCACAGCACATTAGACTCCGCTTGGCAAAAACTTTAATTATCCCAATAATTACTTACGGATGTCAGATATTTTGCAATCAGAGTTCAGAATCGAAAAGAAATTTAAATGTTGCCTTCAACAACATAATTCGTTATGTTTACAACCTTAAACGTTTTGATCATATATCCACATATAAAAAAAGTTTGCTGGGATGTACCTTAACCGCATACCTTAATTACTTTACTCTTAAGACTTTAAACAGCGTTATAACAAATAAAGAACCTTTGTATCTTTACAATAAAATCACTTTTTCAAGTTCAGTTCGGTCTTTTATATTTATTCAACCACGATTCACTTGCACTGTCTCTGAGCGCCAATTCTTTGTTTGTGCTGTCAGACTTTGGAACTCCCTGCCCATAGACGTACGAAAGCTTCGAGGAGGAATTAATTTTGATCGCGTTCTTTTCAGGTATTTGGCTGAAAATTTTTAAAATTTTTAAATTTTACCACTTGTCTTTAAATCTTTAATTTAATCTCAAACAATTTATACGTACTTCAAAACTGAATTATATAAAGATTTTCTTTTTAAAGTTGGTTCTTATAATTAAAATAAACTTAAGAAATGTTAAATGCAATTATTTTGTTATCTCTAATTATTATTTGCTTGTAATTTAAAGTATATCAATATCTTAAATTCAAGTTTGGATTGTTATAGTTTATATATTAATGTAATTTAACCTAACTTTTGCTCAAAAAGACTTAAGTCTATTGTAAAAGATAAAAATGAAATAAATGAAATGAAATGAAATAAATCTGTTTTTGTTTTGAAATCGAATTTGTTTTGACAAACAGCTGACTGAACTCACAATAAGAAAATCACCTTCCTGTGGTGAATTTTTTGTGAGGTTTCCATTGACCTATTATATATGGACTGCTAGTCGTATGTAATTTCCATACAAAAGCCCAATAGAAAGAGGTTCAGCTTCTCCTTAGCAACATAAGAGCTGCCGTCGAATTGCGGCAACATCTAGTGGCGTATAGTAATAGACCGAACAGAGGTGAAGTTGGCTCCTGGCAGTCCATATATAGTAGGTCAATGGAGGTTTCTTATGAGGTTTTTCGCAGAATACGAAATTGTGACAGTCTCATAAGAAACCTCACAAAAATAACCTCACAATAAATTGTGACTTGTGAGCATCACAGCTCCAGAATAGGGCTCTAAGTTCTTCAAAGCAAAATTTCATTAATTTTTAATGTTTTTTATTTCGAATTTGACATTTACATCAGAAACCTTAAGACCGATTCACAATAGCATTTTAAAAAGATATGTTCGATTTGTTTTTACCTAATTTCAAATCATATTTCGTGCAAATTTGGTTGAAATTATCTTATTTCGAGATGTGAATTTGTATGAGAAATGAGGTAATTTCGAACATAATTTGGAAATTTTTAACGAAATTATCTCATTTGCTCTAATGAAAACGCAGTATTAGGAATAATAGAGAGGAAAAGAGACAAGTGTTGACACGAAAAACAAATAAAATAAGAAAAAAAAGGGATTGATATACAGCACTGTTTTTCCACTAACCCACATCGTTTTATTTTCAAACTCCGCAGACACTGAAACCAAGTAGAAACCAAAGTACTCGAACTTCATTATTCTTATGACTTAAATGTCATTCACAATATTCACTGTCACATTTATTTAATTTTCTTTCAGGTTGTTTGGCATTTTTCTTTTTTTTTTTAATATTGAAATTCAAAATTATACCCAAATGTTCGAGTAAACCTATAAAACCGGTCCACAAATAGTCGAATCTGGTACGACAAACGATTAGCCCCGCCCTCGAACATCTATAAATATCCAACTCCTTTTGATTTTGGTGAGACCAAATTTTTGTTTAGTGACACCAAATAATTGGTACTCGAACCAGCCCGCAGACAAGTAAAATCAGCTCGAACATAGTACTCGAACCATGTTCACTCGCACCATGTTCGAGCGTCTCCAGGGCCCTTTATGTCAAATTTGAAGTACGAATCATCAAGCGAAAATCAAGATGAATTTTAAAATTTTAAATACTCTATTTAAAATGGACAAAAGAAACATTTCAGTTAGGTAAATATATTATAATATATGTATTTAATAATAATTAGTGTATCCATATTTTCTTTCATTGTTTATATTTTTGGAGTTTTGTAGCGGAAGACTGATGATTAACGATCCACTCGCGTAGCAAATTTGATGGTAAAGGAGGATGGTACCGAGGGATTTGATTAGAAATCCCGCAGCAGATGCATTGTCGTTGGAGTTCCAACGTCGCATCGGAGCCCCGGATATCAACGAAGAAGATGATTTATGATATGCAGGGAAATTTCAATGGCACAAATGCATAACTTCTTCTGATGATTTTGACTCCCGATAAATAAGTACATGCAATTATTCTCGGGTAATTTGTAGTACCTCGTGGCTTGATGGTTAGTGCGTAGGACTGTCATGCCGAAGGTGTGGGTTCGATTCCCAGCCGTGCCACCTAAAAACAGAAATGTTTTATTCGAGGTACTGCCTCTTGCGAGGAACTGACAAATCCTCCAAGAGTATACTTGTCATGAAAAAGTGCTTCTCATATAGCCGTTCGGACTCGGCAAAAAACTGTAGGTCCCCTCCATTCCTGCCAACAAACACGCACACAGGAATGGTTGTGAGTTGTAAGTCACTAGGCCCTGGTTCTCCATGAGCTGTTGCGCCACCCAATTTATTTATTTTTTTTTTTAATTTGACTGTACAGATCGCTGGAAGGCTATAAGTAAGGAAAGCTTACCTGTCGTGGTGTTTCAAAGGAATATTAGCTGCGTTTTATTATCCCCCAAATCTGTTCCGGATTAGATTATCATAATAAAACAAACAGGATCCCAGTGCGACAAGAGTGTTATATACCTATCTCTGTTTGTCATTTTGCTTCTGTATTTTTTGTCAATTTTCTCCCTGTTTTCAGCATAAAAAAGCCATCTACACGTCAGAGAAAAAACTTACTTTTGCAAGAAAATGCTAAGGGTGTGTGATCAGAATTGATTTTTAAATCTAAATCCAAAATCAAAGTTGGATTTTGTGTTGTTTTTGTAATACATGTTTTATCGTATGCAAATCCAATCCAGATTAGATCTGAAAGAAAATAAAATACAGCTATTATATATTATATTCGTATAAAGGCTTTTATGATAACAATTCAAAATAAAATACTTTAGTCACAAATTAAAAAAAGAAAGAAATCATATGTCTGTTCGCGTACGTCCTAAAACTACGAATTTCTACGAATTTAGCCCAAAGTTCTGTCAAAGCTCATATGAAAAAAATAAAATTCGTAGAAATTCGTAGTTTTGGGAAGTACGCGAACAGACCTCATGTTTTATTTTTCTAAGTTTGATAGCTACTACACTGCAAAGTCTCTTGTTTTGATAGCGATTAATCCTTCTTGGCCAGATGGTGATGTAATAAACAGACTCATACGCCACAAATGGCGTACACTTCTGGGATCCACCACTAATCCTGCCAGTTTCTGGGTCAAAATCGAGAACTGACCATGTTAAATTGCACGGAAGCATGGCTGATTCAGTCACTGGCATTAACAGATTCTCCGGCGTCATTTTCAATTTAAGTTAGTAGTTAATCCAATCCTCAGACTCTCCCGTATGAAATGCGTCTGATATGAAGGCAAATAACTTACGCATTGGATCAAACACCCGACCTGCCGGTTTTCAACATCGACGAGGTTCAATTGCGAAGAAACCATGCTCTTTGCCGTGTATGATTCTATTACTGGAAATCTTTTTTCTTGGACAACATACAAATCCAACAGATTCTCCAGGCTCCGGCGTAGTGTTTCATTTTAATTTACTTTTATTATTGACAATCGACGATGAAGTAAAAAAAATTAACAGGGTTGTCAAACGAAATGAGGTAATTATGAAAACACTTTTTCAGTAATTTGCTAAATTACCTCATTTCGGCTCTAATGAAAACGTAGTATAATACAAAAACAAAAATAATGGGAAATTTTCTAAAATTGTTTTTATAACACGTGTTAAAAAAAGATCCAGATCCAGAACCTGACGATAAAAAAAAAACACGCTTAGCACCCCGACTCCACAGGAGATAATTTCTATCAGTAAATGCCCATCTTGACAGTAGATATCCAATGGAGTCACTACGTTTCATCTCTTGTTGCGATGTCAGAGATATCTATCTGCGATTATATCTTGACAGAGATCACTGACATTAATTTTGACAGATGAAGATTTTTTTGCTTGTTGTCTCATTTGCTCTCATTATTCTGTATATCTATCCATATCCATTTGTTACAGTTTTTTCTTCGACAAATAGAATTTTTTTTGTATTTTTGGAAACTAATATTCATTCGGTTTCGCTTTCGTGATTTGTTGGAAAAATTTCGGAAAATTGCGTGTTCTTATAAACTCACAATCTCCTGAAGCAGTCAAATAAATCTATATTTAGTAGGTAATTACAGTGCTGACAAAATCAACTTTTTGCAAGAGATAAAACTCTGGTGTATACTGCGGTTTTTAGTGTCATTTAAATTATGCTTTTGTGTTTGTTTTCTTCGTTGTTGTTGTAATACAGCGGACGGGGTCACGTAAGGCTGCCATCTTGAATTTCTTTGACAGTTCTCATTTCGGACAACATGCGCAAGATAATACCTTAGATATGTGTACTGTGAACATAAACATCCGATTCATGAGTCTCATTTGTTATTGTTTCAATGCGCAAAACATTGTAGTTGTTGTTGTTTCTATGTGTTTTGAGGCGCCTCAAATTTTCTAATGTAAAGCTAAGTATACAGTTCTTTTGAGTAAAAAAAATCTTCAAGGTGAGAAAAAAAAATATTTTCCACAAAGAAAAAATGTCCGTGGTGTAAATTTTTTTTTATTCGCCGTAAGTTTACACTTTCGAAAAAAAATGTCAATGAGACTGATCCATGGAAAAACAAACACAAATGCCAAACGCAATTTTTTTTTCGGAAAAAGAATGTCAGTCCTCGCGTTCCAATGTTTATTCGCTATGCTATCTAGCTATCCCAAAAATTTTGAGATAACTTGAGTTGTTGTTGCGTCAGCTGTTATCAGCTGTTTTTTAACATGGGATTACAACAACACAAAGCTATCCGGATAACTGAGAATAGCCAGCGGAACGTGCCCAGTGACATTGTTTTGCACGAAAAAAAATCGTGGTGAATATAAAATTTGTTTTCTTTGGGTAGTTCACAGTTCGATAAAAAAAATTTAAACGTCAAAACTCTCCCGTATGAAATGCGTCTGATATGAAGGCAAATAACTTACGCATTGGATCAAACACCCGACCTGCCGGTTTTCAACATCGACGAGGTTCAATTGCGAAGAAACCATGCTCTTTGCCGTGTATGATTCTATTACTGGAAATCTTTTTTCTTGGACAACATACAAATCCAACAGATTCTCCAGGCTCCGGCGTAGTGTTTCATTTTAATTTACTTTTATTATTGACAATCGACGATGAAGTAAAAAAAATTAACAGGGTTGTCAAACGAAATGAGGTAATTATGAAAACACTTTTTCAGTAATTTGCTAAATTACCTCATTTCGGCTCTAATGAAAACGTAGTATAATACAAAAACAAAAATAATGGGAAATTTTCTAAAATTGTTTTTATAACACGTGTTAAAAAAAGATCCAGATCCAGAACCTGACGATAAAAAAAAAACACGCTTAGCACCCCGACTCCACAGGAGATAATTTCTATCAGTAAATGCCCATCTTGACAGTAGATATCCAATGGAGTCACTACGTTTCATCTCTTGTTGCGATGTCAGAGATATCTATCTGCGATTATATCTTGACAGAGATCACTGACATTAATTTTGACAGATGAAGATTTTTTTGCTTGTTGTCTCATTTGCTCTCATTATTCTGTATATCTATCCATATCCATTTGTTACAGTTTTTTCTTCGACAAATAGAATTTTTTTTGTATTTTTGGAAACTAATATTCATTCGGTTTCGCTTTCGTGATTTGTTGGAAAAATTTCGGAAAATTGCGTGTTCTTATAAACTCACAATCTCCTGAAGCAGTCAAATAAATCTATATTTAGTAGGTAATTACAGTGCTGACAAAATCAACTTTTTGCAAGAGATAAAACTCTGGTGTATACTGCGGTTTTTAGTGTCATTTAAATTATGCTTTTGTGTTTGTTTTCTTCGTTGTTGTTGTAATACAGCGGACGGGGTCACGTAAGGCTGCCATCTTGAATTTCTTTGACAGTTCTCATTTCGGACAACATGCGCAAGATAATACCTTAGATATGTGTACTGTGAACATAAACATCCGATTCATGAGTCTCATTTGTTATTGTTTCAATGCGCAAAACATTGTAGTTGTTGTTGTTTCTATGTGTTTTGAGGCGCCTCAAATTTTCTAATGTAAAGCTAAGTATACAGTTCTTTTGAGTAAAAAAAATCTTCAAGGTGAGAAAAAAAAATATTTTCCACAAAGAAAAAATGTCCGTGGTGTAAATTTTTTTTTATTCGCCGTAAGTTTACACTTTCGAAAAAAAATGTCAATGAGACTGATCCATGGAAAAACAAACACAAATGCCAAACGCAATTTTTTTTTCGGAAAAAGAATGTCAGTCCTCGCGTTCCAATGTTTATTCGCTATGCTATCTAGCTATCCCAAAAATTTTGAGATAACTTGAGTTGTTGTTGCGTCAGCTGTTATCAGCTGTTTTTTAACATGGGATTACAACAACACAAAGCTATCCGGATAACTGAGAATAGCCAGCGGAACGTGCCCAGTGACATTGTTTTGCACGAAAAAAAATCGTGGTGAATATAAAATTTGTTTTCTTTGGGTAGTTCACAGTTCGATAAAAAAAATTTAAACGTCAAAAAATTTTGTTCTCGCAAAAAGCGCTCCCATAAGAAATACATGTAGTTTTTTTTCGTCAAGGAACTCTATACTTAGCTTAAGCCGTTTTCCTTTGGAGGTGGCGAAGTACTTACGAGTAGATGAAAACCCTAATCTAGTACTACCAACTGCACATGCTCTCATGCGCGAGTAGATACATTTTACATGGGAAAGCAGTTTTATGTGTTCCATTGAAAAAAGCTGGCAAAGTACTTGCAAGTACTTCGCCACCTCCAAAGGAAAACGCCTGTAGACACGATGAGACCCACGAGTCCGGACTCAATGTTCCCAATCTAAACAGGCTCTTATGTAGACAGGCACTAACTTACCATATATTAGACCATTCAAACTTTTTCACCACTAATTAGTTCGCCATTTTGAATTTCAGTTTTTAGCTACTTTCACCAGAGAAGTTTTTTCTCAACGCGTCTTTTCCGGCCATTACTACAGTCGTCATCGCGTGAGAGCGAGTGAATTAAATATTTCATACAAAGTATTGAATTTATCAAATAAATTTAACAAAAATAAAGTAGTTTACTAATTCTAAGTTAAGCTCTTAAAAAGAAGATAGAAAAACAAAAATGTCTGATAACAAGAATAATGACTGCGAAATGAACGGTGAAGATTTCTCACAAGATGTCAGTACCAATGACCAACAAAATGAAGAAAATGGTGCCGGTACTAATGGTAATTCGGCCGAATCACACGGACGAGATGATGACAGGTAAAATAATTTTAATTCTATGCACTTGAATTCTTCTTGAACAGCGAATTAAATTACAATTAATTTTTTATTTATTCTGTTACGTAAAAAATTCTCTACTTCTACTTTTAAAGTGTCTACAATACGATGAGTAATTGGAAAGAAAAAATCGATACTTGCGCGCCACCATTTTCTTTTTTATTCCTCGGCATTCTTGTTCGTGTCTTAACCTTTATTTTTTTGTAAACTTTGAGAAAAAATCTTAATCCAAACGCATCTGCATTTAATTCTGAGAAATTTGTTTTGAAAATAGCTAATTTTTCTTTTTGCAGTTCGGTACGTGATAAATTCAGTTTAGTTCTGTCCAAAAGCTGTGTTTATCATTCTTTTAACAGTAAAGGAAAATATGTCATCTCGTGAAATTTTCGTTATCAATCCAAAAGACAAAAATGGCGGCCTAACTTGGCTTAATCATCGCTTCTGTCGTTTTCCCCTTTTATGCCGGTTTAATTAACTTGGTTCTGATTCCCGCACTTATGGCAGTTTCATTACACTATTGATTAAATTTCGCTTTTGTACCAGATACATGTCAAAAGAATTTGTTAATTTAAGGGTCGTTTGTTTTCTTGAAGTAAAATAGAAAAAATCACAAAGTAAAAACTCATTTTATCTTGAAATTTTTATTTTTGGATCATTTTTCCGTACTACCACAAACATATTCGTACATCTATTAATTTGTCTTGTTTGTATTGCATTGAAGAATGGCGCGCTTGGCGTTGTTATCCAGTAGTGTTTTTTTTTTTATTTTGTTCATTCGAGTCTCGATTAAAGCTATATTCATATTTTTTATTCTCTTATGTTGATACGTATCTATTTAGAAAGAAAAAATGTTTTCAAAGCTTACATTATATATAACGTAGACTCATGTATAATTTAACAATGACCGGTTAATCGACTGCATAGAAAGAAGAATAAAAAAGGCGCATTGATTGGATTTGGCAGGAGTTTCTGTAGCTAAAAACAATATTTTCATACCTTTTTATAATTTTAAGTTAATTCAGGTGCAAAAATGACGTAACGCGCAAGGTGTGATGCCTTCCACTGAAATAGGCTTAATTTATTCCGAGTTAAAAAAAAATAATGTATGTATGCCTATGTATAGGTATTAAAAGTGTACACAAATATGTTGGAGTAAGTATCGACATCAATTTTGCCCACGTAGGCAATTTTTGTACACATTTTTTTGCTTTTTTTTCTCTTGCTCATCAAATTTATTATTTTTTTCTCTTTTTTTTACTGATTGTTGTTAAATTTTAAAATCGATGTTTAAAAGTACAACTGATAAAAATCTGATTGCTGAGAATAAATAATACAAACCGTCGTGAAACACAAGAAAATTAAAAATAATGACAGAATAGTTGTATAATTTTTAATAAATAACCCAATTTTCAAAGTTTATCAACTATCGAATTGATGATTCGTAATAGGGGTGATACACCTAAGTATCGACATCGGGTATTATTGATATTTTTTTTTTATAGAGAAAATGCCGGCATATCAATAGGCGTTTTTGTTTCTTGGTTCAGAGTCGAGCCTGAGTTGTCAAAAAAAAAGTTACTTTGTTAGGCCACTTAACACGATAATAGAAGTCATAGGCGAGTTCAAGTAAAGATCTCAAAGCCCTCAGCAATCTCAGTCGTGAACAGGATTCCTCAGAAATATTGCTGTCAAATAACTGAGGAAAGAAAATATTGGATTCGCTTGCTCATTTTTTGACACTAGTCGTCGGAGATTTCATTTTCCTGAACACGCCTATTATGACTTGTCATTATATTAGGTCTGTTTGGTTACTGAAATTTCGTATGAATTCGTACGACGTCGCACCACATTTCACAAATTCTTGTTAACTCCAAAGTGTAGCAACGAGAGAGCAAGAAATTTCCCCTCCATGAAAAATGCAAATTTCTGCTACACAAATTTCTGTGGGCAGGAAGTAAACAACTGTCAAATCGACGTCTGTGTGTATTTTTGTTTGTGTGTGTCTTAAGATTTGTCTGTAGTGTTTGATAGTGTGTGTCACTTTTGAAGTTTCGTACACAAAAGTGATCGTGTTTTTGTCAGCACTGTAATTACCTACTAAATATAGATTTATTTGACTGCTTCAGGAGATTGTGAATTTATAAGAACACTCAATTTTCCGAAATTTGTCCAACAAATCACGAAAGCGAAACCGAATGAATACCCGTGTTTTTTGGCATTCTATAAATAGTATAGTAGAAAATTCCCAAGAAAACGCATCGGCAGTAGCCAGATTTTTGTATTTAAAAATTGGTACAACTGAAAGAAGACCTGTCAGAATAATAATAAAAAAAAACACAAATAGAAGAAAGTTTTGTGAAAATCAAAAGTTAAAATTAACTTCAGCAAAAAAAAACTAACTAAAACTAATAAAATGGACAATTTTCAAGAAGATATGGTAAGAAAACATCTGGAAATCTGGCGGTCGATTTCAAAGTTTTAACCAAACAATTTGACATAAAATAAAAACTTCAAGAAGGGGGTTTGTTCGTAGACTACTACATTAAGATGTGGTGTTGAAGCGAGCTTGAAGCTCGCCTCAATTCTTTGTATACCTGAATCGAGTTGAAATGAGCTTGATTCGACTCGATTCGACTCGATTCCGGTCGGGGATCGGAGTCGAGTCAAAATTTGTGAAGAAAAACCTGTGTGGAGGAGTTGGTTTTACAGATAATGCATTATGGTCTGTTTATTTGCATGTTTGTGTACAAAAAATATAGTTTTGTTGTAATCAAATTAAAAAAAAAAATTGCACATGGAGTAGGTAGCATATTCTTATATGGTGCTGAACTATTCAGTTCTTCATTGTTTAACACGAATCAAACTATCTCACTTGCACTTCATAAGAAACAAACACCATTTGCATGTTAGAAAGTGCTGTCAAACTTAATCATTTCTAAATCTTCTTGTGCGGTGGAAACACCAAAAAGATTTATTTAATCTAAACTGAGATAAACCTTTGGTGGACACATAGCAAAACTTAATTATCTTTTCTATTGCAAAATAAGCCCAGTTAGTCCATTTTTATTAACATAACTAAATAATATCAACAGTAACAGATTGATTTTTTTCCCCAATGGAAAACACATGATTCCAAATGCACAACTACTCAACGAACACAACCATCGAGATACAAATGCAAATACCAATCGTACCAACATTTGAGAACGAAATCACATAAGATCCATTCGAGACTCGTATAAATGTCAAAAACCCATCCGTAGTAAGATTCTACTTTAAATTTTATCGGTAGTATTCATACTGCGGATATTGTTTTTGTTATTCGTGTAAAATCCTACTATACTATTGACAAATTTTCCAACTAAACACGGGTAATATTAGTTTCCAAAAATATAAAAAAAAAAATGTCTATTTGTCGAAGAAAAAACTGTAACAAATGGATATGGATATACAGAATAATGAGAGCAAATGAGACAACAAGCAAACAAATCTTCATCTGTCAAAATTCATGTCAGCGATCTCTGTCAAGATATAATCGCAGAAAGATAACTCTGACATCTTAACAAGAGATGAAACGGATTGACTCCATTGGATATCTACTGTCAAGATGGGCATCCTGATAGAAATTATCTCCTGTGGAGTCGGGGTGTTAACGCGTTTGTTAACTTTGTAGCAAGTTTTCCCCTCTATGAAAGAATGTTCCCCTTTTTTCAATAATTTGACAGTTTTTGAACTTCGTGCTACAAAAATAACCAAACAAACCTATTTTCTGTATGATTTCTCAAATGAGCCTTCATTTCTAGTCAAGTCATACGGATATCATATTTTACATATGTTTACACGTCTTTACTTCGCATACGATATGGTTATCTGTCAAAACCAAAATAAAAAAAGTCATGAATACATACATTTTTGAAGAGAAAAATTACTTATTTGGAATCATCCATTGTTGTTTTCATTCAAAATTCTATTTTTTTTGTAAGAATATTTTTATTTTCAATAGGCTTTATTTTCCATGAAAACAACAAATCCCGTTTGACTTCTCAAATGGAATTTTAGAAGTCATATATGCCCTTTCACACAAGGAAGCTGAGTTGACTGCCAGCAACTTTTAGTTTCTAGGTGAGAAGGGCGGGAGGAATCACATCTAGGTTTAGGTGTGTTCAACCAATAGACTTTCAAAGGAAATTTCAAAAAATGCCTGGGATTTGTTTCCTCGTGTGAAAAGTACAAGAAATTTTTAAGGAGATAAAAAGAAAACATCAACAAAATCTCCAGCAACTTGTTTCTTCGTGTGAAAGGGGACTATGAGATCTATGAGTGCGCTCAGACGATTTGGTATGATTTTTATGACAGTTCATATGACTTCTATAATTGTGTAAAGTGGGCTTTAGGATTGTTACAACTTCATTAAGGAACGGTACGTTGTCAGATATTGTTAATCTGTCAAATGAACGGACGAACAAAATTTTCATTTGCGATATTGCAAATCGATGTATCGTAACATCAATGGGCGCGTTCAATGTTTGAATGGATAGCCTATCTAGGATAGCTTTGTATCCATGTATGTGTTTGAACCACTGATCTCTATAATACACTGGATAGTGTATTCCTTATAATGTATAACAGTTTCTTTGCTTCCATTTGAAGATGACAATTAGGTGGTCGGCTTCATAATTTGACGTCTGAATTATAAAAAAAAAGTATTTTCCAGATAGGGATGTGCGATATTGAAACAACATCGATTTCAAAATCGAAGACCAAACATCGATGTCAATAAATATCGAACCGAAAACATCGATGCTACTTAACATTGATGTTTTTTCAGGTGTTTTTGTTCAAGTTTTTTGTTTGACCAAAGCAAAAAATGCGTCATGCTATGCTCTAATGTATTTTTGCTTTCAACATTTCTGGTGCCGGCTATTTTTTCTTAAGTTTCTTAAAGTCGATTTAAGTTTTCATACAAATGAAAAATATGAAGTCATAAGCAAGGTATTTCAACTTTAAACATCGATATTGCAAAATAATGATGCACAGAAGCTTGTGTGCTAAAACCACGTGTAAGTGGTATCTTTCTAGGCATCAATGATTTCAATGGATGAAAATCGATGTTAAAATATGTATTTTGCACAATGAATATCAACAAATTTGATAAGATCAATATTGCAAGGCAATTCATGGTGTTAAGCTGTTATGTGTGCCCTTTTTGAAATCCGATATTTCAAAATCTTGTTTCACACGAAGGTGTGCGCAAGAACTGCGGTGTAAACTGGGTGTTTCTGACCATCGATAATTTTAATTCGTGAAAATCGATTTTAAATATGTATTTTGCAGTAATATTTCAAGGAATATTGTGTAAACTGTTTTCTGTGGCTTTTTGGAATATATCGATATTGCAAAACACGAAGTTGTGTGCAAAAACTTGCATTGGTGTAAATTGGGTCTTTCTGAGCATCTATAATTTCAATGCGTGGAAATCTATGCTAAAATTTGAATTTTGCAAATTATATCGTCCACAGATTTTATAGAAGCAATATTGCAAGTATTTCATGTGTACACTGTTATCTAACGATATTGCAAGATATTTTTGCTTACAAAAGTGTGTACAAAAACTTTTGTGGTTTAAAATGCGTCTTGCTGAGCATCGATGATATTAATGCTTGAATATCGATGTAAAAATATTTCTTTTGCAAAAATAAACACAAAACAAATTTGATGGAAGCAAAATTGATAGGCACTTCATGTGTAAACTTATATCTGTGCCTTTTTGCACATCGAAAGTTTCGTTGTGGTTCTGAATTTTCAAGTTTGGTTTGGGAGATCCTTTGATGATTTCCTTTTTCAAAAAATTCCAAATGTTACAGATGACTTAAAAACTATGAAAGTCACTCCATCTAGATTTTACTAGCAGAATCAATCATTTTCGTACGAACTTTTTGTTTGTTTTTTAGTCCGATGTTTTGGATGTTAATATCGATGTTGCAAAACATCGAAATCTTTACTATCGATATTTTGCAAATATCTATTAAAATCGCTCATCCCTATTTCCAGATGTCTATCTGAAGAAAAGGAACAGACCATGATATAAAAATATAAACTTTTGTGGAAGTTTGTTTTATTATTTATTATCTTTAAGTTATTCACTGTATGCATTTGGTATATTTTTTTAGTATAATCATTGTATATCCAATCTATAGTATTCTCATGAAACACGATTTTGTAGGTAGACATTTGGTCGATAGGTTCGCTGTGATCGCCTTACCGAGATCCCTTAACAAAAATTAGTATGACATTTGGACGCATAGATGGCCACGAGCTTTTTTTCTTCATGAGAATACTATAGAATTTATATACAATGGTATAATTACATAGTGGAATGAGATAAATCATTGCAGTTTGCGAACAAGTTGAGCAAAACAGCTAATGAATAATTATGATGAGGAGGATGCGATTGCATATTCTGCGTTTTTTTTAATGATTTAACCTCCTTGTCACACTCTTTACGTTTGTTATTCCGTTTCATTTACTAATTAGTGAATGAATTTAAATTACGAACACAACAAATGTTAGCAAACAGATCTCGGGGGGGTGAAACGAACGGAAAATTGATGTCTGTTTAATGGATTATCTTTGTATTACATGTTATACAGTTATACTGGTATACAAAAAAGTGGTCAGCTTCATAATATAACAATTCTTCAAACGGAAGCAATATTTTTGTATCGATACACTATCCAGTGTTTTATAGAGATCAGTGGTTTGAACGCAAGTCAGCTGTTGTTGACATTTCTCATGGGATAGCTTTGTATCCTAAAATTTTTAGGATAGCTTTGGATCTTTTTTCTGCCAACAGCTGTTTCTTCATCAGCTGTGTTTTAACAAGGGATTACAACAACACAAACCTATCCAGATCGCTTTAGTTCGGTGCTTGAACGTGGCCAATGTTTTTTAAAGGCTAAAAGGTAAAACTAAGAACTTCTCATTTTTCTTTGTTTGTTGTTTTTGTAGTTCATATACAATTCCACTGTCCTACGGATAGCTTTCCCAACAAAAAACGCCTATCTAAAACTTTCGTGGAGCTTAAAAATGGACAGCGCTATTAATAAAAAACGCTTATTCTACCTTTATTCCACGATTTTACTAAACCACGGAATAAGAGAGCCACGGGTTAAAATTTCTCATTAAAAAAAATTTATATTCGTGGAATAGTAAAGTGACGTTAACCGTGCGAGGTCTGTTAAGTATCTTGAAATTTGTACCAAGTTTCGGAAGCTTGGGTTTTTTCCGTATGGGTTTTGACATCTTAAAATTTCAAGTAACCAAACACACCTAAGAATTTTCTTGTTTTTGTCTATCTAGATTATTAGTAGGTTTTATGGTAAATTTAATTCAAAAAGAAAAAGAAGCGAGAGTTGGAGCACCAAAGACAAAGTAAGCTCATAAAAATAAACTAAACCATTTATAAATAACCTTTTGCTTTATATTCTTCAGAACATAGCGAAATCATTGTGCATAGAAAAAAAAAGTTATTGAAAAGGTAAATCTTCTGATACCAACACCAATAAAAAAAATAGTCTGGCTGCTTATTCCTTCGCTAAACCATCTGCTTCGGTGGTTTAGCATAATAAACGTCACATAGCAGAAATTTTGTTTTATTAGTAACATTTTGCACTTAATCCATGGAATAAGGCTAACCCTTCGCTATTCCGCGTTTTTTAATTTGGCTGGGAGAGATTAAAACAAAATTCTAACAAAAAACCAAAAAACATCGATATAAAACATCGCTTCAAATAACATCGATACATCGATGTCTTCGGATTGGAAACATGTGTGTCAATTCCGTTAACAACTAAATTGATGTTTCGCCACACACAACACAAACATTGTTGAAAGACTTCTGCTTCAACTGTATAAACTCAGACCATACTCAGCCAACACATTCGAAGTGAGTACGTGAGGTTTGAAGTGAGTTGCTGGAGATTTTTTTGGCGTTTTCTTTTAATTGGGGGTTATCGTGGATAAAAGTTCCCAGGGAATTTCTCCTATCTTCTAAAATTGGAAATCCCAGCAATTTTCCACTGTTCCTTGCGGGTTCAAATTTAGTAGATCAAAATGGTAGTTGGGGGTTATCGTGGATAAAAGTTCCCACGGAATTTCTCCTATCTTCTAAAATTGGAAATCCCAGCAATTTTCCACTGTTCCTTGCGGGTTCAAATTTAGTCGATCAAAATGGTAGCCCAGTGGCCATGGAATATTAATTTTTGATGCCAATAAATTTCGCAAAAACTGCGACCACAATTCGCGTTCCCAGTTTTACGATGAAACTTCCTTAGAGTTTTTTAAAGCGTTCAATTTTTCTCTAAAAGTATTACGCGATTAGTTGTGAGACAATGACCCAAATTGCAGTGATTTTCCGAAAAGCGAAAATCCACGAGCCGATTTTGTTCCACTCCATAGATGGCCAGTTTTAATATGATCAAATTTCAACACCTGCCTTTTCTTTTTTAATCGTCCTTTGCACTTGTGAAGATTAATCCGAACAGAAGAACACTTAACTTTTAAGCATACAATTTTTCATGAACTTTAATAATTCAAGTAATTTTGATTTATTTTAAGAAAAAGTTAAAGCGAACCGAAAGGTTTTGTTTTGCTTCTGAAAAATCGTATATTTTGAGTTGCGACTTTCGAGATATGTATTTGATATTAATTTGGGAATATTTGTTCTTATATCTGAGAAATAAGAAACGTTTGTGGAATGGGCAGTTTTTTGGTTAGCTGTTTTTTATATCGAGTTTCGATGAGCTGCTTAAGGATGAAAAAATCAAGACTCCTCTTTTTGTAAAGCTTAATA
Source organism: Dasysyrphus tricinctus (assembly GCA_963921185.1). Classification (NCBI taxonomy): domain Eukaryota; kingdom Metazoa; phylum Arthropoda; class Insecta; order Diptera; family Syrphidae; genus Dasysyrphus; species Dasysyrphus tricinctus. The sequence continues at coordinate 51,737,141 of OY992530.1, read as the reverse complement.
TAACTAAAACTTGGAATGGTTTTTATCTCCCATCTGCGTTTGCGTCATATTGCACCTTCATTTTGATTAATATGAAAACTAGATTTAAAACAATTTGTAAGAAAATTTAACAAAGAAAAAACCTGTAGCATTTAAGTCTATTTTTGTAAGCATTGTATGTTGTGTGTGATTAATAAATATAAAAACATTTGTTGTAATACTTTTTTCCAAATAAATTAAATTCTTAAAATATACCGTTGTTTTAATTTCTCAAAAGCCCATTCAAAAAGAGTAAATTAAACTAAGCTTAGTCAGAAAACCGCATTCAGAATTTACAATATTTTTCAATAAACCAAATCCAATCTTTGTGAATTCGGGAAATTAACATTCTGAATAAAATTATTTTGAAATTAAACTGAGTTTCTTCGAACATATTTCAAATTTTATAATTTTTATTTAACTTAGTTTTTGTCTTGTGTTTTGTTTTTAAGTCATGATTATTTAGTGTTAAGACGACCAAAAAAAAATAATTGAAAACAAAAATTATCAGTAAAATACAAAATCTACTTTGGAAATTCGATGTCAATCTACTATCTACATAAAATACTTCTCTTCTGTTCCTACACAACACGATCGATATTTGGAATTTAAACTTAAAGTTAATTATTGAAATATTAAACAAAAATAAGTAAGACAAGCCTCGGAAAGATCTCGCGGAAAGTTAACAACATTTTTTGCATTACAAGACTAAAAAGAAAATCGGAATAATTTTTTGCAAATTTTGAAATAAAAGCGGTTTGTCAATTTATTGTCAATTAAAACTTGTAAAAAGCTAAAGAAAAAGAATAAATACCAAAATTCGGGAATTATTGGTCGATGATGATGAGAAAGATGGTGACGAGATGAATGTGAAACATTTTTAATTTCATATCAATTTGCTTAGGGAATCCTGTTGTGTATAGAGTGAACTAACCTTGTTCCTCTCCGGCAGGTATGAGTGAGAAAATCAAAGCTCTTAGAGAGTCATGGATGTGAGACCACCGCACCTACCACAGCTAGTACTACTGCTACGCCACCAATGATTCCTCTAGCTAGATCTGTGTGTGTGGAGAACCGAGCCAACGCAACCGAAGTGGGAGAAAGACACAACAGAGAGAGAAAAAACTATGTGATGGTATTTATTAAACAAAAAACAAATATAAAAAATCAAATATTGGATTTTAATAAAATAAATACACTGATGAAACTTAAAAAAAAAGTATCTTATACCTATTGAATTGTTACTTGAAAATTCCGTTTAAAGTAAAGCTTTGTTGTTGCTATATTATTGGAAAAAATAAAAATACTACTTGAAAAAAGCTTTGAACCTAATAAGAGATACATATATAAATATTATCATCTTTGACAAATACTTTGGCCATTGTTGTTTTACTACTTGTTAAAAAAAAGAAAAAAAAAACAAAATTTTTCAAATTGTTGTAGCTTTTTATTCCACTATTCGAAATATTCACTTGAACTTGATTTATTTATTCTTGAAGTAGAGATTGTTCTTTATAACTATTGATTGACTGTCCTTTTTCACTATAGTGGAGCCAATATTTTTGAGATATAACTTGCAAAAAAATTTACTGAAAATGGAAATGTTGTCTGTAAAAATAACGTAACGTAGTAAAATTTTCCCGAAAATATACTTGAACGTTTTTTTTCTTTGCTTATAAAAATAAAGTAAGAACAAAACAGTAAATTCTAACTTTATGAAGAAAAAGAAAATACAAAATAAAATAAAAAAAGTACCCTTCCGCACAGCATTTAAAAAATGATCAAACTAATTTAACTGTTCGAATATTTTCAGGAAACTTTTTGTTGGTGGACTGAGCTGGGAAACAACAGAAAGTAAGTTGATCTTAACATAAGAATGTTACTAAGAACTAGCATTTTATAATTTATTTATTTTATTAAATTACAGAGGAACTTCGTGAACATTTTGGTCACTATGGTGAGATTGAAAGCATCAATGTCAAAACAGACCCACAAACAGGTCGTTCAAGAGGTTTTGCCTTTATTGTTTATACATCTGCTGACGCCATTGACAAGGTTATCGCTGTAAGCGATCACATTATCAATAATAAGAAAGTTGACCCCAAAAAGGCCAAAGCCCGTCACGGAAAGATCTTTGTTGGAGGTCTTACCCCTGAAATTAGTGACGATGAAATTAAAGCATATTTCGGACAGTTCGGCAATGTAAGTTTTAAAACTTTGGAAAAAGTAAAATTATTACCTGATTTCGATTTTTGTTTAATTTATAGATTGTTGAAGTTGAAATGCCATTCGATAAGCAAAAGTCACAACGCAAGGGTTTCTGCTTTATCACTTTCGATTCGGAACAAGTTGTCAATGAATTGTTAAAAACACCAAAGCAAAAGATCTCTGGCAAGGAAGTTGATGTTAAGAGGGCGACACCAAAACCAGAGAACCAACAAATGTCAACGATGCGCGGTGGACGTGGTGGTGGTCCTCGCGGTGGTAGTCGTGGAGGTTATCGTCTAGGTAATTATATTATTAAAATGTTTTGCTCTCGTGTCATCTAAAAACTCCCAAAACTAGCTTCGTTGGGTTCTATATAAGAACAAAAAAATGTGGAGAATGCACTCATATATCAAAGCTATCACAACTAATGGCAGGCTTTTCGTATTCGTATTTATATGGTAGGATCATTAACACTTAAATTCACTTTTAAAAAATACGAGATGGTGCTCTGCCATTTTCCCTCAGTCTCAAGCCTTACCTGGTGATTTTATGAATAGGACCCATAAAGAGATTATAACCCTGAAAATAAAAACGTGGACAGCAATTTTTAACCCCCACCCCTTGTTAAGGCTGAAAACAAACCCTGCCAGACTTTGGTATTCGATATCACGATACATATACCTGATCTGATTTTGTTATAAATCCACTCCCAAAATGCGCTGTCAGCTCTTAGACTATAACAACTACTTACATTTTGTGGTTTTTAAAGGTATGATGACATGAAACTTTTCAATGATACAGGATACAGGGCTAGTATTAGCTATTTCTTGGCTGCCGTTTTTAAGAGTTGATACTTCGTTTCCACTGACCACATAACTGAGATTTAATTGGATTTACGCTAAATCTTCTTAAAAACTTAAGATTTACCATACAAATTTATCTAGTAAATACAAAATAAATCTTTTTTGGTCTTCGTAGGGCCAATAGTTTTGCAAATCGATCGCGTATCGCGCTGAAGCGAGACCCGCTTTTTTTTGCGTCGATTGTAATAAATTAACCTTTCTATCTCACTTTATAAGAAGATGATCTTTTTAATTTTTTCATGCAGTGGAAACACCTCAGATTTATAAAATCTAATCGAAGATAAAACTTCGGTGGAAACATTAAAATCTGATGCATAAATGTCAAAAGTAATTGTATTTCTGTTTTCAGTAAGTATTTAGTTTTGCCCTTCATTATAAGAAACGCACAATTTAGCAACATAACGAGCCCTCGAAATCAGACTTTAAACGTGCTTCAGATAAAATCAATAGAAGTTGATGAACTTCATGCCACATCTTAAAATGTAATTATTTTGCCTGTCCTTTATACAGTGACACGCTGACTGTTCCTGTGTGCTTTAAATTACATCTTTATATCTAAACAACTGTGGCCCTACTATATAACTTTATTTTACTTTCGAATCCATTCGAAAGTTGTTTTCAATGCTTATTATAAGTGGTAATATGTATGAAAAGGGGATAACATTTTAGTGCTTCCGACTTTGTGCCAAAGAATCTTAAATTAGCGCTGTTCTATTTCCGTTTATAAGTGCTGGCTAAAGAATTATCGAGCTGGGATTTTGCGAATTCGAACGTTTTTATTGTAGAATCGAGGGACATAATTGGGCCCCTGATTACCAATCTGTCAATATAGGTAGAAAGGTGTAGATACAGTGGTTATCTAAAATAAATACGTTTTTTTTTTAAAGAATTGAATAAAAGGCTATAAGACTTTATATTTTATGACACTTTCTCTCACAATGATGCGCATTGTTTTTTTTTTAAGAGCTTCTTATATGCATTGTATCATTCTCACGAAATCCTAACCTTTGGCAACATTGATTATTATTAAGTTCGTAACTATAAATAGATATGTACATATGTAACACATTTATAGCCTTTTATTCTATATTGTCAATCAAACTATCTATTCGTTGTTTGTAATCAGTTTGTATAACCGATACCCTACTAATATTGGGTACCAATTTGCAAACTAGGGCTTAGTACTTCCGCGAAGAAAAAACTGTATATGAAGCTCGCTCCAAAATTTTAAGTCCATGAAACTGTAATTTATATTAACAAAATTGTGATAATTTACTTAAGTCAAATTTGTTTTATATTCACAAAATTTAATTTCCTCCAAGTGAAGTTAACATCTTTGTTTATTCTAACAGCAGGGATGAAATAATTTTTCAAAAACTTGATATAAACTATCTCGTTTAAAGTGTCCGTCTCTGAAATGTTTACTGTATTTTTAACAAAGCTGCGATGATGAAAACAACGCCAGGATGTGTTCATTGGTTTTTAAGCAATTTCCGTACTTTTGTGTGTATCTTTCAAAATTTGAGAGATACTTGAGAAATTTGATGAAACCTGCGAGGTAGATTGGCTAACATATTGGTTTGCGCTGTACCGATGAGTAGGTACTAATAATTGGTATAATAACCAGGAAATTGCTGATTTTGAGGAGCTATAAATAGTGTAGAACCACAGATACTATAGTCACATAGACATCGCACGCAGAGCAAATAAAAATGACTACTTTTTTATCGTGGGACGTAGAGCTACATCCCAACAACATCATTATCATGTGAATTATGGACCACATTATGATGTTAAAAAAGATAGATTTACATACGTAGACATAAATACAAAACGTCAACAACAAGTCATCAGTAGTTTGATCAACCGATTCGATTTTTCAGGACGAAAAAAAAGCTTGCAATCACAAAATATTGAAAAAAATGGTCATTTTTATTTGTACTGGATGCGATATCTATGTAACTCTAGTATCTGTGGTAGAACCTTAATGTGTTAATGCTGTGATGAGATACATTAAATTAAATTGTGCTGTAAATTTAATTGACATTTTGTCTAATAATTTTATAAAAAGGCCTGATGAAGAGTTTATCATATAACATCCATTTCATTGAGCTGGAGCCTACTTAAGAACTTCTACTTGTACAAATCAAAGAGGTCACCAATAAATGAATATATTTAGAGCCCTAACTAATACTCATCTCATACCTACCTAATCTGTAGAGGCTTATAGTTCTGTCCACCGGTAGAATTTTTTTTTACTGCACAAAATTGTGTTTTTAATTCAAAGCACGCATTTAGGGACAAATATCAAGGGTTTTTCAAAAATTTTGTATATTGACACAAACTTAAGTTCCGGACTCGGACCTTGTTAGATAAACATTTCGGAAGTAATTCTTCTATCTTCAGTATGTTCAATGAACGATTTCTTTCTCCGAGATTATATTTTATTTATATTTTTTTTATTAAAAAAAAAATTAAATACATATAGTTATATGGCAGTATTTTCTAACGAAAGCCTTATATTATTCATTCTTCTGTAGGTTATCCCCATCAATGGTCCGGCCAAGGTGCTTACCCAGCTTACGGCTACAGCGGCGGCTATGATGCAAGTCCCGGTTATGACTACTACAGCGGTGGCTATTACAACGGCTACGACTATGGCTATGGTAAATACCCTCAACAAAATACCACTCCCCAATCTACTTCTAATAACTATTATAATAATACATCATACCACAAAAATAATAGCTATCATCACTAATCAAAGTAAAAACTATAAGAATACTGTACAAAACGCCAACCACTACTACAGCAGTTATTTAAATAAACCAAGATTTCAAAATTATATGAACAATACTACTAGGCAACAAAACAACAACAATTTTAATTACTCGTATAGTAACAACAATAGATCAAGACCAAATAATTACAACCACAGACAACAACAAAAACGAACAGAACAGCCACAACAACAAAATAATGAAAACAATGTTCAGTAGATTGTTTATTTTTGTTTTTCGTTTATTATTATTTTTTTTTTTTTATTTTACTTTATCGAAAATTAATAGATTTTTTCTAATTTGCACTTGCGACGAAATCTAATAATCTTAAATATTTTTAACAAAAGAGGAAAGTAGTTGTCTCTCTTTTTGATAAAAAATTATAAAATTCTTGTTCTTACCAAACCGAGTATAATTTTAAAATTTAAATTTTTCCTAGATTTATTCAATATTTTATTTTTACTTTGTGTAACTTTTAACATAATAACAAATTATCTAAATGTTTTAACACCATTTTAAAGAAAGGTGCAAATAATTAGATAATTTTGTACTTTCTTAAATATTATAATAATAATAGTGTATGACTGGCGAAGAGTGTGTTGACTTAAAAACAACAAAAATATATTAGCAAACAAAATTTTAAATTCCTCCCCAAGACAAAATCTCAACTCAAATTGCATGTATGTAGTTCATGTACAACATAATCACAAACCACAAACAAAACTAGACAAACAACAACCACACACAACATACACAAGCATACTTACTCGTATGCAGATATACCTCAAGTATAATGCAACAGTTGGACCTGCAAAACAAGCAATTTATAAACTGTGCCAAAAACCACTTTTATAGAGAAGTAGTTGTGTCTTGGAATGCTGCTCTTAAACACGAAATGTTTATGCTTCAATTATTATTGTTTAAAACAAAAATATAACAAAACAAAAAACCACTCACAAGCTTGTTGAGATATTAAACACAGCAAAACATTTCAAGAACAACTTTTTTTCACAAAAGTTTAATTGTGCCTTTTTATTATATAAAAAAAAACAAAAAGCAAAAGGAGTTATTAACCTAACACCTAAAACACACATCATCTATGAATGTATGTGTATAAAATGAATGACTGTATTTAGTCAAGCCCGTAGAAGAGCTTATTATATGTATATACACAGACAATTTGTATATTATAATATCGAGCTAAATGCATATATTTTCGTATGCAATATTTATATTTATATATATATATATATATTTTTATTTTAAACATACTATTTTAATATAGTATAAGGAATAGGAACGGACAATGGTAGCTGTTGCTTTTGCACAGCATACACTCACCTTGTCGTTGTAAAAAAGAAGCAAAAACAAAACAAAAAACAGCGCCCGCAAATGCGTTGGATACTTCTTTTATTTGCACGCATTTGTTTAAATATATATTTTTTTTAATTTTCCAAATCTTAATAAACACACGACACTAATTTTTAATTTTTGTCTGTGTTGTGTTTGCGCTCTTCTCTTAGTGCAAAAGTTTTATTTTTTAACTTACACTTAAAAGTCTTTTTATTTTTTCAAACAAAAAAAATACATAAATAAGAACACACTTCGTCAAAGATTAAAAAAATATTTTGCAATATTTTCGTAGCTAACATACACGTACATACAATTATTATAAAAAAGTAAATTTAATTATATAAAAAGTGAACAGAAAAACGTTTTTGGCTGCATGTTTCTCAATGTTTATATTTCCTTAAATTTTTATTATTATTTTTTAAAATACGTATTTCGAGTCTTTTCCCATGTATTCTATTATTTTTTAAAATTATATATATCAAAATCTATATATATACTCATATATATATCAATGGTAATTTTATATATATTTATGTATTCAATTTTAAAATTTTGATATGTAACATATTTATTTTTTATTTTATTTTTGTGATACCGAGTTTTCTAATGTTTCGCCTCACTCTTTGGATGATACAATGATAATTTTATTTTTATATTTTTATTAACTATCGATCTTGGTTATTTTTAGAAAACAAAATTTTATCCGGTTGTTGTTTTTATTCTTGTTCTTTATTAAAAAAAAAGTAGTGAGAAAAAATCTGCTTTTGTTGTTGATAAAATCTACTCGTAACCAAAAAAAAAGAGCGAAAGAATGAAAATTTAGTAAAACTTGGGAATTTTTTTCTTACTTCTCTTAATCAAAAATAACAATAGAGTAGTAGTTTTTTATATTAACTTCAAAATAAATAAAATCAACTAATGAGAAAACCTTCCGCGAAAGGGGTGAGGTGAGACATTACAAAGTTAACAAATTTGCCAACGCAAAAGTTGTGGAAAATAAGGTAAATAAAAAAATTCAATATATGTGGAAATGCATTGTGAAACATGAGAATATTATTTATTTCTTTTGTAATAAAAAAAATACAAACAAAATTACTAAAATACCTACACAATTATAATCCAAAAATCATTTTTTAAACCGATTTTTCTCAAATGGTTAAATAAAAAATAATAATACAAACAAATAATATACCATCATGATTAAAGTGAATTTGCTTTTGGTTATGTAAAAATGAAATATTTAAAGAAATATCATTACAAAATGAAACGACAAAGTTTGACAAACAGAATATTATATTAAAAAAAGAAGAAAAATTTATAACAACAATATGGTAATGTTCTTTATTGAAGCAAAACAAAGAAAAGGCAAATAAAAGAATCAAAACAAACAATGTGTTTCTCATATATTTTTTATTTACCATATTTTCCAACGATGGAGGATTTTTTTCTTAGTCATCCGCTTTTGTAGTTAAAAAGAATTGTGTGTTTTTGGTGAAAACTTATTAATGTTGGTGTTTATTTACATAGTATTTTTAGTGTTCATTTTCAGTGTTAAATTTTTTTGTTTTTCTTTTTCTTGTTAACAAAAAGAGTTTCGAAACGAAAAATTTTGGTATACATACAAATGTTGCTTTAATTTTGTTTACCTTTGATAAAAACTTATAGGAGAAAAAGAGATTGAAAAGTTATGTTATCGGCTTATGAAAGTTGTTGTACATAGTTTGATTTTGAAAAGTTCATTTTTGTATAATTTTTAAGTTGGGAAACGAAATGAGACCATAACTAACAGCTCTATTCTGCTAAACGTTCGCGTGAATGTTTTTATTCTCCTATCCGTCAGAGGGAAAGAATTATAGCAAATTAAATTGCGATCAAAATAAAAATTAATTAACTAGATTCTCTTGAGAATTTCCAAATGATATATCGGTTATAGTTTCAACCCAAAAGATAAATATATCAAAAAATAATTCGACTACAATAAATTGATCGAATCGTATAGAAGAATAGGGTCGAGTAACTTTTTTAGACATAAATTCAAGTGTCTATTTTGGAACATCTAAAATTTTTCGCATCTCAAGATTTGTTCCTGGTTGAAAATTAAAGTTTTCCGTTAAGCGAACTAGCTTCTATTAGCGTTTCAGTATAACCGTTGTCTTTTGAATGATAAGATGGGTGAAGAGGAGGGATAAGGCTGAACGCTGAACTATTAGTTTTATTCTAACCCAAATTTTTGTTTTTAGGGCAATATTTGAAATGTGAAGTGAGTGCCAGGACGATTGATAGAGTCTTATTAAAAGCAAAATTGCTCATTTGGTCTTCAAGAAAAGTGACTTAAAAAAAAGTGGCATCTAGAAGTGTATCATTAAGCGACGACTATTTAACGACCATCCCAAAGAGAATTATTTTAGTTTCTTCGCTCCATTAAACATTTTTCCACTGCTTTGTTGCCTAAAAGGAATCGTTGCATGTGGTGAAGTCTAGATAATGCACTTCTTTCTTACAAAGCCACTTTTCTTGAACACCGAGTGAGCAGTTTTGCTTCCAATAAGACTCAATTTATTATAAATATTAGTATGCATTTCTACTAACACCACTGAATATTTTTAGCCGCAAAAACTTTGTACGTCATTTAAAGATCAGAATTATTTTGTTTATGTGAAAAAAATGATATATTTAAATCAAAAAAACATTAAAATCATTCAATTGACCTAAAAAATAGCCAATACAAAATTTATCAACAACCAAATGGACAAACAACTGCGATTTATTTTTGTTTTCAGTTGTAGTTGTTCAATTAGTTCTCTATTTGATAGGAGGTTATATTTGGTTGAAGTGACTCATAAAAAAGGGAAGTAAAATACACTTAGCAGTTATGCTAGATGATTGCTGCTATAACCAATTCTTGGTTGAATTTCTTAACACAGGTTAACTTCAACAAAACTATTTGTATTGAAGGTTGTGATTTCAGCTTGTCAAAAAGAAGGTAAGTGCTGTGAATTAATATTATTCATTCCTATGATAAAACCTGTTACAACATCAAAAGAAAATCTTAAAACGTAATAAAATATGTTCTATGATAATAGAACTTGGTGCATCATTTTAAACGACACACTTGTTCTTCGTGCATAGAATAATTTTGTTTACTTTAAAATGTTCATCTAACCTTAACAATAGCGACAAGATTTTGAACTTCGTAAAATGGCAAACATTTTTAAAAAGCAAGATAATCCATTGCAAAGCTCTACAATCTTAATGGTTCGAGGGCTCGCAACTAAACGACTACTTCAACTAGAGTCGCTCTTATTCTTTAAACAAAATTTTGCGCCAAATTTTTAGGTAAATTTAGATTTTTTTTTTGTATTTATTTCTTCTGAAAAGAAGAGAACGATTCTGGATTTGAAGAAAGAAAGAAGCACACATATGTACATGCGCATAATTGAAATTTAAAAATTGTCAAAGATAATAAGTTTGTTATTTGATTTTGTAATTGCAATTGTGCATTAAACAAAATTTGGAGTTGAAAGGAACCAATTTAAAAAAAAATTGGATTGACCAAACATTTCATGCTCTCCATTATCGTTATTTTTGTACCATGATGTGGAATTTTTGCTTAAGTAAGGAGTTTACCCAAAGTAAAAATTCAAGGTGGAGACATTCGTTGCTGTTATTTAGGAATATCAATATTCCGAGAAACAGCTGTGTGAATATTTCATTACCCAAATGCAACAACCAAGTGCACAAATACAACCAAACCCAAACTTCAGAATAAAGAAAATGGTTGCAACTTGTTCGTTTGGCATTCTGTATCGGAGAGCTCCAGATGCTCCTTCCGAAATACTAAACGAAAACGCTTTAAATAATAGCCTTTGCCTACCAAAACACGTTGAACAGGTACTATTTGACGTACATTTTTGACATCGATTTATTTCAATGCCTATTGGTGGGAAGGAAAAAGTGTGCATACAAGAAATATTAAGTTGGCAATCTCTGTTGTAGTTAGTAACGGAAGTAGAGCAAAAAAGAGAAGTGGCGTTGTCATTTATAAAAAAAACGCAGAATCTCATTATTTCCACCGTTGTCGTTTAAAAAAAAACGCAGAATACCATTATTTCCACCATTGCATATATTTGTTGCTTATTTGTTTCAATTGGATAACAAATGTTTAAATCAACATGAAAATTAGAAATAAGACGAAAATAAAACTTACATGTTATATTTAACAAAACTGCCTCGTGTTCTGAAAAACAAAGGTTTGGTCGAGTAAAATTTCAGCAAAACTACAAAATTCATGTTTCTCTATCTAATACTGTCCGGTAGAAAGTTTGTCTACTTTTTATGAATCGTTGGTTTACATAAAATGATCTTAGATTCCGTGATATGGGATCCGCGGAGCTTATCTAGGGAGGGGTAAAAACCAATTTCGGCTAACACAATTATCCTCGAAGTTGCATTCATATTTTTTTTTGATGCACTGTTTAATCACAAAGGCCCCAGTTGTGGACTGCAAGACTTTGATTTTTTGAATAGCCTTTAATGAAGCTTTCGACGCCTATACTTCTTTGTTGCTATCACTCACACCCAAAATCTGCTGTGTTCTCTTAGTCTATTTGTATTTATTTTATTTATGACTTACTGCTTGCTTTTTTAGATTTTCTTATTAATAGGGAAGCTTTGCAATAAATTGAACAAAAGTTTCGATTATGGAATTTGCAATACTGGACTCGCTGTGAATCACAGTGCTCTGTCCTCACTCTTTTTCACGACAGATGAGTTGAAAGAATATAGAGCGCAGTACTGCGAATCCAGTTTTGCGAGGTACATAATCGGGATTACTATGTTTATACAAAGTATTCAATGATTACCTATATATTATATGTAGATATGTATTTCCTTAATAAAGTTAAGTTCAATTTTTAATAACAAATTGTGCGTCTAATATTAAACTACATATGCATATTTACGTACATAATAATGTAGGTGCATTCATAATGAATGTATGTATGTATATTATTTCTTTATTTTTGTCTACAATAAATTAAAATTGTGCTCCCAAGTGTCTCATTTTTAATTAGAATTTTTGTATATACAGTATGTATGTATGTATGTTAAAATAATTTGTTTTTTTATACACATAACTTCAATCTCTCTTTCTTTCTGTAAAATCAAAATACAAACGAGCGTATTATAAGAACAAAATTTGCCCTCAAGTCCACCCACCACCCAAGTCGATTTTGATAAAAAAAAAAATGAAAAAAACATGTATAAACATATTGTAGAAAAACTTAATAGATTATAGCTTTAAATTTGCTAATAACACATTTTTTCCTTCTCTTATAACAATTATAACATAATTAAAGTAAATTTTGTTTAAAAGAAAATATTCAAATGATATTAAACGTGTTGTGATAAATTTAATGTTCAGACTACGGCTATGGAGGTTATGACGGTGGCTACGGTAGCGGATACGGTAGCGGCGGTGGTCGACCTGGTGGACCACGAGGCGGTGCCAAAGGTACTACACACAATAATTTAACTTGATTTTTTTTTTAAATGAAATAAACACGGTTTTTATATTCGTACATACATAAATATTTGCTAATGAGACAACTAAATAAAACAAAATTCGATTTGATTTTTGAGTGGTCTTCTTTAATGTAGAGTATACTTCTAAAATGTGTTTTGTTTATATACATTTTGTTTGTGTGCACCACCATTTGCAAATTCCTTAACATAAATCCGCACTTTCTAATTTAATATAAATAATTATAATTCGAAACAAATTGAAAAAATGAAGCAAGGTGGTGCGTTCAGTTTTATTTGATCTTTTTTTTTTTTGAAACAAAAAGTTAAAAAACGTGTAGTTCCAAGCATGCTGCCCAGAAGTACCTAGTTTAGATTTGTTTAGATTATTTTATATTTAAATATTTTTTTATTAAAAACATCCTTTATTTTGCATTCTAAAGGTTCTAATGGTGAAAGAAAGGACAAAATGAAGTTGTAATTGATTCATTAGTTAGTCACCCAGATAACAGAATCTTATGAATGACCTTTGACATTTCGCTTATTGTTAAAATATCAAAATTGAATCTGAATTCTTCATTCATCGGATTCTGTAATCGTGGTAGGTATTAATTAACAATAAACAGAATTAGCCAAAAGGTTTGGCTTCTCTATTTATGGCAAAAAGATTTTCCATGTCTGAATTTTTAAATACATTTCATTCGATCTTTTTATTTCTCTATTTCGATAGGGAATAATATTTTGAAAAAAAGTTAGTTACAGAATTTAAAGTTTTTAAGCCGGTCAATGCATATAAACTAAGGGTAATCATACAACAGTTCCAAGCCGTCGTTAACGTAGTTAAGTTTTAAACTTCGTTAAGCTGTCACAATGTTTATTGCTAATTGGACAAATTTACGCAGTTTACAACTTTATTACGTTTACGACTATTTACTCCGTTACATGAATACCCTTACCATGTACATATGTATCAATTGTGAGATATATTAGGACTCCTTTCCCAATAATCATTATGTTTTATGTACAACGGTAAGCGGATTTATTTTTGTACAGAATCTAAGGGGCAGTGTTGTGATCAATTAACTTGTGGCCCTATTATGACTTGCGATTCGCCGAGTCGAACGTTTGACTCAACTCGAAAGTCGACTTTTCAAAAATAAGAAACGATTCGACATCGACGATAGAGGCGAACGTTTGCTAAATGTATTTTTATTTAAAGCGAACTTAATTAATTCAGGCGAGTCACATTCGAACGTTCGACTCGGCGAATAGCAAGTCATAATAGGTGCCTCAATCCGAGAACCCACGTCAATATTTTAATATTTTCTGTTCAATTTATGACAAAAACGCCACTTGTCAATAAAGTGACAATACATCTTAAGGAACCTTCTTGAATCTTGAATACTACAGCTCTAAAATGTGAAGCGTTACACTATTCAGGATAACTCTAGTAATAAATATGTACATATACTCAGTAGCAAAACAAGAATCTAAGGAACTCGAAAACTCTAAAGAATACCCTGGCAATGTTTCCTCGTTTGAAAATTAGGGATGAAGATGAAAATCGAAAGTTTGCTGGGAATACATTTCAATAGGCCAAATTCGATCTTAAAAAGATCAGCGGAAAAGTATGATGTATTGGTGTTCCAAGTTTTCGAAGGAGGGAAATATTCCCAGGAAAATTTATTCACGATAGCCCCCATTAACAAACAATGTAAATGAAGTTATGAACTATGCCGATTTAAATTCATACATACATAGTTCATAACAACAATACATTTTGACCTTTGTTTCACCAATATAATAAAAACCAACCAATGCGTATACACTATATACATATCACAGAAATATGTATCTTTATGCAATTTTTTATTTACCAAAGTGTATAATATTATTTATATCTGCCTGCTTTAGTGTCTTTAAACTTATACCTTCAAAAATTGTGTTATGGTTTTCCCTCATTTAAAATGTGGTTTAAATTAATAAATGCAGGTGAAATTCTATCCTTACCATCAAAACTAACTTACTTACTTAGAATATATCAGAGGAAGACAACATTAATGATTTTTTCTAAATAATCTATTTCTTAATTTCTTCATCAGGTTCCTATCAGACAGGCAAGCAAAGGGGGACTGGTCGTCAACCAAGGCATCAGCCTTACTAATTTAAATAGTAATCGTATTGCCGTATTTTATAGTTTGTTGTGGTAAGTTCATTGTAATTAAAGAAAAAGCGATACATTTATTTATAAAATAAATTTCTATTTTACAGCGTACTTTTTTTAAATAACATAATACACAATTTTCACCAATTCATACAAAACCAGAACTCAGACAACTTAATACAACAACAACAACATAATACAAAAACCGACAGTTGCGTTTCATTCATCTTCTTCCATTCACCATTCCATTTGTTATGAAATAGGAAATAAAAACAAACAAAAATCAACTTAATTACATTGAACAAAGTAAGTGTTTATCACAAAATATAAAGAAACCAGTAGAAAAAGGAAGATGCCAACTACTACCGACAAAAAAAAAACTAACTAAAGAACAAAAAAATAGTTCGAGGATATTTTTCGAAAACAAAACAAAAAAAATACCACAAAAAAGTTTGCATAGTAATATTTATAATGAACACGTTTTTCCGTACCAGGAGAAGGGGGAAGTAAATTAGCTAAGATTTTCATTCATAAGATGAAATTAGTTCTACGGAGGGTGGAAATGATCAAATATTAATTTAAAAGCAGAAATCACAAACAATTGGGTAAAGGATGATTTGCATTCGAAACATCATTATTACTAAAACAAAAAAAAAAAAAAAACAATCAACAAAAAGTTCTGTATCTTAAAATTAACATCAAACACAAAAGTTGCTTACGAAATTCTTCTATTTAGTTCATAAACAAATAAAACACAGTAATACATAGAATCGTATGTATATGTATCTTTAAATTAAAAAAAATAAATAAAAATGTACAAAACAAACAAAAGTAAATTAAAAAAATATAAAAGAAAAGAAAATTTTGTTGTTTATTATTTGTATACTATATAATGAAAATATTTTGAGCAGAAATACTAAAGTAAAATAAAAAAAAGGATTCAGACTTAAAATAAAATAAATAATAATAATGATGAGAATTAAATAAGACATTTTGTTTTATCAAAAACCAATTAGTTTAGTACTTTTTTCGTAATCGTATTTAAAATTTCTTTTCTAGTATTTTTGTATAAATTACTGTGACTGATGATTACAAAATAAAAAAAAACAAATAGACGAAAAAGAGAAGTAATTTTTTTCTAAAATAATTAGTCTACACAAGAAAAGAATGAAATGATTAATATTTACACTAAAATTTATATATATTTACATTAAATAATAAATAAGTATGTAGTGGAAATCAAAAAAGCAAAAAAAAAACACATCAAGCATACATCAACCAACCAACAATGGCACATTCATTTTAAAGGATTACTTAATATTTTTTTCTTCGTCTCGTATGTAAAGGGAAATATTTAGTTTATTATTCTATATAATTTCCAATAATTATTTTTTCAGTACAGTCAATTATGGAAATTAAATCTCTCTTTTTTTTAAATTAATTATAATTATTTGTAGTGTAATAAATTTAATTTTTGATAAACATTTCAGCATTGATTTTTTTATTTTTGTATGCGAATGGTGCAATTTTCATGTCAAGTAAAATGGTAGCATATGATATAAGGATTATTTTGGCTGGTGAGACGTTGCGAATCAGGTCTATTGGGATAAGTCAATAAGGACTAGAATACATTTTATACGGGGTGCCCCATAGTCACCGTCGCACAGTGGGGCCAAACCTTCGATTTAGAGAAAATACCTCTAAGCGGTATACTTTCGTATGTATTTGCACCCGCTAAATTGAATGGTATCATCCGTTTTATGGTCAGAGTTAAGGGGAAATTTTTAACTTTTCATAATATTGGGTCATTTTGTATCAAGTACGGTCAGGTGGAAACGGAAAGTAAATAACGATTTCTCAGAGAAGATTGGAGTAATTCAAAGTTATTTTTGAAGAAGAATAATAGAATTTTCAAATTCCATTTCGAATTATGTGAAAAAAAAACAATCACGTTTTTATTGAACCGGTTATATTCAATCAGAAATTATTTTATTCACTGATCCCAAAACTGGTAGAATCTGGTGATGAAATGTTAATAGGATCTTTATTACCACCAGGACTACCAGAAAAATGCTGAAACAGACCCTAGGAAGGCGGAGCTTTTTTTGTATGGCTACTCAAGTCCGGAAGTACACCCGATGTCCAAATTTTGGCTAGATTTGTCGGTGTAATCGAGAAAATGGGGTAAATTATTTTCTCATTAGAAACCTTAAGGTTTATATTAACACAGTACATTCAAGGAAAAATTTTAAATAATAATCCGTAAGATGGAGGCATCATAGAAAACATCAGTTTTAAAGGCTCAAAATTTCAATGGCCCGTTTTAACCCCTTATTTCGGCCGAAAGCAGATTTTGTACTATAAAATCATTATAACAGCTGGATTCCGCATGAAAAATACTGAAAGAAAAGTGTATCACAATGCCATATTAAACACTTATATATGAGTTTTGTCCACCTCGGCCCCACTGTGCGTCGCACGATGGGTCCTAAAGCACAAGAAATTGTTGTTAACCAGAGACAACTTCATTTCGCATCAGGAGCGTACTAGGCTTAAGTCCTTTTTCATCGTTATACCATTGTATAAACACTAAAGTATGCTCTTGCACACGATTTTGTAGGTTGAAATTTGGTCGATAGATTCGCTGTGATCGCCTTACCGACATCTCTTAACAAAAATTAGGATTACATTTGGACACTAGATTGCCACGAGCATAGACTTATTATATATATATAATACGTCAATGGCCACGAGCTTTTTGGCTTCATGAGAATACTATAGAGTTTATATACAATGGTTTATATCTGTGGTGTTTGGTAGAAACATGATAACTCCATTTTAAAATTTGCGTCTTTGCGTCCACTTTACATCGACCTACAACCTAAACGGGTTAACCGATTTTCTTCAAATTTGAAACATAATTTTTCAAAGGTTGTGTTCATAAGTATTCCAAATTTGAAGAAAATCTGTGGCCTCGTTTACACTCTAGCTTGATTTAAAGTGGGCGTAAAGACGCTAATTTTAAAATGGAGTTATCAGGTTTCTACCAAACACCACAGATATAAACTACTAAAATTTTTCACAAAGAAAAAGCTAGCTTAGTACAAATTTGGTGTTAAGAGAAAAAAAGATTGGTGTAACAGTTTTTTTTGTTTATATTCTTCATCCAGCTTACAGTTTTTAGCATAAAGAAAATTTATTAGATACAATGTTTGCACCACTAGACTTGTAGTACAGTCAAATTAGACCAAAAATGACAATTTAAAAGTTTTATTACCCCTGTTCCTTAGTTTAGTCTCAAAAAGTTTCAGACTGCCAGGGTTAAGTCATTTTTAGTGCGGATTAGTACAATTTTTCATTTGTTTGCACTTAATTTGGCGGTCTGAAACTGTTTGAAATTTGGCAAGGAACGCAGTTATTATTATCCTCCAGCCTTAAAAATGACAACATTGACGGACTTCCCCTCGTAGAACTTCCTCACCATTTTGTCCCCTCTATTTTTTAAACAAATTTATCTGAATACCTATTCGTCGGAGATGAAAAGTGTGTATGCAAAAAATGTGCAGCTTGTAATTTTGAGCAATTGACTGTCATCTACATATGATACATATGTTACAATCACGGCTGTTCTGATATTCGGTCGAATTGAATCCGTACGTAAAACGTCAAACGAAAGGCGGATTGTGCATCCGTTTTTTTTCCGAACGTTTATGTATCATATGTTCGGCAAAAAGAATGGATCCTCAATCTGTTGGCCGTTTTCAATAAGTAGGTACGAATTCAATTCGATCGAATATCAGAACAGCCACCAATGTATATGGTCGGTCAGACTTTTGTTGGCCGAGTTATACAAAAACAATTTATTTACTCAAAATTGTTCAAAACTTATTTTATTTGTCCAGTTTCGTGCAAAATATTTATGATATCTAAAAATGATCTATAGTCAAACTCAATGTGCAGACCTAGAACAGAAAAAAATAAAACAATTTCATAGACAAATTCTCGCTCAAACATTTTACCTCTTTCGTAGCCAAAACATTTGCAGACAACCTCAAACTCATGACTACTGATCATGTTGTTCATATCACGAATTGTCAATGCTCGAAGAAACTGATTTTGTGTCACTGTGCCGCAATTTTCTTTGTCGAAATCTTTAAATAATGATTGAAGATTTGAAATTTGATCTGGTTTTGTAGCTAGTTTTTGCAAAGCTTTTGATGCTATTGTTCGTTCTTCGAAATTAAGAAAACATTGAATACAATCTACACAAGGGAAATGTTTTAAGGGAGCTGATAAAATGTTGTCTCGTTCGGGTTGTTCTTGAATAAAAATCTCATCTAGCGTATTGCAAAAGTCACGATATCGAACAGTACAACCGCGATTAGAAGAACGGAATCTGTTAAAAAAAGGTTAATTTTCAGTGTGCAAAATTTAAATTTTTAATATACATATATGTATGTACATATGTAGGTATGTATGTTCAATTAGTAAAACATAGTTGGTAGCCATTGATGCGTTAGCATTTTATGAGAACCGTGTTTTTGGTGCACCAAATATAAAACTTAGATATTTAAACTTAATAAAAAGGAAGTTAGCTTACATATCACAAATAATATCCACTTCGGGGATAGTAAGTTTTATATTTGCATTATCCAATCCTCGATGAAAATCCATTTCAGGAATTAGACTTTCTCTGTGATGATCGTAGCCCACAAAGAAGTCAATAATTTTCACATTGCTTATTGCTGTTTGTCTTTTAACCTTCGAAAGAGCATGAATTACATCCCGTTCTGTAGGATTGCTTTTTATCATACAAGGTTGGTCAGTTTCGTAAATTTCCCTCAGTGGTAGAGGTTCTTTCAACTTTAAAATAAAAATAAAACAAATGTATTATATTCTTCGTATATTCAACTTTTTCTTCTTGATAAAGTAATTCTATCAAAGTATGTACCTTTGGAATGGCATATTCAGCTGGATCTACATCTTGCAAGAACCGCATATAATTGAAACCCAAATCGTTACAATAACGTTTCTCCAATGCTGCGAATTCCTCATCAGAAATCAAAATAGTATTACTCAATAAAGCTTGCAACGCTTGATTTGGACGAACATATCCTTTGTTAAGTCTATTTTTTTTTTATTAAACAAATAATAAAATAAAAACAATTTTATAAAAACGTATTCATACTTATCGTAATTTCTAAAAAATGGATGCAAATAAATTCGTCTTGTATTGATTTTATTTTGTATTCTTCTAACAGTTTCCTCGCAAAGATCTCGAACAGATTCGGGTTCATCTTGCCAATTATGTTGACCGGGCTTAGGTAAGGTCTTTATATATTGAGGAGGTGAATCTACAGGAAGTTGAGGTTGTTTGTCCAGGTTTTTTTCAGTAAACACTGTTAATTAGTTTATTATTAAATATTTTACTTTCATCCAAAATATAAGAAACAGAAAGGAACCTCTATCAATTTCATCTATGAAGATTTTCCATTTTACACGATTCAAATCAATTGGGTCAGCATATCTTGAAAAAATCATTTCAATTTCTCGTTGGCTTAGCTTTAATCGCTTCGAACCAGAAATGCCAACATTATCTAAAGCACGTAAGAACTGATCTCTTGTAATGCTTCCCACTTTAAGAAGATCAAAAGTTTCCATAAATTCTGAGATGCGAATACGATTTTCATAAACATAACGTTGTATTCGAAATATCGTATCGCAAACATCATCATGTTTATCAGGAATTTTAATGCTTTGGACGTGATGTGTTTTTAAGCCCTGAGAGTTGAACAATGGCAGCTCAGGAAGTTCAAGATCAATCAAGTGCCCGGGAAAATAAATAACATTCTAAAATACATATATGAATTTGTTTAATTTTATTTATTTTTGAAATTTTACTTCAGAGAGGTCCATTAATCCTTGTTCTTTTAGGTACTTTATTATGTCATCAATGTGCTTTACAAATGCTACATAGTTTACGGTGTATGAATCCTTCATGTAACGCTTTAGTAAGAGCATAAAATCCTTTTCGGAAAGAGCAAGTTTCATAAAATGCAAAACCCTTGAAAAATGGGCTACAGTTACAGTACCTGCATTTCTTGTTACCTTTAAAAGTAATGAATAAGAGCTTTATTTATCTCGGAAGCATTACAAATATTTGTTCCTATTTCTTGTAGGTGAGCCAACTTTCCGCTACAAAAATATTTTTAAAATAATTTTGTTATTAATCATCATTAATCATACGCGAGTGACCGTTAGGCCAGTCAATTTGTGCTCAAAAAGGCTCTTTGCGAGCAAATTGTGGGGTAGTTTTGATTTTGTCCCTCCTTTCCGAATCTGAGGTTTGCCAACAAAATTTCGTGACGCAACATGAAAAAAAAACGCAAAAACTGATGCAATAATGCATTTCTTGGGAGTTTTTTACTAATGACTCGAAAACTACCAACTATTCGAAAATTACATAAAAGTAGGTGCCATTGGAAGTATAAACAATTTGCAATAAATCTCTATTCAAGGAACTTTTGTATGTAACATGAACCAAGATATACTTTTATAATGGTCTTTGATGCGTTGAGCTCGAATCTGCTCTTGGAATTGCTCTATCACGTTACGTTTTTGAGATATTCGAATCTAAAGATTTAAAAAAAAATGAATTTTGTATGCAAATTTGAATTTATATTTTTTATCGATTTTATAATCATTCTAAAGTATGAAAATTTTACTTCAAAATTCTTTTTGAATCTTTCAAATACCTCCATTCGTATTCGAGAAATCGTTGGTTTCTCGGATTTCGGATTCAGCACCACGAAAGCATAAAGGAGCGAACAAATCAAAACTACCCCAAAATTTGCATGATAAAAATACAATATGACTGGACTACGTGTTAAAAAGTTATATAAACTTTAGAGAATTCAAAGAACAGAAAAAGTGAGTCAAATGTCGTCGTTATTCGATATGAAAAGTCTCAATAGAAATGTATGTATGTAGGTAGATATACATATTCCCAACTAATGACATTTTTTTAAATACTTCTCGTGAATAACCGAATATTTTATCAAAATTTAAATTTTGTAAAAGGTCTGGCTGCTCTACAAATTCAATTTCCAAATAATTTATGTCTATACAAATCAACACTGAAATGTCTCAAAACTTAAAAATAATAATCGGAGTTTTAATTGAATAACGACGATATACACCAAGGCCGTGCGTGGCTAAAATCATCTTTAAGCGCGTTTTTTTAAATAATGGGACATTTTCAAAATTATAATACGTGTTAAAAGTTAATCCAGATACAGATCCCGATGATACTTAAAACACGCCTTTTAATGTTAATGAGGTGGATCTATACGTGAAAACGTCAAAATTTAATCTCGGATAAAACTAAATCGAAATTTTAATCCAATTCAGACAGGGCAGTTGCGATTTTCAACGTACGACAAAAAAAAAGTGTAGCCAAGAGAGGTGAGAGGGATAGGAAATAGGGGGTAGTAGGCGGAATCAGAACCAGGAATGAAATATAGTTAAGAAATGACATACACTTATTAGAAATCGGAGCGTATAAATACTGACTGCGTAAGTTTTTTTTTTATAGTTGCACCCTTTTTCAGAATTTCAGCTCAAAGCCAAAATGTAAGCTCTAACTTTAACCGACTCAATAGTTTCAATAAAAAGAAATATTTCATATAAGAACTTACCAATTCATAATCTTGAAAGTATGGAAGTAAGGGAATGACACTTGTTTTAGCTATTTTGGTCAGTAAGATACAAAATTGACGTTTTTCGTGATCATTTAAAATGTTAACATGCATCGAATCGTTCCATTCAAGACCAACCTTACTGTTCAAAATGTTGCTGTGATCCTGACCTTTTGTTAACGATTTTGTAAAAGCTGTTTGGTAAAATAGGAATTATTCCATTACTGACCTTCTTCGCAAAGAACACCACAAAACTGTTTATAAGCAATTCTGCCATCCCGAATTCGAAAATAATCAGTTAATTCTCGAATTTCAAAATCTGACAAGCCAATGATTCTTTTGTACTTTCCCAAAACACTTG
The DNA here is from genome assembly GCA_963921185.1 of Dasysyrphus tricinctus. Classification (NCBI taxonomy): domain Eukaryota; kingdom Metazoa; phylum Arthropoda; class Insecta; order Diptera; family Syrphidae; genus Dasysyrphus; species Dasysyrphus tricinctus. The sequence continues at coordinate 51,714,177 of OY992530.1, read as the reverse complement.
AAAATGTTGATTCTTATAAAATACGTTTGTAATATTAGGATAATATATTAATTTTTAAATACTTATATTAACCTGCTATTAGCCCATGGCCTTTTGGGTCATATTGCGAAAATTCATTATTTATATTGAAACCATGTTGAAATATAGCTGCTTGAATCTTACGACACGTTCGCCAAACTTCATTTAAACTAACATTTAACTTAAAAGAACAATATAACCAATATTATAATAAGAAATGCTGCTTACTTTTTGGTCATTCTTTTCCATTTTACTGACAAAAAACTAGAATTTCAAGGTAAAAATATTTAATTTCAAATTTAATTTAATATTTTATTTCAAATGTATGTATGTTTCAATTATAGATTCTACACAAAATATGATAGTTAATTTGAACAGCAAGTGGTTTGTTTTCAGCCCTTATCTTAAATTAAAATTTCTCTTCTTCACCGTTAAGCATCGACGGAACTCCACTTCAGCGGAACTGCACCGCAACTGAACTTTAAAATACTTTTTACGGCAACGGAGCTTCAGGCCGGTATGGTCAGATTATCAACGTTGGCGCATGATGCCGCGCCGTGAAGTCGTTAGTCCTCTATACACGATGATTCTTTGCGTCTGACTCTTTTCGAACATAATGAGTGTAAAAGAGAAAAAAGATGAGACGGAAGACCAGCTACCCTGTGAGTCGTGGGCCAAGGTTTCCGCAACTCTTTTTGACGTTTCTTTTTAGCACTATCCGTATTTTCCTATTTTTCCTATACATACAGTAACCCTGTTCCATGGTTTAGTCCCAAACAGTTTCAAACAGTTTCAGACCACCAGATTTGGTGCGGACCAGTACAATTTTTCAATTGTGGAACGACTTCGGACTAAATCTGGCGGTTTCAAACTGTTTGAAAGTCGGCAAGGAACAGACCTAGTAGAAACTGCAGTAGTGAATTTCGCAATAAAAGAGAACTGTCAATTTTGCATCAAGCGTTGAAACCCACAGTAGCCGTTTTCCTTTGGAGGTGGCGAAGTACTTACGAGTAGATGAAAACCCTAATCTAGTACTACCAACTGCACATGCTCTCATGCGCGAGTAGATACATTTTACATGGGAAAGCAGTTTGATGTGTTCCATTGAAAAAAGCTGGCAAAGTACTTGCAAGTACTTCGCCACCTCCAAAGGAAAACGCCTAGTGTAAGAGACTGTTTAGATTGGGAAAATTGAGTCCGGACTCGTGAGTCTCATCGTGTCTACATTAGAAAATTTGAGGCGCCTCAAAACACATAGAAACAACAACAACTACAATAGGCGTTTTCCTTTGGAGGTGGCGAAGTACTTGCAAGTACGTTGCTAGCTTTTTTCAATGGAACACATCAAACTGCTTTCCCATGTAAAATGTATCTACTCGCCCATGAGAGCATGTGCAGTTGGTAGTACTAGATTAGGGTTTTCATCTACTCATAAGTACTTTGCCACCTCCAAAGGAAAACGGCTAATGTTTTGCGCATTGAAACAACAACAAAATGACACTCATGAGTCGGATGTTTATGTTTTCTTCATGCCTCACGACATCCCTGACCTCCCACTTCTCTTGTCCAGAAACCACCGTGAGACCACTGATCTCTATATATATAGAGATCAGTGCGTGAGACCGGTCTCAGCCTTCCCAATCTAAACAGCGTCTAAAGGCTCTCCCAAACCAACGCGAATTCGTAGCGAATAGCGTGTGTCTCACAGGATGATTTTCAAAGAGAAATTCGAAAAAAGAGTCAGACGCAAAGAATCATCGTGTAATAGGGGACTTAGTGCGATATACATATACCTCTATTAAGGCTCTCCCAAACCAACGCGAAATCATAGCGAATCATTCGCAAAGGCGAATGATTCGCTATGATTTCGCATTGGTTTGGGAGAGCCTTTACACGATGATTCTTTGCGTCTGACTCTTTTCGAATTTTCATGAGTGCGAAGGAGAAAAGGCATCGGACTTCACCTTCGCACTCATTGAATTTTGACAAGAGTCAGACGCAAAGAATCATCGTGTAATATGGGACATAGCTCATACAATTCCATACAATGAATATTTTGAAGTTCAGTTCTGCTGAAGTGCAGTTCCGTCGAGTGCGGTCTTACCTTAAGGCTCCCCCAAACCAAAGCGAATCATTCGCCTACGACGCGAAATCATTCACAATAACACAAAATTTGAAAGATACACAATAGCCGCGTTTTATTATCGCTCATAACCCATATGGTTCACCTCGTGAAAATAAAACGATGTGGGTTAGTGCAAAAGCAGTGCTGTATATCAGTCTCTTTTTTTCTTATGTTTATTTGTTTTTCATGTAAGCACTTGTCTCTTTTCCTCTCTATTCCTTATACTGCTGACAAATCGCTGACATCCATTCACAATGGTAAATAGCCCTCTGCCGGCCAGAGTGAAAACCTCTATCTGGGTTATTGAAATTAACCTCGATAGAAACCTAGATCCCATGTTGTTTTTGTAATACATGTTAAAAGATAACCTCGACCCAGACCCAGAGATAATAAAACGCAGCTAATGCTAAACAAAAACAAAAAACTGTCTTTGCGAATTATTCGTTATGAATTCGCGTTGGTTTGGGAGAGCCTTTAAAGTGCCTTTCATATGAGCTGCGAATTGCGAACGGTCGCGGGTTTTGACATTTCTTTCACATGAGTGGTCAGTGGTCACCGACAGACGCGAATAGTCATACAAAAGCTGTGTTTTTTTGCATGTCCAAATAAAATTGTGTGAAAAAAACGACAACAAAGCAAAACAATTTACATGTTAAATACAACAACAACTATGTCCATATAGAGTTAGCTAAGTCCAGATAATTAACTGGAGTTAACTTTTGTCCCGATAAAACGGTATTGCCAGACTACCATTGTCGTTGTGTTATCGATAATTTGTATAGAAATGTCAAATGTTTGTTGGTAAGATTGTTCAGAACAAAATGGCAGACCAAGGCAAATGTTGAAATGTCCCGATGTCGTTTTTTTCGCCAAACTCCATATGGACATACAAAAAAACGCAGCTAAAATAAATCAGTAAAGTGTGTGCTAAAAAAAATTTGAGGTTAAATTCGAGCGAATTTTTCATTCGCAGATTTGTGGAATGCGTCCTGATGTTGTGGATTGCGAATAAGTGTTTGGCAGTTCGCAGACAATATCTCGGTGGTCGCGTAGAATATATAAAAATGCTAAATTTAACAATTTAAACTAATTTTTGTTCGTGTTTTCATTTTAAAATTGTAGATAGGGTCGTTTATTCACTTTGTCGAAAAGTTAAAACACTTTTTTGTTGATATTTGCGCTTGGAATTGTCTTAACAAATTTATTCGCATTCGCAGTTCGCAGCTCATGTGAAAGGCATTTAAGGTTCTCCCAAACCAACGCGAACTCGCAGCGAATCATTCACAATAGCACAAAATATGACAAAAACACAACGCCAAACAACAGCTGCGTTTTTTTGTATGTCCATATGGAGTTTGGCGAAAAAAACGACATCGGGACATTTCAACATTTGCCTTGGTCTGCCATTTTGTTCTGAACTATCTTACCAACAAACATTTGACGTTTCTATACAAATTATCGATAACACAACGACAATGGTAGTCTGGCAATACCGTTTTATCGGGACAGAAGTTAACTCCAGTTAATTATCTGGACTTAGCTAACTCTATATGGACATAGTTGTTGTTGTATTTAACATGTAAATTGTTTTGCTTTGTTGTCGTTTTTTTCACACAATTTTATCTGAACATGCAAAAAAACACAGCTAACAACAAAAAACTGTCGTCGGCGAGCCTTTAAAGGCTCTCCCAAACCAACGCGAAACATTCGTCGACGGCACGAAATCATTCACAATAATACAAAATTTGAAAGATACACAATGCTAAGCAACAACAAAAAAACGCCTTTGCGAATGATTCGCTATAATTTCGCGTTGGTTTGGGAGAGCCTTAAAGGCTCCCCAAACCAACGCGAAATCATAGCGAATCATTCGAAAAGACAGTTTCTCAATAAATGAATAATAGTTGTGTTTTTTGCATGTCCAAATAAAATTGTGTGATGAAAACGACAACAAAGCAAAACAAATTACATGTTGAATACAACAACAACAACTATGTCCATATAGAGTTAGCTAAGTCCTGATAATTATCTGAAGTTAACTTTTGTCCCGATAAAAACGGTAATACCAAGCTACGATTGTCGTTGTGTTATCGATAATTTATATAGAAATGTCAAATGTTTGTTGGTAAGAAAATTCAAAACAAAATGGCCGACCAATGCCAAAAAATGTAAGCAAATGTTGAAATGTCCCGATGTCGTTTTTTTCGCAGAACTCAATATGGACATGCAAATAAACGCAGCTAATTTCGCGTCGTTGGCGAATGTTTCGCGTTGGTTTGGGAGAGCCTTTACTTTTCTCTCAAAGCAATGCGACACATTCGGAACGACAAAAACCACTCAGCTGCGATTTATTTTATTTTGGGGCAACTATTGAAACTTTCCTCTATCTTTGTCTTTGGTTATTGTGAATGACTAACCTTTTTGACATGTCACTGTCTGTCATCATGACGTTTCTTTCCTATCCAAAATTCCTAACCTCTTGCTTTGATGATAGGAATTGGATATTTTTGCAAACAATAATCGTGTTATCAAGTTTAATTAAAAATAATTTTCCTCAAAAGTTTGTTTAAAATATGTCCACAAATGTTAATATCCGTTTGGCATTAGATCGAGTGAACATGGGTCTACTTTCTCAGAATGAAAACCGAATACCTCGATTGTATACCCCAGGAGAAGTAGTTACCGCTCAGCAAGGCTTCATGAAGGGCCACGGCACCTATGTCGAAGGAGAGGACATCAAAGCATCAGTTGCTGGGGTCATGGAGCAAGTTAACAAATTGATATCCATCAAACCCCTCAAGAGTAGATATGTCGGTGAAATAGGTGATGTCGTTGTTGCTCGCATTACAGAAGTTCAACAAAAACGCTGGAAGGTAGACACGAATTCCCGTTTGGATTCGGTTTTGCTTTTATCGTCAGTCAATCTACCTGGTGGTGAGTTGCGTCGTCGAGGAGCCGAAGATGAACAAATGATGCGTAAGTACCTGCAGGAAGGTGACCTGATCTCAGCTGAAGTACAAAATATCTACGACGAGGGAACTCTTTCGCTCTACACTCGTTCTCTTAAGTATGGAAAACTTTCTCAAGGTATCCTCGTCAAAGTATTCCCCTCATTGGTCAAAAGGCGAAAAACTCACTTTCACAATCTGCCTTGTGGAGCATCGATTATTTTGGGCAACAATGGATTCATTTGGATTTCACCAACTGTAAACTCAGAAGTTGAAGGTGACGGTGGTTTCACTCAAAACTTGACCGATGTAGTGCCTCGATCCGATCGAGAAGTTATAGCACGTCTACGTAATTGCATCTTGGCCCTGTCGCAGTGTAAAATGGTTTTATTCGACACGAGTATATTGTACGCCTATGAGGAAAGTTTGAAATACGAAGTCGATGAACTTTTAAATCAAGAGGCCATATTCGATGTGGCATTTCTAACACAACATCGACTACGCTTGCAAGAGGAATAAGTTTTTATAATAAATACTCCTTTTTTTTATTAAATAAATACAATTTTTTTTTCATTTGTTAAGTTAGCAAATAAATATAAGCGGAACTATAATAATTTGATGGCACATAGTTCCTGGAAATAATTTGTGTGGAATGCTTTTTTATTAAACAAAGAATATCGTAGTGAAATAATCAGTTGTATCCCTCCCCTAAGAAAACTCCACTCGCACTTATGAGAATAAACATCAGTTAACTATTGAACCCAGCTTCGAACGTACTTCCATGTACGCATATAAATTATTAAAATTATTAAAAAAACTAGTTTGTAGACTCCTTTCAGTATTGCGTAGCAAAGACTGAAAATATTCAAGGAATTTATTCTTATTTTTTGATGTGCTCAATAGTATTACATTCGATTGTTATTCTAGTCCAGTAATATTGTATTTTTACCATGCAAATTGTGGGGTAGTTTTGATTTGTTCGCTCCTTTATGTTTTCGGGTGTGCTGAATCCGAATCTGAGGTTTGCCAAAAAAAAAAATTGTTCGCAAAGAGCCTTTTTGAGCACAAATTGACTGGACTATTCCTCTAACATTAAAAACTGATTCATCCACCACTTTGGTATACTGTTTTTGGTCGCCGTTACTACCTGTTTACTAAACCTGCCCACTTTATCAGATTGTGCTAGATACAGTCATTTGATGGGGCATGAGTTGTAATACAGCATTTTCACTCCGGTTCAAAGTGTCCAACTGGATGTGCACTTCGTTCACGCCATCATTTTTCCATAGTTCTGAACGCTCACTTAGAAAACTTTCACCGAAGTCCAGAGTAGTTCTTTGAAGTTTTTGTCTGGAGCCTTTCATTTTAGCGCGATATTTGACTACCGGCCTCCTAAACAACGAGGAATTCAGCCTCGTTCAATGAGAACATTTTTCTTGCATACAATTATCTGACATGAAGTAAACTTCTTCGATTTTGGTTTAGAAAATTTGTAGCAAGGTGTTGGCTGGCTTTGTAGGTTAAGTTTGTTCCTTATTTATTACTAGCTGTTGCTCACTCGCTTCGATGGTCCCGCTCAGGTCCCTTCTTAAGAAAAACAATATTTTATAGCCTATTCCACGACATAATCGACTTCTATTCCAAATTTCACTACAATTTTCTAGCCGTTTTAGCCATTTAAAATACTTTCACATCCATAATATTGGTACTATAGTAGAATTATTAATTCAAAATATTTAGCCAATTTGGAGGAAAGGATTAAGTTTTTATTAGTTTTCTGAATATAGTTAATTTGTGTACCAACAAATTTGGTAAGACAACAAAAATAGTTAAATACATTATTACACTTAAAAATAAAATTGAAAAACCCCAATGCAATGTATAAGGATATCAATTTTAAAGAAAGCCACTCAGATATAAAATATCTTAGTATTTTCACTGATTTCCAATGACTTTTATTGCTTTACTATAACACAGTAAAGGTTGTGCATGATATTTTCTAAAAAAAATAAACCCTATTTAATACCCAAACTTGTCATTCAAAGAAGTTATTCCATCGCCAGATTGATTTTTTGGTGGAACCCATTTTGAATATTTTTCTGTGTCTTCGTACTCGCCTTGATCTTCAATATCAACGTTTTCACGTTTTCCCCTAACTCTCTGTCGCTGTCGTTTTCTCTTTACGCCTTGAGTTCTTGCTTCGTCATCGTTGGTTGATTTTTCTGACTCTTTATTTGGGGCTTCATCGATTTTTTCTTCCGTTTCTAATACTTCTTCATCTTCGATATTTTCTTGAGTCACATTTGGTGAAGGTATTTTATCTGGAATAAAAGTTGGACCATATAATCTAGTTGATGTTTCTCCTTCTGCGTGTTTTGGAAGAGGTTCTGTAGATTCTTTGTTTTTGACGGCAGAACTTTCAGGGCATTCTTCTTCATCCTCGACTTCTTCTTCATCCGATTTAAGTTCTTTTTCAGCTGTCACTGTTGTTGTGGCCTCTTTAAGTGGTACTCTAAGAGGTTTAAGTGTTTTATATGAAAATTGATTACGTTTCCCAATCATTGGCAGTTGTCTCGTCTTTTTAGATGGCTCTGCAACTGAAGTTATAATTGCTGGGAGATCAATAGGTTTAGCTATTTCAATCAATCGCTTGAGTTTATTTTGATCAGCTAGTAATTGCTTTTCTTCCATTTGCAATTTCCATAAATCAGATTTTTCCAGCACTGTTGATGCATCAGTTAGTTTTTCCATGAACGTATCGAGATCTTCGATCTGCTGTTTTTTGGATTCCTTCATCTGCCTGGCAAGTTCCTGGTATTCCTCCATTTTGGTTTTAACCTCCTCTAACTTTTTCTCGATCTCTGCCTCTTGAATAATCTAAGGGAAGGGAAGGTAATTGAATTTTTTACAAACCAATCAGAAATATAACTATAGCTTACCAAATCATCATAAGTGACCGTGACACTTGTGCTTGGATTCGACTTTCGCATCTTCTTCCGTTCGACGTCTCCAGTGCGGTCAAAGAAATCGTCTTCATCGTCCGAATCGGGTTTTACGATTTTGCGCTTTAAAGGTTCTGAAATATGTGTGTTTAAAGAGAAGGGTTCGAAAAATATGTTATTCTGAGTGTCAAAAGTACCATTTCACTTATTTTTCATCTTACCGTGGTTCGCCTGCCTAAGAACACCATGTCTATCCAGAATTCTGCACGCCTCCAAAGCGCATTGCACTACGCAGTCTTTCTTCTTGCCTTTGTGACAAACTTCTGCGACAATTTGCTTTCCATTCAAATCGTCCACTGGAAGTTCGATGCGACAAACAAAAGTTCCAACTGACATCTCATCGCATTTGTACTCCAAGTCGAGTCCTTCGCGCTCGAAAAATCCTCGGAGGGTTTTTTTTGGATCATCAAGAAAAAGTTCCTCATTATTAGTACTTGCATATGGATTAACGGAGAGATCTGTTTCCTCATCAGCGTCTTCACCCATTCCCCAAGTAATATCCTCCCTTTCCATAGCTTCCAACTGAACCGAGGCGTTAACTTTTTTTTGCTCATCGGCGTTGATGCGCATCTGCTTGAGTTCAGTCACTGACATCTCCGACTCTGGTTCCTGATCAAACTCGGGCCCCTGGAGGATGTAACTCCTCATACTTGCACCTAACCTTAACATATGACCTACTTTAACACGAATATAAGCTTTTGGCGGGATTCGCATTTTATTGAGGAATGTCCCGTGTGTGCTCCCTAAATCATATATATACCAACCCTCTTCAATGTGTTTTTTATTTTCGGCGGTATCATCATTATCCAACTTTGGTCTATATTGGAAAATCGCATGAAATCTGGATACCGTCGGATGAGCCATTTCAATGTCGTTCCCGGGAGAACGTCCGAATACCCAGAAGGCTTTATCTTGCAAATCCTTTACCTCATCAATTATTTGTCCTGTTTTGAGAACTTCGAATTTGTATTCGTTTTCTTCCGAGGGACAAGCGGACCATTTTGGTTCTACGTACGGACAACTGGGTACAGGTTTTGTTTGTGATTTTTCATCAATTGATTTTTTCTGAATAGGATCAACGATTTGTTTTTCTTCAGTTGGTTTGGTGCTAGGTTTTGGAACCGCGTTCGGAACTTTAAATTCGTCCATAATTTGTTAAAAATCAATTCTTTAATAAAAATGCTTGGTAAAGAGGAGTGTAAACAAAAATATCTATATTCTGGGAAAATAACAATGGCCAATCTGGCATTCTGGCTGTCAAGTGTGACGTTTGCCAATTGAAAAAAAGATGGTACTAAAATTGAAAGAAAGATGACGCCTTAAAAAGTTTTGAACTACCACAACCAGAGAGAACATGTCTCATGGAAGAATTTCGAAGACAGAATTTTTAACGGTAACTTTAAAAAATTCAAATAGAAAAAACGTATAAAGTACCATTATACCATGATAGTTTTTCCAACTGACAACTATCAGAATTCTTAGCCTGATGTCGGATTTAAATAATGCAAACAGAAAAAACATCAACATTTAAACAGTTTATATTTCTTGAGCGCTCAGTAGTTTTCCTCCGTTTTTTGACAGAGCAAGAGAATAAAATATAAGCACGATCCCTCACATAGAAGTCAAAACAACTCTCTTTCTCTTTTCTTCTTATGTAATTCATGATGACAAAAATAATAAGGGTATTCATGCAACAGCGTAAAGTCGTCGTTAACGTGGTAAAGTTTTAAGCTTCGTAAATCTGTCAAATTTTCCATACAAATTGTGACAGAATTACGCTGTGGCATGAATACCCATAATAATTGATCCAAAAAAATTTCAGTCAAAGTTTTTAAGGGGAAAAGTGAGGAATTTTTGTGAGGAATCGTGTTTATATTTCTGAGTCCTCTGAGCCCTCTCTACAATTTGATTGGCAACTTCCAGCCGTCAAAATTGTCAAATTTTTTTCGGACTCAATTAGATAAAGGCCTACAAATTATTTCCAATCACAAAAATTTTGAAAACGAGCACTAAAATTAATTCTAATCCCTTGGGAACATATTTGTCAACATTTAGGACTATCTTCTTTAAATTTTATACAACAGTACTGAAGTCATTTTTATATGAAAGTATACATTCAGCCACTAGGATATTTCAAAAATAAACTTAACTTAGTTTCTGACTTCGACAATACTTTTTTTTTTAATTTTGAAATATGGGACCATGTTCTGATCTAAATTGTGTAGCCCCTGTTTGAAGTAGAAAAAAGGAGGTAGTACCATTGAATTCAGCATCCTCAAATCATTAAGTGTACCAAATTTCATTAATTTGTATTCAAAATTGGCGTAGGAAATGATTTTTGTCGCCGAAATTCAACAAACGGACACCACTGTGCGTAAGCGCTTAATTGTGGCTATTAGCATAGAATAACTAATAATTATTAGTTAGTCTATGCTATTAGCGATTGTAGTGCCCAAATATTGATTTTCTTTGATAGTGTACAGTAAACTTTTGTACATTGTTCTAGATTTAGTTTAAGCTTTAAGAGTCTTAAATGGACTGTCAGTGCGCTGAGGTTAATTTTTTAGAACAGAAAATTATTGAGTAAAAATTGTAATGATTTCAGCTTCAAAAACAATGCACACAGATTGGCCCCAGGTTTCTCCAGGGTTTTCCCCAACAATTATAAAAATAGTAGTAACCACCACACTGTAAACTTTCGTATTGATTAATTTAATTGAAAATGGTTCAGCGGCCTCTAAAAGTGAGATCTGGCTTGATTAGGTAAAGAACCCAAAGAACTTTAAAAGAAAGGGTCAATCCATACTAAAGAAGCCAGAATTCATATGTAACATCTTCTTAAATGAAGCTTTTAAAAATAAAACTTGACAGCAGGGGAAATAGGTGGAGATATTTATTTTTAATATAATATGAGATGGTTTACCGTACTGAACAGCTAAGGAAACATTTGTTAAAAAATGCGTTTATGTGTGATAAAGGTGACATGAAATAGCGCGCTACTAAATAAAGGTACATATGTGACCATCAGCTTCTAATTTAGGTAGAAACTAATCTTATTTACATAGTACGATTTCAATTTCAGATCAGTCTTTGAAGATCCTCAAATGATTTCCGAACGTCAAGCTGATTTTCAATGAACCTGATTACATGATTACTTTTTTCGGTTGTATGCGTGTTTCATCTTTTTGAGACAGCACAGGCGAGGAGCAGTGGTGGACAAAGCTTGTTAGAGGGTAAATTAAATTTCTCCTTTTTTTAGATATTAGGAAATTCAAGTAAGATCTGCCAAAAAAATTCAGAGCATGTAAGTGGGAACTAGACAAGAAAAAAATGCTATAGAAGGGGGGTAATATCTCCCCCTGCTTGGACGGGAGGGGCAAATTTAATAAAATATTTGCATAAAATAGACAAAAATTAATTAAAAAACAACGGCAATACTTACAGTAATGTTTTATAGCTTTTTGGAAAGCAAGTAAAGATATGATATCGGTTTTTTGCAGAACAGTTTACTATCGGTGGGGTGTCTATCTCCCCCCGTTTTGGTAGGAGGGAAAATTTAATACAAAAAATACTTACAATGGAAAAATATATTTAACACTTATAATGAAGTAGTATAACTTTTTTTAAGGCCAATACCCTGTAATATTAGTTAGTTTTTATATCAAGTGAAATCTATGCATAATTTTTGAAAAAACGGGGTTTAAACTCAAAATTTGGAAAAAAAAATATAAAAAAAAGGTTTAAAGTATAATTTTTCAAAGATTTTATATAATTTTTTTTTTCTGAAATTCGTTGCTTTAATTAATTTTTAATCAGAAACTGAAAACTAGATGATTTTATGTCTTCTAGTTTTTGAGAAAATTGAAAATTACTAAAACTACTACGGTACAAAACTCGAATGTTTGTTGGTTTTTTTAGTGATATAAGTAAGGTATGCATACTTTGAATACTACATCAATTGCATTATATCGGTATGTAAGACACAAAAATATTAAGAAATTGTGTAGTTCCTAGGTAATGTGAATTTGTTTAATGCATTAGATTCTCCTGTCCGAAAATTTCAAATTTGCAACTTTGGGCCACATAATCGATAATATAGAAAACGGCTGTTGAAATTGGATATATAGGATAAGTTCAAAGTTTCTTTAAATCCAGATTCTTTAAATGCACAAGAAACTTTGCATTCACCCAACCTCACACGTCGCACCTACCCCAAATCTTATAATGTGCCCGAGCCGGGGGATTGCAGGGGGACAACATCCCCCCAAAACATTCCTCACTGTCTGTTTATACATATGTACGTCATCCCAGCGGGAAAAATTAAAAGATTCATTGAGGAAAAACCAGCTTTTTCCTTGAGGAATGGAAGCTGTACCTGCCACTTTTCAGCTTATTCCTTTGATGAATTTAACATGGGCGTGTCATTGGCGGGAAGCACATGCCACTTTTCCGATGAAAATTCACTAACGAATTCACTACTTCAATGGAAGTTGTTTATTCACCGACCCAGGTGATGAAAAACATGGTGATTGCTTAATCTGTGAGTTCACTACATACGGGTATTTAGCTTATTCATCAGTTCAATAATTTCGATGAAAAATCGAATGAAAATTCAGTTATGAAATCACCAGGTTAGTGGTAGTTTCTTTTTCATCAATAAAATCCTCCCATTTCTATTGTTTACTAAATCCCATCGGTAATGCACACTTTATTTTAAAATGAAAACAAACCAAAATGTTGTTTCCATTTCAAATCAAAAATATTTGGCGTTACGGCAAACGCAATTTCTATTGACTTCAGTTCGTCTTACATGGACTTTTTTAAAGAAAGTCACTGTGAACTGTATCCAACAAAATGAGAATTTATAGTTGCCAAAAAATTATAAGCTACTTTGTGCATTACTATTCATCGTTGGAATCATCGATTACAATTCACCATGAGTTTCACTCACATTTGTTTTTTTTTTTTTTTTGTTCTCGCCATGAACACTTTACAAAGCAGATGAGTGGATTCAAACCATGAACTGATGATCTTGTACATTACTTTTCCATAACTTTTTCATTACATACTTTTCCCTTTTAAATTCACCGAAATAAAGGGTCGTTTCATAAACACAAAGCAGAAAGTGGAATCAAAGCTACGAACTGAGGAAACTTTGCATTACTCTTCACCTACTAAATCATTGCATGTCGTTTCTCTTATAATTTGGCAAGTGATTTCATTGATTATTTCAGCAATAAATTTCATTGAGGACGATATTTCCCGCTGGGATAATGCTGGGTGCTAGCACTGTATTTATGTATGTAATTAACCAAAAGAACAAAAATCATAAGAAAGTAGAATTACTAATTTTCAGTTTTCTCAAAAACTAGAAGACATAAAACCAATAGGTTCTTTTTGTGTTCGATTCAAAATTGATATTAGCATTGAGCACAAAAAGCCAATTTAGCTTTGTATTTTAGAATTTGTAAAAAATTGGTCTGAACTGTTTTTTTTCATTTTTTATCAAAATTTTGAGTGTATTTGAATTTTTTAAAAACTATCAATTTAAATAATTTAATTTAAATTTAGGATTAAAGAACAGACTTCTGGCTCTAAAAAAAGGAATAGTACTTCATTTTAAGTGTTGCCGTTGTTTTTTTTATATTTTGTTTTCATTGTAAGTATTTTGTTTTCTAAAATTCCCCCTACCTCCTAAACGGGGTGCGATAGACCCCCCTTCACTTAGTAAGAAATGCTTGTTTTTGACCCCTCTACAAAAAACCATTATCAATTTTTGGTGCAAAAGTTATTGTACTTGTGCCAATAATTGTAAAACTCGATGGAGAAGCTATAACTCTTAAAATAGGACACAATTTTTGTTCTTATTGTCCAAGAAGGGGCGCACCTTGCCCCGGTTTTTTCTATACTTTATACTTTGACCTATTGGTCCGATCGCTTCATCACTGGAGTTTAGGTTGGGCTAATCTAAAGATTGGCTGAAAACTTCATCAAAGTGGGTCAAGTCGTTTTGAAGTCTATAAGGATAAGGAACATACCTACATGCATACATACATACATGGTTGTACGAATATTTTGATGCTTAATATAGACCTTAAAGCCAATCTTAAAATTGTATTAATATTAATATTTTCTAACTTTTCTTGGCTTTGCAAATTTCCTTTCCCAAAACGGTCTTTTTCCATCCCAATGCAAATTTCCTTTCCCAAAACGGTCTTTTTCCATCCCAATCGTGCAAGGGGACGGGTGAGAGAAAATCAATAATTAGGTCCTATGGTTTCAAGGGTAGTTCTCGGGTCATCGTCCGACCCCTGGTTTTCGATTTATAAGCAACATTTCGGGATTTGAACTGGTAAGTGGCAACCCTTCTCTTGTCCTTCTGACAGTATTGTCATGTTGGCAACACTTCTTAAACGTTTAGTTAGGACATAAACTATTAGTGTACTAAAGCTCAACCCGTCATCAGGTCGAAACAACAGGTATGTCCTCATATCGTGCACTAACGCCCCTACTAAAAATAGTATCATCACAAATCAAACAAAGTTACAAAACGGCAAAATTCATTAATAGAAATAAAAAAAATTATGACTATCCAGATACACTCCCGTTCAATTGAATAGGTTCAAAATTTTCGAGTGTGATTTACCGTTATAACTCCGAACTATGTGGCATAAATGCATTTTTGAAAATGGCATTAGAGAAAGCATCCAATTGAGGAGATAATAAGAAAACACACAATATCAAACTTACCATCATTACACGTTTTATTATCATTTTTTTAAATTCATATTGAAATCGTAGCACTTTTTTTCGTTTATTTGAATAGGTGCACCGCCTTTATAATCACTTTTGCTTTGAACTAGTTGAAGGTCAGACCTTTTAAAGCTATTTTTGGGCCTTATATCATGGTTTCTTTGATATGACACAAACAATTTGAGAACAAACGTAGAATGGGTGGAGGAAAAGCTCTTTTCGCGGCTGAGTACGCGCAAATTTATTGTTGTCATGATAAATGGCTAACGGGACATCAAATTTCGGAAAAAACTTACAGAATCTATTCTTTGATCTATAATTATCTGACAAATAAACAAAAAGATGGTGTCGATATGAAAGGATGCAAATAACCTGCTATCTCCGCAAATTAAAAAGTCTGAGGGTTGCGTCTAATTCGTCGGTTTAAATGGCTAAAACAAGGGAAGAAGCTAGGTTCAGTGTCAGTATTTCAGCAGTCGAGAGTATTATTAAAAGTTCTACATACCGAACAGGAAGAAAAAATTAAAATAAACCACTGCTTAGTTGAAAGAATTTACAATTTGAGAATTCAAGGAAAAGAAATTTAACCCCACATTTTTGAACTATTAGTATGACTATGGTTTAGTTACACAAAAACACTCAGTCATGGAAATACAATTTGAATCCACCAATTCCTTTGAATTTAATCCCTTTTTCATTAGAAAAAACGACTTTACGCCACTTATTCTTTCAAGTCTTATGAAGCTTACAAAACTGCATTCGGTTTGTTTTTTTTTTTGTTTTTGCTTACTTCGTTTAGGTGTGATGGTTTCATTTAATTATCTTCTTTTTCGGTATGCAGAGCTTTTAATAATACTCTCGACTGCTGAAATACTGACACTGAACCTAGCTTCTTCCCTTGTTTTAGCCATTTAAACCCTCGAATTAGACGCAACCCTCGGACTTTTACATTTGCGGAGATAGCAGGTTATTTGCATCCTTTTCCTTTCATATCGACACCATCTTTTTGTTTATTTGTCAGATAATTATAGATCAAAGAATAGATTCTGTAAGCTTTTTCCGAAATTTGATGTCCCGTTAGCCATTTATCATGACAACAATAAATTTGCGCGTACTCAGCCGCGAAAAGAGCTTTTCCTCCACCCATTCTACGTTTGTTCTCAAATTGTTTGTGTCATATCAAAGAAACCATGATATAAGGCCCAAAAATAGCTTTAAAAGGTCTGACCTTCAACTAGTTCAAAGCAAAAGTGATTATAAAGGCGGTGCACCTATTCAAATAAACGAAAATAATAAAACGTGTAATGATGGTAAGTTTGATATTGTGTGTTTTCTTAGTATCTCCTCAATTGGATGCTTTCTCTAATGCCATTTTCAAAAATTCATTTATTCCACATAGTTCGGAGTTATAACGGTAAATCGCACTCGAAAATTTTGAACCTATTCAATTGAACGGGAGTGTATCTACTGAAATTTTTCACTATTTTAAAATAATTCTACCCGTGCGAAGCCGGGACCGGCCAGCTAGCTGTTATATAAAAACTCAAATTATGATATTTGCTTAGAACAAAAACTAATCAAAAACTTAAAAATAGAACGTACAAATTCATAATGATTCAATGAACCGTTTTGGCCGTTGTTGTATACCTAGTAAAAAATGCTAAACACATACATATAGACGATTAATCAGAGAGGAAACAATATAATGCACAAATTTAAACTGATTTTTAAAGAAGAAGATTCTATCCGTGTCAGTTTTGCAAATTAAAAAAAAAAACCTATCGTTATTAAGCATAACCTCAAAAATAGCAACAAAAAGAATATTTTTTTGTCATTTTCTATTTCAAAACCCAATGCGATGACCAAAAACGATCTAAAAAACCAATCCTCACTGCTTATACTAAAAATTTAACCGGTAGTTGTGAGCCTTCTAGCTTTATGTATTTCGAAAGCTGAAGAAACTGTTTCAATAAAAAGAAATAAATATAAAATTGTGCATTTTCATTTTTTTAAATGCTTTTTTGATTATTGTAGCTCGGCCCCAAAAAAAATCCATTTCCATCCATCACTTGCTGCATTAATGAAAGGACTACAAAAACAACCCATCAGCAAGCGCAACAATAAAACCATAACGAACCCTTCTTTCCTCTTCAACCGACAGTCCAGTCAACATCATCAGTAGACAAAAAAAAAAATAATAATATACTAATCAAGTTTTATGATCAAAATTGGTGTTAAATAAAATGCACGACTGGGTCGCACGTACTTGCTCTTATGTTGAAGACACTGTGGGTTAAGAAAATTGTATATAAAACATGCAAATTAGGAGAGAAAAATGTAAAGAAGCATGAAAAACGGCATTTAAATTGGCAAAAACAAAACAACTTCTTTGACAGTTTGAGCTGAGCAAAAAGAATGCCATCTTAATTCGTGATTGAATATGATTGTATGGGAAAAAAAAATTAAAATCGTTGGAGCGGTTTTTTGAATAATTAATTTTTTATATATAAAATTCTAAAAATATTTTTAAGAAAAAATTTTGGAATGCAAATTTAAAGTATATATTTATGTGTATATAAAAACAAAATTTGAAAAAAAAACTGTCAACCCGTTTTTGAGATATCGAATTTTCAAAAAAAAAAAAAATTTGAAACTTTTTTTAAAAATTCAAAAAAAAAAATTTTTGAAAATTTTGATACGCAATATTATTTAATTTTATCTGAAATTTTTATATAAAAAAATTCATCTAAATCCGTTTAGCCGATAACGAGAAAATTCAAAATAAAAAAACACGTTCTATGACAGGTACTATTAATAGTTGCTAAGTGCAAAATTTTATAACTTTTGGTAGTAGATCGTACTAACTTTAGTATAAGAAAAAGTTTAATCAAAATGGTAGGTTTTTTAACTTTTGTATGGAAGGTACCGTTATTTTTTCATAAATGTAAAATTTCGTATATAAATATTTTAGAGAGTACTTAAAAACTCTCAAATATCAAGTTTCAAAAAAATCGATCTTGTCGTTTTCAAAATATTTGATTTTCCAAAAAAAATTTTGAAAAATTTTTTAAAAATCCAAAAAATATTTTTTTCAAAAATTTTGGTACACAAAATTATTTATTTTTTTTGGAAGCTTCTGCATAAAAAAGTAGTTGAAATCGGTTGTACCGTTTTGAAGAAATAAAAATTAAAAAAATAGTTCTTTGGGGGGTACCATTAATATAACCATTTTTGAAAAATGGTTTTCCACCCAAAGGAAGCTATTACTAAAATAAATTTATTGAATTTTGTTTAAGAAAAGTTGTCGAGCCGTTTTTGAGAAGAATACGATTATGTAAAATTGCTAAAAAAAAATTGTACGGCAGGTACCGTTGTTTTTGGTTCTAAAAAAAAAATGAAAAAAAAACGTGTCGACAGAATCACCAAAAACTACTATGTACCAAGTTTGAAGAAAATCGATCGAGTCGTTTAGGCTGTAGACGAACAGACAGACAGACAGACATACAGAATTGTGCCACCCACTTTTTTGCTGTTCTCTATCATCGTAATATCATATTTGATTGTTATCTCTAACATTTTTTTTTGCACGAATCCAAAACTTAACCGCTCATCCGATTTCAATAAATTTTTTTGCACAAAAGCTTTGTTAGAATATAAATAATACTGCATACCAAAACTTTTGAAAAAGAAATTTTGGATTTTTTGAAAATTCAATATTTTAAAAACGGTTTTATGTATTGTTTTGAAATTTCAGTTTTAAATGTATATTAGTATATACTCAAAATTGGCATACCAAAATTTATTTTTGAAAAATGTTACAAACATTTTATATATACAAAATTAATTTTTAAGAAAACGGTTTCAACGATTTTAAATTTTTTTTGCATATATTCATATTTTTTCAAGTATTCAAATGGCATACTTTTTTTTGAGCTCTAAGTTATTAATCAGACTGTTTATACAATTAAAAGAACGATTTAAATGCTTTTTATACTTTTTCTATAATTACTTGGAATTTGTTTTAAAGTTCTTGTATTAAGTCCCACACAACTTGAACATAAGAGCAAGTACGTGCGATCCAGTCGTGCATTTTATTTTCAATAAAATAGAGCATAGGGATTCATGGAACAGAGAGGCAGATGTATTGCTTTAGTGAAAACTTGTATTTCATAAAACAGTGTAATTTGTATGAAGTTTTTCAAAGGTCTTTTTTCGAAACTCCGTTATAAAAACAGGCACTGCACCAGGTGTCTGCCATAATATTTTTCTAATAAAAGAGAGTACACAAATTAAGATATGACAGAGGAGAGATATGGTTATGATAACAGCGGAATTTTTATAGAGTTTTTCAAAACTTTTTTTTTTTAATTCCGTTACAAATTTGGATACTGCACCAAGTATCTGAATATAATTTTTTTTAATAAATAAAACTATAAGAATTATTATATCAAAGAGACAAACATATATTTCACAAGTAAGAACTGTTTTTTTTTTTGTTAAGCTTTTATATACAGCATAATTTATATGTAGATTTGTAGGGCCTTTTTTCAAAACTCCGTTAAAAAGCAATCATCACCGCCATCCAAGAAGTGCGATGGGATGGGCCGGGCAAGAGAAAACTGAAAGACTGCGATATCTACTACGGTGACTGTTACAGACCACAAAGGCAGCGTCTCTTTGGATGTGGATTCGTCGTTAGAGGCAGACTTAGGCAAGAAGTCTTGAGTTTCAACTATGTGAACGAGCGCCTCACGACAATTCGCATCAAGGCTAAATTCGCCAACATCAGCCTGATATGCGTGCATGCCGCCACAGAGGAGAAAGATGACGACACCAAGGACGAGTTCTACGAGCTCCTGGACAAGATATATGAAAAATGTCCTAGCTATGACATTAAAATTGTCTTGGGTGATTTTAATGCCAAACTAGGAAGAGAAGACGTCTTTGGTGGCACAATCGGAAGGTACAGCCTGCACGACACCACCTCCGATAACGGACTCAGGCTAATCGACTTTGCTGCGGGGCGAAACGTTGTGGTAGCTAGTACGCAGTTCCCGCATCTCGATATTCATAAGGGGACATGGTGAATTCCTGGTCAATCAACCACCAACCAAATTGACCTCATTGTGATCGACGCAAGGCACTCCTCCAGTATCAAGGATGTCCGAACGTTCCGAGGAGCCAACGTTGACTCGGACCACTACCTCGTTGTAACCAAGGTAATGCTACGGATATCCAAACCATATGCGTGCATGCCGCCACAGAGGAGAAAGATGACGACACCAAGGACGAGTTCTACGAGCTCCTGGACAAGATATATGAAAAATGTCCTAGCTATGACATTAAAATTGTCTTGGGTGATTTTAATGCCAAACTAGGAAGAGCAGACGTCTTTGGTGGCACAAGGCACAACCATCAGAGATGCCACCTCTGACGTGCTGGGCTTTGCACGACCACCACAGCGAAACCCCTGGTTTGACGAAGAATGTCGGCAAGCACATGCAGCCAAACAACAGGCATACAAAGTGGCGCGCTGCATAGAAGGACCAGAGCTGCTCGCGAGCTCTATGAGCAGAAGAGGAGAGAGGAACACAAGCTTCTTAGAAGGAAAAAGAAAGACCATGAGAAGCACGCGATCGAGGAATTAGAGGGATGCCACTGCAGGAATGAAGTTCTGAAGTTTTACCAAAAAGTAAAAAGAACCCCCCAAGGTTACAAGGCCCAAAATGAAGCCTGCAAGGACGATAAGGGGAACATCGTGGTGGAATCGCAGTCGGTGCTGAGGATATGGAAAATCATTTCTGCAAATAGTATAACGGCGATGACGAACCTTAAACTTAAGTCCAATAAAGCTGCTGGAGCTGATGGCCTTGCAGCTGAGCTATTCAAAGCGGCTGGCGATGAACTGGTTAGGATTATGCACCAGCTCATCTGTAAAATATGGTCGGAGGAAAGCATACCCGATGAATGGAACCTCAGCATTGTTTGCCCGAACCTCAAGAAAGGCGATCCTCTGGACTGCACCAACTACAGAGGCATCAGTCTTAATATCGCCTACAAGATCTTCTCTGCCGTACTTTGTGAACGCCTGAAGCCATTCGTCAACAACCTGATAGGTCCATATCAGTGTGGCTTTAAGCCAGGGAAGTCCACCATCGACCAAATATTCGCACTACGGCAGATCTTGGAGAAAACCCAGGAGTTTCAAATCGATACCCACCACCTTTTTATCGATTTCATGGCCGCGTATGATAGCATCTAAAGAGACGAGCTATATAGAGCAATGTTTAGTTTTGGCATCCCTGCCAAACTCGTCCGTTTGTGCAGGATGACGCTGCTCCATCAAGGTCGGCAAAGACCTCACCGACACCTTTGATGTCAAAAAAGGTTTTAGGCAAGGCGACGCGCTATCATGCTACTTCTTCAACATCGTTCTTGAAAGAATAGTGCAAAACTCTCACGTCAACACTAGAGGCACAATCTTTCAAAAGTCCATCCAATTACTCGCTTACGCTGGCGACATTGACATAATCGGACGAACAAAGCGTGATGTCAGTGGTGGTGGTGCTTTTGTGAGCATTGAGAAGGAAGCCAAGAAGATGGGTCTAACGGTGAATGAAAGCAAAACAAAATATATGCTGTCAACAAGAAAGGACACCCAACACCGACCGACGTCTAGGACAGAACGTCACTATGACTATAGACAGCTATAATTTTGAGGTGGTCAGAGACTTTGTCTACCTAGGATCCGCTATAAACTCAGCGAACGATACCAGTGCTGAGATCAAACGAAGAATTACTCTTGCCAATCGCTGTTTCTTTGGGCAAAGAAGGCAATTGAGAAGCAAAGCCCTCTCTCGAGCTACTAAACTGTCCCTGTATAAGACGCTTATCATCCCGCTCCTGATGTATGGAGCAGAGGCATGGACACTGTTAACGGTGGATGATAACGCGTTAGGCTGTTCTGAGAGGAAAATTCTCCGGGTGATTTTTGGTCCCGTCTGCATAGATGGGAAATGGAGAAGAAGATACAACAGCGAACTGTATGGGCTGTACAGCGACACCGACCTAGCCATTAAAGTGAAAAGCCAACGACTGAGATGGCTGGGTCACCTAGAGCGAATGGACACCAATGCTCCGGTCCGGAAAGTCTTTGAATCCAACTCCGTGGGACAGCGCAGTAGAGGTGGACAGCGTAAAAGGTGGCGCACGCAAGTGGAAGAGGACCTCAACCAACTTGGCGTGCGAAACTGGAGCTGGCTGGAAGAAGCTTGTTGGTTGAGGCCCTGGTTCACCTCGGACTGTAGCGCCACCTTAAGTAAGTAAGTAAGTTAAAAAGCAATTAACTTCACCATGTGTCTGCAAATATTTTTTTTATTTTATAAAAACTTTACCACTTATTAGATAGATAGATAGATAGAGAGCCCAGTACCCAGAGGTACTATAACTTTGGATAAAGAATGCCTATGCCATGCTCAGGAGGTCTAGTACAATGCCTTCACTTAATATGAATCGTACTGAAATACCGAAAGTCTGCAGACCACTGGTTCTTAGACTAAATCGGAAAACTCTTTATAAGTTTTCTGATTCAGTAATTATTACCTACAATAGTCGGAAAAAGTATTTTGACAAAAAAAATATTTCGCATTTTTCTTTATAAGATAATAGTTTCGCAAAACTTGTTAAAATATAACTATTTTTATATGTTAAAAGGCCAAAAACAGACGACGGATTTGAATTCAGCATCCAAAAACATACTAAAAACCAATCCTCACTGCCTGCACTAACAAGTAAACCGGTATTTACAGGCCTTTATAATTTTGTCAAAATACTTTTTTCCCTATACGCTTTTGAAATAAAATTTTTATTTTCGAAACTGTAATTATGAATCTAACTTTTGTATGTTTCTTTGGAAGCTCATCTAGGTATCATTATAATATATTTTGTTCAGATTTTTCCTATAAATAAAAAAGATATAAAGAAAAATGCGAAATATTTTTTTTGTCAAAATACTTTTTCCGACTATTGTACCACTGTTAATAACGGAAAAGTTTGAATAAAAGAAGAGATAGGTACTAAATAAATTTATTTTTTCCTTACTTGTGTATAAACAAATATTTGGAAACCAAACTTCTTTCACCCTTGTAGAAAGAAGAAAAAAATCACTAGACAATAACAGTGTAGTGACAGTTTTACGATTAATTATTTAAATAGCCAATCAAATGATTTTCTGACGTCATTGAGACTTATCAATAATCCAAACAAATTTATTTCTACTTATCAGCATTAAGTGTACCACCATCAAGGGGAATCTTTTGAGACTGTTTGTTGATTGGGGAAGATATAGGGGTAACTTTTTTCTTTGGAAAAAACTTTCGTAAGTTTCTTGTTTAGGACTTTTTTATATCTACCCCATTATTGAACTTTAAACGGGGAAATGCCTTTGAATTCAGTATGTTGAGTGTTGAACCTAATATGCAAAGTGCAATTTATACATAATATAATGCATATTATGCCTTTTTACTTATAGGTGATCGAAAAGTCAAGTAGTAAGTTCATTCAAAATTAAAATGAAATTAAGATTTCTAAGGGCCAGTTGTACAAAATATTTAACTCGTGGTTTAGCAATTTTAACTCACCGACTTCAGCGAATAAAAAGAAATTCAGCGATGATTCAGGCATTAAATTGGCTACTAAAACATTCGCGATTTTGGCATTCGGTATTCTGTCTTTCGGGATTCTGGCATAAGGGATTTATGTTATGTTTTTTCCATTTGGGATATTGTCATTCGGAATTTTGGCATTCAGAATTTTTTGCATTTTCGGGATTTTGTAATACCATCAGGGGATTTAGGTGTTTGGAGTGTACTTTAGAGATGTATTTAAAGATCAAGATTGCAGATTTTAATTCGCACTTAAGTGAGACGTAACTTTTGCATCCTTAGATTTTTGAATTTCTTTCAAAGCAGTGCTATCTTGAGGTCAAGCCGACTACCACAAGTTTAAGGGGGAAGGAAATTGAGTGCTCATCTAAGATTGCAGCACTTAATTAGCATCTAACTAGAACCTAACTAGTATATCGTTTGATTTTTGACTGTTTAACTCTTATAGCACTTTTGGCCGCCAACTATTTTGTAAACAAATCGAGTGGGGCTAGTGAAAGGAAAGTCTCAAGGGTTGCCGTAGGTGTGGTTCTAATAGCACTAGTTGTGCCAATGCACGCTAGTCTCTGAATTTTTGTCATGGTCGTAAGATTGGTTTTCTTGTCCAAGGCTGGCCAACAGACCAAGCATACGTACTTAAGAATAGGCCTTATTATGGCTGAGTACATCCAATGAATGGTTCTGGGGCAGGGACCCCATCTTTTACCAAAGATTCTACTGCAAGTGTAGAATGCAATTGAGACTTTTTTCCCTCTTTCTTTAATGTTTTATTTCCAGTTCAGTTTACGGTCAAGCACAATACCAAGATACTTGGCAGTTCCCGAAACCTTTAGCGGAATTCCGTTAATGGTTGGCAGGTTTATGCTGGGAACGTTATGCTTCCTCGTAAACAACAACAGTTCTGTCTTAAGTGGGTTAAGGTTAAGTCCACAGCTATTGGCCCAGTTACTGAGCTTGTCAAGGACTGTTTGTAGGAGTTTGCTCAGCGTAGGAGCAAATTTTACCGAGGCCATTAATACGATGTCATCGGCGTATGCAACGACCTTGACACCACTTGGACTTAGCTTAACTAAGATCTGGTAAACTACGAGAAGCCAGAGCAGAGGAGATAAGACTCCACCTTGTGGAGTACCTCTACACGTCCTGATGGCTTTTAGCTTGCTGTCACCTAATTCTGCATTTATATGTCTTGTTTGAAGCATACATTCTATCCAGTTTGTCACCATCGGATCGATGTTAATGGTGTTAAGGGCTTGTTGAATTGAATCGTTATTAACATTATTGAAGGCCCCTTCTATATCCAGGAATGCTGCTAGGGTAAATTCCTTGAACTGAATTGAGTTTTCAATTGTGCCGACCACTTCATGAAGTACTGTCTCAACAGATTTGCCCTTCATGTATTCATGTTGGGCCTGCGAGAGCACACCATCATTCAGTTTTAGGCGAATATGGGTTTCAATTAGTTTTTCTATGGTCTTCAGGAGAACAGGCTAGGCCTATTGGCCTGAAATCTTTCGGTTCAGTGTGCGTGGGCTTGCCAGCCTTCGGGATGAAGATGACATTGACTTCTCTCCAACTAGTAGGAATTAAGTGATGTTAAGACATCCCCTAAAGATGTCCACTAGAATTGGAACAGTTGAATCTTTAGAACTTTGGAGCATAATCGGAATTATTCCATCCGGCCCTGCAGATTTGTATGCTAAGAAGGAGTCAATGGCCCAAGCCCCCTTCCTACTGTCTACGATTTGATTGCTTATGTCAGAGATTACACTTGTGTTCGGGGCTCTGTCCACAGGAGATGTATCGATAATACATCCTGGGAAGTGAGTGGTAACAAGTGATTCCAATGTCTCGGAGTAGGAGTCTGTCCATGTTTTATCGGGTCTTTTAAGGAATCCCGGGGGAGTGTAAGCCTTTGATAAGACTTTCCTGAGCCTAGCAGCATCATTTGTAGACTCAATGTCAGTACAAAATTTTTGCCAGGCTGTTCTTTTTGCATAGGTCGTTCTATTTTTGTATTCGTTTTTGCTGATCATGAAGAGATCCCAGTCAGCAGGTTCATTACTGTGCTTTGCTCTATTGAAAAGCCTCCTTGAATTTTTCCTCAGGATAGACAACTCATTTGACCACCATACAGGGTTGAGCTTGCTTTTTCCTTTGGCAATGGGGCAGGAACATTCGTAAGCATTATACTAATGGCTAACGAAAGTTCCCTTACATGTCTTTCATAGTCTGAGTAGTTTAGCAACGGTTGATTTTCATACTGGCCCAAAGATGAGGCCAATCTTATTCTGAAGGCTTCCCAGTTTGTTTTCCTGGGGTTTCTATAGGGCTTTGGAATTACTGTGTCATGCTCAATTTGGAATGTTATCATTCTATGGTATGAGAATGTTACATTACTTGAGACCTTCCAGTCACTGATTACAATGGAATCAGAGTTAGTGGAAAGTGTCACATCGAGCACTTCTTTTCTATTTCTTGTGATAAAAGTAGGTTCGTTACCTCTATTTAAAATTAGCATATTGTTCCTAATTATAAATTCGACAAGTGACTCACCTCTTGTATTGGTGTCCATACTCCCCCATTGTAAATGATGAGCATTAGCGTCACAACCAACTAGGAGGTCCCAGTGGCTCTTACCTGCTGTTGTAACCAGGTCATCGAGAGCAGCTGGAGGCGGAAGCCTCGGTAAATCACCTGGCGTGTAGACGGAGGCTAAGATCAGGGGCGGGGCCCCTTTTCTTTCGCACTTCACCGTCGCGTCTTCATGTCTGCGTTGCTATGGGAAGATAAGAGGAAAAAGTTAATGATTTTTTTCGCCAGTATGCATGTCCGATAGTTACCTTCAGTAGGCCCTTTATTAAAAATATAATGTAATCTTTGGACCTAAGTCCGCAGATCCTGCCGCTGTTAATCCAGGGCTCTTGGATTAGGGCTATATCAATGTCGTCTTTTAACAACAATGAGGCTTAGGTGGCAGAGGCCAACTTACTGTGCTGCACATTAATCTGTAGCACCTTCATCATTTTTGTTTTTGTATTTGTTTTGTAGGTTGACTACCGCTAGCGGCCGCACCTTAACCTCATTGATGCCAACAATAAGTTTAAAGCCCCTGGATGGGAGCAATATGCCATCGTTTCCTGATTAAGCATTATAATCGCTTCTTGGCCTGTTTTGGAAGGCGCTTCAATAGACATAACCTGCCAGTCGTCACTAGGGAAGTCGGAATTCTGCCCCTGGAGGAGGTTCTCCAGCAGTTCCTTTGTGATGCGCGGGCCCGGCACATGAATGCGGACTTAAGGTCTCGTGGGAAGGTCATTCTTGAATGAAACGTTCAGCACCATTTAAGAATAGGTAAGTAAAACTATTTGTCCTAGGAAGATTTAACAAGATTAATTTCTTGTCTTCAAGATTTACGAAATAAATTTGTATGGTAAATCCTCGAGATTTGAAGGAGATTTGAGGTAAAGCTTATTAAATCCATGAAGATATAAGATAGCAGCTTATTCACCTAGTAGGCTCTAGGCCTAAGGTGGAGAATACACTGGGTATACAATCGATATTGTATGGTAGTCATTTAACTTAGCGAACTGCATAGTTTTTTTATTTGCAAGTGAAATTTGTACATTTTTTTGTATAAACACATTTTTTTAAAATCCATCAATCAATTATACTGGTAACACTATTAATGTGAACGCACTTAAATGCTGCCGGTTCTAAATCCGTCAAATCCGTCTCAATTATAGAGGCCATGCACCTATGACCGCCGGAAGTTATAATTCTCCTTCGTCAAGAGTCCAATTAAGAAACTTAAAGTTATTTGACACTCGCACTATCAGGTTGTGCCTTATAGGTATCTACACATTGTTTCTCCGCTATAAAGTAAACTTCCCCTGGGGTCATCTTTAACAAACATACCACAAACTCAGGTGAATTTAAAAGCTTTTCATAGTGGAATGCTTATTATTTACTCACACTATGATACAGCACTGAAATAGCTTTTGCAGTACCTTACCAATCCCCCATTTCGCAATCGATTAGCATTTGAGTGTATGCATTTTAGACAGGCACAGGATATAGCGTTCTTTTCGAAGGCCTAGCAATTGAAATTTCGAAAATCGTTGTCATTTCGTCAGTTACAAGTTTACCACTGAGCCTGTTAGATCGGTGTGAAAAAAGCTCGCTGCGTGTACAGAATACTCCGCCGCCGCTATCACCAACGTTAACACCTCAAATTGACTTCCACCTGTCTCGTGCGCGCTCGTTTCTCTTGCTCTCGCATCAAAACTACCCTCCTCTAAAAAGCCACCTATACGAAAAAGAGGGACTCCATAACCAGAAAGTCCCAGTTCTTATTTTTTCTTCTTAATTTAGGAACAAATAAGTTAGTATATAAATTTGAAATGGAAAATAGGACCCAATCGAGCAATATTCCTTGTCCATCCATCGAGTGGGGATTGATTTTTTTTTGTTGTTGAATACTGAACACGAATTTCGAACCTAACAGAAAGTTGTCGTTGTCAATAATTGAAAATAACGTAAATTCGAACATTCACGCAATAATAATTGTAACGTTAACCATTACATAACACTGTGGAAACCATTCCATTCCGTCGGTGGCAACTGAAACCCATGGACTTATTCAAGGTTTTGAGGATTTAAAACTAATTTTGATGCCTTCATCGGGAATATTGAATATTCGAAATCTAATTTCAAATGGAATAAATATAATTTTGATTGTTTTGCGAGCACATGTGCGGGTTACGTTTTAAAACGCGAAATAGCCCGTCTCAGAAGACGTCCTTGCGCTGGGGTGATAGCTGTTGGTGCGTGTTAAGAGGTTCCAGTGGATATTTTTTCGATTGAAGCCCAAAGTTAAGAAATTCCTTTCGTAAATAAACAATTTCCTACAGCTCGATTATATTTATTATTATCTACATAAGAAATAAGTGAAAATTTAAACTTTAAGTTTAAAATAAAAATTGATAAAATATTTTGCTACACATACATTATACATACATACATATACATATGTATAAGATAAAAATATATAGTTTGTGAAAATATCTGTGATTTGTTTAATTACAAAAAATGATAACAAATTAAAAATAAAATTTGTTAATTTATTGTTACGAATTTGTGGAAAACAAGACAAATTTAAAGAAAAAAAAATTGAACAGAAAAGCTTTTCCTATAAGGTAAGTGTCTCTCACTATATACTTCCAACCTACAAACAACCTACCTTTATGAAATCCCCAAAAGTTAAGTCCATTATTGTTGTTTTATAAAAATATATCTCAACTTTACACACACACACTTATACAATATATTCATTGACTTCCCCATTAATGTTTGAAAAACAGGAGAAACCCAGAGAGTTTTTGAATGAAATAAAAGCGTTTTTTCAATCAACCATAACATAATGTTTGAATAATCAAGAGCTTTAAGAAGTTCAACTACTGTTAAATGAAGAATTGAATAAAGCACAATTTGTTTGGTATAACCAGAGAGAATCAAATATTTGGATCACATGGTTTTAGAGTGCGCGTGGTCTCGTTTTTGTAGGGACTATAGGTTAAAGGTTCCCCCAAAATGGTGTAGGATTATACTAGGAATAAAGGTATAACGAAATGGAGATGTGCGCAGTAATACAAAATGGGAACTTTCTATGATAAAAAAAAAGAAAATGGTGTCATGTTCTTTTATTTTTTTCTTTTAGAATAAGTTGAATGAAAGATATTTTTTAGTTTTGGACAAAGTTTTATGTAAAGACATTAATTTGCTGTACCCTGGTAGTATTTAGGTATTATTTCTAACAGCCCCATTTGGCTTATTCTATTCGATCACAAAATTTCGATTCACTTGAATCTGATTATATTTTTTTTAAATTTTCTCAAAGATAGTTTCTTAAATGTTCCTTATATCTCGATTGCAAACCGGCAACGCTATTTATTTCTGATATTGGCCCTGTTTTTTAGTGCATTTTTATCTTCGCTTAGAAAAAAGTAGCATGTTAATTACAACAACAAACTGGTATAATTTCGTATTGTTGTATTTAACATGCTACTTTTTTCTAAGCGAAGATAAAAATGCACTAAAAAACAGGTCTATTCTCAAGCCGTGCACGGAAAGAATTCTTGGATCAGATCAAGAAAAATGAGCTGCAAATAACGAAAATTTAATCCGGATTTATACCTTGGGTCAGGATTTCGTAATTTACGACTATTTGTTTGCAATTTGCAAAACTGAGCAAAATGAAGATATTGATGCTCAAAAATCGTAAATCAACACTCTTTAAGTATTAATTCTTCTATCGAGATAAAACAAAAATTGCGAATTACAGATCGCAATTTATATATATACAAAATTAAAGGAACAAATATTTTTTCAATTTTTGTTAGCGTTTTTTGAAGAGCTGTATCTTTGTGACGAGTGGTCGTATTGAGTTGAAATAAAAAGCATTTTACAGCTTTATGTTTTTGTTTCGAGATTTGTTTGCAAAAGTACCGTTATTGCGTAATGGCAAAAAATGAGACGAGACAACAAAATTTTTTTTTTTATTTTTCTTGAAGGTCCTCATTTCTATGGATAAATTTTTTTGAGTCAATTAAATGTCATGATCTGATACCTTGCTTATTCAGCTTCAATTCAGTTTTTTTGTTGTTGTCGTACGATTTTTTTTGACATGGTAATTTTCAAATTGATTCATCGAACCGTTTTTCCTCACCAAAACTTCAAAGTCTTACAAACCAAGTAAGGGAACAAATTGTGTTGTTCCTAAACAATGCGAAGTCGTCATCAAAATGACAAGAAAACCGTAATTCCAGTGGATTTTTTTTCACAGTTTTGCATTAGTTCGATACTTTTTTGAATTAAAATGAAATAAAAAGTACATTTTTCCAAAAAAAAAAAATTTAAAAAATCAAGTTTTTTGTTTGAAAAATTTTTGAAATTATTTTTTTTTTTTTTTTGAAAAAATGTACTTTTTATTTCATTTTAATTCAAAAAAGTATCGAACTAATGCAAAACTGTGAAAAAAAATCCACTGGAATTACGGTTTTCTTGTCATTTTGATGACGACTTCGCATTGTTTAGGAACAACACAATTTGTTCCCTTACTTGGTTTGTAAGACTTTGAAGTTTTGGTGAGGAAAAACGGTTCGATGAATCAATTTGAAAATTAACAAGAATATTGATGACTTAAAAGTCTATAAACTTGCATACCAACGCAGGCCATGCAATCAATATTTGCAAAGAAAAAAAAAAGATTAACGAAAAGACCACAAAACGTCGGTTTTTAGTACTTTCTTAAACTAACGGTGAACGGTAAAAAAAAATAATTTCTACAAAATCTTAAAAAAAATTTGTAAAACGCTTTCTCAAATTTCCAAAGCTGTCTTTAAATTTTTTATAACATCATTATTTGCTGAGATATTGGTAATCAAGGCTAAAAGTATCTTTTTTCATTCAAAGTCAGATAAACCATGTCAAAAAAAATCGTACGAAAACAACAAAAAAACTGAATTGAAGCTGAATAAGCAAGGTATCAGATCATGACATTTAATTGACTCAAAAAAATTTATCCATAGAAATGAGGACCTTCAAGAAAAATAAAAAAAAAAATTTTGTTGTCTCGTCTCATTTTTTGCCATTACGCAATAACGGTACTTTTGCAAACAAATCTCGAAACAAAAACATAAAGCTGTAAAATGCTTTTTATTTCAACTCAATACGACCACTCGTCACAAAGATACAGCTCTTCAAAAAACGCTAACAAAAATTGAAAAAATATTTGTTCCTTTAATTTTGTTGACTAGTGTATATATACGAATTTAATTTAATTTTTTTTGAAATAAATACTTTACCTGACTCTACTTGGATTTGAACTCATAACCCTCCTGTTGCGGAGCGAGCATTCAACCACTAGGCCAATTTGCATTACGGATCATTGGTGTCACACATTAAATATTAGATACATGCCATGTTGTGGTGCTCTATCTCTTCGAGAAGTAAATTGCGACAAAAAAGTCGTGATTTAGGAATTTATTGTTGGTGATTTGCAGCTATTTTCATGGAGTTGCAAATTGCGACAGAAAAACGTGAATCAGTGATTGTGTATGATGTTAATTAATAAATATCTATGGCAAATCAATATTTTTAAATGCTGATTGTGATATTATTCCTTTCGAGAGTAAATTACGCCAAAAAAGTTGTATTTTGCTATGAAAAGTACAAGCTTGAATCATGGATTTTTATTGCAAATCACAAAGAAACAAATTTTGTAAATTGCTACGTTTTGAATGCTAAATTACGAGTTTTTATATTAATTTGGGATCAAAATGCCTTGAGTTACGAATAAAACATGATTCGTAAATTGCAACTGCAAATTTTTCAATTGGTGATTTTTCAATTCTCTCCGTGTGCCACCTAAAACAGAAATGTTTTATTCGAGGTACTGCCTCTTGCGAGGAACTGACAAATCCTCCAAGAGTATACTTGTCATGAAAAAGTGCTTCTCATTTAGCCGTTCGGACTCGGCAAAAAACTGTAGGTCCCCTCCATTCCTGCCAACAAACACGCACATAGGAATAGTTGTGAGTTGTAAGTCACTAGGCCCTGGTTCTCCATGAGCTGTTGTGCCACCCAATTTATTTATTTATTCCCAAAATATGCTTTATTTTGACCGGAACTTAAACTTGATTTCGGAAGAATCAATTCCTTTCCACGGATAAGAGAATACAAACTTTCATACATAAACTAAATTGTAAAGCAACGTTTTAGCTATGGTGCCTCGGGCAGCAACACTTTATGTACTTAGGTGTTAAGAAAAAAATAATTTTAATTTAATTGTTCATTCATTATAATACAAAAATTAATTAGATTTCTGAAATTTAGAACACTTTTTTTCAAGATCTGCCTTGTTCCTGCATACTAAACTAATTCCTCTGTAAGTTTTCTTTCTGTACACATTTTATATGAACCAAAACGATGATTCCCAAACGCATATAGATTAAAGTGATGTCGATAGGATTTGGGTATTTCGTTGAACGCATTTATATTTTTGGGGTCAGTGATCCAAAAATTCTATGTAATTCTTTTGTGCATTGTAGTGCAAAGAATCAAATACTTATATAAAATTTGTGCATTGAATCTCAAATATTATCGAATGTCTGTATTTTTTGTATCAGTGATTGTTTTCCATTGGTCTCTCCAGCAGCGTTGACTTTTTGAATTTTTTCTGTTAGGAACATTATCATCATTTGAAGTAGATGGAAGAAACTTTAAGTTGTGGTCACACTTTTTACAGTCTTATTGTTTTTAAATGTTAGTTTTCACTTTTGATACATCAAAACGGTCAAAGACGGCGTTCACAATGGACTGTTTCTTACTTTTCAGTATTCACATCCCGCCCCCACTCCCTCAGTGAAGTGATATGAGAATACTGAAACCTCAAAATAAAAAAAAAATAGTTTTCAGTTCAATGTGAACACCGTCAAACTTTAAATTTGAGTTTAATCAGCTGTCAAATGTTAGCAAGATGTTTTCTTGGTCAGCCATTCAGGTAAACGAAAAGACAAAGTGACATTGACGTTTGTCAATTGAACTATTTCCCATTTGATTCTAATCATCGTGTCCTGTAACCCCAATTGGGGCATAGGGCGTCAACCAAACGTCTCCATCCTTCATGGTCTGCAGCAGGGTATCTTAACTGTGCCCACGTCTTTCTCTGGGATTCTGCTTCTGCTAAGACAGTTGATTTCCATGTTGTTCTTGGTCTTCCAACCCGCCGTGTACCCTGAGGATTCCATTCAATTTCATCGTTTGGTTTCTCAGTGTGTGCCCAATCCACTGCCATTTAATATTTCTTATGCCGACGTTCAGCCGCTCTTGACTTGTCCTGCGCCACAATCCCTCGTTTGATATAATTTGTGGCCACCGAATCTTTAGGATGTGGCGAAGACAGCAATTCACAACAGCCTGCAATTTCCTCGAAATGGTCGAGGTGACTTTCCAGGTTTCACAAGCATATAACAACACGGATTTGACATTGGATTCGAAGAATCTGAACTTAATGTGTAAGGAGATTTGACTGGATTTCCAAATTGAGGACAGTGTATCGAAGGCAGCATGAGCTTTATTTATTCTACTTTTAACGTCCAGATCCATACCACCGTTTGCAGAAACAATACTGCGAAGGTAGTTAAACTGCTCGACTTCTTCCACTGGGCTGTCTCTTGTAGAATAATTCGCTGCTGTGTGGAGCATTATTTTTGTCATTTTGCTGTTTATTCTTAGACCGCTCGACTCTCCCTTCACTTGCAGTGTTTGGCACATCCCGTTCAGCTGATATCTCGTAGGAAAACCTGAAATACGCCGCCCTGTGAGTGAGGTTATATCCACATACCTACATATCTACATATCTACAGTACCAATTTCTATATCAGAAACTCAAATGCCTATCTATAATCCTGACTTTATCTTATTCCCAATGCATTATGCAGAGAATATCAAATAATTTGCCTACAAGCTGAATCGAACAGCCGATGTATTAGATTTACAAAGTATTGGTGAAAAACAGTAAAGAACTCACACATAGATTCAACTAGTCATCCAGCACATCATTCAGCACAGTTCTTGTTGTTGTTGCAATTGATATTTATTCTTTTGACACAAAATTAAATTACAAATACAACAATGTAAACAAATGGGTTTTTGGAGGCGAAACGTACATACGAAGGATTGGCTTCTTGATAATTGATATTCTCTGGCATTACGTCTTACCATCCTTAACTATTGAACTAAAGGTGCGATTTATGAATAGTTCATTTCCTATTTTTTAATGAGAATGTCACCCTTATATTGATAAATAAGCTTCTTTACCACCCTGAAAATCAACTTGACGGGGTACCAAATCATATAAGTGACGTTTTTAGTTTAACTTACCCAGTCCCATCTCCAAAACCATTGGTTTGGAATTGATGGTGAATATGTTCTGCTTGGCTTTCTGACATAAACATATTTGATATGTTTTCTTTGCGAAAGTTCTTTTCCAAATTTAACCCTCGATATTTCTCTATGGCAGTAACTTCAGCTAAGAAGTAAAATAAGAGTGCTGTCACAACGACATTTTAACCAGGCGTAATTTTTGTAGTCACTTTTAAATGAGTGTTAAGTTAGCAAAGCAACTTTGACGAATCGAAAAATAGATAGGTGGATAATTTGATGTTAATCAGTCGTTTATTAGCTGTGACAATTTAGAATTTGTAGTTGAATGCTTTCTATGTTTTTTTTGGGTGCTTTGCTAACTTGATATCAATATAAGCAAAGCACCCTGTCAAAAATCTTGATATCAAGTTAGCAAAGCAACTCTCACGGATCGAAAAATGAATAGGTGCATAGTTTGTTGTTAATTAGTTGTGTCAATTTCGAATTTGTCGTTCTATGTTTTCTATGTTTTTTGTTTTGAAAAGTGGTAAGAACTTCAAAAATTTAATATTTTAGTGCTTTATAATTTGCCGTTAGTAAGTCGTCAATTAGTTGTGAAAAAATTAATTTTGTCGTCCGATGCTTTCTGTGTGTTTTTGGGTTATTTGTTTTCTATGAGTTTCAAGTTAGCAAAGCCACTATGACGGATCGAAAATTGAGTAAGTAGATAATTTGATGTTAATTAGTCGTTTTTAAGTTGTGATAGTTTCGAATTTGTCGTTCAATGTTTTCTATGTTTTTTTTGGTGCTTTGCTAAATTAACATAACTCGAAAAGCGGTAAAAGCCATATATACTAATGGCCAGTTGCACCGACCTCTTTTAAATTTGTATTGCTTCGTTTAATTTTAAAATGACATTTATCGGTTGCACCAACCACTTCTAAGTCTAACAGGCCAATAAACGAACCAGTAAACTAAGGTTCCATTTTCCTCCAGATAAATTTTAAAAGCAAGTTTAAACGAACATATCTAACTACCTACAGACAAAATAATTCAATTTTATTTGGCGGAATATTGTTCATTCCAAATTAAAATAACGAAAACAACAATTGAAGGCATTATAATTCCTATTTATAGTTCACTACTTAAATAAATAAATTACTCCTGTGTCGCAAAAATATTAGTGTTAGTTGGTATCCATTTTTTCTCTGAAAAAAAAAGAAAATAATAAATAATAAAAACACAAAGATGGCGCATTGGCTGCATCTAATGAGAATACCTTGTTTCTGTTTATTGTGTATTCACATTTTCTTTATTGCTATCTCACTTGCACTGGTTAAATTTGTTCGTTCAGTTTAATAAACAGATGATAAAATCCAGGGGTGGTTCGCGAACTGCATTTTAGCTAAAAAATGCGTGAAAGAGATTGGTGCAACCCAAATAAATTTATCAGTCCGATAAATTTTAATTCCATTTTAGCAAAAACCGCTTTTAGTGAATTTTGGTGCAACTGGGCATAAGTGTCTTATGGCTTGATAATTAGCCGTTAGTAAGTCTTTAAGTTGAGGAAAACTGAACTCTATCTTGCAATGTTTTCTATGTTTTTTTGGGTCATTTACCAGCTTGATATCAAGTTAGCGAAGCACCACCTAAAAAAAGGGGTAAAAACTGCTTAGACCGAATGGTTTATGGCTAAATATTCAATGGTTAATTAGTCATTTAAAATTTTTGGCAATTACGAACTTTTTGTTCTATGTTTCTATGATTTTTTTTTAAATTGTTAAAATTTCTGAAACTTAACATTTTACTACTTAATAATTTTCCATTAATTAGTCGTTAAATAGTTGTTACAAATTCAATTCTTTCATGCGATGATTTGTGTTCAATTAGCCATTGATTGTATGTGAAAATTTCATCATTGTCATGCAGTGTTTTCTATATTTTTTTGTTTTAATTCCTTAATTCATAATGAAGTAACATTCAAAAAGAGTAGTACCTCGTGGCTTGATGGTTAGTGCGTAGGACTGTCATGCCGAAGGTGTGGGTTCGATTCCCAGCCGTGCCACCTAAAAACAGAAATGTTTTATTCGAGGTACTGCCTCTTGCGAGGAACTGACAAATCCTCCAAGAGTATACTTGTCATGAAAAAGTGCTTCTCATTTAGCCGTTCGGACTCGGCAAAAAACTGTAGGTCCCCTCCATTCCTGCCAACAAACACGCACACAGGAATGGTTGTGAGTTGTAAGTCACTAGGCCCTGGTTCTCCATGAGCTGTTGCGCCACCCAATTTATTTATTTATTTATTTATAACATTCAAAAAGAGTTTACAATTGATTATATTGAACTATTTATTGCTTTATTACGTTTTCAGTGGGTCAAATGAGATAATTTTGTAAAAAATACTTAGAAAACATCGCACGAAAAAATTTAATTTGCTCCAATTAATCAACGACTAGTTAACGACAAATTATTAAGCCATAACCCATTTTTAGGTGGTGCTTCGCTCACTTGATATCAAGCTAGTAAATGACCCAGCAAAAACAGAAAACATTGCACGATTGAATTTCACAACTAATTAGAGGCTTACTAACGGCAAATTATCAAGCCCTAAGACATTTAATATAAAAGTTTGTACCGCTTTTCGAGCTATTTCAAGTTAGCAAAGCACCCAACAAAACATAGAAAACATTGAACAACAAATTCGAAACTGTCACAACTAATTAACGACTAATAAATGACAAATTATGCACCCACCCATTTTCGATTTGTCAAAGTTGCTTTGCTAACTTGACACTCATAAAAAACAAATAACCCAAAAACACATAGAAAACATCGCACGACAAAATTGATTTTTTCACAACTAATTAACGATGAATTGACAGCATATTAGAAGTTTTTCCCATAGACAACATAGAACGAAAAATTCCATATTTTTACAACTAACTAAGGCCTAAATAAACAATTTTGGCACCTATCTATTTTTCGATCTGTGAGAGTTGATTTGCTGACTTCATATCTAGTTAGCAAAGCACCCACAAAAAAACATAGAAAATATTGCACGATCCAATTGAATTTGTCACAATTAATTAACGGCTAACTAACGGCAAATTATTAATCCATGAACCGATCAGGTATAAGAAGCTTTTACTGATTTTCGATCATGAAAAAACATAGAAAACATTGAACGACAAATTCGAAACTGTCACAACTAATTAAAGAATTAACGGCAAATTGTCCACCTAACCTTTTTTCGATTCGTCCAAGTTGGTTTGCTAACTTGACACTCATTTTGTGTAACCCAGTACAATAGTGTAAAAGTAAAAGGTCATCATGATGATATTAAACAAGAAGCCTTTTATTAATCTTCTATCTTCTTCCACTTACCGAAATAATCACAAGTTCGATTGTTAAGTAATTTATTCAAGCGGGCATAAATGCTATTAAAACTTTGTAATCCGATACCGATATGAATGACATCATGTTTCAAGACGTAATTAAATTAGGACCACACTAACTTGACGGAAGTAGAAAGCGAGACCTAAACGAGAGCTACACGAAAAAGATGAGCTAAAACAAAAATTAGAATTTTTGAATTCAAGTTTCAGAAGTTCGGTACACTGAACACAGATGCATGATGGATTCATCAGAAATATGCACAATGCACAGACCTAGAGCATGCATAGCATGTAAACATTCCACGCACTGTTTTGCTGTTGATGTAAAAGCCCCGGAAAAATATGTGTGGTGGTTTGGGTAGCGTTAGGTTATGTTTTGATCAAATCCTAGAATAACTCAAAAAGCACCTATTCATAAAAGAAAACTCTGAAAAATTCATGCTCTATTAAATGAAATCTGAAACTGGTAGATTTTAAACCTTTTGAAAACGTCTCTCTTCGCCTCCATTCACTGAAATGAAATCAACTTACATACATACATACATTATGTATATGTACATTCAAAAGTCTATTCTATCATAATTAATACCACTTTTAAATGCCAAAGGTTAAATATCTGGATGCAATTAAAATTAAATAACCAGAAAGGGCAAATTCTTTGAAGGTCATCCTTTGTAATCGTTATATATCAAGTTTCTTATGAATTTTTCTCTGATATCAGATAATATTATTATTTTTTTTCCTATGAAAATTAATGGCCTTCATTTTGTATAAATAGCCTCGAGGGAAACTTTTTTTGTTTAAAACTGGGATTTATTTTAACTAGCTTCGCTTTAACTTTAAGTTCATGGTTTTCAAAAAGATCCCTTCTTTGCAATTTCACCAAAACATGTTTTAATCGAAAATAATTTTTAATAGCAATTGCCTTAAACTTGGGAATTATTCGATTGTTATCAGCTTAAATGGTAATTTTTCTGATAAATGTTCTTTTGATTTTTTACATTCTTTACCTTTTAACATACCTACAGAATATGATTATGATTGGGCCAACATTTCCGGTTCAATTTTTAATTCTACTTAAATTAATTCTGTTAAAAAAATTGTTGTGGCAAATGTCCAATAATCGTTTGGCAGCAATACATTTTGTGAAAGTCACTTTTGAAACTTCGGGAAGCCTAACTACCGAGTTTCACATAACGTTGGGTTAAAGTTAAAATATTTATCAAAAGGATGTTGAACGGATGTATTTACACTCAACGGTTTCCATATGGGAACAAGTTTTTATGTTTATTACATAAATGGAAACTAAGGTGCCTTATAATTATAGCACGCTCATCCTGCTTGTTCTACACCTACACTCTCAACTTGATCTCTTGTGAGTGCAAATTTAAAAGCGGCAGACAATGTTAAGGAAACAAACAGCTATAAAACCAATAATAAAAATTCTTTAAGTCACTTCAAATAAGTGTATATACACAGCGAAAAATAAAACTTAAGACAAATTTCTTTCAAGCCAATATATAATGTATTGGTCATTGGCTTGCTTCAAAGTTGTACAATCTTTCTTCTTTGGTGGGTATTATAATTTTCTAGGGTATGAGCAATTCGTTTTTTAGATTGGGCAGCCACAAAACAACTCTACGTATTTGCAATTTGTTTGCTTTAATAAGTTTTGAGATGAAGCGATGTTTTCCCATTATTTTATTTTATTCTCGTTGGCCAAACTTATCAGAAAATTCCTAAATAAAACATCTTTTCTATACCCATATCAGAGATGCAAGCATATTATATTTATGTTTGCTCAACATATACATAGGTAAACAAAAATTTGCAAAGAAAAACTTGTAGCTCGAAATATATAAACTAGAGTTGTGCATTTGTTTCAACTTAGTTCAAAAGAGTTTATTAAACTAGTTTTTTCTTCTAGTTCATTTGTTCACTAGATCAATACAACATACCAAATACAGGGTGTCCCCTAGTTCGTTGATAATATTTTAAGGCATGATTTTCGGGGGTATTTTAATTTTTAAGAACAAAATTGTT
This sequence comes from Dasysyrphus tricinctus, assembly GCA_963921185.1. Classification (NCBI taxonomy): domain Eukaryota; kingdom Metazoa; phylum Arthropoda; class Insecta; order Diptera; family Syrphidae; genus Dasysyrphus; species Dasysyrphus tricinctus. Next base: position 51,674,304 of record OY992530.1, on the reverse strand, counting down.
GTATTCGCCCCCCCCCCCCCCTTTTTGAGGCAGGGGGCCAATTTCTGAAAAATTGACTTTAGATGCAAAAAGATATTAAAAACTAACGAAAGGGCAAACAATAATGTGCTGTAGTTTTTTTTGAAAGTTAATGCTCCATTCTTGTATTTAACTTACAATTTCTTTCACAAAAATTTTGACTTTGGAAATTGAATTCTCAAAAATTATTCGCCTAAACATTTTGGTTTAAAAACTAAATACAAGAATGGAATATTAACTTTCCAAAAAAACTATAGCACATTATTGTATGTGCTTTCGTTGATTTGAAATATTTTTTTTTGCATTCAAAGTCAATGTTTCAGAAAATGGCCCCCCTGCCTGGAGGGAGGAGATATAATTTTCCCCCTGTACAATTTGTTTTTTAGAATATGCCCAAAAATCATACCTTGAAACATTATTGACGAGTTAGGGGACACTCTCTATACTCATATAAAAAAATAAGTTAAATTTTGAAATGACTTAACTGTCGATAAGAGACTTTCAAATAAAGATGGCAAACCTCGGCTGCCACCTTGATTTGCCTACATGCTGAAACAAACAGCTGGATTGATTAGATTTGCAAAGTATTGGTGAAAAACAACTCGTCATTCAGCTTATCATTATGCATAGGGCTTGTTGTTGCTGAAATTCTTATCTATTCTTCGACACGAAATGAAATTAGAAATACAACAATGTAAGCATGAGACGCGACAGGAGGGTGAGGTTAGACGGTCTCGCAGAAAATGCGAAAAACGCTGCTCAAAGAGGAGACATGAGGGAGTTGTACCAAATATCCAAGGAAGTTGTTGGAAAAAAAAGCAACACCCATCTTCCTGTAGTGGATGTGGATGGCATACTTTTGGTATCAATTGAGGATCAGCTACGCTACGCAGGTGGGAGGGTCACTTTTGTGCCTTGCTTAGTGAGGACTCCGGTTGAGCAGAGTGTTGAAGTGCATCAGCTAAACGAGATGCAAAGAGAACTGGAAATCCAATCTTCGATAACTCTTCTCAAAAACAACAAAGCAACTGGACTTGAAAGCTGACCTTCGTTAGAACGGCTATACTCTATCCAACAAATATTGTCAGTACAGGGTAGATAGGATGTTTGCCTCTCATTCTGGTTGCATTAGGCTTGCATACATCCGTCTCAAATTAAAGCTCTCAAAGGGTTTCCATACTTTAAATCATTGTATATAAATTCTATAGTATTCTCATGAAGAAAAAAAGCTCGTGGCCATCTATGCGTCCAAATGTAATACTAATTTTTGTTAAGGAATCTCGGTAAGGCGATCACAGCGAACCTATCGACCAAATGTCTACCTACAAAATCGTGTTTCATGAGAATACTATAGATTGGATATACAATGCTTTAAATTATAAATTGCCGCGAATCAAAGTACAATGTGCATATGGTTACCATGGATACCATTTCAAACATACTAGAAAAAAAGATCCATTTATCTTTTTTTTCACCACACCACACCTTTTCAAATGAATAAGATCACGTAACGCTTTGGGAATGTTTCAAAACTTCGCCCAAATAACTTTTTTCTTCTTAAAGACTAAAATCGTACAAATTTTAGCTGCATTATGTAGGTTCAGTCAGATTTTTTTTTTTAGATTAGATGGATTGTTTTATTTCTTTAAAAGTAATGATAATTACAAAGTTAACAGTAGTTAATTAACAAACAATCTTATGAAGGTATGGCCTTGGCCGTCACCTCAGATGGCAATTAAATAAAAAATTCAAAATATTATGCTTTTTTTTTTTAAGAAACAAAATTAAAAAGTTACTATTGAATACATGGGTTAGGATTTTTTTTTATAAAGTAGAAAATAAGTTACGATTCTTCAATATTAATAAAGTAGGCAGTGAGTTAAAATTCTTCAGCTATTATTTTGGCCCTGTAGCTGGCGGCTTCCTTGCAAAATGCGGTAAGAGCTTCCCAGCCTTCACTTCCGTTCAGAATATCCAATGTTCTCTCCAGTGTGAGCTTTGTGCAGTCAAAGAAAACTCTTCTGATCTCTCTAAATTTGTAGGTTCAGTCAGAAACACAAACAAATACAAAATGGACAATCAACACGATAACACTTTTGGCTCTCACCTATATAAATTTTGTTCTCAAAAGCTTCAAAACCAAGAGTTCTTTCATAAAAACCACTGAAAAAGCTCTATTGTTTATTGTATTGTTTTAGTCCGAAAGCCGACCGTAAGATTACCTATCTCATCGCAGCCACGCAAAAATTGGATGCCAACTGATCGCTTTAGTAAAAACATTTACAAACTACTGGTGGGACAAGCTTTATCTGGTCGCAATGGTTAGAAAATGCACTTTTCAGGTTGCATTTTTCGCTAAATGTACCTCACCTATAAGCCTTGTTCTGACAATTTTCGCAGGACAGACTATAGTAGCCGCGTTTTATTATCGCATTTTTATATGGTTCCCCTAGTGAAAATAAAACGATGTGGGTAAGTGCAAAAGCAGTGCTGTATATCAGTCTCTTTTTTTCTTATGTTTATTTATTTTTCATGTAAGCACTTGTCTCTTTTCCTCTCTATTCCTAATACTGCTGACAAATCGCTGACATCCAGTCACAATGGTTAATAGCCCTCTGCCGATCAGAGTGAAAACCTCTATCTGGATTATTGAAATTAACCTCGATAGAAACCTAGATCCCATGTTGTTTTTGTAATGCATGTTAAAAGATAACCTCGACCCAAACCCAGAGATAATAAAACGCAGCTAGTATTCTAAACGCTTTGATACAAACTATGTGGGAAAATGTTGTTAAGTTACCAAAGAAAGGTGACCTTAAGAATTGCAACAATTGGCGAGTTATTAAAATTTGTCCGTTTTTTCCAAGACTAATAGCAACCATCATTCTCGAGCGGAAAGAGGTTAGAATCGAGTCTACACTCCCGGGGCATCAAGCTGGTTTCCACAATGGCAGACCGTGAAGGATGGAAACGATTTGGTGGCGCCCTATGCCCTAGTCGGGGTTACAGGACTTGATGATGATGATGATGATGAAGCTTGGGTTTTGAAGGGTGAAACGTACGAAAATTTGACATCTTTATTTGATAATCTCTGGTTTTGATTGGCCTGAATTTATTTTTCTTATTTTATAAAAATCTCGAAACACCCATTCAAAGCTAATTCACATACCTTTATAATAATGGCAGTTGAGAAAGTGCCCCACATCATCTCCAAACCGCCACCAAAGTTTCGCCTATAAAAATATCGCGGTTCCTTTCGTAAGTACCGCCAATAAGAGTGCACACCATCAGGACCATCTAAATTCCATTTCTTCTGGAGAAATGCAATTCACTTCATCAAAAATGAACAGCAGAGATTATGGTTCAAGTTTTCCGACGCAGTTTGGTACCTTTTTTGAGGGATCACAAGGAGAGAACTTGGATTTTTCAGCAGGACAATGCCAGAATCCATATCAGTAGCGAAACAAATTTGGTTGGGAATAATTTCTGTTGATTTAATGAATTGACCCGCATGCTCTCCCGATGTTAACCCTATTGGAAATCTTTGGAGAGTTCTTGTCAGGAGAATATACGCGGATGGAAGGACGTATGAGACGATATCAGAGCTTAAACCCTCTCTTCGTGAGGAATGGCTTAAAATCAGGCCAGAACTTTTGGATAACTTGATAAAATCCATGAAGAAAGAGTTTTGGACTTGATTCTTGCCAAAGGTTCCCAAATCAATTATTAGTTTCGGTTTCTCATTTATGTTCGTAAGCTATTTAGTTCGTTTGGAAATTATTGAACTACCTAATTCACTTTTCCGAGTTCTGTTTCTGTATCTATTGCAGCAGTGTAGTTCCCTTGACTCCTTTTTAGTCAATTTTCATGCGTGTGCGTATTCGTAGTGGAAGAGAGAAGAGCAATGAAAGAGAGAATGAAACAGACAAATGAAAATGAGCTGGTGGATCATGGAGTAGTGTTGGTAGCCAACTGACTTTATTTAAAAAAAAAAATAATTTCATTCGACTGAGCAGCCAAAGCAGACTTAAGTGTATTGGTTTGGTATATGATTGGTTGGTTGAAGTGGCTGCCAGTCGTCAAGACTGACACACTTAGACCAAGATTTGGTCCATTGTGATACCAAATGAATCTAGGAAGCCCTTTTTCTCACTCGGTGAACCATTTGGAGCTTCTTATGAAGCGTAATAGACTGCCTATAGGCATTTTTCTTTTTTAATTCAGAAAAGAGCTCTGAACAGAGTCCGAGCATGTCAAGCATGTTCTGAACATTATCTGAGTAAGTTTGTTCTGAGCACCCTGAACCATTTTTGAAACACACCTGAGCACTAGCTGTCAAATGCTATGTGTTCAGCATTGAACTTTATCTGCTCAGTCATTTTATTCTGAGCTCATAGAGCGAGCTCTCAACAAACTCAGAACACAATCAGAACGAAAAAAGAAATACACATTTTTAGCTCTGAACGCTCAGAGCTAAAAAAGAAACACAACTTTTTGTTTGACAGTTCAGGCTCTGCTCTGAATTAAAAAAGAAAAACCCCTTATGTCTAAGTTTGTTAGATCACTGGGATCATTGTTTTCGTCTATGAGATTGAGCAGGGCACGTGCATAGAAGGTGAGGGATTGATTCTATCTCTTCCTCATTCATACAGCTTCTGCAAAAATTATTGGAGAACACGCCAAGACGCGTTGCGTACTTTCCTATAAGACAGTGTCCGGTTATAATACCAATCATGGAGGCAATGTGCAATCTACTTAGAGATATCAAACACTTAGATCGCTTTAAATCCATTACTGGCCAGATTTGTTTTGTTGCCAAACAAGTGGTGATATCGTTCCACCTAAGGTTTGTTCTCTCTAATGCATCTGCTTCAGCAAAAGCTTACAAGTAGTGATGGGTATACCTATATCTGCCTTGGTAGGTAGGAGAGGGATAGTTATTCCACTTTTAGCAAGTTCATCGACCTTACAATTACCTGAGATGTCCCTATGCCCGGCACCCAACAGATGAATGTTAATATGCTGCACCATCTCCAGCAGAGATGAACGGCAATTAAGGGCTGTTATCAGTGATGCCAGATGAGATTTCTAGAATCCCACCAAATTCCAAAAAAAGTCCCACCATTTTTGTACTGGGAGGAAAAAAAAACCACCATAACCTTTTCTGCTACAAATATTTCATAGATATAAAAAAGAAGAATTTTGGCGCTGCACTCTTGGTACTTCACATTCGCAAAAAAGGTATGTCATCTAATTGGTCAGTAATTGGTGAAGATAGTCAACTTGTCCTAGAAATTAATCAGCACTAGAAAACTTGTAATCAAGAGTTAAAGTTTCTTAAAGTCATGCACGATTTTTGCCACCTCATTTGTGGAATATTCACAGAAAATGTATACCGATCCGAAAGATCCCTAGATCATGACAAGATCAACTATTTTCAATAATTGCTCAGTTAAACTTCGTTTCAAGGTTACAAAAAAAATGTCGGCATCTCAGTTGAAAGGTCACTTAACGGTTATAAAAGGTCAGCTAGTAAGTTTCATTGATTTTTGGTATCTCATTTGTGTGGTATTCACAAAAAAAAATTATTTTTGAAAGTTTCTGTTTTTTAGTGCCAAATCATTATATGTCATAAAACTCGAAGATAGGCAGGTAATAGTGAATTGTGGTTTTCCCACCAAAAAAGAGACCATTGAAATATTTTCCCACCATAAATCCCACTATGAATATTTTCCCACCATTTCTCCCACCAAAGGCATTTTTTCCAACCATTTTGGTTGGAAAAACCACCAATCTGGGAACACTGGCTGTTATAGAGTTAGTCGAGACCGATTCCAGGGATTTGATAGCTGCTTGACTATCCGAGAAGATGCGAATATGTTTAGTTTTCTTTCAGCCAAGGCTTCTTCAATCGCCATAAATTTCGCCTGGAACACGCTACAATGATTAGGAAGACGGAATGAGAGACTTAATTTTAGTCCTTCTGAGTACACACCGCCCATGCCACCCACCCAGCGTTGTCATTAGTGCAGATTTATCTGCATTTTGCAGATTTCCATCCCATCCACAGACTTTTGAAATTCGAAAATCTGCAACGCAGATTATATCTGCACTCGTGTCTACTTTAATATTTTGTTCTCTTTTAAAATATCTTCAATAATTTTGATGCATGCTGTCATCTTTATATAAAGTTCTATTCCATAAAATCAAATCATAATGAATGCACTGACCTTAAGGTAAAATATGAAATGCCTTTAGCATAGGTAACTCTACAATGTACATTATAAAAGAAACAATGTTATATTTATTAATTGAATTAATTTATGTTATTGTTTTTGTCATTGTTATCTAATTAAAATGTTTTTTTTTTTGTATGGACACATTTTTCCTTTAGAAATCTGCATTGCAGATTTTTTTCGTCATTTTTGCAGATTTTTTTTTAAAAATTAATGGCAACACTGCACCCACCCCCTCATCAGTTTTCGATCCGTCTGTATAGATATGGATCGATTCATCATCCAAGAACGCCATATCCTCCCAGAGGGTTCTAGAAGGAATGGTGACTTGAAAGTTTGAACCGAATCGCTTGTCAAACCTTCATAGATGTTTGGGGTATTTAAGAGTGAAATTGCTTTTCCGCAGAAAAATTTCGACTACTTCTTCTCTTCAAAAATGCCTACACCGCTTTCAATTACTTCCTTTGCCGTTAGTTTGTCCTTAAGTTTGTTCAGGTGGCTGTCTGGTATGCGAAGAATTATGAGAGATTTGCATTTTTCTTCTTTTTTCATATTTCTGTTCTTTCCGTATCCGTATCCTCTGCTACCAACCTATCAGTGACGTCCTTTGAATATGAAGCACCGTAACCGAACGACACTTCCAGTTATTGGAAATTTTTATTTATTTATTTTTCTCAATTCCCTGGACCCATAAGCTATTAGCTTCTGATTTTGTACAAAAACTATTCAATTTCAATAGCCCCAATGGCAATGGCGATTGGGTCAGTGGCGTAGCGTGGGGCCGGAAGGGGCGATCCGCCCCGGGCGGCACTTTATGAGGGTAGGCAAATTTTGCGTCACTATATACGGAGCGGAGAAATTTACATGATCAGAAAGGCTTCGCCTTGAATTTCAATGACCACATTCACGACTCCATGAATTGAAATACCGATTCGCGAAACAAACTTGGTTTTAAAAATTGGAATTTATGAAAGAAAAATGTTTGTTATTATTCGATTGAAGTGAAAAAAGAATGCCAAATGAGTTCATGATGAAATAATTAAAAAAATATCTAAAAATCGTTGAAGCAGTTTTAAAACAAAAATATAATAATAAAATTTTCAAAGCATTTTTCGGAAAAATGTTGGTATTTATTAATATACACGTAAAAATTTAACTTTCAAAAAATATCGACCGAATTTTGAAATATCGAGTTTTCAAAAAAAAAGAAATATTTTAAATATTTTTTGTGGAAAAATATTTGTTGCCAATTCTAATGTGTATATAGGTAATATTACTTATACTTCAAAATTTTGAAATTTACTTTAGAAATCCAAAAAATACTTTTTTGAAAATTTCGGCTCAAAATACTATTTGAACTTTTTGTTTTGAATTTTTGATTAAAATCTGTCACAAAGTTTTCAGGAAAACCAAAAATCATTGTTGTTAAGCTGTTTTTGAGAAAAATTAGACTTAGTAAAATTAAAAACAAAAATTGGGATGGGGTCAAAATTCTGCCTGAGGAAAAAAATCAGTTTTCAAAATTCTGCTTTCAAAATTCTGCTTTTCAAATTTCTGCTTTTCAAAATTCTGCAAATAATGAAACATTTTCCAAACCACTTATTTCATTATTTCCAGAGTTTCATATAACAGAACTATGAACTGCGACTTATAACAGACATAAGTAAATGTAGATAGATACCTACCCATACCGGAATGAATAAAAATAAAAACATTTTTGCAGCTCGAAGAGGCTTGCATATTTCTTCAGCTTAGAGTGAAAAGCAGCAAAATTCACATTTGTTTTGGTAGTTATAGATGGTTATTAAACTCAAAAATCTTTAAAATCTTTTAAATTTCACTTAATTTGAATAACAACGAGGATAAAGGAGAATAGGACAAAACGGTCTACAAGACCAATAACGACGAAACATATGTCGTCGGAAAGGTATTTTTATGTATTACAATAGTTAATATGGGGGCTTACTTCAAATCACTGTATGAAAAAAGTTATTCGCTAAATAGGATTGTGTTCTGGTGCATTCTAGTATGAATAAAATATATTTAGTATGGGAAAAATTTATGAAAACTGGTCGAACCAATAACGACAATATATATGTCATTGGAAAGGTATTTCCATTACCTACAATATCTTTCATTTTAGTTCAGTTCAAATCAATGTGTGAAAAAAGTTATTCGTAAACTAATGAAATATTGTGGTTCATTTTAGTATGAAAAAAATGTTTTTTTTAATATGGGCAAAAAGTGTGATAGTTAGTTCAACCAATAACAACGGGACGTATGTCGTTGGAAAGAAAATTTAATTTGCTACAATAGTCAATACGGTAGCTTAGCTCAAATCACTGTGTGAAAAAAGTTATTCTCTAATTGTTACCCATGCTCCATACATTTTATATGTGCCAAAATTTCCTAAAACAGTGAATAACTTTTTCCACACAGTGATTTTAAATAAGTTGTTATGAAAACTATTATTGTTCATAAAAATACCTTTTCAACGACATACATCTTATTAGTACTGGTAGGACCAGTTTGAATACATTTTTTCCACACTAAAATGTACCAAAACAAAACCTTGGTTAACGAATAACTTTTTTCACACAGTGATTTGAAATAAGCCGCCATAGTGACTATTGTAGCGCATAAAAATACCTTTCCAACGACATACGTCTCGTTTTTATTGGTTTCTAGACCACCTTCCATACATTTTTGCCGATTGTCCTTTAAAGTTCTGAACACTTTTGGGTGAGAATTTTTTTTAAATAAAAAAGGAGTTAACTTTTTTTGTCTGTAAGGCGACAATTAGTTTTATGTCAACTGCACGTACTGATGGTAAGTGTCAATATTTACTTAAACAATATATTATGACATTTCCCTAAAAAATCATTAAAAAGCCCACAAAAACTATGAGAAATCATCAACTCTGTATGGCCGAACTACTAAATAGAACATTGTCTATAAGATTTTCGTAACACAAAACTGTTTTTTACTTTGATCTAACTTAAGCTCTTGAATAGGTAGATTCTCTTCAAACTTTGAATTCAACTTTTTAAGGTTTGGCTACGAGGAACATTTATGTTTTTAGCTCCAAAAATAACGGTATCTTTCAAAAAACTGTTATATAAGAAAACCTTATGTGGCTTAAGAACGACTGGGTTAATTTTGTTCATGAATGCCTGTCTTTAATTAAAAACAGAGTTCAAAGAATTCTCGTTTTCTTAACATTTTGCTAGACAGAATTTAAAAAGGCAGAATTTTGAAAATCAGTTGTTTTGAAACCAGAATTTTGACCTTGACCCAGAAAATTGTATGGCAGGTGGAAGGTACCGTTACTTTTGGTTAAAACCCACCCCGGGCGGCGGAAACTCATGCACGCTACGCCACTGGATTAGGTCTTGTAATTCTTATACATATGTACATATTCCTGCCTCGATTCAACTTCAATTTTTGTACATATTATTTTTCAGTTGCAAGTAAAATTTTAAACTACATAATGTAAATCTTATTATTATTATTATCTTTTTCTCTACAGTATAATATCAATAAGAATATATTTACTGTAGACATCCTTGAGAAGACTACCATCTTCGAGTAGTTGCAACCATGATTAATATAGCTGGAGTAGTGAGCATCGTGCTCTTTTACCTACTTATCCTAGGTGTTGGTATCTGGGCTGGACGAAAAAAAGAAGCTGGAAATGATTCCGAAGAAGAGGTTATGCTTGCAGGAAGATCGATTGGATTATTTGTTGGAATATTCACAATGACAGGTGAGATGACGTCTTATAAATAATTGAAAAATACATTTTTTCTAAGCATCTTTGGGGAATTTATTTTTACAGCAACTTGGGTTGGCGGAGGTTACATAAATGGAACAGCTGAAGCCATCTACACACAAGGACTGGTATGGTGTCAAGCACCATTCGGTTATGCACTCAGTTTGGTTTTCGGTAAGAAAAAACTTTTGTTTGTACAAAAATGTTTCCGCGGTCAATGGCTGAAATGTTTGTGTTCCATTTCTCTTGCAGGTGGCATATTCTTTGCCAATCCCATGCGGAAGCAGGGTTATATTACTATGCTTGATCCTTTGCAAGATTCATTTGGTGAACGAATGGGTGGTCTGCTATTTTTACCAGCACTGTGCGGTGAAGTTTTCTGGGCTGCTGGTATTCTAGCTGCTTTGGGTAGGTCAATTTTTTCAATTTTAAGATTTAATTTATGTTTATAATTTTCGGTTTGGTTCTTATTCATAAAGGTGCAACGTTGTCAGTCATCATCGATATGGATCATCGGACTTCTGTGGTCCTCTCATCGTGCATTGCTGTCTTTTACACACTCTTCGGTGGCTTATATTCCGTGGCATATACGGACGTTATTCAATTGTTTTGCATTTTTATTGGCTTGTGGATGTGCATTCCCTTTGCATGGGCTAATGAGCATGTTAAGAGTTTATCATCAATGGATGTCGATTGGATTGGTTCTGTTGCACCTGAAATGAAATGGTTCTATATAGACTATGGATTATTATTGGTATTTGGCGGAATTCCATGGCAGGTAAATATGAATGAAGATAATATACATTCTAGTGTTAATGGCTTCTAAACTAAGCTTGATCAATATATTAATGAAATGTTGGCAAACAAAATAACAGCAGAAACTTTACACATCAGAGTGCGAGTTAATTTAACTTCCGGAAATGAGTTCCATTAATCTGAAACCCTCTACACTCAGGCCATCTGTTTGCAACATGAGATTTAGGCCGACCTGCAGGTTTTTTCTCGATAAATACCTTTGAGAAGTATTTTTCCTGTAAGTGTTTGATACCTGTGAGTAGGAATACATATTGTCCAATAAAAAAGGATATCGTTGAGGAATAATTTGGCAAAATAATTGGAATATCACAAGTTTTATGAATGAACTGCAAAAAATGGTATCAGAAATTGCATCACTTGATTGAGGCCACTCAAAGAATCTTTCAAAAAATTAACAAAAATAGACAAATGTTAACTTTTTTCGTCTTCAAACATTTATTTGTTATGTATGTTTTTTGTCAATAAGTAATGAGTACGCCCACTATTTTTTTTAATTAGGGCTTTAAGACGGTTTGAAATTGAATATCACCTAGTTTTTTTTTTTTTTTAATCAAGCATAATCTTGCTCCGAGCATCTCAAATAGCTTCGATGAAGGCGTCTTTATCTTCAAAAATACTGGCCAATATATAATTTTTTTTTACCATATTCTGAGCAATAATAGCACAGAACTCGGGGTAATCTGCAGAATTGACCACTTTTCTCGGATGATTTTGCTTTGCTTCTGCGTCTTTTTCATTTTTATCATAGTGTTTTGTATCGTCTTGATAATTTTTCACAGTCCTATCACTTCCTTCAATTCTCCATGCTATTTCAGGGCCTGGAAGTCCCAGTTCCTTGAATCATCGACTGTTCCTATTTCTGATACCGTCAAAGTGCTTCCAGAGCCCATTTGTACTTTAAAGTTAAGATAAAATATAGTTTTCGGCCCTTTCTTAAATATTATAAACTTTTTTTAAGAAAAAATGAAAGATATTAAGGGCATTCATGCAACTTCGTAAGCTCTAGATAACACTGGTCAACAAGGTTTTTCTTACAGAAACAAAAATATACTTTTCCGTAGGTTTTTGGTGTGCTGAACTCGAATCTGAAGTCAGAAAAATTCTATCGGGCCACGTTTTTGAGATATTCCCGTTACAAAATCGAAAAAACCGTTTTTTTGCTGTTTTCAAAGTTGTATTGTAACGTGAAGTAAACTGTTTCAACAAAATTTTTAATGGTTTCTGAAAGATCTAATTTTCTTCTTTTAAAATCAGTTTAAATCTTTTTCCGATACCTCTTTTCTTCTCGGAGAAATCTTCAGTTAATTGTAGGCCTTCCATTTATGACATAAATACAATGTAAAGGAGAATGGGCAAAAATTTATGGGAAATGGTTCATTTCCCAATACGAATGTATCATATATCGTTGAAAAGGTTATTTTGAGTACATCATTTCATTATATGACCGTTAAGCTCTAAACCATGGGGCTCGCGAGATATTCAGCTTCAAAGCACCGAAAGAACAATAATGTGTTCCCAATCCACATTAGCTGAATATCTCGTGAACCCCATGGTTTAGAGCTTAACGGCCATATAATGAAATGATGTACTCAAAATAACCTTTTCAACGATATATGACACATTCGTATTGAGAAATGGACCATTTCCCATAAATTTTTGCCCATTCTCCTTAACATTGTATTTATTTCATAAATGGAAGGCCTACAATTAACTGAAGATTTCTCCGAGAAGAAAAGAGGTATCGGAAAGATTTAAACTGATTTTAAAAGAAGAAAATTAGATCTTTCAGAAACCATTAAAAATTTTGTTGAAACAATTTACTTCACGTTACAATACAACTTTGAAAACAGCAAAAAAACGGGTTTTTCGATTTTGTAACGAGAATATCTCAAAAACGTGGCCCGATCGAATTTTTCTGACTTCAGATTCAAGTTTAACACACCAAAAACCTACGGAAAAGTATATTTTGGTTTCTGTAACAAAAAAATAACTAAATTTTGTTGACCAGTGTAATTTTACGATAACGAAGCAACTTTTCGGCTCTCCCGAACCAATCATTCGTTGACAACGACGAAACTAACCGACAACGTGTTATTTTCATTGACAACAATATTACTATTATTTTGGTTTTCGTCGTCGTGAACCAAAGATTTACATTGGTTTGGGAGATCCCTAACAGACAGAAGCTGTCGTTTGTATCGTCGTCTTTGAACTATTACACCTCAACTCCACAGTGCATACAGATGTCCAAAATCACAACCACAATCCAATCAACAATCAGCAGATTTTGTTTCGCTGGGCAAATTATGTCATGTCGTTTCATTTCTCTCTCACCACTACTTCTATCTTTTGCAATAATACATGGCCTTTAGACTCTAGATAACAGTAAAGATACTTTTTTAATATCCAGCTACCTCGAGATACAACGTAAACCAGGAAAAAGCTCACACGCACGTGAAACGTTAAATGTCATGGCCAAGCTTTGAACAGCGTTCATGTCGTGTTCAAAAGTTGGTATTCTCCGACATGTCGTCGACAAGACATGGATTTTTCTGGCTCCATTGGATTTTTATTAGACATGTTCATAGTATTGGCATCGTTCATGGCAGGTGGAGCCAGTATGTTATAGTCGATAGCTCACTGAAGTGGTCGTATGAAAAAGAGCGAGTACATGAAAGTCATATGGTAGGCCCATAATTACGTTTTGCTACTAATCGAATAGTGATCTAGAGCGCACCCCACGGAAGTGAAACTGACATTTGAAGAAGTATGAACGAAAAAAAGAAGAGATGATTAATTTTTCTTAAGTGGAATATAGCTCTCTTCTCCTTTCATTGTTTGGGAAGTCACTTTTCATTGGTTTTTGACTTTATCTTCCAACACCTTGCCACTGTTATAGTTCTATCTTTACATTTATTAATCGTTCCTCGATACCGCGTTGGTTCGGGAGAGGTTCTCCATTTAAAAATAACTTCGAAATTTGAACACGTCTAATCTGACACGTTTTTGACGTTTAATATTAGGCGTTTATCGAACAGCTGATTCAATTGCACAGCATTTAACCAAATGAATAAAAAGGTCATTCATGCAAACGTTTGCGTAAACTTATCTTTTTACAAAATTTGTAAACTTACGACATTGCATGAATACCCATATTAACTTTTGCAAATCAATATTTGCAATAGCTTCAATCAATTAACGCAACCCTTTATACTGGGGTGTCCATAACGTGTTTGAAAAAAAAGAGGACATTTTCGAAAATCCAAACTTGTACTGTTAACCCCCCTCGCTCACCACACCATCATTAAAATAATAGATAAATATTACCAAGAGTTTACTTTAAGTTTATTTTATCAAAATATAATATCTGTGGTTGTGGTGTTTGGGAGAAACATGATTACTCCATATAAAAAATTGCGTCTTTACGTCAACTTTACATTGACCTAGAATCTAAACGGGTAGACCGACTTTTTTCAAATTTGGAATGTTCATGAACATAACCTTTAAAAAATTGTGTTTCAAATTTGAAGAAAATTAGTTCACCCGTTAAGGTTCTTGGATCTAGGTCGATGTAAAGTGGACGTAAGGACGCAATTCTTTAAATGGAGTTATCATGTTTCTCCCAAACACCACAGATATATTCATACAAGTTATGTATATAGGTTTTTCTTGCTCCAACAGCAACATAATACTTCTTGGTGATTTTAACTTACTTCACATTCAGTGGGTTTCCTCTGATGACATATTGTATCAAGAAGCTTCCCTAACTTCTTCTCAAAATGAGTTACTGCTTCTTGATAGAATTATTTCAACTGACTTACAGCAAATAAGCTGTATTAAAAACTCTAAAAATCGAATTCTCGATTTGGTATTTTCTTCAGACGCTAATAGTACTCTGGTTCTAGAATCTAGTTCCGGTATTACTAACATAGATAACTATCATCCTCCTTTGGATATATTTTTTTGACTTGAGCAATCACCTTACTGAAAACAGTAACCCTTATGATTGTTCATATAGTTTTGACTTCAGAAAGGCAAATTTTCAGTTGCTCTCAGATGAAATTGCTAGGTCTGGTATTGAGAATATATCAGTGTCTGGCGATATTGACGAAGCAGTTTTTGAATTTTATTCTATCCTTAACAACTGCATTAACAATACTATCCCTTTAAAGGTATCAAAAAATAGAAACTTTTGCCACTCATGGTATACGAAAGAGCTAAGAGCTATACTTAAAAACTCTCTCGCCAGTAGACCACAACTCATACATTACCCTTTTTGAAGAATTTAAAACTCTTTCAAAAAATCTATACACTAACCATGTTAACGAAATGGGTAGTTCTCTAAAAGATGACCCAAAGATATTTTGGAGGTTTGTTAATTCGAAAAAAAACTCAGATGGTTATCCGGCTAATTTCATTTTTGAAAATTGTTCGCTGAAGGAAACCGTTGATATTTGTAACGCTTTTGCGAATAATTTTCGAAATTCGTTTATTGACAAGCCTTTAGATGTTGACGAACATTATTTTAGAGATCTACATACATACGCCCAAACTAGCTGCAATAATATCCCAGTACCACCGAGTACTGTTTTAGACCTTCTCTCATCATTAAATGATGATTACTCATCTGGTCCAGATGGAATTCCGCCTATAGTATTGAAAAATTGTAAACATATACTAGTTCAACCCCTTCAATTTTTGTTTGAATTTTCTTTAAGGACAGGCAGTTTTTCCTATTTATGGAAGAAATCGTTTCTTACGCCAATCTTTAAAAAGGGCGAAAAAACTGACATCAAAAATTATAGGCCCATAGCAAAGCTCTCTTGCATTCCAAAACTATTCGAACAAGTTGTTTGCGAGAGCTTAGCATTTCATACTAAGAATATAATATGTGATCAACAGCATGGCTTTGTGAGAAGAAAATCAACGGTAACAAATCTTCTTACGTTTTTGCATACATGTTCGCTTGCATTAGAAAACGGGAATGAAGTTGATTGCATATACACTGATTTTTCTAAAGCATTCGACCAGCTTAGTCACAACATTATTATATTCAAACTCAAAGCTTTTGGTTTTCCGATTTCTTTTATAGCATGGATAAAATCATATCTTGAGAATAGATCTTACCAAGTAAAATTTAGAAACGTCCTTTCAAGCTCATTCAATGCTCACTCATGTGTCCCGTTACTTTTTATTCTTGCTATAAATGATGTTGCTTCATGTATACACTTTAGCGATATTCTTATTTATGCTGATGATATGAACATTTTTAAAACAATACATTCTAGTCCTGACCACATTCTCTTGCAGGCTGATCTTGACAATTTTAATGTTTGGTGTGGGAAAAATGGTCTTTCTCTTTATCTCAAAGGCGTGTCAATAATGATTTGGTATTTTTTCATCAACTTATCAATGGTGAAACTGATGCGCCTGACTTGCTTGCCCATGTAGGAATTAATTACCTAGGAGGATCCCACCACCTGCGAAGATTTGAACTTTTTCACGTTCCTTTTCACAGAACAAACTATGGCACACACGAGCCACTCAATCGCATGTGCAAACTTTTTAACTTGAACGCCTCATCTGTTGATTTTAACATGAGTAAAATAGGATTAAAACCATTATTCCGAACCAGTGCTCCACTCTCGTTAATGTAATAATTGTTTTAACTTTGTATGTTTAGTTTAAATGTTTTTTATATTATATCTAGTTTTGTATTTTTTCTAATTTTGTAGTTATACATGTGCTTGTGTTAGTTTACTTAATTTTACTAACCACTAACACATGCACTCATGATGAGCCTCTGATTGTAGAATGCAGCTTCCTCTAAGCTCACTACAACAAAGAATCTGAAGTGTTAAAAAAAAAAAAAAAAAAAAAAAAAAAAAAAAAAAAAAAAAAAATAGGTACATAAGAAACAGCAGTTTTGTTAGTAATGCGTAGTTTATTTTAACATCTATTTTAAGAAAACATATCTGTGATATAAATCAGTATATTTTATAAACACTTATTTGCGCTTCAAATAAAAAAATTAAAATACATAAACATCTAATTGAATTCAAAATATCGCAGAATTTTAGTTGAATGTTGGCCAAATATACATTCATTTTCTTCCTCATCCGAAGTGTCATATTTTAGGGAGCCTCGAATTTGATTAAGATACTTATTTTCATATAAAAAGATTTCATAAAACTTTTGACAGCTAAAATCTCTTAGGTTATAGGCAAATACGAGAGTCCTACTTTTAAACGATTTCGTTCTTTTATCCATGGCAAACCCATCAACGAGAAAATACGTTCCACGTAACAAAAAACAAAAAAAGAACTGGCACATTATTAAGAGCACTGAATAAAACTCAAGAATTGTAGACGAACTACAAAAAACTGGTCCACTTTTGAGCAGACATTTTGTTTTTAAAATTGTCATTTTCTTTCGAAAGAAACTTGTTTAAATAGTTAAATTGGTCAAACAACTTTTCATCCAGTAAAACTTCCTTAGAAATTCGGTAATCGATTCCTCAGTGTATTAATGCTTTATTTTATATTTTAGGGGACAATACAAACGATATTAAGAAAAGTGTGTTAAGTATATATTTTGGTCATTTAGGAAAAAGAAAAAGAGATAAAAAAGAGTACATAAATAAAAAAGAGTAAAAAAAAAAAAAATTTGATGAAAAAAGAAAGAATAAGATAGATCAGAGTCAAAAAAGAGAACATGTTCTCTTTAAAAGAGATGTTCTGGAAACCCTACTTCATACCCAATTTTGGCAATTCATTCATAAAACTTGTGAAATTCCTATGGATTTTCCAAGTTACCCCTTCAATGGTATCCATTTTTACTGGGCAACTCACAGGTCACAGGTATAAAATGTTTCCAGGAAGAATATTTCTCACAGGTATTTAAAGAGAAAAAACGATTGCGAAAATAGTGGCCTCAAACAAGTGACGCGCAGTGTACATCGGAGACCCACAGTTGTTTTCGGAAGTGACTCAAGACATGCCAATTTATAACAGTGTGTGGTCAAGGGTCCTCCCTCGATAAGCATATTTTGGCTACTCAAGTTTTTTTTCAAGCCGTGTGGAATGCGTTGATACATGAACATTTTTGGTGTCCCAAAACTGTTATTAATTTGGCTTATCTCTAGTTTCGCCTTTTTTTCAAGCCACGTGTGCGATGCGTATATTCTTAGAACGAGACTAGAGATATGCCAATACAGCAGTTATAACAGTTTTGTAGTCCATACATTTAAAGGTGAAAATGTTAACATAAGTATCTATTATGTTACTCCCAAATATAATAACTTTCTGTGACACATTAGCTGTTTTCCTATGGAGATGGGAAAGAACTTATGAGTAGATGAAAACCCTAATCTAGTACTACCAACTGAACATGCTCTCATGTGCGAGTAGATAAATTTTATATGGGAAAGCAGATTGATGCAAGTACTTCTCCACCTCCAAAGGAAAACGCCTATTCTCGCTTCTTATGAATAAGCCGCAAGGCGTACGCAAGGGGGAGCAGGTAGGGGTGCTTGCACCCCTCTAATCAGAATATATTTCATACATCAGGCAATTTGTCTTGATTTTATGATTATATTCAAATTTTAAGCTTTGAAGTCTAATATTTTGAATTCGGGTTAAATAAGTATCATTTTAAATAAACAGTTAAAAAAAAAAAAAAAATGATTGCAGTGCTCCTTTGAGTATTGAAACTAAAAATGAACACTAAGTACAAGTTGAGTTAAGTTTTTGGCTTAAACTGTTTTTAGCCGCAAACGCATGAATCCTGATCGTTGTTTCACGGCACTTATGATCTTTCCCTCTGTATTTTGACCCTAACCCTTAACATTCTTTTCCAAATCGTTTCATGTTTCGATTCGTTTCTCACAGGCCTACAAAATTGCATCATAGTCTCCTTTTCGACGGAATTTGACTCTGACCGTTTTTTCCCTTAACCCATGAAACAGATTTTATTTCTTTTTTTATTATTATTATGTATTAATATTTTATTAGGTATGAGTTAGCTATAGGTAGGTGAGGTACTGTTATTAAATATTTCATTTATTCATCTACAGGTCTATTTCCAACGAGTATTATCGAGTAAGACTGCTGGTCGAGCACAAATCTTATCCTATGTTGCCGCATTTGGTTGTATCTTAATGGCCATCCCACCGGTTCTAATTGGAGCAATTGCAAAGTCAACTGGTAAATTCAATATCATTGAATCCCTTATGTACTCGTACTTATGTATGTATAAAAATCAATAATAATTTCTCAAAGCTTGGAACGAAACTGACTATAAGGGTCCATACCCACTGACTGTTGACCAGACCAGTATGATACTTCCTATGGTGCTGCAATACTTGACACCTGATTTTGTGTCCTTTTTCGGACTTGGGGCTGTTTCTGCGGCTGTGATGTCCTCCGCCGATTCTTCTGTTCTATCGGCATCGTCCATGTTTGCCCGCAATGTGTACAAAATGGTTTTCCGTCAAAATGCATCCGAAATGGAAATCATTTGGGTTATGCGAGTTGGTATTCTCGTTGTTGGTGTTATGTCGACTGTAATGGCTCTTACGATTCCTTCAATTTATGGACTATGGTATTTCACTCAAGTGATCCATAAATGTACAATGACTTGTTGTAATATGATTTGTTTCTTCTATAGGTCAATGTGTTCCGATCTGGTTTACGTCATTCTGTTCCCACAATTGCTAATGGTGGTACATTTTAAGCACCACTGCAACACTTATGGCAGCTTAGCAGCATATTTGGTGGCCTTCTTTGTGCGGCTGTCAGGCGGAGAGCCCTTGATGGGTCTCGATGCTTTTATCTATTATCCTGGCTATGATGAAGAAACCAAAACTCAATTGTTTCCATTTCGAACGATGGCAATGATAATGAGTCTGTTTACATTAGTATTTGTATCGTGGTGGACAAAGTAAGTACATATACATTGAATAACTAAATTTCAATCTTATCCTATGCATGTTTTTTTTTATTTATTTATTCAGAATGATGTTTGAATCTGGGAAATTTCCACCGAATTATGATTATTTCAAATGTGTGGTCAATATTCCTGAAGATATTGTAAGAGTAGGCGAGCCATCAGAAGCTGGCGAGCAGGTAATGATGCTGAGATCTTATTAGAATTTTAAATTATTTGTTAAGTTTTAAAGTTGAATTGGATGTTTATTTTTATTTTTAAATAAAGTTGCAGTTGCAATAATTCAAAATAAAATCTAAATTTATTTTGCTTGTAATTAAAATCAGCTGAAAACAGTTAATAACCTGATGCATGCTTTGTTATATTTCCAAAAATTGGATTAATTTATTTGCTTTTTATTAACATGTAGGTATTTATGTACAGATATTGTATTTAATTATGAGTTGCATGCAGTCTAAGTTAAATGAAAAGTGAAGAATTATATATAAATACATAACTTCACATTAAGCCATGAAATATTGCCAAATTAGAGTATTGCTTTCATGTCGTGTTCGAAAACTAACGAAGCGAATTTG
Organism: Dasysyrphus tricinctus; assembly: GCA_963921185.1. Lineage (NCBI taxonomy): Eukaryota > Metazoa > Arthropoda > Insecta > Diptera > Syrphidae > Dasysyrphus > Dasysyrphus tricinctus. Next base: position 51,653,941 of record OY992530.1, on the reverse strand, counting down.
GCTTTACTTGTCTCAGGGTTTTGAAATACGAAATTCTAAGCAGTTTTAGTTGATATGATATGCAGACCCTATGATTATGACTACTGACATTGCAACATGTACTGCATACTGGTAAGAAAGAGAACTTGGGATAAAGCGGAGTATTCTTCACCACTGTCTACTGTCATATAGTTGTTGGAATCAGCAGAAAAAGGAAACAGTAATCCATTTTCTCTGCAGATGTCCTTTTCTGGCGAAAATGACAGCGCACTGTCACATGGGAAGGTTTTTTTTGACAATATTAGCGAACTTTGTGAGCTAAAGTTCAAAGGCTTGATCTATTTTCTTAATGCACCGAAATATGTAGATCTTAAACGAACATTAATTCAATGAATATGTCTGGTTTCATTATTAGCGGGTTCTCATAATGATTGGAGGACCTCATGCCATGCAAATTGAGAAGACGGAGAAAAAAAATTAATTTGTCTTCAAAATGTTGAGCTTGAAACAATTTGTTTCCAAAACTTTATATAGGAAAAACTTAACTAGAAAATAAACTATAAGAATAGACTCTTGGTCTTGGCCTTCCAAAAAGATACAAAATAATACTGTAAGTGTTGCCGTTGCTTTTTAATTAGGTTTTTTCTATTTTATGTTATTTTTTTTATAAAATTGCCCCTTCTCTCCGTGGGATTTTTTTCTTGTCTACTTCGAACCTTACTAACTGAAGGTGGCACTACAATCTGGGGTGGACCAGGGCCTCGACCAACAAGCTTTTTCCAGCTGGCTTGATTTCTAGCTAGCTGTCCCCAGTTCCGCACGCTACGTTGGTTCTCTTCCACTTGCGTCAGACGGGACCAAAAATCAACCGGATGATTTTCCTCTTAAAACAGCGTAACGCGTTCTAATCCATTGTTAGCAGTGTCCATACCCCTGCATCATACATCACGACCGGGATGATAAGCGTCTTATACAGGGACAGTTTAGTTGCTCGAGAGAGGGCTTTGCTTCTCAATTGCCTTCTTAGCCCAAAGAAACAGCGTGGCTGTAATCGATGAAAACAATTTCTGATATAAATGTACCTCTAAAAGATTACTGAAAGGTTTCAAGCGTTTGCATAATATGGCAGAACAGATTTTGTAGGCGATTTAAAGGAGACTGATGCTGGTTTTGTTAGTGGAGTTCAGGATGTCTTGTTTGCTGAAGTTACATTCACTAGGAATGCTATCTTCCGACCATATTTTGTAGTTGAGGTGGTACATACTTCTTACTTACTTACTTACTTACTTACTTAAGGTGGCGCTACAGTCCAGGGTGGACCAGGGCCTGAACCAACAAGCTTCTTCCAGCCGGCTCGGTTTCCAGCTATAGCTGTCTCCAGTTTCGCACGCCAAGTTGGTTGAGGTCCTCTTCCACTTGCGTGTGCCACCTTTTATGCTGTCCACCTGTACTGCGCTGTCCCACGGGGTTGGATTCAAATACTTTCCGGGCCGGAGCATTGGTGTCCATTCGCTCTAGGTGACCCAGCCATCTGAGTCGTTGGCTTTTCACTTTTGTGGCTAGGTCGGTGTCGCTGTACAGCCCGTACAGTTCGTTGTTGTATCTTCTTCTCCATTCCCCATCTATGCAGACGGGACCAAAAATCACCCGGAGAATTTTTCTCTCAAAACAGCCTAACGCCTTCTCATCCACCGTTAACAGTGTCCATGCCTCTGCACCATACATCAGGACCGGGATGATAAGCGTCTTATACAGGGACAGTTTAGTTGCTCGAGAGAGGGCTTTGCTTGTCAATTGCCTATTTAGCCCAAGGAAACAGCGATTGGCAAGAGTAATTCTTTGTTTGACCTCAGCACTGGTATCGTTCGCTGAGTTTATAGCGGATCCTAAGTAGACAAAGTCTCTGACCACCTCAAAATTATAGCTGTCTACAGGGTGTCCGTAATGAGTGGATAATACTGCAACTGGTGATAGCAGGCCTTATGACTGCTCAGAAAAAAAATATAAAAAAAATATTTTTCTTGTGGTCTCCATGGTATAATTTATTTTCGAAAAATGTTAACAAATTCGGGGTCTCCTAAAATATCTAATTACAACGGCCACCCATAAAGGATTCTTATTATTTTTGTATTTTTATAATATTCTTGAATAACTGTTCTAAGTGATGGGTAGTAAATTTTAACACCAGCTGATGCATTTTTTGTGTTATAATTTTTTAAAATAATTTTTTATTCAAAAATAATTCAAAAAGTTTGAAAAATCATAAAGGAAAAAAAATGTATGAGAACATAGGTGGCAAATTTGGTAGCAGAGTCTGGACACGCGTGAAATGAAAAGGATGAAATTTATATTTTTGCAATACCTTATAAACTGATGATTTTGTAATCCCTGTTCGTCTTGCAATCTCCCGTGTTGATGTAGTTGAATCTGCTTCAATTGCATTCAGCATAATACCATCAATTTCTTCTCGCGGTAAACGCCCTCCGCTAGTGCTGCCCAGTCCATTACCAGGCATTCGTCCTTCTGAAAAACATTGGTGGACTCTGATGAACACTCTATAGTCCGGATGTCACGCATTTGGATATCGCTCTCTATAGAGTGCTGCCGCTGCGTTAGCGCTTCCTCTGCATTCCCCGTATATTAAATGCATATTTGCATACTCCAGCGGCGTATACTGTGACATTCTTAATCAGTATTAATTTAATCAAATTCAAAAATGCGTTTAATTGACGAAACCAGTATAACAACGTTGTCATTACATAAATGACAGAGAATTGACAATATTTGCAAATAATACTTTTTTATGTTTACTTAATTTAGTAACTTAATTTCATCTGATAAAATGTTAAAAAACTACTATAGTAGATCAAATGCCAATTTTATTGGTTATGGTTGTAGACATAAACATGTGTTATACCATTTTGGAAAGTACATTAAACAGGCCAATTTCTATCAAATTTGCCACCTATGTTCTCATACATTTTTTTTTTCCTTTATGATTTTTCAAACTTTGGTGAAAAAAAATATTGAATTATTTTTGAATAAAAAAATTATTTTAAAAAATTATAACACAAAAAATGCATCAGCTGGTGTTAAAATTTACTACCCATCACTTAGAACAGTTATTCAAGAATATTATAAAAATACAAAAATAATAAGAATCCTTTATGGGTGGCCGTTGTAATTAGATATTTTAGGAGACCCCGAATTTGTTAACATTTTTCGAAAATAAATTATACCATGGAGACCACAAGAAAAATATTTTTTTTATATTTTTTTTCTGAGCAGTCATAAGGCCTGCTATCACCAGTTGCAGTATTATCCACTTATTACGGGACACCCTGTATAGTGACGTTCTATCCAAGACGTCGGTGTTGGGTGTCCTTTCTTGTTGACAGCATATATTTCGTTTTACTTTCATTCACCGTTAAACCCATCTTCTTGGCTTCCTTCTCAATACTCACAAAAGCACCACTTACGTCACGCTTTTTTCGTCCGATTATGTCAATTTCGTCAGCGTAAGCGAGTAACTGGAAACACTTTTGAAAGATTATGCCTCTCCTCTAGTGTTGACGTGAGATTTTTGCACTATTTTTTCAGGAACAATGTTGAAAAGGCATGACGCATGACAGCGCTGTCACATGCGGCCTTGAAATCGGTGAAAAGGTGGTGTGTATCGATTTGAAACTCCTGGGTTTTCCAAATTCTGCTATAGTGCGAATATTTTGTCGAAAGTGGACTTTAGTTAAGATATGGCTCTCTTTACTTCGTCGAGGTCGGGTGGATGGAATTGTTGGCCTACGGTTGAATGGTGCAATCTGCATGCTAGCGGAATTCGGTTCGTCATCGCCGTTATAAAATTAGTGGAAATTATTTTTCCATATGCTTCCAACCTATATGCTCTTAATGTTTTTGACAGATCTTACGCGAATCACTTATAGCCATTCCACACTATCCCACTGAGTATTAATACATGTCAAAAAGGTGTGAAGAAATCATGTATAATAGTGTGGAAACAAAATATGAAATTTCATCACACACAACTTGACAGCGCATCCGACACGATTTGACATGTGTCAATACATGGAAATATTTAGGATCGGTTCTAAAACCATCAAACTTTCTATCCCACTTGGGCGTTTGAGGTTATGGTGAAACTGATTTTTTGATGCAAGTGTGGAAGAAAAATATGAAAGTCAGTTACATCACACAAATTTGGCAGTCGTATGAAATTTCTTCCCACTTTATTTTGACATGTGTTAATACTTTGTGGGATAGTGTAGTGTAGAGGCACTTTTAGTATGCACAATTCAAAATAGGGTATTTAATTAACCCATACTACAGTGACGATAGGGGATGAAGAATAAAATCTGAAAAAAATATGGAATTTTGTTGTCTTCAACCGATTTAAACGATTTTTTAACGACCATCACCCTAATATACATAGATGGTGTCTAGCGAGTGGTGGCAATCGATGAAAAAGATTTCTGATATATATGTATGTACCCCTATAAGATTACTGAAAGCTTTCAAGCGTTTCCATAATATGGCAGAACAGATTTTTTAGGCCATTTAAAGGAGACAGATGCTTGTTTTGTTAGTGTAGTTCAGGAGGTCTCGTCCGACCATATTTTGTAGTTGAAGTGCTACATACTTCTAAACAATAGTGATTTTAACAGCGTGATGATAAGGCCCCAGCTTCAGCTGCTTTATTGAACTGACAGTGGAATTCGATTTATCTTCATAGTTTTACAGCTTTGCAGTACATCTACTTGTTTTCAATGCTTTATTGTGGTAGCAAAGGATTTGTTCTTAAGAGGCTATAAAAGACTCAATCGGAAGAGGACTTGGTGATTTCTTGCGACCGTAGCCGCCCGACGTTGACTTTTCTCACAGTATTTCCCTATTTTGGGTTAATTCGGGATGTCTTTAGCAGAACTTTAGATACAACAAGGTGATAGTGATCCAAGTTGATTTTGGCCCCGGAACGTTTGGACATCCATGATACTAGAGGAATGCCTTGAGTCATTTGATAAGCAGTCGAAATTTTGTGTTGCTCTCACAATACTTGACCCCCTAACAAAGGCGATCAGCCTGAATATGAATTCGTCATCGGAAAGGAAGGGTACAAAATCCCAAATTGCAAGAAAAGAGAATCCCGAATGCCACTGTCCCGAATGCCATAATCCTGAATGCCCAAAATCCCGAATGTTAAAATCCCAAATGGACAATAACGGGAAGAAAATCCAAATGGATCCACCCCAACAGTTCGGCTCATCAGTTAGATGTTGTTGATGAGCCCAACTATTATGTCTGGGCGAAACGCAATATAAATATATGGAGTGGAGCTCACTTAAACCTCTTTATTTGAACTAAATTCATTCGCTCCACTAAAACAGAGGAATATTATTTTTAATTTTCTTCAAAATCATTATAAATTTTTAAGTTTCGTTCCACGAAATGTAAAATACATAATTTAGTTATGGCTTCTTTTGTTTTTATGCATGAAATTGCTTTTTAGAAGCAACTCTAAAACTAAACTTGAGACTTTGTGTCAGATTTTATTTTTTTTCTTAAATTAAAATTTTCTAAAAAAATAAAACAGCTTTCTGTGATGGCGGGTCCACTGGCACGATCTTATGGCGCCGCCACAATGGTTGGAAAAGACGAACGCAATGGTCGCATAAATCCAGCACTTGAACCAGACGATGACTTGCCTGTTGCCGAAGCGCAACGACAATTTCAGTTATCAATGGGGAGCGGTGGCGGTGGAGGTCAACAAGGAATAACTGTGCCAACTGCTGAGGATAATACGTCCTTCTAATAGAGATAAACCTATTAAAACAACAACCATACTGCATTAGCCATTAAACTACAGACGTAAATATTATACAACCAGATTATTACTAAACTCATACAAAAAAAAAAAAAAAAATACACATAATAATACTAAAAAAATATTATTTTTATAAATATACTAACTCGAAATTTTTATATTTTCTAAGTTAAATTTTTTTAAAGTGATATTATTGTAGAAAATTATCTCAAATTTATTTTTTATTATTAATTTTATTTCTTGGTTTTTTTGTGAATATTGTTGGAAAGATGTTAAGTGCTCAGGTATATAATATTGATGGATATAATTAATATTAATTTTGTATTATTAAATATATATTTAGTACAAAAATAGTTTAATACAAACAAAAAAGAAAAACAAAATATAAGCAAATATTACTTTTTTTATTGCAATTTTCAGTATTTTTATTTTAAATTTATTGGTTAAAGTTAAATTTATATATTTCTTTTTAAACAAAGTACTAAATTTAAAATTAAACTATCTACTATTAAAAAATCAAAAGACATATCTGCAAAACTAGAAACAAAATTACGAAACAAGCCACTGCAACTGAACATATCACTGTGAATAATATTATTATTGTTTTAATGTTAAGGTTAGATTTAACCTTTTAAATTAAACAACTACAGAATTTATAATATAGAATTAATGTATAGGCATATGTATTAAAAAAAAAGAGAAACTTACAACAAAAATATTATTGTGAACCTAAATTTATTCAAAATTTGATTTGAGACACTGACTGCAACTTAAAATAATTCCTTAAATGTTTAAATTTATTTTCATATTTGATTTCATTCAGTGGGCTATACGAACAATACCTGGGCTCCATTGTTAATAATGACTAAAGATGACAGATTATTTTGAAGGATTGTGGTCCAATTTGAAATATCTTGGAACCGGAAATAGCCTCATGCATACATAAATCACAAAAATGAGCAATCTAAGTTTTTCCGGTTGATTTCTAAATTTCTTAAGTTGAGAGTTTAATAACCACCCTTCATGGACATTGAGAAACGCTAATTCAAGCTCTTTCACATAGCTCTAAATTATGACATAATTTATAAATATAATAAAGCCCCTTTGATTTATTGTAAGCTGCCTTGGAGGTTTTTCCGGCTTTTTAACTTGGGTTTAGGTGTAGTTTTTTTTTTAAGAAAAAAGAAACAGAGCAATAGCGTTTTAAAAATACCACTAGAATCAATGTCAAAATATAGAAAAAGCTGGAAAAACATAGCTAAGCAATTAAGTATTGATGGTTTCATCACAGTGATCCGCTTGTTGAGAATCTGAAATTATTCTTAGACCTAATCTGATCGAATCTTAAAAAAATTTGACAATTTTGACGGCTGCAAGTTTTAGGTCAACTACTCGAAAAGTTTAAAAATAATATAAGGTCATAGTTTGAATAATGTTGATATTTGTAAATTGTTAATTTTTTGTCAGATTCGCGATCAGATTAGGCCTTAAAAATAATTTCCAGTTTAAAAAAACGAGCATTAAAATTTGTTCTAATCCCTTGGGATCAATTCTCAACATTTTGGACAGTCTTCTTTAAATTTTGTACAAATCACTATTGGAATCATTTTAATATGGCCGTTTTTGAAAACGTCATCTGCGTCAAAAATGTGTTTGCAGAATGTTCTTTAACGCAAACTGCTAAAGTCGCAGTAAAAAAATCGAGTTGACGATGAAAGAAATGAGAAACCATAGAGCGTGTTCTAAAAATATAAAATGCGTTTGCGAGTAAATTGAATAACGTTGATAAAACCGATTTTGGGCAAGACAGGACGATTGCATATGACAATTGCAATCTGCGTCAAAAAATGACGATCATTTGACGATCAAATTGACTTTGATTTGACGTTTTCGAAAACAGCCGCTTATTTAAGGGCTTTTCAAACATAAACCTGACTTAGTTCCTGACTTCGACACTACCTTTTTTTTTAATTTTGAAATTCGGGACCATGTTTCGACCTTAATTGTGTTTGAAGTAGAAAAAACTAGGCAGTATTATTATTAGTATAGAATCAGCATCCCCAAATCATAAAGTGTACCAAGTTTCATTGATTTGTATTTAGAATTGGCGTATGAAAAAAATTTTGTCGCCGAAAATAAAAAAAACGGACCACTGCACGGCGGTGATGTGACGATTTGATAGTTAACTGGCTGAATGGAACAGAATAGATGTCAAAAATGCTGCAGCCGGAGCTGCAAGAGTTGAACAATTTTTAACTTTTACTGCAGCATTTTTGACATCAACTGCAGCATTTTTGACATCTATTCCAGCTGCGTCTTGCATTCTGTTCAGGCAGTGGACAGAATGGAGATGGAGCTGCTACTGGAATTGCTATCAAAATGTTGGAAAAATACACACAAATTCAATGATGCGAACACAACACGACGCAGCTGGACGAGTTGGCCAACTTTAACTTTTGCTTGCAGTTTTTTTGACGTTTCAAAATTGCAAGCGCAACCGAGTACTTACATGTGGGTTAAAGTGATTTTTAAACTCTTTTCATAATCTCTCATAAAGACGTAAGGCAGTTTTAGCTTCTTTTTTGTCATTATCCACTTTTATTTTTGTTTTTATATTTATTTTCGATACTGAAATGTCAGAAAGCTGAAAAATCACGTACGACACTTTTTGACAGCTATTCCAGCTGCAGCTGCAGTTGCAGCACTTTATTCTGTTCAGGCAGTAACTGATGGCTGAACAGAATGGACACGGAGCTACAACTGGAGCTGCAGATGGAATTGCTATCAAAATGTTGAATACACACAAATTCGAGGATGTGAACACAACACGACGAAGCTGCAGACGGAGCTGCTGACGCATCAGCTGGACAAGTTGGCCAATTTTAAACTTTTGCTTGCAGCTTTTTTGACGTTTCAAAAAGTGATTTTTAAACTCTCTCATAAAAACGTAAAGCAATTTTAGCTTCTTTTTCATCATCATCCAATTTTATTTTTATTTTATTTTTATTTTCGATACTGACATGTCAGAAAGTTTAAGGCCTGGCGCCCATTAAGCAACTTTTAGTTGCTCGCCCCAGCAACTTTTTGTTACTCCCGATCCAATTACATTGGGTTATATGGGGGAGCGCCCACTAGGCAACTAAGTTTCCGGCAACTTTAAGTAGCTCGAAGTTGTTCGCGGAACTTTTTGCCGGCAACTTTAAGTTGCTTGCCTTCACCCACTGAGCAACTTTGTTGCCGGCAACTATATCTGTCAAAAGTGGCCGTGTTCAAAGATTTAATCTTTCATGTTGATTTTCAGATTTCTGAATTTTCTAATCAGAAGGTTCATTCATGATAGACTTTTTAGAAATGTTTGCTCAGATTTTTAAAGAGCCTAAAATCGCCCAATTGCAAAACCAAATAGCCCAAAAAATTTCAAATTGAGAATGATAAGTTCGATTAATAGTCCGTTTTGACAACACTGATGATGGCCTATTCATTTCAATTTAGCGTTGAATGCGCTGTACAACGATTACACCAATAGCTTAACGAATCTTCTATCATCACGCCATAATAGGCAAGTTCATAAAATGAGATTTTAGCAGAGATTTGGGAGATCTTGAATTAGCATTCACTCTCAGAAATTACACTAGTCAACGAAATTAAAGGAACGATTTTTTTTTCAATTTTTTTTAGTGATTTTTGAAGAGCTGTATCTTTGTGACGAGTAGTTGTATTGAGTTGAAACAAAAAGAATTTTACAGCTTTATATTTTTTGTTTCGAGAATTATTTGCAAACAAATTTTTTTGAAGTACCGTTATTGCGATATGGCAAACAATGAGACGAGACAAAAAAATTATCTTTTCAATTTTTTTTTGAAAATCCTCATTTCTATGGATACATTTTTTTGAGTCAATCAAATGTAATGATCAGATACCTTGTTTATTCAGCTTCAATTTAGTTTTTTTTTTGTTGTCGTGCAATTTTTTTGCATGGTTATCTGACTTTGAATGCAAAAAGATACTTTTAGCCTTGATTACCAATATCTCAGCAAATAATGACGTTATAAAAAATTCAAAGACAGTTTTGGAAATTTAAGAAAGCGTTTAACAAGATTTTTTTAAGATTTTGTAAAAATTATTGTTTTTTACCGTTCACCGTTAGTTTAAAAAAGTACTAAAAACTGACGTTTTGTGGTCTTTTCGTAAATCTTTTTTTTATTTGCAAATATTGATTGCATGGCTTGCGTTGGTATGCAAATTTGTAGACTTTTAAAGCATAAATATTCTTGTAAATTTTCAAATTGATTCATTGAACCGTTTTTCCTCACCAAAACTTCAAAGTCTCACAAACCAGGTAAAGGAACAAATTGTGTTGTTCCTAAACAATGCGTAGTCGTCATCAAAATGACAAGAAAACCGCAATTCCAGTAGATTTTTTTCACAGTTTTGTATTAGTTTGATACTTTTTTGACTTGAAATGAAATAAAAAGTACATTAAAACAAAAAATTTATTTCAAAATGTTTCAAACAAAAAAAAGTTTAATTTAAAATAAAAAAATTTTCTGGAAAAATGTACTTTTTAATTCATTTCAAGTCAGAAAAGTATCTAACTAATGCAAAACTGTAAAAAAAATCTACTGGAATTGCGGTTTTCTTGTCATTTTGATGACGACTACGCATTGTTTAGGAACAACACAATTTGTTCCTTTACCTGGTTTGTGAGACTTTGAAGTTTTGGTGAGGAAAAACGGTTCGATGAATCAATTTGAAAATTTACAAGAATATTGATGCTTTAACAGTCCGGTGAACGGTAAAAAAACAATAATTTTTACAAAATCTTAAAAAAATCTTGTTAAACGCTTTCTTAAATTTCCAAAACTGTCTTTGAATTTTTTATAACGTCATTATTTGCTGAGATATTGGTAATCAAGGCTAAAAGTATCTTTTTTCATTCAAAGTCAGATAACCATGGAAAAAAAATTGCACGACAACAAAAAAAAAATGAATTGAACTGAATGAACAAGGTATCTGATCATTATATTTGATTGACTCAAAAAAAATTTATCCATAGAAATGAGGATTTTCAAAAAAATTTGAAGAGATAATTTTTTTGTCTCGTCTCATTGTTTGCAATAACGCAATAACGGTACTTCAAAAAAATTTGTTTGCAAATAATTCTCGAAACAAAAAATATAAAGCTGTAAAATTCTTTTTGTTTCAACTCAATACAACCACCCGTCACAAAGATACAGCTCTTCAAAAAACGCTAAAAAAAATTGAAAAAAATTTGTTCCTTTAATTTTGTTGACTAGTGTATTTAGAATTTGTTTATTAAGAAAATACGAAAACAAAAAATAATCAGGTTTTCGATTCAAAAAAGTGCATGTCACAAAAAAAAGTGTCAACAAAATATAATTTTCGTTTATTAAAAAAACTGGTCTCACTTTTTTTAACCATAAAGAGAAAAAAAAAACGCGGAGAAGTTAAAATAAGTCGGCGAAGTAAGTTAATAAGCACCATTAACAACTAATCAAAAACCGTCTATACTTAGCTTTTCCATTTTAAGAATCATAAAATGCGTATTTATTTGCAAGTCCATAAGGAAATTTAACGAAGAAATCGTTATCGCCAAACGATACAATTGCAATACGGAAACTTTCTAACCCTTCGAGCTAAATAATGAATTCAAGGGACCAGGGTTGGTTCATGACGTGTCTCATTGATTTTTACTGAGCTTTTTTTACCTCATTACAAATTCAACTTAAGTGTCTGTCTCCTTAAAAATGTTTATATTATTTTTAATCTTATAACAAAAACTTAGTTTTCGACAAAACAAAAATTACAAATAAGAACAAATAAGTCAATGATATGATTACTTTGGTCAAAATTGATCACAACTTATTCTTAAGCATAAATTATACACAAAAAAAAGCAAAAACAAAAAAATAAAATTAGAATTAAAAAAAAAAATAAAATTTAAACAAAATTCAAACCAAATACATATCACTAATTGTGTCCTTCCTTAAAAAAATAAATAAATAAATATAATGGAATATATTACACGACGAAAAAATAACAACTATTTGCTAAATTAACAACAAAATAAAACTAAAAAAACGAAACATATCATTTAAATGTGAATAGTCATATAAAATGTGTAGATAAGTATATATATATATATAAATAAATGTAAAATAAAATATAAATCCTGTTATACAAAATGAATTGAACTAAATATATTATTAATAATTAAATGTACCTATAGTGTAAAAGAAAAAAAAAACAAAATAAAAAATAATCTCTAAAGATTCAAAAATATTAGATGTTATAAGAAAATAGTGAGATTATATTATATTATACAAAAAAATAGAAAAAAAAAACGCTGAGTAGTACCTACCTTAACCTTAAATTTAAACCAAAAATAATAACAAGATAAATTAAATTAATAAAACAAAAAAAGTTACAAAATGACAGTGTTAATATATAAATATTTACGAATCCAGTCAGTTATTTTCGATTCTATATATACAAATTTATGCTAAAACTGTTAAATGTTTTTTTTTTTTTAATCATGAAATGTTGAGTATTTTGTTATATTGTTTTTGTTTTATTATAAACTTCAAGTAGGTAATTTAACTCTTGTTGTGTAACTGCGCGTTATTTCAAAATAAATAAAAAATTAAATATTGGTGTTGAAAATGGTGTTACTTTTAATGTTCTATGTAAATTAAAGAAAAAAAAAAAAGAAATATCTATTTAAATATAAATTCAATAAGTTGTGTTTGTATTGTTATTTTTACAATTTACTTACCTGTTTTAATACAGTATTGAAATTTATTATGTAATGTAAAGACAACTTACAAACCACCCTATTTGTTTGACAATTAAGAAAAAAAAAATTAAAAAAAAAATTGTGCAAATATATTATTAAAAAGAGAAAAAAAATAATTAAGAAAAAATATGAAAGTGAATAAAGAAAAACATTATATATTGGTTTCCTTGTTGATGAAATCTTGTCATTTTTACTACTCTCTTGAGAAAACCCAGAAGGAATATATTTACACAGTTAAACCAACCTTATCGCTTAAATGCTATTACAGTAAGCCATATAATAAAATTATTAGACCAGGCTCAAGAAATAAGAATTTCAGAAGAATACAATTAATGGGTGAGTTTTTTAGGTTTTCTCAAACTGCGAAAAACTTTTCTCAGTGACTGACAATAATTTCACTCCTGGAAGTAGGATGGAAAGTACCATATAAAAGGACAGTGTTAAAACATAAAGGCCTGCTGATAATAAGATATATAGAAAATATAATAATGGTGTGAGGTTGCCGGATGAACGATGTCATCAAAAGTGTGTAAGTGACAGATAATTTACGTCATGATATATAGAAAGAAGGTATGCTGCATCCAACCACGTAAAATTGCTGTTAGTATTTAAGTCGTTCGGCCAGTGCCGTTCCTAGCCCGTAGAGCACCTGGGGAAAGCTCAGAGAACCCGCTTTTTCCCATACAAATATAAAAAAAACTAAAAATAGTAAATTGTGAACCTGTCATTTTCACCGTATTTATACTGACTGCAATCACACCGAAAAAAGTTACGGATTGGTTAAAATGTCGATTTATATCTACTTTCATGCGGAATTTTGAAAACCCGGACTTGACAAAAAGTGGACTGTATGGAAAAAAAATTGGAGAAAATATAAAATTTTATGACTGTTTTACAATGACGCGTTCGCGCTTGCGATGCTTACGTTACATTTACCAAGCGCTACGGCCGCGTCCAGATAAATCGAACAAAAAAATTCAAAACTTTTTTCAACACTAGATGGCCACATACCTAAATTGAAATCGAAATGTCAAAACGCACGCAAAAGTTGAATAATCTCTACTTTCGCGTTGCAGCCGCTTACGTTAAGTTGGTTTGTGTACCTACTAATGGATGCAAAATCGTAACATTATGGCTGTTTTACAATAACGCGTTGTGCGTCGCGTTGAAAGATTTGCCTGTCAACGCAAAAGTTCAGGCATAGGAATTCCTGTTTAGTGTTTACAATGACGCGTTGAGCATTATGTTACGATTTTGCATCCATTAGTAGGTACACAAAACAACGTAACGTAAGCGGCTGCAACGCGAAAGTAGAGATAATTCAACTTTTGCGTGCGTTTTGACATTTCGATTTTAATTTAGGTATGTGGCCATCTTGTGTTGAAAAAAGGTTGAATTTTTTTGCTCGATTTTCTCAACGCGACCGTAACGCTTGTTAAATGTAACGTACGCATTGCGAACGCGAACACGTCATTTTAAAACAGCCATAAAACAGCCATTAAAGAACAACACTCTGCATGAACCGATTGTACGGGATGAGAAAATACTCGAATCATAAATCATAAATTCTTGACTGAATTTTAGACATGAACTTATCAGTCATTGGATTTTGGAAATTGTAGACTCTATTGTAGTACCTCGTGGTATGATGGTTAGTGCGTAGGACTGTCATGCCGAAGGTGTGGGTTCGATTCCCAGCCGTGCCACCTAAAAACAGAAATGTTTTACCCGAGGTACTGCCTCTTGCGAGGAACTGACAAGCCCTCCAAGAGTATACTTGTCATAAAAAAGTGCTTCTCATTTAGCCGTTCGGACTCGGCAAAAAAGCTGTAGGTCCCCTCCATTCCTGCCAATAACACCGCAGACAGGAATGGTTGAGATTTGTAAGCCACTAGGCCCTGGTTCTCCACGAGCTGTTGCGCCACCCAATTTATTTTGTATTTAATTTTATTTAACCCTAAAGTCACTCTCAAAACAAAATATTCAGAGCAAATACGACTGTTTTTTAAAGAAAACCTTTTTTATTTCCACAAGCCCCAGGAAATAGTGAAATTTTAATTTAAGTTCAAAATGTTTTCTGTCTAGGTATAGTCATTACACCCCAAAGCAGCGCAAACATCCATTTTGAAAGTTTATTTTTTGGCTGAAAAAAATGAAAACAGACAAATTATAAAAATCCAATTGAAAACTTCGAATAAACAACCTCACTTGTCAACTCGCAGATGATTTTGAGGTCACGCCGAATTAAGATGGTAAATTGGGTTTTTTCAATGAGCATACCTTGATTCTGTATATCGTGCCATACGTGAGCTAGTCTAAACTATTAAGGGCTGAGGTGATAAATGATTTTTAGTACAAGTCACGGTGCTGAAGAATATTTGGTAGCGGAGCAACGTTTTGTAGTTGGCTAACGGCAAATCTTAATTCTCCATATAGTTTGTTAAGTGCCCTTCATATGAGCTGCGAATAGAGAGCTGCGAATTGCGAATGGTCGAAGGTTTTGAAATTTCTTTCACATGAGTGGTGACAACGAGTGAAATGAATGCGTAAATAGTTTGAGCTTAAACTTGAGTGAATTTTTCATTCGCAGATTTGTACAATGCGCCCTGATGTTTTGGATTGCGGACAAGTGTTTGAAAACTCGCAGAAAATGTCTCGTAGGTGGCGTAGAAAATATAAAAATGCAAAATTTTACTAATTACTAAAAATACTAAAAATTGTAGATGGGATCGTTTATTCTCTTTGTCGAAAAGTTAAAACACGAATGTGTTCATATTTACGTTTGTAATTGCTTAAACAAATTTATTCGCATTTGCAGTTCGCAGCTCATGTGAAAGGCAACACATAATAGCGGAGTTCAGCCACCTTGAAGTAAAGCTAACATTAACTCTACAAATGACACCTTAGCTGAGAATTGACTACCGATAAAGAAACCACTGCTAATTCACTTAGGTTCGAAACAAATGCTTAAGAAAAAGTGTACACTCTTCAAAACTCAAAAAAGTTATGCCAGTCCTGCTTTTTTACGAATAACGACACTTTGTGGTAGGCGATAAGCAGCAAGGAATTCCTGATACTGGTCACTGATGGACTCTTTGAAAAGAAATCATGCTTCGACTGATATTTGGTCCTGAGTGCAAGGAATGCAAATGTGGAAGATAAAATAACCACGAACTCTATGATATGTACCAAGGTGCATAATCAGTACAAAAAAACTTCCACTAAATGGGTTTGGCATCAATGTTTCTTGCATATATTTTGATATACGTTTGATAGAACAGCTCAAATAAACTCTTTATCACGTCTAACAGTGTCTAATAGGAGTCTTACAGTGTAGACTCCATTTAATAGTTAAGAAAAAGCTAGTTTTGAATTAACTAAGAATACCATAAACTGTTAGTTAAGTTTTGTTTATCAAAGACAAAATTAGAACTTATCAAAGAACTATCTATAAATATGGCTCAATACCCTTGTGAGAATACTCAGTCTAAATCCTGAAAAAAAAATAAGTTTTCAAATACCAACTACTGCTTAGTGCTTAGATAATCTCGAATCACCAGACATTTGAAAAGTGGTCGTCTGAAAACTTTTCCGTCACGAAGAGTTTTTCAAAACTCTCGATACGATAATTTGTCATTAAATAGCTTTTTGCTCTTATAATAATGCAAAACGATTATTTGTCAATCACCGATGTTTCTGCGTTTCCATATCACGTCTTTGGCAAATTTGAAGCACCTAATCTAACACATGCACAAAGCCATTACAAATCTTCGTTTATGTACCTAAGCAAATTTTTATAATGGCTAAAAAAGAAACAAAGTTATTCCATATAGCGATTACACAATCCCATAAACGACCTACAATGTCAGTAAAATGATGAACACAAAGTTACGACGAGCAGTTTCTTATTCTCAAAACCATCATTAAAAGTCAGCACATGGTGCATATCATAATATAAAGTCATAATTGATGTAATTATAATCGTCGAGATTAACTAATAATCTTTGATTGTTCGCTTTGTTCTGTTCCAGCTCAGAGAGCAGAGCACTGAATCTTATCTAACTTATAAGCCAAAGCGTCTTCATCTTTCGGAAGTTGCAACTTACATACATATCTACATATTTGTTAGAGAAGACTCTATAAAGCGATCTTCTTCCAAAACTAAAACATGGTAATAAAATTCCAACAAAATCATAATAATGGGAATACTATTGACACAAGAATCTGTCAGATATGTACACGTGATGTATAAATTTACTGTCTATATGTAATCCATTCGTTGGTATTTTTTATTAATTATTTCGATATTCAGGTATGAATAATGTGATGAGATTCAGATGTATCATCTTTTTAATGCAATCAGATTAATTTTGCAAATCTGCGGAAGAGGTCAGCAGTGGATTCTTATTTAAGCTTTTTTTTTTTGCGGTATAGGTACTTGTATATTTTTTTTGTTTGCAATATCCTAGGACACATGGTTGAGTGCTTTAAAATGTTGCACAATGGATAGAGGAATATAATGTTGCTTCGCATGACGAATGCGTCAATTAGTGTTGGGTACTAGGGCTCTCCTTCAGTTTGGCTTCAATTTTATATTGGTATTGTATTTTCCTGACCAAATCCAAAGTGATTGGTCGTCAATTTATGCAACAATGGTCTAGGTCAAAAGTTTTTTTTTTAAATTATAAGCTAGTATTTGGCGCTTCGTGAGATCGATAGACTTTTAGTTTTTGTTACAGTAATTATATGAGGACAGTAAAATATGAGTTCTGTCTAGTAATTTGTTTTCTTTTATGCAAAAAGTTGAGAAAAAGAATCAAAAGGCAATAATGGCCACCAGATGCTATAGATAAATCTGCGGAGGTGGTGCTTAATCTAATTTCATAGCCAGAAGAGCCAAAGCACCAGAATAATCAATTTAACTGGCTTTTGAGGCAAAGCACTAATTTACTGCTATCTACCTACATATTATTTTGTGTGTTGTTTTTAATGATTATTCAAATCATTAGCATTGACCCAAAAATTTTTCTAACGCAAAATTGTTTCTGAGATGGTTTCAAATTTTTACAGGGCTATTCATTTTGTAATTTGGGATTTTGAACCACTCAGAAAAATTCTTGAGAAATTTTGATTATTTGTAGATACTTTCAATGAGTTAAGATAATATATGATTGTATGTATGATTTTTTGATCATTATAGACCACTTAACAAATAGCTAAAAAATACAAAACTCTATCAAATCTTTTCAATTTCACTGAATTTATATCTAACGAGTGTAGAAAAATACTAAATATAATATTTATTTTATTCAAATAATCCGAACACTTTTTTTTTTAAATAATTAAAAAAGTGCAGCTGCTTAAACCGACGCACGATATGCTGTTTCCATAGATATGAAGAAACTTTCTTATTCTTTTATTTAATTAATCCTGCATATTTATTTACCTTTTTACTTGCGATTATAGGTACTATAAGGCAAGTTTTGGATTCGTGCAAAAAAAAATTTTGAGATAACAATCAAACATGATATTACGATGATAGAGAACACCAAAAAAGTGGGTGGCACAATTCTGTCTGTCTGTCTGTCTGTCTGTCTGTTCGTCTACAGCCTAAACGGCTTGATCAATTTTTTTCAAACTTGGTACATAGTAGTTTTTGGTGATAAAGCCTACAGTTTTTTCTCATTTTTTTTTTAGAACCAAAAATAACGGTACCTGCCATACAATTTTTTTAACAATTTTACATAATCGTATTTTTCTCAAAAACGGCTCGACAACTTTTCTTAAAAAAAATTCAATAAATTTATATTTGTAAAGGCTTCCTTTGGGTGGAAAACCATTTTTCAAAAACGGTTATTAATGGTACCTCCCAAAGAACCATTTTTTTAATTTTTGATTTTCTTCAAAACGATACGACCGATTTCAATTATTTTTTTTATACAGAAGCTTCCAAAAAATATAAACAGTTCTGCGTACCAAATTTTTTGAAAAATATTTTTTGGATTTTTAAAAAATGTTTCAATTTTTTTTGAAAATCAAATATTTCGAAAGCGACATGATCGATTTTTTTGAAACTCGATATTAAAGAGTTTTTTAGTATTCTCTACAATATTTTTAGAAAAAATTTACATTTATGAAAAAATAACGGTAAATACCATACAAAAGTTAAAAAACCACAAAGGAAAATATTTTTTTGCTTAAAAACGACTACTACGATTTTGATTAAACTTTTTCATATACAAAAAATAGTACGATCTACTACTAAAAATTATAAAATTTCACACTTAGCAATTATTAATAGTACCTGTCATGGAACGTATTTTTTTTTGGCTAAGTGGATTAAAATGATTTTTTTTATATACAAATTTCAGATAAGATTTAATAATATTGCATTTCAAAATTTTCAAAAAAAAAGTTTTTGGACTTTTAAAAAAAGTTTCAAATTTTTTTTTTGAAAATTCGATATCTTAAAAACGGGTTGACAATTTTTGTTTTTATATACACATAAATATATACTTTAGATTTGCATACCAAAATATGTTCTTAAAAATGTTATAAGAATTTTATATATAAAAAAATTAATTTTTTAAGAAACCGCTCCAACGATTTTAAATTTTTTCTCCTATACAATCATATTCAATCAAGAATTAAGATGGCATTCTTTTTTTCCACCTCAAACTGTCAAAAAAGTTGTTTTAGCCAATTTAAAGGTCGTATTTCACGCTTCTCTTCATTTTTCTCTCATAGTTTCCATGTTTTTATATACAATTTTCTTAAACCCGCAGTGTCTTGAACATAAGAGCAAGTACGTGTGACCCAGTCGTGTATTTTATTTTTACTGTATAGCTGCTAACCTATGTATAAGCCCAGTACAGTTGTTTTTAAGTAAAAGTAATTAACTGAAGTTTTTCAAGGCATTGGAATGGGATCTATGCAGTGAGTACAGTTGAAGTGACTGAGTCCCTCCACCAACGTGTAAACTGAATCAATATTCATGTAATCCGCCTATAGAAAAACTTGGCCACGTACATTATAATACTTTAGTGAATGCAGAAATATGGATTGACTGCATAAACATCTAAAATCCAACACAACCATCTAAAAAGAAAAATCTTGGTATCAATAAGAGCATTTCAGAATACTGTACTGCGAGCAAATTGGCATGGTGATTATCCCCGCTTGGTGCCTTGAAGGATCACAGTTCACGTGATTGTGAGCAAACTTGACATTAAAAAAACAATGCATTCTTTCAGAATTAGGAGAAAGCTTTTGACTGGAGGCATTGACAACGTAAGTCTAATCGATTAAACTATCTTTGAAACTAACCACCGTGCGTCGTCTGAGGTCAATACCACTCTTCTCTATCCCCTTCCATCGTACCGATTATGAAAAAAATTAATCTGTTTCAAAGCTGCTTCAAAAAGCTATTAGCTCTGCCGTTTTTAATTTAAACCTTTCTAAAACTTCTAAAAAAAGTTTCCGTTGTAACCATAATCTTTTCCTGAAGACCAAATCTTTTTATTTTTAACTGGATGGCCCGCCCCAAACGAAAGAAAATCCATCACCCAGCTTCTTCTATGATTAATGGTTCGAATTCTACTCTTATATCCACTTAATGAGCGGTGAGAAACAAATCTGTTGGATAAACGAAGTTCTTGGTGTATTTATTCGTGGACATTATTTTTAAGCAGATATATTCGCATGTGCATTAAAAACAACTCAAAAAGTATTTGAAATTATAGCCACATTTTGTCATTTCTATCTCATTTCACCCTATGTATGAAGCTAAATTTTGACAAATATATAGCAATAAAGCCATGTGCTCTAAGTCCATCCTCTTATTCCATCCTCAAAGTATAACCTTTAGAGCAAAAATAATTTTTAAAATCGGAAACTTTTTTTTTTTTATCTATTTCACCCTATAGATATAAAGCTAAATTTTGAAAATATTGACAAAGCTCCGAAATATAATCTAGTTGCATTTTGAAAAATACCAAGCCAGTGATCTTGAAGTCTATGCTCTAAATATAACTTTCCAAACACAAAAATTATGTTTAAAATCGCATACTGTATATGTTACCCCATTTCACCCTATAGTATATATGTCTTGAAAAATATCTAGCCCTCAAGTATGTACAATGTATGTATGTACCTTTTAATGATAGCTTTTCAAACACAAACAGAATTTTAAATATCGGATTCACTGTTTTGGTTTTTACCCCACTTCACACTAAGAATGAAGTTTTATTTTGAAAAATATTTACCAGCTAACCTATCTTTTAAATATTACTTAACAACACAAAAATAAATTCAAATCGGATACTTTTATTGTTTTTACTCATTTCACTCTGTAATTCAAATACTTGCGATTTTTACTTGCGATATACATACATAGGTACTATAGGGCAAGTTTTGGATTCGTGCAAACAAAATTTTTATATACAAATCAAACATGACGTTATGACGATAGAGAACACCAAAAAAGTGGGTGGCGCAATTCTGTCTTTCTGTCTACAGCCTAAACCAATGATGCGATTTTCTTAAAATTTTTAACTTAAGGTTTTTTTTGTAACTCTTCAGAGGGGAAATGGAAATTATTTTTAGCTTCTAGAATAACGGTACTTGCCATATAACCGTTAAGGAAGAGATTATTTATCTCAAAAACGGCGTCAACGATTTTATACAAAAAATCTGTGTGTTATTGTAGACAGAGAAACAAATTACCAAGAACTGGCATATAACGGTGTTATTGATTTTCGATTTCGTCATTCAATTAAAATTTTTGTGAAAAAGCTTCTTCAAAATGTCATTGCATATAAAAATTTAGAAAAAAATAAGTTTTGGATTTTTTAAAAAATATTAATTTTTTTTGTTGAAAATTCAATATTTCAAAAACATGTTGATGAATTTCTTTGAAACTAGGTTTTTAAATGTATTTTAATATTTTCTAAAAACGATCATCCAAATTTGTTTTTAAAAAATGTTACATAAATTTTATATTGTGATGCTTTTTTGTCGATGCTGAGGTAGGCTCGTTGGTGTCCAGGGTTTATCCCAAAGAAAGCAAAAAACTTTAGTAGAAGTTTCCAAACTCCAATCAAAACAAACTTTATTAATTCCAAATCAAGCTTGCAGTATTTAACAAAATTCGTTATTTATATTATTATTTTTTATATAACAAAGTATTTCGTATAAGTAACAATAAGTATTCCTACAATAATATAATACGGTATTTCATATACGGGTATGGGGCCAGCTCTGCCTCCGGCAAGAGACTGGAGGAGAAAACGGTGCACTATCCGCGATGACAGGCCTTGTCTATGGTACTCTTTGAAGAAGTGTAGCCACAGAAATAATCGGTGGGACACGGCCGGCCCTGCTCCTAGCAAAAGACTAGAAGAAAAATCGTTGTAGGCTAAGCCTAAGTGTAGACTTAGAAGAAGTGGAGCGCAAAAAGAAACAGGTACAAAATAACCTTCTTGCTCCTAGCGGCAAACTAGAAGAAAAATCGGTGCTTTGTTCGCGGTAACAAGCTTGTCTGTGTTACTCTTTGAAGAAGGGGAGGCACAGAAATAATCGGTGGGACAAGGTCCTGCTCCTAGGGAAAGACTAGAAGAAAAATGGTAGATGTTAGTTCTTTGTCCACGATACACTTAGAAGAAGTGGAGCGTAGAAATAAACGTGGGGAAAGGATAGGTACAGGAAGAGGTAGAAGTTTAAAAGCAAAAAGTTTTTCAAAACTCCTATCTTGTACACTTCGTACCCAGCAGTGTGTTCCTACTTGCTAATTTAAATTTGGTTCCCAAATTTAATTGAATCAGCGTGGTTTTCTTCCGCTCCGTACACTAAATTGTACTAACAACAGGTGAAGACAGAAGACAAATTAGAAGTGAAATTCAACCTCCCCATGTTAACATTTCAAGCACAAGGAAATGTGAACTAAAAGACAGTAGAAAAACTACCAACAACGTCATGCGTGTTCAGCTCAAACAACATCTGGTTGCCTGTATTCCTTATATGGGTGGAGGTATTAAATCAACCCAGGGTTCGGTGCGGTAAATAACATTAGGGTTCGGTAAATAATAATAAATTTTGAAAGGGGGTTCGGCGGAAAAGTGAAAAAGTGTAACGCTTCGTTACAATATATAGAAAAAATTGTTTTTTTTAAAACACCGCTCCAACAATTTAAAATTTTTTTTGCATATACCTACATATTCCTTTTTTGTATCCTATGGCATACACTTGAGTTTGAGCGCTACGTTATTTTACTAGTTGCTTATACAGTTTAAATAACGATTTAAATGCTTTTTTATACTTTCTTATATTTTTTCTATAATTACTTGCATATTTTATAAGTTCTTTACTTCCAAGCCACTTGAACATAAAAGCAAGTACGTGTGATCCATCAGTCGTGCATTTTATTTAGTTTTATTCAGTTTTATTTTAAAGTTCTATTTTTGTGGCTAAATTATCGTGCGACAAAATATTCCAACTGAAAATAGATTTTCCGAAACAAAAATTTTGTGAACAGAACTTTAAAATCAGCAATTTTAAATGCTAACATTAAATAAACCCAATACTTTTTTTTTAAATCTGCTTCCAAATACACTTTCTTTAAAAATAAGTTACCTATGTCATTAAAACTGACAAATAAAATAAAATCCATAATAAATTGTGGCTTATACCTCCATTTACTTCAAGGTTTCCGTATTATAAATCCAATTATGTTACTTCATTTTTATTGAAAAAAAACATCATGACATTACCAGTTTTACAATATGAAAAAAACATTGAAAATGGAAGTTCAACTTGAACATAGGTAATGCGGAAATTGTCTTTTTTGTAATATTTATGTTCCTTGTTTGACATCAATCACACTGGCATTCAACACTGGATCGAAATAATCAAAAGTTTGGCACCTCTAGCACCCATTAATAATGACATGATACTTCATTCCTCAATTACATGTCTGCATTTTAATTTAAATCACCAAAAAAACAACAACACAAATCAAAACTTTTACCATCGTTACACTTTACCACATAAAAATTGTTAATCATTGGCGTCACTTTTTTGTTCCTTTTGGATGTTTTGTTTATTTCAGACTTAATTTTTTACATTACAAAAATTAGATCTTCAATGAAATAAATTGGCCAATGCTGGGAAAGCAACATTATAGTAATAAAGTTTTAAAATTTGCGTAGTGTTTGAAAAGTTCCTTCTTAAAAAAAATTATATTCAGTCTGTGGAAATAAATAATTCCCACAAGGGGAATATAAATTAAGAGTGTGAAAATTACATTAATAAGATTGCAATCATTTCTGTACCCATTCATTTCACACCTTTCTTTGAATGCTTTAACATTCTTTGCATTCTTTTCCATTTTTTGGATACTTTTGTGATACCTTCAAGTGAAGCCAATGAATACAACCTGCTCTTGAGTACGTACATGTGTACGCTTAAATAAATGCCAAGCATCTTTTAGGAAAAGTCTGAAACGGATTACAATCGATCCGAATCGAAATTCCAGTTTTGTTGTGGAAAAAGTTAAATGCAATGATTCCGCTGGCTTATCTCGTAAGAATTGGTAACGCCCTTAGGTTATCCAACAATTTTGTTTGTTCGCACATCTATTCATATCGCTTCAGACGGTTGCAACAAAAATAAAAAAAAATCTTAGAATGTGGAGAACTTTTAGCGAAGCGATAACTGATTTTGAAAATAAAATTTGATGATTTGCATACTTTGTTCAAAGCTGAATTTTTTTATGTTGATTTGCCATACAGTATAAAGCAATTCACAGTGTAATGGAAAAATGTTGCCTTAACCACATCAATTAGAAACAGCCACTTTTACCTGACAAACTTTGAGCATTTATTTAGAAAGTGAATTAAATACATACAATGGGTGGAATGCGAAAAGAACTAACTCAGTCTTATGAGACTGAGCTCTAGGAATGAGCTATAGGTAATGAGATTGAGCACTTACAATGAGAAAAAATCCCAATTTGGCATGTAAAAAACGTGTCTCATGTCATAATCTCAGTCTCAAAAAATCAAAAAGATCATTCAGTGGAAAAATGTCTTCATCAATTGAAAGCAGTGAAATTGATGGCTCCTCCGAAAAAAAACTGAGCGTAGAAATAATTATAATGTGCTAGTTCAAAAAACCGACGGATCATTGAAGTAAAAATCACCAAGGTGAAGTCTTCGTCTATGAGATAGAGCAAAGCACGTGCATAGGAGGTGAGGGATTGATTCTATCTCTTCCTCATCCAAACAGCTTCTGCAGACCTCATAAGAGAACACGCCAAGACGTGTTGCGTGCTTTCCTATAAGACAGTGTCCGGTTATAACACCAATCATGGAGCTAATGTGCAATCTACTTAGAGATATCAAACACTTAGATCGCTTTAAATCCATTACTGGCCAGATTTGTTTTGTTGCCAAACAAGTGGTGATATCGTTCCACCTAAGGTTTGTTCTCTCTAATGCATCTTGCCTCAGCAAAAGTTTACAAGTAGCGATGGGTATACCTTTATCTGCCTTGGTAGGTAGAAGAGGTAGAGTTGTTCCACTTTTAGCGAGTTCATCGGCCTTACAACTACCTGGGATGTCCTTATGCTCCGGCACCCAACACAGGTGAATGCAGAGATGAACGGCAATTAAGGGTTGTTATAGAGTTAGTCGAGACCGATTCCAGGGATTTGATAGCAGCTTGACTATCCGAGAAGATGCGGATATCTGTAGTTGATATCACGTTTTCTTTCAGCCAAGATAAGGCTTCATTAATCGCCATAAGTTCCGCCTGGAACACGCTACAATGATAAGGAAGACGGAATGAGAGACTTAATTTTAGTCTTTGTCGCAGTTTACCGCTTTATCTAAAGCAGTCCATAATACTGCAACAGCATAAGTGAGAATCGGTCTAATCACCGAAGTATATAGCCAATGAGTGATGCGAGGCTGAAGGCCCCATTTATTCCCAACGGCTTAACTCTTTCTTGTATATTAGGTTTCCAGCTTAATTTTTATCTAAAATAAGACCCAGATATTTCGCTTGATCGTTAAAAGTTAATGGAATACCTTTTATAGAAGGAGGATCTACGTGAGGGATTATATATTTCCTGGAGAATAGAACAAGTTCTGTTGTATGAGGGTTGACACCGAGACCACACCGGTCCGCCCAATTGGTTAGCATTCAAAGCATTTTGTAAGAGTTCTTTTAAGGTGTTAGGATGCTTTCCTGATACGGCGATTGCAACATCGTCCGCATAGGCTATCACTCTGTAGCCCTCCGCTTCCAGGCATGTTAGCAGCTCATTTACCACCAAGTTCCAGAGAAGAGGAGATAGGAACCCGCCTTGTGGCGTACCTCTACTGACAGACATACTAGCAGAAAAGCCGCCCAGTTTTGAATTGATGACCTTGCTAGTCAGCATTTGGTTAATCAATCCACCAAGCGAACCATCTACCTTCAGGGATGTCAGTGTAGATGCGATTGCAGATGTGTCGACATTGTTAAAAGCACCTTCTATATCTAAGAAAGCAGCCATTGTGTACTCTTTATGATGGAGGGAATAGTCTATGGATCGTACTAGAGTATGTAAAGCAGTTTCCACCGATTTC
This sequence comes from Dasysyrphus tricinctus, assembly GCA_963921185.1. Lineage (NCBI taxonomy): Eukaryota > Metazoa > Arthropoda > Insecta > Diptera > Syrphidae > Dasysyrphus > Dasysyrphus tricinctus. The sequence continues at coordinate 51,627,681 of OY992530.1, read as the reverse complement.
CCTTTGCAGTAAGCATGTTGAGCAGTAGATAATAGCTGTATGTCTATGCTAGTACGTAAGTGGATATCAATCAGACGTTCAAAGGTTTTAAAAAGGAATGATGATAGACTAATAGGTCTGAGGTCTTTCGGGTTTACTTGGGAACATCTACCAGCTTTGGGTATGAACACAACCTTGAATTCTCTCCAAGACAGGGGAATGTGGACCAGTGCTAAGCAACTGGTAAAGATAGACTCCAGAATAGGTAAAATCAACTCCCTATTCATTTGGAGTTCGGCTGGTATTATGCCGTCTGGTCCCGCAGATTTGTAAGGCTGGAAGCTGTTGAGTGCCTAAAGCAGCTTGTCCCTGGTAATCAGACCTTCTTGATAGCTTGACTTCATATCAGACCTAAAATGATCGAAGCTATTAATATTTTGTGAGCTACAAGGAAAATGAGTATCTAATAGCAGGTTAAGTGTTTCCTCGCAGGAGTTGGTCCACGAGCCATCAGCATTTTTTAAGCAGCTTGGCGTTACTGGATTTGTAGAGAGAATTTTCCTTAGCCTAGATGCCTCTGAAGTTTCCTCTATTTTTCCACAGAAAATTCTCCAGGAGGTTCTCTTTGACTTTCTCAACGCTTTCTTATATAATTTGAGGGTTACCTTATAGGATTCCCAATCTGACACTTCACGAGTGCTTTTAGCTCGATTGAAACTCTTGCGACAATCTTTCCTGAGCGGTTTAAGCCCTGAATCCCACCAATGTGGTTTCTTTTTCCCCCTTACCTGAGTAAGCGGACAGGAAGTAGCCATAGATTTGTTAAGGGCTAATGTGAGATCATTGACTTTGCAGTCAAGCTCATTAGTATTAGGAGGATTTAAAAGATCAGGTTTTAATAGCCCTTGAAGTGTAATCCTTTATTTAAGCCAGTCGGTTTTTCGAGGGTTTCGGTTTTGCGCGGCAAGGAGGTTCACCAATAAGACTGAATTGATAAAAAAAATTTTGTTAACAAGACTGAAATAAATAAACGATAAAAATCTTGATATATTTGATATGTTTTGATTATAAATCGATGTTAATTGATAAGATATGTATTTTTTTTAAGTTGAATTACAGTTTGTAAAATTTATAAAGTCAAAAAAACTTACAATTCGACACTTTAAAACACGTTTTTCAACAGAAAAAACATAATTTTTTGTTCAATTTTACCAACAATTTTAAATTAAATGAAGTTTATTAATTTTATTTGGCCTATATTCCTTCTATATCTTCATATTGTTTAAATATACAGGGTGTCCTGTAAATAATGGATTACCTTGCAACTGGATGAAGCAGGCCTTATGACATTTCCAGAAAAAAATAAAAAAAAAAATTTTCCCAGTGGTTACTATGTTATGATGTTTTTTTTCAAAAGTTGTTAACAAATACTACTTTCCTCAAATACGTGAACGCTACGACTATGCATGAAAATTTTTTACAATTTTTTATTTTTGTACTATTCTAGAATAACTGTTGTAATAGATGGGTTGTAAAATTTAATATTAGTTATTGCATTTTGTTTATTATAATTTTTTTAAATATTTTTTCACATTTATTTTCAAAAAAGTTTGACCACCTCTAATAAATTAAAATTGTATAAGAACATGAATGGCCAGTTGCTTAAAAAATTTGTCTGTTAAATGTACTTTCCAAAATGGTATAACACATGCTTGTGTATAAACAAAATAACTAAGAAAATTTGTCAATCATCTAATAAAGCAGCTTTTAACATTTTCGCACAATGTCTATTAAAATGTCACAATAAGCATAGTTTACAGTTCCCATGCGAAAAAAATATTAAAATTTTCAAAACGATTTTCCATCTATTCTGTGCACCAAATTGAATAATATTCAAGGCAAAAAACGTTTGCCTTGGCCTAAGCCACCCATTGAGCCATTAATTTACCTTTAATTAATAAACTATAGGCCTAAAAATGGAAAATAATTATTTTTGGATGCAAAAATTATTTGCATGCTAATAAAGCCTTGAGGTGAAATTTTTTTTTTTTTTTTGAAGTGTAAACCGACCATCCAAAAAAAAAAAATATTTTATTCACCACACTTTTTTCGCATGCAAAACAATTGCCGGGCCATTGTTTTGCATGACATTCCATGACAGCAATGTTTTATTTTTTTGCATAAAACTGTAAACTAGTCATGCAAAAATTAATTTTGCCTTTCACCTCAATTATTTTTGACATGCGAGAATATTTGCGTAGGTTTTTTTTTGCACACGGGAATTGTAAACTAGGCTATAACCTCCCAATCTGGGTTGGACAAAGATTTTCTCTTTTGATGTGTAAGAGGGTTCAGTTGAAGTATAAAACTCGATTTTAGGTGTTGAAAGCCCCACCATTTGGCCACCATATTGAAAAACGAGTTCTTAAAAGTTTTCCGTGGCAACTTAAATTGTATTGGTCTTAGAAGAAAACTTTGGTACAAATTTGTAGAAAATTCAATTCTTATCAATTTATGTTAACACACTTCTTACCCTAAAGCTAAAGGGTTGGGTACCCGAGCCCCAAATCCAAAAGCCCCAAACCAAAATCCACAAACTAAAATTCACAAAAACAAAATCTTTAAAACCAAAATCCACAAATCAAAATCCACGAACCAAAATTCACAAAACCAAGATCCATAAAACCAAAATCCACAAAACCAAAATCCACAAAGCCAAAATCCTTAACACAGATTACCCATAGCTGAAGTATGTTTGGGGCGCGCCAAATGTTTAATGAAATGAAAAATTAATAATGAAAAATATTTTTTTTTTTGTACATAGTTTATGTAGTGTGAACGAGTACATAGTGAAAATTTTTTAGGCATTGAATTTTAGGAACTCGACTTTCCCGATTTTTGATTGTGTTGATATTGTCTTTCTTGTTTATTTTAGAATATTTTTTGGCCATTATTTTTTGTTTGTTCTAAGTACCTCTGGCTATTTTTTCTATGGTTGTAGTAACAACAATCATTTCTTTGGATAGGTTTTCAATTAAAGAATAAAGCCCGGAGTTTTTTTTTCAGCGATGGCCTTGAGGTGGCGGTGGTGGGGCCAGGCCTCAATAGAATTTTGTGTACAGGGAGAGTTGCTCCTTAGACTGTCAACAACCAACCAAAATTCTGGATTGTATTCCAACATATGCCACAAGTAAGCAAAGGGAATTTTACGAATCTGCCAATTTCAAAAGTGACAGCTTTCATTGTGGCGAAAGTGTCAAATTGCGAAGTGCAAAGCGAAAAAATACAATGCCACAGCCAATTTGGATATGATAATTAGCCCAGTGCCAATTTTGACGTTTGTAAATGAACGAGAGAGCGATATATTTGTTAGAGAATTCTAATGGGGATTTTTTTTTTGTGGATTTTGGATATGTAGATTTTGGATTTGTGGATTTTCGATTTGTGGATTTTGGATTTGTGAATTCTGAATTTATGGATTTTGGATCGGGGATTTTGGTTCGTGGATTTTGTGACTGGGGATTTCAAATTTGTGGATTTTTAAAAGTGTGTGGATTTTGGATTTGTGGATTTTGTTTTTGGAGATTATGTCGGTATCCCCATCCCAGATGGGGAGGTTATTGTAACATTTTAATAGACATTTTGCGAAAATGTTTAAAGCTGCTTTATTAGATGATTGACAAATTTTCTGGGTTATTTGTTTATACACAAGCATGTGTTATACCATTTTGGAAAGTACATTTAACAGACAAATTTTTTAAGCAACTGGCCATTCATGTTCTTATACAATTTTAATTTATTAGAGGTGGTCAAACTTTTTTGAAAATAAATGTTTGTACTGAAAAACTATTTAAAAAAATTATAATAAACAAAATGCAATAACTAATATTAAATTTTACAACCCATATTACAAAATTTATTCTAGAATACTACAAAAAATAAAAAAATAGTAAAAAATTTTCATGCATGGTCGTAGCGTTCACGTATTTGAGGAAAGTAGTTTACAACTTTTGGAAAAAACATCATAACATAGTAACCACTGGAAAGGTCATAAGGCCTGCTACAACAAGTTGCAATGTTATCCATTATTAACAGGACATCAAGTTATTTAGCTCTATAAAACTTTGAGAATATGTGTTACTTCCACATAAAATATTATATCAATATTAGCACACACCATCGCATTAACATATTTACAATGTATCAGTAGGTACCTACATTACATTCACATATGAAATAAAATCTGGCATCTGTCATGATTTTCATTTGCAGAAATACAAATTGCTTACTTTACAAATAATAAAACTAGCGATGCATGCCATGCCCTAAGGTTCCATACGAATGTAACACTTGTTTAATTATCTATGGGCACAATAATAACGTGGAACGGAGTGGCAGTGTGTCGCCGTGCGCTGTCGTCGTAGTGCAGTAAGGAAACAAGGTATGCTATATACGTGGTTACTAGCGATAATTTGTGGTTTTGCTTGCAAATATTCCATCGCCAATTATAAGCGGCGTATGGCGCGCGCTACAAAGGAATATACACGCGAGCGCGCAAAGCCGCTGAATTTCAAAGTCAGCTTTCAAACGATATCTTAAAAGCTTTGGTGGCAATCCACCAAGATTACCGGGACCGAAGATCAAGAGATGGTGGTATGCCAATTGGTTTGACATTGAGGCACCCATATTGTTTGGGTTGAATATACTGTCATCAAAAGCAGTCTTGCTCTGGCACAAAGTATAGTGACAGTAATATTCCACCTCATTGAATATGGTAATTAAAATAAATGAACTTTTTTTTTGTTAATAATTGAATGGTTATGGGAATTCCTGCCCTTTACTAGCGATTTGGAAAAAATATAACTCAGTCTTTCTAGTATCCAGAGTCTTAAAGGCATGATTTTAAAATGTTCAATTTTCTCAATTCTTCCCCGTTTTAAATATGTTTTTAGACATTATTGTTTTTTGGTTTTTAAAGATTTTGGAATTTATATTTATTTTATTAAATACGAGTATAACTTTTTTTATTTAATCTGAAACCAGAAATGTGAAAAAAGTGGTTGACTTTTCAAATAAAAAATCTTCATAGCATTGTTATTCCTCGGTGATGGCATTTCCATTGTATCTAACCATTATACCACATCCCGGCACAATTGTAGGCGATGCAGAAATGTACGGAAATGTATACATATTCGCTCTAAAACAATTTGTAGAAGTCTGAGCACGAGATATTTTATTATATCCATCCCAATAGATTTATGCATAGCTAGTGGGATTTATGAGATTCAGAGTGTGGCAGCGAATCCAATTCCGGCTGCAGTTGTACTCATATAGTTATGGTCGTTCTCATGTGTTCATCATGCATATACTATGTTGCTGCACTATCAGATTGGTTCAAGATCCCAAGTCAAAGACAGAAGAAAAGAAAAATGCCATACAGTGTTGAAGCGACCTGGTTTCGGAATATTCTGTGCATCGCATTAATAAGTTCCGATGAGGCAAACAAAGCCTCTATAGCCTATACCCTCTCTAACCATTGTTTTCTGAAAACCCCAGAAAAAGAGATTTTTATCTATGAAATACTTGTTATATTCCAAGGAGAGCACTTCGTAAATTCTTGTTTATTTATATTTCTCTTAAGTTAATGCATTGTAAATGAATTGGCCAATTTGATGTTGATACACAATCATCAACATCATTTGAATGAAAATAGTGAAAGCACTGACAACAACAGTGAAAAGAATATAATAATTTTCTTTTATGCTTGTGGGGATATATGTCAGGTGAAAATTGATGGTTTCAAAATTCGGTGCAGCCGAAATTCTATATTTTTAAATTCAGATATTCTGTATACAAAAATGAAGGACGGGGCAAGACCAACCAAAATTAGGTATAGTCAAGGTCAAACCCTTCAATTTTAGAACATAGCATGTTAAGCATGTTGACTTAGCGTTTAGTGAAATACATTTTTTTGGAAAGAGGGGGAACATATTCATTTTTCACATACTGATTTTCAAAAACTGTTGATGGCCAAAAAAGAAAGAGGTAATTAAATTGGTCATCTTACAAACAAATTGGAATCTTTTTGTTGGTAAGTAAGCACATCTCATTTTTAATTGTGATAATATGTATATGAATCATGAACAATATGTATGTAGGTACTTAAGGGCAAGTTTTGAATTCGTGCAAAAAAAATTCGAGAATAATCAAACATGACATTACGATGATAGAGAACACGAAAAAAGTGGGTATGCCAGGGTTCCTCCTGTCGGTCTGTCTGTCTGCAACTGGATCTACAGCCAAAACCCCCGAAGCGATTTTCTTCAAATTTTTAACTTAAGTTTTTTTTTGTAATTCCCTAGAAGAGAAATTGAAATTTGATTCGTAGCTCCAAAAACAACAGTACATGCTATAGGTACAACCGTTAAGGAAAAGCTTAATTATCCAAAAAAGGCTCTAACGATTTCTATGAAAAAAATCTGTGTTTAAATGAAAATAATATGATGTACCTACTATAAAAGAAAAAAAAAACTAAAAACAGTTGCTAAAGATACCTGCCATATAACGGTTTTATTGATTTCCAATTTTCTCTTTTTTGAAAAAGTTCCTTTAAAATTTCAATTTTGGATTGTTAAAAAGATATTAATATTTTAGTTGAAAAGTCAATATTTCAAAAAGCGGTAACGTTTTTTTTCTTGAAACTAGGTTTTAAAACTGGCATATCAAAATATCTAAAAATATGTTATCAGCATTTTATACATGAAAATTTGAAAATCAAATTTTTTTTGCATTTTAAATTTTGCATTAAATTTCAAAATTTGTTATTCAAAAATGGAAGGTATCCATACAAAAGTTAAAAACCATTAATATGTATACAGGGTGTCCCGGACCTGAGTGGAAGTATTTTAGGTTATGGTTATTCGGGTAATTCTAAGAAAAAAATTGTATAAGGGGAAAGTTGTATCTCCCCTCCCTGAGGACTTTAAATGCAAAAAATAACATTGAAAATCAACAAAAACACATATAATAATTTGCTATAATTTTTTTGAAAGTTAAAACTCTCTTCTTGCATTTGGTTTTTAAATAAAGTTGTTACAGCGAAAAGTTTTTGAGAAATGAAATTTCAAACTGAGAGCTGTACTTGAAGCATTCACAGCTATTGGTGAACAGGTGAAACGCGTTGATCTTGAAGTGAATGAGGACAAAACAAAGTATATGTTATCAACAAACAAAGCCTCATCTGTCCATCGCCTAGGACAAAACGTCACTGTTGGTAGCAGTAATTTCGAGGTAGTCAAGGAGTTCACCTAACTCGGAACAAACATCAATTCCACCAACGACACCTTAGTGGAAATCCGACGAAGAATTACCCTAGTGAACCGCTGCTACTTCGGTTTGGCCAAACAAATGGGTTCAAAACTCCTTTCTCGAAAGACAAAGTGCACGCTATACAAAACTCTAATTTTACCAGTTCTACTCTACGGCGCCGATAATGGACGATAAGTAAAAAAGGGGAATTGATCCTGGGCACTTTCGAGAGAAAAATTCTTCGGCGGATATTTGGTCCTATATGCGAAGAGGGCGATTGGAGGAGAAGATTCAATCGTGAACTGTACGAGCTGTACCAAGATGTGGATGTAGTCCAAAGAGCCAAAACACGTCGACTACACTGGCTCGGCCACATCGAGCGAATGGACAACAACGCTCCAGCCAAGAAAATCTTCGAATCCCAGCCCCCAGGTTCGAGACGACCAGGAAGACCGAACCTCCGTTATAGGGACCAGGCGGTCACAGACGCAAGAGCGCTTGGTCTCGACGACTGGAGGGAGCGTGCGAGGGACCGCAACCGATGGAAGACCGCAATATCTCAGGCAGATACCCTTCATGGATCGGGAGCCGGATAAGTAAGTAAGTAGTAAAATTTCAAATTCAAAATAAAAAAAAATTGTGATTTTTTTTTTTAAGTTAATATTTTTCAAAATTTTACGCTTCTTTTTGCGTTTAATAATCAATGCCTTCATTATTTTCTAGTCTCTTACCGAAAACCAAATGTAAAAATCTTTCTTAGTTTTTGAGAAATTAAGAAAAAACAAAAGGTACTTTTACCAAAAAAGCCCGAAATACTTCCACTCACGTCCGGGACACCCAGTATATTTTGCTCAAAAACGGCTGCTACGATTTTGATAAAATTTTTTCCGTATGCATAAAAAGTGTGATATAAGTATGTATGTATTTCCAAAAATTATAAAAATACACAGTTAGCAATTAATAATAGCACTTCCCTTTGAATGTTTTTTATTTTGAATTTTCTCATTTTCGTTTAAACGGATTTAGATAAATTTATAAAAATTTCAAATAAAATGTATAATTTGCAAAAACAAAATTTTTGAATATTGAAACAAAGTTTCAAATAATTTTTTTGAAAATTGGATATCTTAAAAACGGGTTGACAATTTTTTTGGAAATTTTATTTTTATATGCACATAGATAAATACTTAAGATATTCATACAAACATTTGTTTTTAAAAATGTGTTAAGTATTTTGTGTTTACAAAAATATTTTTTTTAAGAACCGTTCCAACGATTAAAATTTTTTTTATACAACTAGGATGAATCAGATACTAAGATGGCGTTCTTTTTTCACCTCAAACTATCAAAAGCGTTGTTCTAGCTAATTTAAATATCTAATGCTTTTAAACATTTTTCTCTAATAATTTCCATGTCCTTACATACAATTTTCTTAAAGCCTCAGCTTCTTGAACATTAGAGCAAGTACGCACGACCCAGTCGTGCATTTTTAATAAATGAATTGAAGTGAATGTGCCCTTAACACAATGGTCTGAAAATCAATATTTTCAATCCCTCGTCCCTACCACGGTCGCCAAAAAAGTCTTGCCAGAGTTTTGTATTCGATGTCAAGATGCATGAACCTACAGACCCTCATATACTCATTTATTGGTTATGCGTTCAGCCCAAAAAGTTGCAGCCAGCTCTTAGTCTATAAGTGCTTAGGTCATCTACAGAAATCAATTTAAACTTTCTGCAAGGAAATAACTTAAGGTATTGTGCATTTAAAATATGTTCTTAGAAAGTTAAACATTAACACCGGTATTCATAAACGCAAATGAAACACAAATTATCTTTGATCAGTGAGTTAAGTGTCAAATCATATCAATAAATCAAAATTCATGGCATTAAACTAACTCACCAAAGTAGGTACATTAAACGAGTAATTAAGTTAAAAATACTTCTGTCATTGTTGCCAAAAACTAGGGATAAAAAGAAACAGACGCTTGTGACACACATGCTATCTACAGCCTCAAATGAGAGAGTGTATGTGCGAAAGTTCACATTTAGTGAGAAAGTGTATGTGCAGTTCCATAAATAGTCTTTGGAAAGAGCAGAGTTCTTGTTGACTGTAGTAGATTTTCGTTAAGTTTTTGAACTTAACGTGAATTAGCAGTTTATATTTTTATTGATATGAAATTTTAATTCGCGAACTAACTTCTGATTGACATTTTAGTTAATTTGTGAATTAGAAGATATCTGAGCAGTTTTTATTGATAGGGCTGTAAATTGATAAATTACTTGTTTTATCGATAATGGTTACTGTGGCGTGTGTGGAACATTTTTTTAAATTTATGTTCTCACGACTTTTGTATATAAGTCCTAAAGCATAGTACGCAGCTGAAGCAAAACCAAAATTAATATACAGAAATTGACACAACAAAATCGTTAAGGAAAAATTTCGTACACAGTTCGACAGTGAAATGTCAATAAAACAGAAAATCGTAAACGACACTAGAACCAAGTCTCCACTCACACTACACATATGACGGTGTGCATACCAGTATCACTTGAGGCGAATCATTTTAGCGTCTCTCTTTTTTTCTCATTCCTATTTATTGGAAGGAAAGAGATGGCGAGGTGAGGCAGAAATTTTCAAAAAAAAATTAAAATCTTCAGCCTCAATTGGACATCTCTTTCTTTCTAAGATATAAGAGAGAGATAGAAATAAGAGACATCGAAATGAGTCATCTGGTATGAACACCTTCTATTAAAGGTATTATCGTTAGAGTTTTGATTTTTCTTCAGTTTTGCGCATCTATCAAAGCTTGTGTCAAATGTCAATATTTTTTGTTGTGCTTACGTGTATTTTCGTCCTCACTTTAACAGTCATTCCGAAAGTTTCAGTATGTGACCTTACATTTGTGTATTTTGGTCTCCACTTATTTCATGTACATAATTAAATGATCGTAACATTATTTCAGACGAAAATTTGACAGTTTTTTATATTTTGCTGTTGTATTTTATTTTTTGAAAATATAAATGGAAGAAAATAACTGCGAAAACGATTTGATTCAGTTTAGGCCCTTAATACCTCAGAGGACGATATGAGAAAAAAAAAATGAGTCACATCAGACGAAAAAAAGCTGACGTCAGATTTTGTACTATTTTTTGTTTTTGTATTTATATTTTGACACAAAACTCTCTATATTTTGATTCCGCAATCTTTTCGTTTATGATTTCGTTTTCAAGATGGAGACCCCAGAAATTTTCATTTCCCTTCAGCAGCATACTAGGCTTAAAATAATATATTTACATATATGTATGCATGTATGTATGCAGTAATGATTGCATTTTTATTTCAGCGGGCAAATTATTTCATGAATTCTTAAATTCATTCAGGCTGTCGAGTAAACATCACCTACTGTATCTATGTATGTAATGAATACAGTTCAACCTGCATGTAAAGGCACAGTCAAAACTACAAAGGTTAGACATAAGCCCCACAATATTATTTTCGGTGGTTTTTAAATACTTCCGGACCTATCTAAAGACTCAGGTTGATTTTGTAAGACTTGGTGCAAGGAATGTTTCAATTTTCATTTTTGATTAAGATTGCTTTTTGATATCATATTTTAACCTTTGAGCCTATTTTTTATTTTATTAACGCGTGCCTTGATCCTATCTTAGATCTGAAAAAATATATGTTTAGTTTAGCAAAAATATTAGAAATTTTTTTGTTTGGTTTTTGTTAATTTTCCTGCTTTATTTTTACTAAAATAGGTTTTTAAATTATGTAACTTTAAAGGTAATTTAATTTTGAACAAAAATTTTCAGGTGTAAAATCTCCAATTAGACTTAGCTTCCAAGTTATACCAAAAATATTGAAAAGTGTGTTATCTCTCAAAAACGCAAGGGTGAAATTAGTAGCATTTTTGGTTTTAAGAATGCTTATACCCCAATCAAACATATCCAATAATAAAAACTTTTGATCATAATTTTTCCTTTATTCCTCTCACATTCCCGTATATTCAATAGCCTATAGCTATTGTCGTCTATTAACTCTATAGTATTCTCATGAAGCCAAAAAATTGGTGGCTATCTAATGGCCGTATGTAATTCTAGTTTCTAATTTAAAACTACACGATAATTCTTCGCGTCTGACTCTTTTTTCGAATTCCTCTTTGAAAATAATCCTGTCAGGCACGAACTATTACACTGTGATTCTCAACGCTTAATGCAAAATTGACAGTTCTCTTATATTTAAGTCCTCACTGTGAAGTTAGCAGGTCACTCAATTACACTAGTGAGAGCCATAGGGCCTAACTGCATTTTTCATTATTTTCAGTAGAGCAAAAATAAGAAACAAATTATTTTCAAACAATTGTAATTCAAAATTTTTTCAAATACTTGCCTTTTTAAAGTAAAGAAACATAGCTTTGATTTTTTTTTGCAATATGATCAAAAAATTAATGGTTTTTGATTTTGCATTGATGATTATCCAAAATACCGTTATAACTGATCAGAAAGGCCACTCTTGCACTCAAGCTTTTAATTTTTTTGTGGCTGGTCTCTTAGTGCAAAAAGTCCTATAACTATGGCATGGAGCCGTTAATTCAAAATACATATTTGAATGCAGGAATATTGCTCAATAAATACAGATTCAATTTCCGTGCTAAACTCAATTTCAACAAAAATTGCAGTTAGGCCACTATGGCTCTCATGGCCTCATTAGGCGAACTGCAAAATCGGGAATAGAAATGCAAAAAAACTGCAAATTCCTGTCAAGGTCCCATTTGCGTGGTTAAAAGTTGCCCTGCTAACTTTACAGACGTCTTTACTTATGTATGTGTAAAGATATTCAAATTCAATAGGTGCTAAAGTTAAGCGTAATCTATATATAAATAGCCTTAAAAAAAATGTGTGGTACAATTTTCTCAAAAAGTATCCAACCGATTTCGATAAATTTTATATGGATGGAAAGCTATTAGTTAAAAATTATTGTTTTTGCTTAAAATTTCAAACATTTAATTTAATATTGAAAAACTATATGCATGTAAATGTAGGTATATGTGTGCGTTCATACATATTGTATTGAAAATATGAAGAACTAAAGAAAGGTAAGTGTGATATGTTTAATGATATATCGTCCCCTGATTGCAAGAACTAGGTAACTCAATTTTCTATTTTTATAATATATCGGCAAAAACGGTATTATTTCGTACAGTTTTAAAGATTTTTTGTGCAATCCTTTTATACCATTGACAAATATAGAAAATTTGTGAAGTTTCAGGAACATACAAATTAAACTTTCCATCGTCTCCAGTAGCTAGGCGTTTATAAAGGTTGCTATCTCCAAAATTTATAAAATTGAGTTACCTAGTTCTTGCAATCAGGTGACGATATGATACTTTAACAGTTTTGTCAATTTAGTTAACCCTTCGAGTTGCAAAAAATTGAAATTTTTCAATAAACATATGTATGCATATCTCGGTCGTATAGATGCTGTCATACGTGGACCTAAAATAACTAAAAAGGCGGTGGGTATCGATTTGAGGTTTTTGTTTTTTTTTTTTTTCAAAATTTATTCCAACATCTTCAGGTTTACAAACGACATGGGAGAAAGCAGTGGAAAAAAATCAGAGAGGTTCTAATATCATTACGGTTTGATTGAACCGTAATATCGAACGATATTAGAACGGTTCTATCAAAGTGTAAGATAAGAGATAAGGTTAGTCTAAGAATAACCCTAGCAACTCAATTGATGTTTGAATGAAACTTAAAATTTAGCAATCTTTCCGCTCTGCACTATTTTCAATATTTGAATGGTAGTCGTTAAGCTGAAACGCCAGATATCACTTCTAGATGAGATAAAGAGCATCACAAGCAGATGCTTTCATTTTTGCTGAATTACATCTTTAAAATTGAATCACAGCTGAGCTGCAGTGAGTATTTTTTGTTTTCAAATGACACATTATTTTTTTGGGTTATACGAAACCATACATTCTTCAAGCAGAAAACATTTAAGCTGCGGTGAGTTTTTTTTAGTTTCGAATGAAAAAGATTGCTGGTGTTCACAAATCCTAAAGCCGCGTCCACATTATGTCGAATTGTGTAGATCAATTGAGTTTTTAAATTCACTGAAAGTAAGTGGTATGCCGAGCATACATAGATTGAAATTGAAAATAAATTCCATTTTTATGCTCATTCGTAATTTGAATACTTCAAAGGCTTTAGTCAATGGTACAAGAATGAGAGTGTAGTTTTTGCATCGTAACAGTATTGACTGTGAAGTATTAACAGGAACCGCAAAAAATAAAAGAATTTTGATTCCAAGGATAAATTTGACATTTCCTGGGTCGATTTTTCGATTCCAATTTAAGAGGACTCAATGGGTGATATGAATAAAACAGAGTACCTGCTCAAAACTCAACTTTTCGAAGCGGGTGCTTCATTTGGTATGAATAAAATACTTGAGAAGGTGCTCAACGATTGAGCATCTCCACGTTTGATGAGAACCTTCTCAGGGTAAGCACCTGCTCCATTGTAAGGAATGAATAAACCGAAGCACGTGCTCTATCGAGACGGGCACCTGCCCCTCATTTGTAAGTTAGATCAGTTGGTTGCTCAACATTGAAGTAAATTGCGTTTAATACCTTTTGCTTCATGAGTGAATACAAATTTTTAATCGCAAGGTTAAATTTTATAAGAGAAAAAGAGAAGGATTTAAAAAAAAATACTATTGCAATCTATATAAATTCAGCACAGAAAATGTTATTTCTTAAGGAACCATTTTTCGAATTAGGTAGTAAAACGAAACCCAACGATTTCTCGAAGACGAATGGAGGTATTTGAAAGATTCAAAAAGAAGTAAAATGTTCATACTTCAGAATGACCATAAACATTTTTTCGAAAAAAAATCACCTCGAGAACAAAAAACATTACCCTAAATTTTTATAAAAAATGCAGTTTTGTTTAAATTTTTAGATTCGAATATCTCAAAAATGTGACGTGATAGAGCAATTTCAAGGCCAGATTCAATCTGAGCGCATTAAAGACCATCAGAAAAGTATATCTTGGTTCATGTTATAGACAAAAATTCAAATTTTATCACACAAAGTAATTTCTTAGAGCTTTCGAGTGGATTTTCGAAAACCGTAAAAATACGTCAATTTTCGACTAGCGCTTAAGTCCAAATGGGTTTTTACAGAAAAAAGCCTTAAATAGGGATTTATTAGAAATTGTATATACTTTCAATGGTTCCTTGATGTAATTTTCGAATAGTTTGTAGTTTTCGATCCATCAGTGAAAAGCTCCCAAAAAATGCATTTTTGCATTTTTTCCATGTTGCGGCACGAAATTTTGTTGGCAAACCTCAGATTCGGATTCCACACCCCCGAAAACGTAAAGGAGCGAAAAAATCAAAACTAACCCAAAATTTGTGTGGTAAGAATACAATTTGACTGGACTGTATCTCAAAAACACAATTGAAGACTCTTTGGTGTTTTTTAAGTACCAAAAAACCCATGTTTTTTGACAATTCTTGGAGTTGTCAAGAAAACCTGGTTCAACCGTGTTTAAACTTCAACGAACAAACCTTTTCACAAAAAATGCGGGGCCAAACAGAAAAATGTTCATATTTGAAATTATTTTTTTATTATAAATCATCGCAATTAATTCTAAATGTCCAAAACAATATAATTTGGTTTGAGGTATGAGAGAAGCTAATCCGTTTAAATGAGGAGGTGCTGTCGAGTTTGTTTATAATTTTATTCATACGAAATGGGAGCAGGTACTTTTTTATTGAGCACCTCCTCTGATTCTCATGGAGTACCTGCTCTGAGTACGTGCTCCGTTTTATTCATATCACTCAATGGGTGATATGAATAAAACGGAGCACGTACTAAGAGCAGGTGCTCCATGAGAATCAGAGGAGGTGCTCAATAAAAAAGTACCTGCTCCCATTTCGTATGAATAAAATTATAAACAAACTCAAGAGCACCTCCTCATTCAAACGGAGTAGCTGCTCTCATACCTCAAAACCAAATTATATTGTTTTTGACATTTAGAATTAATTTCGATGATTTGTAATAAAAAAATAATTTTAAATGTGAACATTTTTCTGTTTTGGCTCGCATTTTTTGTGAAATGGTTCGTTTTTTGAAGTTCATCCACGGTTGAACCAGGTTTTCTTGACAACTCTAAGAATTATAAAAAAAACATGGTGTTTCGGTTCTCAAAAAACACCAAAGGGTCTTCAATTGTGTTTTTGAGATAAGAAAGAAACCACATTAACTTTAAAAATAGATCAAAAAAAAAAATAAATAAATTGGATGGTGCAGCAGCTCGTGGAGAACCGGGGCTTAGTGAATTACAACTCTCAACCATGCCTGTGTGCGTGTTGTTGGCAGGAATGGAGAGGACCTAATGAGAAGCTCTTTTTCTTGACAAGTACATATACTCTTGGAGGATTTGTCAGTTCCTCGCAAGAGGCAGAACCTCGGATAAAACATTTCTGTTTTTAGGTGGCACGGCTGGGAACGAGCCCACACCTTCGACATGACAGTCCTACGCACTAACCATTATGTCATGAGGCTTTACAAGGAAACCACAGTTTCCGTTTTCTGTTTATATTTGTAATAATTAAAGCAAATTTGCGTATTTGAATTTCTATGCTTCAAAAATAAGAGAATTACCTGCAGAATGTAAATCCACAACAAAAAATGCTTCAGAGCTCATGCAACTTTGACAGTTTCATCATCCTTATATCAGCTCCAATTGCACGGTTTTTGAGCTACTGCCGCAATTTCAAAAGAAAAAGTTTAAACGACCATGGAGCGTGGGCTTATGTACGAAAAATGTCTTCCCCAGCTCCACTTTTGAAAACTTGAATCTCCTACATACATATATAGCGAAGGAAAGCCGCATTTGTTTCATTATTTGTAAGGGGCACACCCCACCACCCCTCTATCCTTAATTGTTAAAAAGGAAATGGTTCCTAAGAAATAAAATTTTCTGTGATGAATTTATAAAGAATGCGATTATATATTTTTTGTTAATCCTTCTCTTTTTCTCTTATAAAATTTAACCTTGCGATTAAAAATCTGAATAAACTTCCCCATTTATGAAGCAAAAGGTATTAAACGCTATTTACTTCAACGTTGAGCAACCAATTGATCTAACTTACAAATGAGGAGCAGGTGCTCCTCTCGATAGAGCACGTGCTTCGGTTTATTCATTCCTTACAATGGAGCAGGTGCTTACCCTGAGAAGGTTCTCATCAAACATGGAGATGCTCAATCGTTGAGCACCTTCTCAAGTATTTTATTCATACCAAATGAAGCACCTGCTTCGAAAAGTTGAGTTTTGAGCAGGTGCTCTGTTTTATTCATATCACCCAATATCCTATAATATCAGCGCGCGTTTGCAATGACTATAAATAAATTGCAAACTTTCGATAAAATTGGTGTGTTATTGAGAAGTCGAGTATTTTCACATGGGCAACTTTATGTTGCTGCAAGCAGAGTTCGGTCATTTGATAGTTTAAAGTTTTATGTGTCTAATGAAAAAGGGCAAGGAAATTTTCTTAATAACGACAGGGAATTTAGTTTATAGGGAAATTGTGATCCGAAATTGATTTACAAAAGATCAGATTTCGTTATAAGTTGTGATTTGTTTTGATAAAACTATCTCAAATTTTGAATTTAAAGGGCTACAAGCACGTTTTTTTTCTGAGATTATTGATTTTTATCTTTTTACCAGTTTAGTGTAGGAGATTGAAATTTTGCAGAATGATGACTATCATTGATACAAATTTTTGATGAAAAATTTGATCTCTTAATTTGCTATTAATATTTAGTTAAACAAATCAGGTGTTTTTTATACAAAGCTTTCACAAATGCTATTTACATATATGAACCTAGAAAAAAAAGATAAACCAACGGCAATGCCAGCGTTGCGATCATGTTATTTTTTTTTTTTTTGAAAATATTTTTTTTTTCAAAACTATTATTTATGAAAATAACTTGATTTACAAACATAATTGAACTAGGCGTGACTTTTTGGATTTACTGGGAGCGTATCGGAATCCCGCTTTTTAAAATCCCGTTTTTCAAAAATCCCGAAAAAAAAGTTTTAAAATCCCGTCTACTAAAATACTGTTTTTCAAAATCCTGTCTCCCAAAATTCCGTTTATTCAAGATCCCGATCTATTATAATCCCGCTTTTTAAAATCTCGTCTTTTCCCGATAAACCCGTTTTTTCGAACTTATAGTTAAACCCCAATTATTTAATGTTGGATATTTTGTTCATTTTATATTATTTTTAAATGTTTAGTGCCTAGTAAAACCAAAGAATAATT
The DNA here is from genome assembly GCA_963921185.1 of Dasysyrphus tricinctus. Classification (NCBI taxonomy): domain Eukaryota; kingdom Metazoa; phylum Arthropoda; class Insecta; order Diptera; family Syrphidae; genus Dasysyrphus; species Dasysyrphus tricinctus. Next base: position 51,610,055 of record OY992530.1, on the reverse strand, counting down.
CGACTTAAAAACTAAGAGCCTAAACGGCAACGAAATTTTTATATTTATGTTCAATTTATACTCTTAAGTTTTAGTCTTTCCTCATCGTAAGCTGTAAAGCTCTTACGTTGAATTTAAAATTTCAATTTTTTTTCAGCAATGGGGCCTTGACAATTTGAGAGTTTTTTTTTTATTTTGGCTGTAGGTATACATTTTGTATGCTCACAAAATTAAATGAAGTTAAAGCCTGTAATAACAGATAAAATAAATTATCAGTGATATTTAAACTCTGTCCAAAAAAAAAGGTAGGTGTAAGTAACAAATCATTTTTATTTGTTGTCCAAACTTTGACTAAAGTGACATTTGATTCAATTGGATAAAACATGTTAGGACTATAGTTTGATCTTAAGATAGTGTTGTTCTACTAGATATTTTTCTAAGGAGACCTAATAAATAGCACTGTTAATATATCTGTACCTTAGTTCTAAAAGGGCCAATTTTCATTTTGTACAATATTGACTTAAGTTCATTATTTGACTCAGTGGTTAGTGGAAGATGTTTTAATAATGGAATAATGGCACATGTGCTTCAATTGTTTCTTAACAAGATACTGATGGTTAAGGTAAGGTTAATTTTCAAAAATAATATGCTTTTTTAGAAATTAAAAAGCAAAATTTTCGATCTCCCAAAAATTATCAAATCGGACATTGGCCCCTTTAAAACCAAGGTACAGATATATAAATTAAGCTCTAACGCACGGTAACGGTTTAAAGTTTCCCCGCTATCAACTACTGCAGTAACTTCATTTATGAAATGCGTTGCACTACAAAACTTCTACATTTATTTCACGAATTTCTTAAGTTTCTTATCATCCCGCTTTTGCAATCAAAACTAGTTGTTTTATTTTAAAAAATCGCACGAGGGGAAATAGACCCTTCCAAACGATTTTGTTATTGCTTTTGAACGTCGTCCTTCTGGTGTCATATGTTACCCAAATTTCCCATGGCAAAAGAAGACCTAAGGCATTTCTAAATATTTTAAATTTCATTGAGTCTTGCGAACAAATGCTAGCTTCTCACGTAAGGCCTTTATCATTGTCATACGCAATTTGTATATTAAGTTCAACCCACTGTAAACTAAATCCAACCAGATAAGAATTCCTAATCATTAAGCTGGAAGTTTTTTTTTGCCGGGGCTGGGGAATGCTAGGTCTTCTACTTGGCTGATTTATTTCAGTAGTAGGTACCTATACATATAGAATTTGTATTAAAGAAAATCTTCTCATTAAAAGATCACGGTTAAAAGTTTGTTACAGATACAGAATTAAGGAATTATGATGGTAAAAGCTGGTTCAACCACATTAAAGCTAGAAGCGGCTCAATATGGATGCACCTAATGTCTGTATCCATTGGCGTAGGAAGAAATTTTTTCTAAGGTGGGCAACCAGTCCAAACCAAACCTAATCAATAAACTATTTTTCGGTGCAAATGATTCCTCAATTACTATGTATTTATTTGGGCTTGAGCATTTAATTAATTCCCGAATTTGTTCAAAAGAGATCTAAAGTGTGGTACACATTATCAAACCTGAGTGACACTCGTGTTGGATATCAAACCGAACTGACAATGTGTACACGCTGAATGATGGTTTGACACTCAGAACTGCCTGCTCACAAAATTTGTTGATACTGCGTGACAACCCTCGGTTTGTTGGATGGTTGCTCATGATGTGTACACAATTCCATTCATGAACCGTCATTCACGGAACAAAACACGAATTTTTAAAGCGAATTAGCGGAAAAAGTGCAAACAAAATAAGAAAAAGCTCGTGTGTGCTATGTAAAAAAAAGAATTAACACGATTCGTGTCGGGAATAGCCTCGAAATAAAAAGAAACAATTTTTTGAGAGTAGTGGAATTTCTTTGCCTGACGCCGAACAGAACTGATAAGTGTGTACGTGAAACTTTTCACGCAGGTTTGATATCCAACACGCGTGACACTCAGGTTTGATAATGTGTACCACGCTTAATGAATGAAGCTGGCAAACGACGTCAACAGTAAAGCGTGGTACACATTATCAAACCAGAGTGTCACGCGTGTTGGATATCAAACCTGCGTGAAAAGTTTCGCGTACACACTTATCAGTTATGTTGGGCATCAGGCAAAGAAATTCCACTACTCTCAGAAAATTGTTTCTTTTTATTTTGAGGCTATTTCCGCCACGAATCGTGTTAATTCCTTTTTTACATGACACACACGAGCTTTTTCTTATTTTGTTTGCACTTTTCCACTGATTCGCTATAAAAATTCGTGTTTGGTTCCGTGAATGACGGCTTATGAATGAAATTGTGTACACATCATCGAGCAACCACCCAACAAACCAAGGGTTGTCACGCAGTATCAAAAAATTTTGTGAGCAGGCAGTTCTGAGTGTCAAACCATCATTCAGCGTGTACACATTGTCAGTTCGGTTTGACATCCAATACGAGTGCCACTCAGGTTTGATAATGTGTACCACGCTTAAAGTAAATTAACAGTCATTAGAAGTGCTACCAAACTCAACTCTGCAACAATGTCTTACGATCTATATTAAAAATGAATGGTTTGGGTAAAATAAGTTCTCAACCAAGTTTTTATCCGCCGCACTGCCAATAAACTTCTTTCACAATTGGTGCCACTAACCGGAAGCGGTAATGCAGCCTTTTGGAGTTTGTATATATGTACATTTGAAAATTTCCAATATGTTTTTTTTTATTGTCAAAGTTCATTTCATAGCTCTTTAATTCGAACATATTTTTTTCATAATCTAGACTTCGGCACTCAGTGCTATATTGAATTCATTTTAAAACATCTTTAAAGTTATTGATAAAACTTGTCTGCAGTTCTCATATATAATTTGACGAAGGCAACTAATTAATGGGCCAATAGAATATCTTCAAACCGGCTTTTGAAGTTGACATAATATGTTATCCATCACCTTAGTCGAAAAAAGAGTTATATGGTCGTATTTGTAAACTTTGATAGCTGTCCCACTCCAAAAAGTTCTTTAAAAACTTTGTTCACTCTTGTCCTAAAGTTATCTTACTTGCACAACGGCATCGGTTTTCTAATATTTGACGAGCTCTGCATTTTATTTAATTAAACAAAGCATATTTCCAACTATTACAACCTTTAAGAAACTGTCTAACTACTCAACCGTCAAATAAATTTAAATTCAGAGTATAAACATTATTCAATTTGATTTTCTTTAAAATAGAGCTTGCCATTTGACTCATTTATTGAAAAGAAAAATAAATTTTTCCACTAAAACATTGATCGCATTTTGAAAAGAAACTTCAAAATATGAATTTAAATACTAGACCATTAAAAACAAATCAAAGCTGCAAAAAAAAACTTGATTAAAAAATCTACCTGTACCTATTATAATATTTAGTTTCCAACAATCTTCGGTTTCGATATTGTATGAGATGCCAAATCAAGTGTATTGCTGGAAAGTAAATTTGTTTTTCCTGACGTCTCCTTTTTGATACTCGTATAGGTTTCAAAGGAATCTCATGTCATACTTTTGTGAAAATTTTTCTATCTCAAACCAAATTTGAAAATCATTCCTTAATGTTTCAAAGGTATGGACTGTACTGTCTGTAGAGTGTAGGTATTGGCACCGAAAAAGTGTATTTTGATCCAAATGTCACCCAATTGTCCTAAAATCATCTTTTTCCGGAACAGTAAAAAAACTAAAAATTTCTGATTTTGTTGAGGTTTTTAATTCATCCACATTTTATTGTTCCGCAGGCAATAAGTAGATCAGATTTTTTTATAAAATTCCAATTATTCGGTTTGATTTGTCTGTTACAGGAGCAAATACTACGTTAAGTCTGAGCCGATGACAAACGAGTTGATACATACCGAAACAGAACCGTAAGCTTTAATTTTGATTAAACCAAATCGAATTACGTTTCGGTTCATGTTCCAAATTTGTCAGAAGTAGCGATTTATCGCCAAACAGACAATTTGAAATTTCATTTGGTGGCATGAAAATCGATTTGGCGACGTACACAAAACAGGCAATATTTTTAGCTTTTGGTGATTTTAATTTTTTGAATTCAAATCTTTATATTTTATCCAAGTTTTACTTGAGACAAATTTAAACCGGTTCAACTAGATTTGTGCGTGTTGAGGCTTCCCGGACAGTGATGCAATATGTAAACGCAAACAAAATGAAGGTGGGCAAAAATTGCTTTTATGTGACGACCAAATGTAACTGTAGGAAAAATTTTAATTTTCATGTCTGAAATTTCATTCACAGTTGTTCAATATTGCTTCTTGAGTGGGTTGTAGAACCAGAAAAGTTTAAATGTCGATTTTTCTAAGGTGGGCAGTTCATTTTTTAAGGTGGGCACTGCCCACCTCCGCTCCCCCCTTCCTACGCCTATGTCTGTATCTGTATGCGTTCTGAAAAGTGTGCGCACTTTCTAAGTCATCAACCGCTTAGAGGCTAGACAGTTTTTGTTTAACTGAGTAGCCACCATCTATTATAATACTCGTATTAAGTGGTTGGCCTTATGTTTCCTTCCATCAAAAACTTTAGGCGCCTTTTAAAAGACATCCATAACCGATGATGATGTTCAAAAAATAGAAGTTTTAGTTCCAGTAACAAGCTTCAAAATGAAGTATAAGCATCCATTTGTATATGCAGTGATTTTTAACGAAAATAAAAATAGTTTTGGCATTACATAGCATGTTGATACTCTAAAATTTTGTTAAAAATCAAATTAAAAGTTGCTTCAAAGAACCTTGTTTACCTTAATTTTCCAAAGACTTTTGCTGGACTTTTTGAATTTACAAAAAAGTTTTTAGTATAAAACACTCACATATATTTTACACATCTGGTTTTATTCATTGGCAGTGGCAGCTTAAATAATTCGTTACAAAACTTTTATACAAGAAAAATTAACAAATCAAAATAAAAAATAAAACAAAAATACAAAAACTTAATAATAAAATGAGAAAAGAGACAAAAGAACTCTTAAAATAAGAATTTGAAAAATTTACATTTTACATTCTAAAAATAATATACTTTTTTTTGTAAATTTAACATTTGACAAAAATGATCGTTTAGAGTATGTTCGTTTATCAGACTAAGCACTTCTGAGTGTGAAAATAATGAAAGCACTTACATAAAGAGAATGAGCTTTAGAAAATAGATTTTAAACATATAACGGAGGTTTCGTTCAAAGGTTTTTCATAAGGCACTTGTATGGTGAATTTGGTGAAGCATGTCACCGTCCCGTTGATTATCTACTTTCGGTATTTGTAGCCTCCGTCCGATGAATAGCTTTGGGGAATAGTTTCTGGGACGGAACTGGGAGCACCATATGCGCTTGAGGGAATAGACGCTGATGGATAGCCACCAGATCCCCCACTTGAAGGTGCACCATAGCTAGATGATGGAGCTGATGGCCCGGAAGGAGATGGTGCACCATAGCTGCTGGATGGAATTGAGCCGGAGGAACTATATCCACCTGTTGGTCCTTGGGGAGCATCGTAACTAGATTGGGAGCCTGAAGAGTATCCTGGTGCTGGACCGGAAGCTGGAGCTCCATAGCTTGAAGACGGTGGAGAGGGTCCAGATGGGGCACCATATGACGATGAAGGCACGGGACCTGAAGCTGGTGCTCCATAGCTGGAGGAAGGAATAGATGGAGCACCATAGCTGGAAGATGGAGGTGATGGAGCAGATGGGGCACCATAGCTCGAAGAAGGTGCGGATGGGGCACCGTAGCTGGAAGATGGTGGTGATGGGGCTCCATATATAATGGATGGTGCTGGTCCAGTAGGGGCACCATAGTTGCCAGATGGTGCTGATGGAGCACCATAGCTGGATGAAGGTCTTGATGGTGCGGCTGGAGCTCCATAACTGGATGATGGTCTTGATGCTGACCCTCCTGAAGAAGGGGCTCCATAACTGGACGATGGCTGTGATGCTGAAGGATATCCACCCGAACTGCCAGATGAGTACCCTCCTCCTCCTGAACCTCCAGATGAGTACCCTCCTCCTCCTGAACCTCCAGATGAGTACCCTCCTCCTCCTGAACCGCCAGATGAGTACCCTCCTCCTCCTGAGCCACCGGATGAGTATCCGCCTGAACCCCCACCTCCTGAACCACCGGATGAGTATCCACCAGAACCTCCTGTGGAAGGAGCACCATAGCTTGATGATGGGATGTTAGCAGTTGGAGCGCCATAACTAGATGAAGGAGCTAGTGCAGACGGAGCTCCGTAACTTCCTGAGGGAGCGCCATAACTGGAAGATGGAACTGATACTGAAGGTGCACCATAGCTTGATGATGGCCTTGATGGGGCAGGAGCCGATGGACTACCATAGCTGGATGATGGCACTGATGGTGCACCATAGCTCGATGATGGCTTAGATGGTGCCGAAGGTGCACCATAGCTGGATGATGGCCTAGATGGTGCAGCTGGGGCTCCATAGCTCGATGATGGGGCACTGTATCCACCAGAGCCACCACCAGAGGAAGAATATCCCCCAGAACTGCCACCTGAAGAAGAGTATCCACCAGATCCACCACTAGAAGATGAGTATCCGCCAGACCCACCACCAGAAGAAGGTGCACCGTAGCTTGAGGATGGAGCTGCACTATAACTTGGACCCACTGGAGCATTGTAGCTAGATGATGGAGCAGAAGGAGCACCATAGCTGCCTGATGGTGCTGAAGGAGCACTTGGAGCCCCATAACTTGTTGAAGGAGCAGGGGCTGAGGGAGCACCATAGCTTGAAGAAGGTGCTGACACAGATGGGGCACCATATAAAGAGGATGGTCGCGATGGAGCTGCAGGTGCGCCATAAGAGGATGATGGCCTTGGTGCAGATGGGGCACCGTAGCTGGAAGATGGGCGAGATGGAGCTCCATAGCTTGGTGAAGGCTTTGACGGTGCTCCGTAGCTGGGAGATGGAGCTGATGGGACCCCATAGTTTGTTGAGGGTGGTAATACTTTTGGTGGACCATAGCTTCCTGATGGACTGGATGGTGGTGCACCGTAAGAAGATGATGGTCGCTTCGGTGGTCCGTAGCTTGAAGTGGGTCGTTTTGGTGGCCCGTAGCTGGATGACGGTGGTGAAGCTGGTGGACCGTAACTAGAAGAAGGCTTTTTGGGTGGTCCATAACTTGGTGAAGGAGGTGCGCCATAACTGGGAGAGGGACGGCTGGGCGCTCCATAGCTTGAGGACGGTGGAGAAGCTGGTGGGGCTCCATAACTTGTTGATGGTCGACTCACAGTTGGGGCACCATAACTGCTTGAGGGCTTGGACGGTGCACCATAGCTTGAAGAGGGTTGGGCAGGTGGAGCACCATAACTGCTCGATGGTCTTGAAGGAGCACCGTAACTTTGTGATGGTGCTGCTGGCCCAGAAGGAGGTGGCAAATAAGAATTAGATGGTGCATTATACCTCGTTGATGGTCTTTGTCCAGAAGTCGGAGGCAGATAACCATTTGATGGAGATGGAGGTTCACACAAGACCATCTTCATGCAGCACAATGTGATATAAAGTACCTGATGAAAGACACACAAGAAATATACACATGATAGTTTTGTAAAACATAATTATGAAACAATCGTGGAAACTTACCGCCGTCGTCAACCTTATCATCCTCATCGTGATTGAACTAGTTTCTCACAGAATTAAAAACCTGCAAAAAAAAAAAAAAAAAAAAAACTAGATGAGATCTATTTAGTCCAATTAAGAGCCTCCCAACTCCCATCATCACATACATCAGTCGACTATATACGATGCAACATTGCGTAAGGCATACATAGGCACATTATACATTTATTCTGCTGCTACGCGAATCGAAGCGACTAAATTTTTTTACGCATGCGTAACCGCATCCCGTATAATTATATTGCGTTATTTAACGCTTCTCAGACAAAGTTAATTGATTTCTGATGCTGAACGGTAGCATGTGGTGGCAATGTGCACAAATCAACTGTCATTTTATGCTCCCCGAGGAAGATGCGACCGACCAAGGCACATGAAGTGAAATTGACTTCCAAAGTAGCAGGCTCTTCTTCACTCTACCATTCAACTTTTTTTCAATTTTTTTTTTTTTTGCAAACAAAAGCGAAAGTAGGTTCAGAGTAAAGATATCTTAGCACGAGGGTAAGCCAGACCTTGTTTTGTTTGTATTTTTTTTTTTAAACTATTTACTGTAAACGTTACAAGTTCGGGCTTCCGCCAGAGAAACCTCAAATTTTTTTCAGGCTCTGATTTAGACACCCACTATAGTCGTGATTGGTTTTCTTTGTATTCAATAATAATAGATTCGTCTTCAGGATTATGTACCTTAACACATTCAAAGGAAAGTGAAACCGATGTTGCCCTTTTATCGATCAAAAATACAGATGCTTGGATTTGGATGGGAAAAATAACCATTAAGAGGAATCGTGACTGAAAACTTGCACCACATGCTCATGTATGATTGAATTCATCAGTTCACTGTGTCTTGTTTAAAACCTAGGTAGCAAGATGCACATAGATGATGGATACATACAATATTGCTGAAAATTTGATTTTGAAAGTTAAGGTTAGTCAAAATGTCCAACGGGGAAATAAGTTCATGACGTTTCTGTTTTTTTTGTGATACCTACATACATAAATATATTTCAAGATCACTTCTTTTTCAAAATAAAGGCGATATGAATATGAATAATGGTGAGAAATTAATACATTTTTGATGACTTGATACAAAATGATCTGGTACAAGTAAAACTTTTTGGGGGTTAAGACCCCCCAAAGTAATTGACTGAATAGTTCAATTTTTGCTTTCTGAATTTTTGAATAACTTAAAATACCTTTGCAGGTGAAAAATGAAAAAGACAAATAGGTACACTTTTGTATTATAGCCTCTGATTTGACCTTTGACCTCTCTCTATAAAGATTAAAAATAAAATAAATCTAACTATTTGAACATAAAAATATCATTTGAGACACAGATAGTTTTTTGTTTTAATGAAATTTCTGAGACAAAATATTTTAGGATTTACGAGTATTTCTCAGTGACCTGTTTATACATGTTCTGGCGTGGATTCAAAGAGGGGTATGAAATTAAGAGTTATAAATTTGTGTATATTCTCATATTTCAGTTGAAAAGAGGACTTTTGGGTGATACTCCTTAAAAGTTTAAAACTTATAAAATAAGATATGTAGATTACAATGTTAATGCTCAACGAAATAGTTTATTATAACCTCTTTAATACTGAAACCTTTAATAAAGGGAACAAAAATTCTCCAAGCCTTACTTATAACGAGAATGGCTAGATGATGTTAGCATAATGTAAAGAAATAAGAGTATTTTTTCTAGAGTTTTGGTTTTTAATTTTGCAATATTGTTTCAAGTGACAGTGAATTTGACAGCTGTTTACCACGAATAAACCAGAACAACGACTGTAAATGCAGATGTTGAAAATTAGACTTTTACATTGCACTACAGATTGCACTAACCCATATCGTCTTAGAATGAATATCGACTACAAATTTTTTTTTTGATCAGTATAGGTTACTTCAAAAATTGCTAAGAATATACAAAGATTCAAATCTTTTCAATTCCGCTGAATTGCGTACATTGTTTGGATTTATTCAAATGTTATACGAATACTTTTTTTAAGTTCTTTTTCTCGCAAAAAAAAATGCAAAATAGGAGTTAGGTGCTTTGCACTCTAAGCCGACGGTATGCCAGAAATCATTTTTAAACTTTAATAACAGACATTTTTTCAATTGGTTTAATTAAAATCAAGGTTAAAAGTTAAACAAAAAAAGAAAATGCACGGCTGGGTCGCACGTATACTACTTCTAATGTCAAACTATCTTAGAATTTTAAAAATCATACAATAGCCAAAAAATTTTTGGACAAGATTTTTTTCAATTTTTTTTTGTGTTTCTTTGTGATGAGTCTTATAAATAAATTTTTCAGTTTTTGTAAATGAAAGGTGAAGGGTAAAAAAATAATTTTTACAAAACCTCAAAAAGATCTTGCAGAAAACTTATTCAAATTTCCAAAACTGTCTGTGAATTTTTGTTGGTAAGCAAAGACAAAAGTATCTTCTTTCATTTAAAGTCAGATAAACAATGCAAACGAAAATTGTGCAACAACAACAAAAAATTCAATAAAAGCTGAATAAACAAGTTATCTGACATTACATTTGATTGACTCAAAAACAAATTATCCATTAAAATGACGACCCTACAATTTATTTTTTCGTGTCATTTCTTGCAATATAGCAATAAGGATACTTCACGAACAATTATTTGCAAACAATTCTCAAAAAAAAAAAAAACTGTAGAATGTTTTTTGTTTTAACTCAATACGACCAATCACTACAAAGTTACATACTCAGAGAAAAACGTCAGGTAAATATTTAACATGGGTCTTTTTAAATTGACTAGGTCCACAATCCCATATAAAGTTACATAGACAATTCAGAAATTTACCTGATTTTAGTAACCTCATATTCAGTGTAAAATCAACCTGGTGGACTTTCTTACCATATTCAGGTTGATTTAAGAAGATGACCTGTTATTTAAATACAAAATTCTGGTAAATAAGAAATTTTAACAAAAATATAGTGTTAGTTTTAACCGATGTCGTGTTCTTTTAACACTGTTTGTTATGAATTTCTGTTTTATCAAATATCATGTTGAATTTTTACCTATTTTATTTAACCTGGCCTCATGTTAAAAAAGCACTCTGCCAGTTCATTTTAACGTGACATCAGTGTTTGAACACACACACAAGCCATCCAATGACTTTCAACTTAGGTATTGATATTTGGTACCCAGTTTATTGTATAGTAAATTGGCCCAGCAGATGAGTACTATCTCCGTGTGTGAAAGGCTCGCAGTTCAAAACTGAAGTAAGTGCCAAAAGCTATTTTTAAATTAAAATAAATAAATATATAATAAATGTCTATATTTATTTTCAGAATTTGAACGATAGGCAGCATTAGAGACGGCTCTTAGACTAGACGCATAGATTTATGACTTAGATACAGGGTTAATTCAACATTGAAACCTGTTAAATTAACTTTAGATTTTCATGTTGAATTAACCAGATTTTCATGTTAAATTAACAGGACATTAAATATTGAGTCATGCTAAATTAACTATATTTGCAGGTACAATTCACAAGATTTCTATATTGTGGCAGTGTTAAATTAACAAGGTGTCATGCAGATTTTACCTGCAACCATCGTTGATTTAACACGACATTAAAATCAGCTTAACGGTCATATAATGAAATTATGTACTCAAAATAACCTTTTCATCGATATATGACACATTCGTATTGGGAAATGGACCATTTTCCATAAATGTTTACCCATTCTCCTTTACATTGTATTTATGTCATAAATGGAAGGCCTTCAATTAACTGAAGATTTCTCCGGGAAGAAAAGAGGCATTCTTGTTTTTAAGCTCCAAGCTATTTTAAGAGTTGTTAATATAAATAAAATACCTCTCTTGAAGGGAACTTGATAGAGAAAATTACTCTCAAACCAAAAAAAAGAAGACTAGAAGTTAGCTGCAACCATCCAACTAACTTTTGGAGAAGAGCTAAAGGAATTTGTATTCCTAAAATAGGGAAAAAAGATACAACCCATCCACAGCCTTTCAAGCCGATAAGCCTAGCATCTTTTGTACTAAAAACTCTGGAAAAAATAGTCGACAACTTCATATGATCAGAAGTATTAGTAGATAGGCCTCTCAATGTACGCCAACACGCTAACTAATACCTTACAAATAACTTTAGACGCAAAAGAAATAGCACTAGCTGCCTTTCTAGATATAGAAGGTGGTTTTGACAATTCCTCCCATGGTGCGGCTAATAAAGCACTTGTAAGGAAGGGTGTGCATGTGAACAGCAATATATCTACATGCATTGGGTAGATGTCAACCACCAAGACCCAAATATGCAGACAGTTTTAACAACAGGAGGTTGTCCACAGGGAGGGGTACTATCACCCTTGCTATAGAGTCTTGAAGTGGATGACCTTCAAGTAAATCTCACTTCGCAAGGCACACACTACATCGGCTACATCGGTTTGAAGAAAGCCTCTGTGATATTATCAAAAAAGGACTTACTATTACAAGGAAATGGTGCATATCTGTGGGATCTATCTGCGATTAACTAAGAAAAGACTTCTTCCACGCATGAAAGAAATCTGGTTAGGGGGCGAAGAAGTAATCCAAACAAAAAGTGAGGTTAAATGTCTAGAAGTCACACTTAGACAGTAAGCTCCAATAGAATTAACACGTCTGTCATCCTAACATGAAGCAATAGAAAGTTCTTCAAAGGTCGAACCATCATGAGATTTGCTAAAGAGGGAACCAGTACTAGTAAATGCATAAGCTTCAGAGTTAGGGACTGCATTCTAAAGTGAGCGGTAACAAACTCTATTGATATTCCAAGAGATGGCATGATTAGGTAATAGGTTCACTGGTCGACTTTCATACATTTTAAACTGTGAGCAACTTAATAATTAAGAGCCAAGTAAGTCCCACCAAATTTCCATCAGTAATCATCAAATACCAAATTTCTGTCATAATTTGCTGTTGTTTCGATATAACTCTACTTAAGATACAAATTTAATATTATAAACTTCATGAACTTTAAACTTGGTATACGAGTAGGTATATTTTAGATCTCATTACTTTTTAAGTTGGGTCTTGTGTGTAATTGGAAATTCACACACAAGTGCAGTGCAAGCTGCGCATTATACATCAATTTATATTGAATAATTTTGAATGAACAACAACAACTTGTGTGTGTTACCACCAAGTTTATAGGCTGGGGTTATAGCTATTTCACGAGAGCCACCTCGATCATCAGACTCCTTTAGTGGTGCTTAGTCTGGTTATGCTCGTATTAATTGAAAAACTCTTTGCCGTCATATGGGAGCGAACCATGAACCTTGCGATTCAGAGGCCGATGCACTACACACCGCACCACTGAAGCCACATGGTTAGCTCTATCCCAATGCAGGTTTCGTTGTTTATCAATTGCAACAGCGACTAGCATTTTTATTAACACACACAAGCTTGTTATTGTTCAGTCGGTTGCTTTCTTTTTTCACCATGCACCGATTCGTATGCCAACAATTCGTTGGTCATACAAGGGGGGGGATGAGTTGAAAGAGTTGACACTGGTCAAGAATTAAATTACAATTAAAGTTGGGTCTCGTGTGTAAATGGAAATTCACACACAAGTGCAGTGCATGCTGCGCATTATACATCAATTTATATTGAATAATTTTGAATGAACAACAACTCATTACTTTTTGATTTTATTTTTCCAGGTGAAAACCAAGCCCTACAACTCTACACAAATTTCATCATTCTACAACAAGGATGCCACGCCCCCTGAGCAGCAAATCCTCAATTGTTCGATTTTTCTTTTTGTATCCACCTCTAGTCGTACCTCTCTATACCAATTCTCACCATTCTAAGACAACCGCAAGAGCATTTTTGAGAAAGTGGGTTGATGCCACGCCCTCTCAATAAAAATTCTTAAATTTTCGATTTTTTTTCTTTGTATGGCCATCAAACCCTACCATTTTACCAATTTTCATCGCTCTACAACAATCGGAAGTGCTCCATATAATTAATATTAATTTTTGAGAAAGTGGGTGGATGGAAAAATTACAGAATTTGGATTTATATGCACCACAAGACTTACCGTTATGAGAAACTTAAAGGTTCTATTTTGTTGGGAAGTGCTCCATTATTTTGATGATCTGTCAGTGAGTGAATGAATAAATCAGTTAGTCAGTCAGTTAGTGAGTGAGGAATCACTTATAACAGTAATGAAATTAAGTGAGCTTACTGTGTTTGACTAGTTCAGTGAATACTGTGAGTTTGGAGTTTCTGACTTTATTGGTACTGAAGTCAGAGGGGAATCGAAAATCGTCTGAGTTTTTGTATCTGTAAAAACGGTGTAGTGCCAGGCTGGGCACTACTGTGCCCTTTGATAATTTGTTTGGAAAAGTTTTAGAAAAGCTGAACTTTGAAAGGTAGAATCCTTTTTAAGGGCCAGTTTTCCAGTGCGAGATCATCATAGTTTCGGGTTTCAACCTAAGTTAATTCCAGAAACACGTTTTCACCTACTTTGGTGAGTTAACTCAGGGACTAAACTGAGGGCAAATTTTCCATGTGGCGCCATCTTGATTTTGTTTTTGAAGTCTTTGGATGGTGTAATTTCCGTTGTGGCGCCAGCTAGCTCTGAGTAACATAGCTCAAGGTTAACTCAGGACTGCAAAACTGGCCCTTAATTTGTTCAAAAAAACTGTTTTGAAACTTAAAAAGTTTCCATCAGATCACCTTTACAATTTCTAACACAAAACCAATAATTACCCTATGAATAAGTAAAACATAATATTGAGAGCTCAAAACGACCAAGTTTCAATAACAAATCCAAAATAAAGATATTCCCACAAAAAAGTCTTTGGTTGAGCCATGCTGGTCTATGACTCGTAAATCATTAGGCAGTTGGCAGAGCATGTGTAAAACAAGAAATGAAATTCAATGTTTATCGACTCAAAAGCATCAGTAAGCAATCCCAACATAATAGGTATAGATGCTATGAATTACAAGCTACATTTTTTGTATATGTAGGCATGTATAATTAGATGACGTTTGACGCGGCACGTCAAACCGATAGAGCGTACCTAAGTATCGAAAAATTTAAAATTTCTATTTCCCTATAGTCTTCGGATTTATGTAGGTATCGTATACAAAGATACTCTTCAACCAAAAGTGCAAGTGCATGTCATGTCCAAGACTGTTTCAAAGTATTTTTTGTTGCCGATGTTGTTGTATCATCATCGTCATCATTCATGACTTAATGAGCTTTGTGAGGGTCTTCATCAGAGCTCATGTCATGGTACAAAGTCATTAGGAAAAAAAAAAACAACACGATGCGGCTAGGTATAATGCTGTCATAAAGGGTATAGCTGCTGTCAATTTTTCATCTTCAACTTGTATATTACTTAATAAGTTCCGATATGTATTTTATCTCATGGATGAACATTAGATTTCCGCTATGATGCATTGGAGTTGAAGTTTCTTTTCCTATAATGTATTTGCTTCCAATATACTTTCCAATGCGCTCCGCGACGCCGCCGCCGAATAAATTTGAGTAATGTTGCAATCGCGAGACTAAAGATGGTTTTTATTTTCAAGACATCATTTTTTTTTAATAATAAGGCAATTCATAACAATGCCGTGGCGTGTTGAAAGACGTTAAGACGTACTTTCCCATCCTTTTCTCTCTCTCTCTGTCTCTGGTTAGATTGTCTGTGAAATTTTATTCTTCATTTAAAAGACTGTTTAACTAGAAATAAGGGCAATTTATTCATTCATAAAGTAATCGAATGCTAGATCGTTTATTATTAAATATTATAATTTAAAAAAAAGCCATTGCTTGCAAACCTTTCACTAACAATTCCTTGCATGCAATGTTGGGCGCCATATTTGCTGACTTTAATATTTTTCATATTTTTTGATTGATTTTCCAGTGTTAATAAAGTTTCGATTTTTTTTGATTTCATTTTGTTTTAATTGCTCTTTCGATCCTTAACAATTTTTATAAGCCAACCTTAAGCAAGTACATGACACCTATACTCGTGCATTTTATTTTTCATTGACATAATAGGAAAAAGCTGTTTGCATAATTTTCTTTTGTTGATTATTTAATTTTCGTTAAATGCGAATGAATGGAATTTGCAACATTTTTATATGTGCACAGCAACAAGTTGCTGATAGTTGTTTGTATTGTTTAAAAAGAAAAAATAAAAAAAAAGATACAAAAACGTAAGGTAGGTACTTGATAGTTTGTTAGTGCATATTATTTTTTATTTGCATTTCGCATATTTGCATTTTGCTAACATTTAAATTACCGCATTTACTGCAAAGGCAATCGTTAATATTTAAATAGGTTTCTATACTCTTGTAAGCAATGCGGTTGCATCAGGTTTGTTTGTGTAAAAAAGTAGGTGGCCAGACATTCATAGTCGCGTCCATCGTCGTTGTCGGTCAGTAAGTTGGTTTAGATTGCAACGATGACGACAACAAACAAACTTTTTTGATGCTTGTTTTTCAATTTCGTGCGAAATGTGACTCAAATGATTTTTATCTAGGAAGGTAGTAGGTACAGAAATTGTATTCTCGAACCTCACCTCTAGCAAACTACCTTACACTGCTAATGTATAGGTATTGATGTTATGAAAAGAAAAGTTGCGCATACAACACAGATATTATCAATATAAGTGTGCAACTTAAATTATATTCATTTGTATATTTAAATGGTCGGACTCTTCAGTGATATCATGTTTCTATACAGTGAACATTGAGAATTTCTTCACCTTGATCCTGTGATATATTTTTGGGCAATCGAGTCTTTATTTACAACTTACATTATACTTATAAATGTTTTTAATAAGTTATTTACCGATCTATAGAATATAAATGTGAAAAGGCGTCTTTTTATTAAAATGGCACCCAAATAAAGTAGGGAGTAAATTTTCCCTCCTAAATAGCCTGTATGTACCTGAGAAACGGAGTAATAATATACACAAAGAGTTCAAGACCTCCAAGCTTAAATTGGAAAGTGATCGCAAATGGTCAATGCACTTACTCTCTGACATGAAAATAACGTCAAGATCGTCAATGCAAAATAGTGTGAATGCGTTGACGGCGACACTGACAATCTCTGTAGATAACACTAATTTGAGGGTTAAAGCTTAGATTAGACTGTCAACGTAAATGGTCAACACATTGACTCCTTGACGTCATCAGAAATATCGTCAACAATATACTGTTAACGTAGACTGTGTCAACACATGAAACGTTGACGATCAAACGAATGACAGCACTCGGTCAATGTTGTTCCAAAATGCGTTGACATGTTACCTGTGTCAACGCAATTGGGACCCTCTGGTGTCAACGTTTTGACACGTGAAACGTTGACGATTACACTACTTGACCTCATCCAAACATATGAACGTTGACGCGGAGTTGACAAGAGCAAAATTGAATCATTTTCTACTCTCACGATCACACGACATTGACTGCGGTCTTATCGAACAATACAATGTGGATGGATTTAAAAAAACCTCTAAAAAATCAGGAATTTTTGAAGTTTTTTTATTGCTCAGGAAAAAGGTGATTTTGGGGCAATTGGGTGACATTCAGATCGAAATAAATTTTTATTTTTATTTCTTCCGTCAAAGTATAGTTCATCCCCCATCAGTCAAGCCATCAACTGTCAAGCTCCATTGAAGGATAACTACGATGTCGATGGATTAAAAAGCCTCAAAAAATCAGAAATTTTTGAAGTTAATTTACTGCTGCGAAAAAAAAATGATTTTAGGTCAATTGGGTGCCATTTTGATCGAAATATACATTTTCCGTCTAAATATAGCTCATCTTTCATCTATCAAACCATCAACTGTCAAATTCTTTTGAAGGATGACTACTATGTCGATGAATTAAAATACCTCTAAAAATCAGAAATTTTTGCAGTTTATTTACTGCTCAGAAAAAAGTGATTTAAAAGCAATTTAGATGTTATTTGTATCGAAACATACTTTTGCAGCCAAAATAAAGTGTGTCTTACATGTGTCGAGCCGAGCCATCAACTACTGTCAAGTGCTTTTGAAGGATGCTACGATGTCAATTGACTAAAAAACATCTAAAAAATCAGAATTTTTTGAAATTTTTTGTACTGCTCCGGAAAAATATGATTTGAGGGCGATTGGGTGAAATTTGGATTGAAATAGTTCATCCCCCTTAAATCCTCAAAAAATTGCAAAATTTTCGAGAGATGAAGTTCAACGCAGGGTACGTTTACATGGCAGAAAAATCTGCTGTGTCTACATACGTAAGGATACAGTCAACGCTTTGGTGAGTAGTCTGTCATAGTGTCCTTACTGGTGTTGACAGGGTGATAACACGGCCAACGAATTAATCAACGCATTGACGCTTAAATTCGTGTCAACGAGAAGGTCAACGCAGCCATCAACACATGGACAGCATTCTGCGTTGACGATCACACGACAATACAACTTTGGAACATAATTTTACGTCATTTTTACGTCAGGGAGTCAACGCTTTGACCATTTGCGTTGACCGTCTAATCATAGCTTAACTCTTTGATTATTTTAACTGACTGAGTAATCACCCTTTTAGCTTGCTACAGTGGAACCTCTGTCTAACAAAAAAGGAGAGAAATTAGAAATTTAAACGAAAAACCTCGAAAATATCGCCCCACCGAAGAAATAACTTGAGTGGAGGTAGCAAGTACTTACTTTTGTATTTCAAGTAGATGTGCATGTGTTTTAAAATTTGTATTTATGAATGTATGTATATAAAAATGCATGAAAATAGATTTTTTTTAAAATGTATAAGCAAACTTCCAAACAGATTTTTTTTTTTTAATCTAGATCTAAAATCTAAATCTAAATAAAATATAGATTTGGCATGTAAGCACTTATTTATGTGCATATAAAAATGAAATTAAAAAAAAATTGTCAATTCATATTTAAGATATCGAATTTTCAAAAAAATAATTCGAAACTTTTTTTTTAAGTTCAAAAATTTATTTTTTGAAAATTTTGATATACAATATTATTTGAACTTATTTGAAATTTGTATATAAACAAATAAATCTAAATCCGTTCAGCCAATAATGATAAATATCAAAATAAAAAACCATTCTATGAGAGGTACTACTAATAGTTGCTAAGTGTAAAATTTTAAAATTGTTGGTAATAGATCACACTTATTTTTGCATAAGAAAAATTGTTAGCAAAATCGTACCAGCTGTATTTGAGAAAAAAAAAAGATTTTCCTTAACGGTTTTTTAACTTTTGAATGGAACAAAAATAGCGGTACCTATTTTTGCATAAAAGTAAAATTTTTTCAATAATTGAATATGAAGAAAATTTGAAAAGAAATTCTTCTGTTTAAGTGGAGTGACCGAATATATAATTCAAAGTTAAAAGTTCAAGTGAGCTCAACTCCATGATTTTTCTTTAAATATTTTAGAGATTATTTAAAAACTTTTAAGTATTGATTTTCAAGAAAATCGATCCTGTCGTTTTCAAAATATTTGATTTTCGAAAAAAAAATTTGAAAATTTTTTTAAAGTTCCAAAAACATTTTTTTTTTTTAATTTTTGGTACATAATACTATGTATGTATTTATACTTTTTGGAAGCTTCTGCATACAAAAATCATTGAAATTAGTCAAACCGTTTTGAAGAAAATCGAAAATAAAAAAAATGGTTCCGTGGGAGGTACCATTATTAATTTTTTTTTTTGAAAAATGGTTACCCACTAGGTTTGCCAGATTGTTCTCGAAGCTCGACCGGACATATGGCCACAACTAAGAAAAATCCCGGGGTTGACAAATTTTGCCCGGGACAAAATAAATTTAACCAAGATTTAACCGTACGGCAGGGGGATCTATTTTCCCCATATTGTTTTTACAGTTGAAAATCCATTCCCTAATTTTATTTCTTGAAAAAAGTTGTTTTTGTTAACATTTTTGTAATAACAATAATAATTTCCAAACTAAAATTTTTAACAAGAAAATATTTTTTTTAAACCAATTTGTTTCAAAATTTCACGTTAATGTTTTTAAGTACAATTTTTTTCAAGAATTCATTATTCAATGCTGTTATTAATTTTTAATCAAACACTTAAGGCCGAACTAACATTCTTTCGGAATGCAGAAACAAATTGGCAAATGTTTTTAATTTAATATTATTTTGCCAATTTAAATGATAGTGACAGCAGCTGTCAGGTTGCCAAAATGTCATTTAGATTAAGGGTAACAAGAACCTTAAACTGCATCAAATTCAACATTCCACAAAAAAAAAAATAACAAATTTTCTATTATTTACGTTTTTCGTCATTCCCATTTTATGTTAAGTTTGGTAAGATTGGTTAAGATTTCAATGCAGCAATTGCTTGCAAACTAAAATCAGATACATACACCTTTTGGTATTTTTTGTGAATTTAGGTCACAACCCGGGAAAAAAGTAAACCGGGACGTCTGGCAACGCTATTACCCACCCAAAGGTAGCCGTTACAAAAAGAAACTTATTTATTTTTTTTTAAAGAAAACATGTGCAAGTACCGTTATTTTTGGTTCTGAACAAAAATAAAAAAAAAAATGTGAGGAATAAATAATACTACATACCCAATATTTTCAAAAAAAGTCAATTTTGTGAGTTTAAATATTTCAAAATCAAGTTGAAATTTTTTTTGAAATTGAATTCCTATCTGCATATCAATAAAAACTTAAAATTACTTAAATTGGTGAAATAATAGAGTAAATTGAATACAAGAATACAACTGACAATGAGTTGGCCTTGACATTTGACAGCATTTGAGACAAGTCGCGCTGGTGCAGAAGGTCAACAACAACTGGAGCTGCAGCTGGAATAGCTGTCAAAATTTTGAATACACACAAATTCAGTGATGCGAACACAACACGACGCAGCTGCAGACGGAGCTGCAGACGAGCGCACCGAGAGTTTACATTGTTGGTAACCGCGTCTAATGATGCACTTTTTATATAATCAAGTATTATTTCAGACAATTCAACCTAAAGCTATAGATTCTCGTATTCATACTACTTTTTGAATGAGCCTGTCCCCCTGATCGACATCCTGCGAACGCTCTCCAGGTTGATGGCATATTGCTTGTGTAAGTGAACAAAATTGGAGGGTATAAATGTGTATTCGCAAGTTGTTGGAAATTATTATGTTCTACAACTTTAATGTAAACTTTTTGTCCACAACAGCAACCGTCAAGAAAATATTAGGCAAACACTAAATAAAAACATTGTATAAGGTGCTTTAACTTGGAGGGAATAAAAATTGTAAATGTTATACAGAAAAAAAAAGATAATTAAAAACAAAAAGATTCACATAGTTTTGTACAATGAAAAATGGCAGCTAACGCGCATTTCTTAACCACCCTATTTTTAAGTAAATCAAAAATAAACCACCTATTATTTCCATTAAAAAATTTGATCAGTATAGTTTTGCAAGAAAAAAACCTCTATCGACTGGCCTATTAGGTGCAGCTCTAATCTAAGTTTGTGTTCTGAGTTTGTGCTATCAACAGCTTGAAATCGATTGATTTAATAATGAACCAAAATCAATTATTGCCTTAACTACCAAAGCATAAATCACTTTACTATCAATGAAGTTCTTTTGTAATAGACATCAGTCAGTCAGTCAATCCCGATGATGAGGTCAACACTCAATAACAGTGACGGGGCCAATCAGTAAATTATTATGAATGAGGAAGTTTTAAAAAATACAAAAGATAACAAATTATACTTGTAGCGAATTGTTTGAAACCAACCATTCTATTAAAAAAAAACATTTAATGCAACTTCCTTATAATACTGACAATTTTTTATTATTCACTTTTGTGTTCGTGCTTAAGTCTTCTTTTGAAAGGGCTAAAACAAGTATTTTTTTTATGTTAAGAAAGAATGATTTATGATAAAATGTGCAAGACCGAGAGCCTACAGCAGTTTTTGGGTGTGAACGATGGCAAAACATTAACTGGTATATCAAAATGGATCTAAACTTTTCATATGCAAATATGAAAGCTTGCATGCCGTGGTTAATCTCTGTAAATGCGTTCTTTTCCAAGGCCGACAGAACTAAAGTTCTAGATATGTTTACTGGGTTCAACGACGGCTTAGGTGGAGCTTTTTGGATTCAAGAAGAAACCCAAAGGATAGTATGAAACTGATTTCTAAATGAATTGTGAAAGCATTTTTCAAAGAAGTAAAAAATCGATCTTACTTATGGACAAAATAAACCTTTTAATAAGGAACAATTAAGGTCAAGGGTTTTATTATTGAATATGTTTGTTTGGAGCATAAGCATGCTTAAAACCGAAAATGATACTAAATTAATCCTTATGATTTCTTAAGAGAATGGTCACACTGGTCCATTTTCAATAATGTGTTTGTATTTGGTATATCTCGGGAACTAAGCGGAATTTGACAATTTTACACTTAAATTAGTGTGTTCTATAAGTTAGTTTCCCATTGGGTAGTTTAAAAAATTGTCAGGAAAAGCTAGAAAAAAAAGATAATCGAAAAATAGATAGTTTCCAAAGATTTTATAAAATCGGACATAATTTGTTTTGAAGCAAAGAATAGGCTCAAAAGTTATAAAGGAGAGGCTCAAGGTTATACATTTATATAGCATGATCAAAAAGTATTTTCTTTTTCAAAACTAACAGAGATAATCTCATCAAACTTTTCCATTTCTTATCATTGTTTTGCAGTTTTGCCCCGAAAGTCTCTTTTTCGGAAGGTTCTACATAGCCAGTTTCATGTTCGTATGAATATTCGAACTCACGATTTTGTTAAAATATGTATGACATTACGATTAAAGGGAATATTTAAAATGTAGGTAAGCTCACAATTTTGTTTTTCAGCTATTTTTAAATGCTTTCAGACCTATAGACCGAACCGAATGGCTGGGCCGATTAATAAAAGACTAGGTACAACTTCTTTGTGCAAGGAATGTTAACTTTTTCATACAGTACCAAAAAACCGGTTTTCGGACAAAGGAAACTGAGAAAAATTATAAGAAATAGTAAAGTCTGATTGGCTGATCTCAGTTCTAAATTAAAATGGCACTTTTGATTTAATCATATTGAAGCGTTGAGCCTTTGCTTTTTTTTGTTCAGACATGTCTTGAAATATGCTCCAAAAATTGTACGCGCAATTTTATGAAAAAATTATAAATATTTGATATTTCGATTTTTTGTTGCCATCCACCATCTAATTTGATAGGAAATTTAATATTGAACACAAAGTCTTAAGTGTAAAAATGTTAAATTGAGCTTACTTCCCAAGTCAAGCCAAACATATTGAAACGGGGCCAGTGTGACCACTGTCTCAGAAATACAAGGATTAATTTAATTGTAGTTTCTTCTGCTCCAAACAAACATATTCAATAATTAAAACCCTTGAACGTAATTGTACTTTTATCGTCTTTTATGGCCTCCAATACATATGTTAGTCTTAGAAAGTTTATATATACTTAAAGATTCGAAATAAATAAATAAATAATCTTGATACCCAGCATAAAAATTCTTGTTCCAATAATAGAGTAGTCTACTCATTCCCACAATGAAAGCTCAAAAAATTTCCTTTGGAAAATTTTCTTGGTGCCCTTTAGATTTTGAAGGATTTTCATTAAAATTCTCATCGTTCAACATCGCAGGTTAACGTTCGTTAAGTTAACGACAACTTTATATTAACGCCTCCACTGCTTGTAAAAATATGGTGAATTATGTGGTAAACCTCAATCAGCTGGTGGCATTCATTTTGTTTATTTTATTTGAATTTATGTCTAAAAAATAACTTAAAAATGTTGTTTCTTCTCCAATTTTACTGTTTCCATTTAACTTGCTTATAACTCATAGATAATTTTTAAATCTTCTACATATTTTGATTCTTTTCGATTACCTCTGTTTTAATTTGGATAGATATGGTGGTGATTGATAAGTTGTGAGTTGTGACGAATAGCGGTCAAGTTTGTAAATGTAAAAGTTCGGCAACACAAAAAATTCATGTTCTATTTCTGCTCGCAAATACTGTCCAATATACAATTCATTGGCCCTGAGTAATAGATTCGAATCTAGCTAAGGTCGACTTTAACAAAAACATCCGTAGAAATAAAGCACAAATTTCACTTCAAAATGCTTAGATTAGATCATTACTTAGCTTGGGGTGCTTGTAAGTATCTATTGGTGAAATTTGTTTTTTATTTCTACGGATGTCTTTGTTTAAGTCGACCTTAGGCTAGATTAGGATCTATTACTCTGGGCCATTTACTTTAATGTGAAGAGTGCATTTTTCCTCTCAACAATTGAAACAAATTTTACCAAAAAAGTACATAAATGGTAATATTTTCTAATAATAGCGAACGATGCAGTACATTTACACTTCCAAACTTGGAGAAAATCTCATCAATGCAATTAGACATATGTTTATCATTTTATTTCTGAAGTTTACAATAAAAATTGTCTTCAAAAAGTTTACGATTTATCGTAAAAATTTCTCATAAAAATTCGTTTACGACATGTTAAGCTCTTCGACACGTTTACGATGAAAAACTTTTTAAAACGGTATTATGTCATTTAATGCGTCACAATTTGTCAAACCACGATTTTTATTTCAAAGTTAAAATAACTAAAATCATCACTGTTATTAAAATGGCTGAGTTGAGATAAAATTTGAACGAGAACAATGCAATTGAAGAGAACAATAATTTGTTAAGTATTTTTTTTTAGAACTTGGAAATTTAACGACGCGACGTTACATCATGAGCACGTTAAGTAAGGAATAATTTATTTAGTTTATTTTTGTATTATTTTTTCTGTTTTAAACAACAAAATTATTTTATTTACAAAAATAAAAGCCTTATAATACATATAATGTTATTTTCTTATATAAATAAACAATTGTTTTTTTTTTTGTAAATTGATTACAATTTGTTTTTTTTTTTTGTTTTGAGAGTTGTAAAATCAACCTACAAAATTGATATAATCCTATCAACCAATCAAAGTGTAAAAAACAAACCAATCTTGGTAAACATTCATGAAAATTGTGAAGAGGAAAACGAGAAAAATTTAAATTTTCATCGTTCTCAGTCAACTAAGCTATAGGTATAGGAGGTGGCAAAGAACGTTACTATCCCCAAAATTTAAAAGAAAGTTATTTAGGTATTTGTTGGTAACTGATGAAATCAAAGTATGCATTTATACATAGAATATTTTACAACATCAGTTGAAAGGCTTTATATTTTACGTAAAGGGTTTTCTAGTCTGAAAAAAAATCTGCTTTTAGATGATAAACATAAGTCACAAAGTGTATCAGCAATGGGAGACAACTCACACTGTTGGCGACTCATAATAATTGATTGTTAATTCAATTAAATAAATATAAAAATAAAATAAAATTAATATTTATTACTGTTGTGAACTAACCACATAAAATTAACGAATTGCTTGAACTAATGACACTTCCTGTCAGATAAAACATAGCCATGTAAATAATGTAAAATACTTATGTTTTAACCTTTCTAAAATTAAAAGGTCATTCTTTCGAGAGCTTTCCAACCCTACACAATTTATTAATTAAATCGAATTTATTGAAACGTAAAAAAAGTGGAGTTTTATTTTATACAAAATTGAAAATTCATCAGCGCGACACAAAACACACACAATTATGCCGATTGCAAGTACTCTGCCAGGTTACAGGCTTTCATTAATCGAAGTCTGCGGTACGTTATGAAGATACGTTGGCCACAAACTAGTTCTAATGTCAAGTTGTGGAATAGGACCGGTCAAAAAGAGGTGGATGCTGATATTATAAAAAGAAAATGACAGTGGATTGGATATATTTTGAGAAAACCAGATGGTAACATATTGAAGTATAATCTTTTGAATGGAATCTCAGGTGCAAAACGTATTGAATGACCTGGAGGTCAACTATATTGGTGGAAGCTAGGTTTCAGGATATTCGTACGTGGCCACAGCAAAAAAACGCTTACGTTAAATTGAGCCAGATCAAGGGACAATGTTGCTGTTCCGCACGCTCCGGATGGAGTTTAAGTGCTACTCAAGTGGACGGAAATCAAAGGGCACGGTAGTGCCCAGCCAAGTTCGCGGCACTACACCCTTTTTACAGGAACAAACTCAGGCGATTTTCAACCCCCCTCTAACTTCAGTACCAATAAAGTCAGAAACTTCAAATTCGGAGTATTTGCTGAACTGATCAAACACAGATGGCTCACCAAATTTCAACTCTTTAGCGTTAGTAGTTCCCAAGATATAAGACTTCAAAAATCGCAAAAACCGTAACTGACTGACTCACTGACAGATCATCAAAATTATGGAGCACTTCCCGACATCGTAAAAACTTGAAATTTCGCAAAACGGTAGGCCTTGTGGTAAATACAAAGGAAAAAATCGAAAATCTGCAATTTTCTATTCAGGGGGCGTGGCATCCATCCACTTTCTTAAATATTCTATAAATTATATGGAGCCTTTCCGATTGTTGTAGAACAATGAAAATTGGTAAGTCGGTAGCGTTTGAGGTACTTAGAAAGAAAAAAATTGAAAAATTGGAATTTTCCATACAGGGGCGTGGCATCCACCCACATTCTTAAAAATTCTTATAAACTATATGAAGCACTTCCGATTGTTGTAGAACGATGAAACTTGGTAGGTCAGTAGGGCTTAAAGTTTTTAGAAAGAAAAAATTGAAAAATTGGAATTTTGCATTCAGGGGGCGTGGCATCCATCCACATTCTTAAAAATTTTTATAAATTATATGGAGCACTTCCGATTGTTGTAGAACGATGAAAATTGGTAGGTCGGTAGGACTTGAAGTACTTAGAAAGCAAAAAAATCGAAAATTTGGAATTGTCCATTCAGGGGGGGTGCCATCCACCCACTTTATCAGAATTGCTATTATTTGTGTGGAGCACTTTCGGTTGTCGTGGAATCATGAAACTTTGTAGAGCGGTAGGGCTTGACTTTGACCTGGCAAAATAAATTTTTGCAAAAAGGAGTGAAATCACAACAAAAACATAAATGTTAAAAAAGGAGCTAAGTTCTTATGTGTACAAGAAACCTGTGCGTAAAAAGTCAGCCAAAAAAAGTAATGAGATCTAAAATATATGCCAAGTTTTAAGTTCATGAAGCTTAATATCAAATATCTTAAGTAGAGTAATATCGAAACAATTCCAAATCATGACAGAAATTTGGTAATTAATGATTGCTGATTAAAATTAAATTAAAATTTCTTGAACACATAAGAACTTGGCTCCTTTTTTAACATTTATGTTTTTGTTGTGATCATAATAAAGAGAAATGGATAAAAACGGAATCGTTATATGTCAGCTACCCGTTCTACATGCGGTACATTAGTATAAAATAAATCCGACTTTCATTAGCATCACATTGAAATCTACTCTACCACATTTTAAACAAGTCCGTTAAGGACCTAGCTCGATAGGAAGATCAAAAACGTTAAGTGTAGAATTGATTAAAATATTAAATTATTTTTACCAGAAACCTATAAGTGCTCTATACACCAAGTTAAAATCTTATGGGTTTTATAAACAGAGGTTATGTGGGAGGTTAATTTTCTAAAACATTGAAGTTAAATGGATTAAAATGATAAGAAAGCAATGGCAGCACTAATCATGTAACTTTTTATAAGAACTGAAGGTAACCTTTTCTTACATTTTAGAGAGACGCCAATTAAAAACACTTTTAATATTTAGTAGAAAAAGAATTATTCATCTTAAATCAACGTTAATGTGAAATTTATAGCTTTGAATAAATTATCGTTTATCTTAAACCAAAGTGAGTGTGCATTAATTTTCAAATTCATAAGAATTAAATACCGGTCTTAGGTTTCAAAGATTGCAAAAAATCCAAAATTTGATGTAAATTTTTATACTGAGCAAAAAAAAACAGTTTTTTCTAAGAAAATATTATTTTTTTTTATTTTTTCTTTTGCAAAAATTCGAATGTATAAATCGTCTGTTTGCATTCAAACTTAATATAGACATTGGGGCTTAATAACATAACATTTTTGAAAGTATAAACTTTAATTTTTCTTGAAGATTTTAAGTTTTATAATATTTGTTTATTTAACCAAATTATCGAAATAACTTGATCTAGTAAGAAATGAAGTAAATGAAAAAGATGTATACATTACTATGAAAAATTTGTAACAAAACAATATTTTTATTAATTATTATTTATCGATTTTAAGTTAATCAAAGTCAAGTTCCTTGATTTAGGAATGATTTTATTTAGAAGAAGCTCATAATATTGAACGTACAATTTTTAGATTGACTCTTTAAAAAAATTCACGTGAATTTAACGAGTAAAGTTCTTGAAAATCGTTAGTGAATTTCACTCCTTTTGCTTGGATCACAAATGCCTAAGTAAAGTTCTGCATCTGTCAGCGCAGAGTCATAAGTCCATAGGTGAAAAGTTTTAATTTGTTGATTAAAAGCCCACTCGAATATTTTTAAAGGCACCTGTAAACTTATAATCCTGCGACAAATTTAATTTTTTTTAATAACTAATCAGCAATTTTTTGAAATTTTATATTTAATTAAACTCATCGTCAATTTCAGCACCCAGAAAAATTTTCATATTTTCAACGGTTGCTTCTAAAGCTCCCAGGTCAAAAACTAGACAACTCCACTTAGTTACAAAATATGATTCTTTGTTTCATATATTTATTTCTTAGTGAATATTTCACTTTTTTAAAACATTTTTAAACATAATGAATGTGGTTTGTTGTTCTCTTTCACAGAAAAAATATTCTTTCAAATATTTTATATATTGATTTTGAAGACAGATTTTTGTAACTGCCCCAACTTTCAAAAATGTGGAGTTGTCTGGTTCTTGATTTTTTAAAAACTACTTCCATTGTAAAACAATTTATAAAAACATTCATAGTAAATTTGTTTAAATTTATAATATTATTCCACCGATATTAAATTTCACAAACAAATGTTAAATGTTCTTTTTAAATTAAAATAAAGCACAATTTCATATCAAGTCCCTTCGTCGATCTAAGCAAAATATAATTGATTTATTTCATGAACATTCCAATCACAAAAAACTCATTAAAATTTTACGAGCGATATAAAAAATTTGATTTTTTTTCCAATTCTCAAATAATAATGCTGATCGATTACTGAAGATCGGATCAGATAAGATCCAATTAATTTTTTTAAATTATGTTCCACTTTTGTAACATCACATTCAAGATTAAAAGATCATTTTAAACCACAATGTCAAAGAGTTAATTATAATTTATATTTTCACAACTTAAAGTTCATTTAATTCAGGATCATTAATCGCACATTTTAAATGTCACTCTAGTTTATTCCTTTTAATAAAAAAAAAAAACAATCGTAACTAACCAGAAATAAAGTAATAATCCCAGGTCCGTTTTTGGCGTTTCCTCGATTCGATTTTATCGGAAAAGGATACGACAATTGTAAGAAAAAAAATAAGGCTCTAAGGTTGGTTTATTCCGAAAGATAGTTAAATGCAAACTACATAACCTACACCGAGCATCGAGCTATTTTATACCAAAATTGCATATTTCCCTACTTTTGTCTAAATACAATGAAAACTTTTAGTAATATTTCTTGCAATTGTTGTTGTGTTTATATTTTTGTTTTTTGTTTATGTTTATTTTTTTTTTTATAATTTTGCTTTCATACTGAATCATTGGGAAAAATGAGTTTTTTTTTTGCATTTATTTGAATGTGTCTATGAGGCATCTACTGTCATATACTCACAATTATTTGAAGAGAGTAGAGACCAAACCAAAAAGAAACGAAAAAACAAAGTGCATCTTTAAATTTCAACAATCGATTGAGATACTCTGCGTTTGCAGCTTTGGTTGTTGGAGAAAAAGCTCAACTCAAACCTCAAGTCTCTTTTTTTTTTAATTCACAAAGTTGAGAAAATGATGCGTTCACCAACAATCACCCATCACTGCCTTCCAGGGATGGGGGTAATCCACCAATACTAATGTTCACTTTTGTTCAAGCTATCAGCTAGTTTATAACTTTTGTTGTAAACTATCTTTTATTTTGGCAAAGAGCATTAGAGCAGAAACACATATAGCATCACCACGTGAAGGTGCGCATCTTATAGTTAACCAAGATGATGAATCTTTAAGATACTTTACGCGGTTTTAACGGGGGGTTACGCGGGTTTAATATCATTGCTTCGGCAATATTATATACCGTACAAAGTTGTAAGGTAGCTACTTGGGGGTACTATGACAGTTAATTAGTAAATTTGTTAAAATTCGTGGATACTTTTAGTTTTAGAGTTTGAATTAATTGACTATTTATGTGCGAAGATGAGGATAATAATGAAGAGATTGTTATTGTTTCTTTTTTTTTCGATGAGAAGAAGCTTGCGTCTTTTGTGGCTCGCATTATAAATCATCAGGTTCAGCTGCAATAAGTTGACAAAGTGATTATGGTGTCTATGTTTGTTATTTGGACAAAAATAAGGAAATGTGGTAACGAATTTTTGTAAACAAGATGTAAGAGGTTTTCTGTGCTATGAGCATAATACCTTGGTGAATATGAATGATTTTTAAAATTGATTTAGCTGAGAGGTAATGGCTAATTGTTTGAGTTTTTTAATTAGCAAAATGAAGCAAATTGAATAATTAAAAGATGATAAATACTGATAGTGAACACTGAATCAATTTAATATGAAAATCTTTATGTATGTAAGTGTAGAATACTTCGTTGCGTGAAAGATTCACGAAAGAGTTTGCTCAACCTCAAATGATTGTTACGATATCCATTTTTGTATTGAGTTTATAGTAACTTATTGTTTATAAATAAATAGTATCTATTCTTAATTTATTTTTCTTTAGAGAACATTGAAATTGAATAGAATAGAATAAGATTTATTTCAGTTCAATATTAACAATGTTTACATTTTTGTTTTAACAAATCTTCTATGACATGGCAAAAGCCGTCTGCCAGATTGACAAATTTTTTGAATAACATTATTGTTTAGCAAATTAGGTGCAAAAAAATAATGATAAATACTGTTCATGCCGTGAAAATGAATATAAGATAATTTTTTTTTTTTTTTTTTTTTAAATTCTTCCATTAAAATTTGACTTCTATAGTGTAGTCCAGCCTTAATAAATTTGTATAGAGTAGACCTGTCTTTTCCATTCAAAAAGTTAAGAACTTCCTCCGTTGCGAAATAAGCTTTACCAAAATATAGTTTTCTAAGTTCAATAAGCATTGGACAGACTCCTATAAAATGCCATATATCTTCTCTGGTGTTCATATTACAAAGGCTACATTGTATTAGTAAATCCGGGCGATGCGGAATGTAGTTCAGCTGCAGTAGTTCTCCACGTGATTTAAAGATGGTTGCTATTTTATCCACACTTGCATTAATGCCGAAGTAGCTTGTCGCACTTATACCATAGTCTAGTTGAGAATAATAAGTTCTATATATGGAAGCCCGCGCGTTTTCAATAAATGATTCTCGCATTTTTTCATGGAGACTGATAACTATGTTATACAGTTCCGTTTTCATCTCATGCATGTTTCTGTTTTCCAGATTTAAAGGACATTCAGCTCGTTCCGCCAGTTCTTTCCACTTTTCAAAAAAAGCTGTTTTTTTTATCCAAGGCAAGAGTTGCTACAATTTTTGGTAAACGTGTTTCCTTCATATCAAAAGCTTTAATGACATAGTCGAAGTGGAGTTTTAATGTCGCAATGAACATAGGGGGCAGTCCCGTCTCTATGTGTAGCATATAAGTCAGAGTGGTCATGGGGAGATGCAATATCCGTTTGAGAAAAAACCTCAGCAATTGCTCAACAGCTTCTTTTTGTAAATATCCCCACACTTGAGCTGCATATAACATGATAGCTACGGTGACCATCCGTCCTCTTTTTTAGAGGACAGTCCTCTTTTTCGGAGTCCTGTCCTCTATATTTTATTTTATTAAAGAGAACAGAAAATTGTCCTCCTTTTACTGAGTTGTCCTCCAAATATCCTCCTTTTATCTTTCAAACCATTTTTCCAAGATTGAAACCATATCAAGTATCTACTTTTTTCTTTACTTAACTAATTGAACATATTACTTTATGACAGCACTAGTTTAAATCTAAATCCATGTACTAGAATTTGTAAAAGATCTCGCAATAAATAGTGACGAATTATTTGGCTACATTTGTTTAGTCAAACGTTACGTCAATGAAGAACGAATTAAAAAATGGTCAATTGGTTACCAGATAAGAAAATTTTATAAAGAACATGTGAAAATCTATTCTAGCCAGTAAAGTTGTCGCTATTATTTCTAACTTGAAATGCCCTGACCGAAAGAGTGTTTTCAAACTCAAAACATATTTAGACACCCGAGAGATCGCAATTTAAAATTGACAAATGTCAATAGCAAAGTCCGACAAATTACAACTTTGGTTGTGCTGATTTTTAAATTTTCTTAAAAAAAAAATATCAAAGAAAAGAATTAAACACTGTTTTAACCCTATTTATAAAACGTGCTCGGATATCTTCTAATTCACAATTCAACTAAAATTTTGATCAAAAGTTAACTACCTAACTTAACTTTTGATCAGAATTTTAGAATTTTCCTAATATGTATAAATTTTGTAACAATAAAGATATAAAGCTGCTAATCTACGTTAAGATATCGCCGGAAATCTAGAATCTAGTACAAACAATAAGAATTCTGATGTTACCAAGGAGTATGTATTAAAGCGCACATACATATTTGGAGTTGTAAATATAGTTTTTGTTACCACGGTCTGTTTCCTTTTATAATTATAATTCCTTCTTAAATTTTAGAACGTTTTTGAAAGGTTGTCCTCTTTTTTGCCCCTGAAAAAATGGTCACCGTAATGATAGCCCTTGCAGTTGCTTCAAAAATCTGGTATTTTGCTGATAGACTTATGTTGGCATTGTGCATACATGCCCTCCAGGTTGAGTTTATTCCGGCTTTAGCTTTTTTAAGTTTTTCTTCAAAATGCATCTTAATGTTGTTCTGAGGCGTTAATATCACGCCTAAATACTTATAACTTTCTACAATTTCGACTTGTTCTCCTCCGTATCTCCATATATAGCTTCCATGACGATGTCTTTTCCCTCTGCCAAAAATCATTATTTGGGATTTCATGTGATTTACTGTTAGATTCCACAATTTGCAGTATTATTCAAGTTTTGTTATCATCATTTGGAGCTTGTTTGGTGTATCCGCTAAGAGCACAATGTCATCTGCGTACAACAGGGCTTTAATTTTAACATTCCGTACATCGATACCCCCGTTTAAGAATACAACAATGTCGTTTATGAATAAAGCGAAGAGAAGCGTACTCAAGGTGCATCCTTGTCGTAGCCCCGAGGGGGTTGAGAAGCTTTCTGACATTTTAGAACCATCCCAGACTTTTGCAGTACAGTTGTTATACAACATTTTTAAAGTTTTCAGCATTTTGGTGGATATTCCCAATATGGATAGTTTGTAGAACATTAATCCTCTATCTATGCTGTCAAATGCAGACTTAAAGTCGACAAAGTAGGCATATATATTTTTCCCTTGTAATCGGTTGATATCGATGATAGTCGTTAGCGTGAAAATTTGGTCCACAGTTGAGTATCCTTGCCGAAAACCGGCCTGGCATTCACTTAGTACCTCGTTTTCATCCACCCAGTTCGTAAATCGCTTAAATAGTATACCTCCAAAAATCTTTCGAACAGTGTTGAGCAATGAAATTCCTCGATAATTTTCGACCATGTTACGATCCCCTTTTTTGAAAATCGGAAGTATTACCGCTGAATCAAAACTCGAAGGGGAAATATCATTCTCATAAATATTGTTGAAAAGCTGCAGTAAACAACAGGCAAATTCTTCGGTGCTGTACTTATAAAACTCATGTGGAATGAGATCTTCTCCTGGTGCTTTAGCTTCCTTTAACTCACTTAATACTGTTTTAAGATCAGTAAATGTAAAAAGTTGATCCATGACTTGATCTTCAATATAATTTTCACAGTATTGAAATGGTGGCGCTGTTCGTTCGACGTCCAAAACAGATTGAAAGTATGTTTTTAGTTCATGAGCAGGGATATTTATACCCATTTTCAATTTCGATCCGTTAATGTACCGAACTGCTCTCCAAAACTCTTTAACGTATTTCTGCTACCAATAATAGTCTGGATTTTTTCTTCGTAAAACCGCTTTTTCTTTGATAAGCAGAGTGCTTTGAAATGAGTATTTGCTTTCGTGTACTCTCGTCTAAAAAAAGTAGTGTTGTAATGTCTAAAAAGCCTTAGAAATGAAAATGCTTTATTTCTTGCTCTGCTGCACTCCTTATCGAACCAATCTTGTTTTGAATGGATTGTTTGCGTGTTTGAGGAGATGCTGGGTGCTATTTTACGTATAATATCTTGCAGGCCATCGATCGTAACAGTTTCTTCACTCTACTTTAAGATTTCCAACTCTGAGTTCATAGCTATTTGATAAGCAGTTTTGTTATAGTTTTTCCATTTAAGCTTAGGATAGCTAACCTCGGTTTCCAGTAGTCCTTCGACGTTTTCATTTATTTTCAGAGAAACTGAAACCGGCATATGATCCGAAAAATTTTGTGAAAGAACTTCGAAATCAGATACTTCGTAAAGCCAGTCCTCCGAAACAAAGCAGTAGTCTATTACGGAACATGAGTTCCGTAATAGACTAGTTCCGTAATAGACTAGTTGAAAATGAAGATGTCGCAGCACTCGACAGGGGGATGTTTTGACACTCGACTGGTTGACGTTTATCAGAGTTTATAGATTTCTCCACGATGTCACAACGAAGATCGGGAAAAATTCTTTTTAAAGCAAAAAAAACATTTTCTTTTCCGCATTTCAATCCATGCTCGGTGTTCCATGTAAATGTATTACCCATTATGATCAATTTGTCGTCTCTTAACTGCGTCTTCGTATCTGGTCTCTCGGTAGCTAGTGCTTTCTTAAGCATTATTAACTTTGCGCGTTTGATTCGTACAGAACGTGGATAATCTTTATGTACACTTATTCCAGTGCCTTTTAGTTTAGAGGCGCCTCTCAAAACGTTGTAAACATAAGAACTGTGCCTTAGGGTGGCCAATAGGTGGTTAATTCCGTCGGATTTGCTGTTCGTCATACGTATAGATTCCACAATATTTTCAGCCCTTTCTGTCAGATTTTGGCAGACTTGTTTAGCCTGTATCAGAGGATCTATAGACTCTTGGCTTGGCAAGTGAACGACGATGTTCTTTTCGTTTGACTTCTGCATTAGACGTTCGATTTGCAGCTCAAGCTTTTCACATCGCTCTTCTGTATCGGCAATTTTTTGCTCAAAAGCCAATTGCCTTGCGCTAAAAATCGCCATTTTGTCCGACAGCTCATTTAAGTCCGACTTTTTGGCAAAGTGTTGTAAATGATCTCTCAGTTTTTCATCCAGAAGTAGGCTTAGGTCTTCAATAGACATAGCATATTAACTGCCATTTCGGTACTTTGCGGTCTTTTATTTTCTGGACAAGCGTCTGGGGAAATTTCACCAATATTTCTCTTATTCATGAAGCTTATGACAGTTAATGGATAGAGAATTGCCTTTTGTCGTCGATCTTTTGTTTTGTTCTTAAATTCTAATGAACTTACTTTTTTTGGATATAAGTGCTGTATTGAAATTATGTTCCTTTGTTTGTTTTTATCGCACTTATGGGTTTTTAATACTTTTATTTCTATTTTTATTTAATTTAAAACTGGAAAAATGCAAGGGCTTACTTTTATTGCGACCGTTTATATCAGCTGTCAAACTATCAAAACATTGAAATTGTATTTTTTAAGAAGATAATGAAAATAAACCGGGTTTGTTATAATAACTGTTTTGTAAAGAGAAATCTTTTAGGTGATCTAAGAAAAATATGACTTTAACAACATGATCGTGGTACCGAGCTGTATGAAAAACTTAATAATCTAAGTTTGCTGTCAAAATTGGCCTCTAGAGGAGTTTTTGTGATATAATGATGGTTACAGGGTAAGATAGCACCCTTTTTCAAAATGGCGTTTAACACAACATTTCTCACCAGCCAGAGACTGCCCTCACGCATATTAAAGAACCAACCAATCTAAAATGGCTTGTGTTTTAACGTTGCTTAAATCTCGTACTATTAAGGATTGAAATTGTGTGTGTCAATTTTATTGAAATCGTTTAAGGAGATATGGAGACATAATATGATGACATTTTTTTGAAACACCCTGTTTTGAAAATATTCTTTCTGCTACTATTCTGTCCCAGCTATTACCTCTGTCAATTTCATTGAAATCTCTGAAGGAACAACAAAGTCTCGATGATCTCAAAACTTTTTTGGGAACTTTGTACTTCGATGCTTTATGTTGCATAGCTTTGGCTTTTCGAAATTTTGTCCTTTCGTAAAATTACATTTCCCTTTCTTAATTGAATGGTTCGTGAATGGAACTTCAATAGTTATGATTTCGGGAACGAACTATATTTTATAGATCCTTTGGTTTGATTCGAATGAAAACGAATTTTATTAGGAACCATAAAATTAGATTCGCAATCGAATCAAAAAATAAGATCCCCCTTTGAATTTTTCACGAGAAAACGAATCATATTTTATTGTTCTATGAACCTTTGCTGTGTATCGTCTTTGTTAAGGCATTGTGAAGTTTCTTATCTATAATGAAAAGTTGCTGAAAAGGTATGGTATGGACTACACAACCATTAAAAAGTTTCATTCTCCCAGTGACAAAAAATCCAACCGAGTAGATGTGTGTTTTTGTCTTCATTTTTATTAAAAACGGCAGGGGGGCCAAAATCAAGATTTTGCCCCGGATCGGAAAATTCTAGGTCCATGGCTGCAGCTTCATAGTTACACTCAAAGAAAAGAATTGATTATTGACTGTATTTTTAGTAAAATGGGTAAAATATCAACCCTCAAGAAACAACTCCCTTGCAACTTAGATATTTTTATGGACTCTTCTTATTTGAAACAGTTTTGCCAAGTTTTAGGAGTGCAACATCTGTTTAAATGTTTGTTTTGCGCATATCTCGAAAACTTTCATAATAAAATAATATAAGTGAAAGGGAGTAATAAGCCAAGTGCATATATCTACAAAAACAAACCAGTGCAAAAAAATTAAAAAATAAAAACAATGAGTCTACTATAGCCTATTGAATAGACCGGAAAATGAGGGGTATAAAGGAACAATTACGTGCAAGGGTTTTTATTATTGAATATCTTTGTTTGGCCCATAAGCATGCTTAAAACCGAAAATGCTACTAAATTCACCCATGCATTTCTGAGAGAATGGTCACACTGGCCACTTTTCAATATTTTTGGTGTAACTTGAAAACTAAGCCGAATTTGACAATTTTACATATAATAGTTTTTGTTCAAAATTAAATTTTCTATTGGAATGGGTAGTCCAAAAAATTTTACGAAAAAAAGTTAACAAAAACCAACCTAAAAAAAATCAACGAAATCAAGGATATCTAAATTTTTTAATAAATTGTGCATAACTTTTTTTGAAGCAAAGATAGGGTCAAGTCATGCACGGACAAAATAAACTAGAGACTAAATGCCTTAATATGGCATGTTCAAAAATTAATATTTGTTCAAAATTGACAGAGATATTCCCATTCAAACCTTATCATTTCTTATAATTTTTCGCAGTTTTGGCCCAAAAGTCCCTTTTTCGGTACAATATGGCAAATTTCACTTTCGTAAAAATGTTCGAAATCAAAATTTTGATATAATATGACATTAGAACTCTAGAGAATTTATCAAAAGGATGTAAGTTCGCAATTTCATTTTTCGGCTGTTTTTAAATGCTTTCAGACCTACAGACCGAACGGCTGGTCCGATTAACATAAGATTTGGTACTAGGTGCTAGGAATGTTAAATTTGTCATAAAGTACCAAAAAAAAAAGGCTTTCGGGCAAAAACTGCGAAAAATGATATGATATGGTAAAGTTTGAACGGCTATATCTCTGTCAATTTTCAAATAATATGGCTTTTTTTAACATGGCATATTAAAGTCGTAAGACTCCAGTTTACTTTGTTCATGTATGTCTTGAGCGTATCTTTGCTCCAAAGAAAGTTATGCGCAGTTTAGAAGAAAATTTATTTTTCGATTTTTTTTATGTTGGTTTTTGTTTACTTTTCCTGCTTAATTTTTTTTAAGAAATTTTTCAGACTATCCATTTCGATAGAAAATTTTGAACAAAAAGTATTATCCGTAAAATTGTCAAATTCGGCTTAGTTTTCGAGTTATACCAAAAATACTGAAAAGTGGCCAGTGTGACCATTCTCTCAGAAACGCATGGGTGAATTTAGAAGCATTTTCGGTTTTAAGCATGCTTATGGGCCAAACAAACATATTCAATAATAAAAACCCTTTCACGTAATTGTTCCTTTTTAAAAGGTCTCTTCAATAGGCTACTACTAGTCCAGTCAATTAATCATTTTTGTTGATTTAAAATTATTTAAAAAGAAGTAGTTTTTATAATTTTAAATTTTCTCAAAAGCTAAGACCATCTGGTCTTCAGCATTCGACTAAAGGCTAGTAGCAACATTTAAAATAAAAAAATAATTAAATACTTTATAACGTAAAACTAAAAATGAAAAATCAAGTAACAACATTTTTAATTTTTTTTTTTTTTAATTTTGAATTTTCAAACGAATTTTTAATATTTGTAAACTTTATTTCCTATATAATCAAAGAATTTGTTTTAAGCTTTAAATAAAGGTATAGCACAGTATTGTAAGTATTTCCGTTGTTTTTAAATAGCTATTTTTCTAC
Source organism: Dasysyrphus tricinctus (assembly GCA_963921185.1). Lineage (NCBI taxonomy): Eukaryota > Metazoa > Arthropoda > Insecta > Diptera > Syrphidae > Dasysyrphus > Dasysyrphus tricinctus. The sequence goes on along the minus strand of OY992530.1, from coordinate 51,571,563 downwards.
TTTAATTCAATGTTTGTGAATTTGCCTCCATTTTAGAAAAGAGGGGGAAATACACCTCCCCTTTTATATAATTTATTTCTTAGAATATGTCCAAAAATGATTTCATTAAGTATTGGCCAATAGCTTTGAAAAATGTTGTGTACCTACTTCTTACCTTGAAGAAACAGTGTTTCTCATATGAAAATAAACACTGTATAAAAAAAAAATTAAATAAGGACATTTTGAACAAAACGACCTTCCTTACACCATAACTTGCTCTCATAATGTCCTTGAGATGACCATGAATCAATATATACTTACTTTTTCCGATATTTCTGAGTAAATTGATCAAAAACCATTGATGTTGTAAGACAATAACATTGTTTTTCAATTTTTTGAATTTTCTTCTGCTCGTATCTTTCTTAACCTTGCTCCTACCGAAAATATGAATAAAACTTTTTTTGTAGGAAAATTATTATTCTTTCATTTTGTAGTGTAAACTTTTCCGCTTAAACGCTTAGTTTTCAAAATATTCATGAAAAGTTACAAAAGGGGACCTTTAACCCCCCCTCCTGCCTAAAGCTCGCGGCCCTGGGCTAGGGACTTTTAGTATGTTATACCGGAGGGTCACTCCTACCACATAAAATAATAACGCAGAGAGCATGATTTATTGCATTTATTTTATGATTTTGAGTCTTCGTTGACTGGACTAATTGTTGGACATCCCTGTCAATTCGTGCCCAACCATACCTACCAACATTTACATTTTGACATATTTTGTACTCTCTTTTGTCACTGTCATTCTGACTTGACTTATTTTTTTATATTTTTTTTTTTTCTGAATTCTCTTGTTAAGATAACCTCTTTTCATTTTTGCTTTATATTATAAAATAAATCTTTAAATATTAAAAACATCCTTTCACCTTTTTCAATTAAATTATATTTCTGGACGTTAGATTAATTTAATTAATCGGCTCTACAGGTTATGGGCCCAGAAATTTGCAATTGTTCATTTTTTTTTATTGTAAGAACTAATCCTCACAACGATTAATTTACAGTTGCTGATAATGGCGCAACCGAGTTCTTCTCTAAGGCTTGATATGTTATCGAAAGACAACTACGACACATGGTGCCTTCAGGTAGAGGCATTGCTTGTCAAAAACGACACATGGGATTATGTGTCTGGTGATATACCAAGGCCACCAGAGCCAACAGAAGGCGACGAGCCAAAGGTGAAGAAAACATTATCTGCTTGGCAACGTCAAGATAAAAAGGCAAAGGCCGATCTTATTTTGTCCATCAGTCCATCCGAGCTCAAACAAATCCGTGGATGTGAAACTTCTCACGAGATCTGGAAGAAACTCGAATCCATTTATGCGTCGTCTGGTCCAGCCAGGAAAGCCACCTTGCTAAAGCAACTCACACTTCAGAAAATGAAGGAAGGAGATGAAATCCGTGATCACGTGGGCAAGTTCTTTGATGCCGTCGATAAACTTGATGCGATGGATGTTAAAATTCATAAAGATTTGTTGAGCATAATGCTTTTGTACAGCTTACCAGAATCCTTCGAAAATTTTCGTTGTGCTATCGAGACTCAGGATGTTCTTCCTGATGCAGAAAAGCTTAAAGTAAAAATTCTCGAAGAAGCGGAAGCGCGGAAGCAAAAATCCAAAGAGTCTGAATGCGGAGCAATGATTGCAACTAGAAGTTTTACTTCAAAGCAAACAAGTAAAGAAAATCCAACGAACAAGAAAAAGTTTCCATTTCGATGTAGTAAGTGCAACAAACTTGGGCACAAGGCTGCTGATTGTCGTGTAAAACGTCAAGCTTCACAACGTGCCGAATGTGGAAAGGACTCCTTTTACATAATGTCTGATGTTTCTCAACATGCCATGTGCACGGATACCATCGATCTGAAACGAAGCTGGTGTTTGGATAGCGGGTGCACATCCCACTTGTGCCGTGAAGAAGAAAATTTCGAGTCTTTGTCATCTACCGATCAAAACAAATTAAATTTGGCGAGTAATCAATCCACTTTAGTGAAGGCGAAGGGAACTGTTAGACTCCAGGCAGCTGTTGGAGTCGAATCAAGGTCAGTACACTTTGAAAATACTCTATTAGTTCCTGATCTGCGTACAAATCTTCTTTCAGTGTCCAAGATTACTGACAAGAACTGTGAAGTAGTATTCAGGCGTGACACGGCGCTAGTACGAGATGAAAATGGAAAAATCAAACTTATAGCTGATAGAGTTGGTGATTTATATTACCTTCGCCAAACTTTGGAGTCTGCGGGTGTTGCTGAATCGACGCACAAGAAGACAAAGTCTGATATTCAGGTGTGGCATGAACGGCTTGGCCATTTAAATTCTCGAGATCTGTTGAATATGGCTAAGAACAAAACTGCCACAGGAATTAATTTGAACCCAAGTGAACAACTGTCTCCATGTACTATTTGCTTGAAGGGAAAGTTGGCAGCAAAACCATTTTCTGTTAGGACAATAAGAAGCTCCGAGCCTTTAATGATTGTGCATTCGGATATCTGTGGGCCTATGAGGACTCAATCTAATGGTGGAGGAAAGTACTTCGTTACCTTTATAGATGACTACTCGCGCTGGTGTGAAGTATACATAATTAAAAATAAAAGCGATGTATATGAAACGTTCCTTACTTATAAAAATTTTGTTGAAAAACAAACCGGTCAAAAAATCAAGGCACTACAGACGGATAATGGCAAGGAATATTGTTCAATTAAAATGGATGAGTACCTGAAGTCGCAAGGTATTAAAAGGAGACTTTCAACACCTTACACGCCTCAACAAAATGGGGTCAGTGAAAGGAAGAACCGCACTTTGGTCGAGATGGCCCGATGTATGGTGCTGCAAGCTGGACTTTCCCCGTCGTTTTGGGCTGAAGCCATATGTTCAGCAAATTATTTGAGGAATCGTTGTCCATCCAAAACTCTGGATAGTAAGACACCTTTCGAATTGTGGATGGGACGTGTTCCGAATTTGAAACACCTTCAGATATTTGGCTGCAGAGCTTTTGTTAAAAACAAAGAGCCAAATAAGGATAAATTTGGAGCTCGTTCGACTGAGGGTATATTTGTTGGATATTCAGATGACGCTAAAGCATATCGAATTTGGATGCCATCAGCGAGAAAAATTTCTATCTCAAGAGATGTTAAGTTTGTCGATGAATCCAGCGAAGTCCATGAGGACGTAGACATAATCTCATCTGAAACTAAATGTGGAGATACTGATGTCCTGGAGCAGTGGAGTTTTATTGAATCTGGTGATGCTGAAATGTCATGTGATCAAGATCCTAGTGAGCCGTGTAAGACTGATCAAGATAGTGAAATTAAAAACGATGCTGAAATTTTAGACGATCAGCCTAGTGAGAAGTCTTGTGAGCCGAGTAAAACTGATCAACATAGTAAAACTGAAAATGATGATGAAAATCTTTCCGATAATGATGTTGTAGCCTATGCATTTAATGCTGAGATAAGTTTCAAGGAAGCTCTCCGAGGCGATGATTGCGCTGAGTGGAAAAACGCCATCATAGATGAAGTAAAATGTCTTATTAAAAATGATACTTGGAAGCTGGTTCATGAGCAAGCGGAACGGAGCAAAGTAGGATGTCGATTCGTGCTTACAAACAAACGTAATCAAGATGGTATAGTTACGAGAAGGAAGGCCCGCCTTGTAGCGCAAGGTTTTTCTCAACAACCAGGCATAGATTACATGAAGACATTTTCTCCTGTAGCTCGTCTTGAATCTATACGTCTTATGCTCGCACTCGCTGCAAGGTACCAGCTGAAGGTTCATCAAGTCGATATCACTTCAGCATACTTAAATGGAACATTGAATGAGCATATTTATATGAATGCTCCACCGTTGCTAGAAGATGCTTTAGAAGAAATTATACAAAATGAGCCGACAAACAGCTCCATTAAACAAAAGGCTAAGACAATGCTTCAATCTTTTCATGAAGGAAAACAGGTGTGTTACCTGAAGAAGGCTTTATATGGCTTGAAACAAGCCGGACATCAATGGAATCTAAGATTTGACCATAAGTTGCAGCAAATTGGACTTAAAGCCACAAAAGCAGATCCTTGCGTGTATGTTGCGTGGAAAAATGGAAAAATTTTAATTCTCTCGATCTATGTTGATGACGTTCTAATTTGCTCCAAGGATCTGAACTGGATCAAATCAATTAAAGATAGTCTTATGGAAGACTTCGAAGTTAAAGATCTTGGAGAGGCAAAATATTGCCTTGGAATCGAAATTAATCAAGGTTCAGGATTTATATCCATAAGTCAGAAGGGTTACATCCGTAATTTGCTCCAAAGATTTAATATGAAGGATTCCAAACCACTTACTATCCCCATGGAACCAGACGCAAGGCTTGTTAAAGATGAAAATTCCTGTGTTCAAGAAAAACGGCCATACAAAGAGTTGATTGGAGGATTGATGTATGCTGCTGTTTGTTCCCGACCAGATATATCTCATGTTACAAGTGTTCTTGCTCAATTCAACAGTTGCTTCAACGATGTCCACTGGGGTGCTGCAAAGCGTGTGCTACGCTACCTTCAAGGAACAATAGACTTTGGATTGCGATATTCTTCAAATCAGGAATGCATAAACGGATTCGTTGACTCTGATTGGGGAAGATGCGTAATCGATAGACGATCTTACACTGGTTTTGCGTTCACCTTTTCCAATGCGGCTGTTAGCTGGAAATCTCAAAAACAAAAGACTGTTGCTCTATCTTCAACCGAAGCTGAGTACATGGGTATTTCAGAGGCTATGAAAGAAGCCATTCATTTAAGGACATTCTTAAAGGAACTCGGTCTTGAGGACTTAAATAAAATAATTTTATACAACGATAACCGTGGTGCTGGACTTCTTGCTGAAAATCATGTATTTCATCAAAGGACGAAGCATATAGACATTCGACACCACTTCATTCGCGATGTCTTATCTAAAGGAGGCATCAAATTGGAATACCTACCTACGGAAGAAATGCCTGCCGATGTTCTAACAAAGGCGCTAAGTGGGCCGCAGCATTACAATTGCTTATCGAAACTTGGAGTTGTCAAAGTATGAGGATCATCTCATTGAGGGGGCGTGTTGGACATCCCTGTCAATTCGTGCCCAACCATACCTACCAACATTTACATTTTGACATATTTTGTACTCTCTTTTGTCACTGTCATTCTGACTTGACTTATTTTTTTATATTTTTTTTTTTTCTGAATTCTCTTGTTAAGATAACCTCTTTTCATTTTTGCTTTATATTATAAAATAAATCTTTAAATATTAAAAACATCCTTTCACCTTTTTCAATTAAATTATATTTCTGGACGTTAGATTAATTTAATTAATCGGCTCTACACTAATATCTATCAAAATCTTAAAATCTAGTAGACACAAAATTTGGTATTAAGTCTGATATCTGTATGTATTAAGATTGTGCATATAAATTGCAATAAATTACGTTCACTATTAAAATAAATTACTTTTGTTATCGACTAATTACGAAATTCATCAGTCATCTAGCATGTCTGTCATCTTGTGGTAATCAATAAATTAAAACTGAATGATCATAATGCACATATCTCATTTTGCATAAGACTGCATTTTGTGTATAAATTCTTTTATGAAGATTGTATTTAGGAGAACTTATTATGGACGGAGCTGTTGGCAATTAGTTTAAAAGGGAGCGCTACGATATCCCGCAGACCAAAATCTCGAATAACGAAATCTCGCATTTTTTTTTTAAATCTCGGATAACGAAATCTCGCAAGTTAAAAATCTTGTTTTTCATAATCTCACAATTCCAAAATCTCGCTTTTTACAATCTCGCATTTACATCTCGAACCTAAAAATCTCGCAAATTTCAAGTGCTCAGACACTGGCTTATATATTTTGCTGTAGGTAGGATATGTCGTAAAATTGAATTGCTTGCAACAAATACATTTTAAAATCAAAATCTCGCAAATCGAAATCTCACGCGAGATTTTAATTTCGTAGCCAACCCGTTTATAAATAATAGTTCAAAAGTTTTTTTTTTTCAAATAGTACGCACCACAACAGACAAAGTAATTGCAGGTACATTATTATGTTTCTTATTCACAAATTGGGGATACAATAAATCTTTAGGTCTCAGTGCATTATGTACCAAATCTATTCATTCATGTTGATAAAAAAAAAATTGAAAAAAAAAAACGAGAAATATCTACAATGATATAAACAAGGGGTGGAGGGGGCTAGGTAGGCCGCTCGCTCCCCTAGTCAAATTATATTTCATTAGTTTTATACAAATTGTCTTCTATTTAATGCACGTAAAAGCTGAATTTCTATATACTCGCTAATTTTTGAATGAGTCTTCCTCCCCCCATCCTAACCGATATCAGGCCATTGAATTTGAATATGTAACAATATTTTTTCAAGAACGTTATCTGATCCATATTCCAAATTGCTTCCTCATATCCATTCATATCTCAACAAAAAATTATTTCAAATACATAATGATAAAGTGCCTTTCATATGAGCCGCGAATAGCGAACTGCGAATTGCGAATGGTCGCGAGATTTGACATTTCTTTCACATGAGTGGTCGCCGACAGATGCGAATTGTCAACAAAATAAACCAGTAAAATGAGTGCTACACAAAATTTGAGGTTAAATTCGAGCGAATTTTTCGTTCGCAGAATTGTGGAATGCGTCCTGATGTTGTGGATTGCGAATAAGTGTTTGGCAGGTTCGCAGAAAATATCTCATTGGTCGCGTAAAAAATATAAAAATATTAAATTTAACAATTTAAACTAATTTTTGTTCGTATTTTCTTTTTAAAATTGTAGATAGGGTCACTTCACTTTGTCAAAAAGTTAAAACACGAATTTGTTGATATTTGTTCTTGTAATTGCCTAAACAAATTTATTCGAATACGCAGTTCGCAGCTCATGTGAAAGGCACTTAAGGGATATGTGAGTGCAATGGTGGCGTAACTGTTTTTTCATTGTTTTAAGTTAAGTGAATGTTTTATAACGGTCATATTTGATAACCAGAAAAACAGTTACTACATTATCTTAAAAATGAGCTGAAAAACGCTATATCACAAAACGAAGGTCCAGTTGCTGATACGAAACTTAAATGTTTATGTAGAACACAAGCGCAAGCCTTTTCCTGGTGCCCAAGTTGTGCAGTTTTCTAATTAATTTAATAAAAAATATCAGATTTCCACATCAGTCCATACCTTAAAAGTAATATGTATCTTCTTTCCCTCAAACTATCGTCGTCATCGATTGTTTGCGTCACTTCTGCCGTGTAATAGAAATTACTCTGCAGTGGTCTGGATAGATTAAAGTCTGAAGATTCACAAAATAAATGCTTGTGTGGGTCTCATGGCCTCGTTTTGTCCCCAACTCCTTTTGTTATATCTGTTAATGGTCGTATAAAAGAAATGTTTCATTTATTCTTTTAAAAACGATAATATACATACTTATGGCCTTATAAGATGAGCATTTTTAGTTAACAAAGTCGTTTATTAATTAATAAATTAAACCTACATAATATGAACTGCTGCAAAACTATTTGCTTCTCTAAATTTAATTTGTCTTTAAAAGATAACAAAACGCGGCGTTGAGACGGTGGGTGACTGACTAGTAAAAAAAAATTTAAACATTTGGTAAAAAAATAAAGTCCAAGCCGAACGGACAAACCGAAGTACAGTTGGGCGAAAGAAGAAACAATAATTAGCAAATAAAGTGCAAGAGGCAGCGCAACAAAAAAGTGTTGCCATTGGTCGTGATAGCCTCACATTTTTGCGTAGTAAACAGTCTAGGCTATTTAAAGGTTTTTATCGACAGGGGAAAACAGTCGATATTACTTAAGCAGGTGAAAAAAATAAAATCATTGGAGAAATTTTCTAAAAAAATAACAACATTTTTGTATATCAAATTCTTAAAATATTTCTTAGGAAAAATATTGGGATGTACAGTATTTTTTTATTTATTTGCATATAAAAATAAAATTGAAAAAAAAAATATCAACCCATTTTTGAGATATCGAACTATCAAAAATAAAATTGAAACTTTTCTAAAAATTCAAAAATTCATTTTTTAATGTTTTGATAGATCTATTTATTATTTGAAATTTGTACATAAAAAAAAAATAATTTAAATCCGTTAAGCCGATAATGAGAAAATTCAAAATAAAAATTCTATCAGAAGTACTTTGTGTAAATTTTTTATAATTTTTGGTAGGACATCGCACTTATTTTTGTGTATATAAAAAAGTTGTATCGAAATCGTAAAAATATTTTCCCCACGGTATTTTAACATTTTTATGGAAGGTTCCGTTATTTTTCATAAGAGTACATTTTTTTCTTAAAATAATCGGAAAAGTATTAAAAAGCCCTTAAGAACCGAGTTTCAAAAAAATCAACCTTTTCGTTTTTGAAATATGCATTTGATTGAAAAAAAAAAATCAAGCATTTTTTAAAAATCCACAAAATATTTACTTGAAAATTTTAGTACACAAAATTGCTATCCATAACGAGCATAGCAAGTGTACACAATAATAGGCTATTGATTATGTCCTAAAAAAACAGGGCAATAAGGAAGTAAGACGTTCATGGAATTTTATTGTAAAAATCATCAAAGGGGGCATTGAAGATGAGAAAATCGCGGAGTGCTATTAAATTGGAGGGTGCAAAAGCACCCTTTTTGGTTTTATGCATATAACTCGAAAACGAAGCAAAATTTCGAGATAGTTCTCAAAACCTTTTTTGTAGAGAATAAAATTTTCCATCAAAATGGATTTTTGAAAAAAAAATTAAAAGACATTTTTAGCTAAATTTTAAAAAAATCATTGCAAAAAAATGTGAAAAATCGCATTTTTTTTAAACGTATTTGCTTATAACTTTCTTACCAGCAGAGATAGGTATAGGCATTGCTTCATAAGAAAGATAATTAAATTTCTTTTAAAATAAATTTGGATAAAAATCGACCGAGAAATAGTCATTCAAACTAGGCTGATTTTAAGTTTTTAAAGCTTTATGAATGGCATTTTTGGCTATTTTGTTAGATTATACGCTCAAACTGGCTGTATTAGTGAGTCATGACCAGTTAAGTCTAATATAAAAATCAAATTTAAAATGTTTCACAGTTAATTGTCAAAATCAACACACTTGCCTTAACAAAGTCGGGTTTTGAACATAATATGTTAGCTTTATACCTTCTCGAACATGAAAACAAAATAGTTCCAGACAAGTTTTACGGTTGAAAGTCCTTGCCAGACGAACTGAACATTTTCAAAGTAGGTATTATAAGAAATTATTTTTTTTAAACTTCAAATAACTGTCAAACCTTGTTTTACAAAGCCGGGTTTTCAAAATATGTTAGCTAATGTCTCCTTAAATAGAGACAAAATTGTGCCAGACGAGTTTGGCTGTCGAAAATGCATGCCATATGGCCCTTCATGTTATAAAGCTGGTGATTTTTTTCCTTTTGTCTTCTAATTTTTTAAATAATTATCAAAACTAGCAAATCAACTTTCGCAAATCGGGGTATTTGGTAGTTTATGCCTTTCGGTATATGGACAAAATAGTGCCAGACGAGTAAGGTATTCCAAAATAAAAGAAAGTTATTTCACCTACTTTAAAAATGTTGAGTTGGTCTGGCAAGGACCTTCAAACGTAAAATTGGTCTAACACTATTTTTGTTTTCATGTTAGAGAAGGTATACGCTAACATGTGCTCAAAACCCGGCTTTGTAAAGGCAAGTGTGTTGATTTTGACAATTATTTTAAATTTTGAAAAAATTAGATGGCAACTCTTAAACTGTGAAACATTTGAAATTTGATTTTTATATTAGACTTAACTGGTCATGGCTCACTAATACAACCAGTTTGAGCGTATAATCTAACAAGTCCATCAAAATAGCCAGAACTGCCTCTTGCGAGGAACTGACAAATCCTCCAAGACTATACTTGTCATGAAAAGTGCTTCTCATTTAGCCGTTCGGACTCTGCAAAAAACTGTAGGTCCCTTCCTATCTTGCCAATTATACGCACACAGGAATGGTTGAAAGTTGTAAGTCACTAGGCCCTGGTTCTCCACGAGCTGTTGAGCCACCCAATTTATATTTAGTCCACGATGCTCTGACTGCAAATGTAACTTCAGCACATCCTTTAAGACTTATTATCAACCATAATTTTTGTCAACTACAACTGAAATTTTAACTGGCGTTTTTTTTGCCATAAAAAAACAATTATCTCTTTAAATATAGGTACACTGTGGCGTATGCTTACTATTTCTAGAATTAAGAATTAGCTGAAAAATTAAAAGTGCCATATACAAATATTTTACTGGTTAGATTTGGTTTTTATTTGATCATAAACATACATATGTAATGAAAATAGTGATGATAATTATATATAATGTACATTAGGGTGGAGCGAAAAGGTTTTTTAAGTTGTTTTTTTTTTTTTTAAGACATATCTAATTATTTTTCCTCCACGCATTTGATATTTGGACACCTATCCACCACTTTTTTTATGTTGAAAACATTAAAAATTACCAAAATTATTTTGCCATAAAAAAGAGTTGTTCCGGAAAAGTTGCAACACTAAGATTTTATACCAGAAGGTGAGACTACGCAACTGAACATCTATTTTTAAAGACATCAACAGATATTTTAGCCATGGAAATTTTCCTAATAATTTACGAGTTTCTCTTTATTTTACCATTTGGCCCATATTGGTCACCAATTTTCAAAATGGCGTCCAAACGACAGGATTAAAAAAAAATGATTCCCAAGCTAAATTTCATGCAAGTAAAAAATAAATTTCATTTGTAAAAATAAGATCCCCCTCCGCAAAAAGTGCCAGGATTTGGGTTGCCTGACCGGATTACAGGTGGGGTACCAAATATCCAATCGAAAAAGACATTGCATCAAATTTGTTACTTAAGGCTTAGTACGCTGCTGATCCGAATGGATTTTTTAAGTTAGTCTCCAAAAAGACAACGAAATGCGAAAACGTAGCGGATAATAACTCATTGACAGTTGCGCATTTTTAAAACCCTAAAAAAAATAAAAAACTACAAACAAATCACCTGCAGCCATGTTGAAATGAAAAACGAAATAACTCAAGTGCATTCTTCCGCACACAATAGGTCTGTTCCTTTACTTTGAATTTCTGTGATTTTCTGTGCATTTCTGCGCATTTTAGTGCAAAGTTGTGTCAAAGTTTATATAAAAAATTTTTTTGACACAAGCTTGGACTAAAAACCACAGATACCCAAAGTAAAGGATCAGACCTAATAACACTAGCTTACAAAATTTTGGGTCATGGTAGAGTTCTTAGAAAAATATATTTTCTAGACAAATTTTGGGTCACTGAGCACGAAAATCAAAATTATATTTTTTCCAAAGAAGCGCTTTCGAGATACATATGTGCAAAAATCATATTCTCAGCTATTTTTTCAGATATTCCCATAAATCTCGCTAATGGCTTTGCTAATTTACATGAAATGTGTATTTTCTGAATGATGTGATCTGTCTCCTTCCGACGATGTACTGCTTGTATAAGTCGGACTGAAATTTTATAAGTTACAGGCATTAAAAGTTTCAAAAACGAGTATAAACCGGTTCCTCTTAGCCCATTCTCTTTTCCATACAAAGGATAATTGGACACCCAAACTCCAAGACCAATATTGGAAAGGTATTTTTATGGACTACAATAGTTACTATAATAGTTCATTTCAAATCTCTATGTGAAAAAAGTTATTCGCTAGTTAAGGATAATTTTTTTCACATCAAAATGCGCTGAAACACAATTTTGAATAGCGAATAACTTTTTTCACATAGAGATTTGGAATGAACTTTTGCAGAATCTATTGTAGTCCATAAAAATACCTTTCGAACGATATAACACGTCATTATTGGTCTTGGAGTTTGGTGTGTCCAATTATCCTTTGTATGGAAAAAAGAATATCCTAAGAGGCACCGGTTTATCACCTTAGACAAACATTTTTTGTTCAAAAACTTTATTTTAGGGCATTGAATTTTTATTTTAGGGGTTTCTGATTTAGAAAAATGATTTTGGAAAATAACAAACACCCTAATATACATTTATATGATTTTCATTAACAAAAAATAAATTGCCTTCTTTCACTAATTATTTAATAACTTCTACATTCCTCGTCCGATTGTGAAAAATTTGGGCTCTAATCTTTGTTAAAAAGATTGTTTTTCATTTAAATCCTTACAATTATTTTAAATATTTTTTTTCCATCCATATGGAGCAACCAAAAACTAGAATTTTTTTCAAAAATAATCGTTTTTGAAACTTTGAATGCCTGTAACTTATAAAATTTCAGTCCGACTTATACAAGTAGTACATCGTCAGAAGAAGACAGATCACATCATTCAGAAAATACACATTTTGTGTAAATTAGCTAAGCCGTTAGCGAGATTTATGGGAATATATAAAATAGCTGAGAATATGATTTTTGCACATAGTATCTCGAAAGCGCTTCTTTGGAAAAAACATAATTTTGATTTTCGTGTTCAGTGACCCAAAACTAGTCTAGAAAATATATTTTTCTAAGGACCCTACCATGACCCAAAATTTTGTAAACTAGTGTAATAGGTCTGGGTAATTAATTGTGTACCAAAAAAGAGTGTGTACTTCTCCAAATAATCTGCTACAGTTTATCAATTTCACTCGTCGAACAGCGTACTGCACAATGAAAAGTACACGGTTAAAAATCCTGGCGCTTAATTTAATATTTTTTGGGTTGCATATATGACCAGTCCAAAATGGTATTTAAATGTAATGCTTTGAATATATTTAATTTTCAAAACCCATAGAAGACATACATATAAACTTATATACTGTTTTGTATTAAAAAACAAGTTCGTATTTGTGATTTTATTTTGTCAATTTTGTATGGGGATTTTGCCTCAAATGCGGTATAGCATGCGTCACGAAAGGCTTAAATCTTTTTGAATCAATGATTCGATCAATAATTCAACACCTCCAATTGAATAGTGCTTATGACCAGTTTCACGAAAGGCTTTTAATTATTTAAAAAGCCATTTAGCCTTTAAATGATGTTTTTTGGTTCCACCAAATGCTGTTAAATTTAAGAAGATTCTAAAAAATTTTAAAAGTCTTTTTTGCTGAGTCGTTCCAGTCAACAACAGCTGATATTTAGCTGTCAGAGTAATTGTCCCATCATACATTATGCTTTTTTACTTTTACTAATACATTTCGCATGTGCGAGGGAAACAAAATCTTTTTTTTTATCCAGGGAGGGAAACTAACCTAAGCAAACTAAGTTAAATTAAAATATCCCTAAAATATCCATTTTCTACATTGATGAAACTGAAACATTTTAAATGTCCGATAAAATTTAGAAGGAGTTTAGATAAAAGCAATTTTAGTGTTTATTTATGAAATTGGCCATTAGTCTTCTGTTTTCATCGATTCATTACAATTAATATAGAATTATAAAACCCTTCTTATATTTTCGAGGCGGAAATTACAAGGCCTGGTCTTCTTAAATAAAATACCTTTTACTGTCTGTAATTTCTGTAACACAAAACAAAACTCTGCCAACAGCTCCCTAGCTATAAATGTTGACGTACATTTATTACGTTTTGTATTTGAAGGTTCAGACTTTCATGATGTGTGGTTTTGGCTTAGAGTGAATTTTATTGCCAGTTTGTTTTGGGTGCAATTAATTTATTTATTAGACTCTCATTGTAGTCCTGTTACTCTTATTGGACTTGTGATTGTGAGTAAGACTGCCTGCACATAGCAGGAACATATTTCATCACGCGATTTAAAAATTACACATCATTCGTGTAATTTTGCAATTTTTGAAATCTAAAGATCACACGAATTATAATATTTACTAGAAGATGGCAGGATGTACATTATGTATAACTTACGCAAATTTATGATATAATGACAAAACAAAGGTGTCATAAAATAAATCACGGTTTCTGTTGTGCATCTAAGTTCTACTTAATACTTTCTAAGTTTAGGATGGATGATGTATAGGGTGTCCGCCGGAAAGGTATACTACTTTGTTTGTTTATAATTTTTGATTAAATGAAAGAGAATGGATCTTATATTGATAAATGTTTTATTTAATGTCGGCAATTATGTATGGAATACAATATCAGGTAAATGTCGGCCTCTGTTAGTCTCACAAATGCGAGCCCTTTTGAGCACATTTTGCATTACATTCTCACACATTTGACGCGGTATTTCATTAACTTCATCAGGAATATTCAAGCGTTTCTGGTTTGTTTGCATAAACCTGGCTCTTCAGATATCCCCACAAAAAGAAGTCCGGAGCAGTCAAATCAGGCGACCGTGGAGGCCAAGCAACATCACCATTTCCTGAAATAACTTGTTGTGGAAAGAGGTCTCGCAGTAATTCCATTGTAATCCTGGCTGTATGCCAGGACGGTGCCGTCTTGTTGATACCACATGTTAATCAAGCCCAAAGCATGCAGTTGTTGCATTAAAATAAAATCCTTGTGCAAAATTGTGGCCAAAGTTGTTCTTTGAAGACCAAGCTCCTGAGCACGGCGGCGGCGCGGCGTCGAGTTGAGTTTGATGGATTGTTTTGAACACTTCCTTGAGCAGCAGCAATGTTTTCAGCCGATCTGGCAGTACGTTGTGGTCCATGCTTGGGCCAATCACCTACAGTCCCTCTTTCTTCGAAATCATTCACTACACGATAAATAGTGCGTTTTGTTGGCACGTTGTTTCTCCCAAAAATTTCACCTAACTTTCTCATCGTCACAGTAATCGATGATTGATTTTAATAAAATGTTTTAACGATTAAAACACGTTGGTTTATGGAACGATTAAAACACGTTGGTTTATGTGCTTCACGGCCATTCCAAAGTAACGGAGAAGACAATCGGACCCTTGTAGTAAGGTTTTTCTTGTTAAGAAATTAATATTTTTTTATGAAACTCAGTGGTTTTTAAGAATTCATCACAAAGTACACGACACAGAAGTTTCACCAAAAAATTATGAAACTTAGTAAGTTTATTCAAAAAAAATAGACGGTAACGGAGAAGACACGTACGATTTAGAGATATCCGACCATTGCCTTGAAATTAAAAATTCTGCGCCGTCCATTAAGATATGAAGTTGATTTTTTTTGCACACTTTCATAAAACCAATATTTATCAAAAACCATCCTTGGTTTAATGACAAGTTTCATTTTACTAACAGAAAAAAATATAAAAGATGGTAACGGAGAAGACAGCTAATGGTAACGGAGAAGACACGTACGATTAAAGATTTCTTTTTTGTTCAGTTATATTTTAATTCGTATTTTAAAATTATTCTCATCAAAAAAGTGATTCAGGCAATTGAAAAAATGTGTGTAAAATTTCATTGAAATCGGTTAACGTTAACACGTACTAGCGAGCACTTGAAATTTTTCATTCAAAACACATGGGGTTTTCACAGTTTTTACTCAAATAATCAGCAAAATTGTAAAAGTTGATGGAAAATCTTTAAACTTGGCACGTAAATTAACTACTGTTAGGAGTATCAAAAAAATATTTTCAATAGTTTTGCATAATATTAACCCCATCAAAAAATTTAATTAAAAATCGTTGTTTTTGTGCATTTGTTGCTATTTTAAATGGAGTAACTGTTGTTTACAAAAATAAAAAAAATATATTTGTATACTCCTTATGGTATTTAGTATATGTGCCAAGTTTAAAGTTTTTCCATCAACGTTTACACTTTTACGGGCCTTTTGAGTAAAAGACTGTCTAAACACCATGTTTTTTATATGAAAAACTTCAAGTACTCGCTAGCACGTGTAAACGTCAACCGATTTCAATAAAATTTAACACATATTTTTTTTAGTTACCTTGATCCATTTTAAGCAAGGGGATCAAAAAAATTCAGACTTAAAAAAAAAGTGCCTGTGAGTCGTTGAAATTTGGATGAGAAAGTGCAATTTTGTCTTCTCCGTTACCCTGTTTTAGACAGTAAGACATGATTTAAAAATCTATAAAAAATCCACCATAATCCTTTTTCAAGTCTTGCTTTGTATGCGGAATAATTTTAAAAACACTAATATAGTTCACCATTTATACCAGCTTTTTTCATTTTTCGGTAACGGAGAGCCCATGAAATGTTCAGTCATTTTGAGGCGTAATTCTATTTTTACAGCACTCCTATCAGAAAAATAGTTCCGAATTTAAGTAGTGTATTGAAAACACTTATAAGAACCTAACTGCACATCGCCATTTGCATCACAATTTATAGAGAACTGATAGTGGAAAAGTGCCGAAAAATGCCCAGATACGAAAAAGTATGAGCTTTTTTGATCACTTGCCTATTTTATAACAGCAAGTAAAATTTTATATTTACAATTTTTTCGTTAACTCGAATATATACTGCACAGTACACAAATCTAAGGTATTATACTGCGCAGGTTGTCAGTCGAAAATAAAAAATGGCTGTGAGTGTGAGGAAGAAAACACACGTAAAAACAACAACAAATTAAAATTAAAATTGTCAGAAATAAAAATGGCTGGGAGCGTACTGACTTAAATAAACGTAAAAACAACAACAAATACTGACATTTGACACAAATTTTAATATATGCGCAGAAGAAACAAAAATCAAAACTCTAATGATATTACCTTTAATATGTGTACTGTGTATACACTGTATATATTGGCATATTTAAATATATTTTTTCCCTTAATTTGAAATTGAGTTGCTTGGTTTCGAAATTTTTGGAATGGCCGTTCAGTGGATTAATTTTTTGTATCGTTAAAGTCGAAGCTTGTAGCGGTTAAATTTTTGCATGTTTTTTTTACATTTGCTCGAGAAAATATTTTTTAAACAAAAAAATGCTGTAGATTGGATTCAGTGGCAGTAGATTTATTTTTTGCGGAAAGTGCAGTAGATCTACTGCAATTGCAGCAAAGTGGCATTCCTGGTCAAGACTAATGTTTACCAAAATGGCGGCAAAACAAAGTAGTATACCTTCCCGGCGGACACCCTGTATAAGCCCTAAGACAAGACTTTCGTTATTCCTTAAATTTTTGTATTAACAGTTATTTGCCTAATTTATAGTACTCAAATATAGTTACATAAGTGCCCTATTAAACCACTGCTTTTGGGTCATGACTACGGTGACCATTTTTTCAGGGACAAAATAGAGGAAAACTTTTCTCTAACGTTGAAAAGTTAAGAAAGAATTATTTTCATAAGAAACTTTTGCTTAAAAAAAAATGCATTCATAAGAGTTATAAGTTACAACAAAAAATCGAAGTTGTAATTGCACCTGGTCTCAAGTAGATCAACTCTTTTTGATTGTGATTTCTCGGGTGTCCAAATGTTATTTAAAATTGATAACACTCTTTCGGTCGGGACATTTCAAGATCTTAATTATAGCAAAACTTACATGCTCTTCATGAAAATGTTGAAAAGTTCAAATCATTTCTTATTTGGGGACAAATTTATTTTTCATTAACTTATCGTTTTACTCAAGTAATCTTGTAAAATAATAACTCATCATTGATTTCTAAAAATGTTCTAAATTCGTATACATTGGCAAAGCTTTTGGATTCAAGCCAGTGCTGTCTACGTATTATATCTAAGTGATTTAGTGATGAAGAAGGTACTTTATGTATTTTTAATCGTAAAAAAATGATTCGAAAGATAAAAAGAGGACATTGGGACTACAATTTAGTAAAAGGAGGACAAATTACTGTCCTCTTTAAGAAAATAAAATAGAGAGGACACGCTACCGAAAAAAAGGACTGTCCTCTTAAAAAGAGGACGGATGGTCACCGTAGTCATGACTCTTTTCGAATTTAAATGAGTGCGAAAGAGAGATCAAATGCTTTTTCTCGTTCACACTATTGAGTTTCGAAAAAAGGGAAATAAAGAACACCATTTACTGGTTCGGTGGTTCTTCACAAAGTGACAAGATTTTATTTTACATATTTTTTGCTTGTTAAATAAAAGTGTTTCCAAGTAAGCAATTAAGTAATTCAAATCAATTAATTGATATAATTTTAATACTTAGGTACGTTTATAATTATATAATAATTAACAATTAACATGACAATTTTTTTAGACTTTTAGGAACAATAAATATACAAAGTCTAAGCTGTTACAAATTTTTGTAGTTTTTTGTCTACTAGTACATACCTTCACCTATGTACGATCATTTAGTGTGTACTTTTTTTTAAATTAGCTTTTTCTGTCCTTTTTTTGATTTACATATGTATTTTATTTTTAAACGAAAACAATATTTATAATGGAAAAGGCTGTAGCTTATTCGCGATACAGACCTAGTGTACGTATTGGTAATTGGTTCGAAGATATTTGTCTCGAAGAGGTTAGATGCGTTTACTTTAAAGTTCCTTTTTCGTTTTTAAGATATTTCTTTTTCTTTTAGGATGAAATAAAAGCATTTCTATGCAAACGTCAAAAAACTGAGCTTCTTATCCAGAAAACTCGTTTGCTTTTCTTAAATTTTCATGCCAAAGTCGAATTAGAAGCATCATGCGACCATATATGCTTTGGAGCTGTAGTTCAAATTCTGTCGTGTATGAAGATGTGTCCTGACAATTCAAATCTTAAATCAGCATTGTCTGTCATTATCAATGAAGATGTTGTACGAAAAAGTCTACAGATCAATGATATATGTGAATTGACTGTTGCGCCATCTGTTCAACCATGTGTTAGAAATTCTTTCAAGATTTTGAGGTAAGTTGGTACGTAGGGTATCGGTAGTGTACCGGGGTTTTCAATACAATTCAAACAAATTTTAAAGAATAACAAAATGAATTTACTGTTGGTAGACCTTGTGCTCTCTTTCTTAGAAAATCATCACTTACTCGGCTTTAAATAAATCCAAAAAGCTTGGCATGTACATTGTCTTTTGATTAAATAAAGTTGTACGAGACACTTAAGCTTTTGTTAAATGGTTGCTTGAGATGAGTAATTCCACTTTTTTGTCTTTAATATTCTTCTTAGCGGTGATGACAGGAATCGTAATGGCGAACCTCTGCGGTTTGGTGATAATTTCACATTACAGTGCGTTGAAGCAGAGGAACAGCCACTTCTGTTATTCAGTATGCAAAAATCAGCTGATCTGACAACCATGGTTCGGACATCTTTTGATTCTCGAAAAGGTGGTGAAGTCAATCTACCTGTTGCATTGTGTTTAAAAAAGGTTGGTATTTTCGAATTAGATAGCAAAGTTCTTGATTCTCATATAGAAGTTCTCGTCTTTTATTTTCTTAGAATATTGGTCCTGGAAAAAGTATCCCTTCTGCCTACACCCGATGGCGCTGCTATCATTCAGATCCCAAAATGCGATTTGAAACAGATGGTCAGGCTGTACCAGTAAGTATATATAGAAGTAAAGGATATGTACCTACCTTTGCTAAAAAATTTTGTTCCCTTAAATATATAAAAGCCCAATTGCCCGCTTGTTATAACACATTCAGCTACAAATCGAAATTTGGCAACTGAAAATATTATTATTCAAACACTTTTTGGACCGGTTTGTTTGGAATATAGAATTGCAATGTAATTTTTATAACGTTTAACATTTTTTTTTTAAGGAATTTCTTGTTTCCGTTCAAAACTATGTCGATATTTTCAAAAGGCAGAGCACTAAAAATCTTTGGATTATTTCTATTGGATATGAAAACACTTCTGAAAAATTACCTGAAAATGATTAAAACTAATTGTAATTTTCAGAATAAACGAATTTTCAAAAAATACCACTTCTAGCTCAATTCTTTTTACCTGCGATTAGGTCATTAGGAACTTAAGGGTAAGTTTTGGATTCGTGCAAAAAAAAAAATTGAAATAATCAAACATGACATTACGATGATACAGAACACGAAAAAAGTGGGTGGCACTGACTTAAAGAATCAAATTGTTAGTTTGGGTTTGCAAAACTCTTACTTACCTACTTAAGGTGGCGGGCGCCTCCTTTTCCAGCCAGCTTGGTCTCTGGTTAGCTGTCTCCAGTTTCGAGTCCCAAGTTGGTTGAGGTCCTTTTTAAGCACTGTCCAATGGGGTTTGTTTCAAAGACTTTCCGGGCCAGAGCATTGATGTCCATTCGCTCTAGGTGACTCAGCCACCTCAGTCGTTGGCTTTTTACTTTTATGGCTAGGTGGGTGTCGCTGTATAGCCTGTACAGCTCATTGATCTGCTTCTTCATTCGTCATCTATGTGTAGACGGGACTAAAAATCACCCGGATAGTGTCCATGCCTCTTCACCATACATTTACAGACGGCGATTATAAGTGTAATTGCCCGAGAGAGGGCTTTGTTTGCTTTCTTAGTCGAAAGAAGCACTATTTTCTCAAGAATGATGTTGAAGAAGTCACATGACAGTGCATCGCCCTTTCTAAGGCCTTTTTTTGACACCAAGGTCGGCAAAGACCTCTGTCCACCTTGATGGAGTGGCGTGCACTCCCCATCGTCATCTGAGGGATACCAAAGCTAGGCATTACTCTGTATAGCTTGTCTCTATAGATGCTGTCATACGCGGCCTCGAAATCGGTGAAAAGGTTGGAGTATCGAATTGAAAGTCTCATATCCTGCATTTTATTTAGAAGGTCGATAAAATTAAAGCGTTTGACAGAGCATCATTTCCCACTCCCATATTTTATAAATCAATTAAAGAGGCTGCCAGACTTTTGAATTCAATATCAAGATGCATGTATAGCTACAAACCCTCATACCCATATTTTGGTTATACGCTTACCCACAAATTTACTGCTAGCTCTTAGTCTATTTCTGAGAAACTGGTGTTCGATTCTCCTCTTCTGCTCGTAGAGTTCGCGAGCAGATCTGGGGCCTATTTCAGCGCTACTACAACAGAGCTACATCAACTACATCGTAAATTAAAATCCTTTGACTACATCATTTATTTTTGTCTGATTCAAACATACAACTGGAGTTATGAAATAAAAGATAAAAAAGTTTAATAAATTACAAATGTTACTGGTGTAGTTGAAGGATGAAGCTGTAAAATGTAGTTGATGTAATTGATATAGTAGCGCAGAAATAGGCCCCTGGTCCTTCTATGCAGTGTTGTTTTGTATGCCTGTTGTTTGGCTGCATAAAATTGTCAAACCAGGAATTTCG
Organism: Dasysyrphus tricinctus; assembly: GCA_963921185.1. Classification (NCBI taxonomy): domain Eukaryota; kingdom Metazoa; phylum Arthropoda; class Insecta; order Diptera; family Syrphidae; genus Dasysyrphus; species Dasysyrphus tricinctus. Next base: position 51,550,397 of record OY992530.1, on the reverse strand, counting down.
TTGTGTTGGTCGTGTGAGGCCCATCAGCACATCAAAGGCGGAACCTTTGATGGCTTCCTGGCAATTCTTCCTCTGGTTCTCGATCGCCAGTATTTCCCTGTTTTGGCTTTGGTCTGGATATCCGTAGCTACAACGATATAGTGGTTCGAGTCAACGTTGGCTCATCGGAGCGTTCAGACATCTTCGATACTGGAGGAGTGCCTTCCGTCGATCGAAATGTGGTCAATCTGGTTGACGGATGATTGACCAGGAGATTGTCATGTCGCCTTAAAGATATTAAGATGTGGAAACTGTGTGCTAGTTACCACAACGTTTTGCCCTGCAGTTAGGTCGATTAACATCAGTCCGTAATCGTAAATGGTGTATTGCAGGCTATATATTGTGATTGTGCCACCAAACACGTCTTCTCTTCCTAATCTGACATATAACACAACACAATATAATATCATAGCTAGGGAATTGCTCATATACGTCTTGTCCAGGAGTTGGTAGAATTCATCCTTGGTGCATCATCTTTCTCGCTGCTGTTGACACATTTTGATTTGATGCAAATTATCGTGGCATTCGTGCACATAGCTAAAATTCAAGTCTTCTTGCCTAAGTCCGCCTCTAATGACGAATCTACACCTTAAAAGACGTTGCCTTTAGTGTTGGTAGCTGTCACCGTAGATATTGCAGTCTTACAGTTTATTTTGCCTGTCCTATCCCATTGCGGTGATGTCAGTTTTGTAGTAGTCTAGAGCCTCCTTTAAAGTTGACAGAGACAGAATACTCCACGTGCAGATCCGAAGTTCATTATCCTTATTCCGTTTGCTGAGCTCGTCAACAGTAAATCCATCCGTTCAGCCTGAACGAAACTGTAGACTCCAACGTTGATTACGGCCTTCGGCCTCCCTCATTTGCTGCTCTCAACAACGTCCACAGGGATTGAAACCCAATCTCCATTTAAGGTACTAAGGACCCGATTTTTGCCACGGGGAGGTGAGAGCAAGAGTTGCATTTTTCCGACCGTTCAATCCAAGTTGTTTTGGACAGTTTTAAGTCTGAAGTTCACAAAGTAAGTGCTGGTGTGCCCCAAGGTTCCGTATTGTCTCCAACACTATTTCTTATCTTCGTAAATGATCTCTTGTCTGAAACTACTAATCCACTAAACTGTTTTGCTCATGACAGCACCCTTAGTTTTTCATGTTCCTTTCCAAATGTACCTCCCTCCTTCTTCTTCAAACGAGGAGCAGCAACGGCAATCGTGTGGAATTCAGTGCATCCAAAACTCAAAGCTGTTTTCATGTTAAAAGTTCAAGTGATCTCAACTTCATATTGATAGTTGGGCTCATCAGTTAAATGACTACTAAGACGCAATTTTGTATCGATGTTTACCGACTAATATAGAAATCACAGCATATGAGGTACTGTGAATTTTATTATTCTGAGGGAATTTGGTTAAATTCAGACACTTAGCAGTTTTCAGTCTTCAAAGCGGAATATACCCCCTTTACGATTATACATGAATGGAACTTGCATCGAGGAAACTGAAACGCTTTCTCTCTAAGGGTGCGTGCCAATTAAACAAAATTAATTTAAGATTTTCTATCAAATTCTCCGTGAAACTAATTAGACTGTCAGCAAGCAGACTTCAGGTTTTTAAAGGAAGTTCAGGGTGCACAGTGGCCGGAGGATTAAACGTACACGGTTGAATTGATTGCGCTCCAGTACTGTTCTAGCTGCCTGGGTTGGCATAATGTTGTTGGTTTTTGGGGGTGTATTGCAACCCAAATGAGTGCCTTAAGAGCCAACTACTTTTTTGATACAAACAGGCATCATACCAAAAAATATCTCACAGCTGGTTATTTTAGTCAAAGTAATGTGTCTAGTTAATCGAGCACATGGTGAATCTTATTGAAGACCTCACACCTTGTGGAGTGAGCAGAAGTAAAAATAAATAAATTGGGTGGCGCAACAGCTCATGGAGAACCAGGGCCTAGTGACTTACAACTCACAACCATTCCTGTGTGCGTGTTTGTTGGCAGGAATGGAGGAGACCTACAGTTTTTTGCCGAGTCCGAACGGCTAAATGAGAAGCACTTTTTCATGACAAGTATATACTCTTGGAACCTTGGAAGATTTGTCAGTTCCTCGCAAGAGGCAGTACCTCGAATAAAACATTTCTGTTTTTAGGTGGCACAGCTGGGAATCGAACCCACACCTTCGGTATGACAGTCCTACGCACTAACCATCAAGCCACGAGGTACTACGGTGAGCAGAAGTAGTACCACTGAAGTGTTGCATCAAAACATGTAAATTGATGACCTCTAAATTGATCATATGCATGGTTGAAACCAACATGCAAATTGCCTAGCTTGGCATATTGATTTTGAACTCAAAACGGGGAATATGATCCTCAAGAAGTATGTCCACAAATCCTCTAACTCTATTTCACTTTCATCCACAAAACAGTTGCCCTTGAGCCGCTAACTGGTCATTGAGCGTAGTTACTTGTTCCCCCATTTCTAACTATCTACCTAAATATGAGAAGTTCTTCTGTAGAAAATTATTCTTTAAATTAACAAATGAAGTCTTTTAAATTGTAATTGTGAGGAAACATTTCATATCCCAGTCCAGTCGAGAGTCGAACCTATAAGCTTCTCACTTCTGCAATGGATTGTTGCCAAATCGCAACCATATAGATATGACAAAAGTTCACTGTGGACTTTTGGCCTGTTAACTAATGGTCCTGTCTCATTCAAGTGCACCGTGGCGCCCACCAGTGATGGTATTCTCTTCGCATTGAATTATAATCTTGACTAATAAAAACAATAGCAGAAGTCGTGAATGTACTGTAAGGTATAGGTAATTTCCAGATCCCGACAAGCTCAAATATTTCATCATGATTAATTGCTTGATATGGTCTTGAAGTATTGAGCCCATCATATGAATAATAAGAGCCAAGTAAGATCAAGTATGGAAACCCTTGTCATAAGACAAAACATTTTTCTTTTGTGTCAAAGCAAAGATGTTTTTGCACCAGTTGTGCATTATTGGTACAATAGCTTGAAATCATAACAACCATAACCAATGCCTAATCAAACTCATTGTCTTTACAGCCTTCATTCCCATAAACAATATCCATTGAAGTTAGATTGTTGAGGCTTTCATAGGCAATAACAAAAATCCAAGGTTATATCAAATCATCAATCATCACTCATCAATGGGAGCAAATTTCTTGCATTGATTGCACTTCAAAAGATAATAATCGTTGTTTAGTACACTTCTTCAAATCGATTCAAGTCATTCAGCACCAAAGTTACATATTTCACTTGATGAAAAAATTCAAGTCTATAGATGTAAGTAAAAGGCACTTGAAATAGTTGTCGACTGCAATGTCATCATCACGTTGCCGGTGGTATGCGCCATCGCCATCACCATGAAGCTAAATGAATTGTCATCATCAACCTACTCGCTCATTATTGCTTTGCTTTAACGTTCAGAAAAACATTATATAACACTCTTCTTCTTCTTCTCCCGCTTCGAACGCAATACAATCGACGATTAAATTAATGATATAGCTTCGTCAAAGGCATTAAACAATAAAAATACATAAACAGAACCCGCGTAGCTTGTAACAACTTACTGAAGTACTCAAGCTACTCGAAGACCGATTTAAATGGCAGCTTTAACGCAAGGGGCGTACTTTCACCTGAGAAATTTGTATCTTCTCTAGCTCAAGTGCTTGTCGCTTATACGCTTCGTCGCATTACAAATGATAGCGGTGGCATCTTGGGTCATCTTCTTGCCAAGTACACCTACCTACCTACCTACCTACATTTTAGTGTGTTTAACAATTTTGTAACAATTTCAAGTACTGCACGGATTAAAGCTGCAGGTGGATTTTGATGTTGACGACGTGTGCCTATGCAGTAGATAGGATGACGTTTTAAGTTTTAACCATCAGTCTTTTCAATTTGCGTTCATTAAAAACTGCAAAAATTTGGACTAACTATCGCAATAGAGTGCGCTGCGCGCATCTTTAAGCTTGAAAGAGATTTTTTTTTTGAAAGGCACCAGACTAATTCCCATCAGAGTGGCGTTCACTTATTCTTAATAAAATATTATTGCTTTTGAGTGTGTACAATAACCATAATCATAACCATAACCATTATTTTGCGCTTAAATTAACCAATCCGAATTATGTTCCCGAAGAACAAAATTATCCAAAATATTGGTGTAATCGTGGTAGCGATGCGATATGGTGGCAGCTGCTGACTGGTGCTAAAATTGCTGGATGTAACTTGCAACTTCTATTACCATCACCCATATCCATCAGTTCATTAAGTAAAATAATAACATGGTTGCCAAGTGAGATTTTTTTTTTTTTAGGCGCGCACTAAAGGGGTTGTGACTACCCTTAAGATGCGTGCGATCTTTAGGAAAATAGGTAAAGATTTAAAAGGAGATGGCGATGTACATTGATTTTGAAATTCTGAATATCAAAATGGGAGGGAAAAATAGAGCCGGTTAAGGCATTCCACATTCGTGTGGTTCGGCTAAAAAAGACTCTCTGTACTTAACAGTACGCCCGAAATTGGACTCAAGGGTGAAATGATGTGCATTCCTGGCAGTGCGAGTATTACAGTAGAATGGTTTGATAGAACACTGTTTATAAAAATAGCAATATAAGGCATGAAACATATTTCGTTGATGTTCAGGAGGTTCGAATGTTTCCGCTCAAGTACTATCACCTATCATGTTTAAGGTTCATTTTTGACTACGATCCAAGAGACTTAAATGTGTTATGGGAGCACCTGCCCCAATATGAGAGTTGTTTTGCAAACTTTGGCTTTGTGAAAGCTTTTCTAGATTACAGCCAGATCAGAAGGGAAAACAAATTTCTTGCATCTTCGAAGAAAACCTTAACAATTGTAACGTTTTTGGCGACAGATCATTCCACTGAAGGTGATCTGTGAACTGTGATGCACATACCCAGAACTAAAAGCTGTCCAGTTTTCTCGATGCAAGTACCGCTCCTCATGGGGGTGGATTTTGTTTTAATGACAGCAGACAGCATTTGATTTTTGAAGCATTAAATTGTACGTGGTTTTTAGTTCCCCACTATTCAATGTTGTCAAGATCAGAATTTAATGAGCTAATCATACGCTTTCGTTGTAGTTCCACATTCGAAGTGCAGGGATGTGAATCTAGAAACGAATATGAAAAGCTGAGGGTGCTATCGTCAGCAAAACAATTTAATGGATTAGAAGTTTCAGATAAGAGATCATTAATAAACATGAGAAAGAAAGTAGGAGACAAAACGGAGCCCTGGGGCACACCAGCATATATTTTATGAATATAAGACTTGAAGCCGTCCAATACAACTTGTATTGATCGATCTGAAAGGTAGTTTCTAATCCAACAAATCGATAACAAATGCACGCATTTTCGATAAGAGAGCTAGATGAAATATCAAGTGCAATAATCTTTCTTTCTCCAAAACGATGTAATGATTGGTTACACTGTTCGGTGAGATAAGCCGTCATATCACGAGTGGATCAATTGCTACAAAAGCCGAACTGTTGGTCATTAAGAAGCTTCTGTTCCCCAAATTTCAACTTATAAGCATTAGTAATCCCCGAGAAACAGAACTTTGAAAATCGCAAGAACCGTAACTGTCTCACTGACTCACTGACAGATCTCAGCGCATCAAAGACCATCAGAAAAGTATATCTTGGTTCATGTTACAGACAAAAGTTCAAATTTTGTCACACAAAGAAATTTCTTAGCGCTTTCGAGTGGATTTTCGAAAACAGTAAAAATAAGTCAATTTTCGACAAGCGCTTGAGTCCAAATGGGTTGTGGCAGAAAAAAACCTTGAATGGGGATTTATTGGAAATTGTGTATACTTTCAATAGTACTCTAATATAATTTTTGAATAGTTGGTAGTTTTCGAGCCATTAGTGAAAACTCCCAAAAAATGCATTTTTGCATCATTTTTTGCGTTTTTTTCCATGTTGCTTCACGAAATTTTGTTGGCAAACCTCAGATTCAGATAGAGCACCCCCGAAAACATGAAGGAGGGAAAAAATCAAAACTACCCCACAAAGAACCTTTTTGAGCACAAATTGACTGGACTACATTCGGTTGTTGTAAAATTATGAAACTTTGTAGAGCTTGATTTTCACCTGGATAAATACAATCTTTCCAAAAAGGATTGAAATCACAAAAAAAAAAATTTAAAAAGGAGCCAAGTCCTTATATGTACAAGAAAACTGTTCGTAACAAGTCGGCCAAAAAAAGTAATGAGATCTAATAGTCCAGTAAATAGAGGTAAATAGAGGGGGTTACCCTTCAAAAGGTCGGGTAGTTCCAAATTGTTGATATGTTATATGGTATGGTTGGTAGATGAAAATTCCAAAATATTATGTATTAATAAAGTGGGAGAAATTCCACAACCATGCACCTCCGCCCCTTCGCACCCTCCAAAATCCTGGTAAAACTACAAAAAATCGGCACATTTTTCGGTTTTTTGCTTAAAACTTCCTTCCGGTATATTTTTATGGAAAAAGAGGTATGAAAATTAGTAGATGATAAAATTTCCTACAAATATGACAAGGAAAGGATTTTTGTACAACCACTACAAATGGTGCTATGGAGCTCCCAAAAAAGGCTAAAATTTCATATTTTGTAAGTTTTTTTTCTCAGTTTATTCCCTCTTTTCAGCACAATAACTCCTTAACCATCAAGTTTATGTCAAAAATTTTGATTTTTTTTTCTAATTTCCAAACTTTATTTATTTCTCTCCAAATCGAATGTTCGCAAAGCTCTTTCTAACTCGAAATAATTTTGATATACCGTGAGAGTTCGACTTAGTCGGCTGTATTTCTCATTTTGTGACCAATACAATCGGAAATCGGGTGAGGTTTGAGAAAGTGTTTTTTATTCAAACGTTTTTAAGAACTCACTTTCTTTTCTGTTCTGTTTTATATAGTGTACTGGAGTCACATAGAAATTTTTTTACCGATTTATCTAGTCACTAGAATCGATTGAAGTATACATAGGAGAGTCAGATAACTTGGATAGAAATCACGAAATTCTGAACCCGGTGTTTTAGTCGCTATTTTGTGGAGGTAGTGCACAAAATTCCATAAAAACTAAACCACTATAGATACAGGCTTGATAAAATTTATAGACATGATAATTGACGAGATGAAAAATCAATACAATTAATTTCCACCCACTGCCGCTCCCACTTTCTTAATTCATAATATTTTCGAAACCACAAGTGGTGATGGCTTACCGTCTAAACCAGAGGTTCGATCTTCTTGACTACCTTCAAATTGGGATTCAGAAACTCAAAAGGCTGATGGATTATTGCTTCCCATTCGCACAATTTAGCTTAGCAAAGTCGACGTATTTTGACTATTTGGACTACATTGTCTTTGAACAGCTCATTGAACTCACATTTGTACCTTCTCCTCCAAAAATCCGTCGAATAATACGAGTATTAGGTACTTACTTGTGAAAGAGCCCAGTATCAGTTTTCATTTCTGATTTTCATCTTACTGAGAGAAGGAGTGTCTCGAGCGTAAGAAAAGTGTTGAACCTAATTTTTTTGAGAAACTGATTAATAGCAGTAGTTTTCAAAAGTATTTTTTCGTTGAATATACACATAGGTGTCATCCGTGGAGTAAATACGGGTATTGACTCCAAGGTAAATGAAATTCTAAAATACTTCGAATCTGTTGCTAATAAAAGTGATGTTTTGGCCTAGGTTGTAAACATGTGCTTTTTTCTTGACAGCATTTAGTTGGACTTTTACTCGTTTACTTCAAAATCAATATATTTCACCTGTTCTTTAATCACCATATGAAGAACTCTATAAAGACACAATGGAACACAAGATAGGGCAATCTGTGTTAACAACTGCTCTATGCACTATCTGTTCCAGAAGGAGATTAAAAAAGACAAAAATGCTATCGCATTTCCTCGCCGAGTGCACTGTACATGTTTTGAACAGTTCGGAGAAGCTATGCTCTAGTTGCACATTACATTTGGCATATTGCACCTTGTGTTTTATAATGTTACGAGATACAGCTGAATCTTTTTTTCTCGAGATCTCGAGCTCAGTTATCGCCATAAAGAGCTATTGACGATGATATGCACGTGTGTGAAGTTAGCATGACATTTTTGAGCTAGACCAATGGGACCATGGCAGGAATTTGCATTTTTTTTGCACTTTTTATGCATTTCTCTTCCGGATCTTGCAGTGCACCGAATAGTGGGTGAAACCAACTGTACTGCTAACTTCACTGTGAAGTTAGCAGTGCCTATTCTTTTCTCAGCAACCGGACTAGCTAGGAATCTGAAATAAGGCTCTGAATTTGCAGTTTAATTTGCAGTTCAAGAAAAGGAAACAACCAAATTTGTAAATCCTTACATAAAAAAAAACTCATACTGTACCGCTAACTTCACTGTGAAGTTAGCATAAAAATCTTTTTCTCAGCAACGGTGATACTTAGAAATTTGCAGTTAGGCTCCAAATTTGCAGTTTAATTTGCAGTTCAAGAAATATTAATGTACATATTTTGAAGTCCAAATTTGAAAAAAAAAATCGAATAAATTCATTTTTCACTGTTAAAGTTACTGTGAAGTTAGTAGTACATACCCTTACCTCAGCAACTGAGCCACCCAGAAAATTGCAGTTAGGGTACAAATTTGCAGTTTTTCATCTACTTCACGAAAAAATGCAGTTCAAATTTTGATGTCCGAATTTGGCATAAAAATCGAAAAATTCACTTTGCACTGTTAACATCACTGTGAAGTTAGCAGTACATATCCTTTTCTCAGGAACTGTGCTACAAAGAAAATTGCAGTTAGAGTCCAAGTTTGCAGTTTTGTATGCACTTTAAGAAAAAACTAAGTTCAAATTTTTAAGTCCAAATTTGAAAACAAATCGAATAAATTCATTTTTCACTGTTAACGTCACTGTGAAGTTAGCAGAACATATCCTTTTCTCAGCAACTGAGCCAGCTAAATAATTGCTATTAGAGTCCAAATTTGCAGTTTTTTATGCACTTCACGAAAAAACTAAGTTCAAATTTTGAAGTCCAAATTTGACAAGAAAAATCGAAAAATTCACATTGACCTTAACAGTGCAAAGTGAATTTCACAGTGAAGTTAGCAGTACAGTCGGTTTCACCCACTATTTGGTGAACTGCAAAATCCGGAATAGAAAAGCATACAAAATGCAAAAAAAACTGCAAATTCCTGCCATGGTCCCATTGGTCTAGCTCAAAAATGTTATGCCAACTTCACACACGTTGAATATGCTTCCATAAGCGGCCTTGAAGTCAATGCAGAAATTTTGTGTCTCGACTTAAAGTGTATTAAATGATGTATTTACTTGGCAAATTTTAAATGTATGAAAACTTGATCAGTTAGCCCACCAAATTTTAATCAGTTATCATTAAATACCAAATATTCTGTCATAATTTGTAGATGTTTTCCATACAGAAGTGACGGTAAATTTATAGCGATGGAATATCCAACGAGGGGTGATGAGTAACACAAATTTGAGAGCTTCATTATAAATTTCACTGCATAGTTTTCATAGTATCATGAGGAAAAAATTACTACTACTGAAACTTGTCACTACCGACCGTCAATTTCAAATAAAAAAGGAAAAAGAAAATAAACCAAAACACAATACAATACAAAATCAAACCAAATTTTCTTCGAATTTTTTCTTCAAAATTTTGTCAAATAAACTATGAAAATAATCAAATTAGTTTTTCCACTCAAAGTGAGTGTTCAAAATTCGAAATTGTATATCAATAATGTATGTGCAGAAACAAGAATATTTCCATAATAAAAATTCACAAGTATTTTGAAGAGGTGAGAACTTAGGCTCTAAATATAATTTTTTGATTCTTTTTGAAAACCTGGCAACATAAGACAAAGAGTAGTATTTTGGTATCAGGTGCGATGCTTTTTTATGATTATAGCTATGCGATGCGACTCTGTTTGATAAGCATCTTAAGAATTACAAAATATTCAGATGTAATGTATAATGCAGAACGCCATATACAGGTACATAAGTTACAAGGCAAACACTTCTTTAAACTCTTTATTTATAAGAATGAGCTCGGGAACTTAGCTTCAACTTCGAGTTGCAATAAAATCTACCTATAGCTATATATATAGTTGGATATATATTTAAGCAACCTAAATCCATTCGGATTGTTAATTGTTTGATATTTATTTTTTACAGCTTCGTACTCACATACACATTATGTATTTGTTCGGGTATATTCTATACACAACATTGCAATTAGATTTCTTTTGTTTGGAAAGCTAAGTTACGAATTAATTTACATTTAGGTAGGTAAACTCATGGGAATTTTGTCAGTAAAATAATACAATTAGGTTACAAGCAGATATATGATATTTAATAAAAATAAATGAGCTTATTGCAACTTTATTGACAGGATGTGGATTATTTTTATTACTTTTACATAAGACTTCCATTTGGTTAAGTAAAATGTACGACTTGCACACACAAATTTGTTCTCATGTCTGACTTAAAGTTTCTCAGACGGGATTGAGAAACCAATTTAGTATCAAAATCAAAATAATTATTTTCTGAAAAAAATTGAAAAAATTATTCACTGTAAGATCTTCATAAAGATTCATTCGAAATATGTTGTACATAGTTTGAAGCACCGATTTTTTATATTTTTATTTTTGGAGATTTTTAAACTGCCTAATCGCACGCACACAGGCATGGTTGTGAGTAGTAAAAGTCACTAGGCCCTGGTTCTCCGCGAGTTGTTTCGCCACCCAATTTAATTTAATTTAAATTACGTTAATTAGTTTACATTCAAACCTGGTCCAAAACTAAAAGGAAAATCGGCAAATACGTATGGAAGGTAATCTAGGAACCAATCAATGATTTGTTTTGGTGCATTTTAGTTTGGGGAAAATGTAAAGAAACAGGTAAATTTGCAGTTTTGTGAAGTGTTAGAGTTGTTATTAATATAATTACTTAATCCTTTTGTTAAAAATTTTAATCTTTATTATTTCGACTTGGCAGTGCTAAAATTAATCTCCATTTTTCCCCATATTGATGGAGTCAGGATTTGGTTTTGAAATTGATTATTGAAGTCAAATGAAATGTTTTCAGCATTTTCTTTTAAAGGTTGAAGATAAAAATTTGTGAGTCAAAAAGTAAGAAATGTGTTTACATATAATTATATTTTGTTTTTATATAATATTTTTAGATTTTTTTAAATTTTGATATCTCTATGCACACAAATATCTCTCTTCGTGGTAGTTACAATAGTAAATATTTTGGAGGAAAATGTTCGAAGTTCCGTTGTGCTAGCTAGTGGAAAATAAAAATATATGTGGAAATAATAAACAGGAAATTGTATAAGATACATAGGTAATATATTGTTGT